>CM057449.1:1207372500-1208572500 GCA_016271365.2 Neoceratodus forsteri
GGGATGTTTTCTCCTTATCCTGGTGTTCATGTTTATGGCATCCAGATGGCCTGTCTCAGAATTTTGAGGACCTGGACCTGGAAGTGGGATCCAGTGACATGGTGGTGTTCTTCTGTTGGAGCTCCTCCTGCATGTGGGCTACCTGTTGTTTCAAGAGATGCTTTTTTCTAGGGTTCATTTTTGGCATCACCAGGTAGCAGAATTGAAATGCCTGCAGATTGGGCAGGTTTTCTTGTTGTGGTCTGGGCATAGGCAACAGACACAGCCATCGTGGGAGTCACATGGTAGATCTTTTCACCACATTCATAGCACTGGAATAATTTTGACAGTTCCTTCGACGAAGTGATTACTTTTCTCCAGAGAAAAAATAAAATGGCAGCTATTACATAGAAACATAGAATTTGATGGCAGATAAGGACTGCTAGGCTTATCCATTCTGCCCGTTTTCCCTACCTGTATCAGCGGCCGCTGACCCTACTTGGTCATCGGCTTTAGCCTCTCTTTCCCACCTCTGGGATTCTCTTGTGCCTATCCTGTGCATTTCTGAATCCCCCCACAGTGTTTGCTCCCACCACCTCCTGGGGAAGGCTGTTCCATGCATTTCCACCCTTACTGTGAAGAGAAACGTCCTTCCATTCCCAATTATCCTGTCCCCCTCCAATTCTCATATACTAACATACTTAAAGCCAGCAGAATAGACCAAATGGTCTGTCTTATCTGTTCAAAAGCCAGCAACCTAATGGCTGCTCGCCTTACCATCCGCCCCAGCCCCCAAGAGGGTTTTCATTTGTTTCAATTTCCCCTTATATCTATCCCACCCTTTCTTGAAGCCCTCCACTGTACCCTCTTCCACCAGTCTCCCAGATAGTACATTCTGCGGCTCCACCACCCTCTCAGTGAAAAAATGCCTCCTATGCCCCCCCTATAATTTCCCCCCTCCAACTTCCACTCATGGCCCCTGGTTGTTCCCCCTTCTTTAACCTAAAAGCTCCCTTGTTCCACTCCTGGTTATTCCTTTACATGCTTGAAAACCTTTATCATGTCTCCCCTGTCCCTCCTCTCCTCTCCTCTAGAGAGTAAAGCCCAAGCTCTTCCAGTCTCTCCTCATAAGGCCTCCCCTCCATGCCCTGAATCATCCTGGTTGCTCTCCTCAGAACCCTCTCCAGCAGTACTATATCCTTCTTCAGATGAGGTCTCCAGAACTGTTCACAGTACTCAAGCTGCAGCTTGACCAAGGCATTATACAGAGGGAGGATCACCTCCCTTCTTCTGGACATAATACCCCAGGCTATGCAGTCCAGTATCCGGTTTGCTTTGACTGCTGTTCTTTTACAATTTTCAGAGTTATTCATTTTGACGTCTACCACCACCCGTAAATCTCTTTCTCCCAATGTATCTTGCAGTGTGACACCCCCCCCCCCTCGGGTGTATACATGACCAGGGTTTTTAAACCCCCAAATGAAGTACTTTACATTTCCGGGCATTACATTTTAGTCCCCACCTCCTTGACCACCCCTCCAGGGTATCCAGATCCCCCTGGACTGACTCCCTCACTTCTACACAATCCACCATTGCTCCCAGTTTTGAGTCATCCACAAAGATACTCAACCTATTTTTGACCCCCCTACCTATATCCGAGATGTAGGCATATATTATGCCCCTTTGTTGTTATACATCTCCTAAACTGAAAGATGCCTCCCACTTGCACCTTGTTGATGTCCTTAAGGTACTTGAAGGTTTCAATCATATATCCCCTTTCTTACCTCTCCTCCACAGTATACATATTGAGGTCTTTTAATCTTTCCTCATATGCCTTTTGTTGTAAGCCCTGCACCATCTTAGTTGCCCTTCTCTGAACAGCCTCCACCCTGCCTATGTCCTCCTGCAGATATGGCCTCCAGAACTGAACACAGTATTCCAGATGAGGTCTAACTAGTGTTCTGTACAGTGGCATCACCACTGTCTTTGTACACTGCTTGGATACCATTAGATCACCTGAGGTGATTTTTCAGAAATCCCTTTTTCTCCCTTGTGACCATCAGTAACTGCCCCCCCCCCCAATCCTGTAACTCTCCTCAGGGTTTTTGTACCCCAGGTACATGATTTTGCACTTCTTCGCATTGAATCTTTGTTGCCATACCTCGGACCATTTTTCCAGCTTCCCTAAGTCCCTCCTCATTCCCTCTACCCCTTCTGGAGTGTCAACTCTATTGCAGATCTTGGTGTCATCCGCAAATAGGCAACCTTCCCTTCCAGTCCTTCAGCAATGTTGCTAATGAAGACATTAAAAGGGACTGGCTCCAGGACTGATCCCTATGATACACCACTGGCCACACCCCATTCCTCAGATTGGAACCCATTTACTACCAGCCTCTGCTTTCTGTTCCTCAACCAATTACTGACCCAATTCACCATATTTTGGCCCACACCCAAGCTCCCCAACTTGTTTACCAGCCTCTTATGCTGAACGGTGTCAAAGGCCTAATACAGCACTGTTTCCGTCAGCGGTCTGACGAGTATATTGCATGGCAGGAAAAGTACTGCCGAGAGGAGGGACCTCCCACATTTATGTAGCAGTCAACATCTGATGCCATCATGGGCAGACCCTGGTGGACTGCTTGCAAAAGTTTTCATGTGGTCCTAGCACCTGGCAGCTTATAGTTCTGTAGGTGTAGCCTGATGAAAGAGATATCTTCAGAGAAATGAAAATTACATACTCACCATAATTCTTGGACTTCCAGAATATCTTCACCATTTATCACTGTTGGGTCTGTGCTGGAGGCACCTGGAAACCGCAGGAGCATATGTCTTTAAAATCTTTAGAGGTAGGGGGCTGATGTCGGAGACTGCACCGCACATGAGACAGATGTATGACGTGGGGCTGTGGACTGGCCAGTAACCAATGCCAACACCCTTGCCTCTTCAGTTCTGTTTGGCTAGGAGAGCAAGAATGGGTAAGAAAATAGAAGGGTTGGGGTAAGGGAGCTAAGGGACAAACAAAAGGATACAGGATATAAAAGGAACAAATGAATAAAAACTGACCAGAGAAGAAGATTCTGGAGGGAGGGACTTAAAAGTGGTCAAGAATGACCAGGACAACTAGGCAGCAGAGAGACAGAGTGTGGGGGGAGGGGGGACCTAGTCAAAAAAACAAGAGTATCAGAAGATCTGGCTTGCTGTCTGCCATAACAAAGACATGTCTGATACACTCTGAGGCTAGCTGACTCCTAATCAGGATGCATGGTTCATGAAAATGTCAAGTACAAGCTAGAGAAGTGGATTGCAAGGGGGAAAAAGTACATCTCTGAAGCTCAGAAACAGGAGAAAAGCCTATGAACCTTGGGGAAAAAACATAGCCAGCCATAGTTGTCCATCTGAGGAAATGAGGACCATAATAGGTTAAGGATTATGAGTCCCATATGACCAAAACATAATATAGGAGAAGGTAAGCCTCCGATTTCAAAGGTCTGAAGGCTGAGCTAGGGCTCAACAGCACCCTAAAAGGTTCAGCTACTGAACCAAGAAGATAAAAGGAACATAGAAAAATACAACTCCTGAGAGGGAAAAATGACCGAGAAAATGGGGTCCTTGCCAAGGACAAGAGACTCGAATAGGGATCCTCAAGAGAAAGGATTCCCTTCCTTCTAACTCAATGTCTCTGGAGAAAACATCCCAAAAGCAGGGAATTAAGAGAAAGAGGTGTAACAGGCCACAGAAACAATAGAGGAGGTGGACTTTAAGGGGAGAAGCTGAACTGATAAAGGAAGTGGGCTACAATTCCAAAAAATCTTAGCCTCTAGAGTGGCAGCTCCTCCTGCAATGGCCTTGTCCCAACAAGGACAAGAAAGGTATCCAACAGCAAAAACTATAGATCCCTTCGTGCAAGGTGGGGCAAAGGCTAGAACAGCCCACTTGATAAAAGTGTCCTTTATTTCTCCTAACTCTCTCTTGTTTTTCTTCTTTGTTTTGTTTCGTGAAAGGAAAATGGGGAAAACAAGGACCAGTATGAGTCCTTCCAAAAACATTTTTTTAAACATAAAGGAACAGCTAAGGAAAGGGGTTGAGTCGAGATTGCCCTAAAGACAAATGTTCTCTTGCCCTCTTTTTTTGGTCGTTTTTTTTTTTTTTTTTGAGTGTGCATGTCTTAAACATAAAAGAAAAGCTAAGGAAAGAGGTTGGGGCAAGATCGCCCTAAAGACAAACGTTCCCGTCACCTTTTTTTTTTTTTGAGGGGATGCATTTATTTATTTATTTAATTTTGGTAACTGGGTAGGCACACTGAGACCATTCTAGTCCCTTTTTCAGGGGCAACCCAGAATTAATTACAATTAAAAACAGTTTACAAAAATCAGACAAGGTAATTTGTCACATTACTACATACAACAGTATTTGACATCAGTTAGTCCAAAAAAGACATTTGTGGGTTACAGCAGTTGGGTACACCATAAGAACAGAAAATTATCAACGACAAATTGTGACAGGAAAAAAAGAAGTGGACTTCATGCATTACAGTGTTAATGTTCGCAGCTAATTAAGCCAGATCCTTCTAGGGTTACCCCAATACGACAAGGCAAATTCATTAGGAGTGATGCCCTGCAGAATTCTTAATCTATGGTGGCAGGTTGCACCAGAGTAGCCATGATTTTGCCCACTGCCCTATGTAGAAAGAGGACTTCTGTGGTATCAATGGTAACAAGTGCAGTAGTTCAGCTCCAACAGGTGAGCCTTGCGTCCCTTCTTAAATCCCCCAAGACAGTTGCATTCCTAAAGTTTACTTTGGAGTGCATTACAGAGGGATGGGATGTAAGCAGCAAATGACCCCAAGTCCTTGGGAAGACCTTACTTTAGGGACTTAAAGGAGCTGACGGTTGGAGGATCAAAGTATCCTAATGTTTTGTTTAGCAGTTATCGTAGCAGCCAGGCTTTGGGGGGTATTGCCAAGCCTAAGTTTGTAAGCCATGCACAGAGGAATATGTTAGTTTGCCTTCTAATGAGGGCCAGTTTAAGGAATGCATCACGTGACAGTGATGCTCCAGGGGCAGGGCACCTGCTGTGAATTGGCTTATCCTGTGGTACTTCGTTCTAAGCCTCTGCATCTCTGTGCCTTTTACCAAGTATAGAACCAGGAAACCATATAACAAGGTGCGTAACAGGGTGCCAATTGCTACCTTTAGTCAGGAGTCATTTGTAAGGAAAGGGCTTAGTTGATATAGTAGGCCTAACTTCTGGTTCAGAGGCTTTGTCAGCTGGTCAGTATGTGCCTTGAAGGTGCAGTCTTCATCAAGAGTAACCCCTGCCAGCCCGGTGGTGCTGAGGGTTGAGGCGATGGATGCCACACCTCGCGCCACGCCGGCAATCCAGGTTAGGGAGTGGACCGGGGATTGGCAGGGGAAGGAGAGGATTGAGTGTCTGGAGGACTGCTCTCCTCTCCTGGGGTGGGTTGCTGGGGGCACTCGGTACAGCAGTGACCACTGGTGGAAACTGGTAGCAACACAAGACGTCGGGCCGCAGAAGGGGGCGGGATGTCAGCAGACTCCAGTGACGCAGCCACGCAGGACACCATTGCACACCACATCCCAAGGGGAGAAAATGTAAAAATAGTGTGCCCTGTTCCTAGTAGGTGAAGGTGGGTCCCGGGGACTCTGCACCCACGCCCACTGTTGGGTCTCTAGCCTCCTCTGGCACCTTGTCATCTGGCCACTCTATCAGATTATAGATAAAGTGCCAGAAGGAGTCTGTGGTCCCACTCTGGGGGACTCAGAGTCGGGGGGTCGAGCAGTCTGGGCAGCAGGAGCTTTCCCCACTGGAGGAGGCAGCAGACTTAAGACAGGGCAGGAGAATGCAGGAGTTCGTACGACTACACTGGAGAAAGTCCAGGAATAGTGACAGGTAGGAGCATAAAGAAAATGTACAAAAAAAAAAAAAAGATTAACCCCTAAGTACTTAATGGAGTCCGCAACCTTAACCCTTGAACCATTTGAGAGAGTAGGTGTCAGATTTTGTGACCTGTCAGATCCTAGACTTTTTGGGCCGAAAAATACCTGAATTACAAGCACCTATGTGTAAAGAACCTTACTTGAATTTCCACAAGGATAGGGTGTCATTACATAGTAATCCTAATTTTATCCCAAAAGTGGCATCAGAATTTACTTTAAATCTATCCATACACGTACCTGTGTGTTTTGCAGAACCTACTAATCCAGAAGAATCCTTGCTCCATACATACCGTGTCAAATGCTGAAGAGAGATAGAGGAGAATAAGAATTGTCCCCTCCCTTCAATGTCTAGCCCTGAGGAGGTCACTGTACACTGCAACAAGAGCGGTTTCTATACTATGCCATGCACAAAATCCAGATGGGAAAGGCTTGTAGAGAACAAAGGTCAAGAGGTGCTCTTCCAGCTGAAGTGCTACCACTTTCTCAGCAATCTTCCCTGAAAATGGGAGATTGGAAATGGGACGGTAGTTTGCCTTGATGTCAGGATCTAAAGATGTTTTTTTCAGGAGGGGACACATCAATGCCTCCTTCAAGGCATCGGGGAAAATCCCCTTAAATAAAGAACACTGGACAATCAGGGCGAACACTGGGCCAACGGTATTAACACATTCCATTAAGAAACGTGTCGGTACTGGGTTCAGTTCATAATAGGTGTGCTTCAGCTTGCTTGCAACCCCAATGACCTCTAATGCCTCCACAGGCTTAATCTTCCCCTAACTAGGCGGAGTGCTCTCTGGACAACCAAGGCAACCACTGTTGGCCTCCACAGGGCCCAGTGGCGGAATCCCCTGCCAGATGGTGGACACCTGTCCAAGAAGAATCAAGCAAACTCTTCACATAAAGTGCTGGAAAAAGTCTGTTTCGGCTGTAGACAGGCTGGGTTTAAGAGCCTGTCCACAGACTGAAAGAGCACTGTTGGTAGATTCCTCCCAGCGGCAATCTCCCTTGACAGGAACTCTGCCTTCTTCCGGGTGATTGCCCCCTGGTACTCCGATAGTGAGTGCGCAGGGCCATTTTATCCACCCCAAGCTGGACCTCCACCAGCAGCACACCAACCTCTGACCTAGAATCTTCATTGCCTTGAGCTGCCCATCAAACAAGGGGGATCTCAAGTGATAGGATTTGGGTCGTACATGGATTGGTGGGAGAGAGTCGAGTGCCGCAGTCAGCACCCTATTATAGGTGGCAACTGCTCTGCATGCACTGCCCACACTAGATGGATTGGCCATCGCCAGCAGTCCCTCCAGGGTCAGACCCCTCAAAGGGTGATAGCTGACCATCTCTGCAGGGGACGGGTTCTTGGGGGGGGCCCGATCAAGAATTCCACTGTGCAGTGATTGGATCGAATGACCCAATCAGTCATGAGGTTAGTAACCTCAAGCCCCAGAGAGAAGACCAAGTCCAACATGTGACCGCCCTGGTGTGTCACAGAGGAAACTTCCTGCAACAGGCCCAGAGAAGACATAGTCTGGATGACTCGTCGTCAGTACAGACGTCGAAATCCCCCAAAACTAGACATCGGGGGGATGCCAGCATCTCACAGACAACAAAATCGGCCACTTCCTGTAGAAATTCTCCTGCCACCCCGGGGGGGGCCGGTAGATCAGGAGAATCCTACAGCCTGTGCCCGGACCACCACGCACGGCCACACATTCAAATGAACTCAGTCTTCCCACTGGGTGCACAGAGAAGTTAAGCTCAGATGTAAAACAGATGGCCACTCCCCCCCCCCCCCCATTCCACTCTGGGGCAGCGTACCACCGAATGCCTGGGGGGTACGGCGGCCGCTAGAACTGGGCTGGCGTCATCCCCCAACCAGGTCTCGGTGAAGTAAGCCAGGTCGACCGAGGAAATTAAGTCTGAGACAACAGTTGTTTTGTTCCTGATCAACCTGGCATTCCACAACACTACCCTCAGGGGATTGGTGGACTGTATAGCCCTTCTAGTCACCTACCTGCTCAGTCTGGCAAGAACCCTAGGCACCAGAATCAAATATGTATCACCTCTCTCAATGGTTCAATGGCACCCAGGGCACCTTCTGCACTCAACAACCTCGATCCTGCCCCCATCCAAGGTGCACGAGGCAGTCTGCCACGATCAATCAACGCGGCGCCTCCTAATCCTGACCTCCCGACACCGACATGCCATGGTGATAGAAACAGGGAGGTTGAAAAAGGGCTGCAGATCACATAGCAGGGACGCCCCATGCACTATCCTGGCCTGCCCCAGGTCACCTCGTTCTCCCAGACACATGATGTTCACACTCGAAACTCCACTAGATGCTAATCCACTACCCTCTCAATCCCACAACTAATAAATAATTAGATACATACAATACAAAACCAATCAAAAGATCAAACCCCACACCCCACCAGCTATCCCCTTCCTCAGAAATCCATCCACACAAACATATAATTTACCCAATGTCACACAGCCCCCCACAATCGTACACTAACCAAAACTAAACACAAATCTTTTACTACACAACTCTCACTCACAACCACCCACAGCCACACTCCCAATCCAATCCTCCCCACCCTCCTACACAGATACAATATACCCCAAAACCAGAGCTTAAGCAGCAACAGACATTAGAATTTATAACAGTATATATTTTAAAATAATGTCCAAGTAGAAGTCTAGAGTTCCACAGAGCTCCCACCTCTGTGGCAGTTGTCCAACACAAATTCCTAGCAGGCCTGACTCTCACCCAGACCTGCTGAAAATGCTTCCAAATTTAAAATTAGAATGAGTCTGGTAATGAGTAAGACAGAGCTGTTCACAACACAGCACAGTAGTTCCCACCTGGGTATCACTGCCAACTTTCTCAAAAGGATAAAATATCAACAGACCAGAGTAGTTCTGATGGAAATCCACTCGGTGCCTTGATTTTTCCAGTGGCTTCTTGGTCACTTTGTGGCTCCTATCCCCAGTATTCAGCCAGTCAGTTCCTCTTAGTGGGGTCCCCTCCCCCCATTGATTATACGGCCCCCCTAGGCCCTATCCTGCAGATAGCTGAGAAAGACCCTCCGGTTGCACTCCTAAGTCTCTTAGCAGAACCAGCACCCCAGACCACCCTTCGGTAAGCCTGTGGACGATCCAGCCAGTCGGGCCTACAAGACTGGACAGCCCACAAACATCTCTTGTAGGTCGGCCCCACTGATCATCTTCTACTCTTCTGTGACTACACTCTAGCCTGCTCAAAAGTCTTTCTTCCCAATCCAAACTAAAAAACAGGATGATGATCTTCCGGATGGAGGGGGGAGGGGTCGTCCGTCGACTTCTCACTCTGACAGGCCCCTGTGGATGAATCAAACTTTCCATCGCTGTCAGTAGTTCCATGGCTGCTTCAGTGACCTGGTGATTTCCCAGCCACTTCCTACTGCAGTAGCCTGCCTCTGTGACTTGTCGACTCAGCGGCTGTTGATACTCCTTTGTTATGGAGCCCCAAACAGCTTTGAAAGATGGAAGACAGACCCACGGGTGAGTTCTGGAGAAGGTCTAGTGGTAGAAAAGCCTGCTACTGCTAGAATAACTATTGTAGCACGGTGCTCATCTTATGGAGACTGACCCCCAAGGCTGTTGTGTAATCTTGGGTATGGGCTGGTTATCAACCAAAGACGCACACAGCTACACTTACTACCTCACTTTGAGTCCCTAACTTACTAAGCTAGTCCCAGAATACTAAATCTAAAAGTCTAAATCTAAAAGAAAACCATTAACCACTTAACCTTAAGCACCGCTTGTAATTAAACTAAATTTCTACTACTCTTCTACTACCACACATGGAAGGAACAACTCATGGAGCTATTGCCCAGGTACTTGCAAGTGACACACCCCAGGAAAGAATAAACACTCATGAAACCAGTGCCCAAGTTCACACAAGCAAAACACCCTCCCAAAGATGCCCCCAGCCCTTGAAGCATTGGGACCCTGCCCTGGATCTGCCCTCACCCTGCTACATTTGCCCCTCCAGTATGGTTTGCCTTCCAGTAAAAGAATGAATGATTTTTTGATTCTAACACAGTATTTACAGGGCATGTAAATGGATCCATATTTCTGGAACTAGCCCACAAAGTGAACCGCTTCCATTTCAGTAAATAAGTATGTCTTGTAGAAGGCTTTTTAGTCACAGTCAGTACATCAGCAACTTTATGAGATACCCCAAAACGTGCAATGTCTATGTTTTCAGGAGCTGTGCATGCAAATGTAATCCCTAGGGCTTACTTGCTGTTGGAGCCTTTTGGCTGATTGTGGCGTCTGCTTTGTTCATTTAATAAAATATGCCTGTTTGACACCCAGTGGAGGAGTGCCGAGTTTGCTGTTTTCACGTTTATCATTATTCGAGCACCCTCTCATGACTGTTGAGCTGTTTTCATTTGGATTTCTTCAGAATTGGGGGAAATGCATATAGGAAATTCCCTTTCCAAGAAAGGGACAATGTGTCTTGCCAAAGAACTCCAGGCCCTGAAGCGAGTGAGCACAAACGCAGCAATGTGCATTTTGTGGGGAAGCAAAAACATCTAACTCTGGATGACCCCATCCTCCGAAGAGGTCATGTACCACAGAGGTCAACAGTTCCCATATGTGCATCTTGGACTGTGACCTGCTTAATCTAAGACATTTTGGGGACATCTGTTAGCAGAATTGTTCTGAGCCTGTCAGTGAAACATGACACAGAGACAAGGATACAGCAATAATAACTTATTACTAGAAAACACAAAATACAGGTATGTTAGCAGAATTGTTCTGGACCTATTGGCAAAACACCACACAGAGCCAAGAATGTGGCAGGAATAAATGAACATTACGTACTCACTGTAATTCTTGATCTTCTTGGACAAGTCTTCACCATTCATTCATACTGCTGGGTTCAAGCCAGAGGCACTAGGACCCAGCAGGAGCCAAAAATCTTCAGGAGGGCCGACGCTGAGGCAGGACCATACATGGGCAGCACTGCGAGGCTGGCTACCTCAGAGTCGACCCTCCAACTGCCTCAGTACCTTTTCTACCGAGGAGTTGCAGCATAAGCAAGTTATGAAACAACTAACATAACAAGGTTATAACATAGCCCGATCAACATGGATAAGAATCCTCGAAAGGAATTGCTGATAATCTGTGAAATCAGTATCGGAGGAAAGATGAGCAGAGGGTTCCTCTCTCTCTGAGGAGGGAGCCGAGGAAGATGGGGAACTCGAATGCTCAGAAGACTCCTGCAGTGGAAGGGACAGGTGAAATACCCGCTCATGCATGTGTTTAACATATGACGGGAAGGCCGCCGCAGTGCCTCTGAATGTCTCCCAGGATAACGACCCTGTCGGACCAACATGGCCTGGAAGAGAGGGTGGTGGCTGCAGAGGAATGGGAGAGGGGTACCTATGAGGAGGCAACTGTCCTCTGCCAGGGCTCTGAAATCCAGGGAATGGAGCCTGAGCTGGCAGGGTCCCTGAAATCAAACCAGGTCGCAAGACGGAACCCTGGGGATGCGAACTCTGGAACAGCCCAAACGGGGAATCTCCCCTGTGATGCGCCTGGGGCTGCATGGGTCCAGAAGGGCAACCCATGGCGGTGCCACTGGAAGGGTTCCCCAAGACCAAGAAGGAAAGGCAGGGTTCAGCACTACGGCTCTGCCCCGTACCCCGAAAGGTGGTGGAAGGAAGCTGATGCCCCTCAAACCCTCAGACTCTGAGGACGCCCTCCTCCTCCTCGACTCCAGCGAAGGGGTCCATCGACCCCCGAAACCCCCTGAGGGGGGGTCCCTGGGGACAAAACCACCAATCCACCCCAGGAAGACACAGCAGCACCAGGGCTGGCAGCTGCCACCATCTCCCCTGGGAGGACGGCCCCTTCCCCGACCCTCAAACCGCCCTCCCCCAAAGACTCCAAGCCAAACCCAGCCTGGGAGTCCTCGGCAGAAGAGCATTCCAGAGACTCAGAAATAGAGGCACTGGGTCGCCTGACACTGCACCTCCCAAAGGACTCTGACTCCGAAGAATCAGGGTGCATGATCGGATCCGCATCTGAATCGCCCTCTTCCAAGGAAGAGTCAACCAGCAGGACCTCAATGCTGGCTACCCCAAGAGTCCGCAGGAAGGCGGCGCTGCGAACGGTGCCGGTGTTGGTCACACCAGCCACTCCCCACACATTGCCTGCGGCACCGCCATCTGGCCCCAACCCACCAACTGTCCTGGTCGAATCCTCGGTGCCGCGCATGGCTCCACAATCCAACACGGCACCACCAGTGGAGTCAACCAGAGAAGCAGTACTGGAAAACAACCCGGTGTCACCCCAATCACCGGCACAGCGAATGGTGATGGGATCAGGGATGACACCGGCAGGCGACGCCGAGGGTCCTCCAGTGCCAGACCCCACAACCGAGGGCTGCGACACTGGGGGAGTGTGCACCTCCGAGGAGGTGACTACCAAGGCAGTGTCCCTGACATAACCCCAGGAGGGGCCACGACATTCCTCCGACACCGCAAAAGAGGCCTCCTGCTCGGCAAAGCTTGAAGATGAGGAGGCCTCCTCCTCACCAGACCATATTGGCCTGGGAGGGGACCCAGAGGAAGGGCCTAAAGTTCTGGCCTGGGAGACCTGAGATCGACGCCGTCCTCCAAAATTCAGTGGAGCCCTGCCGACTTTAAACATGCAGACTTCGGGAACACGGCGGTACATCGAAAAACAGGTGTCGCATCTATCCATGTCATGGTTAGGTCCCAGGCACCGAAGGCAAACATCATGGAGAAATGCCAGCCACAGGAGCTTATAGCTAGAAATTTTTCTAGTGGGAGGAGTCAATGCCGGAGGTGGCACCACCCACGAGGACAACTCATAGCGTGCTGCTCGAGCGTTAGCCAGTAACCAACACTGACTCCTCCCTCACTTCAGTTCTGTCAGCCAGAGAGAGTGAAAATATATATAGAGAAGAAAGAGGGTGGGAAAAGGGAGCCTGAGAGATAGTAAAAGGAAAAGATATAAACAGAAAGAAGACTAAGCCAACACAAGAGGAGAGGGAGGCTACCTGAGGGTGTGGTACAGGGAGGCGCCAACCACTGGGCAGTCCTAGGGGATAAAGAAGTGGAGGGGTAGGGAGAAAAGAGAAGGAAAAAGAGAGAGGAAAAGGTAATGGGAGACCCAACGGCACCTCACTCCCCCAGGGAGTCAGGCTAGAGCATCCACCTCTGCACTCTAGTCATTCCCATGTGGAGGAGAGACAGGAATGTGTGGCATTTGAACAGAGTCCAGACCATTTGAGCAAAATGGACATCAAAGGGAGAAACTAGAAGTTGAGGCAAGAGGGGATGCCCCCTAATTACCTCAGGAAGTAGGATGCCGGGTCTCTACAGATTGTCCAACAGACATAGAGGAGGTGGGGACAGGACCCAACCCGGGGCAGAACCCCTTATCACCAACCCAAGGTTTAGACGTTAAGTCAGTAAACTCATCCCAGTCAGAGGCAAGGGAAGAGGTCCTGGGTGAAGGGAAACTGCCTCAAGTTAACCAGGCTGGTTAACAAGAAAAAGAAGAAAAACAGAGGGAAGGGTCCCCAGACCCCTCCAGACTCCTCCAGGATCCACGAGGGACCCAATCAAGACATCGGACCAGCTCCAGTCCCTGCAGTGTAAGGCAGAATGAAGTCTAGAAGGGGTCCCAAGGAGCCTTAAATAGAAGAAGGCAAACAACCCCCCATCCTCCCCCCCCGAGGTGAGTTACTGATCCCTAGATAAGGATCAGCAGACCCCAAGAAGCCAGAAGGTTTCTGCCCACAAGGGTCTCAACAGAGGGAAGGGCAAGCAGGGAGGAGGTACTGTTCAGAGGTTGAGGCACCAGAGGGGGATGGTGGGCAGGAAGCAGTGATGAATGGTGAAGATATACAAGATCAAGAATTACGGTAGGTACGTAATTTTCATATCTTCCTGTATGTATCTTCACCATTCATCACTGGCCGGTGAGTACCAATACCCCCAAAGGGGACCTGGCACTTCCTTGAGGGAAGAACCTCCCTCAGCCCCTTGTGGGAGAGAAGCCCCCTATGGGTCTGGAGAGGACCGTGACTGATCAGGGTGAGATGGGGAACCCCATGACCTGGGAGAAGGAAGGTGCCCCACTAATTCCCGTCTCACCCTGCGGGAGGAAAAAATGGGCTCCTTGAAAAGGGGAGGCAATCACCCTATGATGGGCTAAGGGTGATAACCTGGAAAGGCGAAGCCATGCTACCAGTCTTATATAAACTACAGATCCTGCCAGCCTAGAAGCTACCTCATTAGCGTCGTACAATGCTCTTTGAGAGATGCCTCGCTAGCTCTAGGTCAGAAGCAGAAAGGCAGATGGCCTGCCTGGTTGCCTCCGAGTCAGGCAGAGTGGCTAGGAGCTGTCCTAGCACCATCCATAAGTGCCTAACATAGGCAGCCATATGGGCCTGATGGGCTGAAATGCAGAGTAGGAGATGCAGCGAGGAGAAAATCCTTCTCTTCCAGCGGTTAAAGTCAGCTGAGTTGAACTCTGGAGGGCAGTCATGTCTCTGGCGACAATGCCCAGAGAGGGTATCCAGTAGCTTTGTCCCCAAAGTGGGGTGAGGCATGGAACCTGGGGACCCCAGGGGGGGCACGATACCTGTGCTGGCAGTCCCTTGGTGCAAGAGAGGGGGCAGAGAGATTCTACCAGACCTGATGAGATGCTTCTTGAAAAGAAACAGGCCATGGAGGAATGACCACATTCTCTGAGGAGAATTCTCCAAGGAGAGCACGCATCACAGGAGCAGGATCGTGACTTGCAAAGTGAGATAGGTGGAGCTCCTTCAACAACTTTAACAAGAACCACTGATAGTTGGTGATATCAGCGTCCAAGGACAGGTAGACCAAAGAGTCTTCTTCCTCAGGGGAGGAAGACGAGGAAATGGAAGAGCTTGATTCAGACTGCGGCGCAGCAGGGGTTTCTGGCATAAAAATGACCTGGTGCAGAGCTCTTAAGTAATATGGAAAAGCTGCAGCTGAGGTGCTGAGTTGGTCCCAAGACAAGGGCCCCAGAGGGCCCAAAATGCCCAGGGAAAGCAAAAGGGCAAGGTAGAGAATCCAAAGAAGGAGACTGGTGAGCCAGAGGAGGATCCCAGCTAGGGCTTTGGGAGCATTCCTGCGATCCCTCCAGAAGGGTGGGGCTGCACAAAGAATCCACAGTAGGTTACGCAACTATACAGGTGTGACCTAAGTGGTGAACCAAGGAGAAAGCCCCATGGTGAGGAGACCGGGACCAGTCTGCCCCTTGTGGGCAGCCCCTTACCCCATCTGATGCAGATCCCCCCCCCCTACTGAGGAGAGCGAAAATGTGAGGGGTCGGCACTGCAGCTCCTCCCTGAGTCACCAGCAGCCCTGGGAGAGAACCTCTGAGCCACCCCAGGCCTTCTCAAGCCCTCCCCCTCTGAGAGAGACCTGCCTCTCATCAATCCCTCAGGTATTGACAGAGATAACTCCGAAAGAGCCCCACGCATCTGCAAGCCTGCCATGGCCATCACCGAGTTAGCCCCTGATTCAGGAACAGAAACAACACTGCTCTCAGCTTCAATGCCAGATTCGGCCTCCACAGAGGTGCTGACCGCCAACTCAACATTGGGTGCAGCGCCACTCCCAGACCCAGCACCGTCTCCTAACCCCACTCCACCAACGGTGCCGTGAGAGTCCTTGGCACCACTAACGGCACTGGAAGACTCAGAGAGGGTGGCCCCTGTGACAGAGCCAGTCGGGGAGGTAGAAGATACCTCCTGGACTTTGCAACTAGGTATCATAGGGCGCCGATACTCCTCAGAGCTGGGGGACTCCTTGGAGTGGGGTAACCATTCTGGGTCAGACCCACCCTCTCTCTCTCCAAACAGGAAGAGACCATGACAAACAGGAGAGAGGCCACTCCTCGCACCCTACCAGATCCGGCATTGCGCGCGGCACCGGACGAAGGCCCTGCTGCAACCTCAGCACCACCCTCCTCACTGGCTCCAGAAAGAGGGCCAGGAGCCCAAGCAGAGCTGGCGGATGGAGTCAAGGACCCAACCAGTTCAGATCCGGTGTATAGCTCCAACTGCAAAATCGGGGTGGTTGTGGCTCCAAGGAGACCGACGACTGAAAGGGGTGCTCAACTGACCCCACCAGAGGAGGCAGACTGTCCACCTGACCCCTCTAGTGAGCCTGAAGCACCAGCAAGGCCGGCACCATCAATGGCTCGAGACCCTCCAGTATGTATAGTAACAGATGGCAACCAGGGGGAAGGGTCCAAAGTTCTTGCCTTGGCATCTTTGGACCGATGCCATCCTCGAAGGTAGGAGGTTTCCGACCCACCTTCAACGCATGCATTTCGAGGACCCGGCGTCCATGGAGAAGCACACATCGCAGTTGTCAATGTTGTGCTGTGGGCCCAGGCAAGATAAATATCAATCATGGTGATCCGTTACGGAGGTGGACTTGCCACAGGGGCACTGACACATGGGGGCACATCCCACCTTAGACTTCAACTTCGGCCTCAGATTGGACATGATTGACCACACACAAAATAAACCAAAATACAGAAAAGACTCAGCACTGTAGAAACAATGAAACAAGAAATATAATAAAAAGGAACAGTCTCACCCATCTGCAGATCTACGGCATTGAGTAAACAAACAGAACTTTCTATGACTTTGAAAAACAGCGAACTGTGCAATTAGGCTCTTAAGCTCCCACAAGGTGCACTCTCGATGGTAGGAAGAACAGAACAGAGGTGAGGGAGGAGTCGGTGTCAGTTACTGGCTAATGCTTGAGCAGCATGCTGTGCATCGTCCTTGCGGGCAGTGCCGTCCCCGGTGCTGACTCCTCCCACTAGAAACATTTCTAGCTATAAGCTCCCGTAGGGTCATAGTGCCTCCGGCGTATAACCCACCAGTGATGAATGGTGAAGATACATACAGGAAGATCATACAATTTATGTAGATTAGAGGCTGTACAGCCACTGTATATGATGTCAGTGTAGTCAAAGAGGGGAAGGAAGATGGCTTGGACTAGCTCCTTCCTGATGTCACAAGGGAAAAGTGATTTGTTCCTATAGAAGAAGCCTAGTCTGGTTTTTAACTTTTTAGAAAGGGCTTCAAAGTGTGCAGCAAAGGATAGATTGTTGTCTAGCCAGATTCCTAGATACTTATATTTGTCTACAACCTCTAGTGAATCTCCTAATAGGGTTGTAATAGATAAAGAAGGGCCAAGCTTTAACAAAGAGGTTGAGGGGTTTGTAGGTAAGAAAAACATTACCTTTGTTTTTGTGGCGTTTAGCAGGAGTTTGGATTTTAAAAGGTTGAGTTGTAGCTGATTAAAGTCTGATTGTAATTTGTTGCAAACATCAGACAGGGAAGGCTTTGATAGATAAAGGATGGTGTTGTCTGCGAAGCAACATATTGGCTTTGTGTATGTTGTCGCTTAGTGTGTTAATGTAGATTGAGAATAGAAGGGGGCCTAAAATACATCTCTGAGGAACACCTCTCTCAAGCAGTAGAGTGGAGGATAGAAGCCCATCGGCTTTGATATGTTGAAATCCTTCTGAGATGGCACAGTAGCTAGAAAACCAGATTACAGTGGAGTTACTAAGGCCATGTTCTTTAAGTTTAACCAGTAGTAGGTCATAGTCCACTGTTTCAAAGGCTTTGCATAAGTCAAGAAAAACGTCTCTGGCTGAGTATTTTTTGTCTAGGGAGGTAAGCCAGTCGTTTGTCACTTTTGCAAAGGCAGAAACCGTGCTATGATTTTGCCTAAAGCCTGACTGTATTGGGTTAATTAGGTTTGAGGTTTCTAGATGGTCCCTTAGTTGGGTGTTGACTAATTTCTCCAGGAGTTTGGAAAGAAAAGTCAAGATGGAAATGGGCCTGTAGTTGTTTAGGTCACATGGGTCACCGGATTTGAACAGGGACAATATATGACCTGTTTTCCAGAGAGAGGGGACTATACCTGAAGCAATTGACATGTTAAATAAGTGAGTTATTCGAGCAGTTAAAAAAACTGTGGCCTAATTTTTGGAATACGGGATCTATTCCATCTGCACCTGTGTTCTTTTTAGACTCTAGTTTAATGAGCAGATTCTCTACCTGTTTGAAAGTTATAGGGGAGAGGCAGAAGGAGCCTTAAATTTGCGGGTCAGCGGAAAAGGCCTTTAGATCAAGACCACTCATAAATTTAGGGTCCAGAGGGGAGCCAAAGGCTAAACCTGCTGTCGCGAAGTATGCATTTAGTTTTTCTAATATTTTGCATTGGTCTCAGGTAGTGGAACCTTGGGAGTTTATTTTAGTCAGGATTGATGGTGGGACTCTGTGGCATTTGACTAATTTAACAGTACGCCAGATCTTAGTAGGATTACCCTTTGCACTTTTTAGAGCATTCACGTAGTAATTAGCTTTTTCAGTTCTGGTGAGTTTAGTGCAGGCATTATAGGATGCTCTGAATGCCACCCAGTCTAATGAATCTTTAGTGCATCAAGCTGCTGCCCAGAGTTTCTCCTGCAAGGTTAGAGCTTTTTATTAAAATTCACAGTAACCAGGGACAAGATGCTGTTTTAACTCTGCATTTTGTTAAAGGTGCATGCTTGTTTATTAAATTTATAAGGGTAGAGTTGAAGATAGCAATTGCCTTGTCAATTGAAGATGCTAGACAGAAGTTTTGCCAGTTTATGTTCCATAGCTCAGATAAGTACTTATCTCATTTGAATTTGAGGAAGCTTCATTTTATAAAGAATTTAGAGCAAGAGATAGGTTTTTCAAGACCTCTAATACATAAAACAATGTTGTGGTCACTTGCGTCATTGTGAAACACAGCTGTTTGAGAACTTTTATGGGGCCTATTTTTAAGGATACGGTCTAGTAGGGAGCTTGTGGTATGATTTTTTTTGCATTGTCTAGTGGGTTCTGCGATCAACTGGGAGATGCCAAGCTCATCACACAATTCTTTTAGGCTGTTTGATCTGGGGCTAAACCAGTCTAGACTGAGGTCACCAAGAATAATTAACTCGTTGGAATTGGAATTGATGAAATTGAGGAGAACTGAAAGTAGCGCCAAGTCTCCTGTTAGCGGCCTGTAGCAACCAATTATATTAATTGCTTCAGCCGAGGACAGCAAAAGTTTTAAGGCTAAGCATTCAAATTCTCTGGGTTTGGCAACAGCAAGCAGTTCAACAGCTGAAAACTTTGGGTTGACATAGATGACCACTCCCCCTCCACTTGTGGCTCTATCAAGACGAAAAGTATTAAAAGACAACAGCGTTATCTGTAGGTCTGAGGTGGAGCTCTTAAGCCGTGTTTCTGTGACTACCAGGATGTCAGAATTTATATGATACCCATTTTCACAGCGTCTAATTTCTTCTAGAGACTACACACATTGATTAACATCATTTTAATCCGGTAGATGATGCAAATTCTGACAGGGATGCTAAGGGGGAGGTGGGGCTTGAGTTTAGCTCAATCTTACCTGAGCATAGAAGCAGCAATGTAATAAGTTTCTTAAGTCTACAACTCAAGAATTTACATTCCTTCTTGCATGAAAATGTATTGTTGGGCAAAGATGGGGCGAACTGCTTTGAAGGAGGATAGAGGCAGAAGGGTGAAGATACATAAAGGAGTGAAACGGCCCGGATTACTACTGTTTGCAAGACTATAAGAGAAGACGCAAGAGTAATAGAAAACTCATCCCAGGAGGGGTGAGGATTTAAAACATGAGAGAAATTTGGCCAAACATAGGAGGTAGGTATGTTAAGCATATGCTCTGTGTGAGGTGACTGACAGGAGCAGATTATAAGCAGGAGTACTATTAGAGGGAGTATGATTATCAAGCCAAGGTGGAATAGGGGTGGGAAACCAAGTGTGCTATGATCTTTGAGGGATATCAGGTAGATGAATAGCTTGTGATATCCAGTAAGATCAGAGAGGAGGGAGTTAGCTGGATGGTTAATGCAGACTCACCCTACAGCAGTAGAAGAGAGGATAAGGTAGTATGTATAGGTGTACCCAAAAAGAAAAAAATAGGCTGCAAAGGTGTGCCCACAGAGTGTGGGTTTAGGCTGTAGGGGTCAGATCAAATAGCACAAAATAATACCTCTGCTTAAGAATGCATTGAAGAGTCTGTCTCTCAGAAGGAACCAGTAAAAGTGGTTAAGGAGGGGAATAATGACGAATATTAGCCGAGCCTCTAATAAAAAAGCTAGACTGAATAAAATAAGGTTATCAACCTATAATAGAATTCATCACCCTGTTTAATTGCTTCAGGTATCATGATTCTCAGTGTATGCTGAATATCATGGAGCAACTAATTTTTTTAACCTAGTCTCTCCGCGGGCAAATTGCAGCATTATGGACAGTAGGAGGAGTTATGCATTGTAGCCTGCGTGAAGATAGACAAGAGGTAAGGAAAGAAAAGAGGCAATACCAAGAGGTCGAGAAAAGGGGAAGGGGCTAATCCATCTTGCAGGTAAGAGAGGGGCAGAAATGGGATGATTGTTTTTTGTGCCAATAAAAATTACCACACTCCTGGGTGGCGGGAGGCTGGGCGGCCTGACCAATGCGGTGCCGTGTGAAGCACGGCTCTGCCACTCAGCCCTTAGTGTTTGCAACTCCAATGCTGCAGTGTAAGATGTTTACCTGGGGTGCTGTGGGGGCATTCATGGGTCGTGGGGCAGGGAGGGCAGGCTGCACAGGCCCTCACACCCAAAGTCCTGTGGCTGGATACAATGGGACAAACAAAGAAGTCCGGTAAGTTTTGTAAGCACTGCAAGGCAAGAGGGAGGGGGTTACAGGAATGCAAACAAAGGAGCTGTTCTGGAACTAATTTACACTGAACAAATCTACCCTTATAACTCTAAATACCGCTCTATCTATACCCCTATAATACAGCACAAACACTATGTATTAACTTAAAAGCACAACTGCAAATCCACATTTCAAAGCATTTTCGATAGTTTGTTGAGCATATTTCTATCAGTCCATTCAGCTGACTCAAAATGGTGCCTTTAAGAGGAGAATAGAAAGCCGTATTTCCGTTGGGTGCCACTCGGCCCTTAGTGTTTGCAGCTCCCATGCTGCAGTGTAAGATGTTTACCTGGGGTGCTGGAGGGGTGTCCAGGTGTTGTGGGGCAGGGAGGGCAGGTTGCACAGGCTCTTGTACCTGTAGTCCTGTGGCTGGATGCTGGAGGGGCATCCATGGGTCATGGGGCAGGGAGGGCAGGCTGCACAGACCCTTGCACCCATAGTCCAGTGGTTGGACACTGGGGTGCTGGAGGGGTGTCCGTGGGTCATGGGGCAGGAAAAGCAGGCTGCACAGGCCCTTGTACCCGTAGTCCTGTGGCTGGATACTGGGATGCTGGAGGGGCATCCATGGGTCATGGGGCGGCAGAGAGGGTGAGCTGCACAGGCCCTTGCACCCATAGCCCTGTGGCTGGATACTGGGGTGCTGGAGGGGCATCCATGGGTCATGTTGCAGGGAGGGTGGGCTGCACAGGCCCTTGCATCCATAGTCCTGTGGCTGGATACTGGGGTACTGGAGGGGTATCTGTGTAGCGTGGGGCAGGAGGGTGGGCTTATGGGCCCTTATACCTGTAGTCCTGTGGCTGGATACTGTCTTCCGGGAGGAAAGCCCTCACTGTTGTGGTGTCCAAGAGGGCTCCTATGAATAGTAGCTGCTGAGATGGTAGAAGCTGTGACTTCTCTGGGTTCAGCAGGACCCCCATGGACAGGAGGAACTGAGATGCTGTGGATACAGCTTTCTGAGTCTCCTGTCTTGACGGGCTTGCCAAAAGCCAATCGACCAAGTAGGAGAAGACTTGAACACCGAGCTTTCAAAGGTGTGTAGTGAGAACTGCAAACACGTGGTAAAGATTTGAGGTGCCTAGGAGAGCTCAAAGGACAGGACTCTGAATTGGTAATGTTAACCCTGGGCCACAAAATGAAGGTATTTGTGATAAGCTGGGTGTACTAGAATGTGCTGGTAGGTGTCTTGTATGTCCAACGATGCCAGCCAGTCATGTTGCTGGAGAAGTGGTATAGTGTCCCCAAGACTACCATCATGAACTTCTCTTGGAACAAGAACTTGTTTAGCTTTCTGAGGTCGAGAATGGGGCGCATGCCACTTGTTTTCTTTAGGACTACAAATTAATGGTAGTAGAAACCTGTGTTTTGCTCTACCCAGGGAACTACTTTTACTGCCCTGTTTTTGAGAAGGCCCATAATCTTGGAAGGGAGAAGGTCTGACTGAGTGGTTGATGAACTGTGCTGCCACTTGGGCAGAAGGTCTGGGGGGATCTCTGCAAAGTTGAGAGAATACCCCTTTCGAACAATCCTGAGGACCCACTTGTCTGTGGTGATAGACTTCCATTAATCATAAAACTGGGTCAGATGACCTTCCACTGCCGTGGAACGGTTTACTTCAGGCAGCTGAGGTGAGACCGGGGCCAAACTTTCAGAGGGTGGCATTGGGCACTTTTGGCCCTTGTGCTTTCTGCTGTGTTTTCTTTTGCAGCTGAGAAGGCTGATGCCTGTGTGGGGCTCCTCATCCTTGAAAGGGCTGCCTGTTATAAAAAAAAAAATGGTGATTCCTGCCTCTCTGAGGGACTGAAGGAGCTATAATCCTGGCTGTAGTCTTGGTTTTCTGAGAGGCCTCCAGGGCTTGTCCTAGCTGCTGGCCAAACAGATAAGTACCATCAAAAGGGACATTCATTACCTGCTGTTGAGCTTCAGAAGAAAACCCTGATGTCCTAAGTCAAAAATGTCTTCTGATACAGATTCCAGCAGCAGCTGCCGTGGAAGCTGTGTCGTATGCATCCATAGAAGCCTTAAAGGATACCTAAACCATCTTTTTTACCCTTTTTTTTTGTAAATTACTCCGTAGGCTTGTAAAGGAGAGGTTGCTGTTTACATTTATCCTGAAACTGCATTTATTAAAGTAGGATAAAATGCAGTTTCATAGCATTTGAAAATTGCAAACACAGCCTCTTCTGATTCAGAAATCCTGCTCTCAGATTTCTAAAATGGCTTCCATGATGATGTCACTCATGACAGAGGTGACAGCTGTGTTCTAGCTCTTCTAACTGGATTCAAATGAGAATAACTTTAAAATGAAAAATGATACAATGGTACTATGAGCATGAAAGTTGTTCAGCACAAAAATATCTACAACATGGGTGGTGTTTCATTTTTAGATACCTTTTAGTTTTTGTTTTTTTTTAATTAGCAAAAAAGGCAGCAGAAAAATGCAATTGTCCCTTTTTCAACAAATAAATGCAAATAACTTAAAACTAAAAAATGATAGCATGGTAGTGTGAGCATGACATTTGTTCAGCACATAAATACCTATGAAATGAGCGGCGTTTCATTTATAGATACAGTATAGTTACGTAAGAGCTTGCCATAACAGTAGATCTTTGAGAGAGGCTCTTGCAGTAGGTACTCACATATAGGACTAATCCGCCAGGTGCTAGGACCACACAGAAAATTTCTAGCTTGCAGTGTCCAGTGGGTGGCCGCCCCCCCTGTCATGTGATGGACGTCCACATGATGCTATATAAGGAGCTGTCCCCAAGCCCGCCTTCAGTTCTCCTGCCGGAGACCTAAAAAGGTGTGACAGGAGAAAAGGAGAGGGCTCCTGGAGCCTAATTATGTCTAGTATGAAAAACCACAGAAGACAACTCAGAGGGAAGTGGGGTTAGGGAAAGCAGTACCTACTTCAAGAGCCTCTGTCAAAGATTTACTGTTACAGTAAGTTCTTATGTAACTGTGCTATCTTACTTCAAGAGGGCTCTTGCAGTAGGTACTCACATATAGGACTGAGTCCCAAGCAATGACCTGAGACAAGTCTGAGACATGGGAGGCAGGAATGAGTTTCCCAGTGACTTTTGGGTACTCACAAAAGAAGTCCCTGTAGGACAGCAAGGCCAAAGCCCGCTCTGCACCTAGACACAATGTCCAGATTGTAATGCTTGGTAAAGGTATGGACAGAACTCCAAGTTGCAGCCGCACAAATGTCTGCAGCTGAAACAAGCAGTAGAGGTAGTCATGCCTCTGGTTGAATGTCCTTTAACCTGACCCAGAAGGGTTTCGTTGTACTTCTGATAACAGAAAGTAATGCAGTTTACCAACCATTTGGACAAACACTGTTTAGAAACATCTGCGCCGTTTCTTCTGGGTGCAAAGGAATCAAACAACTGGTCAGTCTTACAGACAGACTTTGTCCTATCCATATAGTACTGAAGAATTCTGTGTACATCCAGGTTGTGCAGAAGTGCTTCACCCCTATTAGAGTGCTCCGGATAGTACACTGGCATGTCCAGTGACTGATTCAAGGTGGATTCTGATACCATCTTGGGCAAAAATTTAGGATTGGTCTGCAGAGCCACCTGGTCTCTGTGGAAAATCAGGTAAGGAACCTTACACATGACAGCCTGAAGCTCTGAGATCCTTCTAGCTGAAGTGATGACTACTAGATAAAGCACTTTCCAAGAGAGATAGCGCATGTCAGAAATCACTGCAAGCTCGAAAGGAGGCAGAGTGAGTTTGTCTAGTGTGAAATTCATGTCCCAGGGAGGAGCAGGGCTCTGTATTGGTGGTTTCAGAAGGAAGATCCCTTTCAGAAAAGTTTTGGATGCCTCCAACTGGGCCAAAGTCTTCTGTCCCACAAGAATGTGATAGGCGGAAATTAGTGGGGTACCGCAGGGTTCAGTATTGGGTCCAGTCCTTTTTAATGTCTTCATCAGTGACATTGCAGAGGGACTGGAAGGAAAAGTATGCCTTTTTGCAGATGAGACAAAGATCTGCAACAGGGTTGATACACAAGGAGGCGTGGAAAGGATGAAAAGGGACTTGGCAAGGTTGGAGGAATGGTCAGACGTATGGCAGCTAGGATTCAATACAAAAAAGTGCAAAATAATGCACCTGGGAAACAAGAACCCAGGGGAAGAATACACAATGGGTGGGGAGGTAGTAACAACAACAAAACAGGAAAGGGACCTGGGGTAATCATATCAGATGACCTTAAGGTTAGCAAGCAATGTGAGAAGGCAGTAGGGAGGGCTCGGGGTATACTGGGATGTATAGGGAGAGGCATCAGCAGCAGAAAACAGGAAGTTGTTATCCCTCTGTACAGACAGTTGGTGAGACCCCATCTGGAATACTGTGTCCAGTTCTGGAGACCCCCATCTCTGCAAGGACATAGACAGGATAGAGGCAGTCCAGAGGAGGGCAACTAAAATGGTGCAGGGCCTGCAAAAGAAGCCGTATGAGGAGAGACTAAAGGAGCTTAATATGTATACCCTTGAGGAAAGAAGGGAGAGGGGGGACATGATAGAAACTTTCAAGTACCTCAAGGGAATCAACAAAGTCCAAGAGGGTAGCATCTTTCAGAAAAAGAGACTTGCAAGAACAAGGGGACACAATTTAAAGATAGAAGGAGGGTGGTTCAGGGGCAATGTGAGGAAGTATTATTTCACAGAGAGGGTAGTGGATGCATGGAACAGCCTTCCTGAGGAAGTTGTGGGGACTAAAACTGTGGGAGAATTCAAGAATGCATGGGACAGACATAAGGCAATTCTTGTGGTGGGCAGGAAGATATAGGCTGTTGGTTAACTAGGATCTGCGGCCTATCCTGTAGGTAGGGAAATGGGCAGACTAGAATGGCCTAGCGGTCCTTATCTGCCGTCAAAGTCTATGTTTCTATGAAATGGCTGATAAGTGTACTTTTAGAGTCGAGTAACTAAGACCCAAGTCAAAAAGATGCAGAATATAATCTAAGACCTTCATGACCGAACAGGAGAACGGTTCTATCCCTTTCGAGTCTGCCCAGATGGAAAACAGTTTCCATTTCATGGCAGACGTGGATCTGGTGGAGGGCTTTCTGGCCTCCACCAGAATTTGTGTTACCCTCGGGGAAACTCCAAAATGAGCAGCAGCTCTGTCAGTAGGTGCCATGCGTGCAGATGAAGGACTTGAGACCTGGATGTACCAGGGTCCCCTGTTCCTATGTCAAGAGATCTTGAGAGACCGGCAGTGGAAAGGGAGGTTCCACTGACAGTTGTTGCAGTAGAGAGAGCCATATTTGTCTCGGCCAGAAGGGAGCAATGAGAACCATCCGTGCTCCTTCTGCCTGGAACTTCATTAGCACTCTCTGAATCAATGGGAGCAGTGTACATGAAGCTCCCCCTCCAGCAAAGAGACAGCACGTCTCACCAAAAAACACCATGCCCTGGAGTGAGTGAGCAGAAGGTTGGTAGTTTTGCGTTGAGTGGGGAGGTAACAGATCTATTTGAGGTCTTCCCTGCCCTGCAAAGATGTTGTTTACCACCGACTGTCTGAGCTCCCACTCATGTGCTCTGGTTTGCATGTGGCTGAGTGCATCTGACAGGATGTTTTGAATGTCTGGCATATGGACTGCCGTCAAATGTAAATTGTGGTTGGCTGCCCAGTACCACACTTTCATTGCTTCCCGGCAATAGCGGTTATGAGCGGGTTCTGCCTTGTTTGCTTATGTACCAGACTACACACACATTGTCCATCTGAATCATAAGATGACCCAAGAGAATGAGATGTTGGAAGGCCTCAAGGGCATTCAGCACAGCTCTCATCTCGAGTCTGTTGATGTGAAGAGACAGTTCGACATGGGACCAAAGACTCTGTGTTCTGTGTGGTCCTAGGTGTGCTCCCCATCCCAGGCCTGAAGCATCCATTATCAGTGTTTGGAAGAGAGAGTCTGAGTGAAATGGAACCCCTTCGAAGAGGCTGTCCTGATTTGGCCACCATAAAAGATCCTGTGCCATCGGATCTGAGACTAGGATCTCATGATCCAGATTGTCTGATTGCTGGTCCCACTGCACTCTGAGGGTCCACTGAGAGATCCTCATGTGTAGTTTGGCTAAGGGGACCGAAGGGATGTCCGCTGCCATGAGCTCTAGCAGCCGAAGAATCACTCTGGCTGAGATTTTCTTCTGAGAGCCCACCAGGCATGCTTGGTGCTGTAAAGTCACTATCCTGTCTTGTGGCAGGAAAGCCTTGCCCTGGATAATATCCAAAGCTGCCCCAATAAATTGGAGCTGCAGGGTAGAGACCAGGTGGGATTTGGCATAGTTGACCATTATACCCACCCGTTGGAAAGTGTCCAAGGTAAGATGCAGAGCTGAGACTAGGGCCTCCCTGGATGGGGCTGAGATCAGCCAATCATCCAGGTATGGGAAAACTTGGACCCCTTGTCTGCGCAGGAAAGCTGCCACCACCATTAGGCATTTTGTGAATACCCTGAGAGCTGAGGAAAGGCCGAAGGGTAGTGCTTTGAACTGGAAATGCTCCCCCTGAAAGCAAAAGTGGAGGAATTTGTGGTGTGGTGGACAGATTGGGATGTGTAAGTAAGCATCCTGCATATCCAGGGCACAGCGCCACTGATCTTTCTGTAAGAGAGGAAGTAGGCTGGGAAGAGACAGCATTCTGAATCTCTTGTATTGCATGAAGAGGTTCAGAGAGCTCAAATCTAGGATTGGTCTGAGGTCACCTGTCTTCTTGGGAACCTGGAAGAAATGCGAGTAGTAACCTTTCCCTTGATGTTTTGCGGGAACTGCCTCTATTGCTGCCTTTGTCAGCAGAGATGTTATTTCCTCTCTTACCAAGGGTAAGTGGTGGGGTGGTTAGAATGAGTGACAAGGAGGTTTTGTCAGAGGTCTGTCTATGAATTCTACTGTGTGGCCTTTTGCCCCAGATGAAGCACCCATGAGTCTGCTGTGATTTTTTCCCATTCTGGAAGATGATGGGAGAACCTTCCCCCTACCAGCTCCTCTGGAGTGCTGATCAGTGGAGATGGGAGGGCTAAGGAGTCATGAGGTGGAGGGCAAGGCTGAGGCTGTGGCTCCTGAGGCTTTGTGAGACTTATCCGGGGGGGATTCTGGTGGACGAGTTTGCCCGATGTTTGTTTTGATGTCAGTTCTGATTTTGTCTGCTGGCGACATTGCTGTCTTCAAAATGGCTGTTTCGGTTTTTGTGGAGGTTTGTACATGAACTTTACAGAACTTAGGGCCTTGCCTTTATCTTGGAGGTCAATAATTATGTCCTTGATGTCCTTGCCAAAAAGGAGTGACCCTCTGAAGGGAGCATCCTGTATGGCCGTCTTGACTTCGGGTGCCAGGCCTGAAATCCAAAGCCATGCGTGACGTCTCAGACTAATGGCTGCAGCCGAGCCCTACCTGCAGCATCCACAGCGTCATAGGTGGCACATAACATGTATCAGCATGCAGATCCAGCTGATCTAACCAGATCTGCCATCTCCTCTTTTACAGTGGAGTACTGAAGAGAGTCCATTTTGCACTCTAACTGACCTAGGACAGATTTTGATAGTCTCCCATGTGGGCGACATAATTAAGTGCCCAAATTCCCAAGGTAGAAGAAGAATAAATCTTCCCATACTGGTCCAGAATTTTGGATTCTTTATTGGGGGGGGCACTAAGGTGTTTTGGTTTTGCGGACCAGTCATGGGCCACAATGATGACTACAGAGTCTGGTTTGGGGTGGAGACTAAGAAAATCTCTGTTGTCTGGAGATTGATAAAGCCTGTCTACTTTTCTGGCCATTGGGACCAATGAAGAAGGCTGCTTCCAGGTAGTGGTTACGAAGTACTCATACGGCTCTATCCAGGGTGGAATGAGGTTTGGAGAAGAGTCTGCCAAATCAAGGTGAGCTGCCAGTCTCTGTCTTTGCAGATCCTGGGCAACGGTGTGCCAATCATAGGCTGCTTGAATCTTCCTGAGGAGCTCCAAGAAGGAGGGGTACTCCGGAGGGGATCTTGGAGACTCTTTAGGTTTAGGGTCCTCCGGTGTAGGGGTTTCCAAATCCGAGTCGGAGTGGGCCATGTCACTGTTCAAGTCCGAGAAAGCCTGGTCACTAGGAGAAAAATTCCCAGGGTTGAGAGTTAGATAAAGGTTCCAGTCATCTGCCTGGCATTGGGCCCTTTGGTCAGACGGAGGAGAAGGATCCGGTGAAGGAGGCCTTGGAGTTGACATCAGGGCCATCGGCGGCTGACGCTTTTCCAGCTCTGAGGTGAGCTGTGACTTAGCTTCCACCCACCAGGATTTAAGGACCACTTGAAGGTCCACTTGCAGCTGTGGTGGAGGGTTATTAAACCCATAGCTGGAGTACCCATAGTAGGGGTAGTTAACGCCCAGTGGAGGGTAGCCCAGCATTTGAAATCCTGATGGATACTGTGGTGTGGTGTATCTTGGCATTGGGTATTGTGGAAGATAGCCCGGTGTTGGCTGCCCGAAAGGGTTGCAAGGTGGTCCTGATGGAGGAGTGGAAGGGGCCCAGTGTCGGCCCTGATGGAGGGATTGTCAGGTCTAAACCACATCCCATGGGGGGGGTACAGAAGGTCCCAATGGAGGAGGCAGCAGGGTGGATCCCGCTGGTCCTGGCATCGAACCCGATGGAGGACCTTGGGGGACCATGATGCCTGAGGGAGTTGGAGGGACAGTCATCTGGTCCGATGATGGCTCTGGCATTTGAGGCTCCAGCGGAGGGGATGATGGAACCCCCAAAAGCAGGCGATCTCCTGGCTCCATATCCCCTGCAGGGGAGGCTGGAGGTACCGCATCTATCGATGGTAAGGGAGATGTTGGAGAAGTCTCTGTCATCAGCTGCATATCCAACGTCAGCTGGGCCATCACCTCTTCATCAGGCCTGTTATCGGGGCCCAGTGGAGGATCTGGGGCTGGGCATCCATCGGAGGAGCCGGTGGATGGCTTAGCAGTCGTAACCATGTGAGAATCAGGGGAGCCGGTCCTACTCATACTGCTAGGCCTTGAAATCTTTGAGGCTGAACAGGAGATGGGTGCCTCTTGATCCTGGGAGGCTCCCATCAGGCATGAGCCCGTGCTGGATGGGGGAGCCAACAGCTGTTTGGTAGCCACCAAAGCGGTCGTTAACAGCTGATCCCCGGAGGGGATGTTACCTTAAGGGCCGTGACTCCAGTGGGAGGCGGCAGGATCGCTGAGGACCCTACCCAGTCCCGATGTCTCTCCTTTCCTTCTTCTTTTTGCGGTGGCCCTCTGAGGAGGACAATGATTGCCTGAGTTTCTTCAGCTCCTTTTCCATACTTATTTTTTCTTTCAAAAGATGGGCCTCCAGGGACTGCTGCCTACGTTTATGTGTGGCCGCGTTAAACTTCTGGCAGTGTTTGCACCCCTCAACCTTATGGACTGGGCCTAGGCAAAAAAAGGCAAAGGGAATGGCCATCCTTGTGAGGGAGCTGAGTTCCACAGGAATCGCACTTGTTCTTATGCGATTCTGAAGGCATCGGAGACAACATACACAATGATTGTTTGTATGCACAAAGCAAGAAATACAATTAAAGTAACTATTTTTTTAATTATACTCATTCAAAGATGGCGTCAACAGTAGCAGTGTTCTTCCACAAGGTTCGACATGCGCAGGTCGATGGCGGGAAAGAACTGGAAGGTGGGCATGGGGACTGCTCTTTATATAGCGTCATGCTGCCGTCCATCACATGACGTCAGGGGCGGTTCCCCGCCGGACACTGCCAGCTAGAATTTTTCTGTGTGGTCCTAGCACCTGGTGGGCTTAGTCCTGTGTGCGAGTAACTACTGCAAGAGCCCTCTCAAAGTAAGAGCTTTTAGGGGTTTTTTTATAAGCAAAAAAACAGCAGAAAATTAAACTGTTTGTCACTTTTTCAAGAAACAAATGCAAATAACTAAAACAAAAAATGATAGCACAGTTCTGTGAGCACATTTGTTCAGCACAAAAATATTTACAAAATGAGTGGTGTTTCATTTATATATATACCTTTTAGTTTATTTATAATTAACAGAAAAATCAGAAAATTTGTTTTCACCTTTCGCAACAAATAAATGCAAATAGCTTTAAAACAAAAATGATAGCATGGTACTTTGAGCACAAAAGTTGTTCAGTACAAAATAATCTACCAAATGAGTGGTGTTTCATTTATAGTTACCTTTTAGATTTTTTATAGTCAGCAAAAAATGGCAGCAAATTCAAATTTTTCCTTTTCACTTATTTGGAGGTATGGCATAAATGGATTATGCTGCCTCCCTATTGGAAATGCTGATTGACCTGATGACATCACTTGTGGTTTCGTTACTCGTGATGTCGATGGGTCAACTGGCACTCAAACAAAAAATATCAACAATATTTCCAGTAAGGGAGTAGCATACCCCTGATATATTCTTTGCAAAAAAACTCCTTTAATGCATCAGTTTGAGTTGCTATTAAAGCGGCAATAGTATGGAAATGTGATGTTAGGGTTTTAAACACTAACTCTGCTTCCCCCCCTCCCAAAGCAGCCAAAGGGGGAAGGAAACACAAGCGACCACAGACATCCATCATCAGGTAAGACAAACAAATGCTTCTGTAGCCATAGATGCACATGCACAGTTGCACACCACCTGGGAAGTGCAGTAAAAAATTCCCTTGGGATCTCAATGTAAATTGTAAGCAAGGAATAACACATGACAGGGTGTGATGCAATGCTAAATTACCACATGCCCAAGGTGAGTTGCAAGGCATGAGGCACAGCCGAATGTCTTCAACCACTTGTGAAGTGTGGTAGGTGAATTCCCTAGGATCACACTGTAAATTGTAAGCAAGCACTAACATATGACAGGGTGTGCAACAATACTAAATTGCTGTATGTTGAAAACCCTAACATCAAATTTCCATGCTACTGCCACTTTAATAGCAACTCAGTAATAGACCAGGGAGGGGCTGTGGATATGACCTACCTAGACTTTAGCAAGGCATTTGACACAGTCTCACACAAAAGATTAATAATCAAGTTAGCTAGCCTGGGATTGGGTCCCAGGGTGGTAGCCTGGGTTGCAAACTAGCTGCACAACAGGACACAGAAGGTAATATTTTGTTTTAAAGCTATTTGCACATTCCAAAGAAGGGGGGGTCACTAGTGAGTACCTCAGGGCTCAGTACTGGGTCCAGTCCTCTTTAACATCTTTATAGGTGACATTGCAGAGGGTCTGGAGGGAAAGGTATGCCTCTTTGCAGATCATACAAAGATCTGTGACAGAGTTGATACACAAGGGGGGGGTAGAAAGGATGAGAAGGGACTTGGCAAGGTTGGAGGAATGGTCAGACATATGGCAACTTAGATTCAATGCAAAGAAGTGCAAAGTAATGCACCTGGGAAACAAAAACCCAGGAGAAGAGTACACAATAGCAGGGGAGGTACTAACAACAACAACAAAAATGGAACGGGACTTGGGGGTAGTCATATCAGATGATCTAAAGGTTGGTAAGCAATGTGAGAAGTCAGTAAGGAGAGCCAGGGGATACTGGGATGCATAGGAAGGGCATCACAAGTAGAAAAAGGGAAGTGGTTATCCCTCTGTACAGAAAGTTGGTGAGACTCCATCTGCAGTACTGTGTGCAGTTTTGGAGACCACATCTACGCAAGGACATAGACAGGATGGAAGCAGTCCATAGGAGGGCAACTAAAATGGTGCAGGGTCTGCATTAGAAACCACATGAAGAGAGACTGAGAGATCTAAATATGTATACCCTTGATGAAAGGAGGGACAGGGACAGGGAGGACATGATAGAAACATTCAAGTATCTCAAGGGAATCAACAAAGTCCAGGAGGGTAGCATCTTTCAGAAAAAGAGATGTGTAAGAACAAGGGGACACAATTTAAAGATAGAGGGGGGACGGCTCAGGGGTAATGTGAGGAAATTTTTTTTCTCGGAGAGAGTGGTGGATGCGTGGAACTGCCTTCCTGGGGAGGTTTTTGGGGCTAAAACAGTGGAGGAATTCAAACATGCATGGGACAGACACAAGGCAATTGTAGTGGGGGGTGGCAGGAAGTAGGCTGTCGGTTAACTAGAATCTGCAGCTTATCCAGTAGGTAGGGAAATGGGCAGATTGGGTGGGCCAAGTGGTCCTTATCTGCCATCAAAGTCTGTTTCTATGTTTCTAACTGATGTATTAACAAGAGTTTTTTTCAAATAATACTGTATATAAGGGATATGCTACCCATCTACTGGAAATATTGTTGATATTTTTTGTTTGCATGCCTATTGACCCGACGACATCATGAGTGGTGAAACCACAAGTGATTTCATCAGGTCAGTCAGCATGAGAACAAAATTATCAACAACATATCCAGTGTGGAGGTAGCATAATCCATTTATTCCATACCTCCAAAAAAATGAAAAAAAAATTTGAATTTGCTGCCATTTTTTGCTGATTATAAAAAATCTAAAAGGTATCTATAAATGAAACACCACTCATTTCGTAGATATTTTTGTATTGAACAACTTTTGTGCTCAAGGTGCCATGCTATCATTTTTGCTTTAAAGCTATTTGCATTTGCTTCTTGCAAAACGTGAAAAAAATTCTGCTATTTTTTGATGATTATAAAAAAACTAAAATGTGTATATATAAATGAAACACCATTCATTGTGTAGATATTTTTGTGCTGAACAAATGTCATGTTCACAGTATCGTGTTATTTTTTGTTTTTAAGTTATTTGCATTTGTTTCTTGAAAAGGTGACAATTGAATCTTTTGTTGCTTTTTTTGCTTATTAAGAAAAAACTAAACAGTGTCTATAAATGAAACACCACTCATTTTGTAGATATTTTTGTGCTGAACAAATGTTGTGCTCACAGTACCATGCTATCATTTCTCATTTTAAAATTATTCGCACTTGAAAACAGAAGAGCTAGAACACAGCTGTCAGCTCTGTCATGAGTGACATCCTCATGGAAGCCATTTTAGAATTCTGAGAGCAGGATTTTTGAATCAGAAGAGGCTTTGTTTACAGTTTTCTAATTCACTTTAGTAAATGCAGTTTCAGTATAAGTGTAAACAGCCTCTCCTTTACAAGTCTATGGAGTAATTTACAAAAAAAAAAAAATTCTAAAAAGGATGGTTTAGGTATCCTTTAAGCTAATGGCTATTACATTTTATTCCTGAGTAACAGTCTGTAAAATCTCAAACTTAGAGTCAGACTCTGGGAGGCCTTCCACTAGAGATTTCGGGGATGTCCAAAGGGCACATTCGCATTGGGAGAAGTGCCCTTGACAGCTGGTAATGCGCAGGCCCAAAGTTACGGCTGCAAAAGCCTTTTTTCCCATAGTATCCATCTTATGAGATTTCTCATTGATAGGGCATGCTGCTACTTCTTGGGGAAGAACAGCTTCGACATTCTCAGCGAGGACAACCTGCACATCTGCGATGGGTTGTGAGGCTAAAATAGGTCTGTCCTAAGGAGGGACATATTTCCTGTCTATGGCCTTGCAAATAGAAGTAATAAGAGCAGGTCTGGCCCACACAGCTTCAGACAAAGTTTCGAAGGGGTGGGGGGACTGGAATATTTGGAACATGAAGCCACTCCAGATGCAAAAGTCTACTTGCATCTACAGAAGAAGTCTGCAGAGCCAGAATCACCCTCATATTCCTAAGTAGAGATTGGAACGAGAGGTCCTCTACTGGATTTTCAGCTGAGAAAGGGGGATTTACCTTCCAGGCTGTAGAAGGAGTAATCACCCTCTTCAGAAATTAAAAGGTCAGGGTCAGACTCATCCTGCTCCAAGTAACCATCAGAGGGAGCAGGGGCTGCCCTTAATAAGCCGTTGCCTGGTCTGGGTAAGGGATAAACAGGAGACACCAGAAATGAAAATCACGTACCAACCCTAATTCTTGATCTTTTGGATGAAGTCTCCACCACTCCTTCACTCTAACGGAACTACGCCAGAGGTGCTAGGACCCAGTGGAAGCCAAAAATCTTCAGAAGGACCAGTGCCGAGGTAGGACTGTGCATACGCGGCACTGTGAGACTGGCTTGCGCCGTATAGGCTATTTGGCGTCAGCCCTCCAACCGCCTCAGTACTTTTTTTACCAAGGCGGTGCAGCATAAACTAACCTAGTGAAACTAACCTATGTCGGACATAAGATAGTCTGAATGACCTGTATAAGAGGGGTCATCACAATCGAGTCTTCATAACCCAGCCATCGAGGGAGTGAAGACCAAAAACAGAAAAGTGAACTCGGGTGATGGAGGGTGGGCATGTGAATGAGTGGTGGAGACTGCGTCCAAGAAGATCAAGAATTACGGTAGGTATGTTATTTTCATATCTTCCTGGACATAAAGTTTCCACCACTCATTCACACTAATGGGAGAGTACCAAGCAAAATAATCCCCCGCGAGAAGGGTGGCAGGAGAAAGGAGCTCACTTAGGACAGAAGTCCATTAAGGATTGTCCTGCCAAAGGATTGATGCTGCCTTGCATGGACATCCAAAGTGCAGTGCTTCACAAAAGTGTGCACAAAGCTCCAAGTAGCTGCATTGCAGATGTCTGCAATGGGCACATTTCAAATTTCTGCCAGGGATGCTGCAACTGCCCTGATAGAATGAGCCTATACTCTGCCTTCCAGTTTAACCTGTGCCATGGAGTAGCATTGGCGAAGACATGCCACTAGCCACACCGGAACACATCTAATAGCAACAGGCTGACCCAGCCTGGCCATGCTGAAGGAGACAAAAAGTTGTTTAGATTTGCTGAACCCTTTTAACATCCAGAGAATGTAGGGCACGTTCTCCCTCATTCTGGAAGTTCGCTAAGTAGGTCAGAAGAACCAAGGGCTGCTTCAGGTGGAATTCCGAGACTACTTTGGGGAGAAACTTAGGGTGAGTTCAAAGAACCACCTTATCTTTGTGAAATACAGTATATTGGGGGGGGTCTGTGACTAATGCATGTATTTCAGACACTCTGTGAGCAAAGGTAATAGCTACAAGGAAGGCAGTCTTCCAGGTCAGGAACTTCAGCCCACAAGTTGCTAGGGGCTCAAAAGGTTTATAGGTGAGCATGTCTAGCACAAGGTTAATGTCCTAGGTGGCTGCCGGTTGTCTGATTGGCAGCCTAGTGTGAAGTATACCTTTAAGGATTCTCTTGACCAAAGGTAACTGAGCCAGGGACATGGAGTGTACGGGTTCGTGGTACGCTGAGATCGTGCAGAGGTGAACCTTTGCGGTAAAGTATTGCAGTCCTGTATTTGACAGGTACAGAAGATACTCCAGGACTTTGTTAGGTGGACAGGAGAAGGGCTCCAGGGAGGACTTTGCACACCATTTGAAGAACCGCTTCCACTTTGCCATGTAAGTTTTCTTAGTAGCCGGCTTGCATGCCACTAGGAGAATGTCTGAGACCCTATGAGAAACATCAAACCTACACACTTCTGTCTCTTCAGGAGCCAAGTATGGAAGTGAAAGGATCTCCGGCTGGGATGGACCACTGGGCCCTGGCACAGCAGGTTCATTTGAAATGGAAGCTGTCTTGGTGAAGTTTCCAATAATCTGTTGATTAATGGAAACCAGATCTGACGAGGCCGGAATGGGGCAATGAGGATCATTCTGCCCCCCAGAGCCTCCAGTTTGAGCATTACCCTCTGAACTAAGGGAAGAGGAGGAAATGCATACAGAAAGCATTTTGTCCACCTCAGTCTGAATGCATCCCGACAGAAAGTGCCAGGTTCTGGATTTCTGGAGCAGAATAGAGGCAGTTTTGCATTAAGTGGGGACGCAAAATGGTCCAGGTCTGGTGTTTCCCACTATTTGAAGAGTGATTGCATGATGCTTGTGTCTAGAGACCACTCGTGAGGATATGTTTAAGTTCCACTGAGATGATCTGCTAGATCGTTCTGCACTCCCGGGAGGTAAACTGCTTGGATCAGAGCTTTGTGCTCCAGGCACCACTTCCACACTCTCATTGCTTACCTGCACAAGGGGTAAGAGTGTTCCCCACCCTGTATGTTGATGTAGTACATCACTGCTTTGTTGTCCGTTTGAAGGAGAATGATATTGTGACAGAGAATGTCCTTCAAAGCTTGTACTGCATACAGGACAGTTCTCATTTTCTAAGATATTTATGTGGAGTTGAGACTTGTCCTGATTCCATCATCCTTGGGTGTGGAGATCTTGACAGTGAGCTCCCCATCTGAGAATGGATGCATCCATGGTGATGGAGATCTGAGATTCCAGTTGGGCAAAGGGAAACCCTATCTGAAGGTTGTCCTCTTGAGTCCACCAGGTGAGTGACTGTTTTAAAGGTTCCCTCACCTTGATGTGAAAGGACTGGGGATGTGTGGTCGGGGACCACTGAGTGCTGAGCATCCACAGAGTAGTTCTCATGTGAAGATGAGCCAGAGGCACAGTGAACACCGAGGGTGCCATGAGACCCAGCATCCACTGCATCAAGAGGGCTCAAACTGAGTCATTCTCTCTGATGAAGTGGGCCATCTGAAGGATGTCATTCCTTCTGTCCTCTGGAAGAAAGGCTTTTGCATTGGAGGTATCCAGATGGGCTCCTATGAAGAGGAGCTGTTGGGAGGGGGCATTGTAGCAGTGATTTTCCCAAATTCAACAGAACTCCCATGGATGTGAGGAACTTGGAAGCCATAGCCACTGCTTCCTGAGTCTCTTGTCTGGATGGGGCTTGCTAGTAGCTAGTCATCCAGATATGGGAACACTTGAAGTCCGTGTTTCCTGAGATGCTCTGCGAGAACAGCAAAGCACTTTGTAAAGACTTGAGGCACGGAGGATAGCCCAAATTGCAGGACTCTGAATTGGTAGTGCTGACCCAATGCCACAAAAAAAAATGACTCACCTTAGTAATTATATTTCTTCTAATGGAGTCTTGCTGTATTCTGACAATTGCAGTGATTCCCAACCTTTGAACTGCCCTGGAGAACTAAGGGTTAACTTTCCATGCAGGGCATGGAACGCTGAGCTCGAGCTCGGTTGAAGTCTCTGTCTGAAGTGTTTTGAACTCAAACCATCAGATTCTTACAAGACCAACTAAACTAAAAATTCTATGTGGAAATTGTAAAAATTCTACTAGCCAACTGGCTGAAAAGTTTTGGATTCCCAAGGAAGACTCAAGTCAGGAAATCCAAAAACTAAACCCAATGTACTCAAAAAATAATAATAAACAAGCACCGAAACAAAAGGGAGGAGGGTGCCAGAAAATACACCCCCGGGGTGCAACACTGCACCTGCCCACCCACTTCCCAAAAACAGGTTCTGAGAGGGGAGGCAGGGAAGGAGGTCAGAATACAGCAAGACTCCATTAGAAGAAATATAATTACTAAGGTGAGTAATTTTTTCTTCAAACAACATGAAGTCTTGCTGTATTCTGACAATTGTAGACTACCAAGCAGTACCTCCAAGCAGGAGGAGGTACAGAACCTACTTTGAGAATAGGCTCTGAAGTACTGCTGTGCTAAACCAAGCATCACTCCTAGCCTGGATATCCAGAGAGTAATGCTTGGTAAAGGTATGGACTGTTTTCGGGTGGCTGCTTGACAAATTTCTAGGAGAAATATCCTGGCACGCAGCCAGGGAAGCAGCTGTACCTCTTTTGGAATGAGCCCTCAGGCCTGAGGGTGGAGTTTTTCCCAGTTTTTCATAGCAGAATTATATACAAGACACAATCCATCTGGCAATAGATCTTTTGGTGGCAGGTTTACCCTTTCCCACTTCTCCATAAGTGAGGAACAACTGGAGCGAGTCAAACCTGTGACCCTTGGTATGCTCTATGCAGTAACTAAGGGCTCTTTTGACATCTAAACTGTGTAGCCTCCTCGCTCCTGAGGAAGAATGATCAGTGAAGAAAACAGGGAGAGACATAGACTGCTTTAAATGGAAGTCTGAAATCACTTTGGGCAAGAACCTTCTATTGGTTCTAAGGACCACTTTATCGCTATGAAAGGAGATAAAATCAGATTCCACTGACAGGGCTTGCAATTCACTGATACACCTGGCAAAGGTAATGGCTACCAAGAACACAGTTTTCCAAGTCAAGTACTTAAGCTCTGCTGAAGACGTAGGCTCAAAGGGAGGTTGCATAAGCTGAGCAATGCAAACATTCAATTCCCAGGCAGGGGCAGGGTCTCTAAAGGGGGATTGGTGTGAAACAATCCTTTAAAACATTTACAGCCCACAGGATGGGAAGATAGTGAGGAAGGCTTCCCCACAGACAAAAATGCAGAAACAGCTGATAAGTGTACCTTGAGAGTAGCTGGCCTAAGGCCTAGGCCATTGAGATGGACCATATAGTCCAGAACCGTAGGCAACCCAGCAGAATCTGGAGAAATATTCTTCTTAGAATGCCAAATAGTGAATCTTTTCCATTTGGAATTGTAAGTCTTTCTGGTGAAAGGCTTTCGAGAAGCCTTAAGGATATCCAGAACCCCTTGGGAAAGATACAGGTCAGCAAACTCTAACTCTTCAAGAGCCATGCCTTGAGATTGAGAGACCGAAGGTTCGGTACCAATCCTCCCTGAGAGGATGTCAACAGGTTGTAATTCCTGGGAAGAGACAGAGGAAGGTGGACTGCTAGGGACAGCAACAGGGGATACCAAGGCTGTCTGGCCCAGTCTGGAGCAATCAGAATCACTTTGCATGGTTGTGACCTTATCTTGACTAACACTTTGAACAGGAGAGGGAAGGGGGGAAAAGCATACAGAAATTTCCCTTCCCAATTCAGAATCAGAGCATCCAGGGGGACTGAGCCCAAGACTGGGGGTCTGCAACAAAAGAAAGGAAGTTGGTAATTGTCTGGGGCTGCAAAAAGATCTATCTGTGGAGTGCCCCATCTCGAGAAAATCACTTTCAAAACTAGGGGATCTAGGGTCCATTCGTGATGGCCCTGGGATATTCTGCTCAGAGCATCTGCTAGGACATTGTCCTTCCCTTGAAGGTGAACTGCTGTCAGAGAGGTTTGCAGGGAATAGGCCAGGGACCACAACTTCATTGCTTCTGTGCACAAGGCTGAAGACCGAGTGCTCCCTGCTTGTTGATGTACCACATGGTGGTGGTGTTGTCTGTTCTGACCTGGACCACCTTGTTCTGCACAGATTTGGAAAAGGCTTGTAGTGCCAAAAATACTGCTTTGAGTTCCAAGAGATTGATGTGAAGCAGGGATTCCTGAGGTGACCACAGCCCTTGGGTGGTAAGATCCCCCAGATGGGCTCACCAGCCCAGCAGGGAAGCATCTGTGGTGAGTATCACTGAATGAGACTGAGTGACAAAAGGAACTCCTTGTCTCAAATTGTCCTGATCCTGCCACCATTGCAAGGCCTGGATCAGGGTTCGAGTCACTGGGACTAGTTTGGTAAGGAAATCCTTTCTTTGGGACCAGAAGGCTTTTAAGTGGAACTGAATGTCCCTCATCTGGAATCTTGCTCCCTGGACCACTGCTGTGGAAGCTGCCATGTGGCCCAAAAGCTGAAGGACATGCCTTGCTGGTCGAGACACCTGTAGGGTGAAAGAAGAAGCCAGTTCCATAAGGGTCCTTGCCCTGTCCAGGGGAAGGAAGGCCCTTGCCCTTATTGTATCCAGCTCCGCCCCTATGAAGGTGAGGAGCTGTACTGGTTCAAGAACTGACTTTGGAAGGTTGAGAAGGAATCCTAAGGAAGTGAGCACTTGGTGAGTTATTTGCAAATGTGACTTGACTTGGTCTGGAGACTGACCTACTATGAGCCAGTCGTCCAAGAATGGGAAGATGGAGATCTTTTTTCTCCTTAGGAAAGCAACCACTACTGCCAGGCACTTTGTGAAAACCCTTGGGGCTGATGTTAGGCAAAAGGGCATTGCTCTGAATTGATAGTGGCCTGAGGGCAACTCGAACCTGAGGTACTTTCTGTGGGAGCACCTGCTGGGAATGTGAAAATAGGCATCTTTGAGGTCCAGGGAGGCTAGCCAGTCCCTTGGCCTTAGAGAGGGAAGGATTATTCCCAGAGTCACCATTTTGAACTTTGGTTTTAAAAGGTGTTTGTTCAGATATCTTAGGTCCAGGATGGGCCGCCATTCTCCTGTCTTTTTGGGGATTAGGAAGTACCTGGAGTACAATCCTTTGCCCTTGTGTAGGGTGGGAACCCTCTCTATAGCTCTGAGAGCTAGGAGGGAAGAAATCTGTGCCTCTAAGGCAAGGGTGTCCAATGGATTTGCAGGTGGAAGGGATCTGGTTCTCATCTTGGGAAATTTTTTGAAGCTGAGAACCAGTCCCTGGCTTACTACTTCCAGGACCCACTTGTCTGATGTCAGAGACTTCCAGTCCTGGACAAAGTAGGCCAGCCTGCCCCCTACTGGTATTGGAGAATCGGCCTGGGCAGACCCATAAGGGTGTCTGCTTGGAAGGGGCTTTAGGCTGAGGGGTGGATGCAGGCCTGCTCATCCCCTGTCTGCCTCTCCCTCTAAAGAACCCCCTCTGAGAGTAAGAAGAGGAGGCCTGAGCTTGGTAAAAAGGCCTGTCCCTGCCCCTGGACTACTGCCTTTGAGGAATAGCTTGCCTTTCTTTGGCCTGAGCACTCCTGTAAGTGGTCCTGTACTCATCCATCTTTTTCATGTAGTTCTCTGTCTGCTACCCAAACAGAGAATTACCAATAACAGGGAAATCCATGGCCTTAGCCTGGGTATCCTGTGATAGGCTAGTACATCTGAGCCAAGCCATCCTCCGAAGAGCCACAGATGTAGCCATGACTCTTGATGAAACATCATTGAGTCCACAGCATGAAATTGCCCTTGGATGCCTCAGTCCCATCTGCAGCCACCTGCTCCAGCTCCTTGGCAAGCTGGTCAGGGGCCTATTGTGAGAGCCAGCACAATGTCCCACCTGGACTTCTGGTATCTAGCTGTGTAGGCCATATAGTTAGCCTGCCTGAGTCCCAAAGATGCTGCCATGTACTGTTTCTTTGCCATGGCATCAATCCTCCTGGAGTCCTTATCTGGGGGGTGTTATGCCAAGGGGATATTTGCCCTATCACAGGCAGCAGGCAGCAGCCTGCACTAACCCAACATGGCTGCATTGCTGGGAAAGGAACTCTGTGTCTGAGCCTGAAAGAGTATACCTCTTGTCCATTTGTCTGTCCACAGGAGGTATGGAATTAGGAGTCTTAAGAATTTTATGTGTCTGTTTCCCAAAGGATTTGTGGAGGGGAATAGACAGTTTCCTTGACTCTGGGATGGCCATCATTTCAACAAAATCAGGCTCCTCCTGATCCTCTGCTGCTTCTTCCATAGGAAGCTGGAGGGTTTCAGCCACTTTTTTGTAAAACATAAAGTGAGAAGGGGACTCAGAAAGCCTAGGAGGAGAAACACCTGAAGGTCTGTCTGGGGAGATGTCCGGGTCAATAGGCACATCCAGACTTTCATAATCACCATCATCATCCTCATACTCTCCCTCCTCCTCATCCGGTTCATAAAATTCTTCCGAACCGAACCCCTGCCAGATGGTGCCGGTTCGGCCGGAACCGAAGTAAGCAATTGCACTATTCTTATCACCTTGGCTATCTCATTGGTGGTCGGAGTATGAATTTCTGGGTCTGAATCAGACGATTTATCTTTTCTTTTTACCAGAACCAACTCCTCAGAATCGGCTCTCCTTTTGCCCGAAGAAGTATCGCCCAGGTCAGAGGGCACTCCTTCTGGTTCAGTCGGAACCGGACCGGGCTGGCCATCCGGGTCAGCAGACTTCTCGGCCTCCCTTTCCCTCAGTCTACCTAATCTTTTCCAGGGTAGATTTGGGAAAATTCTTCAAATTTGGCAGTCTGAATCGAGTGGTCAAACCCCAGACAATAAACACAGGTGGTGTGGGATCAGCCTTGCAAAGACTTCCCCACACACTGCAGTGTTGAAACAGATGGGCCCGTTTTTTCTTGGTTTCTCAGACATGGCCAATCCTAACAAAACTTACCCTTTTTCAGCATTCGCCAGGCAAGACTCCCCTATCAGTTTCTGACCATGTCACGGTCTTGGAAAAAATGTAATAAAATCGTTTTTTTTTTAGAGACTGATAGGACAAGTTACCACACACACTAAGTAAATACACAAACTTTTTTACCTGAAACTGATCGGTTCAGCTGAACCGATCCACAATTTATAAATTCCACACAGAAACCATATAGAAAACCTATCTAGTACTCACGGTACCACAGACAGAGACTTAAACCGACAGAACGTTAGCAGCAATTCGGTAGAAATCGAACGAAAAAACAACACTTTAGCTGACTTTTTTGAACCGAGCAAAGGAGAAATCTCCAGAGCGACTGTTCAGTGAGGCGGAATGAAGAATCTGACGGTTGGAGTTTAAACAACAGCAGACAAGGGCTTCAACCGAGCTCACGGTGAACATTCCATGCTGGCCATGGAAAGTTTAACTCTTTGTTCTCCGGGGCAGTTGAAAGGCAGGACCTAACTGCATATGTCAGAATACAGCAAGACTTCATGTTGTTTGAATAATATCTAACAACATAGTAGCATGAAACCTTGAAACATTAGTCACGGAACAATGACCATATTCACCCATGTTGCAATTTGATATGTTAAAAACAACAGGAACATGCATAAATTGAACATTGTTAATAAGTGTCCTAGGCATGGAGGTTACAGTCAGACCACTAGGTGGACCTGGCTCCAAGGTAGGGCACTGTAGAGGCTGTGGTGGAGAATTGGTGGTCTCAGGAGTTATAAAAACAGTCTTGTTGGGCAAAGTAGTGGGACTAGTTGTAGAAGGTGGGTACAAGATCAAGTTTGTGGAACCAACCATTGGTATATAAGCTTTTTATATTCAGGAAGTTGCATAATCATTTCAAAACTCCAAGTCCCTTGATCTTATTCTTGTATGTTCTTTATTAAGAGTGAACCATTTGAGTATCCCACTACTCTGTCTTTGTAGATGTGAGAAGGGCTTGGTTGTCCCTTCTGCCAGGTATGATGATCGGGATCTGCAGGTCCCACCCAGGATACACCATTTGGAACCACAGTACTCCAAAGATGGATAATCTTAAGGAGCTCATCCATGCCTGCACAGGCATATGTTTTCGACCAAGTTGTCAGCAGCCATTTTCCTTTGGGAAACATGAAGTCTTCTGCAATGCCCAAGACAGGAGAGTAGAGGACCACCACAAATAACAGCATTCTGTAAATAGAGAAAATAAATAGCTGGAATATACCACCCCCCCCTCCAATGAATTACTTACTCAGGGCCTTCTGAGCCCTTGAACAGTTTAAGCTGATAGGCATGAAACCACTTATCAATAGATTTCTTGCCACTCTAACCACACCTGATAGAAGGGCTGAGTTTGTTCACAGTCTCGAAGTGACCAGCTCATTTGCTAGATAGGTAGTGGGCAGGTGTTGAATATTGCAACACCATGACTCTGTCACCCACTTGCCAATTGACCTCCTTGACATCCTTGTCAAAGTACATTTTGGACTTTTGTTGGGCACTGCCCAAGCTTCGAGCAGCAAAGCGGTAAATGTCAACCAAATTTTCCTGTAACTGCTTTACATAGGCGTCAGCCGACACTCTATCCACAGTAGGAGTGTGAACATCCACCCATAAGTGTTCCAGCAACCTCATTTGCTGGCCAGTCATCACTTCAAAGGGTGTGTACTGAGTAGCTGTTGACAGGTAGCCCCGATTGCCATTAGGAGTAAGGGCAATAGAGTATCCCAATTCTTTGCATTCTCATTGACAAACTTTGATATTTCCTTTATCTGTCTGTTGGTTCTTTCTACAGCACCAGAGGACGGAGGATGGTAAGCTATGTTGAATTTCTGCTTAACCCCTAACATTTCAAGAACTTGTTGCACAACCTGGCCAGTAAAGCTCGTCCCCTTACTGGAGTCTATCTTGAGGTAGGCCCCATCTGGTGAATACCTGTTCCACCAAAATTTTTGTAGAAGCTTTAGCAGTATTGGCCTTACAAGGGAAGGCCTCAACCCATTTGGAAAACAGGTCAGTGATGAGAAATGCATACTTATCATTTCAGCTAGTGGTAGGCAAAGGTCCAATGAAATCCACCTGGATTGCATTCCAAGGGCCTGATTGTTACCACATAGACAATCTGGCATTTTTCTTACCAGGCATTGGGCTGGTTTGAGCATAGGTAATGCAATTGTCCAGGTAACGTTGGATGTCTACTGTTTGACCAGGCCACCACCCTATTGTTCTCAGTCTCTGTAGTGTCTTGTCTACACCCTGATGTCCACCTGTAGGTGTGTCATGCACCTGGTGGATGAATTCTGACTGAAGGTCTTTAGGGACTAATCACAGTGTGGTGTCCCTCTGATTGTACAAAATCACCTTTTGATCTGGGGAGAGGAAGAGGTGGCTGAGGTGTCTCTTTAAGGAGTTGTCACCAGACACCTCTATCTGCTGCATGAGATGGTTGTATACCTTTTTTATTTCTGGGTCTCCCATTTGCACTGCAGCCAAATCCAATGGGACGTTTTTTTTTTTTCCTCTGGGCGGCTACTGGCTGTGCCTCTGCAAGTGAATGTATCACCCATACTTCTTCCTCTAATGTGTCTTGGTTGGACAGTGTATCTGCTCGGTCATTCTGCTCATGAAAAGGGGCCAACTTAGAGTGTGCCTTTACCTTGTGGACATACAGCTTAAAGGGTGCTTTTTCTGCCATAGTGTTGATGTATTGGAACAGGTCTTGGTGCCTTCCGAGGAAGCATGCCCATGGGTCTTCCAAAAGGGCAGAAACTCTGTAAGGGAGTAGCACACCCATGAGTAAATAGAAAAAATGACAGTGTCTCCCTCCTGGTCCTCCTTTATCAGTTCCATTGCATGTGCAATGGCTGCCAATTCTGCATATCCTAAGGCTCTGACAGGACACTGCCTGGCTACCTCCACAGTCTCCCCCCTCCCCCAGCAGAGGACCAAGATTCCGAATCCTTCTGCCTGATGTCCCTCATGGTAAAAAGAGGAACTATCCATAAAGAAACAATGTCTTTGGGGGTCCACCAAGACAATGTCAGTGGTGGGCAGAAAGAAAAAATTACTCAGCACAGTAATGTTTTTTCTAATGGAGTCTTGCTGTATTCTGACTATATGCAGTTAGGCCCAGCACTTGAACTGCTCTGGAGAGTAAAGGGTTAACTCTATGCAGAGGCATAGAATGTTGAGCTCAAGCTCGGTTTTCAAACCTCTGTCTGTGGTACTCTGAAGTGTAACCGTCAGATTCTTATGATCCCTAAACTAACTAACTCAAAGTAAGAAATTGTTTCAAAATTTTTGTGCCAAGTGGCAAAACAAGGTTTTAGGGTTAAAGGCACAAGTTGAAAAAAACCAAAAAGAACACAACAGGTAGTGATTCACCAAACTAAGTGAAAAAAACCCCTAAGAGATGGAGGCATGTCCGGAGCACCTCAGGGGTGCAGCACTGTGCCTGCCCCACCACATCCCAAAACTACTAGGTTCCAGGAGGGGAGGGAGGTCAGAATACAGCAAGACTCCATTAGAAGAAATAACTTTACTATGGTGAGTAATTTTTTCTTCAAACAACATGACGTCTTGCTGTATGCTGACTATATGCAGACTACCAAGCAGTATCCCCTTGGAGGAGGGAGTTACAGAACCTATTTTGGGAACAAGATCTGCAGCACAGCTGTGCCAAATCTAGCATCACTTCGTGACTGAATGTCCAAAGAGTACTGCTTGGTGAAGGTGTGAACAGATTTCCAAGAAGCTGCTTTACATATATCCACTAAAGGTATATCTCTAGCTGCTGCAACCGAAGCAGCCGTACCTCCAGTAGAATGAGCCCTCAGGCCTGAGGGAGGCTCCTTCCCAAGTTTAGAGTAGCAGAATTGAATATAAGAGACAATCCACCTGGCAATAGACCTTTTGGTAGCAGGCTTGCCCTTTTCCACCTCACCACAAGTGAGAAACAACTGAGAACAATCCTTCCTATGGGCCTTGGTATGCTCAATATAGTAACTAAGAGCCCTTTTCATATCCAGACTGTGTAACCTCCTCTCTCCAGAGGAAGAATGATCAGTGAAAAAGACAGGCAGAGATGTAGACTGGTTCAGATGAAAGTCTGACACTGCCTTGGGAAGAAGGAACTTTCTATTGGTGCGGAGGACCATCTTATCCCTATGAAAGAAAATGAAATCAGGTTCCACTGATAAGGCTTGTAGTTCACTGATCCTCCTAGCAGAGGTAATGGCCACCAGGAATACAGTTTTCCAAGTCAAGGATTTTATCTTAGCTGAAGATAAAGGTTCAAAAGGGGTCTGCATAAGCTGTGCAATACAGATGTTCAGATCCCAGGAAGGAGTAGGCTCCCGAAAGGGAGGATTGACATGGACTAAGCCTTTGAAGAATTTCTTGAAAACTGGAAGAGAAGCTAGGGGAGAGCCCTTACCAGCCAAAAGAAAGGCAGAAATAGCTGCCAAATGCACTTTAAGAGTAGTAGGCTGGAGGCCTAAACTGTTAAGATGTACCAAACAGTCCAAAACAGTGGAAATGTCAGCCAGCTCTGGCTTAATATACCCACTGGAACACCAAAAACCAAACCTTTTCCATTTGGAGTTGTAAGCCTTCCTAGTAGCAGGCTTCCTGCTAACTTTTAAAATATCCAAAACTGATTGGGAAAGATGCAAACTTGCATATTCTAGCTCTTGAAGGGCCAGGCTTTGAGCCTGAGAGTCTGAAGGTTGGGGTACAGAATCCTCCCTTGACAGGAGGAGAGAAGATTGTACTGCCTGGGAAGACACAAGGGCAGTGTTACTGACAGTGGCAGCAGTAGAGGATACCAAGGCTGTCTGGCCCAGTTTGGAACTACAGAATCACCTTGCAAGGCTGAGACCTGATTTTTATCAGGACCCTGAATATCAGAGGAAATGCATACAGAAACCTGCTTGTCCAATCTAGTAGAAGAGCATCCTGGGGAACAGGATCCAGAAGGGGTGGTCTGCAACAATGAAGAGGGAGTTGATGATTGTCCGGGGCTGCAAAGAGATCTATCTCTGGGGTGTCCCATCTCTTGAAAATGACTTGAAGAATGACAGGGTTCAGGGTCCATTCATGGTGACCCTGGGAAATCCTGCTGAAAGCATCTGCTAGAATGTTTTCCTTCCCTGGGAGATACACAGCCATCAGAGAAACCTGAAGGGAAGAAGCTAGAGACCAAATTGTCATGGCCTCTGTGCACAAGGCCGAGGACTGATTGCCTCCCTGCTTGTTGATGTACCAAATGGTTGTGGTATTGTCTGTTCAGATCAGCAACACTTTCCCTTGGACAACTATTGAGAATGTCTGAAGAGCCAGGAAGACAGCTCTTAATTCGAGAAGATTTATGTGCAGAAGGGACTCCTGGTGTGACCAAGTTCCCTGAGCTGTGAGATGATCTAGGTGGGTCCCCCCAACCCCACCCCAACAGGGAGGCATCTGTGGTGAGAATCACAGAAGGGACCTGACTGATGAAGGGGACTCCTACCGCCACTGAAGGGTCTGGACTAAGATTTTGGAGACAGGAACCAGTTTGGAGAGAGGGTCCTTTTTCTGAGACCAGAAAGATCTGAGATGAAACTGAATATCTCTCATCTGAAATCTTGCTCCCTGAACTACTGCTGTGGAAGCTGCCATGTGGCCCAGCAGCTGTAGAAAGTGTCCGGCTGGCCAAGACACTAGAGGACGAAAAGAGGAGGCCACAGTGACCAGTGACTGAACCCTAGAGAGAGGAAGAAATGCTCTTGCCTGAACTGTATTTATTTCCACCCCTATGAAAGTGAGAAGCTAGGCAGGCTCTAGAACAGACTTCTCTAAATTTAGAAAGAAGCCCAAGGATTCTAGAAATCTCTGGGTGACCTCTAAAGCTGACTTGACTTGGTCTGAGGACTGGCCCACTAAAAGCCAGTCGTCCAGGTGTGGGAACAGAAGGATGCCCTGCCTCCTGAGGAATGCCACCACCACTGCAAGACACTTGGTGAGCACCCTTGGGGCAGATGTTAGGCCGAAGGGCATGGCCCTGAATTGGTAATGGCCTGAGGGCAACTCGAACCTGAGGTACTTTCTGTGGGAGTGTCTGATAGGTATGTGGAGTAGGCATCCTTGAGATCCAGGGAGGCTAGCCATTCACCTGGTCTCAGAGAGGGAAGAATTACTCCCAGAGTCACCATTTTGAACTTTGGTTTTGTCAAACGTTTGTTCAGGTACCTTAAATCCAATATGGGTCACCACTCCCCTGTCTTTTTGGGGGTAAGGAAGTATCTTGAATACATTCCTTTTTCCCTGTAACAAAGAGGTACCTTCTCTACTGCTTGCAGAAGCAGAAGAGAGCAGACTTCTGCTTCTAAGGCCTTTGTCTCCAAGGAAGAGGGAGGACTGAAAGACTTTGCTCTCATTCTTGGGAACCTTTTGAAACTGAGAACAAGTCCCTGGCTCACTATTTCCAGGACTCATTTGTTTGAAGTAATAGAGTCCCAGGCCTGGGAGTAGTGAGCCAGCCTGCCCCTACTGGGATTGCAGTAGTGACCCTGATTGACACCTGAGGGTGTCTGCTTGGCAGGGGGCTTGGACTGAGTAGCTGATGGGATCCTAGTTACCCCACGTCTACCTCTTCCCCTAAAGAACCCCCTCTGCTGAAAAGAAGAGGAGGAGGCCCGAGCTTGGTAAAAAGGCCTGTAAAAAGGCCTGCCCCTGACCCTAAACTGCTACCTCTGAGGAGTGGTCTGCTTTTCGTTTGCTGCAGCACTCCTATAGGAGGTGCTGTACTCGTCCATTTTTTTCATGTAGTTCTCTGGTCCCCAAAGAGAGAATTACCAGTTACAGGAAAATCCATGGCCTTAGCATGGATATCCTGTGAGAGGTTGGTACACCTAAGCCAAGCCAATCTCCTCATGGAGATAGATGTAGCCATGACCCTGGAATGAACATCACTGGAATCAGCAGCAGTGTGGAATTGCACCTAGATGCCTCTATACCATTTGCAGCCATCTGCTCCAGCTCTTGGCTGGCTGGGCGGGGCATCCTTAGCCAGTGCCAGAACCGTATCCCACATAGATTTCTGGTACCTGGCTGTGTATGCATGTAATTAGATTGTCCGAGTCCCAAAGAGGATGCTAAGTACTGTTTTTGCCATGGCATCCATTTTCCTGGAATCCTTATCTGGGGGTGAGATGCTAGGGGAATATTAGCCTTGTCACAGGCTGCAGTGTGTACTACCCCAACATGGCTGCTATGATTTGAAAGGAATTTTGTCCCTGGACCTGACAAAGCATACCTCCTGTCCATTCTTTTTTCCACAGGAGGAATGGATATAGGAAACTGTAAAATGTTTTGTGTCTGCTTCCCCAAGGATTTGTGTAAGGGGATAGACCCCCTCTTTGACTCTGGGACATCCATCATTTCCAGGTGGTCAGGTTCTTCCTGATCCTGTTCAGCCTCTTCCATAGGAAGCTGAAGAATCTCAGCCACTTTCTTGTAAAACAAGAAATGGGAAGGAGACTCAGAAAGCCTGGGATGAGAAGCCTGAGAACGCCTGTCTGGGGAGGTGTCAAGCTCTACTGGCTCATCTAGGTCCTCACATTGTTCTTCTTCATAGTCTTCATCCTCCTCCCAATCGCCATCATAGTATTCTTCAGGATCTATATCTGAAGCAATTACTTCCGACTGAACCGATTGGGTCTGAACCGAGCCCGGTTCGGTCAGAACCGGACAAAGCGATTGAACTATTGAAATCACTTTCGCTATCTCATCAGCGGTTGGACCATGGGAAGTGGGATCTGAACCAGCTGATTTTCTCTTTCTTTTACTAGGAACCGATTCTGAAGAAACGGCTCTCCGTTTGCCGAGGAAAGTGTCGCCCAGGTCAGTGGGCACCTCTTCAGGTTCAGCCGCAACCGAACCGGGCTGGCCATCCGGGTCAGCGGACTTCTCAGCCTCCCTCTCCCTTAGCCTACTCAAATGTTTATCCAAAGTGGCTTTGGGAAAGTTCTTACGTAGTTGGCAGTCTTCCTTGAGGTGGTCAAACCCCAGACAATACACACAGACGAGGTGAAGGATGGCCTTAGCAAAGGCCTCCTTACACTCAGTACAGTGCTGAAACCCAGTGAGTCCGGTTTTCTTCTTGGGTTTCTCAGACATGCCTTCAACCAGAAAAAATCACCTTACACAGCGGTTAAGCCAGGCGATTACAAACTCAACGGTTCCAACCATGTCACTTGTCGGTTAAAAAAATCCTAAAATATCGGATTTTTTTAGGAACCGATGAGTACTGGAAAAACCACACACACTGTAATAATAATCAATAAAGAAGATAAACTTCAGTTCTGAACTGCACCAACTGGCAAAGAACCAAAATAAAACAATTTCTTAGCAAACAACACAGAAAATAACCACTACCTATAGCTACCACTTACTGGTACTGAGACAGAGGTAAGAGTACCGAACTGCAGAAAATCACAGTTTGAAAAAAATGACCAATTCAAACCAAAGCGCAGGAGGGATCTCCGGACCGACTTCACAGTAAGGCAGAGTAAAGAATCTGACGGTTACACTTCAGAGTACCACAGACAGAGGTTTGAAAACCAAGCTCGAGCTCAACGTTCTATGCCTTTGCATAGAGTTAACCCTTTACTCTCTGGAGCAGTTCAAGTGCTGGGGCTAACTGCATATAGTCAGAATACAGCAAGACTTCATGTTGTTTGAATGGAGTGGGTTCCGGTATGGAGGGAGGTTACAGTCAACACTCATGTTGGTCTCCATCATAAAGGAGCTCACAGGCCAAAATTGAGGGGGTTTTGGTGGGGTATACAGTAATATCCCTATCCTACAAGAGGACTGACTAATGGGTAAGTCTCGCACTGGAAACATTGCCATCCTTACTCGATCTGATAACAAAAAAATTGGTAGGAGTGTGGTTGGTGTGCAACTCAATGGGGCTAAGTCCAATAATATAAGTAAAGTGCCTTACAGCCCAAGCTGTGGCCAACAACAAATTTCTCTCAGAAAGAGAGAGAGAGTATTTTTATTCCACTGCTGAAAAGATTTGGGATGCACAGGTGGCAGGTGTAAGGCATTCATGCATCTTCTGTGCCAAGACGGCAGACATAGCTGTATCAGAAGTAGCAGTTTCCAAATGGAAGGGGAAATCAGAGTTTGGGTTAACCAAAGCAGGGCTAAGGCTAAGGCCTGTTGTGAGGCGATAACTACCGTGGTATGTTCCGGGCCCCAACACCACGGGGCATTCTTTTTCAGGAAATCATACTGTGGTGTGGCTTTCTGGGAAAAATTGGGGATAAAATCCCTTGAATAGTTTACCATGCCCAAGAAATGTCTGAGGGTGGACACACTAGTGGGCAGTGGTAAGTCCTGAATACCTTGCACCTTGTCCAAGATGGGGCTCCTCCCTTCTGCAGTAACTTGCAGGCCCAAAAAAGATACTTCAGAGTGGCAAATTTGAACCTTGGCTGCATTTTAGATCAGAGCACTGCAGGAGCGCAAGGAGTTCTGCAAGCAACTGCAGGTGCTGCTCTTGGTCTACAGTGGCCAGTAGGAGATCATCCACATATTGTAGGGGACATTCAGGTGTAGAGAAGCCCTGGAGAGTGTCCCGCATGTGAATGTGAAAGAGGAAGGGGCTATTATGAAAACCATGAAGGAGGCACATCCAAGTGACTGACGTCCCTCAAAGGTGAAGGCAAACTTGTATTGGCTCTCTGGGGCTAATGACAGTGACCAGAAGCAATTGGAAAAGTCCAAAGTACTGAATTACTTCTGTTCAGGCTTTAAAAGTCTGAGCTCATCCGGTGCCGAAGCCATGGTCGATGCACAGCTGGGCGTCACCTGATTAAGCTTTCGGTAATCAATTGTTAGTTTAAAGGTATTTTTTGGTTTTCTCACAGGTCAAATCGGAGAATTGACTGTGGAGACACAAGGTCTGATGACCTCTTGTTTTAAAAGCGATTCAATAGTAGCCCTACGAGATGGAATCGCCTCTGTTTGGAAGGGGTATTTCTTTTGATGTGGCGGGTCCCTGCCAGTAACATGTATGAGGGTGACCATCCTTCCGCAATCACGACTGTATTTAGCAAAGGCATCCCTGTGTTGCTCCAATCAATCAAAAAGGGGATGGTGCTGGAACATGACGACAATGTTATATCCTGCATCATTTGCCTGTACAGCTGCCAGGACGTGCAAATCAGAAATGAGCAGCATACAACGGAGACCTGGTGCCTGGAGGAGCAGCCGGTTGGCTGAATCCACCACGTACCCATGACAAGAGAGAAAATCTATTCCCAGGATGCTCTGATGATGGGGAAGATGCATAAGATCAAAGCAGTGTTCTGCCTTCAAGGTTCCAACAATGGCTGGTATAGGGATTGACCGATAGGTTGTCACTACAGTCCCATTGAAGGTCTGGGCGGAAGTAGACTTCCCAGTAGATCATGAAGAGTACTGGGGGTCAGTCTGATGTAAGACTGAGATGGCTGCTCCTGTATCTAGAAGTAATTCCAGCTGGAGGCCCCCGACCAGCGCTTCCACTCACGGACGACCAGAGTCATCGGTTATCAAAGACGTAAGTATGCAGACTAGGGCCTGGCACCGTCATGCTGAGTCATCACAATTTTGCAAGGCATCGTAGAGTGTTGGACCCAATGCACAGAGCTCCTGGCCAGGCCAGTGTTGATGACTGTAAGGGCCCCCATGCAAAATATTTTGTGGGGCCCTACCTCCTCACCAATAAATCAAAATACCCATCAGCACATATAAAATATTTATACTGTGGGTTCTTTTGCAGTAGTCTGTCCTGCTGAGCATTGGCAGTTTGTCCATGATGCCCCCTTCCCCTTGCTGGCACCATAATCAAGGAAATGAATGATGTAATTTGCACCTGCTCCTCCTGGTGACTCAAGCACCTAGATCAGAAGTTCTGAATAATGGGCCCTATTGCTTCTTTATTCTGTGCCCCATATCCCATGAAACGGGAGCTGGAATCTGCAGCACAGATCCCTCTGCTGCCACTGCTGAGAGACCCAGTTTCAAATGGATAAGCAATGTAAAGTCTGTCTGTGACAGAGGTGTGTTTGTTAATGCTGACCTCTGAAGCAGTGGGCCCCCTGACACTGTGGGCCCTACTGCAACTGCATCTCTTGCACCCCCATGGTCATGGCCCTGCTCCTGGCTCAACTCTGAATACAGGATCTTTGGTTGCCCGCCCTCCCCAGATTTGGTATTCAATCTGGGGATGGCTGCCACAATCCTTGCTGATTCATCATTGGACTTGATCGCCCGGATCTGCTCAACCTTGGTTAACAAGTCCCAGTATGAAGGTCCAGGCCGTTATTTTTGTCATTTCCTTTCGTACCTTGTTGGTTTGACTTTTACTGATTTTTCTTTTTGTATGAGTATGAGGATCCCTCTTGTAGAGGATCTCTGGGTTCCCCCTACCTCATACTGCGTAGGTGTCTCTGTGCCCTTTTGTACAGCAGCGACTTTAGACTTAGAGCCCAAACCGAGGTCCTTGGCATGCACCTGGTAAATGCGCTCCACCCACTCCAGGATTTGGCTGAAACTATCCCTTTTAGGGAAGACTGAGGCTTCTCCCCATTCCCAAATAGCTGGGAGAAGGTTTTGCAAGAAGAAACGTTTGTACTCTATTGGATTCCTGTCTGCTTCCTCCATGGCAAATCCTTTACCAGTACTGTAAGTGAGCCATAGCCACTCATCATACTGGGTGGGCGCTCCCTTGTTACGCTGTTTCACCCATGTAGCCAGTATTACGTTGATCATATTTGGATCATGTGCCACCAATAGGCGGTGACCCTATTGGAAGAGGCCCTGGTATCACTCAGGACCCCTTCCAGTAGTTTTGCCCACAACATGGGTTCCAGTTTGTTTGAGGACCTGGACCTGATGTTCCAGTGGTAAGTGAGCATTTAACAGTGCTGTTGCACCTTTTCCAAGTGGCAACTCAAGTTGTCACCCATGGACATATGGCTGATTTTGTCTACAATACTTTGAATAGCTTGCACGGACTGGAGACTGCCATGGCTCGAGTGGAGTTCTGAACTCTTGGGGATGATGCTTTTAGCGATTGCCTCTGCCCTGGTGGTAGCCACGCCCTGGATAAGTGTCTGTCTTTCCACTTGCTTTTTCTTTTTTTTTTATAAGTCCTTTATACTTCTTCTGCCCCAGCTGCCCCCTTCTGACCGATCCCCCACAGCCCTGTCACTCTGGTATCACCGGGACTTACCTCTGCCCGGTCGCTGGGTGTAAAGCCTGTGGATAGTCGGTCGTCAACCTGCAGCTGGTGGGGTATTTCCACATTTTCTCCCATCTCCGTTGCTGGGGCTCACATGCATGACGTGTGCATGTAGAGGCGCGTGCATGTCCGCAGAAGTCCAGCAGCTCCCTCCCTGTGTCTGACCCTTCTGACCCACACTACCCGTTGGCTTCCACCTGGGGGTAGTCATTCGGCTGGAATGCCAGCCCTCCCTCTCAGGGAGAGGACAACAGTCCTCCGGATGCTCAGTTCTCTCCCTCCCCTGTCAGCCCATGCTCTTTCCCAAATACGATTCACCGTTATGGCACAAGGTGTGGCATACAGCACCTCAACCCTCAGTGCCACCGGGCCCGGCTTCCACTTCATTTTTCAGAGCATCGGCCACTACCTTTTGCAAGGCTTTTGCCTGTTTGTCAGACAATTCGCTTTTCTCTATGACCTTAGTTATCAGGCCCTCTACCTCTGTTTTATCCTCCCTAGTCAGGGCAGCCACCAGTGGGTGGCGCATGTATCCTCTAGTATTCCAAGGAGTATAATCATTATCGTCATCCTCATTAGAGGACGACGAGACTATGGGTGGTGACAGTGGCATTGCTCTCACATGACCTTTCAGGATCGTCACCTGCTGACATAATTTTGCAACCTACAGTCTACACTCCATATGATCCATACCTTCTTGAAACGTTCCCTTACTAACATTATCCTATAACACCCTGTATGTGGCACTTACTTTGCGTTTTTTCTCCATCTCTTTTCCTCTTTCTGACACCTTTCAAACTTGTATTCCAACTCCTCATACTCGCTCTTCAGTGACTCATTCATGCTCATCAGCACACCATTCATCTGTAACATCTGTACCATATCCTGCTGCAACCTCTCATTCTCCTCCAGCAACTTACTAATTTCCTTATTTTTCTCTTCTTTAACCTTCTCAATCTATTCCTTTAAACTACACACTACATCAGATCTAGATTTCAGCTCCTTTTTCAGAAGTGAACCCTCAGATTCCAATGTCTGACACAAAGCATACAAAGCAGCGACCATTACACCCTTTTGGTTATATGTCTTACTTTTAGACTTGACCTCAGTATATAGCGTTCCTATATACAGTACTGGGTCAGCTTGGTGTTTCACATAAGATGTGAAATCTTTCCAACCTCCATGGGAGGTAAGATACTGTAGGACGCCCACATTGAGCTCAAAATTATTGGCCATTATATCGGGGTCTTCCCTTTGTAAACTGTACTGACCAGAGATCTAAGGTGTGCCAGCTCACCGTGGTCTCGGCAGTCAGATAGCCCTGTATTCTGGCAGTGAAGGCCACTAATGACCATCCCACAAACCAAAGCGGGATGAAGGTTCTCAACACCTGTCATTATTCCACCCTTAATACCTGCGGTATCTTGGGATGCTTCTGTCAAAAAGGGTCCTGCCATGGTCGCCACTTCATCAGCAGAATTGTTCTGGACCTGTTGGCGAAACACGACACAGAGCCAAGGATACAGCAGGAATAACTTGTTTATTACCAGAAAACAAAAAATACAGCAAATACCTGCTGGGAGTCGGGAACAGGATCCCCGATATATGGAAATTACGTACCTACCGTAATTCTTGATCTTCTTGGACGAGTCTCCACCACTCATTCACACTAATGGGATCTGCGCCAGAGGCGCTAGGACCCAGCGGTAGCAAACTTTTTGCTAGAGGGTCAGCGCTAGTACTACACAGTCCAGATAGGCTCATATCTGGACTGTGTAGTACGGTACCGGCTGCATGCCCATTGGCTCATGCAGTGGACCAATGGGCATACAGCCCTACTGTACAGTGTCAGTCAGGAGCAGCAAGTGGGTGGGGAGCTGCCACCCACCGCTGACTGGGAGGGCAGGGTGGTGGGGCTCAGTGGGCGGGTGGGGAGGGGTACCACTAGACCACCAGGGTTGGGTTGCTGTGGCATTAATGTTTTACTGATGCCCGCGATCGGGCTGCAAGTGGTCCACTGGACCACCAGGGATATGGGATGATTATTTTTATACTTAAGCCCATGATCGGGCTGCAAGTGGTCCACTGAATCACCAGGGATATGGGATAATTATATTTATACTTAAGCCCGTGATCGGGCTGCAAGCGGTCCACTGGACCACCAGAGATATGGGATGATTATATTTATACTTAAGCCTGTGATCGGGCTGCACGCGGTCCACTGGACCACCAGAGATATAGGACGTGTTTTATTTTAACAGATGCCCGCGATCGGGTGGTGGGGCACTTTTCAGCACTGTGCAGGGGGCATCTGTCCCCGACGGCAGCAGCCTGACAGGGCGCCAGGCGCAAGTCATTGGGGATCGGCGCACCTGCATGCAAATGGGGCCATAATGACATGCAAATGACTGCATTTGCATGTGCACCTTTGAAAAGCGCGGTTGTTGCGCCTAGCGCAATGGAACTTGCACTAGTGCATCCCCCTGCTCCACTCTGGCCACTTGCGCTGGCGCAGTGCCACTGTGCCATGCGCACTGCGGGGTGGCCAGGGTGTGATATTCAGCGATGCTGTGCCATAGCGCAGCTCCACTGAATATCACCCTGTCAACACCCCTTCGCAGCCCACTTGCACTGCACCCAGGCTTGCGCCACAGCCTGGCGCGGTCTGAATATCCGGGCCTACGAGTATAGATAAATCATGGATCACACAAGGCTTTCCCTGCATATTTCATTTATGTAATAGGAGAGGAAATGTGCAACGTGCGATTTTTCCTGTATATTTAGTTTTATTTTTTGTAAATTTAACTTAGTTTGTGGGTTTATTTTAAGTAATAGTGACAGTGCGCCTTTTTTTGTGCCGGTTGTTAAGGGTGTTGCTATGGATGGAGTGTGGAGACATGCAGTCAAAGCGCCAATGATTGGTGGAGTTTCAGAAAAAGTGAGGAGAAAATGGCAGCGACTCTAAGCGAGAGTCTGTTGTTGAATCGGGGAGAAGACACAGTAGTACTGAGCTCCGCTATGGTTTTATTTTGCCAAAAATTTTCAAAAATAGTTGCAGTTTATTTATGTTTCATCCTGTGAATTCCAAGTAGAGTGAGTAGCGTCGGGAAGAAAAGGCGTCCGAGTTCAGCATTTTCTAATTGCAGTGTGAGCAAGCGAGAGAGTGGAGCAGAAAGAAAAAAAAAACCAGTGGCTTTGCAGCATTTTCTTTTCAGGTCAGCAGTTGTGTTCTTTGTGGGTTATGAATGCAGGGGGACAGATTTGTTTTAAAAAAGCGGCAGTTTGGCTGTTTCGTAGAGGCAGTTTGGGATGCGGCTGGCAAAGCAATAGTGGCTAGAAGACTGTGAGTGTGTAATACTGACATATATGCTGGGGTGAAATAATAAAAAAACAACAACAAAAAACAGTTTTTTTGACTGGATGTTTTACCATGGATGGGGCAACATACTGTATGTAGACACCAGCAGAGACTTTGTGTGAGTGTCAGAAAGTGAAAGTATGATGAAGTAGGAAGTAGTCCGGCACAGTATGTATAAATGGTCACTGTATGTTTGAATTTATTTATACATACAGTGACTCAGATAAATGGGTTTATTTAACTACATATATAACCACCCCATTGCATAAATATATATACTTATAAAATGTCAAGAAAAAATCTAGAAATCTCATTGGCCAAGAGACATCAGCTGACTGTACATTAAATCTCTATATGCACAGTCATCCTGGTTCTAAACCACATCACACAATGAACAAATCAGTCCTCCTACAGCCAGAACTATCTTCCATCAGACCCCCTGCAACCAGAACTGGTCTTCCATCACAAACATGGCTGCTACCTTTACACTGTAAAAACCTTCAACTGGGCCTAAAAATAAAACTACCTTAAATGAAAAATAAAACAAATTAATTAAATGTTGTTTCCCTGATCATCACACTCTCCTTACACACTTAAACAAATTAGAAACATTAAGTATTGTTTATAGTTTTCATTACAACTGTTTCTTTACTAGCAGTGAAAAATCCTCCTTCTATCTTTACCTACTCATCCGGGAAATCTTCTTCTGCTTACGCTGACAGTGAGATAATTGAGTCTGTGGCTCTAAAACAGGCCTTTGTTGTCTGTGTGTACAGAATGTAAGAAGAGTAACATTCTACAAGTAGAACAGAGCAGAATTTTGAATCCCTGTATTCCATGGTAAACATTCCATGATAAACATTCTGGCCCAGATATTCAAAAGGGTTGTGCATGGCGCAACAGTGTTGTGTCATGTGCAGCCCACTGATGCGCCCCGGCTCGATATTCAAAGGGAAAGTCACGGCACAATCCCGATCCCAGAGCGATCAGTAATGTATGCAGGCACAGGTGGGGGTGCCCATGCATACCTGCAGCCCGATATTCAGCCTGGGATGTGCGGAGCCATGCATGCACAACCCCTACCTGCGCCAGCACAAAGTTGATCAAAAAAAGGAACAATGGATGGCCACCACAGGTGTGCCGCATTGCAGGGTGCAACACGGCAGCTGCCACCTGTGGGTGACCACCTGCTCTGGCTGCACCTGGGCGCCCCATGCCGATCGCGGGCATTTGTAAAATAAAAGAACCCCTATATCCCTGGTGGTCCAGAGGACCGCTGTCTGCCCGATTGTGGGCATTTGTAATAAATAAAAATAATTACGTCCAATAACCCTGGTGGTCCAGTGGACTGCTGTCTGCCTGATTGCGGGCATTTGTAATAAATAAAAAGAATTACGTCCAATATCCCTGGTGGTCCAGTGGACCGCTGTTTGCCCGATTGTGGGCATCTGTAATAAAAAAAAGAATTATGTCCAATATCCCTGGTGGTCTAGCAGGTGGTGGGCAGCGGGGTGGCAGGCAGGTGGGTGCTGCCGCCGCCGGCTGACCGGGGAGCGGGGCAGTGGGGCTCAGTGGGCGGGTGGGAGGGGCTACCACTAGACCACCAGGGATTGGACATAATTCTTTTTTATTACAAATGCCCGTGATTGGGCTGACAGCAGTCCACTGGACCACCATGGGATATTGGATGTAATCTTTTCTTTATACTGAAGCTGTCAATTGGGTAGACAGTGTTCCACTGACCACCAGGGATATTGGACATAATTTTTTTTTAATTACAAATGCCGCGAATTGGGTAGACAGCAGTCCACTGAACCACCAGGGATATTGATTTTTTATTTATACTAAGCCTTTAATCGGGCTGTGGGGCACATTGTCAGTTAGTAGGGGGGGCGCCGGGTCCCTCGACGGCTGCTGCCTGGCAGGGCGCCTGGGTGCAAGTCGCGGGATCAGCGCATCTGCATGCAAATGGGGCTATAATGATATGCAAATGGCCCCATTTGCACCTTGCATACATTATGGCCCCATTTCCATGTGCACTTTTGAATATCGTGGTTGCCGCATAGCGCAATGGAACTTGCGCTAGAGCATCCCCCTGCTCCACTCTGGCCACTTGCGCTGGTGCAGTGCCACTGTGCCATGCACACTGCAGGTAGTCAGGGTGCAATATTCAATGATGCTGTGCCATGGTGCAACTCCATTGAATATTGCCCAGTCAACGCCCCTGCGCAGCCAAGTTGCACTGCGTTCAAGCTTGCGCCACAGCCTGTCGCAGTTTGAATATCTGGGCCTCTATGTCTTGAATGTGGGGAAAAACAGAAAACAAAAAACAGAATGAAGAAAGTAGGCAATACAGTAATACTTTCTTAACAAAAAGAAAAGGTGGGAAAACACAGTTAAACAGGTAGAGGCAGACCCAAAGTGCACAAATACATTGCTAATGTTAATAAAAGCACGTACATTTGAATCTTATATAGGAGTTTTCAGGTGAAATCAACCCTCCTTGCCCACCAAAAAAAAGGCAACCTGGCAGGTTTAAAGTTTTTTTTCTTACTAACTTTTCACCTCAGTCCTATAGCAGTTTTCCTTTTATGTACTAGACCACAGCACATAAATAAAAAAACCAAAATAAAGAGAAGGATGCCTTCAATGAGACTATATAACTACAGTGTAATGAAAATTAAGTTTTAAACATTGCTTATGTCTTACAAATGTTTCAGTGCATTTATATGATAAAATTTACATGTGACAAAGAAAGTATTTATATTCAGCCAACTCTACTAATAAATACTTTTCCTGCAAAGTACTGTACTAGTTCACCTATTTCTGACATATCCTATTTTATACATTAATAGGGACTACTTATTTCAGTTTTTAGATGTTCTAGAGGTAATGTATTGTACACTCTTTTGAAAATAGTAAATACGTTTTTATCCCTATCAGAGTACATCAAACTAATTATTTTATGATGGTAGCCCATTTTATAAGTGTGATAAGTCACTCCAGGGTGTGAATTAAAGGATTTTAATGCACTTCCCAAGGAAGGGAGGACACTCGGCTTTCTTAGCCTCATGCCTTACATTATTTCTTGAAGGCATTAAAACTTAATGCACACCTGTCATGGCTTATTACTTATATTTTTTAAATTTCCATGAAATTGTATTTTCATTCATACAGGTCCCTTTGGAAATGGAATAAACAGAACAGAGGAGATATTGCAAAACAAATTTTTCATGCCAAACTGCTTCCCCTGATGCACTACGTAATACCATCAGGCCATGACATGCATGTGAACCCATTGTGAGATAAAGCTCTCCAACCCATCACAATGTGCCCCCCATGTGACAGAACACTGTGCCATACCTTTCCAGGCTCAGAGCAGTAATGTGTTCCCCCAATCCTTGTGCTGCCCAGCCAGCCCCCAGAGCTCATCTCTGAACCTGAATTGCCGGCACTGGAACACATCATGCTACCCTCTGGCCCAACAGTTGGCCATGCACACAACACTTCTCCATATCTTTTAGGAGTTTCTATCAACCAATGACAATATGTAAACAATAACCGTGGCAAAAATATGTACAGCACAAGTATTTATTTAACAGGTCTATTCTTTCAACAGGTCTACACATTATTATATTCCACTTTTCTGGGCATAATTACTTTATTTTTCTTAAAAATGACAGGTTAATTCATTTTACCAATTATTCATTTCAGATGGTATCTCAATTACTTAAAGACAAAAAATAAGTTTGTACAAAGTAAGGTATGGACTTAACAGGTCTATGCTATTGTCAAGGTTTTATTTAAGTTGGCCCTAATGTAATAACGTAAGACTGAAAATTGTTAGGCTGTAGTGCAGGTTGAACAAATATCATAGTGCCTGATGTGCTGTGCCACCGCCTTTGGCAGTGGGAGCTGTGGTAGACAACTGACTTAATTTCTGTGGCAGAATGCAGCCATTTCATTAGGTAATGTATGTTATAGCATTGATGATATCACATGCTGAGCATAGAGGGGTTTGGGATATAAAAAGGGGTGAAGGGAACCAGGTTCTATGGATAAACGGAAATATTAATAAAGAATCACCAAGAAAGTACAGTTACGTAAGAACTTACCATAACAGTAGAGCTTCGAGAGAGGCCTTGCAGTAGGTATTCACATATAGAACTGACCCGCCAGGCGTCAGGACCCCACAGAAAAATTTCTAGCTAGCAGTCTCTGGTGGGGGAAAGCACCCACGTCAGGTGACCGGTGTCAAATGATGTCAGTATAAAGGGGTGGTCCCCCACGCCCGCCTTCCAGTTCTTTCCCACCAAGGGCCAAAAGAGGCAAGACGAGAGAGAAGAGGGTATTTCCCCCCATGGAAATGTAGCCAAAAAAGCTTAGAGGGATGGAGGGTGGGAAGGCAATATCTACTGCAAGAGCCTCTCTCGAAGATCTACTGTTACAGTAAGTTCTTACGTAACTGTACTATCTTACTTTGAGAGGGTTCTTGCAGTAGGTATTCACATACAGGACTGAGTCCCAAGCAGTCTGGAACAAGGAAAAGCACTCAGGAGGAGTAATGTCATCCATAGCATGGAACCTCAGGCTGAAAAGGGTCTCATGAAAGGAGACCTTGTAGCACAGCCAACCCGAAGCCTGCTCTATGGCGAGAGGCAATGTCCAAACTGTAGTGTTTCGTAAAGGTATGGACAGAAGTCCAGGTTGCGGCTGCACAGATGTCTGCTGCTGACACATTCTTGAAACAACCTACAGAGGCAGCTACTCCTCTGGTGGAGTGACCTCTGACTTAAACCGGCAGGGTCTTGTACTTATCATAACAGAAAGTGATATAATAAGCCAACCATTTTGATAGGCATTGCCTAGAAACAGTATTGCCTTCTCTTTTGTGAGCAAAAGAGACGAAAAGCTGATCAGATTTCCTGAGATCCTTAGTCCGAGTGGTGTAGTATCTCAGTATTCTGTGAATATCCGAAGTATGCAAGAGGTACTCCCCTTAATTGGAGTGTTGTGTAAAGAAAGTGGGTAGCTCAGCTGGGTGATTCAGCGTAGATTCAGCCACCACCTTAGGGAGAAACTTAGGGTTGGTGTGTAAAGCCACACGTTCCTTGTGGAAAATCAAGTATGGGATCTTGCACATCAAGGCCTGAAGTTCAGAAATGCGTTGAGCATAAGTAATGGCCACTAGGAAGAGGGTCTTCCAAGAAAGGAACTTTAAATCTGCTGTAGCTGCCGGCTGAAAGGGAGGCAGGGTAAGCTTCTCCAGAATAAAATTCAAGTCCACGGAGGGGCAGGGATGCGGATGGAGGGGGGTCTCAAATGGAGAACCCCTCTGCGGAAGGTCTTGAAGACTTCCAACTGAGCAAGCGTCCTGTCTCCGAAGGGAATATGGTCGGCTGAGATAGCTGCCATGTGGACTTTCAACGAGGAATGGCTGAGATCCTGGTCGAAGAGGTGATGCATGTAATCCAGGCATTTATTGACTGGGCATGAGAAAGGTTCGAAGTCTTTCGAGCTAGCCCAAATAGAAAATCGTTTCCACTTCATGGCATAGGTGGACCTGGTGGAAGGCTTTCTGGTCTCTACCAAGATGTGTGCTACTAGCGGAGAAACTCTGAAGCGGGCTTTTGCTACGTCTATGGGAGCCACGCATGTAAATGAAGGGATTTGAGACCTGGATGAACAAGGGTCCCCTGATCCTGGGTCAACAATTGTTGTGACAGAGGAAGAGGAAGTAGAGGTTCCCCTGAAAACTGTTGCAGAAGAGAGAACCAAACTTGCCTGGGCCAGAAGGGAGTGATGAAAATCGTTTGAGCTTCTTCCGATCTGAGTTTGTTCAGGACCCTCAGAATTAAGGAAATAGGAGGGAAGGCATAAATGAATCCTCAGCGAGAGACAGTGTGTCCCACCAAAAAATGTCTCGCCCTGGAGCGAGCGAGCAGAAGGCGGGAAGTTTTGCATTTTGGAGAGACATGAAGAGGTCTATCTAAGGTGTTCCCCGTTGCTGAAAGATGTCGTTTACGACTTCTTTATTCAACTCCCATTCATGGGACCTGGCTGAGGACCGGCTAAGTTGGACCGCCAGCGTGTTTTCCACTCCCGGAACGTAAACTGCAGTCAAGTGAAGTTGATGCTGGGTTGCCCAAAGCCAGACTCTCATCGCTTCCCAGCACAGAGGGTAGGAGCATGTTCCTCCTTGCTTGTTGAGATGCCAGACTATACACATGTTGTCTGATTGTATGAGGAGATGACCAGGAAGAATAATGGAGTGTAGAGCCGGAAGGGCATAAAGGACTGCTCTCAGTTCGAGCACATTTATGTGCAGATTCTGTTCGAACTTGGACCAGCTGCCCTGAGTCCTGTGAGGCCCTAGGTGGGCTCCACAGCCTTCTTCTGATGCATGTGTCATCAATGTCTGGGAGGGGGGTTCGATACTGAAGTGAACTCCCAGGCATAGGTTCTCCTGCACCATCCACCATTGTAAGTCCCTGATCATGGGATTGGAAACTAGCACCTCTTGGTCTAGATTGTCCCGGGTCTAGTCCCATTGTGACCGAAGCATCCATTGAGAGATTCTCATATGGAGCCGAGCACGTGGAACTGTCGGAATGGGCAGCCGCCATTAGCCCAAGCAGGTGAAGGACTGATCTGGCTCCAACCCTTCTGTGACTGGACAGAAGATAGGCTTGAGTCTGAAGGGTGTCCACCCTGTGCGGAGGAAAAAAGTCTTTGCCGATGGTCGTGTCCAGAATCGCCCCTTTAAATTGGAGGCATTGGCAAGGGACCAAATGGGACATTGCCTGGTTGATGGTGATACCCAGGCTGGTGAAAACCTGCAGGAAAAGGGAGTACAGGAGTTCTTCCCTGGATGGGGCCACCAGGGCCAATCATCCAGATGCAGGAACACCCAGATGCATAGATGGGCCTACACAGACAGCATTTGGTAAAAACTTGGGGGGCCAAGGAAAGACCAAATGGGAGGGCCTTGAATTGATAGTGGTCCCCCTGAAAACAAAAATGAAGGAATTTGCAGTGAGAAGGGCAAATGGGGATATGTAGGTAGGCATCCTGCATGCCCAGAGCGCATAGCCACTGTCTCTGCCGAAGGAGCGGTAGAAGGCTCTGCAAAGAGAGCATTCTGAAGTGCTAGTACTCCACGAACATGTTCAGGGAGCTGAGGTCTAGGATAGTCCTCACATCTCCAGTCTTCTTTGGAACTAGGAAGAAATGAGAATAGTAACCTGTCCCCCAAAGATGAGTGGGAACTGCTTCTATCGCCGCCTTCGAGAGAAGGGAGGTGATTTCTTCTAGGACTGGAGGAAGATGTTGTGGGGAGTAAGACAACTGGGGGGTGGTCTTCGGGGTAGTTTCTGAAGAAACTCTATTGAGTGTCCTGCTGATATCAACTGGAGCACCCAAGCATCTGACGTCATCCTCTCCCAACGGAGCAGATGGAAGGAGAATCTCCCCCTACTGGTTCCTCTGGATCCTCCAGAGGCAATGGGAGAGGGAGGGAGTCAGGAGGTGTGGGGCAGCGAAGCAGCTGAGGCTCCCATGGCTTTTTTGATGGGGGTAGTCTTGGTTGCTGGAGGGTCCCGACGTTTGTTGGCCCGTTTACCTTGCGGTTTTTTACTTTGTCTGTTTTGCCTACGAAAAGGACACCACTGCTCTTGAGGGGGCCTGTACATAGAGTTGACAGACTTGAGCGTAGTGCCCTTCTTTTGCAGTTCGGTAATGATGTCCTTGACATCACCCCTGATTAGCACCGAACCCCTGAAGGGAGCATCCTGGACAGTGGTTTGCACTTCAGGGACCAAACCTGACACATGGAGCCAGGCATGATGCCATAGGCCTACAGCGAAAGCCAAGCTCCTTCCAGCTGTGTCCACTGCATCGTAAGTGGCACGATGCATATGCTGACTACCTGAACGAGCAGAACGGACAAGATCCACCACTTCCTGCTTAGCCTGGGACTCAGAAAGGGAGTCCAATTTGGATTCCACCTGACTAAGGATGGTCTTCTGGTAATCCCCCATATGTGCCACATAATTCAGGGCCCTAATACCCAGGTTAGAAGAGGAATAGATCTTCTTCCCATATTGGTCCAGAAGCCCGGGATTCCTTATCAGGCAGAGACAAGCTGAGGTGCTTGGGATTTGCGAAGCAGCCATGAGCAGCGTTAATGACCACCGAGTCCACCTTGGGGTGTAGGTTAAGGAAATCTACACCCTCAGGAGCCTGATATAGCCTGTCTGCCTTCCTTGGAAGGGGGGCTAACGCAGAAGGCTGTTTCCAAATGGTAGAAACAAGATCTGCATGAGGGTCTAGCCAAGGTGGAATCAGCGTAGGAGTGATCTCGGGCAGATACAGATGCGCCTCAAGTTTCTTACACTGCCATCTGGCTCCACTAATTGCAACTGATGGACTTCCTGGATTTTCCTCAGTAACTCGAGAAAGGAGGGATCCTCCGGAGGGGACTTCAGAGGAGTCCTTGGCCTGGGGCGATCTGGAGTACGTGGCTCGTCTTCGGAATCAGAGCGTCCTGTCTCAGAGTCGGAGTCAGATGTATCTGATGGTGAGGAGGAAGACTCCACCCTATGAGGGAGAGGAACAGCCCCTTTGGGGAGTTCCCTGGGATATGTATCCTCCCCTTCTCAGGTGCCAGAGGGCTCTCCTCTGGTGTCGGGAAGGGGGAGGGAATCTCCTGTCTCTGACGTAGGGGATCCTGTGCAGGGTCCGGCGTCGGCAGATGACTCTTGACCTCATGAGTGAGCTGAGCCTTGGCCTCAGCCCACCAGGAGGCCAGTGTCTCCTTCAGGTCTGCCGGCGACTGGGGAGTCGGTGGAGGTGGAGGAAGAGGGGGATACAGATATTGAGGATATCCGTAGAAGGAGTATCTATAACCTGACAGTGGGTAGCCCGGCGTTGGGTATTGGGGCTAGCGTCAGTGGGACCGATTTCCGACTTAACGGACCCACTCTGACCCAAAGGCCGTGTGGTAGCAGTGGTCTTCCCAGGAGCGGAGGCCTCCTTTGCCCTGGGGGCTCCAGAAGGGCCCGAGTGTGAGCCTTCTTGGTCACCCCCAAGATGTCCGTCATGGAGCGATCCCTCAGAGGGGACGTTACCTTAAGTTCCGCAATTCCGGATGGAGTCGCGGCTGCCGTGGAAGCTGTTTCCCGCTCTTGGTGCTTCTCCTTGTCACGCTTCTTCTTGTGACCTTCGGGGGAAATGGATGCCTGCCTGAGCTTCTTTAGCTCTTTTTACATGCAGGCCATTCTTTTCTTTAAGGTATGGGCTTCCAGGGACTGCTGTCTTCTTTTGCGGGTAGCAGAGTTAACTTTCTGGCAGTGCTGGTACTTCTCCATGGGGTGGTCTGAGCCCAGACAGAAGAGGCAAAAGGAGTGGCCGTCCTTGTGTGGAAGTTGTGAACCACACGAGTTGCACTAGTTTTTATGTGATTTGGAAGGCGTCGGGGATGACATACACAGCAAATCATTAAGAAAACTTAAAAAACAGAGACATTAGGTCAAAAAGTTAGAAAACTAATGAACCAGTGAAAGACTGATGAGAGTTGATTCTACCGCGAGGAACTTTCACAAGCCAACAGTGGGAAAGAAATGGAAATTACGTACCTACCGTAATTCTGACCTTTCTGTGAATCTTCACCGTTCGTCACCTTTGGGTTACGGGCAGGAGGTCATGACCCTGTGGGAGCTCTTTTTTTTTTTTTTGGGATGGGCGGAGTCGACTCACCTTCGGCTCCACCCTCGAGGCCGACGTGACTTGGTGAACGCGGGTTGGCTGTTAGGTGTTGTCGACTCCCCTCCTGCAAGTTCTGAGTCGCTGTAGAGGTTAGAAAGAGGGTTGGGAGGTGGGACAAGGAAGTCTAAGGGAAAGACAAAGGAAAAGATATAAAACTAAAAGGAGATATAAACAACTGAGAGGACAGAAAAAGTTCGAAGACTAAGGGGGATTGGGTAGGGGCCCCAATCTCTGGAAGTAGAAAGGAGTAGGGAGGGAAAGGTTTTTAGAGGTAAGAAAAAATTTTAGAGGGGGGAGGAGAAAGGAGAAACATACCCTGTAACCTTGACTAGTCTCCAGTTTATATAGGAACTGCGAAGGAGTAGCCAAGAGGCTAACTGCCAGAATTGCAGGCAAAGAATTACTGGCACAACTCCTATAAGCAGAAATGGCTATTCTGGAAGAAAGACAGGTAAAACAGGATATCCACCCCAAGGAGAGTTTGTGTAAGAAACCAAGTTTCTTAAATTAAATGAGGTTACGTCCACAGGACAAGGAAATCAAAGGAAATCAAGGATTGATGGGGAGAAGGGAAGAAGGAAAGAAAAGGGGGCAACTGCCACCCTCCCACCCCACAGGGGTGGAGCAGAAGCACTGAGGAAGGAGTGCCCCAACTCCTGACCACTCTACCCTTAAGGAAAAACTATTCCCCTATGTGCTCCAGTTTACCCCACTCCTGACTCACAGAAAGGAGGGGGGTAAGAGAGGGGGCACAGAGAGGGAGGGGGACCAGGAGACTGAGGCCCCAGGGGGATGGAGGGTGGGATTGTGATGAATGGTGAAGATACATAGAACAATCAGAATTATGGTAGGTATGTAATTTCCATATCTTATCTGTGTCAATCTTCACCATTCATCACCTTTGAGTGAGTGCCGAGCCCCCCGCGAAGGGGGTTTTAAACCTTGAGGGACTGAGTCCCTTAGCTCTCAGTGGGTGACACACTAAGAGGGAGAACCTTCAGGGCCTGGAGAGGCCCGAGTGTGGGAGGAGTGAGACAGGGACTCTATGGGAGAAGAGATAGGTTCTCTGGCGTGCGGAGTTAATCACCCTACGCCGGGCCAAGGGTGACAACTGGGAAAGACGCAGCCATGCCGTCCGCCTAGTGCAGATCGCTGTCCCTATAACCCTGGTAGCTACCTCACTGGCATCATACGATGCCCTTGCTTGGTGCCTTGCTGGCTCCAGGCCATGTGCAGAGAGTGCAATGGCTTGTCTGGTTTGCTCCATGTCAGGCATGGAGGCAAGGAGCTGACCCAGCCTGGACCACAAGAACCTGTCATAGGTTGCATAGTGGGCCTGATGTGCTGCAAAAGAGAGTAGCAACCATGCCGAGTAGAAGGTCCTCCTCCCCCAGAAGTCAAAATCCAAAGAATCTTGATGTGGGGGCCGGTCACGGAGCAGGGCGCAAAGCCCATCAGGAGTGTCTAGTTGCATCAATCCTGACTGAGGATGAGGCATGGAACCTGGAGACTCTGGGGGGGGGGACAATACCGCTGGCAGAGATCCCTAGGGGCAGGAACTTCAGAAAAGGGTCTCTGCCAGGAACCCAATGACGCCTCCCGAAAGGGAGCAGGCTAGAGGGGCACCACAAAGGTGTCCTCACTGAAATGGCCTAGAAGGGCGTGTGCTGAGTGCTCTGGATTGTGCAGAGTGAGAGGGGTAATGTGCAGGTCCTCTGACATCCTCACGAGGAATCGCTGATACTCAGCGAGATTAGTTGCTAGAGAGATGTGGACAGATGGCTCCTCTCCCCCAGAAGAGGGGGATGAAGTCAGAGGACCTCAAAGGGTCAGAAGCTGTCTGCTCAGGGGGAGGTTGAAAAACCTGTCTGTCCATTGTCCTAACATAAGAGGGAAACTGAGCAGCCTGAACTCTGAACTGCTACCAGGAGAGAGGCCCGCTAGGACCATGAATGCCTGGGAGCACAGGAGAAGGTGGCAGAGGAATAGGGGCAGAACCAATAATGGTGATCGACTGACCTCCGCCTGAGCTAGGGAGCGCACCAGAAGCCCAAGGGAAAGAAGGTGCTCTGGAAGACTCCACAGCCGACAGCTGAATAACCAAACTGGTACTGCCTAGGCGGTGCCCTGAAGAATCCCCACTGTGAGGTGACCGGGGCCGTGTAGGTCCAGAAGGATGCTCCCCTACCTCCAAAGAACGGGGCCCTCTCAAGGAAACTGAGGGGAAAGAGTGGAGATCCACACTATGGGTTCTCCCAGAGCCCGGGTGGGTTCCAGGAAAAAGGCTGCCGCACAGACCCCATGCCCCTCGGAATCCGAGAGTGGCCTCCTCCCCGAGAGAGAGAGTCCAACTCCTCTTCCAAAGAGGTGGAGATCGAAGTCCTGGGCCAAACAGTGCGCAGACGCCCGCTGCCATCCCTAGTGAACAGGGCACCAGGACCAGAGACTGCACCAGAGTTGACGCCGGTACCGCCCTCCACACTGTGAACAGTGCCAGAAGAGGACACAGCCTCAACAAGGGCAGCAGCCTCAGAGCTGGAGCCTTTCATGGTGCCATCCTCACCCACGGCACCGTAAGTGGCACGGAGATCAGCAACGGCACTGACAACAGCTCCAACCGCGCTCTCGGTGCTGAGGCCGGAGATCCCCATGGCACCGACCTGTCCCACGGTGCCACGAGCAGCGCCGAGGACACAGATGACACCGACAACAGCCCTGATAGCATTCTCAGCACTGTGAATGGCACCAAGGTCCAAAACCCCCATGGCACTGTGTTCATGTTCGGAGCCGCGAACGGCTCCAGAACTGGACACAGCGCCATGTTCAATCCCGGCACGCAAACGGTGCCGGGTGAGAAAAGAGAGATAGGGACGACTGTAGAGCCTCCCACGGTGCCAACAGCCCCATTGGTGCTGGGCAACACTGCCAACAGCAGTAACAGCGCTGGCGACGGTGCCATCAGGGCCCACGGCACCGTGAACAGCACTGAGGCACAAAACTACACCGACAGACGGCGTCCAGGATGGAGCCAACCCAGGCCATCCAAGCCGCAGGTGTGACACCAGGGGAGCCTTCGCCCCCGAAGTGGCAACTGCCAAAGTGACACCTCCTGTCTGTCCTCGGGGGGGGGGACAGACCAGGCCTCCTGCACCATGGGAGGGGCCTCTGCCATGGCTAGACTAGAAGAGGCAGAGGCCCCTCCTCCTCGAGGTCCTGGACCCAGAGGCCAGAAAACACTGCTTGTGCGAAAGTGCAACTCCTGGTTAGCTGGAGCTGGCTTCACTTCCACGCTGTGCTCAATGACCTGGCGGTCCGTGGAGAAGCAGACATTGCATGATCCATGTCATGAAGCAGGCCAAGACACACGAGGCAACGGTCATGCTGGTCAGTGATGGAGTACTTATGGCCGCATGGGGGGGGGGGTCGTACCGTCTTAGAAGATTTCTTGCCCTCTGACTGAGACATGACCTATGGGAAAAAGAACACCAAAACAAGACTCGATGTCACAAAGCAAATAAGGAACAGTCTTACCAGGCGACGTCAAGTGGAGCGATCAGAACCGGCAGGATATATGGAGTCGATGGACTACACAGTGACACAGACTCGAAAAGGCAGCAGAAGGCTTCAGCTGTTGAGGCAGGCCTCTGAAAATTCTTCTTAGAGCTTCCCACGAGGTGACCTCGACGACGGGAGATGAAGAACTGGCGAGAGGGCGGAGTCGACAACACCTAACGGCTAACCCGCGAGCGCCATGCAGTGCATCAGCCTCAAGAGCGGCACCGATGGTGCATCGACTCCACCTATCCCCCCCCAAAAAAAGAGCTCCTGCGGGGTCATGACCTCCGGCCAGTAACCCAAAGGTGATGAATGGTGAAGATTGACACAGATAAGATATGGAAGGCAGGCGTGGGGGACCGCCCCTTTATATTGACGTCGTATGACGCCGGTCCCCTGCCAGAGACTGCTAGCTAGAAATTTTTCCGTGGGGTCCTGACGCCTGGCAGGTCAGTCCTATATGTGAATACCTACTGCAAGAGCCCTCTCGAAGTAAGATCAGTGAATTCTATGGCACTGCAGAAGTTCTGCGCAAAACTCTGCAGCTGCAGAATTCTAGGGGCCTTGTTTACTGGCCAACTTGCAAGCGCCACGCAATGCGTCAGCCTTGAGGGTGGCGCTGTCTTCGGCTCCTCCTTCTAGGAAAAAAGCTCTAATCTATAAGCTCCTGCGGGGTCCTAGTGCCTCTGGTTAGACCCACCAGTGATGAATGGTGAAGATTGATACAGGTAAAATCTGGTGCTATAGCACATTTTTGGAATAATAAATGAAAATTACATACCTACCATAATTCTTGATCTTCTTGAACAAGTCTTCACCATTTGGTCATACTGCTGGGTACTATATTGGAGGCGCTATGACCCAGTGGGAGTCAAAAATCTTCAGGAGGGTCTGCGCTGAGATAGGACTGTGGAAGGGTACTGGAGTCTGTTTTTTTTTTTTAACCTGCCCTGTTTCTTTTTTTTCTCTCTGCTACATCTCTAACTTTGTTTCATCCCTTTGCCAGGCAGGCCACCTGGTGTTAGGGATCTTTCTATCCCTTTACCCTTGTTCTCTTCTGCAGGTGTTAACAACCCAGTTCTCAACTTCTCGCCTGCCTAGACAGAATTGGAATAATGTTTATATTCCCATGTGCACAAACGGGAAGAATCAAGTAGAATGCAGTAGTTGTGGGTGCGTGGTTTACCTGCATTGCGCTCCAGGCTCAAGCGCTCTTTGAGCACGCTGCTAACTCCCCCTAAGGTGCGAAACATTTTCAGATATCCCAAAATGGGAAGGGAATGTACATACAAGGATAAGTATGTTGTTGATAACCTTGAGTGAGTTGGAGTCCGGATTAGGTTTTAAACCCTCCCCCCTTCACTCACTTAAAGAAATACTTTTGTACCATAGCAAAAACAGCTCTTCACGCTCGCAGTAGGGGTATAAATGCCAAAGTTAAACAGAGCTATTGTGTATAGAATGCATGACATAGACTGGAGCATTTGAGAATAGATGTATTTCTGAAATACCAAAGGCAGCCAATCCCCAGTTTTATTACTCTGGTGTTCTAACGGTCCCTAGAAATGCCAAAACAAACAACATAAACAAAAGCAGTTTTTATGTTGCTTGCCCGCGAAATCACCTTTCGAGACCCATTAACGAAACGAAGCTGCCAGTGTTCATAAGGTGGGCTCTCAAAAGCCTATGTTGAAAATTTGCTGAATAAATTCCTAAAAATGACTGTTTTACGAGCGTGCGTTGCGTAGTTCCTACGCACGCGCATAAGATCAAGAATTTTCAACATTTTCACTCCAGATTTTCAACATTGCCATTTTACCACACCTCCTTATGAGCAGTATAGCTGTCATTTTTTTAGCATCTTGCCCAAAACATGTTCCGCCCATGTAGTACACAATGGCGCCAGTCAGTGTCTTGAAATCAATATATGGGACACAATAAAATCACAGTGACACTTTTCATGAGCAGAGGTCTTAAAATGGCTGTATGTTGAAAATTTAAGCGAAAAAATTCCTAAAAATGACTGTTTTACGAGCGTGCGTTGCGCAGTTCCTAAGCACGCTCGTAAGTTCTCATATTTTCAATATTTTCACTCCAGATTTTCAACATTGTCATTTTGCCACACCTCCTTATGAACAGTACAGCTGTCATTTTTCACATCTCACCCAAAATGTGTTTCCGCCCATGTAGCGCACAATGGCGCAGTCAGTGTGCGAAATCAATTTTTGAGACACATTAAGAAAATCACAGTGACACTGTTCATGAGCAGATGTCTTAAAATGGCTATGTTGAAAATTTGGTGAAAAAATTCCTAAAAATGACTGTTTTACGAGTGTGTGTTGCGCAGTTCCTACACACGCTCGTAAGTTCACGAATTTTCAATATTTGCACTCCAATGACTTTCAAATACCTAAACAGCACATACAAGCAAGCAACATTCGGCATTGACAGATGCTTGTTAGTTACGTTATGCTACTAATGCTAGGGATATTTAGAGGAGGAATGTTATTATTATGAAACTATTTATTTATTCTCTTTGCACGGTTGAAACCAGGTTTGCAGTACAGAGCCTCTGTGCATAGGTACTTCACAGTGGCTGGGTGCTCGCTTCGTTTGAAATTTACAAACTCCTGGACTGTGCAGAAATTCAGACTTTAGAGATGTGTACACATATGTAAATACTAGAAGTTTTAACACTTCCTGTTCAGGTCATTCTTATAAAGGATAATATAGACTATAGGTGTATTTATTAGTATTCTTAAAGGACTCTACCTGGGCCTGCCGGAGAGTATGCTGATTCTGCTGACACTCCTATCTTCATAAGAGTCAGCCGGCCCATTCTTTACACTTGATATTGTGTCTTGCAAGGGGTGGAGTTACCTTGAACATTGCTGTTTGTTCTTTGTCCTTTATCAAATTTTTTTCTATGAAACATGAAGGTTGTTAAACCTATTTAGATATCCTTAATATTATGAGCTTATGAATTAAATATAATAGGGTAATTTAAGAAACTTTGTACATTTTCCATTTTTAGAAGTGGAGCCAGCAATATTCATGTGATGATTCTTTCCTTTAAATGATGGCTTTCTCTGTAAGTGGTCAGATTCGTTTTGGGATCAGCAGGTTACTGACCCCTCTGTGCAGGCCTGCACCTTTTCAGACCTTTGCCAACTCTATATGCTGATGAGGTGACTATTGCTGGCTGGACCTCTAGAAAGCAGGAATTTGATGTGATTTTTGTTTATTTTCATTTTATTTTTTTGCTTTATAGTCATTTTGTTGTATTGGATTTTGCCTGAAAGCTTTACATTGTTTTTCTTTTGTTCCTCTGAATAAATTACTGGTTTGGCAATTGTCTTACCACCAACCTACTACTGTGTCAGTGTCCATACATACACCCACATACTACAACACTTGTGTTAGAAGTGGGATGTACTGGTGATACTGGTTCCTTCCAGAGGGTGGCTACTGGATGCAGAGTGCTACAGAGGAGCTGAAGCTGAGTAAGACAAGTGGTGTCCTAACTCGTAGGATGGCGGAGAAATATGGAGAGGTCCCATTGCCTGGTTTTGAACCTGATATGTGCAAAAGGACTGTGAAGGATGAAAAATTGGAGGAAGAAGGTGAGGATACTGCATCTGCTGAACCACCGGAAGATATTCATGAGCTGTTGCACTGGCTATGTGTAAAGCAGCTGGCCATTGACCAGCAGAGGGAGTGGGACTTGCAGAGGGCTGAGGCCCGCTGGAATGACACATTACAGGCCATCAGAGACATAGGGGCACAAAACCCTCCTCCAACTGATGCCCCTAAGGACATTAAGCTTACAAAACTGGGTGTGACTGATGACAGAGAGGCCTATATGATGACCTTCGAGAGGATTGCACAAGCTTGTGGGTGGCTCAGAACCCAGTGGGTCATACGTCTAGTTCTGTACCTCTCTGAAAAGGTGCAATTGGCCTACAGCCACACAGAGAGTGCCCAAGCCAATAATTATGACACAGTGAAACAGGCTATACTCCAAAGATATGATATTAGCCCAGAGACATATCGGCAAAGGTTCAGAACATTTCAGTTTAACAAAGTCGACAACCCCAGAGAAGCCTTTGCCTGACTGAAGGATCTGTGCCACAAATGGCTTCAGCCAGGAGTAAAATCAACCAAACAGATGATCAAGATGGTGATTCTGGAACAATTTATCCAGATCTTGCCTGGCAATGTCCAAGTGTGGGTGAGGGAGCACCATAAGGAAACGTCTGAGAAGGCAATTACCTTGGTTGAGGACTATTTAACAGCAAGACCCAACCGCCAACGAGGACATAATGGTGCATCCTCACTCACGGTAAGACCCTCTTCAGTTATAGTTTCTTCTTCTGCTACGTCTGCCCCTACAGAGAACACTGGGAATGTTAAGACTGTGACCTCCCCCAGACTATTTAACCCCAATATAATATGCCATGAGCACTAAGGGAGGGGACATATTGCAAGGTTTTGCCACAAAAGAAAAACAGCCCCGGTTCAATTAGCTCTGGCCAACATGGGATGTTTTGCTATTCCAGTAAGACTGGGGGATGTAGATATCATTGATCTGTTGGACTCAGGTAGCAGACAGATACTGGTACATAGTGAACTGGTATCATCAAATAAGAAGCAAGGACCTGGCACCTCAGTTATTTGTATATATGGGGACATACATCAGTATCCTATGACTACCCTGGGTATGCAGATCCAAGGAAAGACTCATACGATGACTGTGGGGGTGGTTCCTCAGTTGCCTGTTCCAGCCATACTAGGTCAAGACTACCCTGACTTTCATGCATTAATAACAGCTAATAACCCCTTGTGTGCCATAACAACCCGAGCCCATACTAAACAGGAGAAGCAGTGGGCCCAGCTGTTTCCTTTTGCTGATGACATCTATGGGGTGCCTGGCAAGAGCCCTAAATCAAGAAAAGAAAGAAGGGATGAGAAGAAACAATGGACTAAAACTCATTATAGTACTGTTTCAGAAGTGATCAATGATAATGTTGCTAAAGAGGATGTCAGTGATAAGTCTAATATGCCTGTAATTAACATACAGTATGAAAAAGAGTTTAGCAAAGAACAGCAGGAAGATAAGTCACTCATACCATTATTTCAGTCTGTAGGAACAATTGAAGAAAAGGGGCCAAGCAGCATTCTGAGGGATGGGTCATTGTACAGATGATGTATTCACCCCTCAACCGGGGAACAGATTGATCAAGTGGTAGTACCTGAGAAATATAGGGAAAGGTTCATTTAATTGGCACACGATATTCCATTGGCTGGGCACCTGGGACAAGATCAGACTACACAACGTTTACTATTAAGGTTTTTTTTGGGAAGTATTCATACCCAAGTGGCTGATTTCTGTCGCAGTTGCCCAGAATGCCAACGGGTGGCCGCAATTAACAAGAAGGATATGGTTCCCTTATAGTCTTTACCACTTATCACTACTCCCTTCAGTAGGATAGCTAGGGATATTGTAGGGCCTCTCCCTAACAGTGCGAAGGGGAACCGCTTCATTCTTATTTTGTGCGACTATTGCACTAAATATCCAGAGGCCATCCCCCTTAGAACAGTTACAGCCGAGAAAGTGGCAGATGAACTTATTAAGGTATTTAGTCGGGTTGGGATACCCAGAGAAATACTAACTGACCGGCGGAGCAATTTTTGTTCTAGAATGTTGGCACACCTGTATATGATGCTAGGGTTAGAAGCCATTCACACCACCCCCTATCATCCGCAAACTGATGGGCTGGTTGAACACTTCAACCAGACCCTAAAATGAATGCTGCGGAAATATGTAGAGGATGAAGGGAAAACCTGAGATGTGTTTCTTCCCCTCTTACTATTTGCATATTGAGAGGTACCCCAGGCCTCAACGGGATTTGCACCATTTGAGTTATTATATGGACGGCACCCCAGAGGACCGCTCAATATCATAAAAGAAGAGTGGGAAGACAAGAAAAGGGACTTGCCTAGTACCACACTTGATTACATTACTGCCTTGCAGAAAAGACTGTTGAAATACACACAATTGGTACATCAACAAAATATAGCCAAACAAATCATCCAAAAGGCATATTATGACCAATGGGGAAAAAGCCTTCAAACCAGGTGACAAGATTTTGTTGTTACTCCCCTCAACCTCTGATAAACTATTAATGAAATGGCAAGGCCCTTATGACATCTTGAGGCGAACTGACCCAGTAACATATGAAGTGAAAACCCGATAGACAGCAGAAAAAGAAAGTCTATCATGTCAGTTTGTTAAAAAGATGGGTTGAGAGGCCCGTGGCTAGCTATTATGTGTACCCTGAAAATGATGTGAGTGAACTTGAGGTGGCCTATGACAGGTTAGAGCATCGAGGGGAAATATATGACCTCACTATTAACCCTACCCTAGAGTCTCACCAAAGAAGGGATTTGGATCAACTATTAGGTGAATATAAACAAACCTTTACATCCATCCCGAGTAAAGTCACTGGTATACAACATCATATAGAAATAACTAGCCACAATCCTATCAGACAGAAGCCATATTGGATACCTGTAAGGATTAGGACAGAGGTAGTCAAGGAGGTTCAGAAAATGTGTGATCTGGGGGTCATAGAACCATCAAACAGCAAATAGGCATTTCCCATCGTCGTAGTGGATAAAAAGGAAGGCAGTATTCGTATCTGCCTAGACTTCAGGAGACTGAAAGTTGTCTCTAAATTTGACGCCTATCCTATGCCTAGGATAGACAACATAATAGACAGATTGGGTAATGCTAGGTACATCTCTACCTTTGACTTAACAAAGGGATATTGGCAGATCCCATTAGATGATGCCTCAAAAGAGAAAACATCGTTCAGCACTCCCACTGGTCTATTTCACTTCACTACCATGCCTTTCAGCTTACATGGTGCCCCCGCAACGTTCCAGTGTTTTATGGATCAGACCTTATGGTGCCACTTACCATATTGCGCTGCCTACTTAGACGATGTCATTGTTTTTATCCCCACATGGAAAGCACATCTAGACCATCATTGGAGACTCTTACCCAGGCAGGACTTCTATAAATCCAAAAAAATGCTCTATCGCTATGCAAGAGGCCAAATATTTGGGGTTCATCATTGGGAATGAGCAGGTGAAACCAGAAATTAATAAAATTGATGCAGTAGCTAAATGCACCAGGCTTGAGACCAGGAAACATGTAGTGTCTTTCTTAGGTCTGGCTGGGTACTACCGTAGGTTTGTACTGAATTGTTCCACATTGGCAGCCCCTTTAATGGAGTTAACAAAAAAAAAACATAGATCCAACAAAGTTAAATGGTCTCCGGAATGTGAAAGGACATTTTGTGATATGAAACCACACCTTTGTGCAGTCCAGGTCCTGAAAAGCCCGTACTTTAATCTCGCTTTCACTGTCCAGACAGATGCCTCAGATTGTGGATTAGGAGCCGTACTGTCCTAAACGATAAGGGGAAGAACACCCCATTATTTATTTAAGCAGAAAGCTGCATGAGAGAGACCCGGCATTCAGCCATCGAAAAGGAATGCCTAGCAGTTAAGTGGGCGATTGAAGCCCTCAAGTTCTATTTGTGGGGTACTACATTCGATGTTATCACTGACCATAACCCCTTGTGTTGGTTAAATGTAATGAAAGATAGAAATCCAAGGATTATGAGGTGGTACCTGTCCCTACAGCCTTACTGTTTCACTGTACACCATTGACCTGGTACCACCAACAAAAATGCAGACTTTATGTCCCGTTATAGGGCAGATCAACGTATGCATGCACAATCAGACCTCAGGGAAAGAATATCTGCAAAGAAGAGAGGAAGTAACAACCTTTCTTCATTTTGTTGTTAAAAGGGTCCCCAAGGTGGAGCTTTGGGATTGGGTGGGCTAAAGCTCCATCTCTCTTCCAGAAATGAGAGAGAGCTCTGACAAAGTGGTGCATGCTAGAAAACTGTCCTGTTACATTATGAAAACTAGGTGATATAAGATATCCCTTATAGTTTCCTCTTAAGCGTGGAGGAGATGTGGAAGGGTAGTGGAGCCTGTTTTTTTTTAACCTGCTCTCTGTCTTCTAAAAGCCTACTGCAGTAGCGCCCCGTTTCTTTTTTTTTTTTTTCTGCTATCATCTCTAACTTTGTTTCACCCCTTTGCCAGGCAGGCCACCTTGTGTTGGGGATCTTTCTATCCCTTTACCCTGGTTCTCTTCTGCAGGTGTTAACAGCCCAGTTCTCAACTTCTCACCTCCCTAGGCAGAATTGGAATAATGTTTATATTCCTGTGCACACAAACGGGAAGAATCAAGTAGAATGCAGCGGTTGTGGGTGCATGGTTTACCCGCATTGTGCTCCAGGCTCAAGCGCTCTTCGAGCATACTGCTAACCACCCTGTTGCTAAACCCCCCCAAAGGTGTGAAACTTTTTCAGATATCCCGAAATGGGAAGGGAATGTACATACAAGGATAAGTATGTTGTTGATAACCTTGAGTGAGTTGGAGTCTGGATTAGGTTTTAACCCTCCCCCACTCGCTTACAGAAATACTTTTTGACCATAGCAAAAACAGTTCTTCACGCTCGCAGTAGAGATATAAATGGTAAAGTGAAACGGAGGAAAATGGAAATTATGTATCTACCGTAATTCTTGATCTTCTTGGATGAAGTCTCCACCACTAATTCACACTAATGGATCTACGCCAGAGGCACTAGGACCCAGCGGGAGCAACCTTTTCAAGAGGGTCGGTGCCAGAGATGTAGCCGCAAGAAAGCTGCACCGCGAGCGGCGGCTCGTGCAGTAAAGACAATCTCGGTGTCGACCCTCCAACCGCCTCAGTACCTTTTTTTCCGAGGAGGTGCAGTGTAACTAACATAGAGGTCTAGCCTAACTAAATTGAACATAAGATAGTACGAATAACCCATATAAGAAGGGTCAACAATAGAGTCTTCACAGCCCAGCCATTGAGGGACTGAAGACCAAAAACAGAAACGTGAGCTCAGGGGATGGCAGGTGGGCTTGTGAATGAGTAGTGGAGACTTCATCCAAGAAGATCAAGAATTATGGTAGGTATGTAATTTCCATATCATCCTAGACATAAAGTCTCCACCACTCATTCACACTAATGGGAGAGTACTGAGCTAATAAACCCCCGAGATGAGCGGCAGGAGAAACTAAGAACTCACATACTTAGGTAAGATGTCTGTTAAGAATAGCCCTACCAAATGACAGATGTTGTCTGGCATGGACGTCTAAAGTGTAGTGCTTAACGAAAGTATGCACTGAGCTTCATGTAGCCGCATTGCAAATATCTGCAATGGGCACATTGTGGATTTCCGTCAGAGACGCCACGACTGCTCTAGTAGAGTGAGCGTACACTCTGCCTTCTAGCTTAACCTCTGCCATAGAATAGCAGTGGTGGAGGCATGCTACCAGCCATGCTGAAATGCACCTAATAACGACAGGTTAACCCAGCCGGGTCTCGCTGAAGGAAACAAACAGTTGTTGAGCCTTGCAAATTTCTTTTGTTCTATCCAGATAGAATCGCCGTGCTCTGTTAACATCCAAAGAATGAAGGGTACGTTCCCCTTCATTCTGAAAGTTAGCAAAGTAGGTAGGTAGGACTAAAGGTTGGTTTTGATGAAATTCTAAGACAACCTTAGGAAGAAACTTAGGGCGAGTCCTAAGAACTACTTTGTCCTTGTGAAATACAGTGAACGGGGGGGTCTGTGAGCAAAACATGTAATTCAAAAACTCTACGGACCGAAGTGATGGCCACCAGGAAGGCCGTTTTCCAAGTGAGGATCTTCAACTCGCAGTTAGCTAGAGGCTCAAAAGGTTTCTGAGTGAGTATGTCTAGCACAAGGTTAATGTCCCAGGCTGCAACTGGACGTCTGATAGGAGGTCTGGTATGCAGAATACCCTTAAGAAACCACTTAACTGCAGATAACTGAGTAAAAGACAAGGAATGTACTGGCTCATGATAAGCTAAAATGGCACAGAGATGAACTTTGACAGTAGAGTACTGCAGACCTGAATTTGAGAGGTCTACTCCAAGACTTTATTTGGTGGGCAGGAAAAAGGGTTCTAAGAGGATTTTGCACACCAGAGAGAGAAACGCTTCCATTTGGCTGTGTAGATCTTTCTAGTGACTGGTTTACGCGCAGCCAAGAGAATATCTGGAACCCTACGGGGAAAAATTGAACCTATTCATCTCTATCTCTTCAGGAGCCAAGCGTGAAGGTGAAGCACCTTGAGATTAGGATGGACCATGGGCCCCTGGGTCAGAAGGTTTGTCTGAAGGGGAAGTGCCTTTGGGAAGGTTGCCGACAGACTGTTGAGCAGTGGGAACCATATCTGTTGAAACCAGAAGGGAGCAATGAGAATCATTCTGTCTCACTGAGACTCGAATTTGAGAAGTACCCTCCGAACTAGAGGAAGAGGAGGAAAGGCATATAGAAAGCATTTTGTCCACTGTAGCCTGAACGCATCCTGACAGAAAATGCCAGGTCCTGGATTTCTGGAGCAGAAGAGAGGCAGTTTTGCATTGAGTGGGGATGCAAAAAGGTCCAGGTCTGGAGTTCCCCACTCTTTGAAGAGTGACTGAGCGACGGTTGAGTCGAGAGACCACTCATAAGGATCTGTCTCCGTTCTGCTGAGACTGTCTGCCAGTTCGTTCTGCACGCCTGGTAGGTAAACCACGTGGATTTAGAGCCTTGTGCTCCAGGCACCATTCCCACACTCTCATAGCTTCCCTGCATAATGGGTAAGAGTGTGCACCGCCCTGCTTGTTGATGTAAATATATCACTGCTTTGTCATCCGTTTGAAGGAGAATGTTCTTGTGAAAGAGTATGTCCTTCAAGGCCTGGATTGCATAGAGGACAGCTCTCATTTCCAGGATGTTTCTGAGAAGCCGGGACTCATCCTGAGTCCACATACCTTGGGTGTAGAGATTCTGGCAGTGAGCTCCTGACCTCATCAGGGACACGTCCATAGTAATGGAGATCTGATGATCCAGAGGAGCAAAGGGATATCCTTCCAGAAGGTTGTCCTCCTGCGATCACCAGGTGAGTGACCTCTTTAGAGGTTCTGTCACCTTGATGGGAAAGGACTGAGGGTGAGTGGTTCAGGACCACTGAGTACTGAGTATCCACTGAGAGGTTCTCACGTGGAGATGAGCTAGGAGTACAATGAACACCGAGGATGCCATGAGACCCAGCATCCGTTGCATCGAGATAGCACGAACCGAGCTGTTTTCTCTGATGTATCGGCCATCTGTAGGATATCGCTCCTTCTGTCCTCTGGGAGAAAAGCTTTAACACAGGAGGTATCCAGAAGAGTTCCTATGAAAAGGAGTTTCTGGGAGGGCTGCAACTGCGATTTGTTGCAATTTAGCAGGACTCCCATGGACGTGAGGAAGTCTGAGGCCTTGGCTACAGCATCCAGACTTCCCTGCCTGGAAGGGCTTGCTAGAAGCCCGTCATCCAGATATGGAAACACTTGAATTCTGATTTTCCTGAGATGCACTGCAAGAATTGCACAACACTTTGTAAAAACTCACGGCACCGAGGATAGCCCAAAGGGCAGGACTCTGAACTGATAATGTTGACCCAACACCACAAACCTCAGGTACTTGTGGTGCTTTGGGTGTATAATAATGTGTTGGTAGGCATCCTGCATGTCCAGGGAGGATAGCCAATCGTGTTGATGAATCAAGGTAGAAGGGTACCTAGAGATATCATCTTGAACTTTTCCTTGTGAATGAATTTGTTTAACTTTCTGAGATCCAGAATGGGGCGCATGCCTCCAGTTTCCTTCGGAACTAGAATGTAATGGGAGTAGAAACCTGTGTTTCGTTGGTCCGGCAGAACTACTTCTACTGCCCTGTTGTTCAGAAGGCCTTGCACCTTGGAAGCAAGAAGGTCTGACTGTACTGCTGACAGCCTGGGCTGTCGCTTGGGGGGATGATCCGGGGGGGGCTCTGAAAGATTGAGTGAATACCCCTCGCGGATTATCCAGAGGACCCATTTGTCTGATGTTATAGACTTCTACAGGTCGTAGACTGAGTCAGGTGTCCTTTCACCGCTGAGGAAGAGTCCACCTCGGGCAGCTAAGGTGGGGCCTGGGCCAAGAACTCAGAAGGTGGCACTGGGCGCTTTGGGGCCTTGCGCCTTCTGCTACATTTTCTTTTGTGGCTGCAGGGTGTGGCTTTTGTTAAAGCCCCCTGCCTTTGCCCCGAAAGGAATGATGGTTGTGAAATTGATGCTTATTGGTATCCCTCCAAGAGAGGGCTGGTGCGGGTCGAGCTATCTTAATGGCTGACCTAGTTTTCTGTGTGGTTTCCAGAACTTGTTCCACCTGGGGTCCTAACATATACATACCGTCGAAGGGTAAGGCCATGACCTGCTGTTGGGCATCATTCGTGAAGCCCGAAGTACGTAGCCAAGACTGGCGACAGGTACAAATGCCAGCTGCCGCTGCTCAGGAAGCAGTAACGAAAGCGTCCATTGCAGCTTTAACCTGTTAGTTATTGGACTCGATGCCCCTGGTTATGATGTGAAGTAGCTCTGAATTAGTTTCCGACTCCAGCAGAGCTTCTACCATTTGCTTGAGCGAATGCCAAAGGACATACTCATATTGAGAAAAATTGCCCTGGTAGCTGGCAATATGCATGCCCATGGTGGAGGCAGCAAAGACTCCCTTACCTAAGGTGTCTATCTTATGAGATTCTTTATTGATAGTCCGGGCTGAGGATGCCTGAGGAAGGACGATCTTGTCATTCTCTGCTAAGACTACAATGGGATCAGCAAAAGCTTGAGAGGCCAATATGGATCGATCCTTGGGAGAGCATACATCCTATCTATGGACTTAGCCATGGAAGGGATGAGAACAGGATTATTTTATACCATCTGAGAAAGGGTCTCAAAAGATGGTTGTACCGGAGGAGTTAAATCCATAGGGATCTCCAGGACATGTAGGTACTGGAGTCTTAAAAGCTTCCCAGGATCGATTTCTGTAGTCTGGAGAGAAAGAGTGGAATTTAAATTTTTCAGCAGAGACTTAAAGAAAAGGTCTTCGACCACAGGCTATGCAGTAGGATTAATCCCTGCTCCTTCAACGTCATCACCCAGACGAAGATCTGGGTCAGGCTCAAAATCATCTCCTGACAGTCCAGGGGGACAGGAAAGGAGTGAAAATCAGAATGGAAATTAGCAGAGGAAAGAATCGGAGTCGAAAAGCCCTGGAGGCTGGACAGCTCTGCATCAAGCATCGATGCCGATGAAGAACACGGTGCTGAACCCAAGAAAGTCGGTGCCATCAGAAACAGCCTAGCACACGGTGCCGACAGAGCCCCCGGCACCACGGACGGCGCTGACAGAGCCCCTGGCGCTGCAGATGGCTCCGAGAGTGCCCCAAGGTTCTGAAAACTGCGATTTGAAGGAAAAGGAGGAAAATTAAAAGGAGATAGAGGCATCGGTGTGGACCCCTGCTCCGCAGCCATGTGAAGGGGAAAAACACCCGAGCACAGAGTCGATGGCACTGAAGGAGGCGCCGCAAGACTAGGAAGGTCCAATCACCCTACCTGGTCCATGGAGTGGCCAAAGGGCCCCGGAGTGACTGGACCAAGCAGCTGGACCTACCTCCAAGCCCACTGCTCCATAAGAGCAGCCCATTGGTGTAACTGTTCATCGGAGTCCCGTCCAATAGGCAGGGATGTGCTCCAATGTCGAAGAGGTCGGGCACCGGAGCCAGAAACCAGCAACTCTGAAAGGGGAGGAGACCGGTGCCTAGCCCCAGTGACCGACTGTCGATGCACAGACATACCAGAAGGTGACCTTGAGTGATGCCTTCTCTTTCTCAACTTGTGCGCTGAAGAACTCGAGGCCAAATGGTGCTGTGAATGGGACAGTTTCCTTTTATGCTTTCAGGGGGACTGCCCATCTCCCTGAGCATTAGACCTGTTTTCAGACCCACCCTCCGGGGAGGGCCGCTGACTGAACAGCTTTCATACGAAGCCTCCCTACCATCACCTGACCTGCTCATGGTCAACTTCGTCAATGGAGGGCTGAAGACTTCTTTTATTAATCAATAAAATTAAATCTACTTGGTACTTTTGAAGATAAATTAAAAAACAATAAACTGAAAACTATGCTGCTAGTTTGAAGTTTGACTCCCGGCGGGCGAGCGACGTCGTCACTGAAGCACACTTAACAGCGGGATAAAATGAACTGAGGCGGTTGGAGGGTTGATGCCTAGGTAGTCTTTACTGCACAAGACATGGCTCGCAGTGCCACTTTCTCGTGGCTCCATCTCTGGCGCCGACCCTCTTGAAAAGTTTGCTCCCGCTGGGTCCAAGCACCTTCGGCGTAGATCCCATTAGTTTGAATGAGTGGTGGAGACTTTATGTCCAGGAAGATCAGAGTTATTTTGTATAGAATGCATTACATAGACTGGAGCATTTGAGAATAGCTGTATTTCTGAAATAGCAAAGGCAGCCAATCCCCAGGTTTATTACTCCAGTGTTCTAACAGTCCCTAGACATGCCAAAACAAACAACATAAACAAAGGCAGTTTTTAGTTACATGTTATGCTACTGATACTAGGGATATTTAGAGGAGGAATGTTGTTATTATGAAACTAGTTATTCTCTTTGCACAGTTAAAACCAAGTTTGCAGATAGATCCTCTGTGCATAGGTGCTTCACAGTGGCTGGGTGCTCACATCATTTGAAATTTGCAAACTGCTGGACTGTGCAGAAATTCAGACTTTAGTTAGAGATGTGTACCCATATGTAACTACTAGAAGTTTATACACTTCCTGTTCATGTCATTCTTATAAAGGATAATATAGTTAGACTATAGGTGTGTTTGTTAGTACTGTTAAAGGACTCTACCTGGGCCTGCTGGAGAGTATGCTGATTCTGCTGATACTCCTATCTTCTTAGGAGTCAGCCGGCCCATTCTTTACACTTGATATTGTGTCTTGCAAACGGTGGAGTTACCTTGAGCATCGTTGTTTGTTCTTTGTCCTTTAACATATTTTTTTCTATGAAATATGAAGGTTGTTAAACCTGTTTAGATATCCTTGATATTATGTGCTTATAAATTAAATATAATAAGGTAATCTAAGAAACTTTGTACATTTTCCATGGTTAGAGGTGGAGCCAGCAATAGTAACATGATGGTTCTTTCCTTTAAATGATGGCTTTCTCTGTAAGTGGTCAGATTCGTTTTGGAATCGGCAGGTTACTGACCCCTCTGTGCAGGTCAGCACCTTTTCAGACCTTTGCCAAACTCTATATGCTGGTGAGGTGACTACTGCTGACTGGACCTCTAGAAAACAGGAGTTTGATGTGATTTTTTGTTAATTTTCATTTTATTTTGTCGCTTTACAGTCATTTTGTTGCATCAGAGTTTGCCTGAAAGATTTACATTGTTTTTCTTTTGTTCCTCTGAATAAATTACTGGTTTGGCAATTGCCTTACCACCAACCTACTACTGTGTCAATGTCCATCCATACACCCACATATTACGACAAGGACCACGCATGCACAGCATCACAAGACTGGCTTATGCCTGTGTAGGCTATCTTGGTGTCAACCCTCCAACTGCCTCAGTACCTTTTTGACTGAGGAGGTGCAGCATAAACTAACCTCGGACACATCTAACCTAATCTGGGCATTAGATAGCCCGGTTAACCCATGTAAGAAGGGTCAACTCAACAATGTCTTCACAGCCCAGACCAACAATGGAGTGTAGACCAGAAACACTATGAGTGAGCTTGGGGGATGGTGGGTGGTCATATGAATGAATGGTGAAGACTTGCACAAGAAGATCAAGAATCACGGTGGGTATGTAATTTTCATATCTTCCTGGACTTGAAGTCTTCATCATTCATTCATACTGCTGTATGAGTACCAAGCTAAAAACCATTCCTCCAAGCAGGGCGGCAGGAGACAGAGCTCACTCAGGACAGAAGTCCATTAAGGATTTTCCTGCCAAAGGAAGTGTGCTGTCTGGCATGGCCATCTAGAGTATAGTGCTTCACGAAGGTATGCACCGAGCTCCTAGCTGCTTTGCAAATCTCTGCAATAGACACGTTATGGATCTGTGCCAGGGATACTATTTTGGTAGAGTGGGCGCAGACATGGCTTTCTAACTTGACTTGTGCCATCAAGTAGCAATGGCGAAGGCATGCAACTATCCTAGCAGAAATGCATCTGATGGCAACTGGCTGGCCCAGCCAGGCCATGCTGAACAATACAAAGAGTTGCTTGGTTTTACGGATCTCCCCTGTTCTGTCGATATAGAATCGTAAAGCCCTCTTGACATCCAGAGCATCAAGGGTGCATTCCCCTTCATGAAAGTTAGCAAAATAATTGGGGAGAACCAAGGGCTGATTGAGGTGAAAATCAGAAACCACTTTGGGCAGAAACTTAAGGTGAGTACATAGTACCACCTTGTCCTTGTGAAAGACAGTATACGGAGGGTCTGTGACTAAGGGCTGTATTTCAGAGACCCTGCGAGGGGAAATAATGGCCATCGGGAAGGCGGTCTTCCAGGTCAGAAACTTCAAGTGTCAGGTGGTTAGAGGCTCAAAAGGTTTACGAGTGAGCATGTCTTGCATGAGGTCAATATCCCACATGGCTACCGGTTTCCTGATCAGGGCTCTATTGTGCAGGATACCCTTTAGGAACCTCTTGGCTAGTGGTAACTGAGCCAGCGACATGTTCTTTACTGGCTCATTATAGGCAGAAAGAAAAAATTACTCACCTTAGTAATTGCTTTTCTTCTCATGGAGTCTTGCTATATTATAACATTAGCAGCAGTCAGCCACTGCAGCTGAACTGCCCCAGAGAGGAAGGAGTTAACTCCAGAGGATCTGGAGTTCTACAGCGCGAGGGCGCTGTGCCCAAAGCTCTATCTGGCAGTTTCAAATGAAACTGTCAGATCTTTACGAAGCTAACATCAAAGAACAGAAAGTCTGTGTGGAAAAACTACACTAGCCCATGGCTACCTACTAGTAGTAGTAACAACAATATAAACAACAAAGAACACCCAGAACCATAATAACAAAATTGATGGTATTATGGTTCGTTTTACCACCCTTGGACAAGCATTATGAACCCCCCCTTCCCCCCAAGACTCAAGTCCAGGAAGGGGGCAATATAAATAACCTAAATGAAAGCAACCAGATCCCTAACCCAAAGGAAAGAGGGTAAAGGGATAACTACAATGGCATGACACAGTGCTTGCACCAATTCGCCACCCCTACCCAAGTAGAGGTTCTGAGAGGGGCAGGAGGGAGGGTGGTTATAATATAGCAAGACTCCATGAGAAGAAAAGCAATTACTAAGGTGAGTAATTTTTCTTCAAACACCATGAAGTCTTGCTATATTATAACATTAGCAGATTACACAGCAGTACCTCCATGGAGGAGGGTCAGAACCTACTTAGGAAATAGGCTCTGAAGCACAGCTGTGCCAAACCGAGCATCTCTCCTGGACTGGACATCCAGGGAATAATGCTTGTAAAGGTGAGAACTGTCTTCCAGGTAGCAGCTTGACAAATCTCCAGAATGGAATGTCCCTAGCAGCCGCTAGAGACGCAGCTGTACCCTGGTGGAGGGCCCTCAATCCTGAGGGGGTAATCTACCTAGTTTCGATAACAGAATTGATACAAGAAACAATCCACCTTGCAATTGTTCTCTTAGTGGCAGGTTTTCCTCTCGCCAACCCTCGCCATAGGTAAGAAACAGTTGGAAGGATTCAACCTATGACCTCTGGTGCGCTCTAAATAGTAGCTTAAGGCTCTTTTGACATCCAAGCTGTGCAGTCTCCTCTCACCTGAGGAAGAATGCTCAGTGAAAATACTGGGAGAGAGATAGATTGATTCAGGTGGAAATCAGAAACCACCTTAGGCAAAACTTTCTATTAGTCCTAAGGACTACCTTATCTCTGTGGAAAGAGATAAAATCTTCTTCCACTGACAGGGCCTGTAACTCACTTATGCGCCTGGCAGAGGTGATAGCTACTAGGAAAACAGTTTTCCAAGTTAAATACTTGAGCTCTGCTGAAGACAGAGGCTCAAAGGGGGTTGCATTAACTGAGCAATGCAAATATTCAGGTCCCAGGCGGGAGCTGGTTCTAAAAAGGAGGGTTAGTATGAAGTAACCCTTTAAAAACTTGAGAACACAGGGTGAGAAGAAAGGAGGCAGGCTTCCCTGCTGACACAAAAGCAGAGACAGCTGCCAGATGAACCTTCAGGTAGCTGGTCTAAGGCCTAGGGAATTCAGATGGACCAAATATTCCAGAAGAATGGGAAGATCAACAGATTCTGGGATAATCTGCCTCTCAGAGCACCAGATGGAAAACCTCTTCCACTTAGAATTATAAGTGGTTCTAGTGGAAGGCTTCCTAGAAGCCTTTAAATATCCATGACACCTTGAGAAAGGTGTAAGTCAGAAGGTCCTAGCTCCTCAAGAGCCAAGCCTTGAGGTGGAGGGATTTGAGGTCCGGATACCACACTCTCCCCTGTGCACAGGCCAGTAAGTCGTGGACTCTGGGTAGGCTTAGGGCAGGGTGGACTGCCAGGGACAGGAGCAGAGGGTACCAGGGCTGTCTGGCCCAATCTGGGGCAATCAGAATCACTCTGCAAGGTTGAGATCTGATTTTTACTAGTACCCTGAAAAGAAGAGGAAAGGCATACAGGAACTTCCCTTTCCAGTCCAACAGAAAGGCGTCCAGAGGGACTGAGCCCAGTACTGGAGGCCTGCAACAGAAAAGAGGAAGTTGATGGTTGTCTGGCTGCGAAAAGATCTATCTGAGGAGTGCCCATCTGGACAAAGACGGACCCCAGCACTTGTGGATTCAGAGCCCATTCGTGATGGCCCTGAGAAATTCTGCTGAGGGCGTCCGCCAGGACATTGTCCTTCCCTGGGAGGTGAACCGCTATCAGGGAGGTGTTCAGGGAGTAGGCCAGAGACCACAACTTCATTGCTTCGGTGCACAAGGCTGAAGACCGAGTGCCCCCTTGCTTGTTGATGTACCACATTGTGGTGGTATTGTCTGTCCTGACTTGAACCACTTTGTTCTGGACAGAATCTGAAAACACCCGAAGAGCTAAAAAGACAGCTCTGAGTTCCAACAGATTGATTGAGCAGAGATTCCTGAGGAGACCACACCCCTGGGTGGCAAGATCGCCAGGTGAGCCCCCACCCTAAGAGGGAGGCATCCGTGGTGAGGGTGAGGGAGTGAGAATGGGAATGAAGGGAACCCCCTGTCTTAAAATGCTCTGGACCTGCCACCAGTGGAGGGCTAGGATCAGAGTTTGAGTAACTGGAACCAGCTTGGTAAGGGGGGTCCTTCCTTTGAGACCAATAGGCCCTCAAATGGAACTGAATGTCCCTCATCTGGAATCTTGCTCCCTGCACGACAGCTGTGGAAGCAGCCATGTGCCCAAGGAGTTGCAGAAAATGCCTTGCTGGTCGAGAGACCCGCAGGGTAAAGGAGGATGCCAGGGCGATGAGTCTGTCCACCCTTTCCGAGGGAAGAAAAGCCCTGGCTAACCTTGTGTTCAATTCTGCGCCTATGAAAGTTGGGACCTGAACCGGTTCCAGAACTGACTTTGGTAAGTTTAGCAGGAATCCCAGGGAAGTGAGAAGCTGCTGGGTGACTTGCAAATGGGTTTTTCACCTGACCTGGAGACTGACCCACAATGAGCCAGTCGTCCAGGTAGGGAAACACAGCAACCCCTTGCCTTCTTAAGTGAGCCACTACTACAGCGAGACATTTTGTGAATACCCTTGGCGCAGAGGTCAGGCTGAAGGGCATTGCCCTGAACTGGTAGTGGCCTGAGGGCAGTTCGAACCTGAGGTACTTTCGGTGAGAAGGCCTGATCAGAACATGAAAATAGGCATCCTTGAGGTCCAGGGAAGCTAGCAGTCCCTGGCCTTAGGGAAGGCAATATCATTGCCAGAGTCAACATTTTGAACTTTGGTTTCAAAAGATGCTTGTTCAGGTACCTTAAATCTAGAATGGGCCTCCATTCTCCTGTCTTTTGGGGTAAGAAAGTATCTTGAATAAAGCCCTTGCCCTGATGGCAAGGAGGAACCCTTTCCACTGCTTTGCAGTCCAGAAGAGAAGAAACCTCTGCTTCCAAAGCAAGGGCTTGAAGGATTTGTAGGTGGAAAATGTCTGGCTCTCATCTTTGGAAAGTGTTTGAAGCTGAGAACCAGACCCTGGCCTATTACCTCCAGAACCCATCTGTCCGTAGTTAGGGACAGCCAGTTCGCTGCAATAGGCCAACCTGCCCCCCACTGGTACAGGAGAACCGGCCCTGGGCACCCCATCAGGGTGCCTGCTTAGCAGCAGCCTTAGGCTGAGGGGAGGGGGACGGTCTACTTGTGCCTCGTCTACCCCTGCCTCTGAAGAAACCCCTCTGCGAGACAGCAGAGGAGGCTTGAAATTGGTAAAAAGGCCTGCCCCTACCTCTGGGAGCATGCCTTTGTGGCATGGCATGCTTCTCCTTAGCCTGGGCACTTTTGTAGGTAGTTCTGTATTCATCCATCTTTTTCATATAGTTTTCTGTTTGCTCCCCAAACAGAGAATTTCCTACTACAGGAAAATCCATAGCCTTTGACTGGGTATCTTGGGACAGATTAGTGCATCTGAGCCATGCCAACCTCACGAAGCTACAGAAGTGGCCATGACCCTAGAGGAAACATCATTAACATCAACAGCAGTATGAAATTGAACTTTAGAGGCTTCAATGCCATCAGCAGCCACCTGTTCCAACTCACTAGCCAGCTGGCCATGGGCCTGCTTGGCTAACTGCAATACTGTGTCCCACCTAGATTTCTGATATCTAGCCACATAAGCCATATAATTTGCCTGCCTGAGTCCCAAAGAAGCTGCCATATACTGTTTCTTCTGCCATGGCATCAATCTTCCTGGAATCCTTATCAGGAGGATGTGGAGGCCAGAGGAATATTAGCCTTGTCACAGGCTGCAGCTTGTACCACACCTACATGACTACACTGTTCAGTAAGGAAGTCTGTATCCGAGCCTGACAAAGTATACCTTCTGTCCATTTTTATCTACAGGAGGGACAGAATGAGGATTTTTAAAATCTTTGTTGTTTGCTTCCTAAATGACTTATGCAAAGGAATAGACAACCTCCTAGACTCTGGAATATCCATCATTTCCACATAATCAGGCTCCTCTTGCTCATCCACAGCCTCCTCTAAAGGAAGCTGGAGGGTTTCTGCAACCTTTTGTAAAAATAAAGAAAGAAGGGGACTCAGACAGAATAGGAGGAGATTCTAAAGGTCTGTCTGGAGAAATGTCCGGTTCAATGGGCACGTCCAGACCCCCCCAGCCACACATATATTGATCAAATTCCTCCTCCCCCTCCTGTGGTTCATAAAAATCCTCAACTTCAAAATCCTGAACCACTGGGACTGAATGAACCAACCTTTTACCAACTGTTGGTGGTTCTACAGATCCCTGAGACAGTGACTGGACAATCTGAATGGCTTTAGCTATCTCTGCAGCAGTTGGAGACACAATTTTGGACCCCAAACCTACTGATTTCCTTGTCTTTTTACTGGACTGGTTCCTCTGAACCAGCCTTCCTTTGCCGAGGAAGTCTCGCCTGGTCAGAGGGCACTCTCTGGTCCAGTGGGTACTGGACCGGCTGGCCATCCGGTCAGCGGATCTTTACTGCTCCCTGGAGCCTGCCCAATCTCTTTCCAGGGTGGCTGCAGGAAATTTTTACACACCTGGCAGTCTGACGGAGGTGGGTCAACCCCAGACAATAAACACAAGTGGTGTGTGGGTCAGCCTTGAGCCTCCCCACAAACATCACAGTGTTGAAACCCAGTGGGCCGGTTTTTCTTTTGGGTTTCTCAGACATAATGCCAGCCAACCAAAACTTGCCCTTTGATGGCAGTGCCAGGCAAGACACCCCTTATCGGTTCCTAACCGTGTCACGGGTATTTGAAAAAACCGTTATAATTCTGTTTTTTTTAGAACCGATAAGAACCGGGAACCGCACTCTAAAACCCACTGTACACTTTTAAAATGTACAAATAACAAACCGATTGGTTCAAAACCGAACCGATAATTAATTTTCCACACAGACTTAAAATTTAGTACTTACGGTTACCAGATAGAGCTTTAAAACCAAAATGCGGTAAAAATAATGACTTTTGCCGGTTCAAATGAACCCAAAAATACTCGCTTGAACCGAGAATGAACCGAGCTGAAGGAGCTGATCTCCGGAGCGACTGTTCAGTGAAGCGGAGTAAAGAATCTGACAGTTTCATTTGAAACTGCCAGATAGAGCTTTGGGCACAGCGCCCTCGCGCTGTAGAACTCCAGATCCTCTGGAGTTAACTCCTTCCTCTCCGGGGCTGTTCAGCTGCAGTGGCTGACTGCTGCTAATGTTATAATATAGCAAGACTTCATGGTGTTTGAATTGCTCAGAGGTGTACCTTCACTGTCAAGTATTGCAGTCCTGCATTCAACAGGTCTAAGAGGTACTCCAACACTTTATTTGGTGGACAACAGAATGCAAGAGGCACTGGCACAGACTGCTACCACACACGGCACAAACACTGACACCGCATGTGTTGCCAAAGATGAAGCCAGTGCTGACCGAGGCACCCGACAACGCCTGTGGCACTACCGAAAGGCCACAGCATCACCAGCAAACCTCTGCCAGAAACTAAAAGAAAGGGGGAAGGAAGCAGTACATGTGCTGGCCCCTGCATGGAAACAAGGTAAGGGGGTTAGGCATGTGGAACTGGCGTTGATGGTGCCAGTACTGGAGAGGACACCGAACGCACATCCTAACCCAACTGACCCAGAGGCCTGGGAACCGGGTCCCACTGGCATTTGCAACTGGGACAGACACCACACTCACTGCTCCATAAGAACGGCCCAGTGATGAAACTGCTCACCAGAAGCCCCATCAGAGGACAGAGAGGGGATCCGGTGTCAGAAATCCTGGCCGTTAAGAACGGGGACCACCAGAGATCCTGTAGGGTTCAGGGTGGGCCTACCGATCTTCACTACTGAAGATTCTCATGCAGACCTCCCAGAGGGTGCCCTCTAGTGGTATAGTTTCTTCTTTGGCTGACGTGAAGAAGAACTCGAGGCTGAGCAGTGCCAGGTCTCCAACTGGGATTGGGACCGGGCCTACTTTGTTTTGTGTTTTCTGGAGGACTGTCCTCTCTCCTGAGCACTGGACTGCCCATGGTCTTACCCCCCCTCCACAAACGGTGGTGGACCAGAAACAGCCCCACTACCAAAAATGGAAATTATATACTTACCGTAATTATTGATCTTCTTGGACAGTCTCCATCACTCATTCACACTAGTGGGATAGCGCCAGAGGTGCTAGGACCAATCGGGAGCCAAAACCTTTCTGAAGAGTCAGCGCCGAGGTAGGGCCGCGCTTGCGTGGCACCGTGAGACTGACTCGCGTCTGTGTAGTCTATCTTGTCGTGGACCCTCCAACCGCCTCAGTACCTTTTCGACCGTGGAGGTGCAGCGTAACTAATGAGAATAACTCATTCTGAGTTTCTGGGCCTGAGAGGGCCCAGATGGCCTTTGTAAGAAAGTCAAAGAAAGTATAGTTATGTAAGAACTTACCGTAACAGTAGATCTTCGAGAAAGTACAGTTACATAAGAACTTACCGTAACAGTAGATCTTCAAGAACAGCTCTTGCAGCAGGTTACACCGTTAGGACCAAAGCCGGCAGGCGCCAGGACCCCACGGAAATTTTCTAGCTAGCAGTCTTCAGCGGGGACCGCCTCCGACGCTGGTCCCGCCCCCGACATCAGGTGTAGTACATAAGGAGGCGGTCCCCCCATAATCCCTGTGTTCTCCGCAGGGAGACTCTGCCGCTGTATGACATCAGAAGAGGAGACCGAGGATCCGCCACCAGATGGCAAAAGACTATAGAATAGGAATGTCCCATCCCATAAGATGGGTGCTTGACTACGACCTACCTCCAAAAAAAGGGGGACAGTGGGCGGGAAGGTACCTGCTGCAAGAGCTGTTCTCGAAGATCTACTGTTACGGTAAGTTCTTATGTAACTGTACTATCTTACTTCGAGATACAGCTCTTGCAGTAGGTTACACCATTAGGACTGATTTCCAAGCAATAGTGGCAATCATGCACCACTGGGAGGAGGAGGAAAGGTAGAGATCTTGATACTACTCGAGCCTAGGACAGAAGTCTCTGAAGGATGGCTAGACTGAACCCCGCTCTTTGCCTCGATGCAATGTCCATACTGTAATGCCTGATAAAGGTATGCACAGAGCTCCAAGTAGCTGCAGCGCAAATAGCTGAGGTGGAGGCGTTCTTTAACGCCGCAAAAGAAGTAGCCACCCCTCTTGTGGAATGACCCTTGACTGTGCCCGGTAAGGGTTTATTGCGCTTGTCATAACAGAAAGTGATGCACTGAATGAGCCACCTCGAGAGTGACTGTTTGGAGACAGGAGCTCCTTTCATCCAGTGAGCAAAGGAGACAAAAAATTGGTCCGACTTACGGAGCTGTTTGGTTCTGGTCAGATAGTATCTGAAGCACCGATGTACGTCAAGGATGTGCAGAAGGGCTTCTCGTCGATTAGTGTACCTTGGGAAATACACTGGTAGATCAATATCCTGATTAAGGGTGAGGGCTGAAACCACCTTAGGCAAAAACTTTGGGTTTGTCCTTAGGGATACCCTGTCCTGATGGAAAACCAAATAAGGCTCTTTGCACATACAGTAAGAGCATGCAATTCCGAGATCCTTCTAGCCGAAGTAACAGCAACTAAAAATAACGTTTTCCAAGAGAGAAAACGTAGCTCGCAATCCGCGGCTGGTTCAAAAGGTGGCAGCGGAAGCTGCTCCAGGACGAAAAGTAAGTCCCAAGGAGGGAATGGAACTTTGATGGGCGGCCTAAGGTGGAGGACTCCCATTAAGAAGGCATGAGTAGTGTCCAGCTGGGCCACCGTCTGATGGCCTACGGGGGCATGGTAAGCAGAAATTGCACACAGGTGCACTTTAATCGAGGAGTAAGCCAGTCTGGAGTGGAAGAGGGAAAGCAGGTAGTCCAGAACCAGCTTTTCAGGACAGTCTAATGGCGAAAAACTGCATGCTTGAGCCCACAAACAGAATCTACGCCATTTCATGGCGTACATTGCCGGTTTTCTGGCGGCAGAGAGTACATCTGCCACTTCTTGCGAGACCCCGTATCGCATCATGGCTATGTCTCTAGGAGCCAAGCATGCAGGTTCAATGAACGTAAGTCTGGGTGGACCAATGAACCCGCCTCCTGAGACAAGAGATGGGAGCTGATTGGCAAAGGAACCGGAGGTTCCCGGGATAGCTGGTGCAGGAGAGGGAACCAAATCTGTCTGGGCCAGAAGGGCGCGATCAAAATCAGTGTCGCTTGCTCCCTGCGATGTTTTAAGAGAACTCTCTGGATCAACGGGAAAGGAGGGATGGCATAGAGGAATCTGCCCGCCCAGGATAGGGACAACGCGTCTCACCAGAAAACACCAGGCCCTGGATCTAGCGAGCAAAAATTGGGCAGTTTTGCATTGGATGGGAACGCGAAAAGGTCTAACTCTGGAGTGCCCCATCTGTGAAACAGATCCTCTGCCACCTCCTGTAGAAGTTCCCACTCGTGGACTCTGGCCTGAGAGCAGCTCAGACTGTCTGCAATGGTGTTGTCCACTCCCAGGACATGTACTGCAATTAGGTTTGCGCCGTGTTGCAATATCCACTCCCACACTCTCATGGCCTCCCTGCAAAGTGGGTAGAAGTGAGTGCCTCCTTGTTTGTTGAGGTAATACATCATAGAAACATAGAAACATAGAATTTGATGGCAGATAAGGACCGCTTGGCCCACCTAGTCTGCCCATTTTCCTACCTAACAGATAAGCTGCAGATCCTAGTTAACCAACAGCTTACTTCCTCTTTCCCGCCCCTAGGACTGCCTTATGCCTGTCCCATGCATTCTTGAAGTCCCCCACTGTTCTTGACTCCACGACCACCTCAGGGAAGCTGTTCCATGCATCCACAACCCTCTCAGTGAAAAATACTTCCTCACATTACCCCTGAGCCGCCTCTCTATCTTCAAATTGCCCCTTGTTCTTGCACATCTCTTTTCTGGAAAATGCTACCTCTTGGACTTTGTTAATTCCCTTGAGGTACTTGAAAGTTTCTATCATGTCCCTCTCTCCCTTCTTTCCTCAAGAGTATACATATTAAGCTCCTTTAGTCTTTCTTTCAGATGTCTTCTGGTGCAGACCTCTGCACCATTTTGGTTGCCCTCCTTTGGACAGCCTCCACTCTGTCTATGTCTTTGCGGAGATGGAGTCTCCAGAACTGCACACAGTACTCCAGATGGGGTTTCACTAACTGTCTGTACAGAGGGATAACAACTTCCTGTTTTCTACTATTGAAGCCTCTTCCTGTGCATCCCAATATCCCCCCAGTCTTCCTTACTGCCTTCTCACATTGCTTGCCCACCTTCAGGTCATCTGATATAATTACCCCCAGGTCCCTTTCTATTTTTACTGTTGTCAGTATCTCACCCCCCATTGTGTACGCTTCCCCTGGGTTTTTGTTTCCCATGTGCATTACCTTGCACTTCTTTGCATTGAATCTGAGCTGCCATACATTTGACCATTCCTCCAACCTTGCCAAGTCCCTTATCATCCTTTCCACTCCATCTTGTGTATCAACCCTGTTGCAGATCTTGTGTCATCTGCAAAGAGACATATTTTCCTTCCAGTTCCTCTGCAATGTCACTTATAAAGACATTAAAAAGGACCGGTCCCAGTACTGAACCCTGTGGTACCCCACTAGTAACCCTCCTTTCTTCACTGTGTACTCCATTTACTACTACCCTTTGTGTCACGCGGAGGCTCGGAGTACTGCAAGCCCCAACTGTAGGGGATGGGAGGCCACTGTACAGCGTGGATGTTGGCACTCTGCGCCATGATGTCAGATGGTTACACACTGTAGGGGAGGGGAGAAACTGCCTGCTGACTCCGGGAAGATGGGCCTCCAGAAGCGTGCCTCCAATGTGTCCCTGCTCGCTTGACCACAGCCGGATGACGCAAAGAAGGATTACGAGGTGTCTGGTCCCCCACTTCGTCCCCACTCAGGGGGCAAGCCGCAGCTCCATGGGACCTGAAGGTGAGTACAAACAAGTGGAGCGGGAGGCAGGAGGATGACTCCTTATGGGGCCCTGAAGGGTCAGAGTCGGCAGGATGTAGGGCGGTTAAAGTGTAATTTAAAAAAAAACCAAAAACCGGGGAATCAAGAATCAGCATACAGCAGTTATTGCTAGAGCGAATGGGATAATTCGGGCAATAAAACAAAATATAAAGAGTAGATCAAAAGAGGTTATGTTGCCCCTGTAGTCATCCTACGTCAGACCACATATGGACTACTGTAGTCAGTTATGGAACCCACACAAACAGGGAGAAACAGCAGAAATATACGAACAATTCGACCAATAAAAAATCTGACCTATCAAGAGCGATTACAATCATTAGGACTGCACAGTCTAGAGACCAGACGAATTAAGGGTGACCTACTGTTATTTTATGACATAATGACCGATGCTCTGCTCATGAATGAAACAGGAATTGAATATAAAAAGACAATAAATCTAATACTAGAGGACATCCACTTCAAGTAAGGCTAAACAGATTTAAGATAGACAAAAGAAAGTATTTTTTTAAACTAAAAACCAGTAATCTTTGGAACAAATTACCAGAAAATATAATTATCAGTAGCAATAAGTAGGCCTTTAAAAACAATCTGGATAAGTACATATTACAAGGAAGAATACCTGCATATTACAATTTGTGAAAAAGGAACTTTATTTGGGCTATGGCCTTTTCAGTTCCTGAAGTATCTAGCAACATCTAGTGACAAGGCAGTATACAGTAGGTCACAAGTCTATATGCAAGGGTGAGTAGAAGAATACCACGAGCAATGGCAAGCCTCGCTGCAGGGCTCAGTGCATATCTGGTCCAGTACGCTATACCTAATTTAGAGTTGACAGATTTACACAAGTTCTAGATGTGAAGATCAAAGTTTAGGGATTGGTCCAGTGTTACCCCTAGGTACTTAAATGAGGTCACTGAACCAATAGGGGAGCCATCTCTGGAAGGCTTGCAGAGCGTAAAGGACTGCCCTCATTTCCAAAATGTTGATGTGGAGATGAGACTCCTGCGCTGTCCACAGGCCCTGAGACCGAACCCCGTCGAGGTGTGCTCCCCACCCGAGCCCTGAGGCGTCTGTGGAGAGGGTCACAGTCGGAGACGGTGCTGCAAAGGGGATCCCCCGCAGAGAGGTTCCCAGGATTTTGCCACCATTGCCAATCCCGAATTACGGCATTCGTGATTCGGATTGGATGCTGCAGATGGTCTTGCCTTTGGTCCCATTGCACCCTTAGCATCCACTGGGTTACCCGCATGTGGAGACGTGCCAGTGGGACTGTTACAGTGGCCGCAGCCATGTGTCTGAGCAGGCGAAGGACCGATCTGGCCGGGACGGTCTTCTTCACCGACAAGTCCCTGATGAGGGATCTGATGTGTTCCGCTCTGTCCGAGGGAAGAAAGGCTTTCCCTCTGACAGTGTCCAGAACTGCTCCTATAAACTGCAGTTTCTGGGACGGCACCAGGAGTGACTTCTCATAGTTGATGAGAATACCCAGTGATTGAAAAAGGGACTGGGTGCAGTGAATGGCCGTCATCAGTGCCTCCCTGGAGGGCGCCATATGAGAAGCCAGTCGTCCAGGTATGGGAACACGTAGTGGCCTTGTCTCCTCAGAGACGCCGCTATGACCACCATGCACTTTGTGAATACGTGAGGTGCCGATGACAGCCTGAAGGGAGGAGCTCGGAACTGATAATGGCAGCTCTGAAACTCGAAGCGCAGGAACCTCTGGTGCGCTTGAGCAATCGGAATATGCAGGTAGGCATCCTGCATGTCCAAAGATGCCAGAAAGGCATCTTGCTTCAGCATGGGAATTAGGCCCAGAAGGGTCACCATGCGGAAGCATTTGTAAACTACCGAAAGGTTGAGGTCGCTGAGGTCCAGTATTGGATGGAGGTCCCCTGTTTTCTTTGGAACCAGGAAGAAGTGAGAATAGTACCCTAGTCCTCTCTGGTTCTCTGGAACGTGGTCTAAGGCTTCCTTTTCCAAAAGCGCAAGCACCTCCTGCTGTATGAGCATGGCATGCTGACCCGAATATCGGGAGAGCAGGGGAGGTCTTGTGGGTGGACTGCCTACAAATTCTATATAGTGGCCTTTTTTGACCAGTTGCAGAACCCACCTGTCGGTGGTGATCGACTGCCACCCTGGCAAGTGGCATGCGATGCGACCCCCGACTTTCTTTTCCCGTTGATCCTGAGGAGGGGCAGGGGCCAGGAAGGAATCATGCTGTGGCAGCGTTTGATCCAGCAGGCTGTGCCGACTTTGCAAATCATTGGCCTCTGCCTGGGGATGACTTGGCCTGGGCCTTGCGGGTGAAAGTGCCCCTCTGCTGTTGGCCGGAACGTGGCTGTTGCCTTTTTAGCTGGCCACGGAAGTGGTTCTGGTTCCTACGAAAGGAACTGGGCCGAGACCTGTACATGGTCTGCACAGATCGGACTGCCTTCCCTGCTTCCTGAAGTTTGGAGATTACTCTCTCGGAGGCTTCACCAAATAGGACCTCGCCATTGTAAGGGACGTCTAAGATGTTCTTCTGGATGTCCGGGGTAAAACTGGAGACATGGAGCCAAGAGTGTCTCCGGAGACACACACATGAGGCTGCAGCTCTGGCTGAAGAGTCCACAGAATCATATGCGGCTCTGAGCACCTGGGTCCCCACATCCAAACCCGTGCGGAGAAGGTTAAAGAGCTCCTCCTTTTGGTCACCATCGGGCATCTTCTCAACCAGGTCCTGTCCCTGTTCCCACAGTGCATTCTGGAATTGAACCATGTGGGTGAGGTAATTCAGTGATCTGATGGCGCAAGTCGCAGCCGCGTATGTGCGCCTACCCAGGACATCCAATTGCTTGGATTCCTGGTCCAGTGGTTGTGTGCTCAAATGCTGAGGTCTCTGAGACTGGTCATGCGAAGCAGTGATGACCAGGGGAGTCAGCCAGAGGATGGTTCGCCAGATACTGGTCCTCCCTAGGGGACCTGTATAGGCGGTCAGCCTTCTTTGGCACTGCCGGAGTGGAATGCGGATGTTTCCAGGCAGCCTTGGTGATGTCCGCAAAGGTATCCACCAAGGGCGGCACTACCACAGGCTTCGGGTCTTTCTGCCGAAGGTAGCGAGCAAGGCGTTGTCTCTCGGGGTCAAGTTCTTCAGCATCCCACCTCATATTCTCCTGGATGTGCCTCATGATCTCCACGAAAGAGGGATCATCCAGAGGAGACCTAGGTAGGTTGTGTGGGTCTGGAGAGAGAATGCTGATGGGAGAAGGCGATCTGGAGCGCCCTGAGGTGTCAGATCTGGAATCCTCCCCAGACGAGGTGTACCGGTGTCATCTGGGTCTTTTGGGACTGGGTGACCCTGAGGTGGATCTGGAGGGAGGTCTTCTCCTTTCTGAGGATCTATCCCGAGGAGGTGGTGTCTGCTCCTTGGGGGTTGGTGACCGTCCTATAGGCCCCTTGGGCGGAGGCGGTGAAGGAGTAGGAGGAGGCGGAGTCGGAGTAAGAGGAGGATGTGTGGTGCCCACATCTTTTCTGATGGTGTCCCACCAGAAGGTAAAGAGTTCCTTTACCTCTGCCAAATCCATGCCTGAGGACAGGCCTGGCGCCGGTGGCCTGTCACCGGGGTCGGGCATCGGGTCCCCGGGGGTCTCCTGCTCCGGGGAAGGTTCCCGTGGGGGCCCGGCATCTCCAGTGTTGCCCGTCTGGTCCTCGGGCTGTGTGGTATCCTGCGACGACAACTCCTTCTGACCGGCGTCTGCCGGTGACGGTGGTGTGGTCCTCTTCTCTGAGGTAGCCGATGTCGGTCCCCTGGCCGATGCCCTGGGAGGCGAACGCCTGGCCGTCGATGGATATTTAGGTGTCGCCGGCTCCTGGGAGCGCCGGTGATGCTTGGCCGACATCGGGTGGGCCGACGTTGGGTCCGACGTCCGCTTGAGGGAAGTCAGGTCCTGGTCTTGCGAGAACTGATCCACCCATGGAGGCTGGGAAACCAACCTGGCGTTGGAGTCCCGCTGGCGGGAAGAAGATTTATGGCGCTCCCCGGACTTCGACAAGGCCTTAGATGGGGTGGAAGAGGTCGACGGCCTGGAAGTCTTCAGGGGCTGCAAAGAAGAGGAACCGCTGGAGGATCTGACCTGAACCGGGGGAGGTTGCGATTGAGCCCTGGAAGGAGAGCGGTCCGATCGCGAGCCGGAGCTTCGAGAGTCCGAGGCCCTCGCAGGGGACCTAGGCCTTTCCTTTTCCCAGTGTTTGTCCTGGTACTTGTGGGTTTTACCCGACGACTCCCCCCTGGAGGAAGGTTCTTTATCCATGGTTTTCAGTTTCTCCTCCAAGAGAAACGCTTGAAGGGCCTTCTGGCAGTGGATCCTGGTGCGACTGTTGAAGCCCTGGCAGAAGGAGCAGGCCTTGGTGTCGTCTTCCGGGCCTAGGCAGCGCACGCAGGCTGAATGTGGATCCTTGAAGGGGATCTGTTTGCCGCAGGCACACTTCGACTGGTGACCCTCAAGAAAAGTAGTTGGAGAGGACATCAGTGGAATCCAGTCGTGAAGAAAGACGAAATCGTCGTAGTTCTAAAGGTCATCACACGCTAGAAAAGAGACCGAGAGGCCAATACTGGCGAAGTCGACGGCGGGAAAAGAACTGGGGATTATGGGGGTTCCCGCTGAAGACTGCTAGCTAGAAAATTTCCGTGGGGTCCTGGTGCCTGCCGGCTTCGGTCCTAATGGTGTAACCTGCTGCAAGAGCTGTATCTTGAAGTAAGATCAATGTCTTCACAGTCTGATCCATAGGCCATGAAGACCAGGAAAGAAAAACGAGTGAACCCAGGGGATGGCGGGTGGTCGAGTGAATGCGTGATGGAGACTGTCCAAGAAGATCAACAATTACGGTAAGTACGTAATTTCCATATCTTCCTGGACTAAGTCTCCATCACTCATTCACACTAGTGGGAGACTACCAAGCTAAAACTCACAACCCTGAGTAGGGTGGTAGGAGATAGGGATCACCCAGAAAGGACGGCCAAGGACTGTCCTGCTAATAAAAACAGCCGTCTTGTAAAGAGCATCCAGAACATGATGCTTACAAGATAAGCGCTCGAGTTGTAATGCACCACTTTGCAGACGACTGCAATGGGCACAAAATTAAACTTTGCCAGGAAGCCGCAACCACTCTGAGAGAGCAGCGAAAACCCAGACTCACAATTTGGTATAGGACCAAAACTAGTAGTGTCAAAGACATGTACTAATCTAATGTAAAAGGACCTCAGGAACTGCAAGAGCCGGAGGTAAAGTCTACAGGTTCAGGGTAGACCGAAAAGCGGAGACGGAACCCCCACTACCAAGAATGGCTGACCAACAAACAAAAGGTCCAGGAGCACTTGAACCCCTTACTTGGTGAGCAAAAGAAGGTCCAGGTGGGGTTAGCCCATCAAGGAGAATGGTTTTCACTTAGTTACTGAAACCTTCCTGACGAAAGGCGAAGCACAACTTAGAAGTCTCTTGTGGTGGTCTAGTAGAATCAGATCCAAGTCACTGCATATTCCAAAAAGGAATCATCCTGCCCCTGTGTGTATAACCATAGTAGCAGTCTCTGAACTCAGGGAAGAAAGGAAAAAGAGTATAGGAGGATGTGTCCACTGCGGAAAAAAACATTCCGACAGAAAAAATCAGGGGCTGGATTTGTAAGACAAATAGAGGCAGATGTGTGTCGAGGAGGGACACAGCAGGACCAAGTTAGGGCTAACCCATTCGTTGAAGTGACCAAATAGCAGCAGAAGTGGCTCAATGTGGTGAGGCACTACTTACTCCAGCCTCCCTGAAGGGAGTAGGAAGGACTCTAGTATGCTTTGTTGGAAAAAAAAATCACAGCTCCGTCATGCAGTTGGAGAAGACAGCTTCATGTGCGACTGGCACGGAACCATTGCGCAGGAACTGAAGGTGTGAATATTTGAGACACTATCTCAGAAAAATACCTACTTGACCTATCATCAAGAAAGGAGCATGTCGTCTGTTACGTTGAAGCAAGTATGGAAGTAGGAATTTAAGTTCCGACTCGCTGAAGAGTCACTTCTGTTGCTGTGAGGCTCTGATCAAGAGAAGAAAGCCTGATTAAAAAAAAAGAGGGACTAACAGACTGGTTGGACCCCTAGGTTTTGGACATATCTCAAAATAAGAGAAATCTCTCTAGAGAAAAGAGGTGAGCTATACCACTGCTGGATTGGACTGCCCCTAGTAGTAGAAGAAATCAGGTACTTTTTACCGAAGTTTAGAGACAACCGCCTCAGGGTTGAGGTGGAACCTGACCAGATCCAAAGTGTGGTATCGGGAAATTCCAACTAGGCTCTGTGCTGTGATAATTCTAACCCCCCCCTTTTTTTTAAATTATCATTAGTCCGAGCCTGACAAGGTTGCAGGCTGCTATTTGGCAAGGATTGCCTGATACAGAAATGACAAGGATGTCATCCCTCTGAGGAGCAGGAGGAGCCTTAGGATCCATAACTGAACTCTTGACTCGACTAATAATAATAGCTAGACAGATGTTAACCACCTGTGCCGAAGCAGCCACCAGAAGGGCAGCATCACAAGGGGGCTGTATACCCCTATCAAAGGAGCGGAAGAGTCTGTGCGGCTCCCGACCATTGAATTAGAATGTTCCACAGAATGTAATTGTCTTGACAACTTAAAGAGTCTAGACGCAGAGGTGTATGGTCCACAGATGCAGTCTGAACACTGTGGTGGACCCCATTACTGAGGAAGTACTGAAAAGAGCTTCCATCACAGACTCTGATGATAGAGAGGGCGTGTCCTTCAGTATATAAAATGAGTGATCCGCTGTATCACTGACCAGAAGGACAGGGAGAGACTCATCTAGATGCCCTTCTACCGCAGAAGGACCCCAAAGAGAGGTCTAGGTCAGAGCCACTAGAGACTCCGCCATCAGGAAGGGTGTCGAGGAGCCTGGCACCTCGTAAGGAGCTGAGAAAGTGCTGAGCAGAATGAAAGATTCCACTGGCAGAACAGAACAGAACAGAATAGAAGAGTCCCATCAGCGGAAAACTGCTGGATGACACAAGACTCAATGCAGACCGCCACCCACTAAAATGTGTGGAAAAAATATTCCGCAGTACAGGACTTCATTCTACAGAAACATCCTGCCACAAGTCCCACAGAAGAAGAGGTCCGAAAATGGAGATCTGTCCCTAGTTCTGTCGGACAGCACCAATTGGCACCCCTGTGGCACCAGCGTCACTCGTGGCAAAGGAGGGAACCGAGCAGTACCTATGCCAACCTGGGAGACACCTGAGGGCATCCACAGTGGAACCCGAAGGTACCCTTGGCACCAATGGCACGCAAGGGCACCCCCGATGCTCATGGCACCCATGGTACCATGGCACCCATGGTACCATGGCACCCAAGAAACCCATGGCAGCAACAGCATCCAAGGGCACCCAAGGGACCATGGCACCCATGGACCCATGACACCCAGGGACTCATGGCACCCATAAGTGCCCGGTGCCACCTGCATCACCCGCAGGTGCCTGGCACCACCTGCAGCACCCGCAGGTGCCCGGCGCCACCCATGGCACCCACGGGTGCCCACACCACCCATGAGCATCCATGGCACAGTGAGACACCCACAGCACTGCCAGCAGTGCCAGCAATGAAGGCAACAATGAGAGCACCCACAGCGCCGAGTGCTGCACCGAGCCATGGCGCAGATCCATGGCACTGACTCCCGGCACCGACCCAAACACCAGCAGTGCCGCCTATGGCACCAATGCCAAACCAGTGGCCATGGCGCCAGACCTGCGGTGCCACCAAGGTGTCAGGCACGGCACCAGGAAAAACACCATGGAAAAGCCAATGGAGAGGATGGGGAGAAGGAAAAAGGTGGTGCCCGTGCCGGCCTCAGCATGGAAAAGGAAGAGGGGGTAGGCATGAGGGGTCGACACGATGGCGAAGGCACCAAGAGGGCACCACACTCATCCTGATCCAATTGACCAGGCTCCGGTCCAATGGCTCCGAGGCCGGAGTCCCAAAACAGGAACACAGTCAGGAAAAGGGAAAGTCAAACCCCCTGCTCCACAGGAGCTGCCCAGAGGTGAAACTGCTCACCGGAACTCCAACGAGGACAGAGATGGAGTCCGGAGTCGAGAATGCGGCCTTTAGGAGCGGAGCCAATGGGAACCCCCGAAAGTCAGTTCAGGCCTATCGCCCCTTCCAATGAACAATCCTCGTGCAGATGTACCAATGGGCAACCTCGAGCAGCACCGATTCTTCTTCCCCAAACGAGGAGGAAGAGCTCGATGCTAAGTGGAGCCAGATCCCCGGCACTGCCAGATTCGTGCTTCGGTGGACTGTCCTCCCCCCCCCCCGAGCACAGGACTGTCCTTAGTCAGACCCTCCCCCATTACTTAAGGGTGGAGGACCGCACAACCCCTCTGTCATAACAACTTTCCAATGAAATCTTCCTACCATCACCACTACCGTCTAAGGACGACTCCGTTGATGGCAGGAAAGAATTTATTTTTCTTTATAATCTTCTTTTCTTGTTCGTAAAATAAGAAATTACTACTAAATAGTTAAATTAAACACTAAAAGCTGCTGTTGAATAGACGAAAACGTTGACTCCAGTAGACGAGTGACATCGACATCCAAGCGCACTCGACGGCAGGAGAAAAGGAACTGAGGCAGTTGGAGGGTCGATGCTGAGATAGCCTACACAGGCACGAGTCAGTCTCGTGGTGCCGCGCATGCATGGTGCTACCTCAGCGCCGACCCTTCAGAAAATTGTTGGCTCCCGCTTGATCTTAGCGCCTCCAGCGCTATCCCACTAGTGTGAATGAGTGATGGAGGCTTAGTCTAGGAAGATCAGCTTTTCAGCAAAGTCTTCCTGTCATCACCGATACTGTCTATGGTCAACTCTGTTGATGCTAGGTTGAGAGAATTTTTTTTTTTTAAATAAAATAAATAATATTAACAATTAGAACTAATCAAAACTGAATGACTAAAAGCTGCTATCAAATAGACGTTAAGATTTGACTCCCATTGGTGAGCAACATCGTCACTGAAGCGCACTTGATGACAGGAAACAAAGAACTAAGGAGGTAGGAAGGTCGATGCCGAGATAGCCTACAGAGGCGCGAGACAGTCTTGCAGTGCAGCGCATGCGCGGTCCTACCTCAGCGCTGACCCTCCTGAAGATTTTTGGCTCCTACTGGGTCATAGCTCCTCCGGCATAGCACCCAGCAGTATGAATGAATGGTGAAGACTTTAAGTACAGGAAAATCTGAACTCCTTCCTTCAGAAGGCAAACATGGCCCAAAGGAATAACAGAAAGGAGGTGAAGGATGATCTGGAAGGGTTTCTACAAGCTCCACAGCATGCCCCCTTGCAATTATCTCCAGGGCCTACTTATTCTTTGTAATCTCCTGCCACTGTTTCAGAAACCAGGAGAATCAGTAAAAGTATGCAGTAAGCTGGCTAAGTTGAGCTGTCGCGGAACCGATACTGATGCTAAAGGACGCCTTGGATGAAACCATATTACTACGGTAATTTTTTCTTTTGCCTTTCACAACCAACTTTGGAAGTAACTGTGGAGGTGTATCTGAAAGATAGTCAGGTGGAACCGGTGGGGGAAGTGCCACCGGTACCACTTGCTTTTGGTGCTTCTGTATGAGTACCTGAGGGGATGCGGCCTTGGCAGGAAGCCATGTCCTCTACCATGGCCTTGCAGATGGTAAGCACAGCCACTTCTGGCAGAAGGCTGATTAAAGGAGCCCCTCCCATGACCCTGGCAGGAGTGGGATATAGAGACTTAACTGACCACAGGGTAATTTTTGAGGTCTGAAGGCCTCTTAAAGCCTCTTTAACATCATAACCAAATAGTTTTGACCCTCTGAAAGGGGCATTCAAAACTGCTTGCTACACATCACTGGCAAAGCCAGCAACTCTGAGCCAAGAAAATCATCCTATACAAATTCCAGAAGCATCAGATACATCATAGGCTGAGTGTGGCAAATGTTCGCCAACCTCATCACCAGAAGTTAAAGTTTTAAGTAACTCATTCTCACACAGTCATCTGGCAAAACCTTGGCTACAGATTCTGCAGCCTTCCACATTATATGGGTCTAGTATTTTGCAATCCTAAGGCCCAGTGAGGCCGAGGCATATGTACACTTGTTCATCACGACCAGCCTCCTCAATTCTTTATCAGGAGGCAAAGTACTCATGTATTTAGGTGCACTAGACCTATCATGAGCAGGCATGAAGACAACAGAGTCCGTTTCTGACTGGTTAGCACAATAAGGTTTAGCAGATGAAGCAGGACACTGTTTATCAGCCTTTCCAAGAACTGTAGGCAGTGAGTTTGATCTTTACCATGCAGTAAAGGTAGCATCCTCGAATGCATAATAAATAGGTGGAATTATAATGGAGGGTGTGCAAACCTTCAAAAATTCCATCAGATTTCTTTTTCTGGAATCTTTCTCTTCCACAGCAAAACACACAGTAGTTTGCAATTGCTGCATCATGATTTGAAAAGTAGGCTCCTCAGGAAGATATCTCAGGGTGTAGACTACTGAGTCCTTACTGCCGGATGAGAGGGTAGAAATGGAAATTACGTACCTACTGTAATTCTTGATCGTCTTGGATGAGTCTCCACCTCTCATTCACACTAATGGGAACTGCGTCAGAGGCACTGTGACCCAGCGGGAGCAAACTTTTGCTAGGGTAGGCGCCAGAGATGGAGCATGAGGAAATGCACTTTCACCGAGCCTCAGCTTATCGTGTAATGACTATCTCGGCGCTGACCTCCAACCGCCTCAGTACTTTTTTTCTGAGGAGGTGCAGCTTAACTAACCTAGAAGGATAGCCTAACCAAAAACCAGACATAAGATAGTCCGGATGACCAGTATAAGAAGGGTCAACAAAGAAGCCTTCACAGCCTAAAGATTGAGGGAGTGAAGACCAACAACATAGGTGAGCTCGGGGGATGGAGGGTATGCATGTGAATGAGTGGTGGAGACTCGTCCAAGAAGATCAAGAATTACGGTAGACACGTCATTTCCATATCTTCCTGGACATAGAGTCTCCACCAGTCATTCACACTAATGGGAGAGTACCGAGCTAATAATCCTCCAAGAGGGCGGCAGGAGACCTAGAGCTCACAGTTTTAGGACAGGAGTCCATTAAGGATGGTTCTGCCAAAAGAAAGATGTCATCTGGCATGGACATCCAGGGCACAGAGTTTGACGAAAGTATGCACTGAGCTCCAGGTAGCCGCATTGCAAATATCTGCAATAGGCACGTTGCGGATTTCCGCTAGGGATGCCGTGACTGCTCTAGTAGAGTGAGCATACACTCTGCCCTCCAGCTTAACCTGCGCCATGGAATAACAGTGGCGAAGGCATGCCACCAGCCATGCTGAAATACATCTGATTGCGACAGGTTGACTCAGTCAGGTCTCGCTGAAGGAAACAAATAGTTGTTGAGCTTTGCAGAAGTCTTCTGTTCTATCTAGATAGAAGCACAAAGCTCTCTTGACATCCAAGGAATGAAAAGAACGCTCGCCTTCATTTTGGAAGTTCGCAAAGTAAGTAGGAAGGACCAAAGGTTGGTTTAGGTGAAATTCTGAAACAGCCTTAGGAAGAAACTTAGGATGGGTCCTAAGAACTACTTTGTCTTTATGAAACACAGCATGCAGGGGGTCTGTGACTAGGGCATGTATCTCAGAGACCCTGCGGGCTGAGGTAATGGCCACTAAGAAGGCCATTTTCCAAGGGAGAAATTTCAACTCACAGGTAGCTAGACGCTCGAAAGGTTTTCGAGTGAGCATGTCTAGCACAAGATTAATGTCCCAGGCTGCGACTGGACATCTTATTGGAGGTCTGTATGCAGAATTCCTTAAGAAACCTCTCTTAACTCATAGGTAACTGAGCCAGTGACAAGGAAAGTACTGGCTCATGATAAACTGAAATGGCACAAAGGTGAACCTTAACTGTAGAGTATTGCAGACCTGAATTTGAGAGGTCTAAGAGGTACTCTAAAACTTTATCTGGTGGGCAGAAAAAAGGATTTAAAGAGGATTTTGCACACCAGAGCGAAAAACGCTTCCATTTGGCTGTGTAAGTTGTCCTAGTGGCTGGCTTGTGCGCAGCTAGAAGATTATCTGAAACCCTGCGAGAGACATTGAACCTGTTCACTTCTATCTCTTCAGGAGCCAAGCATGAAGGTGAAGTGACCTCAGGTTGGGATGGACCACAGGCCCCTGAGTCAGAAGGTTCATCTGAAGGGGAAGTGGTTTCGGAGGGGCTTTCAACATACTGTTGAGCAGTGGAAACCATATTTGTCAAGGCCAGAAGGGAGCAATGAGGATCATTTTGTCGTCCTGGGACTCGAACTTGAGAAGTACCCTCTGAATTAGAGGAAAAGGCGGAAAGGCGTATAGAAAGCATTTTGTCCATTGCAGCTTGAATGCATCCTGACAGAAAATGCCAGGCCCTGGATTTCTGGAGCAGAAGAGAGGCAGTTTTGTGTTGAGTGGGGATGCAACAAGGTCCAGGTCTGCGAATAGTGACTGAACTACGGTTGAGTCACGAGACCATTCGTGAGGATCTGTCTCTGTTCTGCTGAGACGGTCTGCCAGTTCGTTCTGTACTCCCAGCAGGTAGACTGCTTGAATTAGAGCCTTGTGCTCCAAGCACCATTCCCACACTCTCTTCGCTTCCCTGCATAAGGGGTAAGAGTGAGCACCGCCCCGGCTTGTTGATGTAATACATCACTGCTTTGTTGTCTGAAGGAGAATGTTCTTGTGACAGAGAATGTCCTTCAAAGCTCGGACTGCATAAAGGATGGCTCTCATTTCTAAGACATTTATGTGAAGCTGGGACTCATCCTGAGTCCACGTACCTTGTGTGTGGAGAGTCTGACAGTGAGCTCCCCACCCTATCAGGGACGCCATCTGTGGTAATGGAAATCTGATGATCCAGAGGAGCAAAGGGATACCATTCCAGAAGATTGTCCTCTTGCGACCACCAGGTGAGTGATCTCTTCAGAGGTTCTGTTACCTTGATGAGAAAGGACTGAGGGTGAGTGGTCGGGGACCACTGAGTACTGAGCATCCATTGAGAGGTTCTCATGCGGAGGCATGCTAGGGGTACAGTGAACACCACGGATGGCATGAGACCTAGCATCCGTTGCATCAAGACAGTTGAAACAGAGCGGTTCTCTCCTATGTATCGGGCCATCTGAAGGATATCGCTCTTCCTGTCCTCTGGAAGAAATGCTTTCGCACAGGAGGTGTCCAGAAGGGTTCCTATGAAAAGGAGCCTCTGGGAGGGCTGCAGTTGCGATTTTCTTAGGTTTAGCAGGGCTCCCATGGACGTGACAAAGTGTGAAGCCATGGCTACGGCATCTAGAGTTCCCTGTCTGGAAGGGCTTGCTAGAAGCCAATCGTCTAGAGATGGGAACACTTGTATTCTGATTTTTCTGAGATGCGCTGTGAGAATTGCACAACACTTTGTAAAAACTCACGACGCCAAGGACAGCCCAAAAGGCAGGACTCTGAACTGATAATGCTGTCCCAAAGCCACAAACCTTAGGTATTTGTGATGCTTTGGGTGAATAGAAATGTGCTGGTAAGCATACTGCATGTTCAGGGAGGCTAACCAGTCGTGTTGATGAAGCAAAGGTAACAGGGTTCCTAGTGATATCATTTTTGAATTTCTCCTTGGGAAGGAATTTGTTTAGTTTTCTGAGGTCCAAAATGGTGTGCATGCCCCCGGTTTTCTTTGGAACCAGAAAGTAATGTGAGTAGAACCCTGTGTTCCGTTGATCCAGGCTGGGGGGCATGGTTTTTATTAAAACTTCCCCTGCCCTTGCCTCAAAAGAACTGACGGTTATGAAACTGGCGTTTATTAACACCCTCTCAAGAGGGGACAGGAGTCGGTCGAGCCAATTTAATGGCTGACCTAGTCTTTTGTGTAGGCTCTAGAGCCTGATCTACTTGAGGGCCGAAGAGATACACACCATCGAAGGACAATGCCATTACCTATTGCTCAGCATCATTCGTGAAACCTGATGTGCGCAGCCAGGAATGAGGGCGGGTACAAATGCCCGCCGCCGCTCGGGAAGCAGTAGCGAAAGCGTCCATAGCTGCTTTAACCTGCTGGTTGTTGGACTCGATACCCCTGGTTATGGTCTGAAGAAGCTCTGAATTAGTGTCTGACTCCAGTAGAGCTTCAATCATTTGTTTGAGTGAATGCCAAAGGATATACTCATATTGAGAGAAATAGCCTTGGTAACTGGCAATACGCATACCTAGGGTGGAAGCAGCAAAGACTCTCTTACCTAAAGTGTCTATTTTACGAGATTCTTTGTTAATAGGTTCAGATGTAGTAGTTTGGGGAAGGACGACCTTATCATTCTCTGCCAAGACTACAAAAGGATCCGCAAAGGCTTGAGATGCCAAAATAGGTCGATCCTTGGGAGCAGCATATTTCCTATCTATGGACTTAGCCACCAAACGAATGAGAGCGGGATTATTCCATACCATTTGAGATAGCGTCTCAAAGGAGGGCTGTACAGGAGGAGTCAAATCCATAGGGATCTCCAGAACATGGAGGTATTGGAGTCTTAACAGTTTCCCAGGATCGATATCTGTAGTTTGGAGAGAAAGAGTGGAATTCAAGTTTTTCAGCAGAGACTTAAAAGACAGGTCCTCGACCATAGGCTCTGCAGCAGGAATAGATCCTGTTCCTTCCACATCATCACCCAGCCTAAGGTCTGGGTCAGGCTCAATGTCATCTCCTGACAGTCCAGGAGGGACTGTATGGACAGGAAAGGAGTGAAAAACAGAAGGAAATGAGGAAGGAAAAGGGTTAAAAGAGGAGTCCTGAAGGGTGGATGACGTCCTAACAGGCCTTGGCGCCGAAGAAATGCATGGCGCTGAAAAAAATCATGGCATCGAGGAGCCATATGACGCCGAGAAGCCACATGGTGCTGAAAAACCGGACGGCGCCGAGAGGTCGCACGGTACCAAGAAGCCACACGGTGCCAAGGACGGCACCAAAGAAGCACATGGTGGCGAATTAGTGCACAGCGCTGAGGACAGCGCCGACGAGGCGCACGGCACCGAGAGTTTCAATGGTGCCGAGGACAGCATCGAGCGTGCCTTCAACGCCGAAGGCATCGAAAACATCCCAAGACTCCGAAAAACAGGATTTGAGGAAAAAGAAGGATGAATACCAGGAGATAAAGGCATCGGTGTGGCCCCCTGCGCTGCAGCCGTGTGAGAGGGGAAAACACCTAAGCGTGGAGTCGACGGCACCGAAGATGGTGCTGCGCAACCAGGGAGGCTCAACCGCCCTACCCGATCTCTCAAGAAGCCCGAAGGCCCCTGAGTGACCGGGCCATGCAGCTGGACCAACCTCCGAGCCCATTGCTCCAAAAGAGCAGCCCACTGATGAAACTGCTCATCTGAGGACCTACCAAAAAGCGGGGTAGGGCTCTGATGTCGAAGATGTCAGCGACCAGAAACAGAAACCAGCGACTCTGAAGGAGGAGACCGGCAACTAGCCCCAATAACTGACTGTCTACACGCAGACAGTTTCTCGACCTGTGGGTCGACGAAGAGCTCGAGGCCAACGGTGCAGAGGCGACCGCTTATTTTATGCTTTCGAGGGGACCGCCCACCCCCTCGGGCATTAGACTGTCCATTGTCAGACCCCCCTTCCGGAGAAGGCGGCGGACCGGACCCAGCCTGGCTTACTGAACAGCTTTCATACGAAGTCTCACTACCGTCACCTGACCCGCTCATGGTCGACTCCGACAATGTAGGCTGAGACTTCTTCTTTAATTAAGAATAAATAAACTAAGCAAAACTTATTCGAGATATTACTACAAAACAATAAAACTGAAAAACTAAGCTGCTAGTTTGAAGTTTGACTCCCGGCGGGTGAGCGACGTCATCACTGAAGTGCACTCGACGGCGGGGAAAAAAGGAACTGAGGCGGTTGGAGGGTCGAGATAGTCATTATCGCACGAGCTGAGGCTCGCAGTGCCGAACCTCTAGCAAAAAGGTTGCTCCCGCTGGGTCCTAGTGCCTCCAGCGCAGGTCCCATTAGTGTGAATGAGTGGTGGAGACTTTATGTCCAGGAAGATCTACAGCATGGTGCAGCATAGTGTTCTCCCTCCTATTCCTCCTCTAAATCTATGAGGTCAGAATTATATTCAGCCTTGTCGCTTATGTCTCTACCAACGATGGGCACTGCCATAGGCACTGGCAACACCAGCAGTGACTGAGAGGAAGGAATCTGCAACATGCTGGTAGGGACCTTCAATGAGGGCTGCAGAGTAGGAGGCCCAGTCGATGGAATAACTGTAGTGGTACACCAGGCAGAATGCATCTGATCATTTCTAAAAATGATGCCAGCACAGCCTGAGAGTCAACAGCATCCTGTAAGTGGGCCAAGACTACTTGTGTCAATGGTGCTGTACCATCCATAATAAGTATGGCAGCACCTAAGCCAAGTCCTAACCTTGGTGTCTCATCAACAGACTGGGGGGGGCTGTTGTCAATGCCGCTGGAGCAGGTGATGACACAGTAAATTTATCTTGTCTCATTGGTGACTGGGACCTCGCCAGTGAAGCAGATCGCTCTCTCTCTCTTTCTCTGTGTATGTGCTTGTGGTCTGATGAGGAGGAGGGCCATGATGCTGACCGTTTCCTGTCCTGGTCTTCCAACTTTGGTGGCTGTTTCTCAGCTTGAGGTGAGGGAGATGCAGTTTTTGGGCCCTATTCCTTTTCCATGGGTTTTAAGGAGAAGAAAATGTTCTAGAGCTTTTCTGAGGCATCATCTTGTAGCCTGGTTGAAGCGCTGGCAAATCTCACGTTGAGAGACAGGCCCAAGCAGCACATGCAGACTCTGGAAGTGTCTTCTTTATAAATGTTCTCTCCACACTTACAGTACCAAAATATGAAAATGACATACCTACCGCAATTCTTGATCTTCTTGGACGAAGTCTCCACCACTCATTCACACTGATGGGAACTATGCTGGAGGCGCTAGGACCGAGTGGGAGCCAAAAATCTTCAGGAGGGCTGGCGCCTACTTAGGGCCGTGAGAAAGCGGCACCGTGAACCTGGCTTGCACCATATAGGCCATCTCAGCATCGACCCTCCAACTGCCTCAGTACTTTTCTTACTGAGGAGGTGCAGCATAAATGAACCTATGCAGGGCATAAGATAATCCGAATGACCCGTATAAGAAGGGTCGACATAGCAGAGTCTTCACAGCCCAGCCACTGAAGAAGTATTGGTCTGTGTATAAAACTAAACTGACACAAAAATAATGAACTCTAGTGTATTTTAAACTAAAACCGAAGAACTGAACACTGCCATTTTATAGATAAGAAGTTCTCGCCCCGATACTGATAACAAAGGAGACACTGCACAATCAATGGTGGGGAAAAAAAGGAACTGGGGGCGGATGGGGCTTGTGCCGCTGTATACCAGTGGGTGCATGCAGTGGCACGTGTTAGGGGCCTGCTCCGCTACCAGTAAAGTTCTGGCTTCAGTGAGGTCCTACTGCCCCCAGCTCAGACCCATTAGTGGGAATCTTTGGAGATGGCTGAGCCTGGCATGATCTCTGTTTGATCAAAATGACATTCTGGTCACCAACAAGGTCTGCTGGTGTGCTGCAACAGTAGGGGAAAAAAGGAACACAGGTGGTTGGAGTCAGTGTTTTTTTTTTTTTTCTGGGTCCCTTTTGAAAATGAGCAAATAATGCTCTTGGGTACTACCTGGTTAACAAATTACAAATAACCAAGTAAATAATGGGGGCATGCACACGGCACTGTATGTCTGTGCAATCACTAGCATCACCGGCCCTAAACGTTCAGGTTCCCATTGGTCCTAGTGCCTCCTAACATATGACCAAAGAATGTTGCTCTATGGAGAAGACTGTAACTGGATTACAAGCTAGCTGAGTGGGAGGCTGCAACGGGTGGTTGTGGGAGGGGAGCTCTCAACTCCAAAGCCAGTGATGAGTGGGGTGCCATGGGGCTCTGTGCTGGGACCAGTATTATTTGGCCTCTTCATATCAGACATTGCGCACAGGGTGGTGAGCAAGGTAAGTGTTCGCAGACAACACCAAAATGGGAGCAGTGATGGATGGAGAGGAGGGATGGAAGCAGCTGCAGGGGGACCTAAGCAAACTAGAGGAGTGGTCAGAGAGGTGGCAGCTGGGGTTCAATGCAAAAAAGTGTAAGGTTATACACTTTGGGGTGAAGAACCCAAGGAGAGAATACTGGCTGGGGGTTAAGCTGGGGATCACTGAGGAGGAGAAGAACCTAGGTGTAATGGTAACAGAGACCATGAACACTACTGCCCAGTACAGGAGAGTGGCTGCAAAAGTGAACAAAATGCTGGGGTGCATAGCAAGGGGGGTTTCATCCAGGCGAAGAGCGGTGGATCTTGCCCATCTACAGATCGCTGGTAAGACCGCACTTGGAGTACTGTGTGCAGTTTTGAAGGACATACCTGAAGCGTGATATCGGGCTACTGGAGGGGGTGCAGAGGAGGGCAACAAAGATGATATGTGGAATGGAGGGGAGAGACTATGAGAGCAGGATGGGAGACCTGAATATGTACACCCTGGAGGATAGAAGGGACAAGGGGGACATGATAGAGACATTCAAGTATCTCAGGGGAATCAACAAGGATGGGGTAGACAGAGTCTTTAAGCAAAGGAGGGGAGGGACACTAGGGGGCACAAGCTAAGAATAAAGGAGGGAAGATTTAGGAGGGAAATGAGGAGATACGATTTCACAGAGAGGGTGGTAGCAAAATGGAACGCACTACCAAAATAGGTGGTATCATGTAACTCTGTGAACAGCTTTTAAAGGGCATGGGACAGAGAACAGGGGACGGGGAGGTGGGGGGCAGCAGCGGGATGACAAAGGGAAGGGGCAGCTGCAAACCACGGGTGCTAGCTGCACACTCGAGCAGACTTAGACCGGGTAGTCTGTTTCTGCTGGCACATTCGTATGTTCGTATGTAAGCTAGACTCTAGAAAGATCCTCCTGGCACAGATCAAAGAATACTACCTGAACAACAGACACTGCACTTCCAGTGGAAAACCCATGCTCTACAAAAGGTTAGTGGCTCATAGCTATATTTTTGTTTTGGGAATGCAGGAATGTAAAAGTGTACAGCTGTGAAATTATTTTTATTAAGAACTACTGGGAAAATTTACATGGTAGTATTTATTTAAGTACAGTAAGCCACTTGTATCAGTTTACAAATAGCATCATAAAGATATAATGAACCAAATCTGCAGCTGGTAACACAAACGTTGTCCTCTTTTTAGCCAGGCAGCATAAATTGTCATTTGTTTTTCCTGGATTTCCCTAAATGATAACTATTTACACATACACGCAAATGTTTGGAACAGAACTGCAGTCTATAAAATGTTCTTTTGAATTGTGAAAAGGTTTTCATGGACCTCTGCATGCAGTAACTATCAACACTGTACATCATTTATTTACATCTGAAAATCCTTTTCCTTAATCTATTCATTCTGTTGATTGGTCTTCCTCATGTCTGTCAGTATCATTGGTCTGTAGGTCTGTTCAAGGTTTTCCATGTATTCCAAATACCTGCTCACTTGAAATCCATTAATTGCTTCTTCCTGCACAAATTCAGAAAGAAAGATATTGACAAAGAAGCAGCCAAAATAAAAATACTTTGGCCATTAAACCAAACACGGGGTCAGGTATTTTAATAGTTACTTGCATTCCAGAAACATTTTTCCTGTAACTTTATGTTGAGTTATTTCTTAAGTTACAAATACAGTACATAGCATCAAATGGGGCAATTATGCGTGTAAATGGTACAGTATATACAAAATTCTGAAATGTTCAAGGAGTGACCCCAGGTTTATTTGTCCAAAGATTGCTAGTAGTGGGGGATGGGGCCTGACATGCAGTAGCAGTGGTGGGGTATAAAGATGCACTCACTGAGCCACCATCAAAAAAGGAAAGTTACTTACCTGTAACTCATAAGCCTTTTATATCGTCCACAGAGAAGCACTCTTTAGTCTTATAGCTGGAGGCTCTAGGACCCCATGGGACCCAGAACATTTGGGGCTGGTGATGTCAGTGCATGGCACCCGATGCACAGCAGTGCTGGCCCAACCACCTCAGTAACTTTTTTTTTTTTCCATTAATATACTGAGGACAGAAAGAAAACAATTACAAAATGATAATCTACTAAAATGTTGAAAAATTGAACATAACATGACAAAATGGAAAAGTGCATATTGTAACTCTTGATCTTTAAGAATATATGCTCCATAGAGCCACACTAGTCTTAGAGCCACAGCTGACAGGACCCAGTGGGAACCTGAACTCTTGGGGACAATGACTCAAGTGCCTAGCACCAATGCACAGCATCATTTGTGTGCCCAAAGAATATATACAGCAGCACTAGCCACAATCATCTTTTTTTTTTTTTTACAGAGAAGAGCAAAAGACTACTGATAAAAATGTGTAACCCCACTGCAAATGGGGGTTCCCAAAAGACTTCCAGGAGCTTGCTTGAATGCTCCAAGCCTGAATGGTGTTTGGCGTTTAAGCCATTTATCAGTGAGTGTTTTTAGAACCTCTGGTACTGTCTCTTTAAGAGCTGTCTGCTTGCAGACATAATTAGTTTTGATGGGGACTGTGTGTTTCTTTGATTGAGTACCACTCAAGCTGCTGCCAATTCACTCCATTTTTGCAGTCACTAGGAGTGCAAAGGAACCTATCTGAAAGATGTAACTGTTTGCCAGAAACCATTTAGAGTAATAATGAAATTACAGTTTGTCTAACCTGCTTTCTTTGCAGTCAGAACTGTGTCTGCCTAGTTCCCATTCTGGTTTTGAACTGCTGAACTGGACCAATCAGTGTGGGTAAGCTAGCTCTAAAATGGTGCCTTGGACGAATCAGAACTTGGACTCATAATCTGAGCCAGCCACAAGAGGATTGTATGGGCAGTGACTCTGGGAGATGTAGTTTAGACTTCGGCGCCTTTTTGGACCAACAGGAGCAGTCTATTGTGAGTGACAGCCAATCCAGTCAAGAACTGGGAGGAACTCAAAGGAAGTGCCCGGTTTTGTCTGTTGGAGTTTCAGTTGAGCTTTGGCAGTGAAGAAGGAAGGAGCCCTGTGCTTTTTCAGTGTGCAGTTTCAGTCAAAAAACGTGTGTAAGGCCCAGAGTTCCGGTCTGCAGCTTGTGTAACTGCTTGTTAGGACTGAATCCGTCCTGTGAAAAGAATCAAAGGATCTCTGAAGAGTAGAAACCAGGCTCACCCTGTAGAAGACTGGAGAAATTGTTGAATTGCACTCGTCTGTCAGGAACTGAATCTGCTGTGTGTTCTCCCGGTATTGTGCAGTAATTGCGATCGGGATATAGAGAAGCAGCCTGCCTGGTATAGTACTTTCTTTTACCATATAAATGTGTGAAGAGTCTCTGGAGCTCAAGAGTAGCCCTGCTGACGTTGAAGGACCCTATCTTGTTTGGAGGTCGTGAGTACTAATTCAGGTCGCTCCTGTTGAATTGCCACATTAAATCCAAATGGAATCACTGTACTGCTGACTGTTTAAACTAATTTTTCTTGTCACTGTGTGAAAGGGCCCCTACCAGCTGCCACGGTTTGGACTAGCCACTAGGGCTTGGGTACCCAGGGACAGTAACTGATAGGGATAGGCCTGTGCACAGAGCCATAGGTAGATAGTAAAGTGATAAGCTAATTAACCTGATTTCCCCGTCCTTGTTATATCCCCCTAAATAAATCAGAGCTGCTTGTTTCAGCAAAGTTATACTGCCTGAGGTATTTGTCTATGTTAAAGTACTGTACTGTGATTGTTGCACTGTATCTTATTTCACAGAGGAGGTCCCAGTGCTGGAACTAGTCCTGGGAGGTAAGTGTATACTGTGAAGGTAATTCTGATATATTGTGTGGGCCACTAGTGGGAAGAAAGGGGGTTGCAGTGTCCCAGAGGGCTGTGACCAAGTAAGTTTAACTACTGCAAACCCTGACCTCTGGGTGGAGGCACCCGCCATTGGATCCAGGCCCCTCAACCTGTTAGTGGCAAATCAGGCAGGGGTAGTAGCCCCTGGGATAGCGCCATCTAGGGGTTACAAATGTAAAAAAAAACAACTAAAAAGGGCATAAGATAGCCTACCAACTGCTTTAGGAAGTGATAACAAGTGTTTGCACAGCTCATACCTATCCAAGGAAGGTGGGAAGATTATTACTATGAACAATTATAAACAGAAACAAGCCTCGGGGATGAAGGATATGTGAGTGTGGCTCATTGGAGATGATATTCTTGAAGATCAAAACAAAAACTAACTTTTTTATCTTTCAGGAATCAATGCTCTCCATAGAGCAACACCCTTTGGTTGCATGACCAGCAGAATAAAATTCCCCAGACTAGGGAGGTTGCTAAGCTACAGGATTTATGAGAAGAAAAGAACCTGCAAAACAGCCAGCCCAAACGCTGCATGCCTCCTGAAGGAAACATCTAAGGCACAGTGTTTTGTGAAGGTCTGAACACTACTATAGGCAGCAGCCAAACAGAGACCAAGCGAAGTGAAATCATTGACCTAACCATTGCCAGAGTAGAATGAGCTCCGACAGTCCCTTCCAACTGCTGTTCTGCTAGATTATACCAGTGCTGAATGCAGCTGATAATCCAGTTTGACAGGAACTGTTTGGAGATGGGAACTTCCTTCTCATTGGAATCAAGAGACCAACAGCTGGGGAGGTTGCCTGTACTCCACACTTCTGTTGAGGTAGATGCTGAGAATCATTCTAATACTGAACAGAACAGAACAGACCAGCACTTCCCCTGGATTTTCGAGTTTGGGATAGAAAGTTTGAAGCAGCAGGTTTAGATGGAACTACCAACACTACATAGGACAGAAATTTAGGACATGTACAGAGAACCATCCTGTCCTTAACTCATTAGCTCCTGGATGGCCATTTTGTGCCCGGTAAACAATGAATAGTTCGGACTTCATATGAAGCTATTGGAGGTATTCCACAGGGCCTGCTGGCAATGTATAGAGTAACTCAAATAGGCAGTCTGCATCAACAACAAGGTTGAGAAGTATGCGCCTTTTCAACCGTTAGGTCAGTTCTACTAGGATCTTTACCTTAAGGTACTGCTGAGAAATTTCACAGAATCATAGAAATCCAACAGCAGAAAAGGACCCCAATGGCCCGTCAAGTCTGCCTCTTCCTCTCCCTACTCATCTACGAGCCCTCCGCTTCCCCCCACTTACCAACCTCATATGTCTGTCCCATGCCCTCTTGAATCCCTCCACTATTTCAGCCCCCACCACCTCCTTTGGTAGTTTTTTCCAGGCCTCCACCACCCTCTCTGTGAAGATTCACCCCCTCACACTGCCTCTATATCTTCATCCTTAGGCTATGCTCTAGTTTTAGCTCTCTCCTTCCTTATAAATCCCCTTCACCTACTTAAAAGTTTCAATCATGTCCCCCCTCTCCCTTCTGGTCTCCAGTGGGTACAGATCCAATTCCCTACACCTCTGCTCACATGGCTTCCCCTGCATACCGTGCACCATCTTGGTTGCCCTTCTCTGAACCCTCTCTATCCCATCTATGTCACTGTGTAGGTGCGGTCTCCAGAATGGGACCCCATACTCGAGGTGCAGCCTCACTATGGCTTTGTAAAGAGGCATCAATACCTCCCTCCTTCTGCCCCTCCCAATGCATGCCAACATTCCATTAGCCTTCCCCATAGCTTTGCTGCATTGGCTACCTATCTCAAGGTTGCTTGATAGTATAATCCCCAGATCCCGCTCCTACTCTGTTTTTTTTTTTTTTTATTTCCTCCCCCCAAGACAGTAAGCTGCTCACAGGTTTTTATGCCCCAAGTGCATCACAGCACACTTTTTGGCATTGAATTTCAGTTGGCAAGTTTCTGACTACCCCTCCAGAATCTTCAGGTCCTGCCTCATGGCCTTCCCTCCCCCCCAGGGTGTCCACCCTATTACAGATTTTTGTATCATTTGCAAATAGGCACACCCTTCCCTCCAGCCTATCCACTATATCACTGATGTAGATATTAAAAATGAGGGGTCCCAATACTGACCCCTGGGGCACCCCACTTGTCACCCCCTCACCCTGAAGTGCACCCCATTTATCACCACTCTTTGGCTTCTGCCAGCCAACCAGTTTTCCACCCACCTAGTTAATTCCATCCCACCCCTAAGCTTTCCAGCTTATTTACTAGCCTTCTGTGAGGGATGGTGTCAAAAGTCTTAATGAAGTCCAGATAGGCTACGTCCACTGCCCTTCCCTGGTCAACCACCTGCGTCAACCGGCAACTGAAGAAGTCTTTCAGGTTTGTTTGGCATGACCTCCCATTCGTGAAGCCATGCTGCCTATAGTCCTGCAGGTCGCTATCCACCAGGTAGTCCACCACCTTTCCTTTATTAGTGCCTCCATCACCTTACCCACCACCGAGGTGAGGCTGACCGGGCGATAATTCCCCGCCACCTCCTTACTGCCCCCCTTGTGCAGTGGCACCACTCCCTCCCTCCTCCAGTCCCTTGGCAGCCTCCCTGTATCCAGGGACAAGTTAAACAGTCTCGTCAGTGAGGCAGCCAGCTCTTCCCTCCGTTCCTGGAGTAACCGCGGGTGCAAGCCGATGATTAAACTAATGCAGTCAATTTACTTTTGGCTTTTCACAAGCAGCTACTTGAATAGCTCCTTCAGGGCCAGGGTGCATATAGACAAACTCAAGGCCTTCCCCAATTACAACATATCTTTTTTAATTTTCTGGTCTATAGCCACAGAGGTTGAAGCATGACAATAACCTTTTTAGTTGCATTCTGAAAAAGACATATGAATTGGTGTAGACACTCTTTTTTGTTGAGGTCAGACCAGGCACACTCATAAATTCGGCTTCCTCTATATCCATTTCTGACTCTGTGCACAAAAGATTTAGCATTTAAGTCATTGTGTTCACAAATGCAGTAGTGGATGAATTTAGCCTTTATTCACCCTGGGTGGGTAAATTAAAGTTATGTATTTACTGTTTCCATAGATTACCATTAATGGGTCTCTGCTGGAGGTGCCAGGAACCTACTGGAGCCAGAACTTTTTTTGAGGGTTGGTGGTGTCAGTAGGCCCCACACAGGTGTCAATACATCTGCCCACTGGTATACAGAGGTGCCAGCCCCCAACTGCCTCAGCACCTCTTTTCACTGAGGAGGTGTACAGCATGCACCTAATGAGTAACCTATGCACTTAACCTAAAGGCATACAATAGCCCTGGTGGCCCAAGTAAGAAGGGCACCAAACCCAGTAACACAGTATCTTCACAGCCCAAACCAAGTACAAAGGGGTGAAGACCATAAAACAGTAATACCAGAGTGAGTCCAGGGGATGGTGAGTAGGCACGTAGTCTATGGAGAAGATATATTCAGAAAGATCAACAGTTACAGTAAGTATGTTTCTTTCATATCTTCCAAGAATCAATCTTCTCCATAGATTCCCACTAATGGGTCAGAGTACCAAGCTCAGAGACAGTCCCCGGTACTAAGAAGGAAAGCATTAAGAGATCACTCAGGATAGTATTCCATTCCAAATTGTCATGCCAAAGGTGACATGCTGCCTGGCATGGACATTCAGGGCATAATGCTTGGTTAAAGTATGTACTGTGCTCCAATTTGCAGCTCTGCAAATTTCTCCAGTAGGCACACAGCATATTTCTGTGAGGGAAGTGGCAACCGTTCTGATGCAGTGGGCCTGTACCTTGCCCTCCAGTTTAACCTAGGGCATAGCAGTGGCACAGGCAATGTACACTCCACGCTGAAATGCACTTGACTGCGACAGGCTGTACTTTTCGATTAAAGTCAAAAGAGGCAAAGAGCTGTTTTGACTTTCTGCAGTCCAGCGACCAAAGCATGGATTCTGACATTCTGCATGTAGAGATGACATCTACCAAAAGAAAAAAATTACTCACCGTAGTAATCTTGTTTCTGCCAGGGGATCACACAGTATGATTAAAGATCATGTACAACGGTTTTTACATATTTTTAATAAAAGCTTAAAATGTTGCAATTCAAGTCCTTGTGTCATGATTAGTGTTTCCTGAAAATTTCATGCTGTTTGGTTTTGTGGTTTTATTTAAATCAACATTTGTTAACTGGCTCTGTAGTGGCTGAAAACAGTGGAGTTATTTCTGTCCTCTCAGTCAAGCTTAGAGTGCAATGACATCTTTTTGGAGTAGCTTGCTGTTTCACATTCCGAGTCAGAGCAGCACTCTGTAGAGTTTATGGTTTGCTGAGCTCTCCAGGTTTCTTACAAACGCAGTCTCTGATTTGTGTTTAGATAGATCAGCTTGAAATATATCATTCTCTTTCTTTAAAAAGCTGATCATTTCAGTTTCAGTGCTGAACTGAAGTAGTGGAAATCTTTTTCTGTGAGAAATGGTATCACAGCTCTGTTCTTTTTAATCAAACCTCAATTTGTTTTCAAACTATATAACACAGGGCTGTTTAATGAATATAAAATAAATCTAAATTGTGTTCATTCACAGAAAGTTTGTTTTTGACGTAGCCTTTAAACATGCAATCATGTACGAACATTTTTGTTTCATGTCAGATTAACAAACACGTGCTTGTCACACTCTGCTGCAGTATTTCAAGGACATATACTGTCAGAACTCACAAATTTCAGTTTTTTTGGTGGTTTCTGCATGAAAATACATCATGTATGTGTATAACTAAAAACACTATGTGGCATCCCGATGCACCATGTCTCTGCCCCACAGTTGAGGCAGCTGCAGTCTGCTGCCACCAGTCCCCTGTCCCACAAGCCCTCTGCTCCGCATTCGAGACTGCTGCACCCTGCTACCCACTGTCTTCTCTCACACAGTCAGGGATTGTGCACCCTGCTGCCTCCATCCACTGCCTAAAGAATCAGGACAACTGCACCCTGCTGCCCTCTCTCCCCCACCCTCACAGTTAGGGATGTTGCACCTGTTGCCCCGTTCTTGTCTCCACAGTCAGGGCTGCTGTGCTGTGCTAAGCCCTAGAGTGCCAGGTTCCCTGCCTCCACAGCTGGGGCTGCTACACCATGCTGCCCTAGTACCAGAGGTGGGGCTTTTGCTGGACCCTGCTACCCACTTCCATTGCCCCAAATGGTCAGGGCTGCTGCACCACATGTACCCCATCTCACAGTCAGGCTTCTGCACCATGCTGTCTTCTATCCCCTGTCACCACTGACATGGCTGCTGCACCCTGCTCCTTCCTACACAGTTGGGGTTACTGTAGCCTGCTGTGCCCTAGAGCCCCATGCCTCTGCAGTTATGGCTGCTGCACCATGCTGCCACTTGCCACAAGATTCTGGGCATCTGCGGCATCTTGTTGCATGCCTCCACAGTTGAGGCAGTTGCACTCTGCTGTCTCCCTGCCACCAGAGTCATATCCTTTGCTACACCCTGCTGAGACAGGAACAGGGGGCAACATGTGTAATGTCCCTGACTGTGAGGGTGAGAGAGAGAGAGAGGGTAGCAGGGTGCATCAACCCCAGCTGTTCGGGAAGGGTGCAGCACAACAGTAAGGGCATTTGCTGCACCCTGTCCCCTGCCTGTGGAGGCAAGGATCTCTGTGGTGCAGCAAGGCACAGTGGTGGCAGGAGACAAAGGACAGCATAGTGCAGAAGCCTCAACTGTGGGGCAGGATACAGGTGGGCATCAGGGTACAGCAGCCCTGACAATAGCACAGGATACACATTGTGCTGCAGCCCAGACCATTTGGGGCAATGGAAGTGCACAGCAGGGTTCAGCAGCCCCAACTGTGGATGCAGGCAGCATGAGACTCTAGGGTATAGCACAGCACAGCAGCCCTGACTGTGAAGATAGGAACAGGGGGCCAACAGGGGTCCGTGGCCCTGACTGTGAGTGTGGGGTCAGAGGGCAGCAGAGTGCAGCAGCCCTGAATGTTCAGGCAGGAGATAGGGGTGGCAACAGGATACAGTAGTCCAAACTGTTGGACAAGGTGCAGCAGCCATGCCTGTTTGGGACAAGGGATGTGGGGAGCAGGGTGTAGCAAAGGATTTGACTCTGGTGGCAGGGGGACAGCAGGGTGAAACTGCCTCAACTGTGAGGCATGCAATGGGGTGCAGCAAATGCCCTGAATCTTGTGGCAAGTGGCAGCATGGTACAACAGCCCTAACTGCAGAGACATGGGGCTCTAGAGCACAGCAGGCCATAGCGATCCCAACTGTGTAGAAAGGAGCAGGGTGCAGCAGCCCTGTCTCTGGTAACAGGGGATAGAGGACAGCATGGTGCCGAAGCCTGGACTGTGGTGCAGAACACAGGAGGCATCAGGGTATAGCAGCCCTGACTGTGAGATGGGGTACATGTGGTGCAGCAGCCCTGACCATTTGGGGCAATGGAAGTGAATAGCAGGGTGTAGCAAAAGCCCCACCTTTGGTGGCTAGGGCAGCATGGTACAGCAGTCCCAGCTGTTGAGGCAGGGAACCTGGCACTCTACGGCTTAGCACAGCACAGCAGCCCTGACTGTGGAGACAGGAACAGGGCAACAGGTGCAACAACCCCAATTGTTTGGACAGGGGGAGGCAGGGTACAGCAGCCCTGATTCTTTAAGCAGGGGATGGAGGCAGCAGGGTGCACAATCCTTGACTGTGTAGGAGGAGATGGTGGGAAGCAGGATAGAAACATAGAATCTGACGGCAGATAAGGACCGCTTGGCCCACCCAGTCTTCCCATTTCCCTACCTGATGGATAAGCTGCAGATTCTAGTTAATCAACAGCTTACTTCCTCCTGCCCCCCACTAGAATTGCCTTATGTCTGTCCCATGCATTCTTGAATTCTCCCACTTTTCCTGACTCCACAACCTCCTCTGGAAGGCTGTTCCATGCGTCCACAACTCTCTGTGTGAAAAAAATACTTTCTAACATTACCTCTGAGCCGTCCCTCCCCCATCTTCAGATTGTGCCCCCTTTTTCCTGCACATCTCTTCTTCTGGAAGATACTACCCTCTTGTACCTTGTTAATTCCCTTGAGATACTTGAAAGTTTCTATCATGTCATAGAAGAAAAAATTACTCACCTTAGTAATGGTGTTTCTTCTAATGGAGTCTTGCTATATTATGACAATTGCAGTTTGTCCCACCATTAGAACTGCTCCGGAGGTGAAAGAGTTAACTCCCATTCTAAGAATGGAACTTGGAGCGCGAGATCGGTTAGAGAAGCTCTGTCTGGGTTATTTCAAACCTAAACTGTCAGATCTTTACGAGCAAAACTCACTAAGATCTGTGTGGAAGCTGTAACCTACACTAGCCAACTGGCTACCTGACTATTAACGCATATTCCTGGTCCCAACACAAAGACTCAAGTCAGGGGACCAGAAGTAATAATATAATATAAGCAATAATATGAGATAAAATAAAACATCACACCCAAAACCCCAAGAAGGTGGAAAACATATAATGGGCATAACTAGCTCCCACACTAGGCTGCCCACCCCATACCCAAGTAGAAGTTCTGAGAGGGGCAGGTTGGGGTTAATATAGCAAGACTCCATTAGAAGAAACAACATTACTAAGGTGAGTAATTTTTTCTTCAAACAACATGAAGTCTTGCTATATTATGACAATTGCAGACTACACAGCAGTACCTCCATGGAGGAGGACAGAACCTACTTAGGAATAGGCTCTGAAGTACAGTTGTGCTAAACCGAGCATCTCTCCTGGCCTGGACATCCAGGGAGTAATGCTTGGTGAAAGTGTGTACCGCTTTCCAGGTAGCTGCTTGACATATCTCTAAGATAGGATGTCTCTGGCAGCAGCTAGAGACGCCGGCTGTACCTCTGGTAGAATGAGCCCTCAGGCCAGAAGGGGGACCTTTACCCAGTTTCTGATAACAAAATTGGATACAAGAGACAATCCACCTGGCAACTGATCTCTTAGTGGCAGGTCTCCCTTTTCCGACCTCACCATAAGTGAGAAAAGGTTGGAGGGATTAGAACCTGTGACCCTTGGTACATTCTATATAGTAACTTAGGGCCCTCTTAACATCTAAACTGTGCAATCTCCTCTCGCCAGAGGAGGAATGTTCAGTGAAAACACTGGAAGGAGATAGATTGATTAAGATGGAAATCTGAAACCACCTTAGGCAAAACTTCCTGTTAGTCCTGAGGACTACCTTATCCCTGTGGAAAGAAATAAAGTCAGTTTCTACTAACAGGGCTTGCAACTCACTTATGCGCCTGGCAGAAGTGATAGCCACTAGGAAAACAGTTTTCCAAGTTAAGTACTTAAGCTCTGCGGAAGACAGAGGTTCAAAATGAGGTTGCATTAATTGGGCAATGCAAACATTAAGGTCCCAGGCAGGGGCCGGATCCCTAAAAGGTGGATTAGAATGAAGTAATCCTTTAAAAAACTTGGAAAATACAGGGTGAGCGGAAAGAGAGGAGGGCTTTCCTGCTGAAACAAAAGCAGAGACAGCTGCCAAATGTACTTTCAGGGTAGCTGGTCTCAGTCCCAGGAATTAAGATGGACCATATAGTCCAAAACAATGGGCAAATCAGCAGATTCCAGGGAAATATGTTTCCCAGAACACCAAATGGAAAACCTTTCCACTTAGAATTGTAAGCAGCTCTAGTGGAAGGCTTCCTAGAAGCCTTTAGGATTTCAAGAACACCCTGAAAAGGTGTAGGTCAGCAATTCTAACTCCTCAAGAGCCAGGCCTTGAGGTTGAGGGATTTGAGGTTCGATACTAAACTCTCCCTGTGCACAGGTTAACAGGTTGTGATTCCTGGGGAGACACAGGGGAAGATGGACTGCTAGTGACAGAAGGAGTGGGTACCAGGGCTGCCTGGCCCAATCTGGGGCAATCAGAATCACCCTGCAAGGCTGGGATCTGATTTTGACTAGCACCTTGAATAGGAGAGGGGAAAGGGGAAGGCATAAAGAAACTTCCTTCCCAATCTAGGAGAAAGGCATCCAGGGGGACTGAGCCCAACACTGGGGCCTGCAACAGAACAGTGGAAGTTGGTGATTGTCTGGGGCTGAAAAGATCTATCTGAGGGGTGCCCCATCTGGCAAAAACTATCTCCAGTACTTGAGGATCCAGAGACCATTCGTTATGGCCCTGGGAAATCCTGCTGAGAGCATCTGCTAGGACATTGTCCTTTCCTGGAAGGTGAACTGCTATGAGGGAAGTGTTCAGGGAATAGGCCAGAGACCACAACTTCACTGCCTCGGTGCACAAGGTCAAGACTGAGTGCCCCCTGCTTGCTGATGTACCACATTGTTGTGGTGTTGTCTGCTCTGACTTGTACCACTTGTTCTGAACAGACGAGAAAACACTTGAAGTGCTAAAAGACAGCTCTGAGTTCCAGCAAATTGATGTGGAGCAGAGATTCCTGAGGGGACCACACTCCTGAGTGGAGAGGTCACCATGTGGGCTCCCACCCCAGGAGGGAAGCATCCGTGAGTGAGGGTCAAGGAGTGAGACAGAGGAATGAAGGGACCCCAGTCTTAAATTGCTCTGATCCTGCCACCACTGGAGGGCCTGGATCAGGGTTCGGGTCACTGGGACCAACTTGGAAAGGGGTCTCTTCTCTGAGACCAAAAGGCTCTCAAGTGAAACTGAATGTCCTCATCTGAAATCTTGCTCCTTGCACTACAGCTGTGGATGCAGCCATGTGCCCAGGAGCTGCAAAAAGTGTCTTGCTGGCTGAGAGACCTGCAGAGTGAAGGAGGAGGCCAGAGCCACCAAGTTCCTTACCTCTCTAAGGTAGGAAAGCTCTGGCCTGCTTTGTGTCCAATTCTGCACCTATGAAGGTGAGCACCTGAACTGGTTCCAGAACTGATTTTGGAAGATTGAGCAAGAAGCCCAGGAGGTGAGCAGCTGCTGGGTAACTTGCAGGTGAGATCTACCTGTTCTGGGACTGGCCTACAATGAGCCAGTCGTCCAGATAGGGAAAGACAGCAATCCTTTGCCTTCTTAAATGAGCCACTGCTACTGCCAGACATTTTGTGAATACCCTTGGGGCAGAGGTGAGGCCGAAGGGCATTGCTCTGAACTGGTAGTGACCTGAGGGCAGTTCGAATCTGAGGTACTTTCGGTGGGAGCTTCTGATTAGGACGTGAAAATAGGCATCCTTGAGGTCCAGGGAGGCTAGCCAGTCCCCTGGCCTTAGAGAGGGTAAAATCATTGCCAGAGTTACCATTCTGAACTTTGGTTTCAAAAGGTGTTTGTTCAGATATCTCAGGTCTAAAATGGGCCGCCATTCTCCTGTCTTTTTTGGGGTAAGGAAATATCTGGAGTACAGACCCTTGCCCTGGTGTAGGGGAGAAACCCTTTCTACAGCTCTGAGAGCCAGGAGGGTTGAGACTTCTGTTTCTAAAGTAAAGGTCTCTAAAGAGTTTGCAGGTGGGAAAGATTTGATTCTCATCTTTGGAAACTTTTTGAAGCTGAGAACCAGACCCTGGCTTACTACTTCCAGGACCCACTTGTCTGAAGTTAGAGACACCCAGTTCTGAACGAAGTAAGCCAACCTGCCCCCTACAAGTAAAGGAGAATCGGCCCTGGGCACCCCATCAGGGTGTCTGTTTGGCAGGTGCTTTAGGCTGAGGGGTGGGAGCAGGCCTGCCCACACCCCGTTTGCCTCTCCCTCTGAAGAACCCCCTCTGAGCATAAGCAGAGGAGGCCTGGGTTTGGTAAAAAGGCCTGTGAAAAGGCCTACCTCTACCCCTGGGGGCCTGCCTCTGAGGAGTGGCTTGCCGCCTCCTTAGCCTGAGCACTTTATAGGTAGTCCTATATTCATCCATTTTCTTCATATAATTCTCTGTCTGCTCCCCAAACAGAGAATTTCCAACCACAGGAAAATCCATAGCCTTAGTCTGGGTATCCTGTGACAAGCTAGTACACCTGAGCCAGGCCAACCTGCGAAAAGTTACAGACGTAGCCATGACTCTAGAGGATACATCATTAAAATCCACAGCAGCATGAAACTGCACCTTAGATGCCTCAATGCCATCAGCAGCCACCTGTTCCAGCTCATTAGCAAGCTGGCCAGAGGTCTGTTTGGCCAAGGCCATGACAGTGTCCCATCTAGATTTTTGATACCTTGCTACATAAGCCATGTAATTTGCTTGCCTGAGTCCCAAGGACGCTGCCATGTATTGTTTTTTTGCCATGGCATCAATCTTCCTGGAATCCTTGTCAGGAGGATGTGAAGCTAAAGGAATATTAGCTTTATCACAGGCTGCAGCCTGAACCACACCAACGTGACTGCATTGCTGTGAAAGGAATTCTGTATCAGGATCTGACAGAGTGTACCTCCTGTCCATCTTTTTGTCCACAGGAGGCACAGAATTAGGAGTTTTTAAAATTTTTATTGTCTGTTTCCTAAATGATTTATGCAAGTGAATAGACAATCTCCTAGACTCTGGAATATCCATCATTTCTACAAAATCAGGTTCCTCTTGTTCATCCACAGCTTCCTCCAATGGAAGCTGGAGGGTTTCAGCAACTTTTTTGTAAAACATAAAGTGAGAGGGGGACTCAGAAAGCAAAGGGGGAGATTCTAAAGGTCTGTCTGGGGAGATGTCCGGTTCAATGGGCACACCCAGACCCTCAAAGTCACATTCATACTGTTCATAATCATACTCCCCCTCCTCTGGTTCATAAAACTCTTCAACAACATATTCCTGAACCGGTGGAACCGACTGAACCGACCTTTTACCAGACAGTGGCGGTTTGGACGGAACCGGAGAAAGTGACTGGACAATCTGGATAGCTCTTGCTATCTCTGCAGCAGTTGGAGAAGGAATTTTGGGCTCCACACCTGCTGATTTTCTTGTTTTCTTTACTGGAACTGGCTCCTCCGAGCCAGCTTTACATTTGCCCGAGGAAGTCTCGCCCTGGTCAGGAGGGTACCTCCGTTCGTTGGCACCGAACCGGCTGGCCATCCGGGTCAGCGGACTTTTGGCCTCTCGCCCTGGAGCCTGCCACCTCTTTATCCAGGGTGGCTGCAGGAAATTTTTACAAATCTGGCAGTCTGAATTGAGGTGGTCAAACCCAGACAATATACACATGTGGTGTGTGGGTCAGCCTTGGCAAAGACTTCCCACAGGCATCACAGTGTTGAAACCCAGTGGGCCCGGTTTTCTTTTGGTTTTCAGACATAATGCCAGCCCTAACCAAAAACTTGCCCTTTTAAACGGCAGTGCCAGGCAAGACAATCTCTTATCGGTTCCCAACCATGTCACGGGTCTTGAAAACCGTAAAGAAACTGCTTTTTTAGAACCGATAAGAACGGGAACCGCACTCTAAAACCTTCAATTCAAGTTTTAAAATAAGCTGATCGGTTCAAACCGAACCGATAACATTTACAAGTTCCACACAGAAAATAAACTGAAATTACTTACGATACCACAGACAGAGCTTGAACCGAACGGTTTTGAGGTTAAAATAGTAATATTCTCGGTTGATTTGAACCGAGAAAACACTGTTTAAACCGAGAAATGAACCGAGCAGTAGGAGAAATCTCCAGAGCGACTGTTCAGTGAGGCGGAGTAAAGAATCTGACAGTTTAGGTTTGAAATAACCCAGACAGAGCTTCTCTAACAGAGCTCGAGCTCCAAGTTCCATTCTTAGAATGGGAGTTAACTCTTTCACCTCTGGAGCAGTTCTAATGGTGGGACAAACTGCAATTGTCATAATATAGCAAGACTTCATGTTGTTTGAAACATAGACTTTGACGGCAGATAAGGACCACTTGGCCCACCCAGTCTGCCCATTTCCCTTATTATTGGATAAGCTGCAGATTCTAGTTAACCAACAGCCTACTTCCTGCAACCCCCCACTACAATTGCCTTATGTCTGTCCCATGCATGTTTGAATTCCCCCACTGTTTTAGACCCAACAACCTCCCCAGGAAGGCGGTTCCATGCATCCACCACTCTCTCCGTGAAAAACAATTTCCTTACATTACCCCTGAGCCGTCTCTCTATTTTTAAATTGTGCCCCTTGTTCTTACACATCTCTTTTTCTGAAAGATGCTACCCTCCTGGACTTTGTTGATTCCCTTGAGGTACTTAAACGTTTCTATCATGTCCCCCCGTCCCTCCTTTCATCAAGGGTATACATATTAAGATCTCCCAGTCTCTCTTCATATGGTTTCTGATGCAGACCCTGCACCATTTTAGTTGCCCTCCTCTGGACTGCTTCTATCCTGTCTATGTCCTTGCGTAGATGGGGTCTCCAATACTGCAAATAGTATTCCAGATGGGGTCTCACTAACTGTCTGTACAGAGGGATAACCACTTCCCTTTTTCTACTTGTGATGCCCCTTCCTATGCATCCCAGTATCCCCCTGGCTCTCCTTACTGACTTCTCACATTGCTTACCCACCTTTAGGTCATCTGATATGACTACCCTCAAGTCTCTTTCCATTTTTGTTGTTGTTAGTACCTCCCCTGCTATTGTGTATTCTTCTCCTGGGTTTTTGTTTCCCAGGTGCATTACTTTGCACTTTGCATTGAATCTAAGTTGCCATATGTCTGACCATTCCTCCAACCTTGCCAAGTCCCTTCTCATCCTTTCTACCCCCTCTTGTGTATCAACTCTGTTACAGATCTTTGTGTCATCTGCAAAGAGGCATACCTTTCCCTCCAGTCCCTCTGCAATGTCACCTACAAAGATGTTAGAGAGGACTGGACCCAGTACTCAGCCTTGTGGTACTCCATTAGTAACCCCCCTTTCTTCGGAATGTGTTCCATTCACTATTACCTTCTGTGTCCTGTTGTGCAGCCAGTTTGCTACCCAGGCTACCACCCTGGAACCCACTTCCAGGCTGGCTAACTTGATTATTAGTCTTTTGTGTGGGACTGTGTCAAATGCCTTGCTAAAGTCTAGATAGGCCATATCCACAGCCCCTCCCTGGTCTATTACTTTGGTCACCCAGTCAAAGAAATCAATTAGATTCGTCTGACATGACCTTCCTGCTGTAAATCCATGCTGCTTGGGGTCCTGTGCCCCACTGGCCTCTAGGTACTCAACAATTCTTTCTTTTAGAAGTGATTCCATCATTTTCCCTACCACTGAGGTCAAACTTACAGGTCTGTAGTTTCCTGCTTCTGCCTTGCTCCCACTTTTATGAAGGGGAATCACATCTGCTCTCCTCCAGTCCTCAGGTACCACCCCATCCTCCCATGATTTGTTAAAAAGTGTGGTCAGTGGTGTCACTAGGTCCTCCCTTAGTTCTTTTAGGATTCTGGGTGAATCCTCAGGCCCCATTGCTTTGTCCACCTTGAGTTTTAGGAGTTCTTTCAGGACTCTTTCTTCTGTAAATGGACTGGTGTCAATCCCCCTACCCAGAGTGCTTCTATTGTCTGGTTTAGGTAACTCCTCCTCATCTTCTTTTGTGAATACTGAGCAAAAGTATTCATTCAGTATCTCTGCCTTTTCACTGTCTCCCTCTGCTCACCTCCCCTCTCCTTTATTAATCTTCACTATTCCTCCCTTAACCCTTCTATGCTCCCTAACGTACCTATAAAAGGTTTTATCCCCCTTCTTAACCGAGTTGGCTATTTTTTCCTCGGTTTGGGCCTTTGCTATTCTGACTGCCTTCCCCACTTCTTTCTGCTTTAATTGATACAGTTCCCCTTTGTGCTCCTTCTGTGATTCCTTATACTTTTTGAATGCAGCCTTTTTCTCCTTAACCTTCCCTGCCACCTCCTTTGAGAACCATAGTGTTTTTTTACTCCGCTTTGTTTTCTTTATTTGTTTCACACAAAGGCTTGTTGCCTCTATGATAGCAGTTTTGATTTTTCTCCATTGTTCTTCCACCCCTCCTTTTTGGCCATTTGCTAGTGCATTCCTCAGGTATTCGCCCATTTTGCCAAAGTCAGCCCTTCTAAAGTCCGGTATCCTTGTTTTTGCATGGCTTGTCTCCATGGTTGTGCTTATTGTGAAGCACACTGTGCAGTGGTCACTTGTTCCCAGATGTCTACTGACTTCTAAATTTGTGACCGTCTCTCCATTTGAGAGTACCAGGTCTAGTATTGCTCCCTCCTGAGTGGGTTCCAACACTAGCTGTCTAAGGCCTGCCCCCTGCAGGGCATCGAGAATAACCCTGCTCTTGGATGTGGCTGCAGTACATGTCATCCAGTTAACATCTGGCATATTCAAGTCCCCCATCAACAGTAACTCCCCCTTTTCAGCCATTTTGAGAATGTCCTCTATCATTTTCTTGTCCGTTTCCTCCCCTAGAGACGGGTGTCTGTATATAACCCCTGAGCGGATTGTGATGCCATTCCCTGTCTCCAAGGTGACCCAGAGTGCCTCTTGTCCTCCCCTTTACTTTTTAGTTCTGTAGCTTTGATCCCTTCCCTTATGTATAGAGCTACTCCACCTCCTCTTTTACCCTTCCTGTCCCTTCTGCAGACTGTGTACCCCGGTATGTTGACATCCCAGTCATGGTTCTCCGTGTACCATGTTTCTGTGACTGCCACAATATCTAATTTTTCATCTTCCATCAGGGCTACTAGCTCAGGAAGCTTGTTTCCCAGACTATGGGCATTGGTACTCATTGCTCTCCATTTAATGTTGGCTTTATCCTTTTTTTCCCCTATCCCTGCTCTTATTGCCCTTGTCTATTTTTCCATTTACCCCTGTACTGCCCTCGGTTGAGCTCTGTACCTCAGTGTTTACCTTACTACCTGCCATGTTTTGTGGGGGGGGGAGGCTTGAAATTTCCTGCCTCTTATCAGCACATCTCTTGGCTAGTTTAAAGCTTGCCAAGGGCTACTTAACCTGTCACTTAGGAGCTTGGTTCCCTTCGAGGACAGATGCAGACCATCGTGCCAGTATAGACCTTCATCTCTCCAGGTGTACCCCCAGTTCCTAATGAAGCCAAAGCCCTGTGCTCTGCACCAGTTTTGCAACCATTCATTAAACTGCATGGTGTGCAGTACCCTACCTCACCCCTGCCATGGACTGGCAGCACCTCTGAGAAGGTAACCATGATTGCTACCTGTCTGAGGCCCCTCCCCAACTCCACAAATTCATCCTGCACTGCCCTGATTCCATGCCTAGCTAGGTCATTTGTCCCAAGGTGGACAATGATATCTAGTTCCCTCTCCTGTGATGCTGCTTCTGCAATCGTGAGGATTCGCTTCTTGTCCCTCCAAGCCATGGCACCAGGCAGGCACCTTACTTCCGTCTCCTCTCCCTTCCCCAGTTCTACCCCCCTAACAATTGAGTCCCCTAACAGAAGCTGTTTCCTTCCCCTGTGGTGTCCCTTGCCACCCTTTTGTGGGTCTCCCTTGTGGATGTCCTCAGCATTCTTCTTGGTCTTCACTGAGGGTGCCATCATAGAGGAACCTTGCTCTGCCAGACTGGCGTATGATTTGTGTAGAGGTACAACTAGGGTGCTTCGCCTCTGTTCCACCACCCGCACTCTCTCAGAACCCACTGTGGTCCAACTGCTCTTCATACTTGTCAACCTCTGAAGCAGTGGTTGTGGCAGTGGTGCTCTTTGGGTGGGGGAGGCCTCCTTAGTCCTTGCCTTTGTGTCATCTGCAAAGAGGCATACCTTTCCTTCCAGGTGCTCTCCAATGTCACTTGCCCCCTCTCCCTCCTTTCCTCAAGGGTATACATATTAAGATGCTTTAGTCTCTCCTCATATGTCTTCTGGTGCAGACCTTGCACCATTTTGGTTGCTCTCCTCTGAACAGCCTCCACTCTGTCTATGTCTTTGCAGAGATGGGGTCTCCAGAATTGCACGCAGTACTCCAGATGGGGTCTCACTAACTGTCTGTAGAGAGGGATAACAACTTCCTGTTTTCTACTGTTGATGCCTCTCCCTATGCATCCCAGTATTCCCCAGCCCTCCTTACTGCCTTCTCACATTGCTTGCCCACCTTTAGGTCATCTGATATAATTACTCCTGTCTCTTTCGATTTTTGTTGTTGTTATTAACTCACACCCCATTGTGTACTCTTCCCCTGGGTTTTTGTTTCCCAGATGCATTACCTTGCATTGAATCTGGGCTGCCACGTATTTGACCATTCCTCCAACCTTGCCAAGTCCCTTTCATTCTTTCCACCCCACCTTGTTTATCAACCCTGTTGCAGATCTTTATGTCATCTGCAAAGAAACATACCTTTCCTTCCAGGTGCTCTCCAATGTCACTTATAAAGATATTAAAGAGGACCGGTTCCAGTACCGAACCCTGTGGTACCCGCTAGTTACCCTCCTTTCTTCACTGTGGACTCCGTTTACTATTACCTTTTGCGTCCTGTTGTCCAGTCAGTTTTTTATCCAGGCTACCACCTTGGGACCCACTCCAAGGCTGGCTAACTTGTATATTAATCTTTTGTGTGAGACTGTGTCGAATGCCTTGCTAAAATCTAGGTAGGCCATATCCACAGCCCCTCCCTGGTCTACAACTTTGGTCACCCAGTTCTGGAAGGTCAGCCACGCCCTATTCTCTCCCCCCCACCCAGTCCTCCTCCCCTGTCCTCAAGGTGAATAACACCCTCATTTCTAACCCCCCTTCTGTTGCCTCAGAGTTCAACTCCTGCTTTACCTCCTGTGCTACCTCCCAACCCCTTGCCACCCCACCCCACACTTCTCTCCATCTCACTCCTTCTCTCCTTCTCTCCAGTCACTCCTGCTACTTCCCTCAAGGTCCTCTTTTCTCTCAACCCCCTCAAGGGTAAGAGCCCTGATGGGCTCGACTCTAACCTACTACATCTCTCTGTTCTTCCACTGCTCTCCCAATCTCCTCCCTTCTTAATCTCTTCTTCTCCCTTGCTTCTGTCCGTAACTCCTGGAAACACTCCACTGTCATTCCCCTTCCTAAAGGTGGTGACTCCTCCAGCCCTGGCATCTATTACCCTATCTCCTTGCTCCGCACCTTAGCAAAATTACAAGAACATATCGTGCTGTCTCGGCTCTCCCCCTTCCTTGATTCTTCCTCTTCTTTCACCCCCTTCCAGTCTGGCTTCCATGAACACCAATCCACCACCTCCTCCAGCTTACTGACTCCATTTTCTCAGGCATGGATCAGGGTCTCTTCACCTCCACCATCTTTGCCGACCTGGCCAAATACTTCGACACTGTTTCTTACCCACTCCTCCTTAACAAGCTCAGGGCAGTGGTGCTCTCTGACTCTGCAACTAACTGGTTTTGTTCCTACCTTTAGGGTACAGCACAATCTGCAGCAGCCTCAGATATGGAGCAGAAGGAAGGGGGCTTGTGGGGCAGGGACAGGTGGCAGTAGACTGCAGCTGCCTCAACTGTGGGTCAGAGACACGGTGCATCAGGATGCCAAATAGTGTTTCTAGTTATACCTAACATAATGTATTTTCACACAGAAACCACCAAAGAACTGAAATTTGTGAGTTCTGACAGGTGCCTGTCACACTCTGCTACAGTATTTCATGCACATGTACTGTTTGTCAATCTGACATGAAAGAAATTTTTCTTGCACGAATGTATTTATGGAGGCTACATAAAAGACAAACTGTTTCTGTGAATGAACATTTAGATTTATTTTATATTCATTTAATAGCCCTGTGTTATATAGTTAGAAAAACAATCTGAGTTTTGATTAGAAAGAACTGAGAGCTGTGATACAGTCAAGCTAATTTCTCACAGAAGAAGATTTCCACTACTTCAATTCAGCATTGAAATTAAAATGATCAGCTTTTTATGAGAAGATAATGATATATTTTAAGCTGATCTATCTAAACACAAGCCAGAGACTGTGTGTGTAAGAAACTTGGAGAGTTCAGCAAACCATTAACTCTATAAATTACTGCTCTGATTGGGAATCTGAAACAGCAAGCTACTCCAAAATGATGTCACTGCACTCTAAGTTTGACTGACAGGACATAAATAATGCCACTGTTTTCAGCCACTGTAGAGCAAGTTAAGAAATGCTGATTTAAAGAAAACCACAAAACCAAACAGCATGACATTTTCAGGAAACACTAATCAGGACATAGGGATTTGAATTTCAGCTATTCAAGCTTTTATAAAAAAATATGTAAAAACCGTTGCACATGATCTTTAAACTAATGCAGTCAGCCTTCAGTGCTGAACTGCTCTGGAGAGAATGAAATTTATGTAAATGATGGGACTCTAATTGGCTCATGCCAATTTCAAACTGCTGCCCCTAGTAACTGCTGCACTCTGAAGTGCTTACGAGCATATGAAATTTGCCAGCAGATAAAGACCTAGAGCTCTATCAAGTCTGCTCGAATGTGCAGCTAGCACCCCTTATTCTGCAGCTGCCCCCTCCCTTCCACCCTTCCCCTTCATTAACCCTCCCCCTTGTCCCGTCCCATCCCCTTTTGAAGCAGTTCACTGTTCTACTGGATACCACTTCTGCAGGTAACGATTCCACCCAGCCACCACCCTCCGTAAAAAGTGTCTCCCATCTCCCTCCTGAACCTTCCTCCCTCCAGTCTCATATCATGGCCCTGGTGGCCTCCTCCTTACTTTGAACAGCCCCTCTGTACCTGTCTTGTTTATTCCTTTCATGTACTTAAAGGTTTCAATCATGTTCACCCTGTCCGTCCTCTCCTCCAGTGAGTACATGTTCAACTCCCTCAGCCTCCTCTCGTATGATAAGTCCCACAGCCACTTGATCATCTTTGTCGCCCTGTGCTGCACCCCCTCCAGTAACTTAATGTTCCTCTTCAGATACGGGTGCCAGTACTGCACGCAGTACTCCAGGTGCGGTCTAACTAATGACCTATACAGTGGCAGAATCACCTCCTCCCTCCTCGAGGATATACCCCTTGCAATGCAACCCAGCATTTTGTTGGCCTTTGCAGCTGCCTTCCTACATTGTGCCGAGTTGTTCATTGACCTTGTAATGAGCACACCCAGATCCTTCTCCTCCTCTGTCTGGGCTAGCTGCACTCCCCCCAGCTGGTAACTCCTATTTGGGTTCTTCATCCCAAAATGCAGCACCTTGCACTTTTTGGCATTAAACCCCAGTTACCAGGTGTCTAACCAGTTTTCAAGCTTTGCCAGATCATCCTGCAACCCCTGCCATCCCCCTAGGTCATCCACCACTGCTCCTACCTTGGTATCATCAGCAAACAGACTGATCTTGCTCTTGATGTCCAATGATATGTCTGCAATGAATATCCAAACAACACTGGTCCCAACACCGAGCTCCTGTGGAACACCGTCATTACCCCTTGGGTGTAGAGCTCCCACCCACCACCACCCTCTGTTGCCTTCCCTGACGCCAGTTTTTCACCCATCTCACCAGCTTTGCACCTGCCCTGTGCCTACTAATTTACTTCCCAGCCTTCCATGTGGCACCGAGTCGAATGCCTTATTGAAGTCCAGATACAGGACATCCACTGCATGGCCCCTGTCCAGTTGCCTAGTTACCCAGTCATAGAACTCCACCAGGTTGGTTTGGCAGGATCTGCCCCGTATGAAGCCATTCTGTCTGCTGTCCTGTAGTCCTCTGGCCTCAAAAAGGGCCACCAGCCTCTCCTTCAGGAGAGTCTCCATTAGCTTACCCACAATGGATATGAGGCTCACTGGTCTGTAGTTTCCCGGTTCATCCTTGGGGCCACTCTTGTGTAGGGGCACCACATGAGCCATCCTCCAGTCCTGAGGTACACACCCTTAACGTAGTGAGGCATTAAATAGGTCTGCTAAAGGTCCTGCAAGGACCTCTGCCAGCATCTTCAGTACCCTGGGGTGGATGCCATCTGGGCCTGGTGCCTTGTCCACCCTCAGTGCCTTCAAACCCTCCCAAACTTTGTCCTCCATGATTTCCCCATCTGTCACCCCTTCCTCCCCTGTTTCTGCCATTTCTCCCCCCTTGGGTGTCACCCCCTCTTCTCTTTAGTAAATACTGAGCAGAAGTACTCATTTAGTGCTTCCGCCTTATCGCACCCTGCTTCCACCTAACCCCCCTCCTTCCTAATCCTTACTATGTGGTCCCCTTACAGCTCCTTTTCTCCCTGATGTACCTACAGAAGTCCTTCTCCCCCTTCTTAATGCCTTGTGCCAGCCTGAGTTCTGTGATGCCTTGGCTCCCCTACTGCCCTTTGTCACCTCTTCATTCCATCAAGTACTCCTCCTGTCCTCCCTCCCCTGTTTTCTTGTACTTCCTAAAGGCAGCTATTTTCCTCCTTACCTTTCCATGACCTCCTTGCTCAACCAGATCGGTTTCTTAGCCTTAGCCTTCTTGCTCTGGGCCTTGCAACAGGTTTGGTTGCTCCACTATCCCCAGCTTTATGAGCTCCCACCTCTGGTTAGTGTCCATACTAGATTGAATTCTGGCCAGGTACCCTTTACAACTTCCCTATCCTCCCAAAGTCGGCCTCCAGAAGTCCAGCACTCTTGTGCCAGATTCCACCCTTCCTTGCCCATATCCAATGTGAGCCATACCGAGTGGTGGTCACTCCCTGACAGCAGTTCCTCTACTGTAAGTTCTCTCACAAAGTCCCCATTTGCCAGCACAAGGTCAAGGGTATTCCCTAACCTGATTGGTTCACTGTCCATTTGCAGCAGGACGCTGTCCTGGAAGGCATCCAGCAGTACCTGCTCCCTTCTGTTCCTGGTTGTTGGGGTACTCCAGTCCACTCCTGGCATGTTGAAGTCCCCCACAATCACCACACTACCCTTCTCGCAGGTCATCCTGACCTGTCCTGCTAGTTCCCTGTCTAACTCCTCCGTCTGAGATGATGGCCTGTACACCACTCCCATTCTAAGAATCCTATTCTTGGAATCCTGGATTTGCATCCAAAGTGACTCTGTACTACCTTCCTCCCTTACAAACTTCAGTCCTTCTTTCACATATAGTGCCACACCCCCTCCTTTCCCAATCACCCTGTCCCTACGAAATAACCTGTACCCTGGTACAGACAGGTCCCAGTCATTATATTGGGTGGCCAATGTTTCTGTGATGACTGCAATGTCCACCTCTCCCTCTGCCATGAGCACCTGTAACTCTTCAGTTTTCCTCCCAAGGCTCCTAGCATTAAGGGTAACAACCTGTCACCCTTTCCCCCCTCCCATCCTGCCCTCCTTTACTAACATCACCAATAGTACTTGCCATTTGTCCTTTGTCACTGTTATGGCGGTAAGATCATATGGTTTCCCAACCTGTGGTCTCTGCATGTCTCTTGTCCAATTGCCACCCCCTGCTCCTAGTTTAAATTCCCAACTTCCTCTATGTACTCCTCCATCCTCTGTTTCAACACTTTCTTTCCCTCCTCACTCAAGTGTCGTCTGTCCTTGGCATAGAGACTGCTGTCCTCCCAGGTTCCCCCCCCCAAACAGCCCATACCTTTTAGCACAACACCAGGTTCTTAGCCATCTGTTAAATTCCTCTATTCTTAGCTTTCTTGTTGTGCTTGCCTTGGGCACTGGAAGTATCTCTGAAAAAGTTACTGATCTTCCTGCCACCTCACATAATTGTCCTAGTTCCTCAAACCTCCTCTGGACTATATCTACTGTCTTGTCAGCCAGGTCGTTCGTCCCAAGACGTATAATTAAATGAGGCTTGTCCCTACCCCTTCTAGCATATTTCAGAACAGACTGTCCCACCCTTTCCGCTGTCATTCCTGGCATGGCCTCCACCCAAATGTGACTATGCCTCTCCCCCTTGCTACCCCACCTGACTCTTCTTAGTATTGAGTCCCCCAGCACTAAGATTCCACCACTCTTACTCCCTGCTTGCTTCCATTCATCTCCCTCTCTCATTCCCAGCTCCTCTTCTTCCTCCTGCGTATTATTTCCCCCTTTTGCCCCTGTTGCAATTCTCCCAGCAGAACCCCCCCCCACTCAGGTTTGGTCCAGGCATTTATCAATTACTCCTCTAATTTCATCATTTCCCTCCTCCACCTTCTTCCTCTCTAGCAGTGCAGAACTATTTTCTGAAGACCCTTCACAAATGCTCGCTCCCTCTCTCTTCATAGTAACCTGTTCTCTCCTTTCCACTCCATGACTTTTGTCACTTCTTGCCTCCCCTCACAAGTCCCTATCTCCTCCTTCCATTTGTCTTTTGTCTCGTGACCTGGATTCCCCGGCAATCGTTCTTCCTGGCCTGGGCCCCTTTGTCTCTGCTTCCCTTCTTTTGACCCTCTCCTCACCACTGTTGGCTTAAATTGCCCTCCCTCATCTCCCCTTCTTCCTCCCTCCAGTATTGGGCTAAACCCACCCCCAATCTGCCTTGCCTGTCTTAGTTCCTCCTGCAGACCCTTGATCTCCTTTCTAAGTTTCTCTATGTGGTTGCACACTAAATATCCTCCCACACTCCAGGCAATTTTTTAGAAAGACTGGTGCACCGCAGCTGTTGCAGCCTAACACCCTACCCATTGCTGTCGTTGCCCACCAGCGACCCACCACCCTTCCAGATGCAGGATACCAAACACTCCTCCAAGTTTCCCCTCTCCCCCCTCTATCAGTGCAAAACATTATTTTCTTTATTTCCCTTACCCCCTTTGTTGTACACATTTAGATAGATTGAGCAACTGCTTTTTATATTCCTATCCACACTCAAAAAGAGACTTTAAGTAGCTATTGCACAACCTTCTTCAAACTCCTACTCCACCTTTCCCCAATGCAATAGCAATGCAAAGAAGTAACAATGAAAGCTCCTAGATTTGCAGTTACTTCCCTTCCACTGAGATAGCAGTCACCTCTTCACTTGCTGCTGTTCCTTTCCTGGATGTCTGCTTCTGCTATGACAGGTGCATATCCTTTGCCCATTTGAGGAAGTGATTCAGATTCATTACGCAACCTAACAGGGTGAAGACCAATAATATAGATTAAGCCTCCCCTTAATCACTTCCTCCAAAACAAATGACCCTAAGAAGGGGATGACAACAACATGACCAACTGGGTAAAAACTTTAACATTAACCAGGCACAAATATGTGACAGCAGGGATGACAAATTAAGTCTGTCTCTTATTTTCCCTAGGTTCAGGTAGGGGAGGCAGGGTGGGAGCTTTAATTCCTACTGTGTAATCCCCTGGAAGAAACATGTTTACTATGGTGAGTAATTTTTTCTTCAAACCCCAGGAATCACACAGTATGATTAAACTAATGCAGACTACCAAGCAGCACCTTTGGAGGCTGGGTACAGAACTTATTTAGGGAATAGGTTCTGCAGCACTGCTGTACCAAATTTGGCATCACTTCTGGACTGTAAATCTAGGGAATAATGCTTGGTGAAAGTGTGGACAGTATTACATGTAGCTACCTAGCAGATTTCTAGTAGAGGAATATCTCTTGCCACAGCCACTGAAGCAGCTATACCCTGGTGGAGTGTACCCTGAGGCCCAGGGGAGCCTGCTTATCAATTTTACTGTAACAGAACTGTATGCAGGCCACTATATAGTGTGCAGTGGTTCATTGGGATGCAGGCTTACCTTTACCCACTTCCCCATAAGTGAGGAACAGCTGGGTATGTTCTGGTCTATGCGCCTTGGTTCTGTCAAGATAATAGCTAAGTGCTCTCTTGACATCCAGGCTGTGTAGTCTTCACTCAGATGACTCTGAGTTCTCAGTAAAGAAAACAGGTAGTGTAATGGATTGATTCAGGTGAAAATCTGAGACCACCTTAGGAAGGAATTTCATATTGGTTCTTAGCACCACTTTATCACTGTAGAAGGAAATGAAGTTCAAGTCTGTGCACAGGGCCTGTAACTCACTTATTCACCTGGCTGAAGTAATGGCCACCAGAAAAACAGCTTTCCATGTGACGTACTTCAAATCTGCAGTTGCCATTGGCTCAAAAGGGGGCTCCATGAGCTTGGCAATACAAATGTTTAGGTTCCAGGCTGGAACTGGCTCCCTAAGGGGAGGGTGGAAGTGGTTAAGACCTTTAAAAACTTCTTAAAGACAGGGTGGGAGGCCATGGACCTGTCTCTACTCAGTGAGATATAGGCTGAGGTTGCATCTAAATGGACCTTCAGTGTAGAAGGTCTGAGGCCCAGGGTATGAAGGTACGTCAAGTAATCCAACAGGACAGAGAGATCATCCCTGGAGGGATTAATATCCCTTTCTCAGCACCAGATATTTTCCATTCTGAAGTGTACGTTTTCTTAGTGGATGGTTTCCTTGACCCCCTAAGCACAGTCAGAACCTCTTCAGAAAGGTTTAGGCTGGCAAATTCTAAGTCTTCAAGAGCCAAGCCTTCAGACGCAGGAATCTGAGGTTGGGGTACAGGATCCTGCCCTTGGATGAAGTCAGTAGGTTGTGCCTCTGGGTCAGGTGGCTGGGCTGTGATGCAGACAGGGTCAGTAGGAGAGAATACCATAGTTGCCTTGCCCAGTGTGGTGCCACTAGAATCACTGTTGCTGGCTGTGACCAGAGCATTATCATAGTCCTGAGCAACATAGGAACAGGAGGTAATGCATACAGAAATCTGCCCAACCAATCCAGAGTCAGAGCATCTACTGGAACAGTGTCCCTGCTTGGAGGCCTGCAACAGTACTGGGGAAGCTGGTGGCTGTCTGTGGAGGCAAACAGATCTATCTCTGGGGTGCCCCACCTTCTGAATACTGACTCGAGTACCTGAGTATTCAGGGACCACTTGTGGTGATTCTGGCTGATCCTGCTGAGGAAGTCTGCCAGTATGTTGTCCTTCCCTGGCAGGTGGATGGCCGACAGTATTACCTGCAGGAAATAGGCCAAGCTCCAAATCTTCACTGCCTCTGTGCACAGTGGGGTGGACCCGCCCCCCTCCCTTGCTTCTTGATGTAGTGTTGCCTATTCTCACCTGCACTACCTCGCTTTTTAAGTGTGAAGCAAAAGCCTGTAGAGCCAGGTAAACTGCCCTGAGCTCCAGCTGGTTTATGTGTAGGAGTGACTCCTGTGGTAACCAAGTGCCACTGGCTGTTAGGTAGAGTATGTGTGCTCCCCAGCCTAGAAGGGAGGTATCCGCAGTAAGCGCCACTCATGGGTGCTCTCTTTGGAAGGGGGTTCCTTCTCTGAGGTTCTCCCTGCCTGACCCCCACTGCAGGGCCTGTAATAGGATTTTTGTAACTGGCACTAGTTTGGACACTGGATCCCTTTTCAGATACCAGTGATCTTGGAAGTGAAACTGTATGTTTCTCATTTGAAATCTGGATCCTAGCACTACTGCTGTAGTAGATGTCATACGGCACAGCAGTTGCAAGAACTATCTTGCTGGCCTGGGTTTCTTTAGCTGGAATGACTCCACCAGTTGTAGGATATTGTTTACTCTGTCCCAGGAAAGGAAAACTCTTCGCTGGGTGGTATCCAGCTCTGCCCCTATGAAGTCCAGGATCTGGACTAGCTCCAGGTGAGACTTTCGGGCATTTACCAGAAAGCCCAAGGACTCCAATGTGGCTCTGGTGAGGGCCAGTGAGTCCCTGGCTTATTGAAGAGACTGCCCTATGACCAGCCAGTCATCTAGGTATGGGTAAACTGTCACCCCTTGCCTTCTCAGATGTGCCACTACCACAGCCAGACACTTTGTGACTGTCCTGGGGACTGAGGTTAAGCTGAATGGCATGGCTGTGAACTGGTAGTGGCCTGATGGCAATCTGAACCTCAGGTACTTACTGTGGCTGGGTCTGACTGGGATGTGAAAATAGGCGTCCTTCAGATCCAAGGATACCAACCAATGTCTTTTTTGCAGTAAGGGAATAATCATGGCCAAAGTGACCATCCTGAACTTTGGTTTTGACACGTTTGTTCAAAAGTCTCAGATCCAGAATAGGTTGCCAGTCCCCATTTTTCTTTTGAGTTAAGAAGTATATGGAGTAGAATCCCTTTCACCTCTGCAGTAGGGGAACAGGTTCTACCACCCTGATTGATAGCAGATTTGTCACTTCTGACTTCAGCATGAGTAGCTGGGGCAAAGTTTCTGGCTCTTAGGTTGGGGAGGGATTTGAAGCTTAGAGACAGTCCCTGGCTCACTACCTTCAAGACCCACTTGTCTGTTGTGATGGAGTACCAAACTTGGAGGAAGTGAGCCAGCCTGCCGCCTACTGGTAGGGGGGAGGAGACCTGTGCCAGTCTGTCAGAGGTTCTGCTTGGGGTAGACCTGAGTTTGAGGAACCTGGGCAGACCTTCTCATGGTCCTTCTTCCTCTACCTCTAAAAAAAAAAAAACCTGGTTTGTTGGTAGTCTAGCATTGCTTGAGTCCGAAAAAAGGGTTGGAGTAGGATCCCCTACTTCTCCTGTACTGGGATCTATAGAGGTAGATGGCTTATCCCTGGCAGAATTGCTTCTGTAAGCGGATTTGTATTTCTCTACCTTTTTCATGTATGCCTCAGTTTTATCCCCAAAGAGTTTTATCACCTTCACAGGGAAAATCCATTACCTTAGTCTGTGTGTCCTGGGATAGGTGTGTGGCTCTGAGCCAAGCAAAACACCTCACTGACACTGTGAGTGCCCTAAGTCTGGCTGCGGTGTCATTTGCATCCACAACCATATGGAACTGGTACTTGGTGGCATCCAAAGCAGTCTCTGCCAGGTCCACTGCCACCTCTCCAGGAAAATTGTCAGTCATGGCTAACACAAAATTCCAGAGGGATTTCTGATATTGGGCTGCATACAGTAGGTCATGTAGTTGACCTGCCTCACTAAAAGTGAGGTTGCCAGGTACCCCTTTTTACCCATCCCATCAAACTCCCTGGAATCTATGTCAGGAGGGTGGGATGACAAGAGTATCCTGGCCTTGTCACATGCTGCAGCCTGAACCACCCCCTCGTGATCCGGATGTTTAAACAGAAATGCAGAATTTGCCCCGTCGAGATGATATTTCTTGTTAATTTTCTTATCTATCTCTGGTCCTGTCTTTTTATTGGGTTCTTCTGACATGGATGTCAGAAACCAACAAAAACTTAGTTTAAAACAAAATGGTTGGTTCCTGGACCAACTGAAATATAAACCCAATAACAACAGCGATCAGTTCCCCCAAAGATATGGGAACCAAATTAAATTATATATCAATGTCATACCAACGATCAGTTCCCTGAACCAAATGGAAACTGAAAGCCACCCAGTTCCTGACAGGAAAAGGAACGGCGGCTGAATAAAAATTTAAAATAAACTAACAACTTTATGGATCTGAGTAGGAATCGGAATGTTAAAGGAATGTAAATAGTCTGGATGAGGTAAAAAAACCTTTGGAACAGTGGTTCCCCGTGGTTCTGAGGTACTGATGAGGAACCCAAAAAATAAAGACCTAAAACCCAAATCACTAACTAAATAACCTGAAAGGGGCAGCAATAACAAATAAATCACAAACAAAATATTACTTAACGAAAATCAAATGTAAACAAGAAAGCTGAGGAGAGCTCTCTGAAGTATCTGAACTTGCAGGGGAATAATGAATCTGAAGCACTTCAGAGTGCAGCAGTTACTAGGGGCAACAGCTTGACATTGGCCAATTAGAGTTCTATCATTTCCATAAATCCTATCCTCTCCGGAGCAGTTCAACACTGAAGGCTGACTGCATTAGTTCAATCATACTGTGTGATTCCTGGGGTTACAAATACTGCTTCCCAAGTTACAAACTTTATGTCACAAGTCACAATAGGCTTGAAGGGCTTGTGAGTGAGCATATCTAGCATAAGGTTGAGATCTCAGGGAGCTACCAGCTTCCTGACTGGAGGCCTTGTGTTCAAAATATCCCAGAGAAAACTCAAACAGTGACAACTGTGCCAAACAGAGGGCACCTACAGGTTTGCGGTATGCTGACATACTGTAGCATATATGTGGACATTAACTGTGGAATACTGCAGCCCGGCATCAGAAAAGTCCAGCAAGTACTCAAAAACCTTTTCAGGTGGATACCTGAAAGGGTCCATGGGGATTTTGGAACATCAGATGTAAAATGTTTTCCATGTGGCTGTGTATGTCTTCCTGGTGGAAGATTTATGCGCAGAAAAAAGTATTTCAGAGACCCTCTGATATATTTTAAACCTGTTCAGTTCTATCTCTTATTTAGCCAGGCCTGAAGGTGAAGGGAGCACAGGTTGAGGTGGACTAGCTGACCATAGTAAATGACTTAAAAGTAATAAAGGAATGGGCAAAACAAAATAAACTGTAATTTAATCATGAAAAATGTCATTCGAATTTGGATTTGACAGTGTTTGACTGTGGAGAGCTTTAAATCTGCATTAAATGCGCATTTATTTATTTTGGTGTTCCCTGATTTTATTTTATCTGCTGTAGCTGTTTTTATAAAGGTAGTTGTTTAATGGATTTTATGGCTATGTACTAGCACTATGGTTCTGGAATAGCGCTATTTTAGAAATAAATGATTGATTGATTGATTGATGTGCTGCATTTTGGAAAAAATAATCTATTATATCCCTATTCATTAAATGGTATTCCACTACAATCCGTTAAAAAAAAAAGGGACCTAGGAATTATGGTAAACGATGGTCTAACTCCAAGTAACCACTGTAAGAAAGCAGCAGCCGTTACTAATGGAATGTTCAAAACTATTCAGGGTATCTTCATTTCAAGAAATGAGGCATGCATGATTCCCCTGTATAAAACATACATTAGACCATACTTGGACAATGGTTCTCTCTTCTGGAGTCCTTATTTGAAGCAGGGTAGAACATTGACTGAGACAGTCCAGAGAAGGGTAACCAAATTGGTTCCCAGACTAAGGGATAAAACATATAATGACAAACTCCTAGAAACTGGTCTATTTGATCTCCAAAGCAGAAGATATAGGGGTGACTTGCTTCTGCTATACAAAATGCTGAACACTCTAGGCTTGATGGATTAATAAGGGTTGAAATTTTCTACTAGATTACTTAATTTAAGATTCCACAATAAGCAGCACCTTATACCTAGGACAAACACCAATAAGAGAAAAGTACAGTTACGTAAGAACTTACCGTAATAGTAGATCTTCAAGAGCAGCTCTTGCAGTAACACCATCAGGACTGAAGCCAGCAGGCACCAGGACCCTACGGAAAACTTCTAGCTAGCAGTCTACAGTGGAGACCACCCCTGACGTCACCCATGATATAAAGGAGGCAGTCCCCAGCACCACCTCAGTTCTCTCGCTGGAGACCCCGGCACAAGAAAGAAAATCGGAGAACCGAGGTGTCCTCTGGCTGAGGAGATGTGAAGAAAAAGTAAACACCAGGCAGAAGGGGGAGGGTGGGATCAGCACCCTGCTGCAAGAGCTCCTCTTGAAGATCTACTGTTACAGTAAGATCTTACACAACTGTACTATTTCACTTCGAGGGGGAGCTCCTGCAGCAGGTTACACCAAAATGACTGATTCCCAAGCAATACAAAGACCACATTTGGTGAAAGGGAGGAGGAAAAGATATTGTGAAACCGAGTTCCTCATGAAAGAAGGCCCTGTAGGACAGCAAGGCCAAAGCCCGTTCTGCGCCTAGAGGCAGTGTCCAAACTATAGTGCTTAGTGAAGGTGTGGACTGAACTTCCAGTGGCAGCTGCACAGATGTCTGCCGCTGACACATTTTTTCAGAGATGCAAAGGAGGCAGCAACTCCCCTGGTAGAATAACCTTTTACCGAGCCCGGTTAAGGCTGTTGAATTTCTGTTAACAGTAAACAATGCAACTTACCAACCATTTTGATAAAATTTGCTTAGAAACCGATGCCCCTAAAGTTCTTGGGGTGAAGGAAATAAACAACTGGTCATATTTTCTAGAATCCTGGGTATGAGTCAAATAATAGCAAAGGACCTGGTGAACGTCCAGAATATGAAGGAAAGCCTCCCCTCGATTTGAATGCTCTGTGCAGTAAACTGGAAGATGGATGTCCTGGTTAAGAGTAAATTCAGAAACCACCGTAGTTAGGAACTTAGGATAGGTCTGCAAGAAAAAATTACTCACCTTAGTAATGTTGTTTCTTCTAATGCAGTCTTGCTATATTATGACAATTGCAGTTTGACCCAGCCTTCGAACTGCTCCAGAGGTGAAAGAGTTAAGTTCCATGCCAGGCATGGAATCTTGAGCGCGAGCTCGGTTGAAAACTCTGTCTGTTGTGCTTCAAACTGTAACTGTCAGATCTTTATGAGCAAAACTCACTAAGGTTCTGTGTGGAAGCTGTAAACCTACACTAGCCAACTGGCTACTAAATACTAACACATTTTCTGGTCCCAAAAGCAAGACTCAAGTCAGGGGACCAAGAAAATGAAAATACAACAGCAAACAAAATGGCAAACACTAGGTGCCAACATAGCACTGCCCACCCACATCCCAAAAACAAAACAGAGGTTCTGAGAGGGGCAGGGGGGAGGTATAATATAGCAAGACTCCATTAGAAAGACAACATTACTAAGGTGAGTAATTTTTCTTCAAACAACATGAAGTCTTGCTATATTATGACAATTGCAGACTACACAGCAGTACCTCCATGGAGGAGGGCAGAACCTACTTAGGGAATAGGCTCTGAAGCACAGCTGTGCCAAACCGAGCATCACTCCTAGCCTGGATGTCCAAGGAGTAATACTTCATGAAAGTATGAACTGTTTTCCAAGTAGCTGCTTGACATATCTCTATGATAGGAATGTCCCTGGCAGGAGCCAGGGACGCAGCTGTACCTCTGGTAGAGTGAGCCCTCAGGCCTGAAGGGGGAACCCTACCCAGTTTTTGATAACAAAACTGGATACAAGAAACAATCCACCTGGCAATGGATCTTTAGTGGCAGGTTTCTTTACCTACCTCACCATAAGTGAGGAACAGTTGAGGGAATCAAACCTGTGACCCTTGGTACGTTCTATGTAGTAGCTAAGGGCTCTTTTGACATCTAAACTGTGCAATCTCCTCTCACCAGAGGAGGAATGGTCAGTGAAGTACACAGGGAGAGACATAGATTGATTCAGGTGAAAATATGAAACCACCTTGGGCAAGAATTTTCTATTAGTCCGGAGGACCACTTTATCCCTATGAAAGGAGATAAAATCAGGCTCCACTGACAATGCTTGTTGTTCACTTATGCGCCTAGCAGAAGTGATGGCTACCAAAAACACAGTCTTCCAAGTCAAGTACTTAAGCTCTGCTGAAGACATGGGCTCAAAAGGAGGTTGCATGAGCTGGGCAATGCAAACATTAAGATCCCATGCAGGGCAGGATCCTGAATGGAGGGTTGATGGAAGCAATCCCTTGAAAAACTTAGAGAATACGGATGAGCTGAAGAGAAGAGGTTTATCTGCTGATAAGAAAGCAGACACTGCTGCCAGGTGCACTTTTTGGGTAGCTGGTCTCCAGACCCAGAGCATTTAAGTGCACCATATAATCCAGAACTGTGGGCAAGCCGGCAGACTCTGGGGAAATACTCTTACCAGAGCACCATATGGAAAACCTTTTCCATTTGGAATGATAAGTAGCCCTGGTAGAAGGCTTCCTCGAAGCCTTCAAAACATTGAGTACACCCTGAGAAAGGTGTAAGTCAGCAAACTCTAACTCTTCAAGAGCCAGGCCTTGAGATTGAGAGATTTGAGATTCGGGTACCAAACTCTCCCCTGGGCACAGGTTAACAGATTGTGATTCCTGGGGAAGGCACAGGGGAAGGTGGACTGCTAGGGACAGAAGAAGTGGATACCAGGGCTGTCTGGCCCAATCTGGAGCAATCAGGATCATCTTGCAAGGTTGAGACCTGATCTTGACTAGCACCTTGAAAAGGAGAGGGAAAGGGGGAAACGCATAGAGAAACTTCCCTTCCCAGTTGAGAAGGAAGGCGCCAGAGGGACTGAGCCCAACACTGGGGCCTGCAGCAAAAAGAGGAAGTTGTGATTGTCCGGGCTGCAAAAAGATCTATCTGAGGAGTGCCCCACCTGGCAAACACCACCTCCAGGATAAGGGGATCCAAAGACCATCTGTGATGGCCCTGGGAAATCCTGCTGAGAGCATCTGCCAGGACATTGTCTTTGCCTGGGAGGTGAACTGCCATAAGGGAGGTGTTCAGGGAATAAGCCAGAGACCACAACTTCATCACTGTGCACAAGGCGTGAGACCGAGTGCCCCTTGCTTGCTGATGTACCACATTGTAGTGGTGTTGTCTGTTCTGACTTGTACCACTTTGTTCTGAGCAGACGTGGAAAAAGCTTGAAGTGCTAGAAAAACTGCTCTGAGTTCCAACAGATTGATGTGGAGCAGAGATTCCTGAGGGGACCACAACCCCTGAGTGGTGAGGTCACCCATGTGAGCTTCCCACCCCAAGAGGGATGCATCTGTAGTAAGGGTCAAGGAATGAGACTGCGGGATGAAGGGAACTCCTTGTCTCAGATTGCTCTGATCCTGCCACCACTGTAGGGCCTGGATGAGGGTTCGAGTTACTGGGATCAGTTTAGTTAAAGGATCTCTCCTTTGAGACCAGAAGGCTCTCAAGTGGAACTGAATGTCCCTCATCTGAAATCTTGCTCCCTGCACTACTGCTGTGGAAGCAGCCATGTGCCCTAGGAGCTGCAAAAAATGCCTTGCTGGTCGAGAGACCTGCAGAGTGAAGGAGGAGGCCAGAGAAACCAGGGTCTTTGCTCTTTCTAGAGGAAGGAAGGCTCTGGCCTGTTGTGTGTTCAGTTCTGCGCCTATGAAGGTGAGTAGCTGAACAGGCTCTAGAACTGACTTTGGGAGATTGAGAAGGAAACCTAGAGATGTAAGCAGCTGCTGGGTAACCTGAAGGTGTAGTTTGACTTGGGCTGGAGACTGGCCTACTATGAGCCAGTCGTCCAGGTAAGGAAAGATGGCAATCTTTTGCCTTCTTAAATGAGCAACTGCTACTGCCAGGCATTTTGTGAATACCCTTGGGGCAGAGGTGAGGCCGAATGGCATTGCTCTGAACTGGTAATGGCCTGAGGGCAGTTCGAATCTGAGGTACTTTCGGTGGCAGCTTCTGATGAGAACATGGAAGTAGGCATCCTTGAGGTCCAGGGACGCTAGCCAATCCCCTGGCCTTAGAGAGGGTAAAATAATTCCCAGAGTCACCATTTTGAATTTTGGTTTTAAAAGGTGCTTGTTTAGGTATCTGAGATCCAGGATGGGCCGCCATTCTCCTGTCTTTTTTGGGGTAAGGAAGTACCTGGAGTACAATCCTTTGCCCTGGTGTAGGGGAGGAACCCTTTCTACAGCTCTGAGAGCCAGGAGGGTTGAAACTTCTGTTTCTAAGGTGAGAGCCTCTGATGGACTTGCAGGTGGAAAGGATCTGGCTCTCATCTTTGGAAATTTTTTGAAGCTGAGAACCAGTCCCTGGCTTACTACTTCCAGGACCCACTTGTCTGATGTTAAAGACTTCCAGTCCTGGACGAAGTAAGCCAGCCTGCCCCCTACAGGTAATGGAGAATCGGCCCTGGCCATCCCATCAGGGTGCCTGCTTGGCAGGGGCTTTAGGCTGAGGGGTGGAGCAGGCCTGCCTGCACTCTGCCTGCTCTCCTCTAAAGAACCCCCTCTGGGCGTAGGCTGAAGAGGAGGCCTGGGCTTGGTAAAAAGGCCTGTGAAAAGGCCTGCCCCTGCCCCTGGAAAGCTGCCTCTGAGGAGTGGCCTGCCTTTCCTTGGCCTGTGCACTCCTATAGGTGGTCCTATACTCATCCATTTTCTTCATGTAATTCTCTGTCTGCTCCCCAAACAGAGAGTTAACAACAGGAAAATCCATGGCCTTAGCCTGAGTATCCTGTGACAGGCTAGTACACCTGAGCCAAGCCATTCTACGAAAAGCCACAGATGTAGCCATGACTCTCGAAGATACATCATCAGAGTCCACTGCAGCATGGAATTGCACCTTGGATGCCTCAATACCATCAGCAGCCATCTGCTCCAGCTCCTTGGCAAGCTGGCCAGGGACCTGCTTTGCTAGAGCCATAACAGTATCCCATCTGGATTTCTGATATCTTGCAACATAAGCCATATAATTTGCCTGTCTGAAACCCAAAGATGCTGCCATGTACTGTTTCTTTGCCATGGCATCAATCCTCCTGGAGTCCTTGTCAGGGGTGTGAAGCCAAAGGAATATTTGCCTTATCACAGGCTGCAGCCTGCACTACCCCAACATGGCTGCATTGTTGAGAGAGGAACTCCGTGTCAGAGCCTGACAAAGTGTACCTCCTGTCCATTTTCTTATCCACAGGAAGTATAGAATGGGGAGCTTTTAAAATTTTTACTGTCTGTTTCCTGAAGGATTTGTGGATAGGAATAGACAGTCTCCTAGACTCTGGGATATCCATCATCTCTACATAGCCAGGCTCCTCTTGGTCATCTACAGCTTCTTCCATAGGAAGCTGGAGGGTTTCAGCAACTTTCTTATAAAAAATAAAATGAGAAGGGGACTCAGAAAGCCTGGGGGGAGACACTTCTATAGGTCTGTCTGGAGAAATGTCTGGTTCAATGGGCAGATCCAGACTCTCAAAATCACATTCACTCTCATAATCTTCCCCCCCCCCCGGTTCATAAAAATCCTCTACATCATATTCCTGAACCGGAGGAGCCGACCGAACCGACCACTTACCTGATGGTGCCGGTTCGGTCGGAACTGGAGAAAGCGACTGGACAATTTTGATCGCTTTGGCTATCTCTGCAGCAGTTGGAGAAAAACCTTTTGGCTCCACACCTGCTGATTTCCTAGTCCTTTTAGCTGGAACTGACTCCTCCGAGTCAGCTCTCCTTTCCCGAGGAAGACTCACCCTGGTCAGAGGGCACCCTCTGTTCGGTAGGAAGCGAACGGCTGGCTATCGGTCAGCGGACTTAGCTCTGCCCTGAGCCTACCAACTCTTATCCAGGGTAGCTGCAGGAAATTCAAACAAATCTGGCAGTCTGTATTGAGGTGGTCAAACCCCAGACAATAGACATGTGGTGTGTGGGTCAGCCTTGCAAAGCTTCCCCACAGACACTACAGTGTTGAAACCCAGTGGGCCCGGTTTTTCCTTTGGGTTTCTCAGACATAATGCCAGCCTAACCAGAAACTTGCCAGTTAACGGCCCTTAGCCAAGCAAGACACCCTTATCGGTTCCAGACTGTGTCACGGGTCGTGGAAAAAACCGTAATGAAATCAGTTTTTTTTAGAACCGATAAGAACCGGGAACTGCACTTCTAATACAATTTAAAATAGTTTTTACAACAACCTGATCGGTTCAAACCGAACCGATAATACCGTCTACAAGTTCCACACAGAATAAAATGTAAAACCTATCTATTACTTACGATACCACAGACAGAGCTTGAACCGACCGGTTGCGGTTTAATTTTAGACAAATGCGGTTTGAAAACCGAGAAAAAATACTTTAAAACCGACAAAATGAACCGAGCAGTAGGAGAAATCTCCGGAGCGACTGTTCAGTGAGGCGGAGTAAAGAATCTGACAGTTACAGTTTGAAGCACAACAGACAGAGTTTTCAACCGAGCTCGCGCTCAAGATTCCATGCCTGGCATGGAACTTAACTCTTTCACCTCCAGAGCAGTTCGAAGCTGGGTCAAACTGCAATTGTCATAATATAGCAAGACTTCATGTTGTTTGAAGGACACCTGGTCCTTGTGGAAAACTAAATAAGGCTCTTTACACATCAGAGCCTGAAGCTCGGAAATCTGCCGAGTTGAAGTAACTGCAACTAACAATAACACTTTCCATGACAGAAAGCGTAGCTCGCAATCTGCAGCTAGCTCGAAGGGAGGCAAAGCAAGTTTCTCCAAAACAAACAAAAAGTCCCATGGAGGGACAAGGTCCCTAATGGGGAGCTTCAGATGCCTCGCAAGAAGGTGTGGGGCAGATCAAGTTGAGCAAGGGCCTTGCCCTGTACCAGTGCATGATAAGCAGACACAGTAGAAAGATGCACCTTAATGGATGAGTAGCTATGGCCCGAGTCTGAGAGCAAAAGGACGTACTCAAGGACCGAGTTTACCGGACAAGTAAAGGGGGTCAAGGTGGTGAGCGGAAGCCCAGATGCAAAACCACTTCCACTCCATCACGTAGGTGGCTCTAGTTGATGGCTTCTGGGCAGCAACTAGGATGTCTGCCACTCTAGCAGAGACTCTGAACGTAGATACAGCTAAGTTTGCAGGAGCCATGCATGCAGGTGCAGCAATCTCAGATCTGGATGGACTAGTGTCCCTATCTCCAGGGAGAGCAAGTGTGAGTTCAGAGGCAGGGGAAGCGGAGGCTCCACTGCCAGCTGCTAAAGTAGTGGGAACCAGATTTGCCAAGGCCAGAAGTGAGCAATCAGGATCATGTCCGCTCCCTCTGATTACAACTTGATAAGGACCCCCGGAATTAATGGGAAGGGAGGAAAGGTGTAGAGAAATCTCCCTGTCCAGCAAAGGGACAATGCGTCTCGCCAGAAAACACCAGGCCCTGGATCTAACGAGCACAAAGGAAAAATTACTCACCTTAGTAATGTTGTTTCTTCTAATGGAGTCTTGCTATATTATGACATATGCAGTGAGTCCCAACCTTCGAACTGCTCTGGAGGTGAAAGAGTTAACTTTCCATGCCAGGCATGAAACGCTGAGCTCGAGCTCGGTTGAAACTCTGTCTGTTGTTCTTCAAACTCAAACCGTCAGATCTTTACGAGCTAAACTCACTGAGGTCCTGTGTGGAAGCTGTAAACCTACACTAGCCAACTGGCTACTAAACATAGGAACACATTTTATGGTCCCAAAACAAAGACTCAAGTCAGGAGACCCAAAAATGAAAACACAACACCAAGTCACCCCAAAAAAGGAGGGGTGAAATCAACAAAGTGGGCATCTACTAAGTGCCAACACTGCACTGCCCACCCACATCCCAAAAACAGAGGTTCTGAGAGGGGTAGGCAGGGGGAGAGGTCATAATATAGCAAGACTCCATTAGAAGAAACAACATTACTAAGGTGAGTAATTTTTTCTTCAAACAACATGAAGTCTTGCTATATTATGTTATATGCAGAACTACACAGCAGTACCCCATGGAGGAGGGACAGAACCTACTTAGGAAATAGGCTCTGAAACACAGCTGTGCCAAACCGAGCATCACTCCTAGCCTGGATGTCCAGGGTAATGCTTGGTAAAAGTGTGAACTGTTTTCCAGGTAGCTGCTTGACATATCTCTAGAATAGGGATGTCTCTGGCAGGAGCCAGGAAGCAGCTGTACCTCTGGTAGAGTAGCCCTCAGGCCTGAGGGGGAACCCTTACCCAGCTTTTCATAACAGAATTGGATACAAGAGACAATCCACCTGGCAATGGATCTTTTAGTGGCAGGTTTCCTTACCAACCTCACCATAAGTGAGGAACAGTTGGAGGAGTCAAACCTGTGACCCTTGGTACGCCTATGTAGTAACTAAGGGCTCTCTTCACATCTAAACTGTGCAGCCTTCTCGCGAGAGGAGGAATGGTCAGTGAAGTACACTGAAGAGATATAGATTGATTAAGGTGGAAATCTGAAACCACCTTAGGCAAGAACTTCCTGTTAGTCCTGAGGACCACCTTATCTCTATGAAAGGAGATAAAATCAGGCTCCACTGACAAAGCTTGTAATTCACTTATGCATCTGGCAGAAGTGATGGCTACCAGAAACACAGTTTTCCAAGTCAAGTACTTAAGCTCTGCTGAAGACAAAGGCTCAAAGGGGGGCTGCATAAACTGAGCAATGCAAACATTAAGATCCCAGGCAGGGTCCCTGAATGGAGGGTTGGTGTGAAGCAATCCCTTGAAAAACTTGGAGAATACAGGATGAGCTGAAAGAGAAGAGGGCTTACCTGCTGATATAAAAGCAGACACAGCTGCCAGATGCACTTTTAGGGCAGCTGGTCTCAGCCCCAAGGTATTTAAGTGGACCATATAATCCAGGACTGTGGGTAAATCAGCAGATTCTGGGGAAATATGCTTTCCAGAGCACCATATGGAAAACCTCTTCCATTTGGAATTATAAGTAGCCCTGGTGGAAGGTTTCCTAGAAGCCTTCAGGATATCCATTACACCTTGGGAGAGGTGTAGATTAGCAAACTCTAACTCTTCAAGAGCCAGGCCTTGAGATTGAGAGATTTTAGGTTCGGGTACCAAACTCTCCCCTGAGCACAGGTTAACAGGTTGTGATTCCTGGGAAGACACAGGGGAAGATGGACTGCTAAGGACAGTAGGAGTGGATACCAGGGTTGTCTAGCCCAATCTGGAGCAATCAGGATCATCTTGCAGGGTTGAGATCTGATTTTGACTAGCACTTTGAACAGGAGAGGGAAGGGGTGGGGGGAAGCATAGAGAAACTTCCCTTCCCAATTGAGAACCAAGGCATCCAGAGGGACTGAGCCCAACACTGGGGGCCTGCAGCAAAAAAGGGGAAGTTGGTGATTGTCTGGGGCTGCCCCATCTGGCAAATATCACCTCCAAGACCAGGGGGTCCAGTGACCATTCGTGATGGCCCTGGGAAATCCTGCTGAGAGCATCTGCCAGGACATTGTCCTTGCCTGGGAGGTGAACTGCCGTCAGGGAGGTGTTCAGGGAGTAAGCCAGAGACCACAACTTCATTGCTTCTGTGCACAAGGCCGTAGACCAAGTGCCCCCCTTGCTTGTTGATGTACCACATTGTGGTGGTGGTGTCTGTTCTAACCTGTACAACTTTGTTCTGAACAGACTTGGAAAAAGCTTGAAGTGCAAGGAAAAACTGCTCTGAGTTCCAACAGATTGATGTGGAGCAGAGATTCCTGAGGGGGCCACAATCCCTGGGTAGTGAGGTCGCCCATGTGAGCTCCCCACCCCAACAGGGATGCATCTGTAGTAAGGATTAAGGAGTGAGACTGAGTGACAAAAGGAACCCCTTGTCTCAGATTGCTCTGATCCTGCCACCACTAAAGGGCCTGGATCAGGGTTCGAGTCACTGGGATCAATTTGGTTAGAGGGTCTTTCCTTTGAGACCAAAAGGCTCTCAAATGGAACTGGATGTCCCTCATCTGAAATCTTGCTCCCTGCACTACTGCTGTAGAAGCGGCCATGTGCCCCAGGAGCTTTAGAAAATGCCTTGCTGGTCGAGAGACCTGCAGGGTGAATGAGGAGGCCAGAGAGACCAGGGTCCTTGCCCTGTTTAAAGGAAGGAAGGCTCTGGCTTTCTCTGTGTTCAGCTCTGCACCTATGAAGGTGAGGAGCTGGACAGGCTCTAGAACTGACTTTGAAAGATTCAGAAGGAAACCTAGAGAGGTGAGCAGTTGCTAAGTTATCTGTAGATGTAACTTGACTTGGTCTGGAGACTGGCCTACTATGAGACAGTCGTTCAGGTAAGGGAAGATGCCAGTTTTTTGCCTTCTTAGGGAAGCAACTGCTATTGCCAGGCATTTTGTGAATACCCTTGGAGCAGAGGTGAGGCCAAAGGGCATTGCTCTGAACTGGTAATGGCTTGAGGGCAGCTCGAACCTGAGGTACTTTCGATGGGAGCTTCTGATGAGAATATGGAAATAGGCATCCTTGAGGTCCAGGGATACTAGCCAGTCCCCTGGCCTTAGAGAGAGTAGAATAATTCCCAGAGTCACCATTTTGAATTTTGGTTTTAAAAGGTGCTTGTTTAAATATCTGAGATCCAGGATGGGCCGCCATTCTCCTGTCTTTTTTGGGGTAAGGAAGTACCTGGAGTACAACCCTTTGCCCTGGTGTAGGGGTGGAACCCTTTCTACAGCCCTGAGAGCCAGGAGGGGAAGAGACCTCTGCCTCTAGGGCAAGTGCCTCTGGTGGATTTGCAGGTGGAAAGGATCTGGTTCTCATCTTTGGAAATTTTATGAAGCTGAGAACCAGTCCCTGGCTTACTACTTACAGGACCCACTTGTCTGATGTCAGAGACTTCCAGTCCTGGACAAAGTAAGCCAGCCTGCCCCCTACTGGTAGCTGAGAATCGGCCCTGGCAACCCCATCAGGGTGCCTGTTTGGCAGGGGCTTTGGGCTGAGGGGTGGAAGCAGGCCTGCTTGTACCCCGTCTGCCTCTCCCTCTAAAGAACCCCCTCTGGGCATAAGCAGAAGAGGAGGCCTGGGCTTGGTAAAAAGGCCTATGAAAAAGGCCTGCCCCTGCCCCTGGAAAGCTGCCTTTGAGGAGTGGCCTTCCTTTCCTTGGCCTGTGCTCTCCTATAGGTGGTCCTATACTCATCCATTTTCTTCATGTAATTCTCTGTCTGCTCCCCAAACAGAGAATTACCCACAACAGGAAAATCCATGGCCTTAGTCTGGGTATCCTGTGATAGGCTAGTACATCTGAGCTAAGCCATTCTACTAAGTGCCACAGATGTAGCCATGACTCTTGATGACACATCATTAGGAGTCCACTGCAGCATGGAATTGCACCTTGGATGCCTCAATACCATCAGCAGCCACCTGCTCCAGCTCCTTAGCAAGCTGGCCAGGGACCTGTTTTGCTAGAGCCATAACAGTATCCCATCTGGATTTCTGATATCTAGCAACATAAGCCATATAATTTGCCTGTCTGAGTCCCAAGGATGCTGCCATGTACTGTTTCTTTGCCATGGCATCAATCCTCCTGGAGTCCTTATCCGGGGGGTGTGAAGCCAAGGGAATATTTGCCTTGTCACAGGCTGCAGCCTGCACTACCCCAACATGGCTGCATTGTTGTGTAAGGAACTCCACATCAGAGCCTGACAATGTGTACCTCTTGTCCATTCTCTTATCAACAGGAGGTATAGTGTGAGGAGCTATTAAAATTTTAAAAGTCTGTTTCCCAAAAGATTTATGCAAGGGAATAGACAGTCTCCTAGACTCTGGGATATCCATTATTTCCACATAGTCAGGCTCCTCTTGATCATCCACAGCTTCCTCCAGAGGGAGCTGGAGGGTTTCAGCCACTTTTTTATAAAACATAAAATGAGAAGGGGACTCAGAAAGCCTAGGAGGAGACACTCCTGAAGGTCTGTCTGGGGAGATGTCCGGGTCAATGGGCACATCCAGACTTTCAAAACCACATTCACTCTCCTCATACTCCTCTTCCCCCTCCTCTGGTTCATAATACTCCTCTAAATCATACTCTTTAACCGGTGGAACCGGCTAAACCAGGCGCTTACCCGATGGTGCCGGTTCGGTCGGAACCGGGGAAAGCGACTGGACAATTTTGATCGCTTTGGCTATTTCTTCAGCAGTTGGAGAGGAAAGTTTTGGCTCCACACCAGCTGATTTTCTAGTCCTTTTTGCTGGACTCAGCTCCTCAGAGTCGGATCTCCTTTTGCCCGAGGAAGTATCGCCCTGGTCAGAGGGCACTCCCTCCGGTTCGGTTGGAACCGAACCGGGCTGGCCATCCGGTTCAGCGGACTTTTTGGCCTCCCTTTCCCTGAGCCTACCAACTCTCTTCTCCAGGATAGCTGCAGGAAAACTTTTACAAATCTGGCAGTCTGCACTGAGGTGGTCAAACCCCAGACAATAAACACAGGTGGTGTGGGGATCAACCTTGGCAAAGACTTCCCCACACACACACTACAGTGTTGAAACCCAGTGGGCCCGGTTTTTCTTTTGGGTTTCTCAGACATAGTGCCAGTCCTAACCAAACTTACCCATTTATGGCAATCCACCAGGTAAGACCCTCTTATCGGTTCCCAACCGTGTCACGGGTCAGGAAAAAAACATAATAAAATCCGTTTTTTTTAGAACCGATAAGAACCGGTAACCACACTCTAAAAGACAGATTAAGATATTTTAAACAACTTGATCGGTTCAAACTGAACCGCTAAGCCGTTTACAAGTTCCACACAGAATAGAAATAAATGTAAAACCTATCTAGTACTCATAAATACCACAGACAGAATCTGAACCGACCGGTTGTGGTTTAAATTCGGTCGAAAAACGAGAAAAACAATACTTTAACCGACAAAATGAACCGAGCAGAAGGAGAAATCTCCTGAGCGACTGTTCAGTGAGGTGGAGTAAAGAATCTGACGGTTTGAGTTTGAAGAACAACAGACAGAGTTTCAACCGAGCTCGAGCTCAGCATTCCATGCCTGGCATGGAAAGTTAACTCTTTCACCTCCGGAGCAGTTCGAAGGTTGGGACTCACTGCATATGTCATAATACAGCAAGACTTCATGTTGTTTGAACTAGGCTGTTTTGCATTAAGTGGGGATGTGAAGAGGTCTAACCTAGGGCTATCCCATCTGTCAAAAATGTCTTCTATGACTGATTGTAGGAGTTCCCACTCATGGGCTTTGGACTGAGAGTGACTGAGGTCATTGGCCAGGGTGTTTTGAATGCCTGGAACATGTACTGCAGAGAGTTCCAGCTGATGTTCAGTGGCCCAGTACCATACTCTCATGTCTTCCCTGTAAAGAGGATATGAATGGGTCCCCCCTGCTTGTTTACATAAAACACCACCAACATATTGTCCATCTGGATGAGTAGGTGGCCCAGGGCTAGGGCTGACTGCAGAGCTTGTGTGGCATACAGGATTTCCTTCATCTCTAACATCTTGATGTAAAGAGATTTGTCCAATGCAGACCAGGTTCCTCAAGGCTGGCGGTCTGCTAGGTGTGCTCCCCAGCCCATGCCTGAGGCATCTGTGTTTAGGGACTGAATGGGGGGGCGACATCTGAAATGGCATGCCCGCAGAGGTTGGATGGAATTAGTCACCATTGAAGAGTCTGGTGGACTGGATCCAAGACTGAGACAAGCTGGTACAAGTCTTCCGTGCACTGGTCCCACTGGACCCTCAAGTTCCACTGAATCACTCTCATATGGAGATGTGCCAATGGCACGGTAGCGATGGCCACTTCCATGTGGCCTAGAAGCCTGAAGATCGCTCTGGCCTGGACCAGACGGGTGGAGGAGACATCTTGAGTATAAGCCTGAAGGTGATCTCTGTCTGCAGAAAAGAAGTTCTGCAGTGTCCAGAAAAGCCACTATGAACAGAAGTCTCTGGGTTGGCCAGGGAGAGGACTTTGGATGGTTCAGTGTAACCCCTAAGCCTCGGAATAGAGAAAAGGTATCTTCTATGTTCTGAAGCAGCCTTTCCCTAAAAGGTGCTGTAAAGAGCCAATCTTCCAAGTATGGGAAGATGTACTGACCCCTTCTCCTTAATGCCACTGCCAGTACTGCGAGGCACTTGGTAAAGACTCGTGGTGCCGAGGACAGGCTGAATGGCAGCGCCTGGAACTGGTAGTGGTGTCCCAGGAAGAGGAATCTCAAGAACCTTTGGTGGAGCTTGGCGAGCAGGATGTGAAGGTATGCATCCTGCAAATCCAAAGAGGACATCCAGTCTCCTTAATGGAGAAGAGGAATCAGGCCTGGAAGGGTCACCATCATGAACCGCTTGTATATGATGAATTTGTTCAGCCTGCTGAGGTCCAAGATGGGGCGCATGTCCCCGGTTTTCTTGGGAACCAAGAAAAAGTGGGAATAGTATCCCTTTCCTATCTGGGAGGCTGGAACCGGCTCCATAGCTCGCTTGTCCAGCACAGCCTGAATTTCCTCTTGAATGAGGGTTGCGTGGGATGGGGAATAGCGGGAGGGAAGTGGAGGATTGTCCGGTGGTACCTCCAGGAACTCTATTGTGTGCCTGTGCCTTATCAGTTGCAGGACCCATTAATCGGATGCGATCCTGCTCCATCCCTCTAGACAGGGGGAGAAGGCACCCCCACTGCCTCTCCCAAGGATTCGGCTGGGGTCAGGGGGTTGGGCAAGGAATTAGGCAGTGTTGTTCAGGGTAGGCAGAGCAGCCTGGGAGGACCTAGTGGCTCTGGAAGCGGGACCTACAGGATTATGAAAGGTGGCTTTATGCTTAAAGGCTCCTTGCCACTGCTGCTGGCCTCTGGGTTGCTGACCGGAGGAGTGTCAAAAGGACTGATAGCTGAAAGGCTTTGGATTGGACCGATACATAGTATGCACGGACAGGATGACCTTACCCGAATCTTGGAGATGAGTGATAATTCTTTCCGACTTCTCTCCAAACAGTACCGGGCCTTTGCAAGGGGCAGCCATGATACTGGCCTGCACATCTTAGGTGGAACCGGAGACCCAAAGCCAGGAGTGTCTTCTTATGCAGACTCTAGTGGCAAACGTATGAGCTGCGGTGTCTGCTGAATCATAAGAGGACCGTAGCACGTGAGTGCTGATGTCTGAGACAGACTTGAGGAGGTTAAGAAGCTCCGCCTTCTGGGGGACATCAGGTAGGGCCTGGGCGAGCTCCATGCCCTGCTCCCAGAGGGCACTCTGATATTGGACCATTTGCATAAGAAAATTGAAGGAGCATATGGTACGAGTGGTGGAGGCATATACCTTCCTGTCAAGTTAGTCCAAATGTTTTGACTCCTTGTCAAGAGGCTGGGTGCTCAGGTGTTTGGGCCACTATGACCTGTCGTGGGCAGCTGTGATCACCATAGAGTCTGCCAGGGGTTGTTTGTCCCAAAAAGGTTCCTCCCTGGGGGCCCTGTAAAGGTGGTCTGACATCTTGGGTATGGCCAAAGAAGTATACGAATGCTTCCAGGTGGTCCTGGTGACATCCTGAAAGGTGTTGACCAGGGGTGGCACCACTGTAGGTTTCGGAACCTTCTGGCAGAGATACTTAGCCAGCCGGCACCTCTCTAGATCCAGATCTTTTGTATCCCATCCCACATTGTTCTAGATGTGCTGCATGACGTCCATGAAAGATGGATCGTCAGGCGTAAACCTAGGGGAGTCTTTATGATTCAGAAGGGAAGGGGCTTCCTCAGGGAAGAAGATCTAGAGGAGGGGGAAGAGTTATGGCTTGAATCCTCAGAGGACGTGGACCTTGTATGTTAACATCGGGACCAATGACCTCTAAAGCGACGTTGGTGCTTATCTGACGATTTAGAGTGGCATTTCCCATCTTTTCGGCCATGCTCCTCCATGTCTGGGGTTGCTTCCCTTGGCTGAGGAATGGGCTCTTTGGGCTGAGGGGTAGGCTGTTTTGGAGGTACTGGTGAAGGCTCCTGAATAGCAGATGAAGGTCCTGGTGGAAAGAGGACACCATTGATGGTGCTCCACCATGAGGAAAAGAGATCCTTCACATCCGACAGCGGGACTCTGAGCTCCAGAGAAGCATCTGGGGGCGCGACGGTCCTGGCGTTGGGTCCTGAGGCAGCGCTGGTGTCTGAGGATGAGGAACCTCCAGCGTAGGTGGTACCAAGGTACTAATGTCCGGTGTTGTCAGCCAATGGTCCCGTTGGTGTTGGCCTGGGTTCTGACTGGTCGTCGGACGGAGACATATGCGAGTCCAGTGACACTGGGTTATAGGTCGGTGGACCAGATGCCAGGGATGCTGGCATTGAGGGGATGGGCATATGCTGATGCCAGTCCAGTGTCGTGGACAGTGTCAGCGTAGGCAAAGTCCATCGTGGGGAGCAGAGCTCCGAGAAGGGCAGAGGACCTGCTGCCTGAGAAGGTGCCAGCCAAGCTACCTGGCTGTTGGCCTGAAGTCTGGGAGGAGGGCCGTAGCTTCAGGGGATGCAGGGCTTAGGACTTAGCCCTGGACCCTGAACCACCACCCAAATTTAGTATCAGGGTGGGAGGCTTCACCACAGGAAGCCCAGAACAGGTGAGGGCAGCCTGGGTAGACGAGTCCGTCCTCCCATGGGAAGAGGACCTGGAACCGGAGCCCAGCTTGTGCAGGGAGTGGGAATCCTTGTCCTTGTGCTTCTCCTTATGGTCATGCTTTTCTGACAACTTCTTATAGTGGTCTGAGGAAGTCGAGGCCCCAGATGGTGAAGAAGAAGCCTTCCCCTTGGTCTCCTTCTGCATGTCTGCCATTTTCCTCTCTAGCAAGAAGGATTTGAGGGCTTTTTGGTGGCGAATCCTGGTCCTGCTGTTGAACTTCTGGCAATGCTGGCAGGCCTGGGTGTTGTGGTCTGGGCCCAGACAGAAAAGGCAGGCCGAATGGCCATCCTTCGATGGAATTTGCCTGCCGCATGCACACTTTGACTGGCGCCGCTCGACAGAAGATGACGGGGAGGTAGACATGCAGAGAACAGGCTAAATACTTGAAAGAAATGAAAATAAAAAGCACTGTAAACGCAGTAAAAATTGCAATTGACCACAGCAGAAGGCGTCCATGGAGCCGATGTGCACGGGTTGACAGGAAAAGAACTGAGGCGGTGCTAGGGACCACCCCTTTTATACCATGGGTGATGTTGGGGGCTGGCCCCGCTGCAGACTGCTAGCTAGAAGTTTTTTGTGGGGTCCTGGAGCCTGCCAGTTTCAGTCCTTATGGTGAAACCTGCTGCAAGAGCTCCTCCTTGAAGTGAGATCAACTATTTCACAATAAGGTTGTCGAGAGCATGGAATTATTTGCCAAGGAATGTTGTTAACCAGATAACCTTCTTGAGATTTAAAAAATTAGCATGATAACTACCTAAAATCGATATAATTGATGGAATAAATTCACCCAGTAGTAAAGGGAGACAATCTCAATGGGCCACTTGCCAACTTTTGTCTTTATCACCTAGTAAACCCTGGGTCAGTAAGTCTACCCAGAATGGCAGAATCCTTGGTTTGCTTATTGAAAGCTGATTTAACAGAGAAAAATGGAAATGATGTACCTACCGTAATTCTTGATCTTCTTGGACAAAGTCTTCACCACTCATTCACACTAATGGGAATCTATGCCGGAGGCGCTAGGACCCAGCAGAAGCAAACGTTTCAAGAGGGCCGGCACCAGAGATGAAGCTGCGAGGAAGCGGCACCTCGAGCCCCGGCTCGTGCGGTAAAGACTATCTCGGCGTCAACCCACCAACCACCTCAGTACCTTTTTACCAATGAGGCACAGTGTAACTAACCTAGAAGGACTAACCTAACAAAATCCGACATAAGAAAGTCCGAATGACCCATGTAAGAAGGGTCAACAATGAAGTCTTCACAGCCCAGCCATTGAGTGAAGACCAAAAACAGAGATGAGTGGTGGAGACTTCATCCAAGAAGATCAAGAATTACGGTAGGTACATAATTTCCACGTCTTCCTGGACATAAAGTCTCCATCAATCATTCACACTAAAGGGAGAGTACCGCGCTAATAATCCCCCCCCTGAGACGGGTGGCAGGAAAATAAGAGCTCACATACTTAGGACAAAAGTCCGTTAAGAATAGTCCTGCCAAACGACAGACGTCTGGTATGTACATCCAAGGCGTAGTGCTTAACAAAAGTATGCACTGAGCGCCAGGTAGCTGCATGGCAAATATCTGCAATGGGCACATTGCGGATTTCCGCTAGAGATGCCGCGACTGCTTTAGTAGAGCGAGCGTACACTCTGCCTTCCAGTTTAACCTGTGCCATAGAATAGCAGTGGGGAAGGCATGCTACCAGCCATGCTGAAATGCACCTAATAGCGACAGATTGACCCAGCTGGGTCTCGCTGAAGAAAACAAACAGTTGCTGAGCTTTGCAAATTTCTTTTATTCTATCTAGATAGAATCGCAGCACACTCTTAACATCCAGAGAACACTCCCCTTCATTCTGGAAGTTCGCAAAGTAGGTAGGCAGGATTAAAGGTTGGTTTAGATGGAATTCTGAGACAACCTTAGGGAGAAACTTAGGATGAATCCTAAGAACTACTTTGTCCTTGTGAAATACAGTGTGTGTGTGTGTGTGTGGGGGTGTCTGTGACCAGTGCATGTATTTCAGAAACTCGATGGGCCGAAGTGATGGCCACCAGGAAGGCTGTTTTCCAAGTGAGGAATTTCAACACGCAAGTAACTAGAGTCTCAAAAAGTTTCCGAGTGAGCATGTCTAGCACAAGGTTAACGTCCCAGGCTGTGACTGGGCGTCTGATAGGAGGTCTAGTATGCAGAATACCTTTAAGAAACCTCTTAACTTCAGGTAACTGAGCCAGTGACATGGAAAGTACCGGCTCATGATAAGCTGAAATGGCACAAAGATGATCTTTGACTGTAGAGTACTGCAAACCTGAATTTGAGAGGTCTAAAAGGTACTCCAAGCCTTTATTTGGTGGGCAGGAAAAAGGGCTCGAAGAGAATTTTGCACACCAGTTAGAGAAACGATTCCATTTGGCTGTGTAGGTTTTTCTAGTGGCTGGCTTACCCGCAGCCAAAAGAATATCTGAAACACTACGAGAAACATTGAACCTATTCACCTTTATCTCTTCAAGAGCCAAGCGTGAAGATGAAGCAACCTCAGATTGGAATGGACCACGGGACCCTGGGTCCGAAGGTTCATCTGAAGGGGAAGCACCTTTGGGGGGGTTTCCGACAGACTGTTGAGCAGCAAGACCCATATCTGCAGAGGCCAGAAGGGAGCAATGAGGGTCATTTTGTCCCCGAGACTCGAATTTGAGAAGTACCCTCTGAATTAGGGGAAGAGGAAGAAAGGTGTATAGAAAGCATTTCGTCCACTGCAGCCTGAACGCATCCTGACAGAAAATGCCAGGTCCTGGATTTCTGGAGCAGAAGAGAGGCAGTTTTGTGTTGAGTGGGGATGGAAAAAAGTTCCAGGTCTGGAGTTCCCCATTCTTGGAAGAGTGACTGAACAATGGTTAAGTTGAGAGACCACTCGCGAGGATCTGTCTCCATCCTGCTGAGACAGTCTGCCAGCTTGTTTTGTACTCCTGGCAGGTAAACTGTGTGGATTAGAGCCTTGTGCTCCAGGCACCATTCTCACACTTTCATAGCTTCCCTGCATAATGGGTAAGAGTGTGCAGTGCCCTGCTTGTTGATGTAATACATCACTGCTTTGTTGTCTGTTTGAAGGAGAATGTTCTTGTGACAGAGTATGTCCTTCAAGGCACGGACTGCATAGAGGAAGGCTCTCATTTCCAGGACGTTTATGTGAAGCTGGGACTTGTCCTGAGTCCACATACCTTGGGTGTGGAAATTCTGGCAATGAGCTCCCCATCAGGGATGCATCCGTTGTAATGGAGATCTGATGATCCAGGGGAGCAAAGGGATATCCTTCCAGAAGGTTGCCCTCCTGCGACCACCAGGCGAGTGACTTCTTCAGAGGTTCTGTCACCTTGATGGGAAAGGATAGAAGGTGAGTGGTTGGGGACCACTGAGTACTGAGCATCCACTGAGAGGTTCTCATGTGGAGACATGCTAAGGGTACAGTGAACACCGAGGATGCCATGAGACGCAGCATCCATTGCATCGAGATAGCTTGAACCGAGCTGTTTTCTCTGATGTATCAGGCCATCTGTAAGATATCGTTCTTTCTGTCCTCTGGGAGAAAAGCCTTCGCACAGGGAGGTGTCCAGCAGAGTTCCTATAAAGAGAAGTTTCTGGGAGGGCTGCAACTGCGATTTGTTGAGATATAGCAGTACTCCCACGGATGTGGGGAAGTCTGAGGCCGTGGCTACGACGTCCAGAGTTCCTTGTCTGGAGGGACCTGCTAGGAGGCAGTCGTCCAGACATGGAAACACTTGCATTCTGATTTTCCTGAGATGCACCGCAAGAATTGCACAACACTTTGTAAAAACTCATGGCACCGAGGATAGCCCAAAGGGCAGGACTCTGAACTGATAATGCTGACCCAACGCCACAAACCTTAGGTATTAGTGGTGCTTTGGGTGTATGGGAATGTGTTGGTAGGCATCCTGCATGTCCAGGGAGGCTAGCCAATCGTGTGATGAAGCAAAGGTAGCAGGGTACCTAGTGATATCATCTTGAACTTTTCCTTGAGAAGGAACTTGTTTAACTTTCTGAGGTCCAGAACGGGACGCATGCCACCAATTTTCTTCGGGACCAGGAAGTAATGGGAGTAGAAAGAACAGGTTACTCACCTGTAACAGTAGTTCTAGGAGTCGTATATGTTGTTCATCCACACTCTTTGGCATGTCCCGTTCCTTTTAAATCTCGCGGGAAAGTTTTCAAGCGGGCTCCTCCCTCCACCCACCCATGTGTAAATACTCGGCTCCGCCCATGACGCCAGATCTTAGCCCACTGAAAGAAAGGTGATGCGCCTAAAGCCGGAGAGGTCGGGTGGGTGCGTGTGGATGAACAACATATACCACTCCTAGAAAGTACAGTTACGTAAGAACTTACCGTAACAGTAGATCTTCGAGAACAGCTCTTGCAGCAGGTTACACCATTAGGACTGAAGCCGCCAGGCGCCAGGATCCCACGGAAAAATTCTAGCTAGCTAACTACAGCGGGGACCGCCCCCGACGTCGGTCCCGCCTCCGACGTCAGGCGTGGTACAAAAGGGGGCGGTCCCGCCAGATTCCCCAGTTCTCCCGCCGGAGACTTCTTGTCACAGGCTGACATCAAATGGGAGACCTAGGATTCTAGCGTCAGAAGACAGAAAGATAACAATTCCTGCTCAGAAAGACTGAGGCATGCTTCCTCCAAGGGAAGGTGAAGGAAGGTACCTGCTGCAAGAGCTGTTCTCAAGATCTACTGTTACGGTAAGTTCTATGTAACTGTACTATCTTACTTCGAGACACAGCTCTTGCAGCAGGTTACACCATTAGGACTGATTCCCAAGCAGTAGCGCGTTGTCAGAAAATCCGGGAGGAGGAAATTAAAGGATAAAAACCAGGTCCTGAACCTGGGACAGGAGACCTGAAGTACAGCCAAACCAAAACCAGCCCTTCGCCGAGAGGCGTGTCCAGGCTATAATGCCTGATAAAGGTATGCAGAACTCCAAGTGGCTGCAGCGCATATAGCAGAAGTGGAAACATTTTTGAGCTGCAGAAGGAAGTAGCCACCCTCTGAGTGGAATGACCTGGACTGAACCCGGGAGGGCTTTTGTTTGATACCATAACAGTGAGAAATACACTGGACAAGCCAGCGAGAAAGGGACTGTTTGGATACTGATTGGCCCATCATTCTCTCAGAGAAGGAAATGAAAAGCTGCTCAGAACTACGAAAGGACTGAGTTCTGTTGAGGTAAAACCTCAGGCTGCGTGAACATCCAGGGTATGGAGCAGAGCCTCCTCTATTAGAGTAGTTCGGAAGTAGACCGGAAGGTCGATATCCTGGTTCAGAGTGAGTGAAGAAACCACCTTGGGCAAGAATTTGGGGTTGTCCTCAGGGATACTCTGTCCCGGTGGAAAACTAAATAAGGCTCTTTGCACATGAGGCGTGAAGTTCAGAAATTCTTCTTGCCGGGGTAACAGCAACTAAAACAACGTTTTCCACGACAGAAAACGAGTCGCAATCCGTGGCAGGTTCAAAGGGGGAAGCGTGAGCTGTTCAAGGACAAAAGCAAATCCCATGGAGGCACAGGGTCTCTAATAGGAGGCCCAAGGTAACACTCCCAAGAAATTCCCTGAGAGGCGCCCACCTGAGCTTAATTGTACGATTTCCACCGGGAGGTGGTGTCAAATGGCACAGAGGTGCACTTTAATGAGGGTAGGCTGGACCCGAATGAAGAGGAGGCAAATATTCTAATATTACTCCCACAGGACAACCTAAGGGAAAGGTCGGCGTGCTGCGACCATACACAAAAGCGGCGCCATTTCATGGCGTCACGTCACATCGTTGCGACTTTCTGGCTGGAAAGGACTTCTGCAACCTCTTGCGAGACCCGTGACGCAAAATGGCTATGTCTCTAGGAGCCAAGCATGCAGGTTCAAGGAACGTAGGTCCGGTGGACAAGTGAACCCTTCTCCTGAGACAGTAGAGGGAGCTGAGCGGCATCGGAGGCGGGGTTCCTAGATAGTTGAATCAACAAAGGAACCAAATCTGTCTGGGCCAAAATGGGGCCACTAGGATCAATATTATGTGTTCTCATGAGTTTGAGAAGAACTCTCTGGATCAATGGGAAAGGAGGGAAAGCGTAGGAATCTGTTGGCCCAGGAGAGGGATAACGTCTCGCCAGAAAACACCAGGCCCTGGATCTAGCGAGCAAAAGTGGGCAGTTTTGGTTGGATGGGAGGCCGAACAAGTCTAGATCTGGAGTTCCCCATCGAAGAAAACAGATCCTCTGCTGCCTCTTGGGAGGTTCCCATTAGGCGGACTCTGGCCTGAGGAAACTCAGGCCGTCTGCAACCCGTGTTGTCCACTCCGGGCGTGCACAGTGATCAGATTCGCCCGTGTCTGATTGACAAATCCCACACTCTCATGGCCTCCTGCAAGGGGTAAGAGTGCCTGCCTGTTTGTTGAGGTAATACATCACCGCCGTGTTGTCTGTCTGAGTAGAAGAGTACACTGGGATAACTGACTGAAAGGCCTGCAGGGCATAGAGGACCGCTCTCATTTCCAGCACGTTGATGTAGGTGAGCTTCCATCTGGGTCCACGTACCTGGGACTTACCCGCTCAGGTGTGCCCCACCCAAGACCGGAGGCGTCTGTGGTGAGGGTGACTCGAGGACGGCGCAATGAACGGGACGCCTGATGAGAGCGACCCTGGGGCTAGCCACCACTGCCAGTCTTGAATCACTGAATTAGTGAGTCTGACCGGATGCGGCAAGTGGTCTTGCCTTTGGTCCCATTGCACTTTGAGCATCCACTGAGTAATGCGACATGGAGTCTTCTGCGAAAGGGACAGTAGGAATGGCGCAGCCATGTGTCCGAGCAAGCAAAGGACCGACCTGGCAGGTACAGCCTTGCTTAGTGATTAGGTCCCTTATGAGGGATCTGATGTGCTCCGCTCTGTCGGCCGGAAGAAAGGCTCTTCCTCGAACAGTGTCCAGAACTGCTCCATGAACTGCAGTTTCTCATGACGGTACCAGGAGAGACTTCTCGTAATTTATGAGGATGCCCAGGATCGAACAGATCCTGGGTGCTCTTGATTGCAAGAAGCAACGCTCTCTGGAGGCGCTGCGAGAAGCCAGTCGCCCAGGTACGGGAACATGAGTGGCCCTGTCTCCCTCAGAGACGCTGCCACGCACTGCCATGCACTGGTAAAGACCTCGGTGCGTGAAGACAGTCCAAAGGAAGGGCTCGGAACTGAAGGTGGTGGTCGAGAAGTTGCGCAGGAACCTCCTGTGCGCCTGAGCTATAGGGATGTGCAGGTAGGTATCCAGCATGTCTAGAGACGCCAAAAGGCGCCCTGTTTGAGCATGGGGATAAGACCTGGAAGGGTCACCATGCGGAATCTCTTGTAAGTGACCGACACATTGAGGTCGCTTGAGGTCCAAGATTGGACGGAGGTCCCCTGTTTTCTTGGGAACCAGGAAGAAGTGGGAATAGTATCCTAGTCCTCTCTGGTTCTCTGGGACGACTTCCTATCGCCTCCCTTTCTAGTAGCTGAGTACTTCTTGCCAGATCAAGGCTTTGCTGACCCTGGGATACCGGGAGAGCAAAGAGGCCTCTGAGGGTGGCTTTTCAGCACTCTATGAAAGTGGCCCAGACTGACCAACTGAAGAACCCACCTGTCGGTGGTAATGGCCTGCCATCCCGGCAGGAAGTTCACAATGCGACCCCGACTATAAACTCCTGCTGATCCTGAGGGCGGGGCGGCAAGGAGTCAGCTGTGGCGGCAGATGGACCCGCTGGCTGGGGCCTGCCTAGGAGAACGCTGGCCTCGGCTGGCGGGTGTTTGCCCTGGGCTCTAAACCACCAGAGCCCCTCTGAGGTGCAGCGGAGAGGGTCTGTTGCCTCTGCATCCGCCAAGACGAAAACGCTTTGGTTCCTACGAAGTGAAACAAGCTTAGGTCGGTCACATGGTCTGAACCGACCTTACCGCCTCGGCCTCTTGAGTTTGGTAAGATCTTTTCTGTAGGATTACCAAACATTTCTCCCAAGGGCGCCAAGATGTTCTTTTGGACGTCCGGTAAACCGAGACGCGCAACCAAGAGTGTCTCCGGAGGCAACGCCAGAAGCTGCTGCTCGGGCCGATGAGTCCTGCGAGTCATATGGCTCTTAGCACTTGGGTCCCCACGCCTGAACCCGGACGGAGGAGCTGAAGCATCTCCTCCTTCTGCTCACCGGGCATCTTTTCAGCCGCTTCCAGACCCCTGTTCCCAAAGCGCTCTGGAACTGAACCATGTGGGTTAAATAGTTCAGGATCTGATGGCGAGGTAGCTGAAGATACGGCGTTCCACCCACGTGCGCCCAGTTGCTTGGACTCTGGGTCCGTGGCAGGGTGCTCAAAATGTTGTGGCCTCTGTGACCGGGTCATGTGAGGCTGTGATGACCAGAGAATCGGCCTGAGGATGCTGCGCCAAGTACTGGTCGCCCTTAGGAGCCTTGTACAAGCGATCAGCTTTCTTCGGTCTCGCCATGAGCGAGTGTGGACGCTTCCACGCAGCCTTGGTGACGTCCACGAAAGTGTCAACCAAGGGTGGTACCATCACAGGCTTGGGGTCCTTTTGCCGAAGATATTTGGCGAGTCGTACTCTTTCGGGGTCTAAGTCTTCAGTATCCCATCCCATGTTCTCTTGTATATGTCTCATAATATCAAGGAACGAGGGATCATCCGGAGGAGATCTAGGCATCTCACGTGGGTCCGGAGAAGGATGGAGTGGAGATGGGGATCTAGAGGTGGAGTGTAGTCTCGATCCTGTGTCCTCCGTTGAAGGCTAACGTCGGGCGCTCCTGGATCTCTTGGGGCTGGGTGATCCAGCAGAGGATTTCACGGAGGTCTCTGTTTATCAGGTCTCCCCTGGGAGGGGCTCTAGGCTCCCGGGAGGAGGAACACTGGCCTGGCCGACCCGATGCGAGGGGGGGCAGGAACCGAGTAGAGGAGGAGGAGGAGGAGGGGAAACCATGTCTTTTAATGGTATCCCACCAGTAGGTGAACAGATCTTTCACCTCCACTCAGAGAGGCCCGACGACGGCTCGGGTGCCGTGGGCGTTGTCGGGTCCCGGCGCGCTCCACAGGGGCTCTGGTATGGCGATCCCTGGGAGTACCTACGGGACCGGGTCGCCTGGCCTGGTCCTCGGGCTGCTCTAGGTCCTCCTCCGATAGAGGCTCCTGACCGATGTCGGTCGGAGGCAACAGGGCCTCTTCTTTTCAGGAGGGGCGGGCGGCCGGTCCTCTACCGCGCCCGGCTGGGATGTAATGGCCGGCGCCTGGTCGTCGGGCCGACAGCGGCTCCAGGGAAGAAGGGCGCACGGCTGGACGCTGTCGAGCCGCGCCTGGGCTACAGGCCTTTTAAAGGCGTGAGCTCCAACGCCTTGGCGTGGAGGCACCGACGAAGACCTGACGCCGGGCACCGAGGAGCGGAACCCGACTTGTGGTGGATGGTGTCATTCCCTCGGACTTCGCCAAGGCCCTGAAGGAGGAAGGCCTGGTGGATTTCTGAGATGAAGGTTTCGATTGCAGCCGGGAGATTTCAACCGGGAGCTACGGGATCAACCCCTAGAAGGGGACCTGAAGGGCTTTCCTTCTCTTCTCCGCTTGTGGACCCTGGAGCTTCTTGAGGACATGGTCTTCAGTTGTTCCTCCAGAAGAAACGCTTGCAAAGCCCTCTGACGCCGGATCCGGTACGGCTATTGAACCCTTGGCAAGAAGGACAGGCCCGGTATCGGGGTTCTGGGCTCAGGCACCGGACGCTCTGCTTTCCACAAGCTACTTCTAAGGATGGCCCGAGTTGGTGATGACATCAAGATCTTGCTTGAAGAGGATTTAAAGATTTTCAAAATTTTATCGAAAAGAACTATTCACACGCCGTGGCGCTAGACTGGTAACCGAAGGGGTCAGGTAGCTGTCGGATCGCTGTCGGTCCCCGCCCCTGACGCCAGACGTGAGTGCCACAAGGAGGCGGTCCCGCCCAGATTCCCAGTTCTCCCGCTGAGACCCTGGCCACAGGATGATCATGAAGGGGAGACCGAGGATCCGCCATCAGAAAAAAGAGCTTAGCTCCTGCCCAGGCCTGCGGTGGTCATCATACCTCCTCCAAGGGGAAATGGTGGCGGTAGGTACTTGCTGCAAGAGCTGTTCTAAGATCTACTGTTACGTAAGTTCTTACTTAACTGTACTATCTTACTTCTGTACAGCCTTGCAGCAGGTAACACCATTAGACTGATTCCCCAACAATAGCGCCTGAAAGCATTAAGGAGGAGGAAATTAGAGAGACCTGAACAAGTCCTGACTCTAGGACAAGAGACCCTGTAGAATGGCTAGGTCTAAACCGCCTCCGACCGTGATGTAATATCCAGGCTATAATGCCTAATGAATGTGTGCACTGAGCTCCAAGTAGCTGCAGCACAAATGGTCGAGGTGGGAGACGCTTGACAGTGCTGCAAAGAGGTAGCCACCCCTTGTCGAATGGGCCCGGACTGTACCCAGGAGGGCTTGTGTTATTGTTGTAGCAATGAAATACACTGGACAAGCCAGCGAGAAAGGGTCTGCTTTGAGACTGGTTGGCCCAGCATCCTCTCAGCGAAGAAAACGCAATAGGTGTCTAACTTTCATAAGCTGTTTAGTTCTGTTCAGGTAGAACCTTAAAGAGCGGTGAACATCCAGGGTGTGAAGCAACGCCTCTCCTCTATTAGAGTACTTGGGGAAATACACAGGCAAATCGATATCCTGGTTGAGAGTGAGGGCAGAGACCACCTTAGGCAGGAATTTAGGATTTGTCCTCAGAGACACTCTGTCCTGGTGGAAAATTAAATAAGGCTCCTTGCACATGAGAGCCTGAAGCTCGGAAACTCTCCTTGCTGACGGACAGCAACTAAAATAAACGCTTTCCACTATAGAAAATGCAGCTCGCAATCCGCTGCAGGTTCAAAGGGAGGAAGCGTGAGTTGTTCCAGGACAAAGAGTAGGTCCCAAGGAGGAACGGGATCTTTGATGGGTGGCCTCTATGTAACACCCCTCTCAGGAAGTCTCGAGGCATCAAGCTGTGCCACTGTGCATTGTCCCACCGGGTGGTATGCAGAAATCGCGTGAGAGGTGCACTTAATGGAGGAGTAGGCGAGACCGAATGAAATAGGAAAGCAGGTACCTAGCACCACTTTCACCGGGCATTCTAAAGGAGAAAGGCCGCGGTTCGCGACCATAAGAAAACGGCGCCACTTCATGGCGTACATCGCATTCGCTGTCGCTTTCTGGTCAAGGAAAGGACTTCGCCACCTCTTCGTGGACCCCAGATCGTATAATGGCTATGTCTCTAGGAGCCATGCATGCAGGTTCAGTGACGCTGAAGTCCGGGTGGACCAGTGAACCATCCTCCTGAGACAACAGGTGGGAGCTGAAAGGCAACGGAACTGGCGGTTCCTGGGACAGTTAAGGCCAGCATAGGAACCAGATCTGTCTGGGCCAGAAAGGCTATCAGGATCATTGTTGCATGCTCCTCGCGAGTTTGAGAAGAACTCTGATCAACGGGAAGGGAGGGAAAGCGAGGAATCTGTCCGCCCAGGAGGGACAACGTCTATCGCCAGAAAACACCAGGCCCTGGATCTAGCGAGCAAAAATTGGGCAGTTTTATGTTGGATGGGGAAGCGTAATAAGTCCAGCTCTGGAGTGCCCCATCAAGAAACAGATCCTCTGCTACCTCCTGAAGAAGTTCCCACTGTGAACTCTGGCCTGGGAACGCACTCAGGCCATCTCATGCATTGTGTTGTCCACTCCGGGAATGTGAACTGCAATCAGGCTCGTGCAGCCGGGATTACCCAGTCCCACACTCATAGCTTCCCTGTAAAGGGTAGGAGTGTGCCTCCTGTTTGTTGAGGTATTACATCACTGCTGTGTTGTCTGTCTGAAGCAGAAGAGTACCGGCAGGACTTCTGACTGAAAGGCCTGCAGGGTGAAGGACCCCCTCATCTCCAGCACACTGATGTGGAGGTGGGCTCTGAGGGTCCATGTTCCTGGGACCTCACCTGCTCAGGTGCGCTCCCACCCCAGCCCTGAGGCGCTGTGAGAGTAGGATTGCCTCTGGGACGGCGTTGTAAATGGGACACCCGCAGAAAGTGTCCCTGGGTCTAGCCACCATTGCCAGTCTCGAATCACGGCGCTCGTGATCCTGACCGGATGCTGCATGTGGTCTTGCCTTTGGTCCCACTGCACCTTGAGCATCCACTGAGTTACCCGCATGTGGAGCCTTGCCAAAGGGATGGTTGAATGGCCACAGCCATGTGTCCGAGCAAGCAGGGACCAACCTGGCGGGACGATCTTCTTTTCACCGAGATCCCCTGATGAGGGATCTGATGTGTTCCGCCTCTGCCGGGAAGAAATGCTTCCTTGATGTGTCCAGAACTGCGCCTATGAACTGCAGCTTCATGACGGTATGAGGAGAGACTTCTTGTAGTTGATAAGAATGCCCAGAGACTGAAACAGATCCTGGGTGCTCTGAATAGCCAGCAACAGTGCCTCTTTGGAGGCGGCCATGAGAAGCCAGTCGTCCAGGTACGGGAACACGTAGTGGCCCTGTCTCCTTAGAGACGCTGCCACGACTGCCATACACTTGGTAAAGACCCTGGGGGCCGAAGACAGTCCGAACGGAAGAGCCCGGAACTGAAAATGATGGTCGAGAAACTCGAAGCGCAGGAACCTCCTGTGCGCTTGAGCTACTGGGATGTGCAGATAGGCGTCCTGCATGTCCAGGGACACTAAGAAGGCGTCCTTTTTCAGCATGGGAATGAGCCCTTGGAGGGTCACCATGCGAAAACGTTTGTAGGCGACCGACATGTTGAGGTCGCTGAGGTCCAGGATTGGACACAGGTCCCCTGTTTTCTTTGGAACCAGGAAGAAGTGGGAATAGTATCCGGATCCTATCTGGTTCTCTGGGACATACTCCACCGCTCCCTTTTGCAGGAGCGCGAGTACCTCTTGCCTGATGAGAGATCTGTGCTGACCCGAGTAACGGGAGAGCACAGGAGGCCTTGTGGGTGGCTTGTCCATGAATTCTACAAAGTGGCCTCTTTCGACCAACTGAAGGACCTACCTGTCGGTGATTATGGACCGCCACCCTGGCAGGTGGTCCGCAATGCGGCCCCCGACCTTGGTGTCCTGTTGATCCTGAGGGGCGGGGGCCGGGAAGGAGTCATGCTGTGGCGCCTGAGGGTCCAACAGGCTGGGCTGACTTGGCTGGACGTTGGCTTCGGCCCGCGGACAACTTTCCCTGGGCTCTGCGGGAGAAGGAGCCCCTCTGTTGCGGACCGGCGCGGGATTGCTGTCTCTGCGTCCGGCCTCGGAAACGGCTTTGGTTCCTATGAAAGGAACTAAGCTTGGGTCTGTACATGGCCTGGACAGATCGTACCGCCTTCCTGGCCTCTTGAAGTTTGGTGAGTACCTTCTCCGAGGACTCACCAAAAAGAACTTCTCCATGAAACGAGGCGTCCAGGATGTTCTTCTGGACGTCCGGGGTGAATCTGGAAACACGGAGCCATGAGTGTCTCTGGAGGCATACACCTGAAGCTGCCGCTCTGGCCGAGGAGTCCGTGGAATCATACGCAGCTCGCAGCACCTGGGTTCCCACATCCGAACCTGTATGAAGGAGCTGTAGCAACTCCTCCTTCTGCTCACCTTCTGGCATCTTTTCTGCCAGATCCAGTCCCTGTTCCCACAAGACGTTTTGAAACTGTACCATGTGGGTCAAGTAGTTGAGGGATCTGATGGCGCAGGTAGCGGATGCATACGTGCGCCTGCCCATAGCGTCCAGCTGCTTGGACTCTGGGTCCGGTGGCAGGGTGCTCAAATGTTGCGGCCTCTGGGACCGGTCATGAGAGGCTGTAATGACCAGAGAATCGGCCAGAGGATGTGATGCCAAGTACTGGTCCTCCCTAGGGGCCTTGTACAGGTGGTCAGCTTTCTTCAGCATCGCCGGGAAGCGAGTGTGGATGTTTCCACACTGCCTTGGTGACATCCATGAATGTGTCCACCAAGGGTGGCACCACCACAGGCTTTGGATCTTTTGTCAAGGTATCCGGCAAGGCGCACCGGTTCAATTCTCTGCATCCCAGCCCATGTTCCCTGGATATGCCTCATAATCTCTGAGAACGATGGGTCATCCGGAGGAGATCTTGGAAGCTCACGTGGGTCCGGAGAAGGGACGTTGATCGGAGAGGGGGATCTGGATCTGTCCGAGAAGTCTGATCCCGTGTCCTCCGTCGAAGGCGAACGGCGGCATCTTCTGGGTCTCTTTGGGCTGGGTGACCCTGAAGAAGATCTGGACGGAGGTCTCCTATTTCGTGATCTACCCCTAGGAGGGTCCGTAGGCTCCTGGGGGGAGGGTACTCGGCCCGCATTCCTGGGTGAAGTAGGGGGCACGGGGGCCGGCGGAGTAGCAGGAGGAGGAGGAGGAGGAGGTGGTGTGGGAACCACATCCCTTTTTATGGTGTCCCACCAGTAAGTAAACAAGTCCTTGACCTCGGATATGCTGAGGCCCAACGACGGACCGGGCGCCGACGGCCGGTCGTCGGGTTCCGGCGTCGGCTTCCCAGGGACCACAGGTTCCGGCGAGGGTTCCCTGGGGGGTGCGACAGGACTGGGTTCGCCCATCTGGTCCTCGGGCTGGGTCAGCTCCTCCTCCGTGATCGCCTCTTGACCGACGTCGGTGGGAGGCGAGGGGGTCCTCTTCTCGGTGGGTGCGGACGTCGGTCCCCCGGCCGGTGTCCGTGGAGGCGAAGGCCTGACCGGCGATGGGCGTCTGGCGGTCGTCGGTGCTCGGGACCGATGGTGTTTGGCCGACGTCGGATGGGCCGGCGTCGGGTCCGATGATCTCTTAAGAGAAGTCAGTTCTTTGGTCTTCCGCTGGGGAGGAGGAGGAGGCAAAGAGACTGACCTGGCGTCGGGTTCCAAATGGCGGGAACCGGACTTGTGATGGTGGTGACGGTCCCCTGACCTCGACAGGGCCTTGGTGGCTGAAGACGAAGAAGGTCTGGAGGTCTTGGCCTGAGAAAGAGAGGAGGAACCAGAGGAGGTCTTCACCGCTGCAGGGGGAGGCTGAGAGCGGGCCCGGGAAGGGGAGCGGTCGGACCGGGAGCCGGAGCTACGGGAGTCAGAGGCCCTAGACGGGAACCTGGATCTCACTCTCTCCCTGTGCTTCTCGAGGTGTCTTCGGGCCTTGTCGGAAGATTCCCCCTTGGAGGCTGCATCCATGGCTTTAATCTTCTCCTCGAGCAGGAATGCCTGAAGGGCCTTCTGGCGACGGATCCGGGTCCGGCTGTTGAACCCCTGGCAGAAGGAACAGGCCCGGGTGTTGTGGTCTGGGCCTAGGCACCGGACGCAGGCTGAATGCGGGTCTTTGAACGGGATTTGCTTCCCACAGGCGCACTTCGGAGGATGGCCTTCAACGGAGGTTGGAGAGGACATCAGATAGAAACTGAGCAGAAAAAACAAACTTTTTCCCGAAGGAAGAACTTAACCAGGCGTTGCGCGCTAGAAATGAACCAAAGGGTCGAGACATGCAAGTCGATGGCGGGAAAGAACTGGGGAATCTGGCGGGACCGCCTCCTTATGTACTACGTCTGACGTCAGGGGTGGGACCGACGTCGGAGGCGGTCCCCGTGGAAGATTGCTAGCTAGAAGATTTCCGGGGGGTCCTGACGCCTGCCGGCTTCAGTCCTAATGGTGTTACCTGCTGCAAGAGCTGTATCTCGAAGTAAGATCTGACATTGCTGGCACTGACTGGACCGCTCTCTATAGCTCCTCGGATGCACAGGCTGCCCTAGATATCTTCCTGTCCATCTTCTTGACATTACAAGAAACCCACAGTCATCTAGTGACCAGAAGAGTCAGAAATAGACAGTCCCGCTGGCTGAAATCTGATCTTCTCTCTAAATTATGTCTGAGGGACAAAAGTTGGTTTCAGTTTAAGAAATCTGGTCTACCAGAAGATTTACTTATCTATAGGGAACTTAGAAATGCCTGTAAAAAAGACATTAAGCAAGCAAAGAGATCCTACTGTAAGGCTCTGCTAACTGACTCCCAGGGTGACCCCCAAAACTTTTAGGTCCATATTAAGCAATTCCTAGGCTCAAGTCAGTCTACTACGCCTAACATGGCTCTAAATGGCATCCACTGTAACAATCCCCTCACTACTGCAAACTTCTTTAACGTGCAATTTGCTGACCTCACTCAATACACCTCCACTTTCACCCCACTATCAGATCTGGTCCCTCAAGCAAACCCTGCTAGGCCCACTTTCCACTTCAAATCAGTACACAGGCATGAGGTTCTCAGACTTCTTTGAAACATCTCTGAGTACGCAGCTGTGGGGTCTGATAACTTGGAGCCAAAGCTCCTAAAATTAGCTGCCCCATACATAGCAGCCCCCTTGCAAAGATTTACTTCTTGTGTCAGGCCTGGCCCCTGACATCTGTAAAATATCCAGTGTTACTCCTGTACTCAAAAAGGGTGATCCGCTTAACCCCCTAACTACAGACCATTGCCATACTATCCACACTCAGCAAAATTCTAGAGAAACTGGTTGCCCTCCAAACTACTGACTTTCTTCTGAAAAATTGCATACAACTGATGTACACTGGCTTCGGTAAGGGACACATTACTACTACTGCCCTGCTCAAAACTCCGTCTGACACCCTAGCGCCATGAATTCTGTCTGCCTACGGGTGCCATTTTATAGATGTGACCAAGGCATTTGATCTCGTAGACCACTCCATTCTCATTGCTACTCGCTCTCTAGGTTTCTCATCAAATGTTGTGAACTGGTTTAATTTGCTACCTGACTTAACAGGTCTCAATATGTGAAATTAAATCCCTCTGACAAGGTCATCATCAATATCGGTGTACCTCAAGGGTCTATCTTGGGTCCAGTACTTTTCTCAATTTTATAAACAATATCACCTCCAATCTCCTAAAGACCTCTTCTACTGTATGCAGATGACATCGTACTATATATCAGTTCACACAGTATAGAGGACATAAACTCTTGACTCTCCACTGATTTTCAGCTTATCCAACAGTGGCTTGCTAATCACAAACTTATCCTAAATAACACTAAGACCCAAGCTACGCTATTTGGGTCCAAGCTCAAACTCAAACACTCCCAAGAGTTCTGACCTCCATAGTTAATCTATCTGTAAGCTGGTCAACTCTAAATTAGGCATCGCCTACCATATGAGCTATGCACTCAACCCCTCAGCCAGGCTGGCTATTGCTTATGGGATATTACTCCCCTCACTTACCTATGGGGTTGCCGCTTATGTCTCTGCCTGCAACTCAAGTCTACAAAACTGGGATGTTGCCTATAATAATATCTGTTGCTTCACTTCCTTCTCCCCCCGGCTGAAACATAATTGTCTCCTCTACTCAGATCTGGGCTGGCTTCCCCTCCAAGAGCTTAGGTACTATGCTCTCGGATCCATTACTGATAACATCATCAGATCCAGTACACCTAAACCCCTCGCTAGTCTCTTTCTACACCAGAAAACTAACTATGCCTTGCGCTCTGCTGACCAGGCCCGTTCTGATCCCCAGACACCACACTTCCAAAGGTGGTCACGCCTTTGCTGCCATGCTCCCCATTTCTGGAACACACTCCCACTAACCCTATGTCAATCCGCTTCTCATATCTCCTTCAAAAGAGAACTACACCACTATCTCTTCTCCTCCTATGTCTGCTCCTGCTTTAAACCACTCTAGCCCTCACTTTCCCTCTTCCGGCACCTCTCCTCTGTTTGTCCTTTGACCCTGGGTTCCACTCCAACAGGGAGCACTTTTTTCTTTCCTTCCTCTGCCCACTACCAACCTGTCTCCTACTTTATTACTACCTGCTGTCTTTGTGCTCTATTCCTCGTCCCTGTACACTGCTCAGTCACCCTAAAAATTTACCTGATTGTATTTTTGATACATGCTTAACCTAAATGATGCATTGTTCTTGCCAGAGTTTCCGCTGTTAATTTCACTCAAATACTTACTTGTCATTTGTAGTAGTGTACTAAATGTTTTCAGTAAGTTTGTCTCTATACCCTCCTGGGTCGTGCCTGAAAATAGTCTTGTTGGCTAGTGCACCTACCCGGTTAACAAAAACTAAATAAAAATAAATAAAATCCACACTCTTTGGCAGACTCCTAGCAGTTCTCTGGGAGGAGGGAGGCAAGGAGCACACCCCCTACTTAGGGAACAGAGACTGGAGAAATGAGGCCCCAAAACCAGCATCCCGGCATGACTCAAGGTCGATGTGGTAGTGGGTAATGAAGGTGTTTGCTGACTTCCAGGTAGCAGCCCGGCAGATTTCCTGTATAGGGATGTCCCTGGAAGCAGCCACCGATGCAGCAGTATGGCAGGTGGAATGAGCTCTTATCCCACTAGGAGGATCCTTGCCCGCCAACTCATAGCACAGACCTATGCATGATGTAATCCATCTCGCAATGGTCCGTTTAGCTGCAGGCCTGCCAGAAGCGGCTTCAGCGTAGGTGACAAACAGCTGGCTAACCTCTCCACGAATTTCTGCCGTCCTTTCCTTATAATAGGAAAGAGCACATCTCAGGTCCAAAGTATGGAGCCTGTACTTGGTGTCCGAGGTGTAGTTAGGGTAGTATACCGGCAGAGTCAACACCTGGTTAAGGTGAAACTTTGACCACCTTCGGAAGGAATTTCGGGTTGGAGTGCAGGACAACTTTGTCCCTGTGAAAGACAAGATAAGAGGAGTCCACCGACAGCACCTGGAGTTCCCCTGTCTTTCTGACTGACGTGATAGCCACCGGGAAGGCCATCTTCCCCGACAAATGTAAGAGCTCACACTTGTGCATGGGTTGGAATGGCTTGCCCATGAGCTTTGCCAAAACCAGCAACAGATCCCATGGAGGTGGAGGTTCACGCACCGGAGGGGATATGTGATCCAGACCTTAGAAAAAACGCCCGACCACAGTCTCCTGGGCCCATGTCAGCTGACCGGCCCGTGCCCGGTAAGCAGAAATGGCTGCCAGGTACACCCTAAGGGTCGATGACCACAGACCCCCTTTGGAGAGAGACCAAAGGTAGTCTAAAATGTTAGCCCACAGAACAGGATAAGAGGTCCAGACTCTTACCCTGGCACCAAATGGAAAATCTTTTCCATTTGAAGGCATAACATTTCCTGGTCAATTCCTTACAAGATGCCTCCACCACTGTGTAGACATCCTCAGAAAGACCCAAAGCCTGGAACTCTAGCCGCTCAGGTACCAGGCTGTGAGGTGCAGGGATTGAAAGTCCAGATGGAATACCTTCCCCTAGTTCAATGATATCAGGTCCAGGTGTGTACAAAGCCACTCCAGGGCCCTGCAGCTGAGGCTGTGGAGATCTGGATACCAGAACTGACGGGGCCAATTTGGGGGGTATCAGAATCACCTTCTCCTTGTCCCTCCTCACCTTGAGAAGCACCTTGTGGATCAAGGAAAATGGAGGGAAGGCGTAGAGGAGGCCTGTGGTCCATGGCCTTGAGAAGGCATCCCCCTGCAGTAAGCCCTGATGAGGGGGGTGGGCATGGTACAGTCTCAGCTTGGTGCTCTCCCTGGAGGAAAACAGGTCCACCAACGGTTTGCCCCAATGGGAGAACAGATTGTAAGCTACCTCTAGATGGAGAGACCACTCGTGGGATGTCTGGCTTATGCTGCTGAGAGCATCCGCCAGTTGGATCGAGACTCCTGCCACATGGATGGCAAGGAGATCTGCCTCCAACTGGCTGATGAGGGTCCAGATTCGGAGCGCTTCCTTGCAAAGCAGATGGGAGTGTGTGCTGCCCTGTTTGTTGAGGTAGTACATGGTCATGGTATTGTCCGTCTGGACTTGAAGCACTTGATCCGGAGCTGAGGAGCGACAGCTGACAGGGCCAGCCTGACTGCTCTGAGCTCCAACAGGTTGATGTGGCATTGGGACTCCTCGGGGGTCCAGAACCCGTGGGCCCTGTTGTCCCCCATGTGGGCTCCCCAGCCCATGAGAGATGCTTTGGTCATAGGGACGACCGTTGGCTCGGGACGGACAAATGAGATCCCTTCCTGCAATTGGCCTGGGATGGTCCACCATTGGAGAGTGTCCCACATCTTCTGGGTTACAGTGATCAGCTGGTCGAAGTGACCAAATCGCTGAGTCCACTGGGTGGCCAGCTCCCATTTTAGGGGGCGCATGTGCCACCTGGCCCAATGGACCACTGAGGTGCATGCCGCCATGTAGCCCAGAAGGTGCAGAAAGTCCTGGGCAGGGCGCAAGTGCACAACCAGAAATGATCGGGCAAAGGAAGAGAGAACCTTCACCCTGTCCGCCAGGAGACGAGCTCTGGCTTGGCGAGAGTCAAGCTCTGCCCTAATAAAGTCCATCACCTGAGAGGGCATGAGTTCCGACTTGGCCTCATTGATCAGGAGGCCTAGTTGGGAGCAGGTTTGGAGGGCCAGATCCCTGGAACTCTCCACCTCCTGAAGGGAGGAACCCGCCAGGAGCCAGTCGTTGAGATAGGGGTATATCCAAACTCCTCGATGCCAAAGATGGGCTGCCACCACTGCAATGCACTTGGTGAAGACCCAAGGGGCCGATGACAGGCCGAACGGCATGGCTCGGAACTCGTACAGGGTCCCTCGGACGCTGAAGTGGAGGAACCGCTGGTGGGATGGACGGACTGGGACGTGAAAGAACACGTCCTGTAGATCCAGTGAACAGAACCACATGTTTCGCTCCAGAGATGGTATGATCTGGTTCAGAGTTACCATCCGGAAAGTGCAAGACCTGAGATATTGATTCAGGTCGTGGAGATCTAGGATGGGGCGCCAACCCCCCGTCCGCTTGGGCACCAGGAAGTACCTGGATATGAAGCCTGGGTCTGTAGGAGTATCCAGCACTGGAGCTATCGCCTCCTTGTGAAGGACCTGAGCAATGTCGTCCCGAAAGGCCGAGTGAGTGCGAGCTGAGATCCTTTCCTCCCCAGGGGCGCGGGCTCGGCTGGGAAGGTACTGCTTGAATTCTAGAGGCAGCCCTGGCCGACCACTTCCAGAACCCACCTGTCCGAAGTGATACCGGACCAGGAGGAAAGAAAGTGGTGGAGCCGGCCCCCTACGGGAGGACCCAGAGCTGGCATGACGGATGTGGGGGAGGCAACCTCTGACCCGTCACTGAGCAGGCTTAGAGGAGGAGGAGGCTCCTGGACCAGCACCCCAACCTCCTTTACGGGGCTGCTGAGGACCCTGCTTGGGCCTGAGGCACCAAGCTTGAGCCTGCTGCTGCTGCTGCTGACCTCCCTAATAGGAGGGCTGTCTAACCGCAAGGGAAGAGTGCCGAAAAGGCTTCTTCTTGTGCTTCTGCTGGTTCTTGCCTGAAGAACCCTTTGCAGAGGTAGCATCCAAGGTGGCACTGGACTGCTCTATATGCTGGAGGTGACCTGCCACTCCCAGACTGAAGAGGTCGGTGCCAAGGAAGGGCACGTCAGCTAACTTGTGCTGAGTATCCGCCCGGGAAGGAGGATAACCTCAGCCAGGCCCTGCAAGTGGCCACCATGGCTGCTAAGGAGCGGTCACAGGAATCTCCAATATCCAGGGCCATCGGGAGTTGCTGTTTAGCAACAGCACAGCCCTGGTCACAGACCTGCTTAACCATGGTCTGCATGTCCACTGGGAGATGAGGGAGGACTTCATCTAGTGACCCCAGAAGGGCATGAGAGAAGTGTGCCATTATCACAGCCGAGCTGGCCTGACGAAGGCTCAAGGATGAGACTGCATAAACCTTCCAGGCAGAATGGTCCTATACTTGGACTCCTTGTCCGGAGGGCGGCCACTGTCAGATGAGCTACCCATGCATCTAAACACAGAGGCAATCACAAGACTCTCGGCCGAGGGATGCTCTGTGAAACCCGCTAGGGACCTCATAGGAACTATATACTTGCGGGCCATGCAGGCAGACAGAGCTGGGCAAGATGCATGGCACTGCCATAGCTCAAGGGCCGGGCCAACAATGGCTTCAGCCACCGGAAAAGCCTCTGTCGGGGTATCCTCCCTCTTGAGGATATCTGCGAGGAGGTACTCTGCCTTCCTTTGGATGGGCTCCAAGGGCATTCCGGTCGATTCTGAAATGAGGCGGAGGATGCCCTGAAAGAAGAAGGAACTTTCTCCAAGCCTGCCACTGATGACTCATCATCCCCCAGATGCGAGTGCAGACCAGTGGCATCTGAGACCGAAGAATCGGGATATAAGGGTCTCCCACTTATGTCTCCCTCAATACGCCAACGGCGATTGGGGACCACCGTAATGGACAGATGAAGGGGAAGGCTGGAGTCTGTCCTATCCTCTTTTGAGGGAGCCCCTCCCTGAGGCTGCTTAGGTGTGGTTCCACCAAGATCAGTTGGGAGACCGAAACAGGCTGAGCTGGAATGCGTACTGGCCCTATTGAAGGAGGAACTGGAATCTTCGGTTCCGGAGGGGTCGGCGTCAGCGTAAGAGACTGAGGCCAAGAAATGGCTGGTGGTGCCAGCGGAGCTGGCTTCTGACCGGTCATAATCAGCTGTTGCCATATGAGGTCCTCATAACGTTGACGGAGTTTCTGTCTAAGTCTCTTCTCGTCCGAGGGGGATGAGGATCAGTGGCGCCACCTCTTTCTAGAGTGCTTGTGACCTTTCTTCAGTTTTTCGACTGAAGGGGTCCTAGTCCTCGATCGAGACCGATGGGGTCAGCTGGTTTGATTGGGAGAAGCCAGGGTCGGTGAGAACCGAGGTTCCAGCACCTTTCCCTCGATCGGGATACACGAGGGCTGGGTCTCCTCATCGGGGAAGGAAAGGATAGGTGTCCTTTCCAAGGAGTTGTCGATGGGAGTCGGCGACAGCGGCTCGATTGGGTTGAGAGAAATCTCGGCCGGTTCAGCCGTGTCCTCAGCCTCAGTGCCTTGGCCTGACAGAAGGTCCGAGAAGCTGGCTGCCGAGGAGGCGATCTCGACCGAGTTCGAGACCTCAAGATCCTGGGAATCGGACCACTCTCGGTCCCAGGAATGCCTTCTTCAGCTAGAAGAAGATTTAGGGTCCTTGTCCCTTTTCTTAGGGCGGGAGGAGTGTGAGCCTGAGGGCGCCTCACCCCTGGTGGGGAGAGACTGGCACAGCTCCCGAAAGGACCCAGTGAAGGTGGAACCCAGGTTAAGCGGCACGAAAAAACTTCGGCTGGCTGAAGCTTGAGCAGCTTCCTCTTCAAAAGCCGCCATCTGGTAGAGCTGCTCGGCGGATCCCACGGCCACGGAAACCATCCACCTGGCCTCCTTTAATTTCACTGGTGGGTTACGAAGCTCCGGTCTCCCTACTTTCAAGCGTGCCTTGCAGTCATCCAGGATGTTGGGATAGAAGGCCAGACAAATGGTGCAAGAAGTGGTGTCATGCACGACACCCAGGCAATAGACGCACGAGAGGTGGGTATCGGTGCACGACATTTTCTGCCCACAGGGACACCAGCGAAATCTGGGGGATGACTTGCCCTCTATGTCTGATGCACTCGGATCGGAATTGTAAACTCAGATGAGTTTTAAAGAAAGCAATTGCGGTGAAAGCAGTCGTTGAGAATCCAGGGCCTACGAACTGCAGAAGTAGCACGAGGGAACCTGAACCTTCCAGCGGAAAGGAAGATCTGGTGTCATGGGGCAGAGCCGAGTTATTTATCACCCGGGTGGGTGGGAGGAGCCAGCTTGAAGACTTTCCAGTGAGATTTAAAGGGAAAGGGACAAGACAAAGAGTGTGGATGAACAACATATCCAGGCTCCTAGAACCTGTGTTTTGTTGATCCAGCGGAACTACTTCTACTGCCCTGTTGTTCAGAAGGCCTTGTACCTCAGAAGCAAGAAGGTTTGACTGTACTGCTGACAGCCTGGGCTGTTGTGTAGGGGGATGATCCAGAGGGGTTTCCCAAAGGCTGAGTGAGTACCCCTCGCGGATTATACGGAGGACCCATTTGTCTGATGTTATGGATTTCCACTGGTTGTAGAACTGAGTCAGACGTCCTCCCACTGCTGAGGAAGAGTCCCCCTTGGACAGTTGAGGTGGGACCTGGGCCAACTGACACTTGTTGGCACCCCCTGGGAGGAGGCGGATGCGGGTCGAGCCATCTTAATGGCAGACCTAGTCTTCTGTGTGGCCTCCAGAGCTTGCTCCACCTGGGGCCCGAACAGATACATACCGTCGAAGGGTAAAGCCATGAACTGCTGCTGGGCATCATTCGTGAAGTCCGAAGTGCGTAGCCAAGAGCGGCGACGGGTGCAGATGCCAGCCGCTGCCGCTCAGGAAGCAGTATCAAAAGCGTCCATTGCAGCTTTAACCTGCTGGTTGTTGGACTTGATACCCCTGGTTATGGTCTGAAATAACTCTGAATTAGTTTCTGACTTGGGCAGAGTTTCTACCATTTGTTTGAGCGAATGCCAAATAACATACTCATACTGAGAAAAATAGCCCTGGTAGCTGGCAATTCGCATACCCAGGGTGGAAGCAGCAAAGACTCTCTTACCTAAGGTGTCTGTCTTGCGAGATTCTTTATTTATAGGCCGGACTGAACATGCCTGAGGGAGAAAGGCCTTATCATCCTCTGCTAAGACTACAATGGGATCAGCAAAGGCTTGTGAGGCCAATATGGGACAATCCTTGGGAGGAGCATTCTTCCTTTATATATGGACTTTGCCATGGAAGGGATGAGAGCAGGATTGTTCCATACCATCTGAGAGAGAGTCTCGAAAGAGGGTTGTACCAGAGGAGTTAAATCCATAGGGATCTCTGGGACATGTAGGTATTGTAGTCTTAAAAGCTTCCCAGGATCGATTTCTGTAGTCTGGAGAGAAAGAGTAGAATTTAAATTTTAAGCAGAGACTTAAAGGAAAGGTCTTTGACCACAAGCTTTGCAGCAGGATTGATCCCTGCTCCTTCAACATCATTACCCAATCGAAGATCTGGGTCAGGCTCAAAATCATCTCCTGACAGTCCAGGAGGGACTGTATGGTCAGGAAAAGAGTGAAAATCAGTAGGAAAAGTAGAAGAGGAAAGAATCAGAGTCAAAACCCCTGGAGGCCAGACGACGCCGCACCAAGCCTCGGCGCTGATGAAGAACACAGTGCCAAACACAAGGAAGTCAGCGCCATCGGAAACAGCCCAGCACCCGGTGCCAATAGAGCCCATGGAGCCGCAGATGGCACTAACAGAGTCCACGGCGCCGTGGATTGTGCCAATAGACTCCCCAGCACCGCGGATGGTGCCAAGAGTGTCCTCAGTGCTGTGGACAGCCCAAGGGTCTGAAAACTGTGATTTGAGAAAAAAGAAGGAAAACTGGCAGGAGATAGAGGCATTGGTGTGGCCCCCTGTGCCACAGCCATGTGAGGGGGGGGGGAAACACCGGCGCGTGGAGTCAACGGCACTGAAGAAGGTGCGACTAGGAAGGTCCAACCTCCCTACCCATTCCCTTGCACGGCCCGAAGGCCTCGGAGTGACTGGATCAGGCAGCTGGACCGACCTCCGAGTCCTATTGCTCCATAAGAGCAGCCCACTGGTGAAACTGCTCATTGGAGGCCCCTCCAATAGGCAGGAACAGGTTCTGATATTGAGGAGGTCGGCCACTGGAGACAGAGACCGGCACCTGGCCCCAATAACTGATTGTCGAAGTGCAGACATACCAGAAGGCGACCTTGAGTGATGCCTTCTCTTATTTTACTTGTGTGCCGAAGAAGAGCTCGAGGCTGAATGGTGCCGAGAGTGGGACCGTTTCCTTTTATGCTTTCGGGAGAACCACCCATCTCCCGGAGCATCGGACCATCCGCTGTCAGACCCTCCCTCTAGAAAGGGCTGTGGACCGGACTCAGCTCGGCTGACTGAACAGCTTTCATATGAAGACTCCCTACTGTCACCTGACCCGCTCATGGTTGACTCTGTCAATGAAGGGCTGAAGACTTCTTACTTCTAATAAGTAAAATTAAATATAATCAGTATTTATTTCGAAGATAAATTACAAAACAATAAAATGAAAACTATGCTCCTAGTTTGAAGTTTGACTCCCAGCGGGCGAGCGATGTTGTCACTGAAGCGCACTCGACGGCGGGAAAAAAGGAACTGAGTCGGTTAGAAGGTTGACGCCGAGATAGTCTTTACCGCACGAGCCGGAACTCGCGGTACCGCTCCCTCACGGCTCCATCTCTGGTGCCAGCCCTCTTGGAAAGTTTGCTCCCGCTGGGTCTTAGTGCCTCCAGCGTAGATTCCCATTAGTGTGAATGAGTGGTGAAGACTTTATGTCCAGGAAGATCCATATCTGCTGAGGCCAGTAGGGGGCAACTAGGATCATTTTGCCCCTGTGTTCCTCCAACCTGAACAACACTCTCTGGATAAGAGGAACTGAAGTGAATGCACAAAGAAATAGATTTTGCTAGTACAGTCTGAATGCATTCTAACAAAAAGCATCTGTCCTGGATTTCTGGAGCAAAACTGAGGTAGTCTGCAGTTTGGTACGTGTCTCTCATTTTTAGAGTGTTCTGGACTCCTGGCAGATAGATTACTTGGAGCAAGATCCCCTGCTCCGGACACAAGTTCCATACTCTCATTGCCTCTCGGCAGGGAGGGTAAGAGTGAGCTCCTCCTTGCTTGCTGACATAGTACATGACAGACTTGTCCATTGGAGAACTGTCTTTTGGCTGATCAAGTCCACTAGGGCTTTCAGACTGTGCAGAAATGAAAATCACATACTGTAATTCTTGATCTTCCAGGATATCTGCACCATTCATTACTGGTGGGATACTAGCTGGAGCGTGTAGCTTTAAGATTTTAGAGGCAGAAGCCGATGTCAGACATAGTACCGCTCACGAAGCCAACGCATAATGTGGTGCTTGCGAGGTTGGCCAGTAACAGACTCCCTAACCTCTTAAATTCTGCTCATAGGAGGGAAACTAAAAGAAGAGGGTGGGGGCAAGGAAGTCAAGGACAGGGAAAAGGAAAAGGATATAAAATAAACCACTAAGCCGGCCAGAGAGAGAAGAAGCAAGAACTCTGGGTAGGGGCTTTAAGGTCAGGGCTGACCAGAGCCACTGAGAAGGCCAAAGAGACAGAGAGGTAGAGAGACACAGAGGATCCCTTGTCCTTGGTCAAGAATGTGTGTCTAACTGCCTCGCTCCCATTCCAGCTAGGAATGGCTGATTTCTTAGGAGTAACCTAAGTAGAAAGGGTAAGCCATAGAAAGTGCAGCTCAAGAAGGGTAGCCAGGAAGAAAAACTCCTCAGTTAGGATAGAATACTGAATGTGAGGGCCCTGAAGAAATATAGAAACGTAGAATCTGATGGCAGATAAGGACCGCTTGGCCACCTAGTCTGCCCATTTCCCTACCTAATGGATAAGCAGCAGATCCTAGTTAACTAACAACCTACATCCTCCTACCCCCCCACTAGAACTGCCTTATGTCTGTCCCATGCATTCTTGAATTCCCCCACTGATTTTGACCCTACAATCTCCTCAAGCAAGCTGTTCCATGCATCTACAACCCTCTCTGTGAAGAAATACTTACTCACATTACCTCTGAGCCATCCCCTCTCTAACTTCAAATTGTGCTCCCTTGTTCTTGCACATCTCTTTTTCTGAAAGATGCTACCCTCTTGGACTTTGTTGATTCCCTTGAGGTATTTGAAAGTTTCTATCAAGTCCCCCCCTCTTTCCTCGAGGCTCTATTTATTTATTTAGTTTTTGCTGGCCTATACATCTTAAGCTCCTTTAGTCTTTCTTCATATGTCTTCTGGTGCAGACCCTGCACCATTTTAGTTGCCCTCCTCTGGACAGCCTCCACCCTGTCTATGTCTTTGCGGAGATGGGGTCTCCAGAAATGAAAATTACGTACCTACCGCAATTCTTGATCTTCTTGGACGAAGTCTCCACCACTCATTCACACTAATGGGATCTACGCCGGAGGCGCTAGAACCCAGCTGGAGCAAACTTTTCTTGCAGGAGGGCTGGCGCCAGAGATGGAGCTGCGAGGAGTGGCGCTGAGAGCCTCTGCTCGAGCGGCAATGACTATCTCGGCGTCAACCCTCCAACCGCCTCAGTACATTTTTTTCCGAGGAGGTGCAGCGTAACTAACCTAGAAGGCTAGCCTAACCAAAAACTGGACCTAAGAAGACCCGTATAAGAAGGGTCAAGAAAGAAGTCTTCACATCCTAAAGATTGAGGGAATGAAGAGCAACAATGGAGCTGAGCTCTGGGGATGGTGGGTGGGCGTGTGAATGAGTGGTGGAGACTTCATCCAAGAAGATCAAGAATTACGGTAGGTACGTAATTTAAATATCTTCCTGGACATAAAGTCTCCACCACTCATTCACACTAATGGGAGAGTACCGAGCTAATAATCCCCCGAGAAGGTGGCAGGAGAGACCAAGAGCTCACAGACTAAGGACAGAAGTCCATTAAGGATGGTTCTGCCAAACGAAACATGTCGTCTGGCATGGACATCCAGGGCATAGTGTTTGTCGAAAGTATGCACTCATTTCCAGGTGGTCGCATTGCAAATATCTGCAATGGGCACATTGCGGATTTCCGCCAGGGATGCCGCCACCGCTCTAGTAGAGTGAGCGTACACTCTGCCTTCCAGCTTAACCTGCACCATGGAATAACAGTGGCGAAGGCATGCCACCAGCCATGCTGAAATGCATCTGATAGCGACAGGTTGACCCAGCCGAGTCTCACTGAAGGAAACAGTTGTTGAGCTTTGCAAAAATCCTTTGTCCTATCTAAATTGAAATGCAAAGCTCTTTTGATGTCCAAAGAATGATTTTGGAAGTTCGCAAGGTAAGTAGGAAGGATCAAAGGTTGGTTTAGATGGAATTCTGAAATAACCTTAGGGAGAAACTTAGGATGGGTCCTAAGAACTACTTTGTCTTCATGAAACACAGTATATGGAGGGTCTGTGACCAAGGCATGTATCTCAGAGACCCTGTGGGCAGAGGTAATGGCCACCAGGAAAGCTGTTTTCCAAGTGAGGAATTTCAACTCATAGGTAGCTAGAGGCTCGAGAGGTCTTCGAGTGAGCATGTCTAGCACAAGATTAATGTCCCAGCCTGCGACTGGATGTCTGATAGGAGGTCTGGTATGCAGAATTCCCTTAAGAAACCTTTTAACCATGAGTAACTGAGCCAGTGACAAGGAAAGTACTGGCTCATGATAAGCTGAAATGGCACAAATGTGAACCTTGACTGTACAGTATTGCAGACCTGAATTTGAGAGGTCCAAAAGGTACTCTAGAACTTTATTTGGTGGGCAGGAAAAAGGATTCAAAGAGAATTTTGCACACCAGAGTGAAAAACGCTTCCATTTGGCTGTGTAAGTTTTCCTAGTGGCTGGCTTGCGTGCAGCCAGAAGAATGTCTGAAACTCTGCGGGAGACATTGAACCTGTTCACTGCTATCTCTTCAGGAGCCAAACATGAAGGCGAAGTGATCTCAGATAGGGATGGACTACAGGCCCCTGAGTCAGAAGGTTCATCTGAAGGGGAAGCGATTTTGGAGGGGTTTCCGACATACTGTTGAGTAACGGTAACCATATCTGCTGAGGCCAGAAGGAAGCAATGAGAATCATTTTGTTCCCCTGGGACTCGAACTTGAGAAGTACCCTCTGAATTAGAGGAAGAGGCGGAAAGGCATATAGAAAGCGTTTTGTCCACTGCAGCCTGAACGCATCCTGACAGAAAACACCAGGCAGGCCCTGGATTTCTGGAGCAGAAGAGAGGCAGTTTTGTGTTGAGTGGGGATGCAAAAAGGTCCAGGTCTGGAGTTCCCCACTCTGTGAATAGTGACTGAACTACGGCTGAGTCAAGAGACCATTCGTGAAGATCTGTCTCTGTTCTGCTGAGACGGTCTGCCAGTTCGTTCTGCACTCCTGGCAGGTAGGCCGCTCGAATTAGCGCCTTGTGCTCCAAGCACCATTTCCATACTCTCATCGCTTCCCTGCTTAAGTGGTAAGAGTGAGCCCCGCCTTGCTTGTTGATGTAATACATCACTGCTTTGTTGTCTGTTTGAAGGAGAATGTTCTTGTGACAGAGAATGTCCTTCAAAGCCTGGACTGCATAAAGGACGGCTCTCATTTCTAAGACATTTATGTGAAGCTGGGACTCGTCCTGAGTCCATGTACCTTGAGTGTGGAGAGTCTGACAGTGAGCTCCCCACCCCATCAGGGACACGTCCGTGGTAATGGAAATCTGATGATCCAGTGAAGCAAAGGGATACCCTTCCAGAAGATTGTCCTCTTGAGACCACCTCGTGAGTGACTTCTTCAGAGGTTCTGTCACTTTGATGAGAAAGGACTGAGGGTAAGTGGTTGGGGACCACTGAGTACTGAGCATCCATTGAGAGGTTCTCATGTGAAGGTGTGCTAGGGGTACAGTGAACACCAAGGATGCCATGAGACCTAGCATCCGTTGCATCGAGATAGCTCGAACAGAGCTGTTCTGTCTGATGTAACAGGCCATCTGTAGGATATCATTCCTTCTGTCCTCTGGTAGAAATGCTTTCGCACAGGAGGTGTCCAGAAGAGATCCTATGAAAAGGAGCCTCTGGGAGGGCTGCAGCTGTGATTTCTTGAGGTTTAGCAGGACGTCCATGGACGTGAGAAAGTCTGAGGCCATGGCAACGGCGTTGAGATTTCTTTGCCTTGAAGGGCTCGCTAGAAGCCAGTCGTCCAGCTATGGGAACACCTGTATTCCGACTTTTCTGAGATGCACTGTGAGAATTGCACAACACTTTGTAAAAACTTGTGGCGCCGAGGATAGCCCAAAGGGCAGGACTCTGAACTGATAATGCTGTCCCAAAGCCACAAACCTTAGGTATTTGTGATGCTTTGGATTAATAGGAATATGTTGGTAAGCATCCTGCAAGTCCAGGGAGGCTAACCAGTCGTGCTGATGAAGCAAGGGTAACAGGGTCCCTAGCGTTATCATCTTGAATTTCTCTTTGGGAAGAAACCTGTTTAATTTTCTGAGGTCCAAAATGGGGCGCATGCCCCCGGTTTTCTTTGGAACTAGAAAGTAATGGGAGTTGAACCCTGTGTCCCATTGATCCAGCGGAACTACTTCCACTGCCCTGTTGTTCAGAAGGCCTTGTATTTCGGAGGCGAGAAGCTCTGACTGAAGAATTGAGAGTTTTGGCTGCCGCTTGGGGAGAGAATCCGGAGGGTTCTCCGAAAAATTGAGGGAATATCCCTCGTGGATTATCCGAAGGACCCATTTGTCCAAAGTTATGGACTTCCACTGGTTGTAGAACTGAGTCAGACGACCTCCCACAGCTAAAGAGTCCCCCTCAGGCAGCTAAGGTGGGACTTGGGCCAGAAACTCAGAAGGTGGCACTGGGCGCTTTGGGTCCTTGTGCCTCTGTTGCATTTTCTTTTGAGGCTGAGGGGCTTGATTTTTATTAAAACCTCCCCTGCCTTTGCCTCGAAAGGACTGACGGTTATGAAACTGGCATTTGTTATCACCCCCTCGAGAGGGGGCCGGAGGAGGTCGAGCCAATTTAATGGCTGACCTAGTCTTTTGTGTGGCCTCTACAGCTTGTTCTACTTGAGGACCGAAGAGATACACACCATCAAAGGGCAACGTCATGACCTGTTGCTGGGTATCATTTGTGAAACCGAAGTATGCAGCCAGGAATGGCGGAGGGTACAAATGCCCACCACTGCCGCTCGGGAGGCAATATCGAAGGCGTGCATAGCTGCTTTAACCTGCTGGTTGTTGGACTCGATGCCCCTGGTTATGGTTTGAAGAAGCTCTGAATCAATGTCCGACTCCGGTAGAATTTCAACCATTTGTTTGAGCGAATGCCAAAGAATATAGTCATATTGAAAGAAATAGCCCTGGTAGCTGGCGATACGTATACCAAGGTGGATGCAGCAAAGACTCTCTTATCTAAAGTATCTACCTTACGAGATTCTTTGTTTATAGGTCGAGCTGTAGTAGTCTGAGGAAGGACGACCTTATCATTCTCTGCCGAGACTACAATAGGATCCGCAAAGGCTTGGGAGGCCAAAATGGGTCGATCCTTGGGAGTAGCATACTTCCTATCTATGGACTTAGCCACAGAAGGAATGAGAGCAGGATTATTCCATACCATTTGAGAAAGCGTCTCAAAGGAGGACTGTACCAGGGGAGTTAAATCCACAGGGATGTCCGGAACATGAAGGTACTGGAGTCTTAAAAGCTTCCCAGGATCGATGTCCATAGTCTGGACAGAAAAAGTGGAATTCAAATTTTTCAGCAGAGACTTAAATGACAGGTCCTCGACCACAGGCTCTGTAACAGGATTAGATTCTGCTCCTTCCACATCAGCACCCAGTCTAAGATCTGGGTCAGGCTCAATATCATCTCCTGACAGTCCAGAAGGGACTGCATGGACAGGAAATGATTCAAAATCAGCAGAAAAAGAGGAAGGAAAAGAAAACGGAGAGGAGACGCCCTGAAGGTTGTCAGAAGAAAAGCCCGGTCTCGGCGCCGAGGAAGAGCACGGTGCTGACAGGCCGCACTGTGCCGTCAAAGCAGACAGTGCTGAAGAGAAGCATGGCGCCGACAGGGGCCACGGCACCAAGGTCGGCACTGGAAATGGTGCCGAGTGAGCCACCAACGCCAACAAAACCAACCCAGAGCACCCGAAAATTAGAATTTGAGGGGAAAAGAAGGAAGAATATTAGGAGATAGAGGCATCGGTGTCGCCCCGTGCCGCAGCCATGTGAGGGGGGAAAACACCTGAGCGTGGAGTCGATGGCACCGAAGAGGGTGCCGTGCGACTAGGGAGGCCCAATCACCCTGCCTGATCCCCCTAAGAGCATGAGGGCCCCTGAGTGACCGGGCCAAGCAGCTGGACCAGCCTCCGAGCCCATTCCTCCTTAAGAGCAGCCCACTGATGAAACTGCTCACCGGAAGCCCTACCAGAAGGTGGGGAAGGGCTCCAATGTTGAAGAGGTCGGAGACCAGAACCAGAAACCGGCGACTCCGAACAAGGAGACTGGCAACTGACCCCAATGACCGATTGTCAACGCGCAGACATATCAGAGGGCGACCTCGAGTGATGCCTTCTCTTTTTTGACCTACGGGTTGAGGAAGAGCTCGAGGCCAAACGGTGCTGAGAATAGGACCATTTACTTTAATGCTTCTGGGGGGGGACCACCCATCCCCTCGGGCATTGGACTGACCGTTGTCAGACTCCCCTTCCAGAGAAGGCGGCAGAATGGACCCAGCCCGGCTGACTGAACAGCTTTCATATGAAGTCTCCCTACTGTCACCTGACCCGCTCATGGTCGACTCCGTCAATGTAGGCTGAGACTTCTTTCTTTGAAAAGAACAAATAATCGTAAGTGGTACTTTATTCGAAAAATACTACAAAATAATAAACTGAAAAACTATGCTGCTAGTTGCAAGTTTGACTCCCGGAGGAGCAAGCGTATCATCACTGAAATCACTGGCTACTCGGCAATGGGGAAAAAAGGAACTTGAGGCGGTTGGAGGGTCGATGCCGAGACAGTCATTGCCACTCAAGCAGAGGCTCTCGGCGCCACTCCTTGCGACTCCATCTCTGGCGCCAGCCCTCCTGCAAGAAAAGTTTGCTCCCGCTGGGTCCTAGTGCCTCCGGCGTAGATCCCATTAGTGTGAATGAATGGTGGAGACTTTATGTCGAGGAAGATCTGTACACAGTCCTCCAGATGTGGTCTTACCAAATGTCTGTACAGAGGGACAAAAAATTCCCGTTTTCTACTGGTGATGCCTCTCCCTATGCATCCCAGTATCCCCCAGCCCTCCTTACTGCCTTCTCACATTGCTGGACCACCTTTAGGTCGTCTGATATGACTACCCCCAGGTCCCTTTCCATTTTTGTTGTTGTCGGTATCTCACCCCCCATTGTGTACCCTTCCCCTGGGTTTTTGTTTCCCAGGTGCATTACTTTGCACTTCTTCGCATTGAATCTAAGCTGCCATACATTTGACCATTTCTCTGACCTTGCCAAGTCCCTTTTCATCCTTTCCATCCCACCTTGCATATCAACCCTGATGCAGATCTTTGTGTCATCTGCAAAGAGACATACTTTTCCTTCCAGTCCTTCTGCAATGTCACTTATAAAGACATTAAAAAAGACTGGCCCCAGTACTGAACTCTGCGGTACCCACTAGTAACCCCCCTTTCTGCACTGTGGACTCCATTTACTATTACTCTCTACGTCCTGTTTGTCCAGCCAGTGTTTTACCCAGGCTACCATCCTGGGACCCACTCCCAGGCTGGCTAATTAGTTAATCTTTTGTGAGGGACTGTGTAAAATGCCTTGCTAAAGTCTAGGTAGGCCATGTCCACAGCCCCTCCCTGGTCTACTACTTTGGTCACGCAGTCAAAGAAATCAATTAGATTTGTCTGACATGACCTTCCTGCTGTGAATCCATACTGCCTTGGGTCCTGTGTCCCACTGGCCTCTAGGTACTCAACAATTCTTTCCTTCAGAAGTGATTCCATAATTTTCCCTACCACTGAGGTCAAACTGACAGGTCTGTAGTTTCCTGCCTCTGTCTTGCTCCCACTTTTGTGAAGGGGAATCACATCTACCCTCCTTCAGTCCTCAGGTATTACACCATCCTCCCATGATTTATTAAAAAGGGTAGTCAGAGGTGTTACTAGTTCTTCCCTTAGTTTTTTTTAAATTCTGGGGTGAATCCCATCAGGCCTCATTGCTTTATCCACCTTCAGTTTTAAGAGTTCTTTCAGAACCCTTTCTTCTGTGAAAGGACTAATATCAACCCCCCTATCCAGAGTGCTTCTATTGACTGGATTAGGTATCTCTCCCTGCTCTTCCATTGTGAATACTGAGCAGAAGTATTCGTTCAGTATCCCTGCCTTTTCACTGGCACTCTCTGCCCAACCACCTTCCTCTTTATTCAACCTCAGTATCCCTGCCTTAGTCTTTCTTTGCTCCCTAATGTACCTATAAAAGGTTTTATCCCCCTTCTTAACCAAGCTAGCTATCTTTTCCTCAGTTTGGGCCTTTGCTATTCAGAATGCACTCCTCGCTTTCTTCTGTTTTCACTGGTACAGTTCTCTTTCTTGCTCCCTCCGTGTTTCCTTATACTTCCTGAATGCTGTCTTTTTCTCCCTAACCTTCCCCGCCACTTCTTTTGAGAACCATAGTGGTTTTGTCTTTTGTTTTGATTTATTTGCTTCACACAAAGGCTTGTTGCCTCTGTGATGTCAGTTTTGATGTTTCCCCATTGTTGCTCCACCCCACCTTCTTGCCTGTTTGCTAGTGCTTTTCTGAGGCACTCTCCCATTTTGACAAAATCAGCCCTCCTGGAATCCAGTACCTACACTTTTGTATGGCTTGACTCTACAGCTAAGTTTATCGTAAACCACACTGTTTGGTGGTCACTTATTCCCAGAGTAAAGCTTGTCCACAGCGGACCTCTGCAAATACGTCAAATGTCTGCTCCAATGCACTGACTCCCTCCTTAGTCAGATGCAGTCCATCAAATTTAAAGAACTTTTGCTCCCCAAACTGTTGTCAGTTCCCTACAAATGTATGTCCTTTTTCCTGGCACCAGTCCTTGAGCCACATGTTTAGCTCCCCTATCTCCCTTTCTCTGACCTTCCGTCCATCCGCCCCCCCCCCCCCCAAACTGGCAAGATCTCAGAGAAGAAGATACCGGATGAAAAGGATGATAGTTTGTCACCTAGCCTGGTCAGGTGTTCCTTGGTCTCCACAACTGACCAGCTGGCGAGATCATTAGTCCCTATGTGTACCAGGATGTCAATGTTTTCTCCTGCTTCCTGAACAATTTTAGCAATGTGGTCAGTGTCTCTCCACGCTGATGTACCTAGGAGACATCTGACACATTACCCCTGGCTGGAGATGGGTATCAACTCCCCGAATCATGGAGTCTCCTATGATCAGAAGTTTTTTGGATTTCCTTTTTGCTTTTTTTGTTTTGGTTCCTGTTTTGGGTGAGTTTTGTTATGCCAGCTCCTGTGCTGCAGTGTCCTGCTCTGCAGTGTCCTCTGCCTCTTTGTTTGATTTCGGAGATGGAGGCAGATACCTGCTTGTAGTGTTTATATGGTTTGTGGAGGTAATATGTTAGACAGCACCGAGTGATGGGGCACCCAATTTGCTCCTCCTAACCTCCTGCCAGCCTCCCAGACCAACTACCCTCTGTGCTCGAGGTGCTTCTGTTGGATGTTGGGGAAATGGCGGGTGGTTCTCACAATATATTTCCTCTTGAATATGAAATTTGAGGTCCGCAGTCTCTGCCCATACTGCCTGCAGCTGAGCCCTAAGATCTCCAATGGCCCAGCATGTAGGACAGTGTCCTAAATCCTGTAAAACTGCCCTTTTGAAAAGTGTTCTGCAGTACCTGCAGTTAATGATATCCATTCCAGTTAAGCTGCTGGGTTTATAACCTGGTCAGAGTAATTAGAAGGAAGAAAATGAAAGCAAAAGTTTAATCTTGTGCTTTGTTTTTGTATAATGTGTTATAACAAGTTAAATTACTAGTGTCCCTGTAAATGAGGTCACCGTGTGGATACCCCACTGATCAGCTCCTTCCTGCGTTGCCACAGGAAATGTCACGACTGTGCTACCCTATAAAAGGAGTGTAGTGAGGGGTGGTTGGGGATGGGGGTGGGTGGCTGGGCCCTTCCCCTGCCGAAAAAGAACAACCACAGGTGAAAGAAACAAGGAGGTAAGAGCAGAAACAATCAGTCAGCAACAAATGCAGTAGCCCTGAAAGCTTATCTTAAAGACAGATAAAACTGTAAAACCTGTAAAGCACCACCTGTAATAATTTCACAGAAGATATACCCTGTAAGAAACACTTTGCTACAGAGAAAAATAAAGCAGTAACAGAAGATATACCTTGCAAAAGACAATTTGAATCAGAAGATTACAGCAGTAATCTGTTAGCACACACCTATAGGCACACCTTGTAATAATGCAGCAGAAGGTACACCCAGCAACAACAATTTGAGTCAGAGAAAAATAAAGCAATAAAATGTCAGCAACAAACAGTAACAATCCCTGTGAGCACAAAATAAAAATAACAACACACAGTAAATCTGCCTAGCCAAAATAAGTCTTAATCCTTTCCCTTGCTCTGGTAAGGTTCTTTGCTCTGTCCTTTCAAGCAACCTAGAAGGAAAGAGTTCAGGTGAAGCTAGGTATCTTGGCCAGCAAACCTAGTTTTCCACCAGATGTTGAACAGCGACTGTGTGACATCTGGTGTTAATGACCACTAGTTAGGATTCGCTTCTGTTCAGTTGAGCTTGTCCAACAGCCCAACCATCTCCTCTGCCCCAACTATTGGTATGTTTAAAACTAGGCTCCGGGACTATCTCACTACCAACAGCTCTTGTGACTGCCCAACTTAACCTTGTTTCTCCACTTCCCTTTCTGCTCTAGTTGTCCCCTCCCCTCCTCACTGGATTCTACCCTCACATCTTGGTATACCCAATGCTGCACTTTTCACCCTCTCGCCACCCTTCCTACATTCCTTCTCCCCCCCTACCCTCTTCCCTCTCCCTATGACTCTGGCACTTCTTATCTGTTGTCTGTTTTCTCTGACAAATGCCGCTGGCTGCCTTGTTACAATGCTACCCTTGAACTGTGTTAATCTGTACCTGTTTGCAATGTCCACATTGTTGTAATCCCTGTCTTGATGTTCCCCATAATTTGTATTTCTCTGACGTGGAACCTTTGTAAAAGAGCCATGGCTCAAATGTATTTGTAATCCTAGAATTGATAAATAAAAAAAATAAATAAAAAAATATTCTGAACCCCTGGTAAGCAGATTCTTGGATCAGAACTCCCTGCTTTAGACATGATTCCCACACTCTCATTGCTTCTCTGCAGAGAGGGTAGGAGTGTGCCCCCCCCCCTTGCTTGTTGAAGTTGATGTAGTACATGAGAGACTTGTTGACCATGTGGAGAACTATCTTGTTGCTGATGAGGTCCATAAGGGCTTGAAGGCCATAGAGAACTGCTCTCATTTCCAACACATTGATGTGGAGAGAGCATTCTATAGGGCCCAAACTCCTTGAGTGTGTTGTCCCAACAATGGATTCCCTATCTCATTGGAGATGCATCCATGGTGAGGGTTACCTGAGGCTCTAGCTGAGAGAAGGGGAGATCCCAGAGGAGAGTGTCCTCCTGTGTCCCCCATGCAAGAAAGTGAAGCAGGGCTTTGTCACCTTAATGGGGTAAGACTCAAGGTGCGATGCTCGTGACCACTGTGTGCTGAGCATCCACTGGGTTGTCCGCATATGCGGTCATGCCAGAAGCACTGTGATCACTGAGGAGGCTATCAGGCCTAACATGCACTGCATGGAGTGTGGCAGAACTGATTTGCACTCCATTACATAATGTGTCATCTGAAGGATTGCTTTTCTTCTGTCCTCTGGAAGGAAGTCCCTGGCTCTAGTGGTGTCCAGAAGGGCCCCTATAAAGAGGAGCTGCTGTGAGGGCTGAAGCTGTGACTTCTCTAGATTCAACAAGACTCCCAAGGAGGTAAGGAACTGAGAGGCTGTGACCACTGCTCGTTCTATCTCCTGCTTGAACACACTGGCTAGGAACCAGTCGTTCAGATAAAGAAAAACCTGGAGTGCGAGTATTCTTAGGTGTGCTTAGAGAATGGCAAAGCACATCATAAAGACTTGAGGTGCCGAAGACAGCACAAAGGGCAGGATAATGCTGACCATGTATCATGAAGCAGAGGACTCTGAGGTGGCAGTGGTGCATTAGGATATGCTGGAAAGCATCCTGCATGTCCAGGGAAGCTAACCAATCCTTTGGCTTGAGGAGTGGTAACAGAGTTCCCAAAGAGATCATCTTGAACTTTTCTTGTTCCAAAAACTTATTTAAGTTTCTCAGATTGAGAATGGGGCGCATGCCCCCTCACTTCTTTGGAACTAGGAAGTAATGGGAGCAGAAGCCTGCGTTGCGCTCTACCTCTGGCACTACTTCCACTGCTCGGTTGCTCAGACAACCTGCAATATCCTTTGCCAGAAGCTCACGTAAGTGACCAGAAATATGGGATTGCTTTCTGGGTGAATAATCCAGAAGATTTATATAAAATTCAAAGAGTATCCCTCTTGCATAATCCTGAGGACCCACTTGTCCATCATAATGGACTCCCATTGATGGTAAAACTGTGTCAAGCACTGTCCTACAAGAGAGGAGAGGTCTGCTTTGGACAGCTGAGGCAGGACCGGGGCTGGAACTGCAGAGGGTGGCACTAGGCACTTTTGGGGCCTGTGCCTTCAGCTGTGCTTTGTTTTGAAGATGGCTAGGCTGGGACTTGATTTGAGCTCCCCTGCCTTTCCCTCAAAAGGACTGCTTACTATGGTAGAAGCCTCATCCTTCCCCCTTTGGGGATTAGAGGGAGCAGCCCCAGACATCTTGATGGCTACTCTAGTTTTCTGACAGGCTTCAGGAAACTTCCAACCTGTTGTCTAAACATGGAAGAACCATTAAATGGAACATTCATAACCTGTTGTTGGACATCATTAGAGAAACCAGATGTACACAGCCAGGAATGCGTTCTGATACAAATTCCTGCTGCAGCAGCGTGAGAGGCAGGGTCAAATGCATCCATAGCTGCCTTGAGCAGATGACTGTTAGACTCAATGCCATGAATGACCATCTGGAGAATCTTCTGTTTGGTCTTGGATTCAGGCAGGATTCTGCTAGAGACAAGAGAAGTCCAGACGGCAAAAGGGTTTCAAAAGACCACTGAAAAATAGGCAGAGTATAAGGTAAGTATGATCAGAGTGGTGCAGTGGAGTGGCTGTGGGGTGGCAGTTTTCAGGGAGACCTTCTGGAGACTGTGGTGCTGCCCCATGTGTGTGCACCCCTCTGGGCTGATAAGATAGGTTGCTAGACTCCAGGCCAAGTTGGCTAGGATTCAGGGAACCTCCTTCTCCACCCAGGGACCACCAAGTCTGCCACTGCTAACTCAAAGGATGCCTAGGAGGAGCAACTAGATGATGGTGGGCTCAGGCAGGGCGACAGCAGTGGGACAGAGGCACATCCCCCGTCCAGTAACACTATGTAACACCAACGCCGCTCTGGTGGGCCAGGACTGTCCCATGGAAGCACCCGAGGTAGCTACCAGGCAGGATGTGGAGGTCCCCCATAGTGGAAAGTCCAAAGGGGGTGGCTGAGGACCCCAGAGGAGAAGGAAACAATTCCTGACGGGGGACCATAATAAGAGGGATAGATTTGGGGACAGGAATGGATGGGGAGAGGGAGGTTAAGTGCCTACCCGGCGACACAGTTTGGAGGGATGGAAAGTGGATCCTGAGGATCGCTAGGGTAGCAGGGCAGGAGGGAGAGCTGGATGTCACTGTCCACCCGGGGACAAATGACCTGGCTTGGGATGGGGAGGGGATAGGTCAAGAGGAATTCGGGGAGTGGGAGAGGGGTCTTAGGCAGGTAGTATGCTCAGTGGCCTTTTCTGAGGTGCTACCTGTCTATGACATGGGGGAGAACAGGGTACTAGGGTACTCTGTACCAGGAGTTTCAACAAGTGGTTGAGGGAAAGGTGCAGAGAGGAGGGGTTCGGCTACATTTGGGACTGGGGTCACACCTAGAAGGATAACAGCTTGTACAGGGGAGATGGCCTGCATCCATCCAAGAGGGGGACCACAGTCCTCAGTAAAAGATTTAAATGTTACATTGGCAAGCATTTAACCCTTAGGCTGCCAACAGAATTATAATGTATAGGAATTTTGGACTGATACATCAGTCTGCGGCCCTGTAAGGGTTAAACTAGCTGAGGGGGATGGCGGAAGGAAGCAGGGAGACATAAATTGTTCCCCCACCACAAAGTGGAATATTCAGCATGGAGAACCCTAAGGCTACCTCACACAAAGAAAAACAAGTTAGTAGTAATGAAGAGAGATGGGAATGAGAACAGAGGCAGTAAGGAGAGAGGGGGAAAAAGGAAAAATGGAGGGTGGACCAGCAGAGTGGTAACAGAAGTTAAAAGGCATGTGTGCCTATGCTTGAAATCTGGGAAATAAAATTTGGACTTGGAGGCCATTATGGCAGAGGCTGACCTGGACACTGTCACCATTACAGAATCATGGTGCACTGAGAACCATGACTGGGATCTACAGTAGTCATACCAGGCTATACTCTATTCAAGAAGGACAGGGTGAGGAAAAAACAGGAGGAGGAGTTGTCCTTTATGTGAGAGATAACATAAAAGAGACAGAGGTACTGGGAATACAGAGAGGAGCAGAGGTACTGTGGGTCACCCTGGAGACAGGAAATGGAGTCACTATTTGCACTGGTGTGATCTACAGACCTCCAGCACGGGGATAAGGCTGGGGGAAGCCATCCAAAAGATGGCAAATAAAGGGGGTACAGCCGGTGGGGGACTTCAGTCTGCCGGAAGTAGACTGGAGCATCCCAGCTGCAGCTTCAGCTAGGAACAGGGACATCCTGGACTCCCTGCAGGGGGTGTTGCTCAGGCAATTAGTTAGGGAGCCAACTTGTAAGGGAGCAATACTGGACCTTGTACTAACTAATGGGGACAGAGTTGCAGATGTCATAGTGAGTGGCTACAGTACCTGGGGACCAGTGAGGGCAGATGTAGTCCCATTTCACAAAAGTGGCAGTAGGGAGGAGGCTGGCAACTACAGGCCAGTCAGCCTGACTTCAGTGGTGGGGAAATTACTGGAATCACTACTTAAGGAAAGGACAGTGGAATACCTTGAATCCAGCAGCTTACAGGACCTGAGACAGCATAGATTCACAGGCAGTAGGTCTTGACATACAGATGTAATAGATTTCTTTGACAGGGAGTCCAGGGAACTGAATCAGGGAGGAGTGGTGGATGTGGCCTACCTAGATTTTCATAAGGCCTTCAACACTGTTCCACATAGGAGATCTCTAAGCAAGCAGGGTAGCCTAGGAGTGGGACCAAAGGTGGTAAACTGGGTAAGAAATTGGACAAGGGATAGGAGACAGTGGATGATGGTAAATGGAGTTCACTTTAAGAAAAGGAGGATGACCAGTGGGGGTACCACAGGAATCTGTACTGGGACAGGTCCTCTTTAATGTCTTTATTAGCAACATTGCAGAGGGGCTGAATGGAAAGGTCTGCCTGTTTGCAGATGACACTAAAATCTGAAACAAGGTAGAAATTCAAGGGAAGTGGAAAAAATGAGACAGGATCTGAAAAAGTTAGAAGAGTGGTCAAGGGTATGCAACTGGGTTTCAATGCAAGAAAATGCAAAATTATACACTTGGGGCACAGAAACCCAGGGGCAGAGTACAAATTGGGAGGAGAGGTATTGACGACCACCAAACTGGAAAAAAGACCTGGGGATTATCATATCTGATGACCTAAAGGTGGCTAGGCAGTGTGAAAAGGCAGTTGGAGAGTTAGCAGGATGCTGGGATGTATAGGGAGGGGAATTACTGGTGAGAACTCACCTGGAGTACTATGTCCTGTTCTGGAGACCTCATCTCAGGAAGGACATAGAAAGAGTGAAGGAGTCCAGAGGAGGACAACCAAAATGGTGCAGGGTCTGCATCAAAAGCCCAATGAGGAAAGACCAAATGACCTTTAATTGTATACTCTGGAGGTGAGGGGGCATATGACAGAAACTTTCAAATGCCTCACAAGTATAAATACGGTTCAAGATGGAAGCATTTTTAAGAAAAAAAGAGATGCTGAAGGACAAGGGGTCATGCTATGAAGTTGGAGGGTGGTAGAGTCAGGGGAGATGTGAGGAAGTACTTCTTCACAAAGAGGGTGGTGAACACTGTCGCATGATAGGCCTATATCCATTTATGTGGGTTCATCTTGTATATGCTGTAGTGTACTTCAGAATTAAGACACTGTCTCTTTAAAAGGCCTTTAGGAATGAATTTACAAAAACTGCCTTAATTGTTCAAATGGCTAGGAGAGTCTGGTATGTATCCAGATAAGGGAGCCAGTTTTATGGAGCCAGGAAAACACAACTCTTAGAGAAAACTGGGTATGTAGCTTTCCATGACAGGAAGAGGTCAGGGGGATGATCTAGGGGTCAGGGGTTGAGCCAAATACATGGGCTAGATGTCACTGGGGTTGACAAGAAACCTGACATGGAACCACAGTGACACCTACAGGGAAAGGTAAACTGTTGCACCCCACCACACTGAGGGTGTGGTTTGAAGATGGCCAGCCTGTATGTATAAGACACACATTTTGAGCTCAGGGCAGCTGATAAACCATTTATTTATTTATTTCACATCTCAGATTAATACCTTTGAGCACAAGGGCTCTTTTACAAAGGCTCCACATTAAGGTTGTACACAGACAGATCAGTTCAAATACAAGTCAAGATACAAGAAACAGAGTCAAAATGTAAGAACCAGAGTAACAGGTAGGATTAAAACCAACACAGAATTACATGTTCCATGGTTACAGGGCTGTGAATTTAAAAGGTTTCTCAACTCGCAGTGAGATAAGTGCTTGATTTGTTGAGGGAGTTTGCATTTGATTTCAAATTGCAACCAGCAAATGGAATTAGCTGCCTGGTGAAGAAATTGTCAGGAAAATAATGAGAGGGGAGGTAGCAGGAGGAGCCAAGGAAGACAAAGTAGGTTAGAAATAGGGAGACAGATAACAGGAGGAAAAGGAAGGTGTGGTGGGGGATGGAGCTAGGTGCTGGGAGGAGAAGCCATAGCGAGAACAAGCCAGTGGGGACAGCCAAGTGTGGGGGAGGTGAGGGTCAAGTGCTGAGGAAAGCTTGCCAGGGTAAGTCAGCAATGCTGTAAAGTTACATTTCAGCCAGCTAGGCCTTGTCTGGGAGATTACTGCCTTGGTGGAATTTAGCCGGGGGGGTCAGATAGCTTGTCCAGTTGACATATACTTAAAGACCAGAAAGTATATGTGTAGGCCTGGAAAAATCTCTAAAACCAGACCTGAGTGTGTGGAAAACAGGCTTTTCATATGCTGAATTAAAAATTCTGATTTTAAGTCAGAATTTTGGAAATCAAGACTGTTCACCAAGGAAAGCACCTAGAGCCTTTTTAAAAGGACATTCAGAAGAACTGACTTGGGATACAAACTTGCTACAAACTGTTGCTTAAGGACTCATCTCTACAAAGACATTTGAAATCTTGTCTGGACTCTAACATCAAAACAAGGTATAGTTTAGAATAACAGTATATGAAAATTATGTATCTACCGTAATTCTTGATCTTCTTGGATGAAGTCTCCACCACTCATTCACACTGGTGGGGACTACGCCGGAGGCACTAGGACTAAGTGGGAGCCAAAAATCTTCAGGAGGGCCGTGCCAAGGTAGGACCGTGCATGTGCGGTGCCACGAGACATGCTCATGCCATATAGGCTACCTCGGAGTTGATCTTCCAACTTCCTCAGTACCTTTTTTACACAGGAGGTGCAGCGTAAACTAACTTAGAGAAAACTAACCTGTGTCGGACATAAAATAGTCCGAATGACCTGTATAAGAAGGGTCAAAACAACAGAATCTTCACAGCTTAGCCCTCGAGGGAGTGAAGACCGAAAAACAGATCAGTGAGCTTGGAGGATGGAGGGTGGGTGTGTGAATGAGTGGAGGAGACTTCGTCCAAGAAGATCAAGAATTGCAGTAGGTACGTAATTTTCATATTTCCTGGACATAAAGTCTTCACCATTCACACTGATGGAGTACAGAGCTAAAATAATACCTCGAGAAGGGCGGCAGGAGAGAGAGGAGCTCACACAGGACAGAAGTCCATTAAGGATTGTCCTGCCAAAGGATGGATGCTGTCTGGCATGGACATCCAAAGCATAGTGCTTCACAAGGGTGTGCACAGAGCTCCAAGTAGCCGCATTGCAGATGACTGCAATAGGCATGTTCCGAATTTCTGCCAGAGATGCCATGACTGCTCTGGTAGAGTGGACATATACCCTACCTTCCAGCTTAACCTGTGTCATGGAATTGCTTTGGTGGAGACATGCTACCAACTACATCGAAATACACCTGATGGCAACAGGCTGACCCATCCAGGCCATGCTGAACGAGACAAAGAGTTGCTTTAACTTGCAGAACTCTTTTGTTCTGTTGATGTAGAACCGCAACACTCTCTTAACATCCCGAGAATGTAGGGTACATTTTCCTTCACTCTGGAAGTTCACGAAGTAGGTCAGAAGAACAAAGGGCTGGTTCAGATAGAATTCTGAGATTACTTTAGGAAGAAACTTTGGGTGAGTTCTGAGAAACACCTTGTTCTTGTGAAATACTGTTTACAGGGGTCTATGAACAATGCATGTATTTCAGACACTCTGCAAGCAGAGGTAATGGCTTCGAGGAAAGCTGCCTTCCATGTCAGGAACATCAGCTCACATGTTGCTAGAGGCTCAAAAGATTTACAGGTGAGCATGTCTAGCACAAGATTAATATCCCAAGTGGCTACCGGTCTCCTGACTGGTGGCCTAGTGTGAAGTATACCTTTAAGGAACCTCTTAGCCAAAGGTAAGTGAGCCAAAAACATAGAGTGAACAAGCTCAAGATAAGCTAAAATCGCACAGAGATGGACCTTCACGGTTGACTGTTGTAGCCACGTATTTGATAGGTCTAGCAGATACTCCAGAACTTTGTTAGGTGGGCAAGAAACGGGATCCAGGAAGGACTTTTTACACCAGATGGAGAAACGTTTCCAGTTTACCATGTAAGTTTCCTAGTAGCCGGCTTGCATGCCACTAGGAGAATGTCTGAGACTCTACATGAGACATCAATCTACTCACTTCTAACTCCTCAGGAGCCATGCATGGAGATGAAGGGATCTCAGGCTGGGATGGACCCCTGGGCCCTGGGTCAGCAGGTTTGACTGAAGTGGCAGTTGTCTCGGTGGAGTTTCCGACAAACTGTTGATCAATGGGAACCAAATGTTACGAAGCCAGAATGGAGTGATAAGGATCATTCTTCCCCTGTGCCTCCAGCTTGAGCAGCACCCTCTGAACTAAGGGAAGAGGAGGAAATGCGTACAGAAAGCGTCTTGTCCACCACAGTCTGAATGCATCCTGACAGAAAATGCCAGGTTCTGGATTTCTGGAGCAGAATAGAGGCAGTTTTGCATTGAGTGGGGATACTAAAAGGTCCAGGTCTGATGTGCCCCACTCTTGGAAGAGTGACTGTACAATGTTTATGACAAGAGACCACTCATGAGGATATGCTTCTGTTCTGCTGAGGTGAGCTGCCAGATCATTCTGGGCTCTGGGCAGGTAAACTGCTTGGATCAGGGCTTCGTGCTCTAGGCACCATTCCCACACTCTCATCACTTCCCTGCACAGGGGATAAGAGTGTGCCCCACCCTGCTTGTTGATGTAGTACATCACCGCTTTGTTGTCCGTCTGAAGGAGAATTTTTTGCGACACAGGATGTCCTTCAGGGCCTGGACGGCGTACAGGACAGCTCTCTTTTCCAAGACATTTATGTGGAGTTGAGACTCGTCCTGATTCCACAGACCCTGGGTGTGGAGAGCCTGGCAGTGAGCTCCCCAGCTGACTAGAGATGCATCTGTGGTGATGGTGATCTGTGTCTCCAGTGGAGCAATGGGAAAGCCTTGAAGCAGGTTGTCCTCTTGGATCCGCCAGGTGTGTGACCACTTTAGAGATTCCATCACCTTGATGTGAAAGGACTGTGGATGTGTGGTCGGGGACCACTGAATACTGAGCATCCACTGAGTGGTCCTCATATGAAGACGAGCCAAGGGCACCGTGAACACAGATGACGGCATGAGACTCAGCATCCGCTGCATCGAGAGAGCCAGACTGAGTCGTTCTCCTTGATGAAGCAAGCCATCAGGAGGATATAATTTCTCCGGTCATCCGGAAGGAAGGCCCTTGCTGTGGAGGTGTCCAAGAGAGCTCATATGAAGAGGAGCTTTTGGGAGGGTTGTAGTTGCGATTTTCCCTGATTCAACAGAACTCCCATGGATGTGAGGAATTTGGAAGCCGTGGTAATGGTTTTCTGCATCCCTTGTCTAGATGAGCTTGCTAGGAGTCAGTCATCCAGATACGGAAACACTTGAATTCTGCGTTTCCTGAGGTGTGCTGCGAGTACTACAAAGCACTTTGTAAAGACTCGAGGTGCCAAGGACAGACCAAAAGGCAGGACTCTGAATTGGTAGTGCTGACCCAGAGCCACAAATCAGAGATATCTGTGATGGTTTGGGTGCATGGGAACATGTTGGTAGGCATCCTGCATGTGCAGGGAAGCCAGCCAATCATTTTGATGAATCAGAGGTAGAAGTGTACCAAGTGATATAATCTTGAATTTCTCCGTGTAAAGGAATTTGTTTAACTTCCGTAGGTCTAGAATAGGGTGCATACTGCCTGTTTTGTTTGGAACTAGAAGTAATGGGAGTAGAAACCTGTGTTCCTTTGATACTGAGGAACTATTTCTACTGGCCTGTTGTTCAGAAGGCCTTGAATCTCGGAAGCAAGGAGGTCTGACTGAGTGATAGACAGCTTAGGCTGTCACATGGGTGGATGATCTGGAGGGGTTTCTGACACATTTACAGAGTAACCCTTGCAAATTATTCTGAGAACCCATTTGCCAATGTGACTGACTTCCACTGGTTGTAAAACTGAGTCAGACACCCCTTCCCTACTGCCGAAAAGTCCCCCTCGGACATCTGAGGTGGGACTTGGTCCGGAATCTCAGATGGTGGCACTAGGCACCTTTGGGCCCCGTACCTTCTGCTGCATTTTCTTTTGTGGCTGAGGGGCTTGATTCTTGTTGAACCCCCTCTGCCTTTGCCACGAAAGGACTGGCGGTTCCTGCCCTGCTGAGGGGCAACAAGGGCCGGTCTGGCAGTCTTAATGGCAGTCCTAGATTTCTGTGTGACCTCCAGTGCCTGCTTCACCTGTGGACCAAACAGATAAATTCCGTCAAATTCATGACACTTTGTTGAGCATCATTTGTAAAACCTGAGTTCAGTGAACATGAGTGGCGTCAGGTGCAAATCCCTGCTGCTGCCCTAGAGGCAGTGTCAAAGGCATCCATAGCAGTTTATGCTGCTGATTATTGGACTCAATGCCTATAGTAATGGTCTGAAGAAGCTCTGAAGTAGCATCCAACTCTGGAAGAGCTTCAACAGAGGTTTTTAGCGAATGCCAGAGGGTATACTCATATTGTGAGAAGTAGCCCTAGTAGCTAGCAATATGCATTCCTAGGGTAGCAGCGGCGAAGACTCACTTTCCTAAAGTGTCAGTCCTATGGGATTCTTTATTTACTGGACGAGCTGTAGATTCCTGAGGAAGTACGGCTTTTTCATTTTCTGCCAAGACAACAATGGCGTCCGCAAAGGCTTCAGAGACCAGGATTGGTCGATCCTTAGGGGAAGCGTACTTCCTATCTACTGACTTGGCCATGGAAGGAATGAGTGCCAGATTATTCCACACCACCTATGAGAGAGTCTCGAAAGAGGGCTGTACGGGAGGAGTCAATTCCACAGGAATTTCAGGAACATGCAGATATTGAAGGCGAAATAGCTTCCCTGGAGAGAATTGGTGGAATTCATGTTCTACAGTAGAGATTTAAAGGACAGGTCCTTGACCAAAGGCTCTGCTGAAGCAGAGGGCTTGCTTTCCACTCTGAAGGAAGAATCCTCATCGAAGTTGTCTTCCAATCGTAGATCAGGATCAGGCTCAAGATCATCTTCTACTAGTTCAGGAGGAACAGTATATAAAGAAAAGGGAGGAAAGAGAGCAGGAGGAGGTGCTCCTTAAATCAGAGTTGAGAAACCTTGCACTCGAGGCAGTGCCGGACATGGCGTCGCAAGCTGTGGCACCACCAAGACCGGAGTCTAAGGTGGCACCGCAGCCGGCACTGCAAGTGTGCTAGGGGATTCCAACCGAAACACCGGGGCACCCATGGGGGAGGATCTGAAAACCTGAGAAAGAGAAGGAGGTACCTGTGCTGGCCCTTGCACCGCAGCCATGTGAGGGGGATAAGCACAAGAGCGTGACGTCGATGGCACCAAAGAAGGTGTTGTGCAACAAGGCTGACCCAACTACCCTGCCTGCGGATTTGAAGCATGTAGACCCGAAGGCCCCAGAAAGGATTCCGCTGGCTCGGGAAGTCGTGACATCTGCCGAACCCACTGCTCCATAAGAGCGACCCAATGATGAAACTGCTTACTGGAGGACCTCCCCAAGGGGTGGAGAGGGACTACGGAGTCTAAGACCCCGGTCACCGGGAACAGAGACCACAGGTGACCCCAACAGAGTCGGCCTCCTGTCCCCTGCAACCGATGATCAATGTGCAGACATATCAGAGGGCGACCTCGAGCAGTACCATTTCTTCTTCGACCGGTGGGACAAAGAAGAACTCGAGGTTGAGCAGTGTTGGGTTCCCGATGAAGATTGAGAACAGGCCCACTTCTTTTTGTGCTTTCAGGAAGACTGCCCTTCCCCCGAGCACTGGACTGCCCGTAGTCAGACCCCTTCTCCATTGAGGTCGGCGGACTGGACCCAGCCCTGCTGGAAATATAACTTTCATGCAAAGTCTTCAGAAGACTTCTCTGTTCTTTCGTAATGAAAAAAAAAAAAATTTCCACTAAATAATAAGAAAATACAAAAATGTAATCAAATACTGAATGACTAAGCTGCTGTCATATAGACGTGAAGATTTGACTCCCGGCAGGAAGTGACGTTGTCACTGAAGTGCACTTGACAGTGGGGAAAAAGGAACTGAGGTGGTTGGAGGGTCGATGCCGAGGTAGACTATATGACATGAGCATGTCTTGCAGCGCCACGCATGCACAGTCTTACCTTGGCGCCCGCCCTCCTGAAGATTTTTGGCTCTCTCTCGGTCCTAGTGTCTTTGGTGTAGTCCCCATCAGTGTGAATGAGTAGTGGAGACTTTATGTCCAGGAAGATCTAGTGTTTTTCTGTAAACCACCCAGTTTTACTTTTGATATAGTCTGCATTTCAAAGTTCTTCCAAACTGTAGAATTTTCTGTATTGCTTTTTATTTTAAGTAAACGTTTGTGATTTTCTTATCAACTCTGCCTGGGGGTCTGATTGTGTGATCTAATGTTTTAACAGCAAGGTTCTGAAAAGACTGTGTGTCTTGAAAGACAGTACTGCTCGGCTATCATACCAATCTACTTAGGCAAGACATAGCCAGTGGCCATGGTGGGATTCAAATACTGAAAGTAGTGCAGAGTCAAGGGAACTCGAAACTACAGTTTCCACCCTCCCACTGGGAAAAGGAAGGTTGGTGAATTCTTGCTGAACCCCTGACAACTGCTCACGAGTTCCGAAAAAGTGGGATCCTCTCTGCAAACAGGAGGTCCTACCGGGCTGCCTGGGATCTGGGAGCCGGGGCTCGTGACAGATGCCTGGAACAGCCGCACAGCAGAGGTGGTGGGGGCAAAACCTGTATCGGGGTTTAAGAAAGCATGGAGATCAAGTAGGGTTTGTGGTGATACAGTAGGTAGGGAAATACAGGCAAACTAGGTGGGCCAAGCAGTCTTCATGTGCCATCAAATTCTATGTTTCATATTCATACTTAGAAAAATGCTCCTGGTAACTTGCAATCCTCAAGCTAAGGGTAGCAGAAGTGAAAGCCTTTTACCCCATGGTGTCTATTTTGTGCGACTCCTTATTAATAGGGTACACAGTCACTTCCTCAGCAAGAATAGCTTGTCATTCATAGCTAAAATGACAATCTTGTCAGCAGTAGCCTGAGAAGCAAGGATAGGCCTGTCTTTAGGGGCAGTGCACTTATAGTCTATCTGACTACAGACAGAGGGGATAGACACAGGCCTGTTCCATACTGTATCTGAAAGAGTCTCCAACACAGGCGGGATAGGGGGTATTAGACTGACCAGCATGGTGGATATGTTAAGCCACTCCAGACAGATGTTTACCTGGGTCAATAGCTGAAAGCTCAAAAACAAGCGGAGAAGAGTCTGAACAGATAGGTCCCCCTGGGGAACAGCAGAAGGTCCTGAATTCAAAGTCTCCAGGCTACAGAAGGAGTCACTGTTGCCACCCTCAGAAATAATGAGTTCAGGGTTAGGCTTGTCCCCCTCCAAGTCCTTCCTGGGGGGGGGGGGTGGATCACAGCTTCCCTAACCCTGTCCAAGGAGTAAGCAACACCAGCACAGGCAGAAAGGGAGCCTGCGCTTGAGATGGTGCCGCAGTCAGAACCTGGTCCGTTGTCAAGGACGGCACTGAGAGTGGTGCTGGGGATGGCACCGAGCCAGGTCTAAACTCGCTCCCAAAGGTCCAGCCGACATCAGAGTGATCAGAAGAGGTACCATGGCCGGTCCCAAAGCAGTGACTGAATAGAGGTGCAGCCAGTGAGGCAGGAGTCGTCAGTGTGGTCACTGGCAAGGACCCAGAGGCTGCTGATGGAGCCAAACACTCTATCTGGCTAGAAGACCCCAGCTGCATCCACAAGGAGGGGCAAATGAGCCAGACGTTGCACCCACTGCTCCATAAGGGCTGCCAAGTGGTGAAACAGTCTACTGGAGTCCTGACAAGTAGACAGGTACAGACTCCGGGCATGAGACCTCGACTTCCATGAGCAGAATCCATCGGTGATACCAAAGGCACTGGGGAAGGTCTTCTGCTCCGAGACATCAAGGACCTCATGGAGGGTGACCCTGTATGGTACTGTCTTTTCCCCTTCTGATGGGAAGAGAAGGAACTTGAAGCAGAGTGGTGCAGCTTTCCCGAATCAGGAATGGTCCTGCTTCTTTCTGTGTTTATGGGGGAGCTGTCCTCCCTCCTGAATACAGGACTGACCATCATCAGAACCCTCCCCCAGAGGGGGAAGTGGGCCGGACACAGCCCCTCTGTTGAAGCAGCCAGCCCAAAGAGGCTCCCTACCATCACTGTCCACTGTCATTGACCGTTGCTGGGTAGGGCTGAGAGAGCTGAAGAAAATATCTTTTTCATTAAACTGACACAAAAATAATAAAACCTATGAAATGACTACAAACTGACAAGAACAGAACGATGTTGTTATACAGACATGAAATTCTGACTCCAGTTGGGTGAGCGGCATTGTTACTGAAGCACACTCAATGGCCAGAAAAAGGAACTGAGGTGGCTGAGGGCTGTTGCTGAGGTAATCCTGTGTCATGTGCTCCCCCTTGTGGTGCTGCGCATGCCCACTGCACCAGCCCTCCTGAAGAGTTCTGGCTCCTGCACAGAACCTATTCATGTGAATCAATGGTGAATGAAGACTGATTCCTGGAAGATCCTAGAGTTCATCTTCTGTAAAACTGCATGGTTTACAGAATTTGAGCTCCTCTCACATCCGTGCATTCGAAACCTGCATGATTAACTTTCAGGTCCTACAGTTGAAAACATAGTTAAGTCAGCTCAAGATGTTTTTCCCGGAAATTAAGTATGGATGACAGCCCATCTTGAAACTGATGGTGAGGATAAATGACTCTTAGGAATTATGTGAAGAGGAGACATACTGTGATTAGGGTTGTAGCAGGGGGCTGTTAAGAAGACTCTTCATTTTTGTCCATTTACCTGAACTGAGAGCTCTATGGGCTGATTAGAGCAAGTGTCACATTTGCCCTGCACATGCAGATTCACTTACTTTCTTGGAAATTCTCATTGTTACAGCAGCAGCCAGACTTCAAACATGTTTCCATTCTGGGACCTGACCATAGCTTTGCAGGCATGCTCCAGCACTCGGTGGTGCTTAAGAAGTATATGCAGATGAACGTTAGTATAGCATATCTTAAGTCACAATCTTGTGCTTGTGACATCCAAATTATCTCTACACTGACAGATGGTTTATCAAGCAGTTACTCTTGGTCTGACATGAAATAAGCAGCAGTGGTGGATTACCTCTAAGGAGGTAAGAGTCTGTCTTCTAGCACATAATGTGCTAACAAAGAATAGGAAAAGAGAAATACATACAATGAAAAACAGTGAAGGTAAAGTGTCTAAATACTGTATTATATGTTTCAACACAGAAACATCTGTTTAGACATTACAGCTTTTATTTGAAGGCTGACCGAGTGTGACTGTGAAAGCCTATACTGAAATATGCTCTTTATTAATGCTGTATTACATAATAATGACTGCAAGAAACCAGAGAGATGGTTATTGCATTTCAAAAGTAATTAAAACCATAAAATGATGTAATATAGAATTTCAGATCAAAATACAAAGCAATTGTAAAAGTTATACATACACATTAGGTTGAACTGAAATTATGCTCAGGTTGAGACTGTTTCGTTGATTTTCAAGAAAACAGTATATAGCATCTAGAGGACTTTGTCTATTTCTGTAGGAATAACGTTCTATGGTTGCACTTTGCTAAATTATATTGTTGGAGAGAGAGCAAAGAATGACCAAGAACAAAGGATTCATGAAATTAATTTCATTTGAATATTTTGTATTAGGGTCAAATCATATGGTTCAGACTTCACTTACTAGGGAATATGTATGTTTTTTTTCTGTGACTAAAAGCATATTATCATACATTCTGTTCTGCTAACAGTATATCAGGGGGACCTAAAGCAGATGTTTTGGTATGGAAATTAAAATTACATTCTTACCGTACTTCTTGATCTTCCAGAATATCTTCACCATAAATTCACACTAGCGGGTCTTAGCGGAAGTGCTAGGACCCAGTGAGAGCCAGAATGTTTCAGAGGGCTGGTGACATGGTAGGCTTCGTGTGTGCACTGTTGCATGATGATGCATGCGCCCGCTAGTATACAGTGGCACCAGACCCCAACCTCCTCAGTAATTTTTTTTTAACAAGAAGGTGAGCAGCATAACCTAACAAGACATGGGTGGGCATGTGAATCAATGGTGAAGATAGTCAGGATGATATGAAAATTGCTGATCTTCCTGAATATCATCACTATTGATTCAGACATATGGGGCTAGGACCAGAGACGCTAGGATCCCACAGATCTTTTTTCTTCTAGGAAAGAAGCCAACATCAGCTTCTGATGCCACTCACATGCAACACAATCTCAATAACTGTCATTGACTCTCTCATGCACCCCAGTTCTGTTTGCCAGGACAGAAACAACACGAAGGTAAAATAAAAGAGAGGACTAGATACTTCCTAGCCCAAAGCGACAGTAAAAGGATAAAGGATATAAAATAAACAACCTATTAGACTCAACTAACAACTCAGAAACTAAGGAGTGGGCCTACTAGGTGGCACAGGGGTAATGGGTCTAAAATGAAGCCAAAGTGTCTAACCATTAGCCAGACAAAGTATGGATAGTGATAGATAAAAGTTAGGACAGCAGCTCTGAGAAAATGGCTTTGGCAGAAGTAGCAAAAAGGCTAAGTCCAATTTGGGACCCCCCTTGCAAATAAGATGGCAAGAAAATGCCAAAATTGGAAAAATGACACGTGGACTCCCAAAAGTAATAGCTGCATGATACCAGATAAAACTTGCGTAAACTCACAACCCTGATTTCTCTATGAAGATTGCAGACAAAAAGAGATGAAGACCACAGGAGTTGCAGTACTAGCAGTCCTAGGGTGGCTATTTCCTCTCGCATGCTCCAGGTGGGAGTGGGCAAGGCCCAACACACAGAGAGAAGTGACAAAGGATATTAACAAAAAAGTTTCTCAGATCCAAGCCAGTGCATTGTACCTTTCCACAGACAAAGCATCTGCTCAGTGGGGTTAGCTTGGATGGTGCTCATGGCACATGCTGCACATAGCAACTAATAGGGATATACAGGCAATCTAAATCCTCCTACTTTAAAGCTCAGGTCACTCAAAACCAAAATCCCAGTGCTTCTTTCTGGAAGCTGATCAACTCCCTTCTTGAGCCCTCCCATGAAACGGGCATGTCCATCCCTCAAATTAGACAGCACAACTGTCTCGGATCCCCCACCGTGGCTGATCTCTTCAACAAGTTCTTCATCTCCTGTGCCATCCCTGACTCCCCCTCCCCCCACGCTAGTCTGAACCTTCCAACACAGCCGCTGGCTTCGTCTTTCCTCCCACCACGCCCCTTGAAGTATACCACGCTCTCTCCTCCCTCAACTCTTCCAAATCTAGCCCAGACGGTATACACCCTAAAATGCTCCGCATCCCTGTAGCAGCAATTGCTGCCCCCTGTTTCACATACTGAACCTCTCTCCATCCACTGCCACTGTAGCCTGGAAATCTCCCAAAGTCACCCCCCTGCACAAAGGTGGTGATCCCTCCCAACCGGGAAACTATAGGCCCATATCACTTCTCCTTCTCCCTTGCTAAAGTCCAGGAATCCCTTATATTGTCCAGACTGTCGGACCGCTTCAAAGCAAACACTTACTCTCTCCAGTCCAGTCTGAATTCCAAAAACACCACTCCACCGTAACCACCATTCTAAGTGTAACTGACTCAATACTCTAGGCCATGGATAATAGTCAAATCACAGCCGCCATATTCATAGACCTGGCTAAAGCGTTTGACTCAGTATCACACCAGCTGCTACTCCACAAACTCTGCACTTTTGGCATCGGCCCTCCAGCAATCGCCTGGTTCCACTCATACCTCCATAACAGGCAACAATCAGTTCAATTTGGCGACATTCTCTCTCCTCTCCTCTCCCTATCGTATCCAGTGTTCCCCAAGGATCTATTCTGGGCCCCATCCTTTTCTCTCTCTTCATAAATGACCTTCCCTCCATCTGCCTCTCCTCCAACATCCATCTGTACGCAGATGACACAGTCATTTTTGCCTTGGGCCCCTCCCATGACAGTGTCCTCCCCATTCTTCAAAGTGACTTCAAGAGAGTCCAGTCCAGACTCCTCAAAAACCGACTCACTCTTAATCTAAAAAGACGGTCTCCATGGTTTTTGGCTCCAGACAGAAGCTGGCAACCCTCCCAGCCCCCTCCCCCCAGTGCTGTCCACCTTATGCGGCTCACCACTGGAGCGAGTCTCAGCCTTCAAATACCTGGGTGTATGGCTGGACTGCCACCTCAACTTCTCCACTCACGTCGACGCAATCTGCACTAAACTCCAACCAAAATTCGCAATCCTCTACTGCCACAAATCCTGCTTACCGATCCCCACCCGCTGCGAGCTCGTATTCAAAACAGTCTTGCCAGTTATAGACTATGCAGACATAGTTTATGGTACAGTCCCTACATCCTCCCTCTCCAGGCTTGACACCCTGCTCAACGCCTTCTGCCAATTCGCCACCGTCTCCCCCCCTCACTCATCGTTGCTTGCTCTACGCCCCTCTCTCCATCGCCCCGGCTCTCCCACAGGCGTACCCTCCTGCGTCTCTCTCTCAGTGAAATTCTGGTTTGGTCTCCTCCCCCATACCTCATGTCCCTGCTCAACCAACCCCCCAAGCTACTCTCTTCGCCATAGGGACCCTCATATCTTCCACCTCCTGCCCTTCGCACCTTTCCGGGTACTACTTCTCGTGCAGTGTCCTTCTGGAACTCTTCCTTGTCTCGACCAGTAAGGCCCTTCTTGTTCAGCTTTTACCCAGCTCCTCAGGCTCCTACCCAACCCACATTGTCCTACGTTCTCAAATGGTCCAAATGCACTACAGAGGCACCACTCAGCCCTTTCCAACTCACCAACGTCGCCTCCCCTAGTAGGACTCTCCTCTTCTCTCTCACACTCCTAAATGACCAATTATTACATCTTCGAAAAGTCTACTGTACTGTTTAATTAATGATCATGTTAACTGCCTGTACTTCTATGATTGTGATATAACTGCCTGTACTTCCTGTTTCCCTTGATACTACCTGTACAAACTGTACCCGGGTCACACCTGGAAACGAGCCTTGGCTCAGCATGCCTTTCCCGGTCATCAAATTTTAAATAAAATAAAAATATACCCCAGGCAAGAAGGATGGAGAAAAATGAAGGGAAGGTGGCCACCTACCCACTTCATGAGAAAACAACAAAAGGCCGGGGGGATGGTGGGCTGTTATCTGAATCAGTGGTGAAGAAATTCAGAAAGTTCAACAATTACGGTGATACATAATTTTCATATCTTCCATGAATCGATCTTCACCGCTGATCCATACATATGGGTCTGAGTACCAAGTGCCCAATAAGGGAGGAGCTGGCTCACACTCATAATGGATACTCTCAGTCCTCTGTGTGGGGAAGATAAAGCGAGTCCCCTGAAACTGGGAATTTAGCACCTTTTCCAGGCCAGAGGTGCCAGTTGAGAGCAGTGAAGCCACAAAATCTGCTGAATGCAGACTCTGGTTCCCATTAACTTGGAGGCCACCTCATTGGCATCATACAATGCCCTTGACTGCTGCCTCGCCAACACCAGACCCTTGAAAGAAAGACAGATGGCTTGCAAGACTAACTACAAGGGCAGCTTGGCACTGAGGAGCTGACCTAGCTGCACCCACAGGCACTTGTAATAAGCTGCCAAGTGTGTCTGACGTGCAGAAAGAAAAAATTACTCACCTTAGTAATGTTGTTTCTTCTAATGGAGTCTTGCTATATTATGACTAATGCAGTTTGTCCCACCATTAGAACTGCTCCGGAGGTGAAAGAGTTAACTTCCATGCAGGGCATGGAACTTAGAGCGCGAGCTCGGTTAGAGAAGCTCTGTCAGGGATATTTCAAACCGAAACTGTCAGATCTTAACGAGCAAAACTCACTAAGGCTCTGTGTGGAAGCTGTAACCTACACTAGCCAACTGGCTACTAAAATATTAACACATTTTTCTGGTCCCAACACCAAGACTCAAGTCAGGGGACCAGAAAAAATAAGATAAAATAAAACACAACACCCAAACACCCCAAAAAGAAGGGGTGAAAAACATAAAAGGGGACATCAATAAGTGCCAACAGTGGACTGCCCACCCCATACCCAAAGTAGAAGTTCTGAGAGGGGCAGGCTGGGGGGGAGGTCATAATATAGCAAGACTCCATTAGGAGAAACAACATTACTAAGGTGAGTAATTTTTTCTTCAAACAACATGAAGTCTTGCTATATTATGACTAATGCAGACTACACAGCAGTACCTCCATGGAGGAGGGACAGAACCTACTTAGGGAATAGGCTCTGAAGCACGCTGCAGTTAAACCGAGCATCCTCCTGGCTTGGATATCCAGGGAGTAATGCTTGGTGAAAGTGTGTACTGTTTTCCAAGTAGCTGCTTGACATATCTCTAAGATAGGGATGTCTCTGGCAGCAGCTAGAGGCAGCTGTACCTCTGGTAGAGTGAGCCCTCAGGCCTGAAGGGAACCTTACCCAGTTTTGATAGCAAAATTGGATACAAGAGACAATCCACCTGGCAATGGATCTCTTAGTGGCAGGTTTCCCTTCCCAGCCTCACCATAAGTGAGAAATAGTTGGAGGGAGTCAAACCTGTGACCCTTGGTACGCTCTATGTAGTAACTTAGGGCCCTCTTAACATCTAAGCTGTGCAGCCTCCTCTCACCAGAGGAGGAATGGTCAATGAAGAACACTGGAAGTGAAATAGATTGGTTAAGGTGGAAATCTGAAACCACCTTAGGCAAAAACTTCCTGTTAGTCCTAAGGACTACCTTATCCCTGTGAAAGGAAATAAAGTCAGTCTCCACTGATAAAGCCTGCAACTCACTTATGTGCCTGGCAGAAGTGATGGCTACTAGAAATACAGTTTTCCAAGTCAAATACTTATGCTCTGCCGAAGACAGAGGTTCAAAGGGGGGTTGCATCAGCTGAGCAATGCAAACATTAAGATCCCAGGCAGGGGCAGGGTCCTTGAATGGTGGATTGGTATGAAGCAATCCCTTAAAAAACTTGGAAAATACAGGGTGAGCAGAAAGAGAAGAGGGCTTCCCTGCTGAAATAAAAGCAGACACAGCTGTCAAATGCACTTTCAGGGTAGCTGGTCTCAGTCCCAAAGAATTAAGATGGACCATATAGTCCAAAACAGTGGGCAAATCAGCAGATTCCAGGGAAATATGCTTCCCAGAAGCTTTCAAGATTTCGAGAACACCCTGAGAAAGTTGTAGATCAGCAAACTCTAACTCCTCAAGAGCCAGGCCTTGAGGTTGAGGGAATTGAGATTCGGATACCAGACTCTCCCCTGGGCACAGGTTAACAGATTTTGGTTCCTGAGGAGACACAGGGGAAGATGGACTGCTAAGGACAGAAGGAGTGGGTACCAGGGATGCCTGGCCCAGTCTGGAGCAATCAGGATCATCTTGCAGGGCTGAGATCTGATTTTGACTAGCACCTTGAACTTGAACAGGAAAGGGAAGGGGGGGAAGGCATAGAGAAACTTCCCTTCCCAATCGAGGAGAAAGGCATCCAGGGGGACTGAGCCCAACACTGGGGGCCTGCAACAAAAAAGTGGAAGTTGATGATTGTCTGGGGCTGCAAAAAGATCTATCTGAGGTGTGCCCCATCTGGCAAAAACTATCCCCAGTACTAGGGGATCCAGTGACCATTCGTGATGGCCCTGGGAAATCCTGCTGAGAGCATCTGCCAGGACATTGTCCTTGCCTGGGAGGTGAACTGCTATGAGGGAAGTGTTCGGGGAATAAGCCAGAGACCACAACTTCATCGCCTCGGTGCACAAGGCCGAAGACCGAGTGCCCCCTTGTTTGTTGATGTACCACATTGCAGTGGTGTTGTCTGTTCTGACCTGTACCACCTTGTTCTGAACAGATGCAGAAAAAACCTGAAGTGCTAGAAAAACAGCTCTGAGTTCCAACAGATTGATGTGGAGCAGAGATTCCTGAGGGGACAACAGCCCCTGGGTGGAGAGGTCGCCCATGTGAGCCCCCCATCCCAAGATGGACGCATCTGTAGTAAGGGTCAAGGAGTGAGATAGAGGGATGAAGGGCACCCCTTATCTCAGATTGCTCTGATCCTGCCACCACTGAAGGGCCTGGATCAGGGTTCGAGTCACTGGGATTAACTTGGATAGGGAATCTCTTCTTTGAGACCAGAAGGCTCTCAAATGGAACTGAATGTCCCTCATCTGAAATCTTGCTCCTTGCACTACAGCTGTGGAAGCAGCCATGTGTCCTAGGAGCTCCTAGGAGCTGCAGGAAATGCCTTGCTGGCCGAGAGACCTGCAGAGTGAAGGACGAGGCCAGGGCCACCAGGGTCCTTACCCTTTCTAGGGGAAGGAAGGCTCTGGCCTGCTTTGTGTCCAGTTCTGCACCTATAAAGGTGAGTACCTGGACAGGTTCCAGAACTGACTTTGGAAGATTGAGAAGAAAGCCCAGAGAGGTAAGCAGCTGCTGGGTAACTTGCAGGTGTGATTTGACCTGGTCTGGAGACTGACCCACAATGAGCCAGTCGTCCAGGTAGGGAAAGATGGCAATCTTTGCCTTCTTAAATGAGCAACTACTACTGCCAGACATTTTGTGAATACCCTTGAGGGCAGAGGTAAGGCCGAAGGGCATTGCTCTGAACTGATAATGGCCTGAGGGCAGTTCGAATCTGAGGTACTTTCGGTGGGAGCTTCTGATAAGAACATGGAAGTAGGCATCCTTGAGGTCCAGGAAGCTAGCCAGTCCCTGGCCTTAGGGGGGTAAAATCATTCCCAAGTCACCATTTTGAATTTTGGTTTTAAAGGTGCTTGTTCAGATATCTTAAGTCCAGGATGGGCCGCCACTCTCCTGTCTTTTTGGGGTGAGGAAGTACCTGGAGTACAGACCCTTGCCCTGGTGTAGGGGAGAAACCCTTCCTACAGCTCTGAGAGCCAGGAGGGTTGAGACTTCTATTTCCAAAGCAAGAGTCTCTAGAGGGTTTGCAGGTGGAAAAGATCTGATTCTCATCTTTGGAAATTTTTTGAAGCTGAGAACCAGACCCTGACTTACTACTTCCAGGACCCACTTGTCTGATGTTAAAGACTCCCAGTCCTGGACGAAGTAAGCCAGCCTGCCCCCTACAGGTAATGGAGAACCGGCCCTGGGCATCCCATCAGGGTGCCTGTTTGGCAGGGGCTTTAGGCTGAGGGGTGGGAGCAGGCCTGCTTGTACCCCGTCTGCCTCTCCCTCTGAAGAACCCCCTCTGAACATAAGCTGAAGAGGAGGCCTGGGTCTGGTAAAAGGCCTGTGAAAGGCCTGCCTTTACCCCTGAGGGGGCTGCCTCTGAGGTGGCTTGCCGTTCCTTGGCTTGTGCACTCCTATAAGTGGTTCTATATTCATCCATTTTCTTCATATAATTCTCTGTCTGCTCCCCAAACAGAGAATTTCCCACCACAGGAAAATCCATAGCCTTAGACTGGGTATCCTGTGACAAAGTAGTACACCTGAGCCAAGCCAATCTCCGAAAAGCCACAGATGTAGCCATGACTCTAGAGGATACATCATTAGAATCCACTGCAGCATGAAATTGCACCTTAGATGCCTCAATACCATCAGCAGCCACCTGCTCCAGCTCCTTGGCAAGCTGGCCAGGGGCCTGTTTGGCTAAAAGCCATGACAGTATCCCATCTAGATTTTGGTATCTCACAACATAAGCCATATAGTTTGCTTGTCTGAGTCCCAAAGATGCTGCCATGTATTGTTTTTTAGCCATGGCATCAATCTTCCTGAGTCCTGTCAGGAGGATGTGAAGCCAGGGAATATTAGCTTTATCACAGGCTGCAGCCTGAACTACTAACATGGCTGCATTGCTGTGAAAGAAATTCTGTATCAGGACCTGACAAAGTGTACCTCCTGTCCATCTTTTTATCCACAGGAGGCACAGAATTAGGAGCTTTTAAAATTTTTATTGTTTGTTTCCTAAAAGATTTATGTAAAGAAATAGACAATCTCCTGGACTCTGGGATATCCATCATCTCTACAAAGTCAGGCTCCTCTTGCTCATCCACAGCCTCCTCTAAAGGAAGCTGGAGGGTTTCAGCAACTTTTTTATAAAACAGAAAATGAGAAGGGGACTCAGCAAGCCTAGGGGGAGATTCTCCTAAAGTTCTGTCTGGGGAGATGTCCGGTTCAATGGGCACATCCAGACTTTCAAAGTCACATTCACACTGTTCATAATCATCCTCCCCCTCCTCTGGTTCATAAAACTCCTTTATATCATATTCTTGAACCGGTGGAACCGACCGAACCGACCTTTTGCCAGATAGTGGCGGTTCGGACGGAACCGGGGAAAGTGACTGGACAATTTGTATTGCCCTGGCTATCTCTGCAGCAGTTGGAGAAGGGATTTTTGACTCCACACTTGCTGACTTTCTAGTTCTCTTTGCTGGAACTGGCTCCTCAGAGTCAGCTTTACGTTTGCCCGAGGAAGTCTGGCCCTGGTCAGAGGGCACTCCCTCCGGTTCGGTTGGCACTGAACTGGGCTGGCCATCCGGGTCAGCGGACTTTTTGGCCTCTCGTTCCCTGAGCCTACCAACTCTCTTATCTAGGGTAGCTGCAGGGAAATTCTTGCAAATCTGGCAGTCTGCATTGAGGTGGTCAAACCCCAGACAATAAACACATGTGGTGTGTGGGTCAGCCTTGGCAAAGGCTTCCCACAGACACTACAGTGTTGAAACCAGTGGGCCGGTTTTCTTTTAGGTTTCTCAGACATAATGCCAGCTAACCAAAACTTGCCCTTTTCGGCAGTGCCAGGCAAGACACCCTTATTGGTTCCCAACCGTGTCACGGGTCGTGGAAAAAACCGTAATGAAATCCGTTTTTTTTAGAACCGATAAGAACCGGGAACCGCACTCTAACAAGCCTTAAACGCTTCAGAATGAAGTTTAAATACAATCTGATCGGTTCAAACCGAACCGATAAACATTTACAAGTTCCACACAGAAAACCTATCTATTACTTACAATACCATAAACAGAGCTTGAACTGATTGGTTTGCGGTTAAAATAATGATAATCGCGGTTGAATTTAACCGAGAAAAAACTCTTTAAGCCGAGAAAATGAACCGAGCAGCAGGAGGAATCTCCGGAGCGACTGTTCAGTGAGGCGGAGTAAAGAATCTGACAGTTTCGGTTTGAAATATCCCTGACAGAGCTTCTCTAACCGAGCTCGCACTCTAAGTTCCATGCCCTGCATGGAAGTTAACTCTTTCACCTCCGGAGCAGTTCTAATGGTGGGACAAACTGCATTAGTCATAAATAATATAGCAAGACTTCATGTTGTTTGAATGCACATCACAGTGTGAGCTGAGGTGAAAATCTACCTAATGCTGGCCGGCCTAGTAGCGCTCAGGACTGAGGTGCTGGATGCCTTACCTCATGCCACGCCGGCTGACCGAGTTTGGGAATGACCTCAGGTCATCAGGAGCCAACGGGGGAGGGTGTGCCCTCTACTGGGTTGGTTTCTGATAAAGACACCTAGGCCTTTACCTTGAAAGGACTGCCTGTACGAGAATATCGAAGGTCCCATCCCTCTGAGAGGCAGAAGGCACTGCCTATTGTTTAAATGGCAGCTGTATTGTTCTGAGTGGTCCCCAGAACTCAGCCTGAGGGCTGAACAGATAAGCACTGTCAAGGAGACATTAACCACCTGCTGCCAGCAGCAGCTGCCCTAGAGGTAGAGTTGTAGGTGTCCATAAAAGCTTTCAGTTGATTATTGGGCTATGAGCCCAAACAGTGGAGTGTTAGATTCCAGGAGGCTCTCGACCACTGCACTGAGTGTGTTCCACAGGGTGTACTCATACTGAGGAATGTAGGAACTCAAGACATAAAAGTCTGCTTTGGTCCACAGAGGAAGACTGAAATGTTATTTTGAATCCCATATCCCTAAGGAAAAAGAACTGGAAAGAAGATCTTCTATCACACTGATACAGAAGGCTTGCGTTTCAACCCATAAAATGAGTCATCCGCTGTGTCTTCGACAAAGTAGAATAGGGAGAGACTCAGCCAGATCCACTTCTACCCCAGAATAACCTCCAAAAGGCAGGTCTAGACCAGGAACACTGGCGATGTCACCAACTGGATTGGTGAAGAGTTCAGCGCCATCCGCGGCACCAGTTCCAGACCCGGCACTGCACCCAGCACCATAGCCAGATCTGGTGCCACACACAGCGCCGGCACCAAACATGGCGCTGACACCAAAAATGGCACTGGCACCAGAACCATTGCTAGACCTGAAGAAAAGGGGGAGAAGAAAAGTGGTACCCGTGCCGGCCCCTGCAGGGAGAAAGGGAAAGAGGGGTAGGTACAAGGAGTCAGCGTTGATGGCATAGGCACCGGACAGTGCACTGCGCACATCCTGGCCTGACCAACCCGGCCATGGCCTAGTGGCTCTCAGGCCCCAGAATTGGGTCCACTGGCCAGGACAACTGGGCAGACGCTGTACCCCCTGCTTTAAAAGAGCGACCCAGAGGTGAAACTGCTCACCTGAACCCCATCGAGGACAGAGATGGGATCTTGTGTCGAAGATCGTGGCTGTTAAGAGTGGAGCCACAGAGGAACCCACCGGAGTCAGTTCAAGCCTACCGCTCTCCACCACCGATGATTCCCACGCAAACGCATCAGACGGTGACCTTGAGTGGTACTGATTCTTCTTCCACCGAGAGGAGGAAGAAGAGCTCATGGTCAAGAGGAGCCGGGTCCCGGAACCACTACTTTTGTGCTTCGGGTGAACTGTCCTCACCCCTGAGCAGCAGATTGCCCATGGTCAGACCCCCCGCCGCAAAGGGTGGCGGACCAGACATAGCCACACTGGAATCACAGTTTTCAAATGAAGTCTCCCTACTGTCACAACAAATGGTAAGTTAAACGAATACCGAACGGCTATTGCTGCTGTCATATAGATGAAAACATGACTCCTGGCAGGCGAGCGACATCATCATCAAAGTGCACTCGACAGTGGGAGAAAAGGAACTGAGGCGGTTGGAGGGTCAACACCAAGATAGCCTATATGGCACAAGCTAGTCTCACAGTGCTGCGCATGTGCGGTCCAATCCTGGCGCCAGTCCTCCTGAAGATTTTTGGCTCCCGCGGGGTCCTAGTGCCTCTGGCGTAGTCCCATTAGTGTGAATGAGTGGTGGAGACTTTTAGTCCAGGAAGATCTTGCTGTTAGGTCAGCTGCTTGGATATCATAATCCTCAAGAGAGGAACAATTTCTCCTGATTCTAATGTACTGGCCAGCTGGAATAGCTTTAACTAAATGTGGGGGATGTGCACTAGAAATCAGCAAAAAAGTAGTTCCTGCCTCAGGTTTGCGAAAAGTTTTTGAGGTGATACCAGTCACGATGTCTTCACATAAACTCTCCATAGCAACTGGGACAGGGTTCTATTCAACCCTGTCACAGTGGAGGATTAAAAGCTGATTTCGGTCTAAACAACTTCCTATTTTTATTTATATTATAAAGTTGTATATTGGACTATATATCTACTCTTGTTGATTCTATTGTTTGTGAACAGTCCAAAAGGTTTTCACCAGGTTGAATATTTTGCACCACATTTAATACCCCTTCATTCTCAGCTAATAATTCCATCAAAGTCTACAAGTCTTCTTGATTTATGTCTCCTTTAATGTCCATCTGATTACTGTAGTCCGTGTTTGTTTTGAAAATAAAGGGCTAATTTCGTTGTTAATTTTCCAATACCAATGTAGATGTTAAATGGATTAACTTAAGGTTGAGAAATGAAAGACAAACCTTTACTTAAAAGATGTCATTAGTTTTGTAACAATACATAATCAGAAATGTTAACTACCAATCAGTTCTCTGACTGAGGTTGTGGCTGGGATTTACAGTTATTGCACCTGCCATCCCTTTTGCCCCTCCTTGTTTTTTTTTTGTATTCCTGTGTTTGTTTGTCTTATAAGATTCTGTTGTAGTTGTTGTCTCTGGAAGTCACTCTTTTCTCATCCAATGCTTCCAGCTGACTGACATTTACATTTAATTGTGATGGAGCTGATAAAGTTATAGAGGGGTTTCATTTTCTCTCTCTGTTAATTGATCTTCATCTTCCTCTTTTTCTTCCTCTACTTTGAGATCTGGCAAGTCTTTCCCATTTAAATACCTGGTTTGAACTAACGTTTTTTGAATCGCTTAGGAATTTCATTTTTCTATATTCGGAAGTTTCCTTTTCATGATTAATTAATTTTCTTTGTAAATTGCTTTCTAAGTTTTCAAAGCCTGTTTTTTTCATAAGTTAGAATTCATTCCTGTAATGCAGCAATTTCCTCAGTTATTAACTGATGGTGTTCAGTGACATGATCAATTAAAATTTCCACCGAAGTGTTAGCACATACAGTCAAGGCTTGCTCCCATCTAGCTACACATTATATATCAATAAAGTACCCTGCTGGAGAAGAATTATCAGTCCTTAAGCCCCTTGGGGCCCCCCCCTGTTCTTTATATTGCTGCAGGGATAATTTATCAAAATATAAATTGATTTCCTTAATTTTTAACTTTTCAAATTGGTGAAAAAAATTTCAATCAGATTCAGGTGGTAGTTCTAACTGCATTATCTGTTCCTGTTAAAATCTTGTGGCACTTATCAGCTGCTTCTCTGCTTTCAAAACAGGATAGCTGTGGTACAACTGATGATACATCGGATTGCACTAATGTATCAATCACATTACTTTGGTCTGAGATCCCATTCCTTGAATTGCTCATTATCTAAAATTTAAATCATACCAGAAGTCTCAAAACTCAAAAAAACAAAGCCAAATTCAGTCTTTGTAATTGCTTATAGCGGTTTTCTTCTAGATGGTCCAAAAGAGCCCTCTCGAACTAGTGTTAATTTATATATTCCAACCAGGATGGCAATTCAAATTCGGTGTGGGGATACAGGGCTGAAAATTCAGTCTTAGTAATTACTCACAGCTATTTTCTTCTAGACTGTCCAGAAAAGCACTTTCAGATCAGTGTTAATTTGTGTGTTCCAACCTGGACGCTGATTCAAATTCAGCGTGGGGCTACAGGCAGAAAAAGTTGGAAGCTATTCCTCAGTATAGAAGTACAAAGGCTGCTGCACTCACCTCCAACCGGTGTGCTGCCACTAATCAAACTGAAATGCAGGGCAAACAGGAAAAGCAGTGCGCAGGACCACACAGCTATGGCAACATATATTGTTCCAAAATTCTATTAAGTGAAACCAAGGTGTAAAAAAACAAGAAAGCACGGAAATGAAAATTACGTACTGTACCTGCCGTAATTCTTTATCTTCTTGGACGAAGTCTCCACCACTCATTCACACTAATGGGACTACGCTGGAGGTGCTAAGACCCAGAGTGAGCCAAAAATCTTCAGAAGGGCCAGCACCTAGGTAGGGTGTTAGCGTGGCTCAGTTGGTAGCATATCCGCCTCTGGACCAGAAGGTTGTGGGTTCTCGTCCCACACCGGGATCGGACTTGCACCTAAAAATCGCTAGCATTCGAGTGCAGTATTGGGGGGGTGCTGTACTGCTGGGGTGTGCCGTCCTTCAGATGAGACATTAAACCAAGGTCCCTTCTGCCCATCCTGGTGTTGTCCTGGTGGGTGTCCAGGTGGAAGTAAAAGAACCCAGGGCACTCACTGCAAAGAGCAGGGAGCACTCCTGGTGTCCTGGCCAACATTCCCCTTCCCATAAACCGGTTCATGCAATTACAGTATCCAGGCTGTGCGTGGGTGATGATGTGCGATATGGCCGCCACCACACATTCAGTCACTTCACTACCAGTCTAGCATTGCTTGTAAAGTGCTTTAGGATACTGTGTATGAAAAGTGCTATATAAATGCTGATTCTTCTTCTAGGGCTGTGAGGAAGTGGCACCGCAAGCCTGGCTCACGCCATAATGGCTACCTCGGCGTCAACCCTCCAGCCACCTCAGTACCTTTTTTACTGAGGAGGTGCAGCATTAACTAACCTAGTAAAACTAACCTATGTCGGACATAAGATAGTCCGAATGACCCGTGTAAGAAGGGTCAACACAACAGAATCTTCATAGCCCAGCCATAGAGGGACTGAAGAACAAAAACAGATAAGTGAGCTCGGGGGATGGAGGGTGGGCGTGTGAATGAGTGATGGAGAAGATCAAGAATTACGGTAGGTACGTAATTTTCATATCTTCCTGGACATAAAGTCTCCATCACTCATTCACACTAATGGGAGAGTACCGAGCTGAAATAATCCCCTGAGTAGGGCAGCAGGAGAAAAGAGCTCACTTTGGCAGGACAATTCTTAATGGACATCTGTCCTAAGGACTGATGCTGTCTGGCATGGACATCCAAAGCGTAGTGCTTTACAAACGTGTGCACAGAGTTCCAAGTAGCTGCACTGTAGATGTCTGCAATGAGCACGTTTCAAATTTCTGCCAGAGATGCCGCGACTGCCCTGGCAGAATGAGCGTATACTCTGCCTTCCAGCTTAACCTGTGACATGGAGTAGCATTGGTGAAGACATGCCACCAGCCATGCCGAAATACATCTGATAGCAACAATCTGACCTAGCTGGGCCATGCTGAAAGAGACAAACAGTTGTTTTGATGCGTGGATTTCTTTAGTTCTGTCTAAAAGAACCGCAAAGCTCTCTTAACATCCAGAGAATGTAGGGTACACTTCCCCTCATTCTGGAAGTTCACGAAGTAGGTCGGAAGGACCAAAGGCTGGTTCAGATGGACTTCTGAGACCACTTTAGGGAGAAATTTAGGGTGAGTTCATGGAACCACCTTGTCTTTGTGAAATACAGTATACAGGGCGTCTGTGACCAAAGCATGTATTTCAGACACTCTGTAAGTGGAAGTAATGGCTACAAGGAAGGCAGTCTTCTGGGTCAGAAACTTCAGCTCACAAGATGCTAGGGGCTCAAAAAGATTACAGGTGAGCGTGTCTAGCACAAGATTAATGTTCCAGGCGGCTACCGGTTGTCTGACTGGTGGCCTAGTGTGTAGTATGCCCTTAAGGAACCTCTTGACCAAAGGTAACTGAACCAGAGACACGGAGCATACGGGCTCGTGGTAGGCTGAGATCGTGCAGAGGTGAATCTTTAAGGTTGAGTATTGCAGACCTGTGTTTGACAGGTCCAGAAGATACACCAGGACACTGTTTGGTGGGCAGGAAAAAGGGTCCCAGGAGGACTTTGCGCACCAGATAGAGGACCGCTTCCACTTAGCCGTGTAAGTTTTTCTAGTAGCGTGCCGCTAACAGAATATCTGAGACCCTATGTGAAACATCAAACCTACCCACCTCTATCTCCTCAGGAGCCAGGCATGGAGGTGAAGAGATCTCAGCTTGGGATGGACTACTGGGCCCTGGGTTAGCAGATTCATTTGAAGTGGAGGCTGTCTCAGAGAAGTTTCCAATAATCTGTTGATTAGTGGAAACCAGATCTGACAAGGCCAGAATGGGGTGATGGAGATCATTCTGCCCCCCACGCCTCCAGTTTGAGCAGCTCCCTCTGAACTAAGGGAAGAGGAGGAAATGCGTAGAGAAAGTGTTTTGTCCACCGCAGTCTGAATGCATCCTGACAGAAAACGCCAGGTTCTGGATTTCTGGAGCAGACTAGAGGCAGGTTTTGCGTTGAGTGGGGACACAAAAAGGTCCAGATCTGGAGTTCCCTACTCTTCAAAGAGCGATTGCACAATGTTGGTGTTGAGAGACCACTTGTAAGGATCTGTTTTCGTTCTGCTGATATGATCCGCCAGATCGTTCTACACTCCTGGCAGGTAAACTGCTTGGATCAAAACCTTGTGCTCTGGCACCACTCCCACACTCTCATCGCTTCCCTACATAAGGGGTAAGGGCGTGCTCCACCCTGTTTGTTGATGTAGTACATCACTGTTTTGTTGTTGGTTTGAAGGAGAATGATCTTGTGACAGAGAATGTCCTTCAGAGCTCAGACTGCATACAGGACAGCTCTCATTTCTAGAACATTTATGTGGAGTTGAGTCTCATCCTGATTTCATCGACCTTGGGTGTGGAGATCTTGACAGTGAGCTCCCCATCCGAGTACGGATGCATGCGTGGTGATGGAGATCTGAGGGGCAAAGGGAAACCCTTCCAGAAGGTTGTCTTCTTGAGTCCACTAGGTGAGTGACCGTTTTAGAGGTTCCGTCACCTTGATGAGAAAGGACTGGGGATATGTGGTCAGAGACCACTGAGTGCTGAGCATCCACTGAGTAGTCCTCATGTGAAGATGAGACAGAGGCACAGTGAACACTGAGGATGCCATGAGACTCAGCACCCTCTGCAGCGAGAGAGCTTGAACCAAGTCATCCTTTCTGATGAAGTGGACCATCTGAAGGATGTTGTTCCTTCTGTCCTCTGGAAGAAAGACTTTCACGTTGGAGGTATCCAGAATGGCTCCTATGAAGAGGAGCCGTTGGGAGGGCAGTAGCTGTGATTTTCCCATATTTATCAGAACTCTGATGGACATGAGGAATTTGGAAGCTGTAGCCACGGCTTCCTGAGTCCCTTGACTGGAGGGACTTGCTAGAAGCCAGTCATCCAGATATGCGGACACTTGAATTTTGAGCTTCCTGAGATGCGCTGCGAGAATTGTAAAGCACTTTGTAAAGACTCGAGGCACTGAGGATAGCCCAAAGGGCAGGACTCTGAATTGGCAGCGCTGACCCACTGCCACAAATCTGAGATATTTGTGGTAGCTTTGGTGTATGAGATTATGGTGGTAGGTGTCCTGCATATCTAGGGAGGCCAGCCAGTCATTCCAATGAATCAGAGGTGACAGGGAGCTGAGAGAGATCTTGAACTTCTTCCTGTAAAGGAGTTTGTTTAACTTCCTTAGATAGAGAATAGGGAGCATGCCGCGTTCTTTGGAACTAGGAAGTAATGGAAGTAGAAACCTGTGTTTCGCTGATCCAGCGGAACTACTTCTACTGCCCTGTTGTTCTGAAGGCCTTAAATCTTGGAAGCAAGATGGTCTGACTGAGAGACAGGCAGCTTGGGCTGTCGTTTGGTTGGGTGATCCGGAGGGGTTTCTGAAAGGTTTAGATAGTAGCCATCATGGATTATCCTGAGTACCCACTTGTCTGATGTGACTGACTTCCACTGGTTGTAAAACTGAGTCATATGCCCTCCTACTGCTGAGGAACAGTCCCCCTCGGACAGCTGAGGTGGGACATGGGCCGAAATCTCAGAGGGTGGCACTGGGCACTTTGGGGGCCCTGTGCCTTCTGCTGCATTTTCTTTTGCAGCTGGAAGGCTTGATTTCTGTTGAAGCCCCTTTTGCCTTTACCACGAAAGGACTGACAGTTATGAAACTGCCTATGGTTCCCACCTTGTTGAGGAGCTGCAGATGGTGGCCTGGCTGTTTTCATAGCCATTCCAGTTTTCTGTGTGGCCTCTAGTGCCTGCTCGACCTGAGGACCAAACAGATACATACCATCAAAAGGTAAACTCATAACTCTGTGCTGGGCAACATTTGTGAATCCCGACATGCATAACCAAGAGTGGCGTTAGGTGCATATACCAGCTGCTGCTGCTCTGGAAGCAGTGTCAAAGGCATCCATAAAGGCATTAAGCAGCTGATTATTGGATTCAATGCCTCTAGTAATGGTCTGAAGAAGCTCTGTGCTAAAGTTTGAATCTGGAAGAGCTTGTACAGTGGCCTTGAGCGAATGTCGGAGGGTATACTCATACTGAGAGAAATAACCTTGGTAGCTTACAATGTGCATGCCCAGGGTAGAGGCAGTGAAGACTCACTTGCCCAAAGTGTCAATTTTGTGTGATTCCTTGTTTACTGGGTGTGCCATAGATTCTTGAGGAAGAACGGCTTTGTCATTCTCTGCCAGGACAACTATGGCATCAGCAAAGGCTTGCGAGGCCAGAATAAGACGATCCTTGGGAGAGGCGAATTTCCTATGGACTTGGCCACAGAGGGAATAAGCGCTGGATTATCCCACATCATTTGAGAGATAGTCTCAAAGGAGGGTTGCACGGGAGGAGTCAATTCCACAGGAATATTATAACGTGCAGATACTGCAGACGCAGTAGCTTCCCAAGATCAATTTCCAAAGTCTGGAGAGAGAGAGAGTGGTATTCATGTTCTTAAGCAGAGACTTAAAGGAAAGGTCTTCAACCAAAGGCTCTGCTGGAAGAGAAGGCTTATTCGCCACCATCAGAGAGGAATCGTCATCAAAGTCATCCGCCAATCGAAGTTCAGGATCAGGCTCAATATCATCTCCTACTAGTCCCGAAGGGACAGAGTAAATAGGAAAGGGAGGAAAGAGAGGAAGAGGAGGAGCTCCGCGAATTGAGGTCGAGAATCCCGGTGCCCCAAGCAGCACCACAGGCACCCCCGGTGCCAGTACAGAGTGCTGCACCAGGAACACAGGCGGTACCAGCACAGGATGTGGTGCCGGCACCTGAAGAGCCGGCGTCATACCTGGTTCCGCAGGACCAGACCCCAACAACCCACTCAGGGAGGAAGAACGGAGAAATTCAGTGGGAAAAAGTGGTACCTATGCTGGCCCCTGTGCCACGGCCATATGAGGGGGAAAAGCACCAGAACGCGGCATCGATGGCACCAAAGAAGGTGCTGCATGACTAGGAAGCCCCAACAGCCCTGCCTGCAGGTCTGAAACCAGAAGGCCTGAAGGCCCTGGAGAAAGACTAACCAGCTCAGCCAGATGGGACAACCGCCAAACCCACTGATCCATAAGAGCAGCCCAATGATGAAACTGCTCACCGAAAGACCCCCCAGGAGGTGGGGAGGGACTCCAGAGTCGAGGATGTCAGTCTCTAGGAACAGAGGCTGTAGGAGACCCTGGAGCGGTCGGAGTGGAACCCCTGTCCTCAGCCCCCAATGATCGATGTGCAGACGTACCAGAGGGTGACCTCAATCGGTACCGTTTCTTCTTTGACTGGGAGGCTGAAGAAGAACTCGAGGCCGAGCGGTGCCGAGTCCTTGATGAAGACAGAGAATGGGACCGGTTCTTTTTGTGCTTTCGGGAGGACTGCCCATCCTCCCCGAGCACCGGACTACCCATAGTCAGACCCTACCTCCAATGAGGGCGGCAGACCAGGCCCAGCTCTTCTGAAAATACATCTTTCATGCGAAGTCTCACTACCGTCACCGCTCATGGTCGACTCCATCGAAGGAGGGCTGAAGATGACGTCTTCTTTACTGAAAATTACTTATTTATTAAAGAACTAGAAAATAAATAAACCTAACAATACTAAAAATAATTATAGCTGCTGTCGTATAGACTGAAGATTTGACTCCCGGCAGGCGGTGGCGTCATCACTGAGGCGCATTCGACAGTGGGGGAAAAAGGAACTGAGGCAGTTGGAGGTCGGCGCGGGTAGCCTGTCTGACCACGAAAGCCAGGGTCGCGGTGCTGCTTCCTCACGGCCCTACATAGGCACCGGCCCTCCTGAAGATTTTTGGCTCCCGCTGGGTCCTGGCGCCTCTGGCATAGTCCCATTAATGTGAATGAGTAGTGGAGACTTTATGTCCAGGAAGATCAACACTACATCCCAGCGCTTCACCTCTATCCCATAAGGCTTCGTCAGGGGAAGGGACAAACTGCAACAATTCAATCCTCAATTTGTAGTACAAAGTTAATGAACAATTCATAAGTAATGAATTAGTGTATTTCCACCAGGTGGTACCAATACTCCCCCTGGCTGAACTGCTCAAAAGATGGAACTCACCCCTGGATATGTGTAAAAATGGAACTACCGTACCTACCATAATTCTTGATCTTCTTTGATGAAGTCTTCACCATTCATTCACACTAGTGGGACTATGCTGGAGGTGCTAGGAGCCAGGGGGAGCCAAAAATCTTCAGGAGGGCTGGCACCTAAGTAGGACCGCGCATGTGCAGCGCCGTGAGACTGGCTTGTGCCATACAGGCTATCTCAGCGTCGACCCTCCAACTGCCTCGGTACCTTTTTGAGCGAGGAGGTGCAGCGTAAAACAACCTAGGAAAACCTATCCTAACCAGGCATAAGAGAGCCTGGATGACCCGTGTAAGAAGGGTCAACACAACAATGTCTTCATAGCCCAACCGACAAGGGAGTGATGACCAAAAACAGAGTGAGTGAGCTCGGAGGATGGTAGGTGGGCGTGTGAATGAATGGTGAAGACTTTGTCCAAAAAGATGAAGAATTATGGTAGGTACGTAATTTCCATATCTTCCTGGACTAAAAGTCTTCACGATTCATTCACACTAGTGGGAGATTACCGAGCTAAACACCAGCCCCCAAGCAGAGCGGCAGGAGATCGAGCTCACTCAAGACAGAAGTCCATTAAGGATAGATCTGCCGAAGGACATATGCTGTCTGGCATGAACATCGAGAGCATAGTGCTTTATGAAGGTGTGCACTGAACTCAGAGTAGTTGCTCTGCAGATGTCTGCAATGGGTACATTACGAATCTCTCCCAGAGAAGCCGCTACCGCTCTAGTAGATTAGGCATAAACCTGGCCTTCTAGGTTGACCTGTGACATCCAGTAGCAGTGTCAAAGACAGGCTACTAGCCACACAGAGATATATCGGATGGCGACAGGCTGACCCAGCCAGGTCGCACTGAAGGAAACAAACAGCGGTTTAAATTGACGGATCTCCTTAGTTCTGTCACTGTAGAACCGCAAAGGTCTTTCAACATCCAGGGAGTGAAGGGTGCATTCCCCTTCATTCTTGAAGTTGGCAAAGTAACTTGGAAGCACCAAAGGTTGGTTAAGATGGAATTCTGAAACCATCTTTGGAAGAAACTTAGGGTGTGTGTGAAGGACCAACTAATCCTTGTGAAACACCATGTATAGAGGGTGTGTGACCAATACATGGATCTCAGAGACCCTGCATGCGGAAGTAATGGCCACCAGGAAGGCAGTCTTCCAGGTCAGGAACTTCAAATCACACGTGGCTAGAGGTTCGAACGGTTTGCAAGTGAGCATATCTAGCATGACGTTGATATCTCATGCAGCTACCAGTCTTTTGATCGGGGGCCTGGTGTGAAGGATGCCTTTAAGGAACCTTTAGACCACAGGAGGCTGAGCCAATGCCATGTTATATACTGGCTCATGGTAGGAGGAAATCGCGCAGAGGTGCACCTTCACTGTGGAATATTGCAGTCCTGCATTTGACAGATCTAGAAGTAACCCCAAAACTTTGATTGTTGGGCAACAGAAAGGATCGAGGTGGGACTTTGCACACCAAATCGAGAAGCGCTTCCACTTTGCTGTGTAAGTCTTCCTGGTGGAAGGTTTACGAGCCGGTAACAGGATTTCCGAGATCTGCTGGCAGACCTTGAACCTACTCACTTCTATCTCCTCAGGAGCCAGGCATGGAGATGGAGTGAACGCAGACTGGGATGGACCACGGGTCCCTGTGTCAGGAGGACCATTCACAGGGGCAGCTGCCTTGGAGGAACCTCTGATAATCTGTTGATCAACGGAAACCATATCTGTCGAGGCCAGTATGGGGCGATCAGAATCATTCTGCCCCCTCGTGCCTCCAATTTGAAAAACACCCTCTGAACCAACGGAAGAGGAGGAAATGCGTACAGAAAGTGTCTTGTCCACGCAGTCTGAATGTATTCTGACAGAAAACGCCAGATTCTGGATTTCTGGAGCAGAATCGAGGTAGTTTTGCGTTGAGTGGGGATGCAAAAAGGTCCAGGTACGGAGTGCCCCACTCAACAAACAGCAACTGCACGATGTCCACTGTGAGCGACCATTCATGAGGATCCGCCTCTGTTCTGCTGAAGTGGTCTACCAGGTCATTCTGGACTCCCGGGAGGTAAACTGCCTGGACGGATGCCTCGTTCTCGAGTCACCATTCCCACACTCTCATCGCTTCCCTGCATGGGGGGTAGGAGTGTGCTCCACCCTGCTTGTTGATTTAATGTATCACAGCCTAGTTGTCTGTCTGGAGTAGGATTACTTTCCGACAGAGGACATCCCCCAGGGCTCGTACAGTGTACAGGACTCCCCTCATCTCCAGAACATTTATGTGAAGGTGAGACTCATCCTGGTTCCACACTTCCTGAGTGCAGAGGTCCTGACAGTGAGCCCCCCAACCCACCAGAGAAGCAACTGTGGTGACAGTGATCTGCGGCTCTGGTGGGGCAAAGGAGAGATCCTGTTGCAGGTTGATTTCCTGCATCCACCATAGGAGTGACCAAGCCAGAGGTTGTGTCACTCTTATGCGAAAAGACTGCGGATGTGTGGTCAGAGACCACTGTGTACTGAGCATCCGCTGAGTGGTCCTCGTGTGCAATCGTGCCAAGGGTACTGTGAAAATGGACGATGCCAAGAGACCCAACATCTGCCGCGTTGCAATGGCTTGAACCGATATGTTCTGCCTGATGAAGCGGGTCATCTGGAGGATGGAGTCCTTCCTGTCCTCTGGGAGGAAGGCTCTTGTCTAGGTGATATCCAGTATAGATCCAATGAAAAGGAGCTGTTGAGAAGGCTGAAGTTGAGACTTCTCTAGGTGCAAGAGGACTCCCATGGACGTAAGGAACTGGGAGGCCTCAGCCACCGCTTTTTTTGTCCCTTCCTCGGAGGGGCTTGCCAGCAGCCAGTCATCCAGATATGGGAAGACTTTCATACCTTGCTTTCGCGGCACGCGCCAGCACTGCAAAGCACTTTGTGAAGACTGAGAAGTTTGAGGACGTTCATAGGGCAATACTCGGAACTGGTAGTGCTAACCCAGAACCAAAAAGTGGAGGTATTTGCGGTGATCTAGGTGCACTGGAACATACTGGTAAGTGTCCTGCATGTCAAGGGACACGAGCCAGTCGAACTGATGAATCAAAGGAAGTAGCGTTCCCAGCAAGACCATCTTGAATTTGTCCCTGAAAAGTTACTTTTTTAACTTTCTGAGGTCAAGAATCGGGCACATCCCGCCTGTTTTCTTCGGAACCAGAAAGCAATGGGAATAAAATCCGGTATTCCTCTCTCCAAGGGGAACAACTTCTATTGCCCTGTTCTTCAGGAGGCCCTGGATCTCAGCAGTAAGAAGGTCTGACTGAGCAGCAGACAGGATGGACTGCTGCTTCGGTGGAGGGGTGTCCACAAGACTGAGGGGGTGGCCCTCTCTTGCAATTCTGAGAACCCACTTGTCTGATGTGATTTGCTTCCACTGCTTGTAGAAAAGAGACAGACAATCTCCCACTGCTGAGGAAGAGTCCCCTTGGGCAATGTAGTGGGGACCTGGGCCGAATTCTCAGAGTATGGCGTTGGGCGCCTTCGGGCCTCTGTCTTCTGCTGCGTTTTCTTTTGTGGCTGGGGAGCAGAGTTTTTAGCACCAGCTCCTTGCCCCTTCCCCGAAAGGACTGCCAGTTGTGAAATTGCCGGCAGTTCCCATTTTTCTGAGGAGCAAGGGGTGCCGGTCTGTCCATTTTCAGGGCAGACCTAGTCTTCTCTGCAGCCTCTAGTGCTTGTTCTACTTGAGATTCGTAGAGATTGGCACCATCAAAAGGAATATTTATAACCTTCTGCTGGGCATCAGGTGGAAAACCTGATGTTCTGAGCCAGGAGTGATGCCGTATACAAATCCCCGTGGCGGCAGCCCTAGAAGCAGTATCAGACATCCACTGCAGCCTTCAGCTGCTGGTTATTGGATTCTATGCCTCTGGTAATGGTCTGTAGCAGCTCCAAGGAGACATCAGACTCCAGGAGCTTCTTGGCCAAAGCCTTAAACGAGTGCCACAGAGTATACTCATACTGTGAAAAATGCCCTTGGTAGCTAGAAATACACATACCCAAAGTTGCAGCTGTGAATGTCCACTTACCCAGAGTGTCGATCTTACGAGACTCCTTATTGACAGGTCGAGCTGAGGATTCCTGAGGAAGGACAATCTTGTCATTTTCAGCAAGCACCACCAAAGCATCTGCAAAAGCCTATGAAGAGAGGATTGGTCTATCTTTGGGCGGGGCATATTTCCTGTCAATGACTTTAGACACTGAGGGAATTAGAGCCGGTTTGTCCCAAATCATCTCCGATAAAGTTTCAAAACGAGGAGGAATCGGAGGAGTCCATTCTACTGGTATTTCAGGGACTTGCAGGAATTGTAACTGCAACAGCTTACCTGGGTCCACCAAAGGGGTTTGCAAAGCCAAGGCAGATCCCATATTCTTGAGTAAAGCCTGGAAAGAAAGATCTTCCACTATGGATTCGGCAGAGATTGAAGGCTTGCTCTCCAGCCTAAAAACTGAGCATCCGCATGGTTGTCAGAAAGATTCATGCCGGATCAGACTCATCAAGTTCTCCCTCCTTACCAGACGGGCCAGGAAAAATGAGGAATTGACGAGGCCACCACTGGTGACGAGGCCCTCAGCATCAGCTGTGGCACTGGCACCACCCGCGTCACCAGGGGCAGCACCAACGGTGGCACTGAGATCGGCAGCTGGACACTCGACCCCAAAGCGGCCTGCGCTGCTCCTTGAAAAGTCTTTACAGACCTAGAAGACAGGAGAGAAGAAGTTATAGGCACCTGTGCCGTACCCTGCTTGGACCAACAGTTGAGGGGGGTAGGCACAGGGGGTGGACAAGGAGGACGCTAGTGCTGAGGGAGAAGCCCGCGCCTCTTGGCTCAAACCCCCCAGCGTCGGCTCAATGGTGCAGAATCCTGAAGGATCCAGAGCTGAAGCCACCGCCAAGGGAAGACGAGACAAACATCGCACCCACTGCTCCAGAACAGTGGCCCAATGAGGGAACTGCTCACTGGAAGCCCCAACGGAGGACAACGAGGGGCTCCTGGGTTGAGAATCATGGCCACCAGGAATGGAGAGCACTGGGGACCCAACCGGAGTCGAGTCAGGCCCACCGCTTCTAACTACCGATGACCACCATGCAGACACACCAGAGGGCGACTTCGAGCGATACCTTTTCTTCTTCGACCGTCAGGTCAAAGAAGAGCTCGAGGCCGAGCGGTGCCGGGTCCCCGACCTCGATCAGGAATGGGACTGCTTCTTTTTGTGCTTATGGGAGGACTGTCCTCCCTTCCTCCCGTGCACTGGACTGCCTGTGGTCGGGAGGGCTGCAGACCAGACATGGCCCCACTGCCAGAACAACTTTCAGGTGAAGTCTCCCTACTGTTACCGACACCGTCCACGGTCGACTCCGTTGACGGTATGGCTGTGAAAGTTTTTTTTTTTTTTTTAAACAAATAAATAACTACAACGAATTACAAACTAAGATAACAAACTGAACAGAATGCTGCTGTTGTATAGACTTGAAGACTTGACCCACTGGCAAGCGGCGTTGAACTGAAGTGCACTGGAGCAGTGGGAAAAAGAACAGGCAGTGAATTCGTATCGAGATATCCTATTCTCGCAAACCAGTCTCGCAGTGCTGTGCATGTGTGTCCTACCTTAGCGCCGGTCCTCCTGAAACTTTTTGGCTCCCCTTGGGTCCTAGTGCCTCCCGCGTGGTCCCACTAGTGTGAATGAATGGTGAAGACTTTTAGTTTACGAAGATCTATCCATTCTGGAAAAACAAACCCAGATAGAGACTCACGATGCCTAGTGACTATAAATGAAGATGGAATCACTGCCCCTCTCGGAGGGAGGGACAGGGTAACCATCCACCTCAAGTGGACCCTACTCTGTACTGCCTGTGCCACCTACTCCAAGGGGTTGGGAACTGAGATAAAACCATGTCTTGTGGACATGTAAAATAAGTCCTTGACACAGCCCACAGCCATAATGTGTAGTGCTCACACATCCAAGGTTGCATGGGTTTCTTGCTGCCATGAACCTCTGCAGCCTGCCACAAGGAGAAGTGGGGCAAGAACCTTCATACATTGTGGAGAGCTGTTTCTCCCACCGTACCTGCCTTGTTCCACTAAGGAAAGCCACCCTTTTATGGCTGCCAGTACCTGGCCTGCCCGAAACAGTCGAACCCCTCCCCCAAAGTACTGATAGGGAGCTGAGAGTTGACATCCCTTGTTCTGTACAGTTCTGGCCAAAGATCAAGTCCTCAGCAAAAAAGGCATATATAGCAAGCCTGACTAAAAGGTGGGACCTATGGCCCAGTTGTGCAGCAACACCTCTCGTATGGCTGTCATAACAGAATAAGCTGACCAAGCCAAAAATAGGCAACTGCTTACTGCCACCTTCCAGAACCAGGAAAAGCACCAGGCTAAGGAACATGCACATAAGGTCCTGGGAACAATGCAGGGAGCTCACATTGTTCGCTGATTGCTGCAATCTGAAGTATAGGCTCTTCTGCATGTCATGTTTGTCTTTGTCCTGAGTACCTGATCTGGTAGCAGAAACTTCTAAGATTAAGATGAAGCAGGGTTACCACTTCTCAAAAGGGAAGGAAATTTCTCTTGACACGATAACATCACAGCCTAGGTCAACACAGCTGCAACTCAGCTATCCTGGCCCATTCCAAATTATGGTCACAGTGAAGGAAAAATGCGAATAACTTTTTGATGACACAGGCCACATAGGGTTCATATCCAGGGTCTATACAGTATGCTACAACATAAAACAGTGACTTTAAACCAAACAAATGAAACAAGGGGGGGGGAGAATCCATCACCCTAGTGTTCAGACCACTCCCCCTCCTTCAACCACTCAAAATGGGAAGAGTTGACATAACCTTTGGCTTTGGATTCCAACTCCTCCCCTCCCTCCTTGGAGGGACTTTCTCCCTCATTCAGTGGATCTGGCTCCGCCAGTCAAGAATATACTCATATCCCCTTATATACTTGGCTTGACCTGCCAGCAAGCTCAGAGGTCACCTGCTAACTGGATGAGCTGGTCTGCTGTGCTGTGGTGCACCTGGACGTGCCTGTAAAGACATCTCCATGACATGAGGAACAAATAGCAGTCAGGTGTCTTCACAGGCCTAGCCTGTGGATCACTTGAATATGACACTGTATATCCATTACTGGGAATAAAGGGGCATTGTGTAACAGCCTCACGACTGCCAACAGTACCACATGTATACACCCCCAGCCCGAGGGTCCAGCAGGGAGGGATTGAAAATAGACATATTACATTTATACACTGTGGACAACAGACCCCTTGAACACAGGGCCTCAAAGTCCTACTGCAGGTCTTATGCCAATTGGTATTGGTCTGTGATAAGCCATGGTGCCACTAGTACTAGCCAAAAAAGAACATTTTATTATTCCTATACGAGGCTCCACAATTTGCCTCTCATTCCTGCTCTTCGAAAAGATGAGGAAAACCACTTGTTCTCCAACAGAGTGGAGACACCTCATGAACTATCAGATGCAGTCTCAACACATTGAGAGAACCATGTACCTCCACCTACAGTACACCGAATTCCTTTCTGGCTAACCATGTAGCACACATATGCACTGTCCCTTTGATGCATTTACACATTTAATCAATAATGTTGCTAGGCTGACCAAGTAACCCAAATATATACTATCCCTTCATGCTCCTGCATTTCATTTTATAATCCTTTGTACGTTATGCCAGGCAAAATATATTCAAACACCAAATAGCTGACAAAAACTCCACCTAAGCAGAATCGGCTTATTCTGGAAGAAGGACAGGGCACAGAGAATCAACGCCCTCTGAAGGAAAGATTTTTGGTGAAAGGGAAGAAGGAGTTTTTCTGTTTTTTTTTAAAGATAGTCCAAAGGACAAGGAAATAAAAAGGACGGGAACAAGGAGGAGGAAAGAATGAAGGGCAACTGCCAACTCCCACCCCACAGGGGTGAAGCTAATGCACTAGAGATGGAGTGCCCCCCATGCTGACCACTCTACCCAGAATATTATCCCCCTATGTGCCCCTATTTACCCCACTCCTGAAAGTAAGGAGGGGGGCGAGGTTGGACACAGAGAGGGAGGTGGACCCAAAGACTGAGGATCCAAGGGGATGGAGGGTGGGGTTGTGATGAATGGTGAAGATACACAGAAAGATCATAATTCACTAGTAGGTATGTAATTTTGATATCTTATCTGTGTCAATCTTCACCATTCATCACTAGCAAGATGATGCCGAGCCCCTGAAGGGGTTTTCTTTTACACCCTAAGGACAGGGTCCCTTAGCTCTCAGTGGTGACACACTAAGAGGGAGAACCTTCAGGACCTGGAGAGGCCCGAGAGTGGGGAGAGTGAGACGGGGACCCCCCGGAGGGGGAAGAAAGTTGCCCCGATAAACGCCGTCTCGCTCTATGGGAGAAGAGATAGGTTCTTTGGTGAGTGGAGCTAATCACCCTACGCCGGGCCAAGGGTGACAACCAAGAAAGACGTAGCAATGCCGTTCGCCTAGTGCAGATCGCTGTCCCTACGACCCTGGTAGCTACCTCGGTGGCATCATAGGATGTCCTCGCTTGGTGCCTTGCTAGCTCCAGGCCATGCACAGAGAGTGCAATGGCTTGTCTGGTTTGTTCCGTATCAGGCAATGAGGCTAGGAGTTGACCTAGCCTGGACCAAAAGAACCTGTCATAGGCTGCATAGTGGGCCTGATGTGCAGAAATAGAAAGCAACAACTGTGCCGAGTAGAAAGCCATCCTACCCCAGAAGTCAAAATCCGAGGAATCTTGATCTAGGGGCCGGTCACGGTGAAGGGCACGAAGCCCATCAGGAGTGTCCAACTGCGTCAATCCGGACTGCGGATGAGGCATGGAACCTGGAGACTCCGGAGGGGGGGCGAAATACCGCTGGCAGAGATCCCTAGGGGCAGGAACTCCAAAGAAGGGACTTTGCCAGAAGCGCAACGATGCCTACTGAAAGGGAGCAGGCCAGGGGGGCACCACAAGGGTGGCCTCGCTGAAATCACCTAGAAAGGCATGCGCCGAGTGCTCTGGATTGCTAACAGTGGCAGGGGTGAGGTGCAAGTCCTCCAACATCCTCACGAGGAAACGCTGATACTCAGCGAGATCAGCAGCTGGAGAGATGTGGACAGAAGGTTCCTCTCCCCCAGAAGAGGGGGATGAAGAGCTGGAGGGCACCGACTGCTCAGAGGGTGGCTGCTCGGGGGGAGGTTGAAAAACCTGACTGTCCATTGCCCTAACATAAGCTGAGAACCGAGCAGCCACAGCCCTGAACTGCTCCCAGGAGAGAAGCCCGCTAGGACCAAGGATGCCTGGGAGCGCAGGAGAATGTGGCAGAGGGATGGGGACAGAGCCGAGAAGAGATGTCGGCTGACCTCCGACTGGGCTAAGGAGCGGACTGGGAGCACCCGAGGAAGAAGGTGCCCCGGAAGACTCCACAGCCGACAGCTGAACAACCATTTTGGTACTGCCTTGGCTGCGCCCGGAAGAATCCCCCCCTGTGAGGCGACCGGGGTCGTATACGTCTAGAAGGATGGTCCCCTACCTCAAAACAATGGGGCTCCCTCAAAGAGACCGAGGAGGAAAAGCGGAGATCTGCACTACGGCTTCTTCCAGAGCCCCGTACAGACCCCATGCCCCTTGACCCCTTGGAGTCTGAAAGAGCCGTCCTCTTTGAGAGGGCCAGCCTAGATAACTGACAGCTCTAGCTAGCACCCGAAGGAGCTATCCAGGGCACAGTACCCTCCCCTCCCGTAGGTGCTCTGATCGGCCCCAAAGTTGGGCGATCCAGGCACACCACAGGTGGGGGTATCACTGCTGAGGGGTCAGTGAACCCACCAAGACTGGGCTGCAGAGCAATGGTGGCCTGCACCACTGCCTGCTGGTCAGCACCCCTGACCTCAGTCTCGGCAGCCACCAACCCCACCTCAGAAGGGGGCTGACTCCAGCTTGTCAAGGGTACTACAGGGCTGCCCACCCCAACAGTCAACCTCAAGGAGTCAGACTGTTCGTCTGACTCAGAGCCCGACTCCACCTCTGAAGAGGTAGAGGCCGAGGCCCTGTGCCAGACCGTAGGAGGGTGTCCAGTGCCATCCTTGCCAAAGGAGATGCCAGAAACAGAAACCATGCCCAAACCAGTGCCCCCTACAGCACCGCGAGCAGAATCCACAGAGGGCACAGCCCCAGCCCGAACAGCAGCTCCAGAGTCGGGACCAGCCACGGTGCCATCTAGCCCCACGGCACCGAGTCCCGAGGACATGGTGCCGTGCTCAACTTCGGCACCGAGTGACAAACTGGCACCGACAACAGTTCCGTCAGGGCCCACGGTGCTGAGGTCCACAACGGCACCGACCGACGGCATCGAGGACGATGCCGACCTGGGCCTTGTGAACCGCGGGTGAGACACCGGGGGGCCTTCACCCCTGAAGGGGCGATTGCCATGGTGGCGCCTCCCACCCGCACCCCAAAAGGAGCGGGACAGGCCTCCTGCACCGCGGAAGGAGCCTCGGCAACAGCCAGGCTACTAGTAGCCGAGGCTCCCTCCTCCTCGGTCCATGTAGAACCAGAAGGGGACCAGAAGGAAAGGCCAAGAGTACATGGCTTGGCCCAAGGGTGCACCCGACCCCCAAAGTCGGCAGGAGCTTGCCCGACTTTCACACGCGTTGTTCGATGACTCGGTCCATGGAGAAACAGGCGTCGCACGAATCCATGTCGTGAAGTGGGCCAAGACACGTAAAGCAATGGTCATGCTGGTTGGTAACAGAAAATTTACGGCCATAAGGGCACCGTCGCATGGGGGGGCTGTCCCGTCTTCGAAGTCTTCTTGCCCGCCGACCCAGACATGACCTATGAAGAAAAAAACACCAAAAACAGATTTGACATCACCAAGAATAAAATATATGGAAAGATCTTACCAGCGACGTCGAATAAGGCAACTAGAACCGGCAGGACATGGCACTGATGGACTGCGGCATGAGAAATAGCTGGAGAACGAACTTCGTAGGCGGTAGGCCTCAAATTGGATCTGGCTTCCCACGAGGTGACCTCTACGGCGGGAGACAAACTGGCAAGCAGAGTCGACAGAGCCTAACGGCGGCCAACCTCGGCGCCCGCCGTCGTTAGCCTCAAGAGTGGCGCCGATGATGCGTCAACTCCGCCTACCAAAAAAAGAGCTCCCGTGGGGTCATGACCTCCAGCTATGAACACATAGGTGATGAATGGTGGAGACTGACACAGGTAAGATCAACGTCTTCACAGTCTGACCCATAGGACCATGAAGACCAGGAAAGAAAACGAGTGAACCCAGGGGATGGTGGGTGGGCATGTGAATGAGTGATGGAGACCGTCCAAGAAGATCAACAATTATGGTAAGGACATAATGTCCATATCTTCCTGGACTGAGTCTCCATCACTCATTCACACTAGTGGGAGAGTACCGAGCTAAAACCAACAACCCTGAGTAGGGTGGTAGGAGATAGGGTTCACTCAGAAAGGACGGCCAAGGACTGTCCTGCTAATAAAAAGAGTTATCTTGTAAGAGCATCTAGAACATAGTGCTTACCAGATAAGTGCTCAAGTTGTAACTCACCACTTTGCAGACGACTGCAATAGGCACAAAATGAAAGTCTGCCAGGAAGCCGCAACCATTGTAGGAGAGCGGTAAGAACCTGGTCTCACAATTTGGTCTAGGACCAAAATTAATAGTGTCAAAGACATGCACTAATGTAACATAAAGGGACTTCAGGAACTGAAAGAGTCGGAGGTAAAGTCTACTGGTTCAGGGTAGACAGGAAAGTGCAGATGGAAACCCCCACTATCAAGTATGGCTGACCTGTGAACAACAGGTCCGGGAGTACTTGAACCCCTTACTTAGTGAGCAAAGGGGGTCCAGATGGGGTTAGCCCATCAAGGAGAATGGTCTCCACTGAGTCACTGGGACCTCCCTGATGGAAGGCCAAGCATGACTTAGAAGCCTCTTGTGGTGGTCTAGTAGAACCAGATCCTATCCACTGCATTTTCCTAAAGGAATCATCCTGCCCCTGTGTGTACAACTGTAGCAGCAGTCTCTGAACTCAGGGAAGAAAGGAAAAATGTACAGAACGACATGCCCACTGCAGAAAAGAACATTCCCACAGAAAAAAACAGGGGCTGGATTTCTAAGGCAAATAGAGGCAGATGTGCGTTGAAGAGGGACACAGCAGGACCAAGTTAGGGCTAACCCATTCGTTGAAAGTGACTGAAAGCGGCAGTGACTCAATGCGGTGAGGCACTACTCACTTTGGCCTCCCTGAAGGGAGTAGGAAAGGATTCTAGTTTGTTTGCTGAAAAACAAACATCACAACTCCGTCACGCACTTGGAGAGGATAGCTTCATGAGCAACTGGAATGGACCAGTGCGCAGAAACTGAAGGTGTGAATATTTGAGAAGCTACCTCCGAAAAAAGATGTACTTGACTTTCGGTCAAGAAGGAGTATATCGCCCGTTAAGTTAAAGCAAGCAAGGAAGTAGGAACCTGAATTCCGACTTGGTGGAGAGTCGCTTCTGTTGCTGTGAGGCTCTGCTCAAGAGAAGAAAGTCTGATAAAAAGAAAGGGAAATTAACAGACAGGGCAGTCACCTAGGTCTAGGAAATATCTCTGAATGAGAGAAATTTCTCTTGGGGAAAGAGATGACCCATACCACCAGTGGATTGGACTCCCCCTAGAGGAAGAAGAAGTCAGGTACTCTTTACCATACTCCAGAGACGAGTGCCTCAGGGGCTGAGGCGGAACCTGACCAGATCCAAAAAAGGGGGGGGTATCAGGTAATTTCAGCTAGGCCCTTTGCTGTGATAAAAATATTTTTTGTTTGTTTGTTTTTTTAGTCCGAGCCTAACAAGGCTTTCAGGCTGCTATTTCGTAAGGATTGTCTTGATACAAAATGACGAAGATGTTCTCCATCTGAGTGCAGAAGGAGCCTGAGCGTCCATAGTGAAATCATGACCAGACAAATACTCACAGCTGGAGAGATGTTATCCACCTGTGCCAAAGAAGCCGCTGAACAGGACTTCATTCTGTGGAAAACATTCCGCCACAAGTTCTGTGGAGAAGAAGTCCGAAAAGGAAAAATGTATCACTAATTCTGACAGACAGCACCCATTAGCACCCCTGCGGCACCAGCATCACTCATGGCACAGGAGGGCACCAAGCAGTCCTTATGTCAACCTGGGCGATACTCGAGGGCACCCGCGGCAGAACCCACAGGCACTCCCAGCACCCATGCAGCAATGGCACCCAAGGGCACCCCCGACACCTATGGTACCATGGCACCCATGGTAAGAATGGCTCCCGAGGGCACCAGTGGCGCCCATGGCATCCGAGGGCACCAGTGGCACCCATGGGTGCCCATGGTGCCACCTGAGGCACCCATGGGTGCCCCCGGTGCCACCCATAGCACCCATGGCACATGTGGCACCCATAGCACCCACGAGTTCCTGCAGGACCACCTGTGGCACCCACGGGTGCTTGGCGACGCCCGCTGGTGCACAGCACAGCTCATGAAACTGGCGCCGCTCCATGGGTGCATGGTGCCACCCACGGGTGCACGGCACCACCTAGACGCCCTCGGCACCACAGGCAGAGACGACAACCAATGGCAGCAACCACAGCACCCATGGTGCCGCACAGAGCGATGGCGCCGACCCACCTTGCCAACGATGGCACCAACCCAGGGCGCCAACCAGGGCACCGAGACACGGCGCCGACCAAAGCACCAAGGCTAGGTGCCAACCAAGGCACCGAGCCACGGTGCCAAAGCAAAATGCCAATGGAAATCCTGAGAAGAAGGGGAGAAGGAAAAAGGTGGTGCCCGTACCGGCCCCTGCATGGAAAAGGGAGAGGGGAGTAGGCACGAGGGGTTGACATGATGGCGAAGGCACGAAGAAGGCACCTCGCCCATCGTGATCCACTCAACCTGGCTCTGGTCCAACAGCTCCGAGGCCCGGAGGCCCCGAAATCAGGAACAGAGCCAGGAAAACTGGAAAAGTCAACCCCCCTGCTCCACAGGAGCGGCCCAGAGGTGAAACTGCTCACCGGAGCTCCAACGAGGACAGAGATGGAGTTCGGAGTCGAGAATGCAGCCATTAGGAGTGGGGCCAAGGGGAACCCCCCAAAGTCGATTCAGGCCCATCACCCCTCCCAACGAACAATCCTCATGCAGACTTACCAACGGGCAACCTCGAGTGGCACCGATCCTTCTTCCCCCAACGAGGAAGAAGAGCTCGAGGTTAAGCAGAGCCGGATCCCCAGAACCCTTAGATTTGTGCTTCGGTGGACTGTTCTCCCCCAACCCGAGCACAGAACTGTCCATAGTTGGCCCCCCCCCATTAATTAAGGGTGGCGGATCGGACACAGCCCCTCTGCCATACAAACTTTCAAACGAAGTCCTCCTACTGTCACCGCTACCATCTAAGAACGACTCCGTTGATGGCAGGAAAGAATTTCATTTTCTTCTTCTTCATAATCTTTTCTTGTTCATAAAATAAGAAATTACTACTTAAAATATTAAATAAAATGCTAAAAGCTGCTGTCATATAGACGAAAACTTAGACTCCGGCAGACGAGCGGCGTCGACATTCAAGCGCACTCGACGGTGGAGAAAAGGAACTGAGGTGGTTGGAGGGTCGACGCCGAGATAGCCTACACAGGCGCGAGCTAGTCTCGTGTTGCTGCACATGCGTGGTCCTGTCTCGGCGCCGACGCTTGGTCCTATCACCTCCGGCGCTATCCCACTAGTGTGAATGAGTGATGGAGACTTAGTCCAGGAAAATTGGAAATTACGTACCTACCGTAATTCTTTATCTTCTTGGACGAAGTCTCCACCGCTCATTCACACTAATGGGATCTACACCAGAGGTGTTAGGACCCAGCAGGAGCAAACTTTTTTCAAGAGAGTCGGCTCCAGAGGTGGAGCCGTGAGGAAGCGGCACCGTGAGCTGTGGCTCGCGAGGTAGACTACCTCAGAGTTGACCCTCCAACCGCCTCAGTACCTTTTTTCTGAGGAGGTACAGCATAACTAACCTAGAGGGACTAACCTAACAAAATTGGACATAAGATAGTGCGAATGACCCGTGTAAGAAGGGTCAACAATAGAGTCTTCACAGCTCATCCATTGAGGGAGTGAAGACCAGAAACAGATACGTGAGCTCGGGGGATGGATGGTGGGCGTGTGAATGAGTGATGGAGACTTCGTCCAAGAAGATCAAGAATTACGGTAAGTGCATAATTTACATATCTTCCTGGACATAAAGTCTCCGCCACTCGTTCACACTAATGAGAGAGTACCATGCTAATAATCCCCCCCGAGGCGGGTGGCAGGCAAGACTAAGAGCTCACATACTTAGGACAGAAGTCCGTTAAGAATAATCCTACCAAATGACAAATGTCATCTGGCATTGACATCCGAAGCATAGTGCTTAACGAAGGTATGCACTGAGCTCCATATAGCCGCACTGCAAATATCTGCAATGGGCACGTTGCGGATTTCCAGCAGAAATGCCACGACTGCTCTAGTAGAGTGAGCGTACACTCTGCCTTCCAGCTTAACCTGTGCCATAGAATAGCAGTGGCGGAGGCATGCTACTAGCCATGCTGAAATGCACCTAACAGCAACAGGTTGACCCAGCCGGGTCTCGCTGAAGGAAACAAACAGCCGTTGAGCCTTGCAAATTTCTTTTTTTCTGTCCAGATACAATTGCAGTGCTCTCTTAACATCCAAAGAATGAAGGGTACGTTCCCCTTCATTCTGAAAGTTAGCAAAGTAGGTAGGAAGGACTAAAGGTTGGTTTAGATGAAATTCTGAGACAACCTTAGGGAGAAACTTAGGGTAAGTCCTAGGAACTGCTTTGTCCTTGTGAAATACAGTGTATGTTGGGTCTGTGACCAGAGCATGTATTTCAGAAACTCTACAGACTGAAGTGATGGCCAACAGGAAGGCCGTTTTCCACGTGAGGCACTTAAACTCGCAGGTAGCTAGAGGCTCGAAAGGTTTCCGAGTGAGCATGTCTAGCACAAGGTTAATGTCTCAGGCTGCAACTGGACATCTGATAGGAGGTCTGGTATGCAGAATACCCTTAAGAAACCTCTTAACTACAGGTAACTGAGCCAGAGACAAGGAATGTACCAGCTCATGATAAGCTGAAATGGCACAGAGATGAACTTTGACAGTGGAGTACTGCAGACCTGAATTTGAGAGGTCTAAAGGGTACTCCAAAACCTTATTTGGTGGGCAGGAAAAAGGGTTCGAAAAGGATTTTGCACACCAGAGAGAGAAATGCTTCCATTTGGCTGTGTAGGTCTTTCTAGTGGCTGGCTTACGTGCAGCCAAGAGAATATCTGAAACCCTACGGGAAACATTGAACCTATTCACCTCTGTCTCTTCAGGAGCCAAGCGTGAAGGTGAAACGCCTTCAGATTGGGATGGACCATGGGACCGTGGGTCAGCAGGTTCGTCTGAAGGGGAAGTGCCTTCGGTGGTGGGGTGGGGGGGGTTCTGCCAGACTGTTGAGCAGTGGGAACCATATCTGTCGAGGCCAGAAGGGAGCAATGAGAATCATTATGTCCCCCTGAGACTCAAATTTGAGAAGTACCCTCTGAATTAGAGGAAGAGGAGGAAAGACAAAGAAAGCGTTTTGTCCACTGCAGCCTGAACGCATCCTGCTGAGATGGTCTGCCAGTTCGTTCTGCATTCCTGGCAGGTAAACCATGTGGATTAGAGCCTTGTACTCCAAGCACCATTCCCACAGTCTCATAGCTTCAGTGCATAATGGGTAAGAGTGTGCACCGCCCTGCTTACTGATGTAAAACATCACTGCTTTGTTGTCCATTTGAAGGAGAATGTTCTTGTGACAGAGTATGTCTTTCAAGGCCCGGACCGCATAGAGGATGGCTCTCATTTCCAGGATTTTTATGTGAAGCTGGGACTCATCTTGAGTCCACATTCCATGGGTGTGGAGATTCTGGCAGTGAGTTCCCCACCCCATCAGGGATGCATCCGTGGTAATGGAGATCTGATGATCCAGAGGAGCAAAGAGATACCCTTCCAGAAGGTTGTCCTCCTGCGACCACCAGGTGAGTGATCTCTTTAGAGGTTCTGTCACCCTGATGGGGAAGGACTAAGGGTGAGTGGTTGGGGACCTCTGAGTATCGAGCATCCACTGAGAGGTTCTCATGTGGAGACGTGCTTGGGGTACAGTGAACACCAAGGATGCCATGAGACCCAGCATCCGGTGCATCGAGATAGCTCGAATTGAGTTGCTTTCTCTGATGTACCAGGCCATCTGTAGGATATCGCTCCTTCTGTCCTCTGGGAGAAAAGCCTTCGCACAGGAGGTGTCCAGAAGAGTTCCTATAAAAAGGAGTTCCTGGGAGGGCTGCAACTGCGATTTGTTGAGATTCAGCAGGACTCTCATGTGCGTGAGGAGGTCTGAAGCTGTGGCTACAGCGTCCAGAGTTTTCTGTCTGGAGGGACAGTCACCCAGATATGGGAACACTTGAATTCTGATTTTCCTGAGATGCGCTGTGAGAATTGCACAACACTTTGTAAAAACTCGCAGCGCTGAGGATAGCCCAAAGGGCAGGGCTCTGAACTGATAATGTTGACCCAGCGCCACAAACCTTAGGTATTTGTGGTGCTTTGGGTGTATAAGAATGTGTTGGTAGGCATCCTGCATGTCCAGGGAGGCTAGCCAATCGTGTTGATGAATCAAAGATAGAAGGGTACCTAGAGATATCATCTTGAACTTTTCCTTGTGAAGGAATTTAACTTTCTGAGATCCAGAATGGGGCGCATGCCACCAGTTTTCTTCAGAACCAGAAAGTAAAGGGAGTAGAATCCTAAGTTTCATTGATCTGGCGGAACTACTTCTACTGCCCTGTTATTCAGAAGGCCTTGTACCTCAGAAGCAAGAAGGTCTGACTGTACCTCAGAAGCAAGGAGGTCTGACTGTACTGCTGACAGCCTGGGCTGTCATTTGGGGGGATGATCGGGGGGGGGGTTCTGAAAGATTGAGCTAATAACCCTCGTGGATTATCCGATGGACCCATTTGTCTGATGTTATAGACTTCCACTGGTCATAGAACTGAGTCAGACATCCTCCCACCACTAAGGAAGATTCCCCCTTGGGCAGTTGAGGTGGGACCTGGGCCAGGTACTCAGAAGGTGGCACTGGGTGCTTTGGGGCCTTGTGCCTTCTGCTGCATTTTCTTTTGTGGCTGAGGGGTGTGGTTTTTGTTAAAACCTTCCCTGATTTTGCCCTGAAAGGACTGACAGTTGTGAAATTGACGCTTGTTGGCATCCCCCCCAAGAGGGGGTGGGTGCGGGTCGAGCTGTCTTCATGGCTGACCCAGTCTTCTGTGTGGCCTCCAGAGCTTGTTCCACCTGGGCTCCGAACAGATACATACTGTCGAAGGATAAGGCCATGACCTGCTACTGGGCATCATTCGTGAAGCCCGAAGTACATAGCCAAGAGTGGCTAACGGGTACAAATGCCCGCCACCGCTGCTCGAGAAGCATTACCGAAAGCATCCACTGCAGCTTTAACCTTTTGGTTACTGGAGTCGATACCCCTGGTTATGGTGTGAAGTAGCTCTGAATTAGTTTCAGACTCAGTCAGGGCTTCTACCATTTGCTTGAGTGAATGCCAAAGGACATACTCATATTGAGAAAAATAGCCCTGGTAGCTGGCAATACGCAAAACCCAGGATGGAGGCAGCAAAGACTCTCTTACCTAAGGTGTCTGTCTTATGAGATTCTTAATTTATAGGCTGGGCTGTAGATGCCTGAGGGAGGATGGCCTTGTCATTCTCCGCTAAGACTACAATGGGATCAGCAAAAGCTTGTGAGGCCAATAAGGGTCGATCCTTGAGAGCAGCATACTTCCTATCTATGGACTTAGCCACGGAAGGGATAAGAGCAGGATTATTCCATACCATCTGAGAAAGGGTCTCAAAAGATGGTTGTAACGGAGGAGTTAAATCCATAGCGATCTCCGGGACATGTAGGTATTGGAGTCTTAAAAGCTTCCCAGGATTGATTTCTGTAGTCTGGAGAGAAAGAGTGGAATTTAAATTTTTCAGCAGAGACTTAAAGGAAAGGTCTTCGACCACAGGCTCTGCAGCAGGATTGATTCCTGCTCCTTCAACATCATCACCCAGCCGAAGATCTGGGTCAGGCTCAAAAGTCATCTCCTGACAGTCCAAGGGGGACTGTATGGACAGGAAAGGAGTGAAAAACATAATGAAAAATAGAAGAGGAAGGAATCGGAGTCAAAAAGCCCTGGAGGCTGGATGGCGCTGCACCAAGCATCGACACCGACGAAAAACACAGCGCCGAACCCATGGAAGTCGGCGCCACTGGAAACAGCCCAACACGTGGTGCCGACAGAGGCCGCGGCCCCGAAAGAGCTTGTGGTGCCACAAACGGCGCCGACAGAGTCCATGATACTGCAGACAGCGCCGACAGAGCCCGTGGTGCCACGGATGGCGCCAACAGAGTCCTCGGTGCTAAGGCCGACAGACCCCCCCCGACGCAATGGATGGCGCTGAGAGAGTCCCTGGTGCAGCGGACGGTGTCGAGAGTGTCCCAAGATTCCAAAAACTGCGATTTGAGGGAAAAATGGAAATGACGTACCTACCGTAATTCTTGATCTTCTTGGACGAAGTCTCCACCACTCATTCACACTAATGGGACTTTGCCGGAGGCGCTAGGACCCAGCGGGAGCAAACTTTTTGCAGGAGGGCCGGTGCCAGAGATCGAGCCGTGAGGAACGGTGCCGTGAGCCTTGGCTCGTGCGGCAATGACTATCTCGGTGTCGACCCTCCAACTGCCTCAGTACCTTTTTTTCCGAGGAGGTGTAGCATAACTAACCTACAAGGATAGCCTAACAAAAACCAGACATAAGATAGTCCGGAAGACCCATGTGAGAAGGGTCAAGAAAGAAGTCTTCACAGCCTAAGATTGAGGGAGTGAAGACCAACAACAGAGGTGAGCTCGGGGGATGGTGGGTGGGCGTGAGAATGAGTGGTGGAGACTTCGTCCAAGAAGATCAAGAATTACGGTGGGTATGTAATTTCCATATCTTCCTGGACATAAAGTCTCCACCACTCATTCACACTAATGGGAGACTACCGAGCTAATAATCCTCCAAGAGGGTGGCAGGAGAGACCAAGAGCTCACAAATTTAGGACAGAAGTCCATTAAGGATGGTTCTGTCGAACGAAATATGTCGTCTGGCATGGACATCCAGGGCATAGTGTTTGACAAAAGTATGCACTGAGCTCCAGGTAGCCACATTGCAAATATCTGCAATGGGCACGTTGCGGATTTCTGCCAGGGATGCTGCGACCGCTCTGGTAGAGTGAGCGTACACTCTGCCTTCCAACTTAACCTGCGCCATGGAATAACAGTGGCGAAGGCATGCCACCAGCCATGCAGAAATGCATCTGATAGCGACAGGTTGACCCAGTCGGCTCTCGCTGAAGGAAACAAACAGTTGTTGAGCTTTGCAAAATTCTTCTGTTCTATCCAAATAGAAAATGCAAAACCCTTTAGATGTCCAAAGAATGAAGAGACTGTTCCCCTTCATTTTGGAAGTTCGCAAAGTAAGTAGGAAAGATCAAAGGTTGGTTTAGATGGAATTCTGAAACAACCTTAGGGAGAAACTTAGGATGGGTCCTAAGAACTATTTTGTCTTTATGAAACACAGTATACGGAGGGTCTGTGACCAATGCATATATCTCAGAGATTCTGCGGGCCGAGGTGATGGCCACCAGGAAGACCATTTTCCATGTGAGAAATTTCAACTCACAGGTAGCTAGAGGCTCAAAAGATTTTTGAGTGAGCATGTCTAGCACAAGATTAATGTCCCAGGCTGTGACTGTACGTCTAATAGGAGGTCTGGTATGCAGAATTCCTTTAAGAATCCTCTTAACCACCAGTAAATGAAAATTACGTACCTACCGTAATTCTTGATCTTCTCTTGTATCCTCACCATTCATTATTGCTTGGGTTATTGCCAGAGGCGTGCACCCGCTACGGGAGATTTTTTTTTTTTTTTAGTCGGCTCCAACGGCACCACCCCCGAGAGCGACGCACTGCATCATGCGCGAGGGGTGGCCGTTAGGTGCCGCAGACTCCTCCTCCATCTCAGTTCTGATAGCCAGAGAGGCGAAATAAAGGGTAAAGGAAAAAAGGAGAGCGAGGCAAGAGAGCAGAGGGACAGAAAAAGGAAAGGATATAAAATGAAAGAGGAATAAGCTGGTAGAGGACAGACAGAAGAGAGAGAGAGAGTACCTACCCTAAGGGACCGCAGGGCCTCCCTTCTGGGGCGGCTCCTGGGGAGGAACAGATAAAGAGAAAAGGAAGAAGAAGAAGAAAGGGAAGAAAAGAAGGGATGCTGAGAGGGGAGAACACTGCCCATAGATACATTGGTTGAGAGGCTTATAAGTTCGGAACCAAAAACAAGGGAGCAAGAATCCCCTCCTGACAGGACTGAGAGAAGGTTCAACTGAACCGCTTGTATAGATTGGACACAAAGGGCAGATTCTCTAACTTCTCATCATTCCAACCCCCTACTCTGTAGCTGAGAGCTCACAGACTGCCCAGGCAGAAAATCTGTTCTGGAAGGAGAGCACCCAACTATGAGGGGGATAAGCCCCTTAGCACCTTGTTAAGTGCTAACACCGAAGTGTGTGGGTAGGGGTTAAGCCCTTCAAAAGGAAGCTTTGTATGAAGGATAGAATGGGAACTCAATCGGACTCCCTGAAGGCAAGGCAAGAACAACAGCTCAAGGTTAAAGAAGTGCAGAAGCACCAACCAGAAGAAGCTGACAATATAAATTAATACCTGCCAGAGGGAACCTGAAAATTGGGGCCGAGCCATAGAGGGACGGTCTCTTCAGCTGAGAACTGAACAATGTGGCTAAGAAGCCAAGAGGTCACCCTTAGGGGAAGTCAGAAAGAGTTCCCTCAGGATAGAATAAGTCCTACTCGTTCCCCTTTATCTTGAGAAAAAAGGATCCGTCCAGAGAAGAACAGAAATCAGGATAGTTTTTTGTTTTTTTTTTGGCATAAAGGCCAAAAAGGAAGGGAGAGGAACGAGAAGGGAGGAGGAGATGCCGCAGTAGGAGGCCACTGAGGGGAAGGTGGGCGGGTAATAGTAATGAATGGTGAAGATACAAAAGAAAATCAAGAATTACGGTAGGTACGTAATTTTCACATCTTCCCTTGTCAGTCTCCACCATTCATTACTGCTTGGGTAAGTACCAAGTCCAAGGGGGATAATAGAAACCCTGTGGGAACTAGACCCCAAGCCTCCTGCTGGTGCGGAACAGGAGGGAAAGACCCTGGGCTAGTCAGATGAAAAGCCTAAAGCCTAGGGCGGAGGAGAGCTAGGAGGTGTCCCCCGGGGGATGGGGAGACGGAGGAAGCCTCTGCAGAAGCCTCCTAGCCCTGGAGGAAAAAAGACGGGTCCTCCGGAAAGCGGAGTGAATCACCCTATGCCGGGCCAGGGGTGACAACCTTGATAGACAAAGCCATGCCGTCCATCTAATACAGATCGCTGTCCCTGCAAGCTTGGAAGCCACCTCATTGGCGTCATAAGATGCCCTTGCTTGGTGTCATGCCAGCTCCAGACCTATAGTAGAGAGGGCAGTAGCTTGTCTGGATTGCTCCATATCAGGCATTGATGCTAAGACTTGGGAGATCATCGACCATAAATGTCTACTGTAGGCAGCATGGTGAGCCTGATGTGATGCAATGCATAACATCGCACGAGAGGAAGAGAACATTCTTCACCCCCACCAGTCAAATTGTAGGGAATCTGAGTCCAGTGGATGGTCATGCACCAGGCGCCGCATGGAGGGAGTTTCTAGGTATGCCAATCCTGAAGGCGGGTTGGGAAGAGTACCTAGAGACTCCAATGCAATGGGGCACAATACCTTCTTCTGCAGTCTGCCAGGGCTGGAGGAGGGGCAGCTGGCGATTGCCAGGAACGGACAGACGCCTCCTGGAAGGGAATAGGCCAGGACAGTATCACCAAATGCTGGGCACTGAATTCAATGAGGAATTCACGCGTCTCCCGTTCAGTATTGTCTCGCCTAGCAAAAGAGATGCGAAGATCCCTCACCATCCTCGAAAGGATTCGCTGATATTCAGTGAAATCAGCATCGGAGGAGAGATGAGCAGTGGGTTCCTCTCCCTCCGAGGAGGAGGGAGACGAGGATGATGGAGAGCTCGAATGTCCACAGGACTCCTCCGGTGGTGGGGATAGGTGAAACACCCGATCATGCATATATCTAATGTATGAGGGGAAGGCTGCCACACAGCCTCTGAATGTCTCCCAGAATAACGGGCCTGTAGGACCGACATGGTCTAGGAGAGATGGGGGTGGCTGCAGAGGAATGGGAGAGGGACACCTATGGCGAGGCAACTGTCCTCTGCTGAGGCTCTGAAATCCGGAAAACGGAGCCCGAGCTGGTGGGATCCCGGACAACGAACCAGGCTGTAGAACGGAACCCTGGGGATGCAAAGTCTGGAAGAGCCTAGTAGGGGATCCTCCCCTGTGACGAACCTGAGGTTGCATGGGTTCAGAAGGGCAGCCCACAGCAATGCCACCAGTGGGGTCCCTGGAGCTCTAGAGGAAAAGACGGGGCCTGGCGCTACGGTTCCTACCCGCACCCCGAGGGGTGGCAGGTGAAGACCGAGGCACCTCAACCCGGTCTCTCAATCCCCCGGACTCTGAGAACGCCCTCCTCCTCGACCCCAACGACACCCCACCCTGAGAAGGTACAGCAGCACCGGGATCGGCAGCTACCGCAACCCCCTCAGGAGGATGAGCACCTCCTTCCGCCTCCACGCCATCCCCCTCCAGGGACCCCAGACCACCCCCAGCCTGGGAGGCCTCAGGAGAGAACAGCAGAGGAGACAGAGGAATAGGTGCGCTGGGCCGCCTAGCATCTCGTCTCACTGGAGACCCTGATTCCGAAGAGTCAGGGTGCCAGAACGGGTCCACATCCGAATCATCCTCCGAGGAGGAAGAGACCAGCTGGACCTCAATACTGGCCACCCCAGGGGTCTCCAGCAAAATGGCACCAGTGCCAGCGGTGGCGCCGGACGATCTTGGACCACCCGCAACAGCCAAACCCGGCCCCGACTCCCCAGCGGTGCCAGTCAGACCTGCGGCACTGCCCTCGGCGCTGGGACCCGACTAGGCACTGCTAGGAGAGCTGACTGGGCCCATGGCGCCGTGGGCAGCACCGAGAGCCAACATGGCGCCGCAAATGGCGCCGCCTCCATCACCAGCGCCATGAGCGGCACCGGGATCCAAAGCGGCGCCAGAAGGTGGTGTCGAGGGTCCACCGATGCTGGGCCCAGCAGACCTGGGCCTCGACAGTGGGGGAGCCTGCACCTCCAAAGAGGTGACTCTGGTGTTCCTCTGACACTGCGAAAGAGGCCTCCTCTTCGGCAAGAGAAGATGAGGAGGCCTTCTCCTCTCCAGACCATATAGGTCTGAAAGGGGACCCGGAAGAAGGGTCTAGAGACTTTACCTGGGAATCCCTGGAGCGGTGCCGTCCCCCGAAAGTCGGCAGAGCCTTGATGATCTTGAATGCGTGGACTTCCAGGACACGATGGTCCATCGAGAAACAGGTGTTGCACGCATCCATATTATGGTTGGGTCCCAGGAAGCGAAGGCAAACATGCCGGTCCGTGACGGAAAAATGCCGGCCACAGGAGCACCGATGCATAGGGGCACGGCCTGCCTTAGACTTGTGTTTTGCCCCCGAACCTGACATGATGTGAAACAATGAAGGCGAAAAACAGAACAGCTCTTGGCGGCGGCGAATATAATAGAAAAAACAGAATGATCTTACCAGTTGAAGACGTCGAGAAAAAAACGGGATGAAGGAGAAGTCTGTGAAGAAGGCGTCAACAACGACAGCTAGGCCTAATGACGTACTAACTAACTCTCTCTTCCGCGCAGCAGGTACAGCCTCGACGGCGGGAGAAACAGAACTGAGATGGAGGAGGAGGAGCCTGCGGCACCTAATGGCCGCTCCTCGCGCATGACGCAGCACGTCGCTCTCGGGGGGCAGCCATTAGAGCAGACTCAAAAAAAAAAAATCTCCATAGCAGTGTGTAGCCCGCACTAACCTAAGCAGTAATGAATGGTGAAGATTGACAAGGAAGATATGAGCCAGTGACAAGGAAAGCGCTGGCTCATGATAAGCTGAAATGGCACAAAGGTGAACCTTGACTGTAGAGTATTGGTGACCAGAATTTGAGAGGTCTAAGAGATACTCTAGAACTTTATTTGATGGGCAGGAAAAAGGATTCAAAGAGGATTTTGCGCACCAGAGCGAAAAACACTTCCATTTGGCTGTGTAAGTTTTCCTAGTGGCTGGATTGTGCACAGCCAGAAGAATATCTGAAACTCTGCGAGAGACATTGAACCTGTTCACTTCTGTCTCTTCAGGAGCCAAGCGTGAAGGTGAAGCGATCTCAGATTGGGATGGACCACAGGTCTCTGAGTCAGAAGGTTCGTCTGAAGGGGAAGTGCTTATGGAGGGATTTTCGACATACTGTTGAGTAACGCAAACCATATTTGTTGAGGCCAGAAGGGAGCAATGAGGATCATTTTGTTCCCCTGGGACTCGAACTTGAGAATTATCCTCTGAATTAGAGGAAGAGATGGAAAGGCCTTTTGTTCACTGCAGCCAGAACGCATCCTGACAGAAAATGCCAGGCCCTGGATTTCTGGAGCAGAAGAGAGGCAGTTTTGTGTTGAGTGGGGATGCAAAAATGTCCAGGTCTGGAGTTCCCCACTCTGCGAATAGTGACTGAACTACATTTAAGTCGAGAGACAATCTGTGAGGATCTGTCTCTGTTCTGCTGAGACAGTCTGCCAGTTCATTTTGCACTCCCAGCAGGCAGACCGCTTGATTTAGAGCCTTGTACTCCAAGCACCATTACCACACTCTCATTGCTTCACTGTATAAGGGCGTAAGAGTGAGCACCGCCCTGCTGGTTGACGTAATACATCACTGCTTTGTTGTCCGTTTGAAGGAGAATGTTCTTGTAACAGAGAATGTCCTTCAAAGCCCGGACTGCATAAAGGACGGCCCTCATTTCTAGGACATTTATGTGAAGCTGGGACTCTTCCTGAGTCCACGTTCCTTGAGTGTGGAGAGTCTGACAATGAGCTCCCCACCCCATCCGGGACTCGTCTGTGGTAATGGAAATCTGATGATCGAGAGGAGCAAAGGGATACCCTTCCAGAAGATTGTCCTCTTGCGACCACCAGGTGAGTGACTTCTTCAGAGGTTCTGTCACCTTGATGAGAAAGGACTGAGGGTGAGTGGTTGGGGACCACTGAGTACTGAGCATCCATTGAGAGGTTCTCATGTGCAGGCATGCTAGGGGTACAGTGAACACTGAGGATGCCATGAGTCCTAGCATCCGCTGCATCGAGATAGCTCGAACTGAGCTGTTCTCTCTGATGTATTGGGCCATTTGCAGGATATCGCTCCTTCTGTCCTCAGGTAGAAAAGCTTTTGCACAGGAGGTGTCCAGAAGAGTTCCTATGAAAAGGAGCCTCTGGGAGGGCTGCAGCTGTGATTTCTTGAGATTTAGCAGGACTCCCATGGATGTGAGAAAGTCTGAGGCCGTGGCAACAGTGTCGAGTCTTCCTTGCCTGGAAGGGCTTGCTAGAAGCCAGTCGTCCAGATATGGGAACACTTGTATTCCGATTTTTCTGAGAAGCGCTGCGAGTATTGCACAACACTTTGTAAAAACTCATGGCGCAGAGGACAGGACTCTGAACTGATAATGCTGTCCCAAAGCCACGAACCTTAGGTATTTGTGATGCCTTGCGTGAATAGGAATATGTTGGTAAGCATCCTGCATGTCCAGGGGAGGCTAACCAGTCATGTTGATGAAGCAAAGGTAACAGGGTTCCTAGCGATATCATTTTGAATTTCTCCTTGGTAAGAAATTTGTTTAATTTTCTGAGGTCCAAAATAGGGCGCATGCCACTGTTTTTCTTTGGAACCAGAAAGTAATGGGAGTAGAATCCTGTGTTCCGTTGATCCACCGGAACTACTTCCATTGCCCTGTTGTTCAGAAGGCCTTGTATCTTGGAGGCGAGAAGTTCTGACTGAAGTACTGACAGCCTGGGCTGCTGTTTGGGGAGATGATCCGGAGGTGTCTCTGAAAGATTGAGGGAATACCCCCCTCATGGATTATCCGGAGGACACATTTGTCCGATATTATGGACTTCCACTGGTTGTAGAATTGATTCAGATGACTTCCCACCGCTGAGGAAGAGTCCCCCTCAGGCAGCTGAGGTGTGACTTGGGCAGCAGCTCAGAAGGCAGCGCTGGGTGCTTTGGGTCCTTGCGCCTTCTGTTATGTTTTCTTTTGAGGCTGAGGGGCTTGGTTTTTATTAAAACCTCTCCTGCCTTGAAAGGACTGACGGTTATGAAACTGGTATTTGTTGACTCCCCCTCGAGAGGGGGCGGGAGGAGGTCGAGCCAATTTAATGGCTGACCTAGTCTTTTGTGTGGCCTCTAGAACCTGTTCTACTTGAGGGCCGAAGAGGTACACACCATCGAAAGGCAACGCCATGACCTGTTGCTGGGCATCACTTGTAAAACCTGAAGTGCGCAGCCAGGAATGGCAGCGGGTACAAATGTCCGCTGCTGCCGCTCAGGAGGCAGTATCGAAAGCGTCCATAGCTGCTTTAACCTGCTGGTTGTTGGACTCGATACCCCTGGTTATGGCTTGAAGAAGCTCTGAGTTAGTGTCCGACTCCAGTACAGCTTCAACCATTTGTTTGAGCGAATGCCAAATAATATACTCATATTGAGAGAAATAGCCGTGGTAGCTGGCGATACGCATACTCAGGGTGGATGCAGCAAAGACTCTCTTACCTATAGTATCTATCTTACGAGATTCTTTGTTTATAGGTTGAGCTGTAGTAGTCTGAGGAAGGATGGCCTTATCATTCTCTGCCAAGACTACAATAGGTTCCGCAAAGGCTTGGGAGGACAAAATAGGTAGATCCTTGGGAGCAGCATACATCCTATCTATGGACTTAGCCACAGAAGGAATGAGAGCAGGATTATTCCATACCATTTGAGAAAACGTCTCAAAGGAGGGTTGTACCGGGGCAGTTAAATCCATAGGAATGTCCGGAACATGAAGGTACTGGAGTCTTAAAAGCTTCCCAGGATCGATGTCCATAGTCTGGAGAGAAAGAGTGCAATTCAAATTTTTCAGCAGCCACTTAAATGACAGGTCCTCGACCACAGGCTCTGTAACAGGATTAGGTCCTGCTCCTTCCACATCATCACCCAGTGTAAGATCTGAGTCAGGCTCAATATCATCTCCTGACAGTCCAGGAGGGACTGCATGGACAGGAAAGGAATGAAAATCAGCAGGAAAAGAGGAAGGAAAATAATTTGAAGAGGAGAAGCCCTGAAGATTGGCTGATGAAAGGCCCGGCCTCGGTGCCGAAGAACCGCATGGCACTGACAAAGCACATGGCGCCGAAGAAGAACACGGCATCAAAAGCCACACGGCACTGAAGAGGACGCTGAAAGGGCACACGGCGCAGAGAAACTCAATGGCACCGAAAAACCACATGGCGCCGCGGATGGAGCTGACAGGCGCATCGGCGCCGAGCAATCCACCGACGCCGACACCAACCCAGGGCCCTGAAAATTCAGATTTGAGGGGAAAGAAGGAAGAATACCCGGAGATAGAGGCATCGGTGTGGCCCCCTGTACCGCAGCCATGTGGGGGGGGAAAACACCTGAGCGCGGAGTCGACGGCACCGAAGAGGGCGCTGCGTGACTAGGGAGGCCTAAACGCCCTGCCCGATCTCCTGAAGAGCCCGAGGACCCCTGAGTGACTGGGCCAGGCAGCTGGATCAACCTCCGAGCCCATTGCTCCGTAAGAGTAGCCCACTGATGAAACTGCTTATCGGAAGCCCTACCAGAAGGCGGGGAAGGGCTCCGATGTCAAAGAGGTCGGTGACCAGAAACAGAAACTGGCGACTCCGAATGAGGAGACCGGCAACTGACCCTAATGACCGACCGTCGACGCGCAGTCATATCAGAAGGCGACCTCGAGTGACGCCTTCTCTTTTTTGACCTAGGGGTCGAAGAAGAGCTTGAGGCCGAATGGTGCAGAGAATGCAACTGTTTTCTTTTATGCTTCTAGGGGGACTGCCCTTCCCCTCAGGCATTGGACCGTCCATTGTCAGACCCCCGAGAAAGTGGCGGACCGACCCAGCCCGCTGACTGAATAGTTTACATCGAAGTCTCCTACCATCACCTGACCCGCCATGGTCGACTCCGGCCAATGTAGGCTGAGACTTTTTCTCTGATAGGAATAAATTATCGAAGCGGTACTTTATTCAAAAATACTACAAAATAATAAACTGAACACTATGCTGCTAGTTTGAAGTTTGACTCTGGAGCGGTGAGGCGACGTCGTCACTGAAGCACACTCGATGGCGGGAAAATAGGAAATGAGGCGGTTGGAGGGTCGACGCCGAGATAGTCATTGCCACATGAGCCGAGGCTTGTGGCGCCGCTCCTCGCGGCTCCATCTCTAGTGCCAGCCCTCCTGCAAAAAGTTTGCTCCCTCTGGGTCCTAGCGCCTCCGGCAAAGTCCCATTAGTGTGAATGAGTGGTGGAAACTTTATGTCCAGGAAGATGAAGGAAAATTAGCAGGAGATAGAGGCATCGGTGTGAACCCCTGCACCGCAGCCATGTGGGGAGAACACCCAAGCACAGAATCGACGGAATCAAGAAGGCGCCGCTACTAGGAAGGTCCAACCACCCTACCCGGTCCCCCGAATGGCCCGAAGGCCCCGGAGTGACCGGGCCAGGCAGCTGGACCAACCTCCGAGCCCACTGCCCCCTAAGAGCAGCCCACTGGTGAAACTGTTCATCGGAAGCCCCTCCAATAGGTGGGGACGGGCTCCGAAGTCGAAGAGGTCGGCCACCGGAGTCAGAAACCGGCGACTCCGAGAGGAGGAGGAGACCAGAGACTGGCCCCAATGACCGACCGTCGATGTGCAGACATACCAGAAGGCGACCTTGACTGATGCCTTCTCTTTCTCGACTTGTGTGCCGAGGAAGAGCTCGAGGCCGAATGGTGCTGAGAATGGGACCGTTTCCTTTTATGCTTTCGGGGGGACCACCCATCTTCCTGAGCATTGGACCGTTCATTATCAGACCCATCCTCCGGGAAGGGCGGCGGACCGGACCGGACCCAGCCCGGCTGACTGAACAGCTTTCATATGAAGCCTCCCTACTGTCACCTAACCTGCTGATGGTCGACTCTATCAATGGAGGGCTGAAGACTTCTTTGTTAATCAATAAAATTAAATCTAATCGGTACTTGTTTCGAAGATAAATTAAAAACAATAAACTGAAAACTATGCTGCCAGTTTGAAGTTTTACTCCCGGAAGGTGAGCAACGTCGTCACTGAAGTGCACTCGATGGCAGAAAAAAAGGAACTGAGGTGGTTGGAGGGTCGATGCCAAGGTAGTCTTTACCGCGTGAGCCACGGCTCGCAGTGCCGCTTCCTCACACCTCCACCTCTGTCGCTGACCCTCTTGAAAAAGGTTTGCTCCCACTGGGTCCTAGCACCTCCGGCATAGATCCCATTAGTGTGAATGAGTGGTGGAGACTTTATGTCCAGGAAGATCTAAGATAATGTTGCAGCTGGAATCTTCCATGTCCTTGGGTGACTATGCTGAGGTCACAGCTTTTGGGCTATACCACTACCTCAGTAGGAGAGCACATTACCCATGTATAATAACTGGTGACCCCCATTATCAACCCATTTTTGAGTACTTTAAAAAGTCATATCAACCTGCAGGTTGATACGAAAAAACTCATATCAACCCGACTTTTACAATCTCACGCCAAGAAGCCTGCAGTCGTCTAGACCAATCAAACAGACTGGATAAGGAATTCGTCATGACTCAGTCTGCCTCGAGCCTGATGTAGCCGCCGTGTTGGGAGCAGCCAGTAGTGTTCTCTAGTTCGGCCTAAAACTGTTGCTTCAGCCGACACGCTCTCCGAACCGGGGAAGTTAGAGAAGTCCATCCGCCTCGGATCTGTAAGCTCAGCTCGGGCTGGTGTGGGAAGGAATCAGGAGTAAAGTACAGTCAGTTGGACGGAGATTTTGAGAGACCTGTGAAAGTCTGTGGCAGGCTTCTTTCATCGGTTGCTTCTGGTGGTGCCGCGTTCCACAGGTTGAGTAAGTGTGCTGCAAGCTACTAGTTTCTTGTCTTTTTGCACCAGTTAATATAAAAAATAAAACACTGGAAGGTTTAGCAGACACTGTGTGTGATACTAGTGAAACCTCTCTAGCTTCACCGAGGTTTCTCTAATATCACACACCTTGGGTGTGTAAAAAAACTGCCTATCAACCCCCTACCTATGCATTATTCTCTATGTATTAACTATCTCCCCACTGAAGTGAAGCAATACAGAACTGGCTTATTTTTAGGCACAGTGTATTTCTCGTCAGCCTGCATCCAGATAGCAGCGAATGAAGCAGGCCCACTCCAGACACTACCAAACTGTGAAAAAAGAGCTTGGCTCCCGTAAACAGCATAAAACAGTCTTACCATCCATATAGGTGCAAAAGAGACTTTATTATTTGTAAAAACGTAACACCGACGATGACTGCAGTAAGACACTCCACACCCAAAAATGCCATTTCACGCTTAGACGGAGCACTTGACCACTGTGATCAAGCTGAAGCCTGATCGTGAACGGGATTGGGACAGCTTCTTTTTGTGCTTATGGGAGGACTAGCCTTCCTCCGGGGTACTGGACTGCCTGTGATTAGAACCCTTCCCCGACGGGGAACATGAACTGGACAAGGACTCTACAACCAGAACAGCCTGCCTCTCCAGGCTCCCTACCGTACTCCATGACCTCCAACTGTTGATGCTCAATCGGGCTGAGAAGAAACACTGAAGTGGCACAAAAATAACAAACTCTGGTTTTAAACTCTAAAACTGAGAAGAACTGAACACTACTGTCATATAGACGTGAAGTTCTGACTCCCGGCGGATGAGTGCCATTGTCATTGATGTGCATTTGATGGTGAGAAAAAGGAACTGAAGCAGTTGAGGACTAAGCCATGCATCGCAGGCCAGTCTCGTGATGCCATGCATGTGCACAGCTTACCATGATGCCAGCCTTCCCGAAATGTTCGGATTCCTGCTGGGTCCTAGCACTTCCAGCTAAGACCAAGTATGAATCAATGGTGAAGACTGATTCCTGGAAGATGTATGAATCAATGATGAAGAATGATTCCTGAAGATCCAGGGGCACAACTTGAAAAGGGGGAGGGAGGTTCAAGAGAGACAAGAGAAAGTGTTATTAAACAGAAACGGTGGTGGAGCCATGCAACAATTTTCCCGCTGATGTAGTGGGCACCAAACCGTCAATGGTTTCAAACTTGTCTGGGACAGAGTAAAGGGCTTAATGGTTGCTCAGAGTGGTAATGGTGGGAAAGGCAGCATGGGGGTGGACAGTGTAGGTTAGAACCCTGTATGGACAATAGATCCTGGGTTTGTTAGTGTTTCATGGGCAGACTAGATGGATCAATGGTCTTTTTCTGCTATCACTGTCTATTTGTATGAGTTACAGATGTGTTAGCCCAAATCAGCCTTGTCTGGTTATCACTAGCCATAACCAATGACATAACTAGACAGCAAGGACCACGGTCAGAAGTACCACTGTATTTGCTTTATTTTTAAAGAGAAATAGTAAAATTGATACTTGCCTTTAGAAACACTTGGAGATCTTGTGCCTGTGTGTGCTGAAGAATTTCTTGCTGCAGATGTTTAAGCACAGATAGGCACATGTATATCTGGTAGTCAGGGCCAAGGACTATGCAAGTCATTATATAATGGCAGATCTCAGTCCAGTCCAAATAATTCCAGAAACACTGAGCTAGCCACTGCTGACAAATCTGAAAAAAGTAAAGTTATATGGTTTACATATGGCTACATCATTATGTATTGTGCAGTTCCTTTTGCTGTATAATAATCAACAACCACGGCGTAATTTTCAAATAGAAAATGTAATATATAATTGCACCCTGCCCAAACCTCTCACTCACCCTATAAAGGCAGCTAGGTCTGATATTTTCTACACCACAAGAGGGTTCCAAACTCATGCTGTTCAGCACCTTTTGAGAAAGTCTCGGCACTACTGCATCTCTGTCAGCTCCTTGCCAGTTTTCAGTCTGAGATTTGTAAATATTAGTTCTCTTGGGTCCTGCTATTGGCCCAGTGTCAGCAACTCGGGTTGGGTGCTGACTCAGAATGTGTGGACAGGTGGCTGATAGTGCTGATAATGGCAGCACTTCCCAGCCCAAGGAGGGGCTGGTGCACAGTCTGAGTATGGAGAACTCCTATAGTATAAAACGAAATTCAGACCCAGTTGCCCGGATAGGTTGACTGAGGAGTTTGGGCAGGGTCGGATTACATGCTTGATTTTACATCTGAAGGGGCACATTCCCTTTCAATATTAGTTCTCTTGGGGCTGCCTGTTGGCTCAGCGCTGGTGACGCAGGTTCGGGAGCTGATGTAGAATGTGTCGGCAGGTGACAGTGCTGCCAATGGTAGCAGTTCCCAGCCCAAGGAGAGGACAATGCCACTTCCTGCACCACAGCTATCCCTATGGTGTGCTAAGGTATTACTGTACCAAAAAAAAACACGTCATGCCTACGACCAGATGGCATCACAACCCTATCTATTTCAGAGTTCAAAACATCAAAAGGACAGAAATCCTTTATGGATGTTACAGCACAAAACTGGTCCTCACATTAGGAGCTCAATTAATTTTGTTCCACTTAAAAAAAACTGTATGAAACTTGCTTGATATCTGAAATGGGTTGCAGTTGCTTTCAGCAGTAGCACTTTCTGTATGAATGTTGTCTCTTTACATAACGTTTGTCATTTGTGCATTATGCTTTGTATGTGGTTTAGAATCTGTTTTGCATGCTTTGACGTCATGCCTATAAAAGGGTGACGTGGCTTACCCGGTTAAACAAACTGTTAAATAAAAAAACAAAACAAAAAAAAACTTGCTACTCCCCACAGAGGCTCTGTTGTGGCACCTAAGGCCAACAGGGGCATGGGCATTGTTATCCAATGGGCTGGGTCAAAACCAGGAGGAAAAAATGTCCAAGGCCATCAGAATAATGGACACAGATACACTTGGGCCCCCATGCCATGAAGTCACAACCTACTGGCTGGTGCTAGATTAGTGGTAGATGGGCTGGGTGGTTGTCCTGGTGTGAAGAGGGGCGATATGACTGGGAGAGGACAATGTATAAGTAATTCATAAGCCATGACAGGGAGTGCATTGTAGGATTTTGATGCACACCCCAGGGGTGTAGTAAGGCACACGGCCGAAGGCTGAATGTCCTCATGTCCCTAGGAAGTGCATTAAACTCTTATGATGCACACCACGGAGAGGCTTATTACATTTCTAAAATGGCTCTAATTAGGTTTTTGGAGAGGAAAATGAGATCTGGTACCTGACTATGCGTTTACAGAGATTTAATGCACTCTCAGGCAATGTCTCTTCGACAATGAAATTTCTAAATTTTTCTAGCCATTTTATAAGGAAAGAACAGGTTACTCGCCTGTAACAGTAGTTCTAGGAGTGGTACATGTTGTTCATCCACACTCTCTGGCATGTCCCTTTCCCCTTTAAATCTGTCCAGAAGTCTTCAAGCTAGCTCCTCCCATGCACCCGGGTGGTAAATACCCTGGCTCCGCCCAATGATGCCAGATCTTAACCTGCTGGAAGCAAGGCTGTGCGCCTAAAGCAGGGGAGGTCGGATGGGTGCCTGTGGATGAAATGAAAATTACGTACCTACCGTAATTCTTGATCTTCTCTTGTATCTTCACCATTCATTACTGATTGGGTAGTGCAGGAGGCGCGCACCTGCTCCGGGAGATTATTTTTTTTTTTTTTTGGAGTCGGCTCCTACGGCGCCGCCCACGAGAGCGATGCGTTGCGTCATGCGTGAGGGGTGGCCATTAGGTGCCGCAGACTCCTCCTCCATCTCAGTTCTGGTAGCTGGAGATGCAAAATAAAGGGTAAAGGAAAAAAAGGGAGAGCGAGGCAAGAGAGCCGAGGGACAGAAAAAGGAAAGGATATAAACTGAAGAAGGAATAAGCCGGTAGGGGACAGATAGCAGAGGGAGAATACCTACCCTAAGGGACCGCAGGGACTCCCATCTGGGGTGGCTCTAAGGGAGGAACAGATAACGAGAAAAGGAAGAAGATAAAGAAGAAAGAGAAGAAAAAGAAGGGATGCTGAGAGGGAAGAAGACTGCCCACAGACATATTGGTTGAGAGGGTTATAAGCTCGGAACCAAAAGCAAGGGAGCAAGAATCCCTCCTAATAGGACTGAGAAAAGATTCGACTGAACCGCTTGTATAGATTGGACACAAGGGCAGATTCTCTATCCTCTCATCATCCCAACCCCCTACACTCTAGCTGAGAGTTTGCAGACTGCCCATATAGAAATCTGTTCCGGAAGGAGAGTGCCCAACTATGAGGGGGATAAGCCCCTTAGCACCTTGGTAAGTGCTAACACTGAAGTGTGTGGGTAGGGGTTAGGCCCATTAAAAGGCAGCTTTGTATGAAGGATAGAGTGGGAACTCAGTCAAACTCCCTGAAGGCAAGGCAGAGGTAGCAGTTCAAGGTTAAGAAGTGCAGAAGCATCAACCAGAAGAAGCTTACAATTAAATAATGCCTGCCGGGGGAGAACCTTAATTTTGAGGCCGAGCCAAGAGGGATGGTCTGTTCAGTTGTGAACTGAACAACGTGGCTAAGGAGCCCAGAGGTCACCCTTGGGGCAGTCAGAAAGAGTTCCCTCAGGATAGGAGAAAAAGTCCTACTCGTTCCCCTTTACCTTGAGGAAAATGATCCGTCCAAGAAGAATGGAAACCAGGATAGTTTGTTTTTTTTTTGGCATAAAGGCCAAGGAAAGGAGAGCAACGAGGAGGGAAGGGGAGACGCCGCAGTAGGAGGCCACTGAGGGGAAGGTGGGTGGATATCAGTAATGAATGGTGAAGATACAAGAGAAGATCAAGAATTACGGTAGGTACGTAATTTTCATATCTTCCCTTGTCAGTCTTCACCATTCATTACTGCTTGGGTGAGTACCAAACCCCCCCCCCAAGGGGGGAGAAGAAACCCTGAGGGAGCAAGACCCCCAGCCTCCTGTTGGTGGGAAACAGGAGGGGGAAGACCCTGGGCTAATCAAGTGAGAAGCCTATGGTGGAGGAGAGCTAGGAGGTGTCCCCCGAGGACGGAGAGATGGAGGAAGCCTCTGCAGAAGTTTCCTAGCTCTGGAGGAAAAGAGATGGGTCCTCCAGAAAGCGGAGCAAATCACCCTACGCTGGGCCGGGGTGACAACCTTGATAGACGAGGCCATGCCGTCTGTCTAATACAGATCGCTGTCCCTGCAAGCCTGGAATCCACCTCACTGGCATCATAAGATGCCCTTGCTTGGTGTCTTGCCAGCTCCAGGCCTATAGCAGAGAGGGCAACAGCTTGTCTGATTTGCTCTGTATCAGGCACTGATGCTAAGATTTGGGAAAGTATCGACCACAAATGCCTACTGTAGGCAGCATGGTGAGCCTGATGTGATGCAATGCATAACATCACATGGGAGGAAGAGAACACTCTTCGCCCTCACTGGTCAAACTGTAGGAAATCTGAATCCGGTGGACGGTTGTGTGCCAGGCAGTGGCGCCCAGAGGGAGTTTCTAGGTATGCCAATCCCGAAGGTGGGTTGGGGAAAGTACACAGAGATTCCGATGGGGCACAATACTTTTTTCCGCAGTCTGCCGGGGCTGGAGAAAGGGCGGCTGGCGACTGCCAGGAATGGATAGACGCCTCCTGGAAGGGAATAGGCCAGGATAGTACCACCAAATGCTGGGCAATGAATTCACCAAGGAATTCACATGTCTCCCGTTCGGTACCATCTCGCCTAACAAAGGAGATACGAAGATCCCTCACCATCCTCGAAAGGAATCGCTGATATTCAGTGAAATCAGCATCGGAGGAGAGATGAGCAGTGAGTTCCTCTCCCTCCGAGGAGGGAGACGAGGATGATGGAGAGCTTGAATGTCCAGAGGACTCCTGCGGTGGAAGGGATAGGTGAAACACCCACTCATGCATGTAACTAACATATGAGGGGAAGGCTGCCGCAGAACCTCTGAAAATCTCCCAGGATAACGGGCCCGTAGGACCGACATAGCCTGGGAGAGAGGGGGGTGGCTGCAGAGGAATGGGAGAGGGGCACCTACGGCGAGGCAACTGTCCTCTGCTAAGGCTCTGAAATTCGGGGAACGGGGCCCGAGCTGGCGGGATCCCGGACAACAAACCAGATTGCAGAACGGAACATTGGGGATGCGAAGCCTGGAAGAGCCTAGTAGGGGATCCTCCCCTGTGATGAACCTGGGGCTGCATGGGTCCAGAAGGGCAGCCCACAGCAATGCCACCAGAGGGGTTCCTGGGGCTCAAGACGGAAAGACGGGGCCCGGCGCTACGGCTCCTACCTGCCCCACGAGGGGTGGCAGGTGAAAACCAAGGTGCCTGGACACTTTCACTCGACCCCCCGGACTCAGAGAATGCCCTCCTCCTTGTTCCCAGTGACCCCCCACCCCAAGGGGGTGCTGCAGCACTGGATCGGCAGCTGCCACAACCCCCCCCAGGAGGGAGAGCCCTCCCGCCTCCATGCCATCCCTCCAGAGACCCCAGACCACCCCTAGCCTGGGAGGACAGCAGAGGAGATAGAGGAATAGGCAAGCAGGGCCACCTGGCACCTCGTCCCACCGGAGACACCGACTCCGAAGAGTCAGGGTGCCAGGACGGGTCCACATCTGAATCATCCTCCAAGGAGGAGGAGGAAGAGACCAGCTGGACCACAATACTGGCCACCCCAAGGGACTCCAGTGAAATGGCAACGCGAACGGCGCTGGTGCCAGCTGCGGCGCCGGATGACACCGGAACCCCCGCAACGCTGAGACCCGGCCCTGACTCCTCAACAGCACCAGCCAGACCCACGGCACTGTCGTTGGCGCTGGGACTTGACTTGGCAGTGCTAGAATAACTGAACGGGCCCACGGCACTGCAGGCAGCGCAGAGAGCCAATACGGTGCCGCAACCGGCACCGTCTCAATCATCGGCACCGGGATCTGAAATGGCGCCGGAAGGTGCATCGAGGGTCCACCAATGCCAGGCCCAGCAGACCTGGGCCTTGACACTGGGGGAGCCTGCACCTCCGAGGAAGTGACTGCTGAGGCGGTGTCCCCGCCGAGGCCCCGGGAGGGACCTCAGCATTCCTCTGACATTGCGAAAGAGGCCTCCTCTTTGGCAAGAGAAGATGAGGAGGCCTCCTCCTCTCCAGACCGTATCAGCCTGAGAGAGGACCCAGAGGAAGGGTCTAGAGACCTTACCTGGGACTCTCTGGAGCGGCGCCGTCCCCCGAAAGTCGGCAGAACCTGGCCGATCTTGAACGCTTGGAATTCTAGGATGCGATGGTCCATCGAGAAACAGGCATCGCACGCATCCATATTATGGCTGGGTCTCAGGTAACGGAGACAAACATCATGCCGGTCCATGACCGAAAAATGCCGGCCACAGGAGCACCGACGCATAGGGGCTCGGCCCACCTTCGACTTGTGTTTTGCCCCCAAACCTGACATGATGCGAAACAATTAAGACAAAAACAAAGCATAGCTCTCTGCGTCATCGAATAAAGAAGAAAAAGAACGGTCTTACCGGTGAGGATGTCCAGAAAAAGCAGGAGGAGGAGGAGGAGTCTGGAATGACAACTAGGCCTAGAACTGAAAAATCCTAACCGCGCAGCAGGTGCAGCCTCGATGGCGGGAGAAACAGAACTGAGATGGAGGAGGAGTCTGGCACTCTAACGGCCCGCCACGATGACGAATGCTGCTCTCGTGGGCGTCCATTGGAGCAGAATCCAAAAAATCTCCTGTAGTGGGTGCGCGTCACTACCCAAGCAGTAGTGAATGGTGAAAACTGACAAGAGAAGATCAACATATACCACTCCTAGAACTACTGTTACAGGTGAGTAACCTGTTCTTCTAGAGGCGAGGATATGTTGTTCATCCACACTCTCTGGCAGACTCCAAGCAGTTCTCCGGGAGGAGGGAGGCAAGGTGCACACCCCCTACTTGGGAAATAGAGATTGGAGAACCGAGACCCAAAACCAGCATCCCGGCGTGACTCAAGGTCGATGTGGTAGTGGGTAATGAAGGTGTCTGCTGACTTCCAGGTAGCATCCCGACAGATTTCCTGGATAGGTATGTCCCTGGAAGCAGCCACCGATGCAGCAGTATGGAGGGTAGAATGAGCTCTTATCCCTCTGGGAGGCTCCTTGTCCGCCAACTCATAGCACAGACCTATGCAAGATGTAATCCATCTTGCAATGGTCCATTTGGCTGCAGATCTACCAGAAGCGGCTTCAGCGTAGGTGACAAACAGCTGGCGAACCTCTCCCCGAATTTCAGCCATTCTTTCCTTATAATAGGAGACAGCACGCCTCAGGTCCAAGGTTTGGAGCCTGTACTCGGCGTCCAAGGTGTAATTAGGGTAGTATACTGGCAGAGTTAACACCTGGTTAAGACGAAACTCTGATACCACCTTCGGAAGGAATTTCAGGTGGGGGCACAAGACAACTTTGTCCCTGTGAAAGACCAGATAATGGGAGTCCACCGGAAGTGCCTGAAGCTCCGTTGTCCTTCTGGCAGACATGATAGCCAACAGGAAGGCCGTCTTCCACGACAAGTGTGAGAGCTCACACTTGTGCATGGGTTCAAATGGCTTGCCCATAAGCTTTGCCAAAACCAGCAATAGATCCCACAGAGGTGGAGGTTCAGGAACAGGGGATATGTGAGCCAGGCCTTTGAAGAAACGCCCGACCGCTGTCTCCTGTGCCAATGTCAGCTGACCAGCCCATGCCTGGTAAGCAGAAATGGCTGCCGGGTGCACCCTAAGGGTCGATGACCGTAGACCCCCTTTGGAGAGAGACCAAAGGTAGTTGAGAATGTTAACCACAGAGCAGGATAAGGGGGCCAGACTCTTACCCTGACACCAAATGAAAAATCTCTTCCATTTGAAGGCGTAACGTTTCATGGTCAATTCATTACGAGATGCCTCCACCATGGTGTAGACATCCTCGGAAAGACCCAGAGCCTGGAACTATATCCGCTCAGGTACCAGGCTGTGAGGTGCAGAGATGGAAGGTCCGGATAGAATACCATTTCCTGGTTCAGAGATATCAGGTCCAGGCATGTACAAAGCCGCTCCAGGGGCCTGCAGCTGAGGCTGAGGAGATCTGGGTACCAGAACTGGCGTGGCCAATCTGGGGCTACCAGGATGACATTCGCCTTGTCCCTCATCACCTCGAGTAACACCTTGTGGATCAAGGGAAATGGAGGGAAGGCGTAGAGGAGGCCTGGGGTCCATGGAGTCAAGAAGGCATCCCCCTGCAGTGAGCCCTGCTGAGGGGGGGTGGGCATGGTACAGCCTCAGCCTGGTGTTTTCCCTGGAGGCAAACAGGTCCATCAATGGTTTGCCCCAATGGGAGAACAGACTGTAAGCTACCTCTGGATGGAGAGATCACTCGTGGGATGTCTGGCCTAAGTGGCTGAGAGCAACCGCCAGCTGGTTCAAGACTTCTGCCACATGGAAGGCTAGGAGATCCGCCTCCAACTGACTTATGAGGGTCCAGATGTGGAGCGCCTCCTTGCACAGCAGACGGGACAGCATGCCACCCTGTTTGTTGAGGTAGTACATGGTCGTGGTATTGTCCATCTGGACTTGAACCACTTGACCCCGGAGCTGAGGAGTGAAAGCTGACAGTGCCAGTCTGACTGCTCTGAGCTCCAACAGGTTGATGTGGCATCGGGACTTCTCGGGGGTCCAGAACCCGTGGGCTCTGTTGTCCTCCATGTGGGCTCCCCAGCCCATGAGAGAGGCATCAGTCATGAGAACGACCGTCGGCTTGAGGCAGACAAATGGGATTCCCTCCTGCAATGGGTCTGGGGTGGTCCACCACTGGAGAGTGTCCCACATCTTCTGGTCGAAGTGACCATGGCACTGAGTCCACTGAGCGGCCATCTCCCACTGGAGGGGGCGCATGTGCAATCTGGCCCAACGGACCACTGAGGTGCATGCTGCCATGTAACCCAGGAGGCGCAGGAAGTCCTGGGCAGGGCACAAGTGCCCAAACAGAAATGATTGGGCAAAGGAGGAAAGAACCTCTGCCCTGTCTGCTGGGAGCCGTGCTCTGGCTTGACGACAGTCGAGCTCTGCCCCGATGAAGCCCATCACCTGAGAGGGCACGAGTTCCGACTTGGTCTTGTTGATCAGGAGGCCTAGTTGGGAGCAGGTTCGAAGAGCCAGATCCCTGGATCTCTCCACCTCCTGGAGGGAGGAACCTGCCAAGAGCCAGTCGTCGAAATAAGGGTAAATTTGAACTCCTCGATGCCGGAGATGGGCTGCCACCACTGCCATGCACTTGGTGAAAACCCTCGGGGCCAATGACAGACCAAATGGCATGGCTCGGAACTCGTACAGTGTCCCTTCGACCCTGAAGTGGAGGAACCGCTGATGGGATGAACAGATTGGGAGGTGGAAGAACGTGTCCTGCAGATCCAGGGAACAAAAAAGGAAAATTACGTACCTATCGTAATTCTTGATCTTCTCTTGTATCTTCACCATTCATTACTTCCTGGGTGTAAGCCGGAGGCGCGCACCCGCCACGGGAGCTTTTTTTTTTTTTTTTTTAAATTTGCCTAACGGCCCCGCCCTCGAGAGTGACGTCATGCGTCATGCGCGAGGGGCGGCCGTTAGTAGTGACCGACTCCTCCTCCAACTCAGTTCTGTGAGCCGGAGAGGCAAAAGTGAAAGCAGAAAATATAGATAGCGAGGCAAGATAGCCGAGGGATAGCAAAGCAAGGAAGAATGAACTGAAAAGAATAAGTCGGATGGAGAAAGGACAGAGGAGATAAGAGTATCCCTAGCCTAGGGACTGCAGGGCCTCCTTACCTGGGCGACTTAGAGGAGAGATGAGTAAGGAAATGAGAAAATAGAAGGAAAAGAAGAAGAAAGAGAAGAGAGAGATGGGATGTTGAAGAGACCAGAATGCCCAACGAGCATAGTTAGCTTGCAGCTAAAGGCTCGACTAAAGGGGAAGCAAGAATCCCCGGAGATAGAGCTGAAGAGAAGGTTCACCGAACCCGCTAGACAGTCTCAGGAGGGCATAGTCCTCATCCTCAACATGCCATTGTTCTTGATACCCACCTCGGGCTCCTGGCCGCAGAAGGCCCTTAACTGGAGGACAGCCGAGGAGGGAAGAATAAAACCCAGGCAGTATGAGAGCTGCTGCCTGTGTTTAGAAATGAAAATGTAAGCCTCTCAGGCGTTTCAAGATAGAAATGGGACTCATACTGACTGGCCAAGGCAGGTCACAAGGCTGGCTAGGATTGATATGGTCAGCACTGTTCTACTGTAAAATTGTCCAGGAGGACACTTAAAGGGAGAAACCAATAGCAAACAGCGAGAAGGATAGCCTACCTTCTCATTTGCCTTCTTGTTTGTTTTCCCTTTTTTTTTTTTACACAGATAAAAAAAAAATTTTTTAGACTAGATGCATGACCCAGATATCAAGATGCCTATAGCAGTCAAGAGAGTTCCCCACATTTTTTTTTTTTTTTTTTTTTTTAAGAAAAAGGAATAGATGTACCTGCCTCTGCTCTGCAAGGTAAGAATGGGGGGATTAGATTTCAGGCAACTATCTGGACACGGGATTGCAGGATCAAAACTGAATAGCCTGAGGCAGGCCAAAAACCTTAAAGGTATCTTGCCAGAAGAATGGCAAGAGATAGCTGTGCAGTCTGATCGCCAATGCAAACCACTTAGATGGCCTATGAATCTTAGAGAGTATTTTCTGGAAATTTAGAACCCCAAAAGAAAGATTTTTTTTTTTTTTAATTGTATTTTTTTTTTCTTTTGGAAAAATTAGGCAATTTTTCCTGTCTTTTATATATATGCAGAGAGAGGAAGAGACGGGAGGTGGAGAAGCCACAGGAAGAGGCCACTGAGGATGGTAGGGGAGTAATGAATGGTGAAGAACAAGAGAAGATCAAGAATTACGGTAGGTAATGCACTTTCTCCTATCTTCCCTTGTCAATCTTCACCATTCATTACTTCCTGGGTGAGTACTAAGCCCTCTTCCCTGGAGGGGAAGAGGCCATACCCCTGAGGGAACAACTCCCAGCCTTCTGCTGGTGAGAAACAGAAGGAGAAGACCCTGGCTTATTCAGAAAGCCTAAGTGGGAGAAGAGTTGGAGGTGCCTCCAGGACGAGGAGATGGAGGAGCCCTGTAAAGTCTCCCAGCTCTGAACAGAAAAGACGGTCCTCGGAAGGCGGAGCGAATCACCCTCACGCCGGGCCAGGTGACAACCTGAAAGACGAAGCCATGCCGTCCGCCTGATGCAGAGATTTCCGTCCCCGCAAGCCTGAAGCCACCCTTATTACGCTATAAGATGCCCTTGCTTGCGTCTTGCCAGCCCAGGCTCTACCATGGAGAGGGCAATGGCTTGTCTGGTTTGTCTCCAGATCAGGCATAGATGCCAGCAGCTGGGACATCATCGACCACAGATGCCGGATGTAGGCAGCGCAGAGCCTGATGTGATGCAATACATGCACTCGCACGAAGAAGAGAACACTTGCCTCAACGGTCTAACTGGAGAGAGTCCGAACTGTGTGGGCGGTCAGGCGCCAGGCAACGGCGCCTAGAAGGAGTATCCAGGCATACCAAACCTGAGGACGGGTTGGAAGGGAACCTAGAGACCAGAGGGGCACAATACCCACGCTGGCAGTCCGCTGGTGGTGGGGAAGAAGCTGCAGGGGACTGCCAGGACCGGATAGATACCTCCTGGAAGGATAGCCAGGAAGGTACCACCAGATGCTGGGCACTGAATTCACCAAGGAATCGCGCTCTGCTCGGGTATTGTCTCTTCGAACGTAGGAAATCCGGAGATCCCTCACCATCCTCGAGAGGAAACGCTGATATTCTGTGAAATCAGCATCGGAGGACAGATGAGCAGGGGGTTCCTCTCCCTCGGAGGAGGGAGACGAGGATGATGGGGAACTGGAATGCCCAGAGGATTCCTGCGGCGGTGGGAGAGTCGAAAGACCCGCCATGCATGCATCTAACATATGAGGGAAGGCATGCGAGAATTTCTGAACTGCTCCCAGGATAACGGACCCGTAGGGACCGACATGGCCTGGGAGCGGGGTGGTGGAGGCAGAGATGGGAGGGGCACCTCCGCTGAGGCAACTGCTTGCGAGGGCTCTGGAATCCGGGGAAAGGAGCCCTGGGAGAGGGATCTCGGATATCAGACCAGGCCGCAGAACGGAACTCTGGGGAAGCGGAGCCTGAAGAGCCCTGGGGAGAACCTCCTGTGACGACGCTTGGACTGCATGGATCCAGAAGGGCAGTCCGCACAAACGCCGCTGAGGACACCCTAGAACCCTGAGGGAGGGGCGAGGCTCTGCACTGCTCCTGGCCACCCCTAGGGTGGCCAAAGAAGACCGAGCAGCAGACTCCTGCCCTCAACCCCTCGACCCGAGAGGATCTCCTCCCACCACAGCGCCCCTGTCCCTAGAGGGGCAACAGCACCCCGAGGTAGCTGTCACTGGCCTCCAGAGAGGGAGCCTCCCCTGCCACCCCACGCCTGCCCCCAGGCTCCCGGCCACCCCAGCCGGGAACCCTCAGGAGACAACGGAAGGGGGACAGAGGGAGGGGCCCGCTGTGCCGCTTCGCACCTTTAGCCACCGGGACCCAGATTCAAGAGTGGGGTGCTAGATGGGTCCACGCCTGAGTCATCGCCCCGAGGAGGACGAGACCAGCAGGACTCAATGCTGGCCACCCCAGGGGTCCTCGAGGCTACGAGGCCGCCAATGGCCCCCGTGCCACGGGGAGGCGCCGCTTCCTCACGCCGGTAGCAGCCAGGCTTAGCCCACACCTCAACGGCGCAGCGCCGGCACCGCCTGAGGAAGGACAGGCCCACGGCGCGGGCGCCAGGAAGGCGAGGCAGCACCGGACGCGCCGCTTGAAATTCATCGGCGCCGCAAACGCGCCACTCAGTGCAGACGCTAACGGCGCCTGCTGATCACCGGGCGCCACACAGCCAGATCCAAACGGCGCCTGGGGCGGGCGCGAGGGTCCACCCGGCCAGGCTCAAAGCCGAGGGCCTCTCACACGGGGAGCCTGCACCAGGAGGTGACTGCCGAGGCGGTGTCCGGCGCCATGCCCCGGAGGACTACGACGCCTCGACACCGCAGAAGGGTCTCTCCTCGGCAAGAATAGGCGAGGAGACCTCCTCCTCGGACTGTATAGGCCCGGAGGGGACCCGGAGGAAGGGCTTAACGAGCGTGCTCGAGAATCCCGAGAGTACGCCGCCCCTGGCAAGTCGGCGGGTCTGCCGAGCTTAAACGCTGGTTTTCGAGGACGCGACGGTCCATCGAGAAACAGGCATCGCATGAATCCATATCATGGCTGGGTCCCAGGCAACGGAGGCAAACGTCATGCCGGTCCGAGACGGAGAAATGCCGGCCACAGGAGCACCGACGCATAGGGGCGCGGCCTGTCTTCAAAAGCGCCCGCCCAGAACCGGACATAACGCTAAACAATTAAGGTAAAAACACAGTAGGAAACACCCGACGCCGTACAGATAGAAAAAAGAACAGTCTTACCGTGGTATGGCGTCGAGTGCGAACGAAAGAGGAGTCGGCCTAGTAGAATTGCGCACTACAAAAACTACTCACGTAAGCAGGTGTTGCCTCGACGGCGGGAGAAACAGAACTGAGTTGGAGGAGGAGTTTGTCGCAATTGCCGCCTGCCGCGCATGACGATGACGTCACTCTCGAGGGCGGGCCATTAGCAAACTTAAAAAAAAAAAAAAAAAGTTTTGGCGGGATGCGCGCCCGCTTACACCCAGGAAGTAATGAATGGTGAAGATTGACAAGGGAAGATTACAGGTTACTCACCTGTAACAAGAGTTCTAGGAATGGTATATGTTGTTCATCCACACTCATTGGCAGGTTCCTTGCCGCTTTAAATCTTGCCGGAAGGTCTTCAAGCTGGCTCCTCCCACCCACCCGGGTGGTAAAACCCTCGGCTCCGCCCCATGACGCCAGATCTGGCCCGCTGGAAGCTCAGATTGTGCGTCGAAGCCGGGGAGGTCGGGTGGGTCTTGTGGATGAACAACATATACCATTCCTAGAACTCCTGTTACAGGTGAGTAACCTGTATTTCTAGGGACATGGATATGTTGTTCATCCACACTTATTGGCAGACTCCTAGCAGTTCTCCGGGAGGAGGGAGGCAAGGCGCACACCCCCTACTTAGGGAATAGAGACTGGAGAACCGAGGCCCCAAAACCAGCATCCCGGCATGACTCGAGGTCGATGTGGTAATGGGTAATAAGGTGTGCTGCCTTCCAGGTAGCAGCCCTGCAGATTCCTGGATAGGGCGTCCCTGGAAGCAGCCACCGATGCAGCAGTAAGACGGGTAGAATGAGCTCTTATCCTCTGGGAGGCTCCATGCCCGCCAACTTATAGCAGAGATCTATGCAGGAGGTGACCCACCTGCCTATCGTCCGCTTGGTTGCAGGTCTGCCAGGTGCGCTTCAGCGTAGGTGACAAACAGCTGGCGAACCTCTCCTCAATTCTCAGCGCCATGCGCCTTATAATAAGCGGAGCCTCTAGGGTCCAAAGTATGGAGCCTGTATTCGACCTCCGAGGTGTGATTGGGGTAGAACACCGCAGAGTCAACACCTGGTTAAGGTGAAACTCCGACACCACCTTCGGAAGAAATTTCGGGTGGGGGCGCAGGACAACCTTGTCCCTGTGGAAGACCAGGTAAGGAGACTCAATGCAGAGCGTCTGGAGTTCTTCCATCCTTCTGGCTGACGTGATAGCCACCAAGAAGGCGGTCTTCCACGACAGGTGAGAGAGTTCACACCTGTGCATTGGTTCGAATGGCTTGCCCATGAGCTTTGCCAGTACCAGCAGTAAATCCCATGGAGGTGGAGGTTCTCGCACCAGAGGGGAAATGTGATCAAGGCCTTTGAAAAAGTGCCAGACCACCTTCTCCTGCGCCACCGACTGCTCCCCGGCCCGCGCCCGGTAAGCAGAGATGGCTGCCAGGTGCACCTTTAGGGTCGTCGACCTAAGCCCTTGACTAGAAAGGGACCATAAATAGTACAAAATGCTTGCCAAGGAACAGGAGGAAGGGTCCAAGCCCTTACCCTGACACCAAATGGAAAACTTCTTCCATTTGAAGGCATAGCATTTCCTGGTCGACTCCTTACGGGACGCCTCAACAACATTGAGGATCTCGTTGGAAAGACCCAAGGCCTGGAACTCTAGCTGCTCAGGAACCAGGCTGTCAGGTGCAGGGATTGAAGGTCCGGATGGAACACCTTCCCCTGATTGACTGAGAGCAGGTCCGGGCGAGCTGGAAGCTGCCTCGGGAGCCTGGAGCTGAGGCTGAGGAGATCTGGTACCAGTACCTGGCGGAGCCAGTCTGGGGCTATCAGAATCACCTGCGCTTGTCCCTCCTTGTCTTGAGAAGCACTGTGAATCAAGGGAAATGGGGAAAAGGCGTAAGAGGCCCCGGGTCCACAGCCCCGAGAAGGCATCCCCTGCAGCGAGCCCCTGCTGAGGGGGCGGCATGAAATCAAGCCTCAGCTCGCATTCTCCCTGGAGGCAAACAGGTCCACCTGAGGTGTGCCCCAGTGGGAGAACAGATCTTGTACTACCTCCGCAGGAGAGACCACTGGTGAGATGCAGCCCCTATCCCGCTCAGGGCATCGGCCAGGGTGTTGGAGGCTCCTGCCACATGAATGGCTAGGAGATCCGCCCCAGCTCCGCACGAGTGACCAAATGCGGAGAGCTTCCTTGCATAGAAGCATGGAGCGTCCCGCCCTGGCGGTTCAGGTAGTACATGGTCGTTGGTATTGTCGTCTGGACTCGACCACTTGACCCGGAGAAACGGAGAGCAAAGGCGGTGAGAGCTAGGCGGACCGCCGGAGCTCCAGCAGGTTGATGTGGATCGGACTCCCGGGGACCAGAGGCCGTGCACTTGGTGTTCCCCAGATGGGCACCCAACCCATCAGAGAGGCATCGGTCGATAGAGAGACTGCCGGCTCGGGGCGGACAAACGGATGCCCTCCTGCAGATGGGATGGAACGGTCCACCACTGGAGTTGCTCCCATCCCTGGTCACTATCACTAGTACCAATGGACAAGCGTTGTTGACCACTGGCTGGCCAGTCCCACTGAAGGGGCGCATGTGCCAGCGTGTCTAATGGACCATGCTGGTACAGGCCGCCATGAGACCCAGGAGGCGAGGAAGTCCCGGTAGGATGCCATTGCCCAACCAGAAATGATTGGGCAAAGGAGGTAAGAACCTCGGCCCTGTCCACCGGGAGCCATGCTCTTGGCTCGAGAGAGTCGAGCTCTGCCCCGATGAACAGGATCACCTGCTTCGCCCGAGTTCCGACTTGGCCTCGCTGATGAGAAGGCCGACTGAGAGCAAAACCTGAGGGCCAGATCTCTGGACCGCCTCCACCTCCGCCTGAGGGGGGCTGCTATCAGCCAATTGTCCACGCGGTACACCCGGACCTCCTGCGCCAAGAGGAATGCTGTCACCACTGCCATGCATTTGGTGGAGACCCTGGAGCTGGAGATAAGCCAAGGGCATGGCTTGGAATCTAAGAGGATCCCTCCACTCGAAAGCGGAGGAATCTCGACGTGACGGACAGATAGGGACGTGGAAAGAACGCTGTCCTGTAGGTCCAGAGAGCAGAACCACAAGCCGTGTTCCAGAGATGGTATTATCTGCGCCAGAGTGACCATTCTGAAGGTCCAGACCTTAGGAACTTGTTCAGGTCGTGGGGTCGAGAATGGGGCCAGCCCCCGTCCGTTTAGAACCAGGAAATACCTGGACATGAACCCGGGTCCTAAAGGGGTCCTCTACCTCCGTGATCACCTCCTTTGGAGGAGGAGCGATGCGCTCGACGAGCCGCCAGTGAGGTTGCGAACCCCGAGGCCCCCGAGATGCGACCGGCTCTGAAGGGCGGGCCTGCTCGACTTCTGGAGGTAGGCCTTTTCCACCACCTCCAGTACCCACCTGTCCGTGGTAACAGCAGATCAGGCAGAAAGGAGTGTCTGAGCTTCCACGGGGAACTAGGGTGACGTGACAGGATGGGGGCGACACCCTCAGCCGGCCACTGGGCAGGCTTGGAGGAGGGACCGCCGAGGGCCTCCTGGGCTTTACCTCCTGCTTCCTGTTGGAGAAGCCGACGGCTTGGGTTTGGGATGCCAAGAGCCTGCTGGCCCTGACGTTGTTGGGCCGGGCGCGCCAGCGAGCAGAAGGACCGAAAGGGCTTAGGCTGTGGCTTGCGGCCTTTGTCCTTCTGAGCGGAAGAGACCGAGTCCAAGGTAGCATTGGACTTCTCAATCCTCTGCAGGTGACCTTCCACCCCAGGGCCGAAGAGGTCAGTCCCCAAAAAGGGAACATCCACCAACTTGTGCTGGGTATCCGAGGTAAAGGTGGATATCCTCAGCCAAGCCCGACGACGCATGGCCACTGAGGCTGCCACCGACCTGGCACATGAGTCCCCGATGTCTAACACAGTCTGGAGCTGCTGTTTGGCCACTGCCCTGCCCTGGTCCCGCACCTGCCTGACCGTAGTCTGCAGATCAGCGGGAAGATGAGGGACAACCTCATCCAGGGAGCCCAACAGGGCGTGAGAAAAATGTGCCATGAGGACGGCCGAACTGGCCTGACGAAGGCCAAGAGAGGATGCAGCATAGACTTTTCGCCCGGCATAATCCAATTTCTTGGATTCCTTGTCGGGAGGTTTGTCCACATCCCTGGCGTTTCCGGCACGCCGGAAAACGTTGTCGGTAACTAACCCCTCGGCCGAGGGGTGTTCCGAAAAACCAGACAGGGAACCTGAGGACCGGATACTTCCTGGCCAACCTGGTCAAGGCGAGGGCAGGAAGCAGGACGCGCCAAAGTTCAAAGGCCGACCACTATGGCTTCGCCACCGGAAAGGCCTCAGAGAAGAACCCTTGGTCCAGAATCTCCGTGAGGATACCTGGCCCATTTAGAAACGGGTTTGAGTTCATCCCGTGGACTCCGAGATGAGTCGAAGCAACCCTAAGAAGGACGAAGGGCTATCGCTCACTGACTGCCCTCCCGAGGACCCAAGTCCATGCACTTGGAGAAGAGGGAGGAACCATCATCAGACCCAGAAGAGTCCTCAAAGAGCTGCCTCGGCTCTAAGCCACCCCCACCTGCCGAGGTTTATCGGGAGTGAGGGTGACAGACAGCCTATGGGGCAAACCCAAGGCCGACGGAATTTTGGTCGGAGCCCCAACTAATGGCTGTGGAGGCGGAGGTTCCACCAGAATCGGTGGGGCAGCTGGAACTGGTCGAATAACCGCCTGGGAACAGGCTCCTCGGCTACAACGAGGGGTTGATTTGACTGCTCCGGTGACAGCCACTTAACGGCCGGGGAAGACGACTGGGTCGGCCTATTCCCGGTCAAAAGGAGCTGTTGCCACATGAGTTCCTCGTGCTTCCGACGCAACTTGCGCTGAAGCCTCCCCTCGTCCGAGGAAGAGGAAGAGCGGCGGCGCCGCTTGCCGCGGTGCAGAGACCGCCTATGGCGGCGGGATCGGTTGGACCGCGAGGATGTCCGAGACCGAGAGTCTCGACTAGGCCGAGGAAGGCAAGGAGAAGTGTCGGAAATCGGCACTCCCCTCGGCTCGGACGATCCCACCGAAGGCTCCGGAACCAGAGGCACAGACGAGCCGACGGATCCTCAACTCCTACCGGGGAACCGGGAGAGGATTCTCAGCTTCTCCAGCCGACAACCCGTCTAACGGGTCGAGAAAAATCTCGACCACGCCGGTGAAGTCTCGATCAACTGGCCTGGCGGGGACACCGTGAAGCCAGTGGCCGAAGCTGAGGGTCGATCAAGCCGACTGTCGACAAGTGCAGGGGATCTTTCCCGCCCCAAGAGCGCCGACGAGAGACTTACTTTTGCTCTTTTGGACCTGGAAAAAGGTCCCGAAGAAGTTGGACCCTCACCTTCGCCGAGAGGGTCAGACAAAGCTCCTTAAAAGAAGCCGATCACGAGGCACCGAGAGAGCGGACAAATGCCGCAGTCGAGGTAGAAGCGCCCGCTACCGCCTCTTCGAGGGCCATCATCTGCTCGAAGCGATCCACGAAAGCCCGCCACCGCGGACACCGCCAATCGGGCCTCTTTAGATTTCACCGGTGGAATTCTTTTCTCGGGGCGCCCAGTTGTAATCGGGCAGCACGGTCTTCAAGGACGTAGGCCGAAAAAGAAGAGCACAAGTCGCAGGCCTGCGGGTTGTCCTCAAGGCCCAGGCAGTAGACGCACGTGGAGTGCGGATCCATCCTAGACATCTTCTGCCCGCAAGGGCACCTCCGGAAACCGGGAGTCGATTTGTCCATCGCAGCTGCGAGGAGAAGAAGACCGAAGTCTTTTTAGCAAAAAACTTTTTGATTTCAAACTTTCGAAGAATTAGGAACCAGTCTTAAACGCAGAGCGTTGAGGAGGGAACCTGAGCTTCCAAGCGGTAAGGAAGATCTGGCATCATGGGGAGGAGCCGAGAGTTTTACCACCCGGGTGGGTGGGAGGAGCCAGCTTGAAGACCTTCCGGCAAGATTTAAAGCGGCAAGGAACCTGCCAATAAGTGTGGATGAACATCATATCCATGTCCCTAGAACCACATGTTTCGCTCCAGGGATGGTATGATCTGGTTCAGAGTTACCATCCAGAAGGTGCAAGACCTGAGATATTGATTCAGGTCGTGGAGATCTAGGATGGGGTGCCAACCCCCCATCCGCTTGGGCACCAGGAAGTACCTGGACATGAAACCTGGGTCTGTAGGAGGATCCGGCACTGGAGCTACCACCTCTTTGCAGAGGAGCTGAGCAATGTCGTCTCAAAGAGCCAACTGAGTGTGAACTGAGATCCTTTCCTCCCGAGGGGCGCAGGCTCGGCTGGGAGGGTACTGCTCGAATTCCAGAGGCAGTCCCTGGCCGACCACTTCTAGGACTCACCTGTCCAAGGTGATATCGGACCAGGCGGAAAGAAAGTGGTGGAGCAGGCCCCCTACGGGAGGACCCAGAGCTGGCATGATGGGTGTAGGGGTGGCAAGCACTTCGGCCTCCTTTACGGGGCTGTTGAGGACCCTGCTTGGGCCTGAGGCACCAAGCTTGAGCCTGCTGTTGCTGCTGGCCTCCTTGATAGGAGGGCTACCTAACCACAGGGGAAGAGTGCCCAAAAGGCTTCTTCTTGCGCTTCTGCTGGTTCTTGCCCAAAGAACCCTTCACAGAGGTAGCATCCAAGGTGGCAATGGACTGCTCTATGCACTGGAGGTGATCAGCCACTCTCGGACCAAAGAGGTCGATGCCTAGGAAGGGCACGTCAGCTAACTTGTGCTGGGTATCTGCCGGGAAGGAGGATAGCCTCAGCCAAGCCCTGCGGCGAGTGCCCAATGCAGCTGCCAAAGAGCGAGCACAGGAGTCTCCAATGTCCAGGGCCATCTGGAGCTGCTGTTTTGCAACAGCACGGCCCTGATCACGGACCTGCTTCAATGTGGTCTGCATGTCCGCCTGGAGATGAGGGAGGACTTCATCCAATGACCCGAGGAGGGCATGAGAGAAGTGTGCCATTATGACAGCCGAGCTGGCCTGACAAAGGCCTAAGGAGGTGGCCGCATAGACCTTACGGGCAGAGTGGTCCATATTCTTGGACTCCTTGTCCCGGGGGGGGTCGGTCAGTGTTGGTTGAGCTACCAGTATGCCTGAACACAGAAGCAGTCACTAGGCTTTCGGCCAAAGGATGCTCTGTGAACCCCGCCAGGGACCCCATGGGCACCGTATACTTGTGGGCCATGTGGGCAGATGGGGCTGGGCAGGAAGCAGGATGCTGCCAAAACTCAAGGGCCAGGCGAACGATGGCTTCGGCCACTGGAAAGGCCTCTGTTGGGGTATCCCCCCCTTTTGAGGATATCCGTAAGGGGGTACTCTGCCTTTTTCTGGATGGGCTCCACGGAGATCAGGCAGAGAATGACCTGAAAGGAGGAAGAGTGTTCCTCCAGTCCGGCCATGGACAACTCATCATCCCCTGGATGAGAGTGTAACCACATGTCATCGGAGTCTGAAGAGTCAGGGTACAATGGCCTACCTCCTACATCCCCTTCGATCTGCCAAGGGCGGTCAGGGGTGACCGTAATGGACACATGTCAGGGAAGCCCGGTGTCTGTACAGTTCTCTTTCAAGGGAGCCCCTCCCTGAGGCTGCTTAGGTGGTGGCTCCACCAAAATCGGTGGAGAAACCGGAATACGCCAAGCCGGAATACACGCTGGCCCCACGGGAGGTGAAACCGAGGCCTTCTGTTCCGAAGGGGTCGGTGTCGGCTTAGGAGGCGGAAGCCAAGTAATAGTCGGGGCTGCCAGCTGAGCTGGCTTCTGCCCGGTCAAAATCAGCTATTGCCACATCAAATCCTCATAGCATCGACGGAGTTTCCGTCGAAGCCTCTCCTCGTCCAAGGAGGATGAGGACTGGCAGTGGCACCTCTTTTTTGAATGTTTGGGACCCTTTATCAGCCGTTCGACCGAAGGGGTCCTAGTCCTCGAACGAGACCGACAGGGTCGGCTCATTCGATCTGAGGACACCAGAGTCGGTGAAAACCGAGGTTCTGGCACCTTATTCTCAATAGGGACATCCGAGGGCAGTGTCTCCTCATCGGGAAAGGAAAGGACAGACGTCCTTTCTAAGGAATCGGCGACAAAGGCTCGATTGGGTCGAGAATAATCTCGGCCGGTTCAGCCATTTCCTCGGTTTCGGTGCCTTGGCCAGATGGAAGGTCCGTAAAGCCAGCAGCCGAGGAAGCGATCTTGACCGAAGTCGAGACCGCATGTTCCTGGGACTCGGACCTATCTCTGTCCCAGAAGCGTCTCCTCCTGGAAGAAGACGACTTGGGGTCCTTGTCCCTCTTCCGAGGGCGGGAGGAATGTGAGCCCAAGGGCACCTCACCCCTGGTGGGGAGAGACTGGCACAACTTCCTAAAGGAGCCTGAAAAGGTAGAGCCAAGGTTGAGAGGAACGAAAAAACTGCGACTGGCCGAAGCCTGAGCCGCTTCCTCCTCGAAAGCAGCCATCTGCTCAAGCTGCTCAGTGGATCCCTCGGCCACGGAAACCACCCACCTTGTCTCCTTGGATTTCACCGGTGGGTTTCTAAGCTCCGGTCTCCCCAATTTTAGGCATGCTCTGCGGTCATCCAGAACGTTGGGATGGAAGGCCAAACAGAAGGTACAAGACGTGGTGTTATGTCCGACACATAGGCAATAGACACACGAGAGGCGAGGATCGGTGTGCAACATTTTCAGGCCACACGGGCACTGGCGAAATCCGGGGGATGATTTGTCCTCCATGTCTGATGCGCTGTAATCGGAGTCGTAAACTCTGATGAGTTTCAAGGAAATTTGCGGTGAAAACCGACATTGCGAATCCAGGGCCTACGAATTGCTAAAGTAGCACGAGGGAACCTGAATCTTCCAGCGGAAAGGGAGATCTGGCATCATGGGGCGTAGTCAAGGTATTTACCACCCGGGTGGGTGGGAGGAGCTAGCTTGAAGACTTCCGGACAGATATAAAGGGGAAAGGGACATGCCAGAGAATGTGGATGAACAACATATCCACGCTCCTAGAAATGAAAATTACGTACCTACCGTAATTCTTGATCTTCTCTTGTATCTTCACCATTCATTATTGCTTGGGTAGTGCCGGAGGCGCGCACCCGCTACGGGAGTTTTTTTTTTTTTTTGAGTCATCTCCAACGGTGCCGCCCTCGAGAGCGACACGCTGCGTCATGCACGAGGGGTGGCCGTTAGGTGCCGCAGGACTCCTCCTCCATCTCCGCTCTGGTAGCCGGAAAGGCGAAACAAAGGGTAAGGAAAAAAGGAGAGCGAGGCAAGAGAGCCGAGGGACAGAAAAGGAAAAGATATAAACTGAAAAGGAATAAGCCGGTAGAGAACAGACAGAGGAGAGAGAATTCCTACCCTAAGGGACCGCAGGGCCTCCTTTCCGTGGCGGCTCTAGGGGAGGAACAGATAGAGAGAAAGAGAAAAGAAGAAGAAGAAGAAGAAGAAGAAGAAGAAGAATAAAGAGAAGAAAAGAAGGCATGCTGAGAGGGGAGAACAGTGCCCATAGACGCATTGGTTGAGAGGCTTATAAGCTCGAGACTAAAACAAGGGAGCAAGAATCCCTGCTGATAGGACTGAGAGAAGGTTCAACTGAACCGCCTGCACAGATCGGACATAAAGGGCAGATTCTCTAATCTCTCAACATGCTAAGTCCCTACATCCTAGCTGAGAGCTCACAGACTGCTCGGGCAGAAAATCTGTTCCGGAAAGAGAGCACCCAACTAGGAAGGGGACTATGCCCCTTAGCACCCTTTCCCCTACGGAAGGCAGCTTTGTATGAAAGGATAGAGTGAGAACTCAATCAGACTCCCTAAGGCAAGGCAAGAGCAACCGCTCAAGGCTAAGAAGTGCCAAATGCACCAGCCAGAATGAGCTGAATAATAACACCTGCCAGGGGGAAACTAAATTTTTTGAGGCCGAGCCAGCGCATGGTCTCTTAAGCTGTGAATTGTGTAACGTGATCAAGGTGCCCAGAGGTCGCACCCTAGGGGCAGTCAGAAAGAGTTCCCTCAGAATAGGTGAAACACAGATCCTGCTCGTTCCTCTTTACCTTGAGGAAAAAGATCCATTCAATAAGAACGGAACAGAAAGTTTTTTTTTTGCATAAAGGCCAAAGGGAGGGAGAGGAACAAGACGGGGGCGCCACAGTAGGAGGCCACTGAGGGAAGGTGGGCGGGTATCAGTAATGAATGGTGAAGATACAAGAGAGATCAAAATTACGGCGGTGCGTAATTTTCATATCTTCCTTGTCAATCTTCACCATTCATTACTGCCTGGGTGAGTACCAAGCTCCCCCCCTAAAAAGGGGGGGGGTAGAAACCCTGAGGGAGCAAGACCCCCAGTCTCCTGTTGGTGAGAAACAGAAGGGGACGACCCTGGGCTAATCAAGAGAGAAGCCTATGGGGGAGAAGAGCTAGGAGGTGCCCCCCGAGGATGGGGAGACGGAGGAAGCCTCTGCAGAAGTCTCCTAGCTCTGGAGGAAAAGAGACGGGTCCCCTGGAAAGCGAAGCAAATCACCCTACGCCGGGCCAGGGGTGACAACCTTGATAGATGAAGCCATGCTGTCCGGCCTAATACAGATCGCTGTCCTGCAAGCCTGGAAGCCACCTCATTGACGCTATAAGATGCCCTTGCTTGGTGTCTTGCCAGCTCCAGGCCTATAGCAGAGGGCAATAGCTTGTCTGGTTTGCTCTGTATCAGGCATTGATGCTAAGATTTGGGAAAGCATCGACCACAAATGCCTACTGTAGGCAGTGTGATGGGCCTGATGAGATGCAATGCAAGACATACTTTGAAGGAAGAGAACACTCTTACGCCTCACTGGTCGAACTGTAGAGAATCCGCAGATGCCGGTGGAATGATGGCAGCGGCGCCCGGAGGAGTCTCTAGGTATGCCAGTCCCGAGGTGTGGGTTGGGAGAGTACCTAGGGATTCAGGCGACAATACCATTGGCAGTCTGCCGGGGCTGGAGAAAGGCGGCTGGCGACTGCCAGGAATGGATAGATGCCTCCTGGAAGGAATAGACCAGGATAGTACCACCAAGTGCTGGGCACTGAATTCGCCAAGGAATTCACGTGTCTCCTGTTCAGTATTGTCTCACCTAACATAGGAAATTCGAAGATCCCTCACCATCCTCGAAAGGAATCGCTGATATTCAGTGAAATCAGCATCGGCGGAGAGATGAGCAGTGGGTTCCTCTCCCTCAGAGGAGGGAGACGAGGATGATGGAGAGCTTGAGTGTCCAGAGGACTCCTGTGGTGGTGGGGATAGGCAAAAAACTCGCTCATTCATGTACCTAACATATGAGGGGAAGGCCACCGAAGAACCTCTGAATGTCTCCCAGGATAACGGACCTGTGGGACCGTCATGGCCTGGGAGAGCGGGGGGTGGCTGTAGAGGAATGGGAGAAGGGCACCTACGGTGAGGCAACTGTCCTCTGCTAGGGCTCTGGAATCCGGGGAATGGAGCCCGAGCTGGCAGGATCCCGGACAACAGACCAGGTAGCAAAACGGAACCCTGGGGATAGGTAGCCTGGAAGAGCCCAGAAGGGGATCCTCCCCTATGATGAACCTGGGACTGCATGGATCCAGAAGGGTAGCCCACAGCAACGCCACCAGAGGGGTCCCTGGGGTCCAAAAGGGAAAGACGAGGCCCAGTGCTACGGCTCTGAGCCACACCCCAAGGTGTGGCAGGTAGAGACCGAGACGCCTGAACCCTGCCCCTCAACCCCTCGGACTCCGAGAACACCCTCCTCCTCGACCCCAGTGACCTCCCACCCCGAGTGGGTGCAGCAGCACCAGGGTCGGTAGCTGCCACGACCCTCCCCAGGAGGAAGAGCCCCTTCCTCCACCTCCGCTCCATCGCCCCCCAGGGACCCCAGACCACCCCCAGCCTGGGGGGGCCTCAGGGGAGGACGGCAGCGGGGACAGAGGAATAGGCACGCTGGACCGCCTAGCACCTCGTGCCACCAGAGACCCTGACTCCGAAGAGTCAGGGTGCCAGGACGGGTCCACGTCTGAATCATCAGCCTCCGAGGAGGAAGAGACCAGCTGGACCACAGTACTGGCAACCCCAGGGGTCTCCGGTGAAATGGCGCCACGAACGGCGCCGGTGCCAGAGGCGGCACCAGAGGACCCCAGACCTCCACGACACCTAGGCCTGGCCCCAGCTCCCCAACGGTGCCGGCCAGACCCACGGAACTGCCATCGGTGCCGGGACCCCACTCGGCACTGCCAGAAGAGCAAACCAGGCCCGCAGCGCCATGGGCGGTGCCGAAGGCCAACACGGCACTGCCAACGGCGCCGTCTCGATTACTCAACACTGGAGGAGCCTGCACCTCCGAGGAGGTGACTGCCAAGGCGGTGTTCCCGCCGTGGCCCTGGGGGGGGACCTCGGCGTTCCTCCAACACCGTAAAAGAAGCTTCCTCTTCGCCAAGAGAAGATGAGGAAGCCTCCTCCTCCTCTACAGACCGTATAGGCACGAGAGGGGACCCGGAGGAAGGGCCTAGAGACTTTACCTGGGAATCCCTGGAGCGGCGCCGTCCCCCAAAACTCGTCGGGGCCTTGCCGATCTTGAACGCGCGGACTTCTAGGACGTGATGGTCCATGGAGAAACAGGCGTCGCATGCATCCATATCGTGGTTGAGTCCCAGGCAACGAAGACAAACATCATGCCAATCCGTGATAGAAAAATGCCGGCCACAGGAGCACCGCCGCATAGGGGCGCGGCCCGCCTTCGACTTATGTTTTGCCCCTGAACCTGACATGATGCGAAAAAAATATGAATAAAACAGCAAAAGCTCTCGGCGACGTCCAAGAAATTATCAAAAGAATGGTCTTACCGGGTTTTGACGGCGTCGAGAGAAGACCGAGAGAAGTTCGAGAAGGAGTCTGGATTTAATCTGGCCTAACTGTCACTAACCGCGTAGCAGGTGCAGCCTCGACGGCGGGAGAAACAGAACTGAGATGGAGGAGGAGGAGTCTGCGGCACCTAACGGCCACCCCTCGTGCATGATGCAGCGTGTCAATCCTTTAGGGCGGCGCCATTGAGCCGACCCAAAAAAAAACTCCCAGAAGCGGTGCACGCCCGCACTACCCAAGCAGTAATGAATGGTGAAGATTGAAGGGAAGATCATATTATTTTTTCTGGGGCTGCACTGATTGCCCAGTGGCAGCATGTTGTGCTGCTGTGCCGGTAACATGGGTTCAGGAATGGACTCAGATCAGTATCACCTGAAGGAAGGCCAAGGCTGGGCCGCTGACAATGACAAGTGTGCCTCAGCTTGGGAAGGGTTGGTGCTACATTCCAGCCCCACAGTGTACTCGGTGCATGAGACAGGGATTTTACTGCATCAGGGGAGTAAGCTGTGCATGCCTGAGCCCACATGGCATGGCGGGAGGGAGGGAACAGAGAAGAAAAAAAAACACGCTGTCATTGTGATGATTGCTTGCAGCTCTAAGACCCTACACAGTAGACCCACACTGAATGGACAATGAAGTTGGCAGCAGACGGGTCTAGGGTGCTAATATGGGGGTTGGCCCCCAGGCTTGTGGACTGGGAGGATGGCAGTGTAAGAGAAATAGCTATATGACAAATTATCTGTCTATCTGTTTATCCATCTATAGCTAGCTAGCTATCTGTCTGTCTATCTGTCTGTCTGTCTATCTATCTATATATCTCTCTCTATCTGTTCTCTTGCAAACCCTGGTCGTGCCTGAAAATAGTCATTTCCATGGCTAGTGCACCTACCTGGTAAACAAAAACTAACTAACTAACTAAATAAATAAACATATAGCCACATATGTATTGTGTTGGCACATACGGTGCACAATTGCTAAGTGACTCACTAATGCCCAATCATCCTATTCCTAACACCCCCCTATCGCTATGCCCCCCCCCCGACAAAGCCTTCTTGGGCTGCCACTGCCTCATTATCCTGTACTTAAGTAACTCAAGTGTTCTCACAACATTATAACTGTGTATTTACTCCTCTTAACTACTCTACTGCACATATCTTGCTATTGTTACCTCTTCGCACTTATGTAACTATCAATGTATTGTAACCATGAGTATTTTCTGTAATATGTTGTGAATGTGCCTGTACCCTATGTTTTGCAGTGCATTATAACTGACTTAGAACCGAGACGGACTGTGGTGCTGAGGATTGAGGCATTGTACGCCACACCTTGCACCATGCTGGTGACCTGGGTTTGGTGACGGACTCCGGTGGCCGGGGGTTGGCAGGGGAGGGAGAGGACTGAGCATCCGGAGGACTGCTCTCCTCTCCCTGGGGTGGGATCCAGGGATGCCTGACATCCTGGCGGCCCCTGATGGAGATCGGGGGTACTGTAGGTTCACCGGTCGACATCAGGGGCAGAGTGCGGCAGATGCCAGCAGAGTAGCTGTGCGCAGGCGTCATTGCAAACCGCTCACCTAGGGAGGAAACAAGAAAATCCTCACCCTCGGGGATAGGTAAAGGCACCTCCGCACCAGAACACACTCCCAACATCAGGCGCACTCCTCTCCATGCCACGCTTACTTGGCCTGACACTCTACACTGTATACAGAGTGCCCTGGGTGGATAGGGTGGCCCCTCGCCAGGGGGTTCAGAGCCAGGGGATCTGTTGGGATGGAGCATGGGAGAGAGAGAGAGAGAGAGTGTCTCAGGTGGGAGGTAGAGACCAGGCACGGAGGATGCCGGAGAGAGTTCCCCTAGGGGTGGTGCACAAATAAAATTAAAAAAAAAAAAAAAAAAAACGGCCCGGTGGCACTGAGGATTGAGGTGCTGGACGCCACACCAGTGACCTGGGTTCAGCTGGGGGGAGGTCTAGAGTGGGATTTCCCCTCTAGGGGTGGACGCCCGCTTCTCTGTAGTCCTGCACCCACTGGGTGGAGGTCCAATGGGTGCGTGGGTGGCAGGAGCAGTAACACAAGTCTGGGATGGAGTGGAAGGGGTCACCAGATCCTGGAGTGCACGCATACACATGTGTACGCCATGAACCCAGGTAGGGAAGAAAACTGTAAAAATAAAATAAAATTGTATATGAAAAAAAATAAATAAATAACTACTTGGAACCTTTGTAAAAGAACTCCACAGCTCAAAAGTTTTAATCTGAAATAAATAAAAATTGTTTACCAAATAAGAAAAAGATAAGTTTTTAATGGGAGCTGATGTACAGGGTGGACATCTTTCGTCAATGGTGAAAAAGAGCTGCCATTTGGGGAGAGCACTTGACCAGCACAGTGCAAAGGGAATTGTTTAAATACACCTGCATTCTCCAGGGCACCATATACAGTACGCATGGACTAGATTAAATTAGTGTGACATCATACACCACATTCCTACTGTTAAAACATTTGTTTACAAAATGATACTTTCCTTCTCACTGTATTCTGCTATTAATAACATTCTTGGGCTGATGCTTGATCAACAGCTAGACTATTCAGATCATATCAACAACTCATTACTAAGCACTACAATAAGCCTGGTGCACTATACAGGGTAAAAGAGTTACTAACCCATAACACCAGCAAACGCATCATAGAGTGGATGATTATTCTTAATTTTTACTATGTGGGTAATGCCTTCTCAGCTGCCTTCAAAATACAGGTTACTCACCTGTAACAGGAGTTCTAGGAATGGTATATGTTGTTCATCCACACTCATTGGCAGGTATCCTTGCCGCTTTAAATCTTGCCGGAAGGTCTTCAAGCTTGCTCCTCCCACCCACCCGGGTGGTATAACTCTCGGCTCCGCCCCATGGCGCCAGATCTGGCCCGCTGGAAGCTCAGGTTGTGCGTCGAGGCCGGGGAGGTCGGGTGGGTCATGTGGATGAACAACATATACCATTCCTAGAACTCCTGTTACAGGTGAGTAACCTGTATTTCTAGGGACATGGATATGTTGTTCATCCACACTCATTGGCTGACTCCTAGCAGTTCTCCGGGAGGAGGGAGGCAAGACGAACACCCCAATACTTACTTGGGAAAGAGAGACTGGAGAACCGAGGCCCCAAAACCAGCATCCCGGCGTGACTCAAGGTCGATGTGGTAGTGGGTAATGAAGGTGTTTGCTGACTTCAGGTAGCAGCCCTGCAGATTTCCTGGATAGGGACGCCCTGGAAGCAGCCACCGTTGCAGCAGTATGGCGGGTAGAATGAGCTCTTATCCCTCTGGGAGGCTCCATGCCCGCCAACTTATAGCAGAGATCTATGCAGGAGGTTACCCACTGCTTATCGTCCGCTTGGCTGCAGGTCTGCCAGATCGCTTCAGCGTGGTGACAAACAGCTGGCGAACCTCTCCCGATTTCAGCCGTGCGCTCCTTATAATAAGCGGCGCCTTCTAGGGTCCAGAGTATGGAGCCTATATTCGGCCTCCGAGGTGTGATTGGGTAGAACACCGGCAGAGTCAACACCTGGTTAAGGTGAAACTCCGACACCACCTTCGGAAGGAATTTCGGTGGGGGCGCAGGTTCATGTCCCTGTGGAAGACCAGGTAAGGAGACTGGTGGAAGCGCCTGGAGCTCTCCATCCTTCTGGCTGACGTGATAGCCACCAAGAAGGCGGTCTTCCACGACAGGTGAGAGAGAGCACACCTGTGCATAGGTTCGAAATAGCTTGCCCATGAGCTTGCCATATACCAGCAGTAGATCCACGGAGGTGGGGTTCCCGCACTGGAGGAAATGTGATCAAGGCCTTTGAAAAGCGCCAGACACCTTCTCCTGCGCCTGACGACGCTTCCCGGCCCGCGCTCGGTAAGCAGAGATGGCTGCCAGGTGCACCTTTAGGTGCCGAGCCTAGGCCCTTGACTAGAAAGGGACCATAAATAGTCCAAGATGCTTGCCAAGGAACAGGAGGAAGGGTCCAAGCCCTTGCACTGACACCAAATGGAAAACCTTTTCCATTTGAAGGCATAGCATTTTCTGGTCGACTCACGGGACGCCTCAACTACATTGGAGGACCTCCTGGCGGAAAGACCCAAGGCCTAGAACTCTGGCCGCTCAGGAACCAGGCCGTCAGGTGCAGGGATTGAAGGTCCGGATGGAACACCTTCCCTGATTGACTGAGAGCAGGTCCGGGTGAGCTGGAAGCTGCCGCGGAGTCCTGGAGCTGAGACTGAGGAGATCTGGGTACCAGAACTGGTGAGGCCAGTCTGGGGCTATCAGAATCACCTGCGCCTTGTCCCTCCTCGCCTTGAGAAGCACCTTGTGGATCAAGGGAATTGGGGTAGGCGTAAAAGAGGCCCGGGGTCCACTGCCTCGAGAAGGCATCCCCCTGCAGCGAGCCCTGCTGAGGGGGGCGGGCATAGAACAGATTCAGCTTCGCGTTCTCCTGGAGGCAAACAGGTCCACCTGAGGTGTGCCCCAATGGGAGAACAGATGCTGTACTACCTCCGGCAGGAGAGACCACTCGTGGGATGCAGCCCCTATCCGGCTCAGGGCATCGGCCAGGGTGTTGGAGGCTCCTGCCACGTGAATGGCTAGGAGATCCGCCTCCAGGCTGCGCCACGAGTGACCAAATGCGGGAGGCTTCCTTGCATAGAAGCATGGAGCGCGTCCCGCCCTGGCGGTTTAGATAGTACATGGTGTGGGTATGTCCGTCTGGACTCGGGACCACTTGACCCCGGAGGAGCGGAGCAAAGGCGGTGAGAGCTAGGCGGACCGCTCGGAGCTCCAGCAGGTTGATGTGGCATCGGGACTCCCTGAGGACCAGAGGCCATGAGCCAGTGTTCCCCAGATGGGCACCCCAACCCATCAGAGAGGCATCGGTCAGAAGAGAGACCGTCGGTTGGGCGGACGAACGGGATGCCCTCCTGCAAATGATCTGGAACGGTCCACCACTGGAGAGCGTTCCACATCCCCTGTGTCACCGACACAAGCTGGTCCAAGGGATCGCAGCGTTGTGACCACTGGCTGGCCAGTCCCCACTGAAGGGGACGCATGTTCCAGCGGGCCCAACGGACCACGCTGGTGCAGGCCGCCATGAGACCCAGGAGGCGCAGGAAGTCCCGGGCAGGGCGCAATTGCCCAACCAGAAATGATCGGGCAAGGAGGAAAGAACCTCGGCCCTGTCCGCCGGGAGCCGCTCTGGCTCGAAGAGAGTCGAGCTGCGCCCGATGAATAGAATCACCTGCTTCGCTCGAGTTCCGACTTGGCCTCGTTGATAAGGAGGCCCAGTTGAGAGCAGACCTGGAGGGCCAGATCTCTGGACCACTCGTCCTCCTTCCTGGAGGGAGCTGCTATCAGCCAGTCGTCCAGGTAAGGGTACACCGGACCCTTCGCGCCATGAGAATGCTGTCACCACTGCCATGCATTTGGTGAAGACCCTGGGAGCTGGAGACAAGCCGAAGGGCATGGCTTGGAACTCGAAGAGGGATCCTTCCGCTGGAAGGAATCTCTGGTGAGATGGGCGGATAGGGACGTGAAAAAGACGTCCTGCAAGTCAGAGAGCAGAACCACCCGCCGCGGCGTTCAAGGATGGTATTATCTGAGCCAGGTGACCATCCTGAAGGTTCGAGACCTTAGGAACTTGTTTAGGTCGTGTGGGTGAGAATGGGCGCCAGCCCGTCCGCTCGGAACCAGGAAGTACCTGGACACAAACCCTGGGTCTGAAGGAGGGTCCACCACCTCTCTTATCACCTCCTTCTGGAGGAGGAGGCGATGTCGGCTCGACGAGCCGCCAGTGAGCTGGGGATCCCGAAACCCCCGAGGCGGCGGCTCTGAAGGGTGGTGCCTGCTCGATTCCAGAGGCAGACCTCTTCCACCACCTCCAAGACCCACCTGTCCCGTGGTAACAGCGGACCAGGCGGAGCAGGAGTGTGGGCAGTCCCAGGGGACCCAGGGTGGGTGTGCGGGGAATGGGAGGCGACACCCCCAGCCCGTCACTGGGCAGGCTTGGAGGAGGGACCGCCGAGGACCTCCTGGGCCTTTTCCTCCTGCCTCCTGTTGGGAAGCCAGCGGCTTGGGTTTGGGATGCAGGCCGAGCCTGCTGGCCCTGGCGTGCTGGGCCGGGCGCGCCGGGGCACAGAAGGGCCGAAGGGCTTAGGCTGTGGCTTCTGCGGCCTTTGTCCTTCTGAGCGGAAGAGACCGAGTCAAGGTAGCATTGGACTTCTCGATCCTCTGCAGGTGACCTTCCACCCCAGGGCCGAAGAGGTCAGTCCCCAAAAGGAACATCCGCCAACTTGTGCTGGGTATCCGGTAAAGGTGGATATCCTCAGCCAAGCCCTTGGCCGACATAGCCACTGCGGCCGCCACCGATCTGGCACATGAGTCCCCTATGTCCAAAGCAGTCTGGAGCTGCTGTTTGGCCACTGCCCTGCCCTGGTCCCGCACCTGCTTAACCGTAGTCTGCAGATCGGCGGGAAGATGAGGATGACCTCATCCAGGGAGCCCAACAGGGCATGAGAAAAATGTGCCATGAGGGCGGCCGAACTGGCCTGGCGAGGCGAGAGAGGGCATGGCGTAGACTTTTCGCCCGACATAGTCCAATTTCTTGGACTCCTTGTCAGGAGGTTTGTCCACATCCCTGGCGTGCCGCGCGAGGCGCTGTCGGTAACCAACCCCTCAGCAGAGGGGTGTTCCGAAAAAACGGACAGGGAACCGGTAGGGACCGCATACTTCCTGGCCATCCTGGCCGAAGGCGCAGGGCAGGAAGCAGGGCGCTGCCAAAGCTCCAGTGCCGGACCCACTATGGCCTCGGCCACCGGAAAGGCCTCCGTCGGAGAATCCCCTCGGTCCAGAATCTCCATGAGGGGATACCTGGCCCGTTTGGAAACGGGTTCGAGCTCCATCCCGGTGGACTCCGAGATGAGCCGAAGCAGTCCTAGGAAGGACGACGGGCTATCGTCCAATGACTGACCTCCTGAAGACTCCAAGTCCAGTCGCTTGGAGAAAAAGGAGGAATCATCTTCGGACTCGGAAGAGTCCTCGAGAACTGCCTCTGGCCTGAGCCACCCTTCACCTGCCGAGGTGGGTCGGGGTGAGGGGTAACTGACAGCCGATGGGGTAGACCCTTAGCCGACCGAGAATCATGGTGGGAGCCCCAGTGGTGGCTGTGGAGGCGGAGGTTCCACGAGATCGGTGGAGCAGCTGGTTTTGGCGAACAACCGGCCTGGGTATAGGCTCCTCGGATAAGTCGAGGGTTGTGTCGGCGCTCGGTGACAGCCACTTAATGGCGGGGAAGGCGGCGGGTCGACTTCTCCTGGCCAGGAGAACTGTTGCAACATAAGGTCCTCGTACCATCGGCGTAATTTCATGAACACTCCTCGTCCGGAGGGAGGAGGGCGGCGAGCGACGCCGCTTACCTTGATGCCGAGACCCGACCGCCTATGTGGTGGGATCGGCTGGACCGCGAAGAGGTCCGAGACCGAGACCGAGAGTCCCGGAATTTCCGAGGTCGGTGCGGGGAGGTGTCGGCCGGAACCGGCACTCCCTTCGGCTCGGATGGTCCATCCGAGGGCTCCGGAACCGGAGGCACAGGGCGTCTGGGATCCCCAACCCTCCCGGGGGCAGGAGAGAATCTCGGCTGCTAAAGGCGACAGCCCGTCCAATGGTCAGAAAAATCTCGACTTCATCGGTGGGAGTCTCGGTCAACTGACCTGGAGGGGACACCGTGAGGCCAGTGGCTCGGCTTGAGCGGTCGACTAAGCCGACGGTCGGCGGCCCGGGAGAGGACCTTTCGCCTCCCAAGGCGTCGACGGAGGGACTTACCTGTCCTCTTTTTGACCGAGAATAAGGTCCCGAGCGTGAGCCCTTCTCCTTTAGTGGAGAGGGACAGACAAACTCCTTAAAGGAAGCCTGTAAGAAGAGCCCAGAGGCGGGATAAATGCAGCTGCCGAGGAAAATGAGCCAGCGCCGCCTCCTCTTGAGGCGACCATCACTGAAACTGATCCTTGAGCCCGCCACCATGGACACCGCCAACCGGACCTCCTTGGACTTCACTGGGAGGCTACTTCTCGGGGCGGCCCAGTTACTGTCGGGCATACGGTCTTGAGGACATGGGCCGAGAAAGATGAGCACAGGTGCCAAGCCTGCGGGTGGGTGCTCAAGGCCTAACCAGTAGCTGCGTGGGTGTGGATCCGTCCGAGACATCTTCTGCCCGCATGGGCATCTCCGAAATCCGGAGTCGATTTGTCCATCGCAGCGCGGGGATGAAGACTGAAGTCTTTTCGCAAAATTTATTTTTAAATCCATAAGCGGAGAAATAGGAACCAGTCTCAAGCATGAGGCGTTAAGGAGGAACCTGAGCTTCAAGCGGTAAGGAAGATCTGGCGTCATGGGGCGGAGCCGAGTTATACCACCCGGGTGGGTGGGAGGAGCAAGCTTGAAGACCTTCCGGCAAGATTTAAAGCGGCAAGGATACCTGCCAATGAGTGTGGATGAACAACATATCCATGTCCCTAGAATATGGAAATTATGTACCTACCGTAATTCTTGATCTTCTTGGACGAAGTCTCCACCACTCATTCACACTAATGGGAGTACGTCGGAGGTGCTAGGACCCAGCAGGAGCAAACTTTTTCAGGAGGGTTGGCACCGAGATGGAGCTGTGAGGAAGTGGCACCATGAGCCAGGCGTGTGTGGTATAGCCCATCTCAGCGTCGACCCTCCAACTGCCTCAGTATCTTTTTTTCCGAGGAGGTGCAGTGTAACTAACCTAAAAACCGAACATGAGATAGCCCGAATGACAAGTGTAAGAAGGGTCAACAACAAAGTCTTCACTGCCCAGCCATTGAGGGAGTGAAGACCAGAAACAGAGAAATGAGCTTGGGGGATGGTGGGTGGGCATGTGAATGAGTGGTGGAGACTTCATCCAAGAAGATCAAGAATTACGGTAGATACGTAATTTCCATATCTTCCTGGACATAAAGTCTCCACTACTCATTCACACTAATGGGAGACTACCAAGCTAAGTAATCCCCCTGAGATGGGAAGCAGGAGAGAAAGGAGTTCACTTTTTAGGACAGAAGTCTGTTAAGAATTGTCCAGCCAAATGACTGATTTTGTTTGGCATGGACATCCAAGGCATAGTGCTTAACAAACATGTGCACGGAGCTCAAGGTAGCCGCATTGCAAATATTTGCAAAATGGACATTATGGATTTTCACCAGAGATGCCGCAACTGCTCTGGCAGAGTGAGCATACACTCTGCCTTCCAGCTTGGCCTGTGCCGCGGAATAGCAGCGAGGCATGCCAACAGTGCAGCTGAAATGCATCTGATAGCAACAAGCTGACCAGCTGGCCGTACGGAAGGAAACAAACAGTGGTCGAGCATTGTGAATTTCCTTCGTTCTATCCAGATAAAACCGCAAGGTTCTTTTCATGTCTAGAGAATGAAGGGTACGCTCTCCTTCATTCTGGAAGTCTGCAAAGTAGGTAGGAAAGACTAAGGGTTGATTCAGATGGAATTCTGAGACGACCTTAGGAAGGAACTTAGGATGAGTCTTAAGAAGGTACAGTTACGTAAGAACTTACCGTAATGGTAGATCTTTGAGAAAGGCTCTTGCAGTAGGTATTTACAAGTAGGACTAAGCCGCCAGGCGTCAGGACCCCATGGAAAAATCTCTAGCTAGCAGTCTGTGGCGGGGTCCACCCCCACGTCAGGTGACCAGTGTTATTCGACGTCAGTATAAAGGGGATGGTCCTGATGCCTGCCCTCCAGTTCTTTTCCCACCAACAGCCAAAGGTCTGACAGGAGAGAAGAGGATGTGGCCTCCATATCTGAAAGAAGAAATTGAGGGATTGGAGGGAGGGAAGGTAATACCTACTGCAAGAGCCTCTCTCAAAGATCTACGTTACGGTAAGTTCTTACGTAACTGTACTATCTTACTTCGAGAGGGCTCTTGCAGTAGGCATTCACAAGTAGGACTGAGTCCCAAGCAGTCTGGAACAAAAATAAAGCAGGAGGAGGAAACACCATCCACAAAGGCTGAGCTTCTAGACAGGGATCATGAGAGGATTCTCTGTAGAACAGCTAACCTGAAGCCTGCTCTGCAGCAAGAGGCAATGTCCAAACTGTAATGTTTTGTGAAGGTATGGACGAATGTCCAAGTTGCAGCTGTACAAAACCCAGTCACTGACATATTCTTAAAGCAAGCGGCAGAGGCCGAGACCCCTCTAGTGGAGTGGCCTTTGACCTGACCGGGAAGGGTTTTGTGATACTTGTCATAACAGAAAGTGATACAATTGGCCAATCATCTAGAAAGGCATTGCTTGGAAACATGATTGCCTTCTCTCTCGTGAGCGAAAGACACAAAGAGTTGGTTTGTTTTTCTGGATAGTACAGTTACGTAAGAACTTACCGTAACAGTAGATCTTCGAGAGAGGCTCTTGCAGTAGGTAATTACATATAGGACTGACGCCAGCCGGCCGCAGGACCCCACGGAAAAATTTCTAGCTAGCAATCCCTGGCGAGGGACCGCCCCCACATCAGGTGACCGGCGTCATACGACGTCGGTATATAGGGGTGGTCCCGGACACCCGCCTTCCAGTTCTTTCCCACCACAGGCCCGGAAGACCCGGAAGAGAGAGAGAAGCAGATGTTTCCATTCCTGGAAAAAGAGCTGAAAAAGCCTAGAGGGATGGAGGGCGGGAAGGTATTACCTACTGCAAGAGCATCTCTCGAAGATCTACTGTTACGGTAAGTTCTTATGTAACTGTACTATCTTACTTCGAGAGGGCTCTTGCAGTAGGTAATTAAATATAGGACTGAATCCCAAGCAGTCTGGAACAAATAAAAGGCACCGGGAGGAGGAAACTACTCCAGAAAGTAGCAGTATCCTTGCAAGCCTCAAGACAGAAGGCCTTGCAAAACAGCTAGCCCGAAGCCTGCTCTATGGCGAGAGGCAATGTCCAAACTGTAGTGTTTCGTAAAGGTATGGACGGAGGTCCAGGTGGCAACAGCCATAGATGTCTGCCACAGACACATGTGGAAACAAGCCGCAGAGACGCTACTCCTCGCGTGGGGTGGCCTCTAACCTGACCCGGAAGGGTCTTGTTGTATTTGTCATAACAGAAAGTGATGCAATGAGCCAACCACTTCGACAGGCATTGCTTGGAAACAGCATTGCCTTCCTTTCTGTGAGCAAGTGAGACAAACAACTGGTCAGTCTTTCTGAGATCCTTCGTCCTGTCGGTGTAGTATCTCAGAATCCGGTGAACATCCATGGTTTGGAGTAAGTATTCCCCTTGATTAGAGTAGTGCGTAAAAAAGGCAGGTAACTCTATGGACTGATTCAAGGTAGACTCGGCTACCACTTTAGGGAGAAACTTAGGATTTGTGCGAAGAGCAACTCGTCCTTTGTGAAAAATCAAATAAGAAATTTTACACAAAAAGGGCCTGGAGCTCGGAAATTCTTCGAGCCAAAGTAATGGCCACCAAGAACAGCGCCTTCCATGAAAGAAACTTCAGATCTGCAGAAGCTGCAGGTTCAAATGCAGGGAGAGTAAGTTTCTCAAGAACAAAATTTAAGTCCCAAGGGGGAGCAGGAGTACGGATAGGGGGCCTTAGATGAAGGACTCCTCTGAGAAAGGTCTTAGAGACCTCCAGTTGAGCGAAAGCTTTGTCTGCGAAGGGGACATGGTAGGCTGAAATAGCAGCCATGTGAACCTTCAGGGAGGAATGGCTGAGACCCAGGTCGAAGAGATGATATAAGTATTCCAGCAGAAAAGCCAGTGAACAGGAGAAAGGCTCCACGTTCTTGGAGGCTGCCCAAATAGAGAATCTCTTCCACTTCATGGCATAAGTGGACCTAGTGGAGGGTTTTCTAGCCTCCACCAAAATCTCTGCCACTTTAGAAGAGACGCCGAAATGGGATTGGGCTAAGTCTGCAGGAGCCATGCATGAAGTTGAAGGGATTTGAGGCCCGGATGGACCAGGGTCCCCTGATCCTGGGTCAACAAACCTCGAGATAGAGGAAGAGGAGGAACCTCTGAGTATTGTTGTAGAAGAGAGAACCAGATTTGCCTGGGCCAGAAAGGAGCGATCAGAATAATTCTCGCTCCTTCTGTGGTTAGTTTCTGCAATACATGAGGGACCAGAGGAATTAGGGGAGAAGCATAGACGAATCTGCCCTTCCAGTCTAGAGACAGAGCGTCGCTCCAGAAAGCGTCTCGCCCTGGAACGAGCGAGCAAAATGTGGGAAGTTTTGTGTTTTGGGAAGAGGCGAACAAGTCTACCTGCGGAGTCCTCCAAAGCTGAAAGATATAATCTAGCACCTTTTGGTTCAATTCCCACTCATGTGGCAGGGCAGAGGAGTGGCTTAGCTTGTCTGCCAGGGTATTGTCAACTCCTGGAACATGAATCGCAGTGAGGTGAAGGTTGTGTAGAGTTGCCCAGTCCCAAACCCTCATTGCTTCCCTGCATAGAGGGTAGGATCAAGTCCCTTCCTGCTTGTTGATGTACCACACCACGCACATGTTGTCCGTCTGGACGGCTAGGTGACCGGGAAGAATGTATTGGTGAAGGGCTTGGAGAGCATATAGTACTGCTCGAAGCTTGAGCACATTGATGTGGACAGCTAGTTCCATAGGCCCTGGGTTCGGTGAGGACCCAGATGGGCTCCTCAACCTTCGCCTGATGCGTCTGTGGTCAGAGTCTGGGAGGGGGGAGGATGACAGAAGGGGACCCCCCGAAACAAGTTCTCTCGAACCATCCACCATTGCAAGTCTCGTGCCATCAGCGAGGAGATCAGAACTAGATGATCTAGGTCGTCTACAAGTTGATCCCACTGGGAGCGAAGAGTCCACTGAGAGATCCTCATGTGGAGTCGAGCTCAGGGGACCGTCGGAATAGCGGCCGCCATGAGCCCCAGGAGATGGAGAACCGACCTTGACGGAACCCTCCTGCGTTCTGATAGCAGGGAAATCTGGGACTGAAGAGAGGCCGCGCTGTCCGGAGGCAGGAAGGCCTTGCTCACTGTTGTATCGTGGATAGCCCCGATGAACTGTAGTCTCTGGGAGGGATCCAGATGAGACTTGGAATGGTTGATGGTAATACCCAGGCAAGTAAAAACCTGCTGGGTGAGGGAGAGAAAATGCAGGAGCTCCTTCCTGGATGAGGCCGCCAGGAGCCAGTCATCCAGGTAAGGGAACATCCGTACTCCCTTCGTACGCAGGTGGGCCGCTACCACAGCCAGGCATTTGGTAAATACTCGGGGTGCAGAGGAAAGACCAAACAGGAGCGCCCAGAATTGGTAATGGTCCCCCTGAAATGCAAACCGAAGATACTTGCGGTGAGACGGACAAATGGGGATGTGCAGATATGCATCCTGCATATCCAGCGCACAAAGCCATTGACCCGGCCGAAGGAGGGGCAAAAGGGTCTGCAGAGAGAGCATCCTGAACCTTTTGTATTCCACGTAAAGGTTCTAGGAGCTGAGATCGAGAATGGGTCTGAGATCTTCTGTCTTCTTTGGGACCAGGAAGAAATGTGAATAGTAACCTGTCCCTTGAAGATGAAGGGGAACGGGTTCTATGGCCCTCTTCGCAAGGAGGGCAAAGATTTCTTCCCAGACCAAAGGAAGATGATCCCTTGCGTAGGACGACTTCAGAGGCGGGGTGGTTTCTGTAGAAACTCTATGGAGTGCCCTTCCGCTATAAGCTGGAGCACCCAAGATTCCGTTGTTATCCTTTACCAACCTGGAAGGTGGAGGGAAAACCTCCCTCCTACCGGTTCCTCCGGTGAGTCTGGAGGCGGTGGGAGAGGGGAGGAGTCAGGTGGTGTGGGGCAGCGCTGCAGCTAGGGCGTCCGCTGCTTTTTTGGGCGGGGGGGCCTGGCAGCTGCGGGGGCCCGACGTTTAGCGGCCTGCCTTCCTTGGGGTTTTGCTTGTGGCGCTCCGGGTGATGGGGACGGTACATGGAATCCACGGATTTCAGAGCCATCCCCTTCTCCTGCAAGTCAGTGATGATGTCCTTGACATCACCACTGAAAAGCACCAACCCCCTGAAAGGTGCTTCCTGGATCGCGCATTGCACCTCCGGGACCAAACCTGACACGCGGAGCCAGGCATGACACCGTAGACTCATGGCGAAAGCGGAGCTCCGCCCAGCAGTGTCCACTGCATCGTATGTCATCTGCAGAATGTGGCGACTGGCCGAACGAGCAGAACGGACTAGATCGGCTAACTCCTGCTTGACTTGAGAGTCAGGTAAGGAGTCTAGCTTAGATTCTGCCTGGGTAAGGATGGCCTTCTAATAATCCCCCATATGAGCAACGTAATTCAGGGCCCGAATTCCCAGTGTGGAAGAAGCATAAACCTTTCTTCCATACTGGTCCAGGAGGTGAGATTCCTTATCCGGAGGAGATGAGCTTAGATGTTTGGGGTGCGCTGACCGGCCGTGAGTGGCGCTAATCACGACCGAATCTGCACGAGGGTGGGAGTCCAGATAGTTTACACCCTCTGGAGCCTGGTATAGCCTGTTAAGACTTCCTAGGAAGTGGGGCTAACGCCGACGGTTGTTTCCAAATCGTGGAAACAAGGTGGGTGTGAGGCTCGATCCAGGGTGGCACTAAAGTTGGGGCTGTCAGGGGCAGGTCCAGATGTTCAGCGAGTTTGAGTTGCTGAGGATCTGGTTCCAAGGAGTGCCACTGATGAACTTCCTGGATTTTCTGAGCAACTCCGTGAAGGAAGGATCCTCCGGAGGGGATTTCAGAGGGGTCCTCGGCCGGGGCTTAGACGGAGAGCGAGGCTCGTTGTCTCTCTCGGAGCATCCTTCGGAAGAATCCGATGAATCCAAGAGGGAAGAAGAATCGGAAGCGGAATAAGACTCCCTAACATGGCTGGGGGCAGGAACGGGTTCCTTGGGGGGTACCCGTGGACGCGTGTCTGTCCCTCTTGGGATCCAGAGGAAGAGGGCCCTGGGTCTGGAGGCAGTGAGAGTGTGCCGCCTCGGACGTCTGGGAGCCGGGTGGCACCGTTGCCGTAGGCTGTCTCACCTCCTTGGTGAGCTGAGCCTTGGCCTCAGCCCACCAGGAAAGCCAGAGTCTCCTGCAGATCCACGGCGGCCATGGGGGCGGTGGAGGAGGGCAGGAAAACGCAACAGGTTGTACCCGTAAGGCGATATCTGAAACCGGCTCTGTGGGAAAACCGGCGCCGGGTATTGTGGTGTCGGGTACTGCGGCGTCGGAGGGACCGGCGTCTGGTACTGCGGCACTGGATACTGCGGTCCCGGATACGACGGCATCAGATAAGACGGCAGGTACCCGGATGGTGGCCCCACGGGTGGATCAACATTGAGAGGCCCGGAGGGTGCAGGGCCCGACGGAAGGGGAATATCCCCTGCCGGTGTCGGCGGGGCCAGCGTCAGATCTGGTTCCTTTGGAGGAGGGTCTGACGGAGGTGGAAGATCCCCCGCATCGCCCGGGGATGGGGGGGGAGAAATCCCTTGGGTCAGGCTGGGGTGACTCGGGCTCCCCAGGCGGCAGCAAAACTGCGGGAACCCGGGTGCGCAGGCGGGGGGGGTCCGTCGTGAGGTTCTGTCATCCCGGCGCATGTCGGGGAGCCAACGTCACGGCTTTGGGGCTAGTTCGGCGGGCGCCCGGGGCAGCGTCTGTCTTGAGGTCCCTCGCCGGAGGCGGGCGAGGTGGAGGACGGCCGGTCGAAGGGGCGTGGTTGTCGCGCCGCCCGAAGGGCAGGCGTCTTCTCGACCCTCTTCCGGCGGACGTCGGAAGAGCTGACGTCCGACTTATGGGAGTTGCCCGCGCCAGTAGGCCGCAAGCCTGCGGCCGAACCAGGGGCGGAGGCCTCCTTTTGCCTGGAGGCGCTCACAAGGCCCGAGCGCGAGCCAGATGGGCGGGCTGACGCCTCCACCAAACCCTTGGAGGCTGCCATCAGACGGTTCCCCGGAGGGGATGTTACCTGGGCCGCGACTCTGGCCAGAGTCGCGGAAGAGAAGGCCTTCTCCCCAGTGCCTCTCCTTGTCCCGCTTTTTGCGATGTCCTTCCGGAGAAGTGGACGCCTGCCTCAGCTTCTTCAACTCCTTCTCCATCGATGACATCTTTTTCTTGAGAAGATGGGCTTCCAGGGACTGTTGGCGCCGTTTGCGGGTAGCCGCGTTGAAGCTGAGGCAATGCTGGCACTTGTCGACTGGGTGGTCGGGGCCTAGGCAGAAAAGGCAGAGGGAATGGCTGACCTTGTGTGGCAGTTGGGCGCCGCACGAGTTGCACTTGTTTTTCTGCTCGGAGGGTGTAGGGGACAACATACACCGACGATGACCTGATGATAGAAGAAAAGAATAATTTTAATTTTCGGTAAAACCAACGAAAGGTTAGGGCTGACGAAGCACAAACTTTTCCGTGAGGCGCTGCATGAGCTAACGGTGGGAAAGAACTGGAAGGCGGGCGTCCGGGACCACCCCTTTATACCGACGTCGTATGACGCCGGTCACCTGATGTGGGGGCGGTCCCTTGCCAGGGACTGCTAGCTAGAAATTTTTCCGTGGGGTCCTGCCGCCGGCCTGTGTTAGTCCTATATCCAATTACCTACTGCAAGAGCCCTCTCGAAGTAAGATCTTTAGTTCTGTGAGTGTAGTATCTCAGAATTCTATGTACATCCAGGGTATGGAGAAGGTATTCTCCTTGACTGGAGTGCTCCATGAAGAGGGCTGGAAGCTCGATGGATGGATTCAGAGTAGATTTAGCCACCACGTTAGGGAGAAATTTAGGATTAGTACGCATGTCCACTTTATCCCTGTGGAAAATCAAATAGGGGATTTTACACATCAGGGCTTGCAACTTAGAAATCCTCTGAGCTGAGGTAATGGCCACCAGAAATAAAGTCTTCCAAGAAAGAAACTTTAGCTCTGCCTCCGCTGCGGGTTCAAAGGGAGGCAGAGGAATCTTCTCCAGAATGAAATTCAGGTCCCAAGGGGGAGAAGGGTTGCAAATCGGGGTCTTAGGTGCAAGACCCCTCGCAGAAAAGTCATGGAGACTTCTACTTGTGCAAACGTCCTGCTCCCGAAAGGGATGTGGTAGGCCGAAATGGCTGCCATATGTACTTTCACTGATGAATAACTAAGGCCCAAGTTATACAGGTGCTTAATGTAGTCCAGAACCTTATTGGTTATTAGAACCCACCCAGATAGTGAAGTGTTTCCACTTCATGGCATAAGTGGACCTGGTGGAAGGCTTTCTGGCCTCTACCAGGATAGCTGCTACCACGGAGGAAACTCCAAATCGTGCTTTAGCTATGCCTGAAGGAGCCACGCATGAAGGTGAAGAGATTTGAGTCCTGGATGGACCAGGGTCCCCTGCTCCTGGGTCAGCAAGTGTTGCGACAGTGGTAGAGAAAGAGGAGGTTCTTCAGAAAACTGTTACAAAAGAGAGAACCAGGCTTGCCTTGTCCAGAAAGAAGCGATGAGGATAATTCTCGCCCCTTCTAACCTTAGCTTGTTGAGCACTCTCAGGATCAGAGGAACCAGAGGGAAGGCGTAAACGAACTTGTCCTTCCAGCACAGAGACAGTGCATCCCAACAAAAAATGTCTTGTCCTGGAGCGAGCGAGCAGAAGACCGGAAGTTTGGCGTTGTCAGGGGAGGCGAAAAGGTCCATTTGAGGGGTTCCCCAATGCTGGAAGACGTCATTTAGCACAACGTGGTCTAGTTCCCACTCGTGAGACTTGGCTGATGAGTGACTTAAAGCATCCACAACAGTGTTCTCCATCCCCGGCACATGGACAACCATCAAATGAAGGCTGTGCTGGGACACTCAGTGCCCCAGCAGAGGAGATAAGAATGAGTCCCCCCCTATTTGTTGAGGTACCAGACAACAAACATGTTGTCTGACTGTATGAAAAGATGACTGGGATGAACAACTGGAAGGAGAGGCTGGAGGGCATAAAGGACTGCCCTCAGCTTGAGGACCTTTATATGGAGTCTCTGTTCGAACTGAGACCAGCTGCCCTGAGTCCGATGAGACTCGAGATGGGCACCCCAGCCTGCCCCAATGCATCTGTTCTCAGGGTCTGGGTGGGTGGAATGGTACAGAATGGGGTCCCCAGACTGAGGTGATCTGCAACCATCCGCCACTGTAAGTCCCTGACCATAGGATCCGACACCAGGATCTCGTGATCCAGGTCGTCTTGGGACTGATCCCATTGAGTCCGTAGGGCCCACTGAGAAATCCTCATGTGGAGACGAGCTAGTGGGACGGTCGGGATGGCATTTGCCATCAGGCTGGGAAGGTGGAGGACCTTCCTGGCTCTGACCCTTCTGAGACCCGATACAAATCAAGCCTGGATTGACAGTATCTTGGCTCTGTCCGGGGGCCAAAAGGCCTTGCCCAGGGTTGTGTCCAACACTGCCCCTATGAACAGTAGCCATTAGCAAGGGATCAGATGGGACTTGACAAGGTTGATTGTAATCCTCAGGTTGGAGAAAACTTGAAGGGAAAGGGAGACCAAGAGTTCCTCCCTGGATGGGGCTGCCAGAAGCCAATCGTCAAAGCAGGGGACGACTTAAACCCCCTTGGTATGCAGGAAGGCCGCCACTACCACCAGGCACTTGGTAAATACTTGAAGGGCCGAGAATAGACCAAATGGGAGGTCCCTGAACTGAAAGTGGGACCCCTGAAAACAAAAATGGAGGTACTTGCGGTGGGAGTGGCAAATGGGGATATGGAGGTAGGCATCCTGCATATTCAGGGCACATAGCCACAGGCCTGGACAAAGCATGGGAAGAAGGCTCTGGAGGGAGAGTATTCAGAGCCGTTTATAGTCCACAAACTGATTGAGGGAGCTGAGGTTGAGAATGGGCCTCAGATCTCTAGTTTTCTTTGGTACTAGAAAGAAGTGAGAATAGCAACCTGTCCCCTGAAGATGAAGGGGGACAGGTTCTATTGCCTCTTTCAACAAAAGATAATGTATTTCTTCCAGTACCAATTGCAGATGAGTACTGGAATACGATGAAGGAGGGGGGTGGTCTGCGAGTTGGTTTTTGAATGAATTCTATTGAGTCTCCTGCTGTAATCAGCTGGAGCACCCAGATATCAGTTGTTATCCTCTCCCAGCCCGGCAGATGGGAGGAGAACCTCCCCCCCCTACTGGTTCCTCTGAACTGGACAGAGGCAGTGGGAGAGGAGGGAGTCAGGACGCGGAGGGCAGAGTAGTGGTCGAGGCCGCAGGAGCTTTCTTGCTGGGGGCGGCCTTGGCAACTGGTGCGGCCTTACATTGATTGGCATGTCTGGATTACGTCTGCTTAGCCCTTTGGCAGTTGGGGCATCGAAAAGGACCGTTTCTGCACTTGAGAGGGTTTGTACATTGTCTGAACAGGCTTTAATGCCAAACCCTTCTGTGATTCGGTGATGACGTCCTTGACATCACCGCCAAACAGCACAGACCCTCTGAAGGGAGCATCGTGGATAGCCGATTGTACTTCAGGGACCAGACCCGACACTCAGAGCCAGGCGTGACGCCGCAAGGATACAGCAAAGGCCGAGCTCCTGCCTGCTGTGTCCACCGTGTCATATGTAGCATGAAGCATATGTCTACAGGACAAATGCATGGAGCAGACAAGATCTTTCAGTTCCTGCTTAGTCTGGGAGTCTGGAAGGGAGTCCAGTTTTGATTTCATCTGACTAAGGATAGCCTTCTGGTAATCCCCCATGTGGCTGATGTAGTTGAGGGCCCTCATGCCCAGAGTGGAAGAAGCATAGACCTTCTGCCCATACTGGTCCAGACGACGTGATTCCTTGTCAGTAGGGGACGAGCTAAGGTGCTTAGGGATGGCTGATCGGTCGTGTGTGGTACTAATCACTACCGAATCAGCCTTGGGGTGAAGGCTAAGGAAGTCCTTCCCCTCAGGAAAACAACAAGCCAGCACCACAACAAGGCTAAGTCACTGACGCACTAGGTGCGAAACCGGTCGGGGTACTGTTTGTTTTCTGTCTTCTTTTGGCTGCGGGGTCCACCCATTCGGGTTTGTCCATTTTATTATTTAAATAAAGCCTAATGACTTGGCCTTGGTGTGGTGCTGGCTTGTTGTTTTTCACAAAACTTTGCTATGCGCCTTGCACACACCATTTGGCAACTTGAGCTGTTTTTGCCGTTTCATGTATCTTCCCCTCAGGAGCCTGGTATAGCCTGTCTGCCTTCCGAGGAAGGGGGGCTAACGAGGAAGGCTGCTTCCAAATATTGGAAACAAGATCCGCATGAGGTTCTATTCAGGGTGGATTCAGAGTAGGAGAAGTCTCCCGGAGATCCAGATGGGCCGCAAGCTTCTTACGCTGGGGGTCTGGCTTCACTGACTGTCACTCACAAGAAGCCTGGATTTTCTTCAGCAGCTCCAGAAAGGAAGGGTCTTCCGGAGGGGATTTCGGAGAACCTTGTGGCTTGGGTTTATCTGGAGTGCAGGGACTGTCCTGCAGGTCAGAGCGTCTGGAATCCAAATCTGACTCTGAAGATGTAGAAGAAGAAAAAGCCTCCCTAGGAGGAGGAGGAGGATCACCCTCTCTGGGGGTTCACCAGGGGCGCGTGTCCTCCCTTGCCCAAGAGCCAGAAGGTTCAGCTCTGGTGTCAGGCAGAAGTAGGGGAGTCTTTTCGCGCCGACGTAAGGTGTCCGGCATCGGGACAGGCATCGGTATAAGTTTTTCGACCTCTTTGGCGATCTGTGTTTTAGCCTCAGCCCACCAGGAGGCTAAGACTTTCCTCAAGTCCACCTGAGGCTGCGGGGTAGGTGGAGGAGGAGGAGGAGGAAGGGGCTCGGATACGGGTAACCTGGAAACTCGTAATAAGGGTACCCATAACCTGATGGCGGGAGGCCCGGCATCAGGTATCGAGGTGCCGGGTACTGCGGCGTTGGGTAGTGTGGCATCAAGTACTGAGGAGACGGATACTGCGGCATCAGGTATCCTGGCGCCGGGGGCTCCAACGGGGTCAAAGGTCCAGGCGTCAGTCCTGCAAGTGGACCAGACAGATCAGGCATCAGCCCGGAGGGTGTAGGATCCAAAGAGGGACCCACCGGGGGGTCCGGGAACCCAGAAGGCTCTGACGGTCTCGTGTCAGGAAGTGGTATACTGGAGGGTGACGCTGGGTTGTCTGGCGTTGGGTCTGGTGTCTGAGTATCCGGTGTCATAGGAGCACCCCTGATGGCAGCATTTCAGGCTCCTCGGCCCCAGCAGGGGAGGAAGGGGTGAACTGCTCAGGAGGAGCCAAAGGAGACGCAGGGACCACAGTAGACAACGTGACAGGTGTGCGCTGTGGGGCCTCTCTGGCATGAGGGTGGAGGGAGAGCCTGAGAACGGGTCGCTGGCTGGGCGGATGTTGGGTATACTGATGACCAACTTACCAGCCAAGTCTGGCCACCAACGCTCAGCTTATCAGACGCACTCTAACTGGTAGGCCTGGGTTTAGAGGCCGTAGCAGGAGAGCGGGCCTCCTTTGCCCTGGAGGCTCCGGTCGGGCCTGTGCATGAGCTGGATGGGGGGGGGGTCGACACTGGCTTAGATACCACTAATGCGGCTATCGAAGGACGATCCCCCGGAGGGGAAGTTATCTGCAGAGCCACGACTCCAGTCGAGGTTGCCACCGCTGTGGATGGCGAGTCCCGATCCTTGTGTTTCTCTTTGTCCCTCCTTTTCTTGTGATGGCCCTCAGGAGAAGTTGAAGCCTGCCTCAATTTCTTCAGTTTTTTTTCCATGGATGCCATTTTCTTTTTGAGCAAATGGGCTGCCAGGGACTGCTGCCTTCGTTTCCGAGTAGCCGGGTTGAATTTTCGGCAGTGTTCACACTCCTCCACACAGTGGTCTGGGCCCAGACAGAAGAGGCGGAGGGAATGGCCATTCTTGTGACAAAGCTGAGATCCACATGAGTGACACTTGTTTTTTATGCAATTTCGATGGCGTCTGGGATGACATGCACAGTGAGGTAGTAACGCACAATTATTAGAAAGGAAGAAAATTGTTGAAAAGGGTTTATACTTATCCAAATGGCGAGATAAGCGAGTGCTGTTCTTCCGCGAGGTACTTTTGCAAGCCAACGGCGAGAAAGAACTGGAGGGTGGGCGTCAGGATCCCCTCTTTATACTTGATGTCGGATGACGCCGGTCACCTGACGTGGGGGCAGTCCCCGCCAGAGACTGATAGCTAGAGATTTTTCTGTGGGGTCCTGATGCGTGGCGGCTTAGTCCTACTTGTGAATACTTACTGCAAGAGCCCTCTCGAAGTAAGATCTACTTTGTCCTTGTGAAATACAGTATACAGGGGGTCTGTGACCAAGGCGTGTATTTCCGATACCCTACGAACAGAAGTAATGGCCACCAGGAAGGCCGTCTTTCAAGTGAGGAATTTCAACTCGCAAGTAGCTAGAGGCTCAAATGGTTTAAGAGTGAGCATGTCTAGCACAAGGTTAATGTCCCAGGCTGAAACTGGATGTCTGATGGGAGGCCTGGTATGCAGAATACCCTTAAGAAATCTCTTAACTACAGGAAGTTGAGCCAGCGACATAGAGAGTACTAGCTTGTGATATGCTCAGATTGCACAAAGGTGAACTCTGACTGTGAAGTATTGCAGGCCTGTGTTTGAGAGGTCTAAGAGATACTCCAAGACCTTATTCAGTGGGCAGGAGAAGGGATTCCAAGAGGATTTTGCACACCCGACAGACAAACGCTTCCACTTAGCTGTATAGGTTTTTCTAGCGGCCGGCTTGTGTACAGCCAAAAGAATATCTGAAACTCTATGAGAAACATTAAATCTATTCACCTCTATCTCCTCAGGAGCCAAGCGTGAAGGTGAATCGACCTCAGGTTGGGATGGACCACAGGAATCTGGGTCAGAAGGTCCTTCTGAAGGGGAAGCGGTTTTGGGGAGGTTTCCGATTCTCAGTTGATTAGAGGAAACCAGATCTGATGAGGCCAGAACGGGGCAATGAGAATCATGCTGCCCCCCTGTGCCTCCAGTTTGAGCAGTATCCTCTGAATTAGGGGAAGAGGAGGAAATGCATATAGAAAGTGTTTTGTCCACTGCAGCCTGAATGCATTCTGACAAAAAGTGCCAGGTCCTGGATTTCTGGAGCAGAAGAGTAGCAGTTTTGCATTCAGTGGAGATGCAAATAGGTCCAGGTCCGGAGTTCCCCACTCTTTGAAGTGTGACTGAATGACGGTTAAGTCAAGATACCGCTCGTGAGGATCTATCTCCATTCTGCTGAGACAGTCTGCCAGCTCGTTTTGTACTTCTGGCAGGTAAACCGCCTGAATCAGAACCTTGTGCTCTAAGCACCATTCCCACACTCTCACTGCTTCCCTACATAATGGGTAAGAGTGAGCACTGCCCTGTTTGTTGATGTAATACATCACTGCCTTGTTGTCAGTTTGAAGGAGAATGTTCTTGTGACAGAGTATGTCCTTCAAAGCCTGGACTGCAAAAAGGACAGCTATCATTTCTAGGACATTTATATGAAGCTGGGACTCATCTCGAGTCCATGTACCTTCGGTGTGGAGATTCTGACAGTGAGCTCCCCACCCCATCAAGGACGCGTCCGTGGTAATGGAGATCTGGTGATCCAGGGCAGCAAAGGGGTACCCTTCCAGAAGGTTGTCCTCTTGCAACCACCAGGTAAGCAACCTCTTCAGAGGTTCTGTCACCTTGATGAGAAAGGACTGAGGGTGAGTGGTTGGGGACCACTGAGTATTGAGCATCCATTGAGAGGTTCTCATGTGGAGACGAGCTAGGGGTACAGTGAACACCGAGGATGCCATGAGACCCAGCATCTGTTGCATCGAGATAGCTCGAACCGAGCTGTTCTCTCTGATGTATCGGGCCATCTGTAGGATATCGTTCCTTCTGTCCTCTGGAGGAAAGGCTTTCACACAGGAGGTGTCCAGAAGAGTTCCTATAAAAAGGAGCTTCTGGGAGGGCTGCAACTGCAATTTTTTGAAATTTAGCAGAACTCCTATGGACGTGAGAAAGTCTGAGACCGTGGAAATGGCATTGAGAGTTCCTTGCCTGGAAGAACTTGCTAGAAGCCAGTCAGCCAGATATGGGAACACTTGTATTCCGATCTTTCTGAGATGCGCTGCGAGAACTGAAAAACACTTTGCAAACACTTGCGACGCCGAGGATAGCCCAAAGGGCAGGACTCTGAACTGATAATGCTGGCCCAAAGCCACGAACCTTAGGAATTTGTGATGCTTTGGGTGAACAGGAATATGCTGGTAAGCATCCTGCATGTCCATGGAGGCTAGCCAGTCGTGCCAATGAAGCAAAGGTAACAGAGTTCCTAGAGATATCATTTTGAACTTCTCACGCTCCGTTGATCCAGCGGAACTATTTCTACTGCCCTGTTGTTCAGAAGGCCTTGTATCTTGGAAGCAAGAAATTCTGACTGAAGTACTGACAGCCTGGTCTGTCGTTTGGGGGGAAGAATCAGAGGGATCTCTGAAAGATAGAAGGAATACCCCTTGCAGATTATCCGGAGGACCCATTTGTCTGATGTTATGGACTTCCACCGGTATAGAACTGAGTCAGACAACCTCCCACCACTGAGGAAGAGTCTCCCTCGGGCAGCTGAGGTGGGACTTGGGCCAGAAGCTCAGAAGACGGCACTAGGCACTTTGGGCCCTTGTGCTTTCTGTTGCGTTTTCTTTTGAGGCTGGGGGGGCTTGGTTTTTATTAAAACCTCCCCTGCCTTTGCTTCGAAAGAACTGATGGTTGTGAAACTGGCACTTATTAACACCCCCCCCCCGAGAAGGGGCGGGAGCGGGTCGACCAATTTAATGGCAGACCTAGTCTTTTGTGTGGCCTCTAGAGCTTGTTCTACTTGAAGACTGAAGAGATACACACCGTCGAAGGGTAACGCCATGACCTGTTGCTGGGCATCACTCATGAAGCCTGAAATGTGCAGCCAGGAGTGAAGGAGGGTACAAATGCCCACCACCGCTGCTCAGGAGGCAGTATCGAAAGCGTCCATAGCTGCTTTAACCTGTTGGTTGTTGGATTCGATGCCCCTGGTTATGGTTTGAAGAAGCTCTGAATCAGTGTCCAACTCTGGTAGAGCTTCTACCATTTGGTTGCGTAAATGCCAAAGAATATATTCATATTGAGAGAAATAGCCCTGGTAGCTGGCAATATGCATACCCAGGGTGGATGCAGCAAAGACTCTCTTACCTAAAGTATCTATCTTACGAGATTCTTTGTTTATAGGTCGGAATGTAGTAGCCTGAGGGAGGACAACCTTATAATTCTCTGCCAAGACTACAATAGGGTCCTCAAAGGCTTGGGAGGCCAAAATGGGTCGATCCTTGGGAGCAGCACACTTTCTATCTATGGACTTAGCCACAGAAGGAATGAGAGTGGGATTATTCCATATCATTTGAGAAAGCATCTCAAAGGAAGGCTGTACCAGGGGAGTTAAATCCATAGGGATGTCCGGGACATGAAGGTACTGGAGCCTTAAAAGCCTCCCAGGATCGATATCCGTAGTCTGGAGAGAAATGAAAATTACGTACCTACTGTAATTCTTGATCTTCTCTTGTATCTTCACCATTCATTACTGCTGGGTGTAAACCGGAGGCATGCACCTGCCACGGGAGTTTTTTTTTTCCCCAGAGGAGTCGGCGCCAATAGCTCCATCCCCGAGAATGACGCATTGCATGATGCACAAGGGGCAGCCGTTAGGTGCCTCAGACTCCTCCTCCATCCCAGTTCTGTTAGCCGGAGAAGGGAAATAAGGATAAGAAAAAAGTGAGGCAAGAAAGCCAAGGGATAGAAAAAGGAAAGGATATAAACTGAAAAAGGATTAGGCTGGTAGAGGACAGACAGAAAAAAAAAAGAAATGCCTACCCTAAGGGACCACAGGGCCTCACTTCTTGGGCGGCTCTGAAGGAGGAACAGATAAAGAAGAGGAGAAAAAAGAAGAAGAAGAGAGGGAAGAGAACAAGGGATGTTGGAAGGGGAGAACTCTGTCCATTGAGAGATTGGTTTAAAGGATTATAAGCTCGGAACCAAAAACAAGGGAGCAAGGGTCCCACTTGATAGGACTGAAGAGAAGGTTCAACCAAATCACTTGCACAGATTGGACACAAAAGGCAGATTCTCTATATCTCCCGCCATCCCAACCCCTTAAACTCTAGCTGAGAACTCACAGACTGCCAAGGCAGAAATTCTGTTCTGAAAGGAGAGCGCCCAACTAGGAAGGGGAAAGCACCTCCACACTTGCATGGAGCCCAGACCCTAACTGTCAAGCTCAGTCTGGGCAACCCAGGTAAAACCCCTTACATTATGACAGATTATATTCCCCCTAGCAACCAAAAGCTCGCTTTTGATTCAGTACTGGATAGTATCTCCCACCTCCCACCTAGGAGTGAAGTCGTTTTACTGGGTGACTTCAACATCAACTGGCTGTCAACCGCCTTCTCCCACAGCAAAGACTTGGCCTTAGCTTGTGACCTCACCCAGGTCATTAACTCCATAACCAGAGTGGACACTAGAACGGGAACCTCAACCCTCATCGACCTTATATTCACCAGCAGGCCTAAGAACGTCTCCCAAGTCACAGTGCTCCCAGACTCGATTAGTGACCATTCCCCTGTGACCTGCCTATGGTCCACAAAACCCTTCTCCCCTACCCCAAATATCACTATTCATAGATGCCTTAAAAAAGGAACCCTAACACATTTCAAGTCTTACCTTGCCTCCTGTGACTGGTCCTCTATACACACAGCCCTATCGGTGGACGCGGCTCTCACCTACTTTACTGCCATCTTCAATAGGGCCTGCGATATTTTCGTACCCTTCTCCAAACATACAGTTAAGAAAAAGAACCTTCCTTGGATCTCCCAAGCTCTACTTGATCAAATGCAACAGAGGGATAATCTATGGCATAAGGCCCTTGACTCTCAGCTCCCTCAGGATCGGCAATGATACAGGGAGGCCCGTAACAAATGCACATGGGCCACCAAGCAAGCCAAAACAGTGTACTACAAACAAACCCTCACCGCATCCTGGGGCTCTGGAAAAAAATTCTGGAGCAATATCAAGGATCTCTGTGGGAAAACTGTCTCCACTACCCCTGCTCAACTTACAGTGAACGGGGCTACCACTCATGGCCCCGTTGCTATCGCCGATGCCCTCAACATCCTTCTCTGACCTCTCTCATATTCTCCCACCTCACTCCTCTGACCCTCCACCCCCCATGGCACCTCGGCCATCTACTCCACTACTCCCTTCAGGCTAAGAGTAATCTCTTGTAGCGAGGCAAAATGTTACCTCACCAAAGTCTTGGCAAACTTGTTTCAGGAGTGATTCCCTGGACCTTAAACTCAATCGGCTTTCGCTGGATGTGACACTACCTCACTTCACAAAAATCCTCAACCTATCCTTATGCCTCAGCCAATTCCCCTCTGCCTGGAAGAGAGCATTAATCAAGGCCATCCTGAAGAATGGCGATCCCATACCCGCAAGCAATTATAGGCCAATATCAATCCTGCCACCCCTCTCTAAGGCCCTTGAAAAAATAGTATCGGATCAACTGACTGACTACCTATCCAAACTTGACCTGCTCTGCCAAGATCAACATGGTTTCCGGAGGGGCTACAGCACCTCTACTGCTCTCACTGAACTCACTACCTTTATCCATGAGGCCCTTGAGCAAGGCTCCCTGGCAGGGGCTATCTACGTTGACTTGGCCAAAGCATTTGATACCGTCAGCCACGAGCTCCTACTCCACACCCTTCCATCCCTTAACTTTGCTCCGGATGTCACTGCCTGGTTCAAATACTACCTCTCTAATTGGGCACAACAAATCAGAATAAATACTTCTATCTCAGCATGCAAACCAGTTCGCACTGGTGTCCCGCAAGAGTCCATACTTGGCCCCCTGTTGCTATACACCGACGATGCGATTGGAAACATCCTCATCCTGATTCCCTCCAATCAGCTCTACAGGGCCACTTTAAGGAGATAGAAAAGTGGTTCTCAGAACACAGTCTTATAATCAACTACAAGAAAACTAAGTCCATGATCTTTGCTCACCAACAAAGCCCCCATTGCCACACGCCTCTAACTGTAAAAAATACTCATGGCTCCACTCTAGAGCAGGTCCCCTGTTTTAAATATCCTGGAGTCACCCCAGACACCTCCCTCTCCTACCACACTCACATACAACAGGTCTCCTCCTCTGTTAACACTAGATTAGGGATCCTTTAAAGGCATAAACAATGCCTACCCCCCTAGGCCATGCATCTCGCTGTATCGTCCTCTGTCCTACCCTTGGTGGATTATGAAATAATCATATATGGATCTGCGGATCAAACTGCCCTACGCAGCATCAACCTTGCCCTTAACAAAGCCTGCAGACTAGCTTCGGGATGTGATAGGTTAACACACACATGTGAGCTCTATAATCAGACAGGCTGGCTAAATTTCCAAGGCAGATTTAAGTAATTTACCTGCGTCCTCGCCAAACAGATACAACTTAAACAAGACCCCATCGGCCTCCACCAACTTATCCGCACAGCCTCCCATAGACGGACCCCTAGGCACACAGCTAACCCTACCCTACTAGTTCCCCACTGTAGAACCTCGCTTGGACAAAGATCCTTTTGATATTGGGCCCCCCACTGGCTGAACAGTCTTCCGTCCACCATCTCCTTGACCCATAGTCTCAGCCTATTTAAATCAAGCTTCAAAACCTTGCTCCTTGATTCAGCAACCTGTGACTGTAATTAGTCCCACAAACTTACTATTCTCATCCCCCCTCCATCATCCCTGAGAAATATGCTACTCAGTAACCCACTCCATCCCTGTACATTATCCTACAGCAAATGGCTAGTGTTCTGCTAGCCCCCCATGTCCCCCTTTGCCTGGACATTATGACTCCGGGTCCTTAAAGATCCTACGATATTGTATCCTGTCTTAGCACTGGCACAGACTTTCCGTGTGACTCCTGTTGATGTAACTCCGCATTGTAAGCTAATTCTAAAACTATTTGGACTGTGTATTACTACACACTGCAATTGTACAGTTTTGATACCTGTGTGTATATATAGTGTCATTTATGATTACTCTGTATATTTTACTTTTCTTGACGTGGAGCCTTTGCAAACGAGTCTATGATTCAAAGGATTGTAATTCTGATTCTATTCAATAAACAATAAACAAGAAGCCCCCTAGCACCTTGTTAAGTGCTAACACAGATGTGTGTGGGGAGGGGGTGAGCTCTACAGAGGGCACCCCCTTTATGTAAAGGATAGAGTAGGAACTCAGTCAGACTCCCTGAAGGCAAGGCAAGAACATCAGCTCAAGGTAATTGTAGTGCCAGGACAACGCCAACCAGCAGAAGCTGACCAATAGGAGATTAAGACCTGCCAGAAGGAACCTGGAAAAAAGGGACCGAGCCATAAAAGGGATGGTCTTGTTAACTGTGAACTGAACAACATGGCTAAGAAAGAGCCAAGAGGTCACCCCTAGGGGCAATCAGAAAGAGTTCCCTCAGGATAGAAACAAATCCTACTTGTTCCCCCCTTACCTTCAGAAAATAGGATCCATCCAGAGAAGAACAGAAAAATGAAGCCAGTTTTTTTTTTTTGGCTTAAAGGCCATCAAAGAAGAGGGAAGGAATGAGCAGGGAGGGGGAGACGCCAAACTAGGAGGCCCTTGAGGGGAAGGTGGGCAGGAATCAGTAATGAATGGTGAAAATACAAGAGAAGATCAAAATTCTGGTAGAGTGCGTAATTTCATATTTTCCTTGTCAATCTTCACCATTCATTACTGCTAGTATTCAAGCCCCCGAAGGGGGGCCTGGATAGACCCTGAGGAACAGACCCTCAGCCTCCTACTTGTGGAAAGCAGGAGGGGAGACCTAACCAGTAGACTGGAACAGTCTAAGGTTGAGTGAGGATGAGGAGGTGTCCCCGTGGGTGGGTGGGGTAGGGAGGGTGCCCCTGAAGAAGCCTCCTCGCCCTGCGGGAGAACAGGCGGGTCCCCCGGAAGGCAGGGGCAGTCACCCTACGCCAGGCAATGGGTGACAATCTGGAGAGATGAAGCCATGCCGTCCGCCTAATGCAGATTGCTGTCCCTGCAAGTCTGGACGCCACCTCGTTGGCATCGTAGGATGCCCTCGCTTGGTGCCTTGCAAACTGCAGACCCTGCACAGAGAGGGCAATGGCTGGTCTAGACTGCTCTGTGTCAGGCAAAGATGCTAGGACCTGAGACAGTATCGACTACAGATGCCTGTTGAAAGCAGTGTGGTGTGCCTGATGTGAACTTATGCACATCAACACACGACTTGAAGAGAAAACCCTTCATCCCCACCAGTCGAATTCAGCAGAATCCAGATCCAGGGGTCTGTCATGTGTCAGGCACCGTGGAAGGAGTGTCTAGGGACGTCAAGCCCGAAGCTGGGTGAGGCATAGAAATTCACACTAATGAGATCTATGCCAGAGGTGCTAGGACCCAGTGGGAGCAAACTTTTTTGCAGGAGGGCCGGTGCCAGAGATGGAGCTGTGAGGAGCAGCGCCACAAGCCTCTGCTCATGCGGAAATGACTATCTCGGTGTTGACCCCCCAACCGCCTCAGTACCTTTTTTTCCGAGGAGGTGCAGCGTAACTAACCTAGAAGGATAGCCTAACCAAAAACCGGACATAAAATAGTCCGGAAGACCCATATAAGAAGGGTCAAGAAAGAAGTCTTCACAGCCTAAAGACTGAGGGAGTGAAGACCAACAACAGAGCTGAGCTCGGGGGATGGTGGGTGGGCGTGTGAATGAGTGGTGGAGACTTTGTCCAAGAAGATCAAGAATTACGGTAGGTACGTGATTTCCATATCTTCCTGGACATACAGTCTCCACTACTCATTCACATCAATGGGAGAGTACCGAGCTAATAATCCCCCGAGATGGCGGCAGGAGAGACCAAGAGCTCACAGATTTAGGACAGAAGTCCATTAAGGATGCTTCTGCCAAATGAAACATGTCGTCAGGCATGGACATCCAGGGCACAGTGTTTAACGGAAGTATGCACTGAGCTCCAGGAGGCCGCATTGCAAATATCTGCAATGGGCACATTGCGGATTTCCGCCAGGGATGCCGCGACTGCTCTAGTAGAATGAGCGTACACTCTGCCTTCCAGCTTAACCTGCACCATGGAATAACAGTGGCGAAGGCATGCCACCAGCCATGCTGAAATGCATCTGATAGCAACAAGGTTGACCCTGCCGGGTCTCGCTGAAGAAACAAACAGTTGTTGAGCTTTGCAAAATCTTTTGTCCTATCTAAATAGAAATGCAAAGCTCTTTTGACGTCCAAAGAATGAAGAGAACGCTCCCCTTCATTTTGGAAGTTTGCAGAGTAAGTAGGAAGGATCAAAGGTTGGTTTAGGTGGAATTTCGAAACAACCTTAGGGAGAAACTTAGTATGGGTCCTAAGCACTACTTTGTCTTTATGAAACACAGTATACGGAGGGTCTGTGACCAAGGCATGTATCTCAGAGACCCTGCGGGCTGAGGTAATGGCCACCAGGAAGACTGTTTTCCAAGTGAGGAATTTCAACTCACAGGTAGCTAGAGGCTCGAAAGGTTTTTGAGTGAGCATGTCTAGCACAAGATTAATGTCCCAGGCTGCGACCGGATGTCTGATAGGAGGTCTGGTATGCAGAATTCCCTTAAGGAACCTCTTAACCATGGGTAACTGAGCCAGTGACAAGGAAAGTACTGGCTCATGATAAGCAGAAAAGGCACAAATGTGAACCTTGACAGTAGAGTATTGCAGACCTGAATTTGAGAGGTCCAAAAGGCACTCTAGAACTTTATTTGGAGGGCAAGAAATGAAAATTACGTACCTACCGTAATTCTGATCTTTCTGTGTATCTTCACCATTCATCACAGATGGATACTGGCCGGAGATCAGGACCCCGCGGGAGCTTTTTTTTTTTAAAAAGGGTAGGCGGAGCCGACACAGCATCGGCGCCGCCCTCGAGGCTGACGTACTGCGTGGTGCTCGAGGGTTGGCCGTTAGGCTGTGCTGACTCAGCCTCCTACCAGTTCTGAGTCGCCGGAGAGGTAAGAGAAAGGGATGGAGGGTGGGACAAGAGAGTCCAAGGGACAGAAAAAGGAAAGGAAAACTGAACTAAAAGGAGAAATAACGACTGAGAGGACAGCAAAGAAGAGATGAGACTAAGGGGATTGGGTAGGGGCCCCAATCTCTGGAAGCAGAAGAAGGGAGGGAAGGGAGGGGAGAAAATTTAGGAGAGAGTGAGAGGTAACAAGGTATCCGAGACCCTTGTCCGTCACCAGATTGTATAGGAACTGCAAGGAGTAGCAAAGCTCTCTGCCAGAATTCAAGGCACAGAATAACTGGCAAATACCCCAGAAGCAGAGTCGGCTATTCTGGAAGAAGGACAGGGTACAGGGATTTAATACTCTCTCAGGAAAGATGTTTGGTGAAAAAAAGTTTTTTTTTTAAAACAGTTGGATGGAAACCAGAAGGAGAACAGGAGGAGGGCAACCACCAACTCCCACCCCATCGGGGTGGAGACATGTAGTAGAGAAGGAGTGCCGCTCGAGCTGAACCCTTTGAAGGAGAATACCCCACTGTGTGTCCCTACTTTACCCCACTCCAAAAGAGAGGGGAGCCACAGAGGGAGGGGGGCCCAGAGACTGAGGCCCCAGGGGGATGGTGGGTGGGGTTGTGATGAATGGCGAAGATACACAGAAAGATCAGAAATACGGTAGGTACGTAATTTTCTTATCTGTGTCAGTCTTCACCATTCATCACAGATGGGTGAGTACCAAGCCCCCCCGAAGGGGGTTGTTTCTTTACACCTAAAGACAGAGTCCCTTAGCCCTCAGTGGGTGACACACTAGGGGGGAACCTTCGGGCCTGGGAGGCCCGAGAGTGGGGAGAGAGCGAGGCGGGTCCCCCGAGGGGAAGGAAGCTGCCCCACAAGCGCCCGTCTCGCCCACGGGAGAAAAGGTAGGTTCCCTGGTGGGCGGAGCAAATCACCCTACGCCGGGCCAAGGGTGACAACCGGGAAAGACGTAGCCACGCCGATCTCCTGGTGCAAATCGCTGTCCCTTCGACCCTGGTAGCTACCTCGTTGGCGTCGTAAGATGCCCTCGCTTGGTGCCTTGCTAGCTCCAGGCCACATGCAGAGAGCGTGATGACTTGTCTGGTTTGCTCCGAGTCAGGCAAAGAAGCTAGGACCTGACCTAGCGTGGACCACAAGAACCTGTTGTAGGCTGCATAGTGGGCCTGGTGAGCGGAAATAGAAAGGAGCAACCATGCTGAGTAGAAGGTCCTCCTCCCCCAAAAATCAAAATCCGAGGAGTCTTGATCCAGGGGCCGGTCACGGTGGAGGGCGCGAAGCCCATCAGGGGTGACCAGATGCATCAAGCCGGACTGCAGATGAGGCATAGAACCTGTAGACTCCGGAGGAGCGCAATACCTCTGGCTGAGGTCCCTGGGGGCAGGAACTCCGGAGAAGGGCCTCTGCCAAGAACAGAGGCGCCTCCCAAAGGGAGCAGGCCAGAGGCGGCACCACAAGGGTGGCCTCGTCATAATCGCCTGGAAAGGCGTCGCGCATGCTCAGGATTGCTAACAGAAGAGGGAGAAAGGTGCAAGTCCTCCAACATCCTCACGAGGAAGCACTGATACTCAGAGAGATCAGCAGCCGGAGAGATGTGGACAGAGGGTTCCTCTCCCCCAGAAGAGGGGGATGAGGAGCTGGAGGTCACCATATGTTCCGAGGGTGGCTGCACGGGGGGAGGTTGAAAAACCTGGCTGTCCATAGCCCTAACATAGGCAGGGAACCAGGCAGCCACCGCTCTGAACTGCTCCCAGGTGAGAGGGCCGCTGGGACCAGAATGCCTGGGAGGCGGCTGGAAAATATGGCAGAGGGATAGGGGCAAAGCCAAGAAAGAAGTCGGCTGACCTCTGCCAGGGCTAGGGAGCGGACCATGAGCACCGAGGAGGGTGCCCGGAAGACTCCACAGCCGACAGCTGTACAACCACGTTGGTGCTGCCTTGGCTGCACCCAGAAGAATCCCCCCAGTGAGGCGACCGGGGCCGTAAAGTCCAGAAGGACGGTCCCCTGCCTCAAAAGAATGGGACTCCCTCAAGGAACCCGAGGGGGAAGGGTGGAAATCCACACTTCGGCTTCGTCCAGGGCCCGAGTGGACCCCAGAGAAAGGCTGACGCGACGACCCCACATCCCTCGACCCCTCAGAGTCCGAGAGAGTCCTCCTCCTCGAGAGGGCCAGCCTAGGTAGCTGGCATCTCTGGGCGGCCCCGAAGAGGACCCAGGCAACAGCACCCTCCTTCACCTTGGGCTTCTTGGTGGGCCCCAAAGTTGGGCGAACAAGAAACACCACTGGAGGGTACCACCACCGGTGAGTGAGAAACCCCAAGGCCAGGCTGCAGAGCAATGGTGGCACGCACCACTGCCTGCTGGTCAGCAGCACTGACCCTAGCCTCGGGGAGCCACCTGGCTCTCCTCAGTAGGGGTCTGGCTTCGACTCATCGACGAGACCACGGGAGCGCCCTCCTCCGCAGACAACCCCGAAGGGTATGACTGCCCGTCTGACTCCGAGCTCGACTCTGACTCCGAAGAGGTAGAGTCCGAAGCTCTGAGCCAAACAGTAGGAGGGCGGGCAGAACCAACTTTGCCAGAGGGCCCGGCAGCCAGAACTGTGTCCGAGACGGCACCTGTGCCCTCCGCAACCCCGCGGGTGGGACCTGCAGGAGACACCAGGGCAGCTCGGGCCAAAAGTCCAGACCCAGGGCCAGATGCAGTGCCGTCAAATCCACCAGCACCGGGGCCATACCAGGGACAAAGACGGCGCCGACAGCAGCCCCAGCAGCAACCTCGGCGCCCAGCAGCACCGCCAGGCTACAGGCGCAGCGAGTGGCACCGAGGACGAAGCCCCGGCGCCGGCTGACGGCCAAAAGACAAGCCGGCGCCGAACACGGCGCAACCGGCCCCTCGGGAAGCGTGGACGGGCGCCGGGGCGGCACAGCTTGAGCCGAAAGCCCTGGCCTCGAGCTGCGCTGGCACAGTGCGTGCTCAACCTCAGTGCTGAGGGACGGCACAGCGAACATGGCAAAAGGACACGGATCTTGTCCCATGGCACACGAGCACTGTCAGTGCTGCGAATAGGCGTCGACAGGGCCACGGCACTGGCGACAAGTCGGCGCCGTCGAGGCCATGACACCACGAGCGGCACGAAAGGCTCCAACGGCAATTGAGGGCGGCGCCAACCGGGCCTTCCGAGCAGCGGGGCAGGCTGCAGGGGGCTCACCCTGAAGGCGATTGCCATGCGGCGCCTCCGCCCGCTCCGGGGGGAAGCAGTTGAGCCTCCTGCGCGGGAGGAGCCTCGGCAATGGCCAGGCTACAAGTAGCAGGCTCCCTCCTCCTCAGCCTGTAGAGAACCGGGAGGGGGCCGGAGGAAGGGCAGAGAGGTACAGCTTGGCCTGGCAGTGTCAGAACCCCTATCCCGAAGTCGTGAACTCGACCCACTTTCAGCAGCTGTTAGGGATCTGGCGGTCCATGGAGAAACAGGCATTGATCAGAATCATGTTGTGGGCCGGGCCGAACCATAAGACACCGGTCATGCTGGTCGGTGTGAATACTTTGGCGCAAAAGAACTTACCGGCCTTGGGGCCGACCCGTCTTTGAAGACTTTGCCCTCTGACCGAGACATGACTCTAGGAGAAAAAATACCACAAACAGACTCGGCGTCGCAGAATTTCAAATAAAAGGAAAGATCTTACTGGCGGCGTCGGTGGAGGCAGAACCAGAACCAGTAGGCGACCGATGGACTGAGCGTCGATTTTTTTCAAACAGGATGAAGGCCTAAAATTGCAGAGAAGCTTCCACGAGGTGACCTCGACGGTGGGAGACGAAGAACTGGTAGGCGGGCGGAGTCGACACAGCCTAATGGCCAACCCTCGAGCGCCACGCAGTACGTCGGCCTCGAGGGCGGCGCCGATGCTGTGTCGGCTCTGCCTACCCTTTTAAAAAAGAAAAAAAAAAAAGCTCCTGCGCGGTCCTGATCTCCGGCCAGTACCCATCTGTGATGAATGGTGAAGACTGACACAGATAAGATAAAGGATTTAAAGAGGATTTTGCACACCAGAGCGAAAAACGCTTCCATTTGGCTGCGTAAGTTTTCCTAGTGGCTGGCTTGCGTGCAGCCAGAAGAATATCTGAAACTCTGCGGGAGATATTGAACGTGTTCACTTCTATCTCGTCAGGAGCCAAGCGTGAAGGTGAAGCGATCTCAGAAAGGGATGGACCACAGGCCCCTGAGTCAGAAGGTTCGTCTGAAGGAGAAGCGGTTTCAGATGAGTTTCCAACATACTGCTGAGTAACTGAAACCATATCTGCCAAGGCCAGAAGGGAGCAATGAGAATCATTTCACTCCCCTGGGACTCAAACTTGAGAAGTACCCTCTGAATTAGAAGAAGAGGCGGAAAGGCATATAGAAAGCGTTTTGTCCACTGCAGCCTGAACGCATCCTGACAGAAAATGCCAGGCCCTGGTTCCGGAGCAAGAGATAGTTTTGTGTTGAGTGGGGATGCAAAAGGTCCAGGTCTGGAGTTCCCACTCTGCAAACAGTGACTGAACTACGGTTGAGTCAGAGACCACTCATGAGGTCTGTCTCTGTTCTGCTGAGGGCGATCTGCCAGTTAAGTTCTGAACACCTGGCAGATACACCGCTGAATTAGAGCCTCGTGCTCCAGCACCATTCCCATACCCTCATCGCTTCTCTGCATAAGGGGTAAGAGTGAGCCCGCCCTGCTTGTTGATGTAATACATCACTGCTTTGTTGTCCGTTTGAAGGAGAATGTTCTTGTGACACAGAATGTCCTTCAAAGCTCGGACCGCATAAAGGATAGCTCTCATTTCTAGGACGTTTATGTGGAGCTGGGACTCGACTTGAGTCCACACACCTTGAGTGTGGAGAGCCTGACAGTGAGCTCTGCACCCCATTAGGGATGTGTCCGTGGTAATGGAGATCTGATGGTCCAGAGGAGCAAAGGGATACCCCTCCAGGAGATTGCTTCTTGAGACCACCAGGTGAGTGACCTCCTTAAAGGTTCTGTCACCTTGATGAGATAGGACTGCGGGTGAGTGGTTGGGGACCACTGAGTACTGAGCATCCACTGGGTGGTTCTCATGTGCAGACGTGCTAGGGGTACAGTGAACACTGAGGATGCCATGAGGCCTAGCATCAGTTGCATCGAGAGAACTGTGACTGAGCTATTTTTCCTCGATGTGGCAGGCCATCTGAAGGATACTCGTTCCTCCTATCTTCTGGAAGAAAAGCCTTCACACAGGAGGTGTCTAGAAGAGTCCCTATAAAAGGAGCCTCTGGGAGGCTGCAGTTGCGATTTCTTGAGGTTGAGCAGCACTCCATGGACGTAAGGAAGCGCGAGGCCATCTCACGGCGTCCAGATTCCCTTGCCTGGAAGGACTTGCTGAAGCCAATCGTCCAGATAAGGAAACACCTGAATTCCGACCTTTCTGAGGTGCGCTCACGAGAACTGCACAACATTTTGTAAAACTACATGGCGCCAAGGATAACCAAGGGCAGGACCTCTGAGCTGATGGTGCTGTCCCAGAGCCACAAACCTCAGGAATTTGGATGCCTCGGGTGAACAGGAATGTGCTGGTGGCGTCCTGCATATCTAGGGAGGCTAACCAGTCGTGTTGGTGGAGCAGAGGTAACAGGGTTCCCAGAGAAATCATTATGAATTTCTCCTTGGGGATAAATTTGTTTAGCTTTCTGAGATCTAGAATGGGGCGCATTCCGCCGGACTTCTTTGGAACCAGAAAGTAATGGGAGTAGAACCCCGTGTTTCGTTGGTGCAGTGGCACCATTTCTACTGCCCTGTTGTTCAGAAGGCCCCGAATCTCGGCGGCGGGAAGGTCTGACTGAAGGGTTGACAGCCTAGGCTGTCATTTGGGGGGACGATCCGGAGGGGTCTCCACAAGATTGAGTGAATACCCCTTGCGAATTATCCGAAGGACCCATTTGTCTGAGGTTATGGACTTCCACTGGTTGTAGAAGTGCATCAGACGACCTCCCACCGGAGAGGAAAAGTCCACCTCGGGCAGCTGAGATGGAACTTGGGCCGGCAATTCATAAGGTAGCGCTGGGCGCTTTGGGCCCTTGCGCTTTCTGTTGCACCTTCTTTTGAGGTTGGGCAGGTTGGTTCTTATGGAAACTTCCTCTGCCTCTGCCTCGAAAGGACTGGCGATTATGAAACTGTCGTTTACTGGCATGCCCTCGAGAGGGGGCAGGAGGGGGCCGAGCCAACTTAATGGCTGACCTAGTCTTTTGTGTAGCTTCTAGAGCTTGCTCTACCTGAGGACAAAAGATATGCACCGTCAAGGGCAATCGATCACCTGCTGCTCTGGCGTCATTCGTAAAGCCGAAGTGCGCAGCCAGGAATGACGCGGGTGCAAATACCAGCAGCCGCTGAGCGGAAGCAGTGTCAAAGCATCCATGGCTGCTTTAACCTGCTGGTTATTAGATTCAATACCTCTGGTACTGGTTTGAAGAAGCTCTGGCTTTGAATCCGACTCGGTAGGAGCTCCAACCATCTGTTTAATAGAATGCCACAGGATATACTCATACTGAGAAAAATAGCCTTGGTAACTGGCAATACGCATACTTAGAGTAGAAGCAGCAAAGACTCTTACCTAAGGTGTCTATCTTACGAGATTCTTTGTTAATAGGTAGAGCTGTAGTAGCTTGAGGAAGAACGACCTTATCATTCTCTGCCAGGACTACAATAGGATCCGCAAAGGCTTGAGATGCCAAAATGGGACAATCCTTGAGGGCTGAATATTTCCTATCAATGGATTTAGCCACCGAAGGGGTAAGAGCAGGATTATTCCATACCATTTGAGACAGCGTCTCGAATGAAGGCTGAATCGGAGGAGTCAAATCCGTAGGGATCTCCGAGGCATGAAGATATTGGAGTCTCAACAATTTCCCAGGATCGATGTCTGTAGTCTGGAGAGAAAGTGTGGAACTCAGATTTTTCAACAGAGACTTAAAGGATAGGTCCTCGACCACAGGCTCTGTAGCAGTAATAGATCCTGCTACGTCCACTTCATCACCCAACCGAAGGTAGGGTCAGGCTCAACGTCATCTCCTGACAGTCCAGGAGGGACTGTATAGACAGGAAAGGAATGAAATTCAGAAGAGGAAGAGAGGAAACAAGTGAAAAGAGGAGTCCGAGAGCCGCGGGCCGAGGGCGCCTGCGGCACTGGAAGCAACAGCCACGAGGCCACTCGGCGCAGCAGCACTGAGAAGCCGCACAGCACCGAGGATGGCGCCAGAAGCCGTACGGTGCTGAGGACGGGCGCAGAGAGAAGCTGCATGGCGCCGAGGACAGCGCCGACGCAGCATCGACGCCCAGGATGGCCCGAGAGGCCACACAACGCTGAGGGCACCGAAAACACTCCTAGACTCCGCAAAACAGGTTTTGAAGGAAGAAGAGCAGGAGATAAGGGCATCGGTGTGGCCTCTGCGCAGCAGCCATGTGAGGGGGAACACCTGCCGCGAGTCGACGGGACCAAGAAGGTGCAGCGCGACCAGGAAGGTCCAACCGCCCTACCTGGTGTGCAGAGACTCCGAGGCCCATGAGCGACCGCAGCCAGGTGGCAGACCAACCTCTGAGCCCATTGCTCCATAGGCGGCCCACTGATGAAACTGCTCATCTGAGACCTGCCTGCAGGCGGGGGTGAGAGACTCGATGTCGAAACCGTCGGCTACCAGGAGCAGAGGTTGGCGACTCCGAGAGACCAGCAACCCGATAACCCGGCGTCTGGCGCAGACATATCAGAGGCGACCTCGGTGATACCTTCTCTTTTTAGACCTGTGGGCGAAGAAAACCGAGCGAGCGAGTACCGAGAATTACAACCGTTTATTTTATGCTTCGAGGACTGCCCATCCCCCCGGGCATTGGACTGACCGTTGTCAGACCCTCCCTCCGGAGAAGGCGGCGGACCGGACCCAGCCCCACTGACTGAACAGCTTTCATACGAAGTCTCCCTACCGTCACCTGACCTGCTCATGGTAGACTCCGTCAAGGTAGGCTGAGACTTCTTTATTGTATTTATTTTAAAAATAAGAATAAATTTAAGTGATACTGTATCGAGATAATACTACAAAATAATAAAAACTGAAAACTATGCTGCTAGTTTGAAGTTTCACTCCCGACAAGTGACGCCTTCGTCACCGAAGTGCACTTTCGGCGGCGGAAAAAAGAACTGAAGGCGGTTGGAGGGTCGACGCCGAGATAGTTGTTACTGCACAAGCTAGGGCTCGCGGCGCCATCTCTGGCGCCGACCCTCCAGCAAAAAGTTTGCTCCCGATGGGTCCTAGTGCCTCCGGCGCAGATCCCAATAGTGTGAATGAGTGGTGCAGACTTATGTCCAGGAAGATCTACTTCCACTGCCCTGTTGTTCAGAAGGCCTTGTATCTCGGAGGCGAGAAGTTCTGACTGAAGTACTGACAGCTTTGGCTGCCACGTTGGCAGACAATCTGGAGGGTTCTCTGAAAAATTGAGGGAATATCCCTCGTGGATTATCCAGAGGACCCATTTGTCTGAAGTTATGGATTTACATTGGTTGTAGAATTGAGTCAGACAACCTCCCACCGCTAAAGATTGCCCCTCGGACAGCTGAGGTGGGACTTGGGCCAGAAACTCAGAAGGCAGCACTGGGTGCTTTGGGTCCTTGTGCCTTCTGTTGTGTTTTCTTTTGAGGCTGAGGGGCTTGATTTTTATTAAAACCTCCCCTGCCTTTGCCTCGAAAGGACTGATGGTTATGAAACTGGTGTTTGTTAACACCCCCTCATGATCTAGTCTTTTGTGTGACCTCTAGAGCCTGTTCTACTTGAGGAACAAAGAGATACATACCATCGAAGGGCAACGCCCAGTAGTGGAGCCAGGTTTGGGATCATTTGGGAGCCAGGAAGGGCCATTCAGTCAATGACAGCCTCCACAATGGGCACTAAACAGTGAATAAATATGGTGGCAGGGCACCACTACTCACACACTGGAGCAGCCAGGAGGGATGACCGTCCCCCGCAGCCCCCCCCCGTCTCTGCCACTGGCAATGCCATGACCTGTTGTTGGGCATCATTCGTGAAACCTGAAGTGCGCAGCCAGGAATGGCGGCAGGTACAATTGCCCGCCGCCGCTGCTTGGCAGGCAGTATCGAAGGCATCCATAGCTGCTTTAACCTGCTGGTTGTTGGACTCGATACCCCTGGTTGTGGTTTGAAGAAGCTCTGAATTAGTGTCTGACTCTGGTAGAGCTTCAACCATATGTTTGAGCGAATACCAAAATATACTCATACTGAGAGAAATAGCCCTGGTAGCCGGCGATACGCATACCCAGGGTGGATGCAGCAAAAACTCTCTTACCTAAAGTATCTATCTTACGAGATTCTTTGTTTATAGGTTGAGCTGTAGTAATCTCAGGAAGGACGACCTTATCATTCTCTGCCAAGACTACAATAGGATCCGCAAAGGCTTGGGAGGCCAAAATGGGTCGATCCTTGGGAGCAGCATACTTCCTATCTATGGACTTAGCCACAGAAGGAATGAGAGCAGGATTATTCCAAACCATTTGAGAAAACGTCTCAAAGGAGGGCTGTACCGGGGGAGTTAAATCCATAGGGATGTCCAGAACATGAAGGTATTGGAGTCTTAAAAGATTCCCAGGATCGATGTCCATAGTCTGGAGAGAAAGAGTGGAATTCAAATTTTTCAACAGAGACTTAAATGACAGGTCCTTGACCACAGGCTCTGTAACAGGATTAGATCCTGCTCCTTCCACATCATCACCCAGTCTAAGACCTGGGTCAGACTCAATATCATCTCCTGACAATCCAGGAGTCACTGCATGGACAGGAAAGGAATGAAAATCAGCAGGAAAGGAGGAAGAAAAAGAAATCAGAGAGGAGAAGCCCTGAAGATTGGCAGAAGAGAAGCCTGGCCTTGGCGCAAAAGCTGCACGGCGCCGAGAGTGGTGCCGAAGGTGGCATCGACAGGTGCAAAGGCACCGACAGCAGCGCCAAGACGGCAGCACCGAGGATGGCGCCGAGGTGCCCCGCACCGTAATGGCGCCAAGCAACCCACCAATGCCAATGGCAATGAAACCAACCCAGGGCCCCGAAAATTAGAATTTGAGGGAAAAGAAGGAAGAATACCAGGAGATAGAGGCATCGGTGTGGCCCCCTGTGCCGCACCCAAATGAGAGGGGAAAACATCTGAGCGCGGAGTTGATGGCACCGAAGAGGGCGCCGCGTGACTAGGGAGGCCCAATCACCCTACCCGATCCCCTGAAGAGCCTGAGGGCCCCTGAGTGACCGGGCCAGGCAGCTGGACCAGCCTCCGAGCCCACTGCTCCATAAGAGCGGCCCACTGATGAAACTGCTCATCGGAAGCCCTACCAGAAGGTGGGGAAGGGCTCCGATGTCAAAGAGGTCAGAGACCAATACCAGAAACCGGCGACTCCGAATGAGGAGACCAGCAACTGACCCCAATGACCAACTGCCAATGCACAGACATATCAGAGGGCGACCTCGAGTGATGTCTTCTCTTTTTTGACCTACGGGTTGAAGAAGAGCTCGAGGCCGAACGGTGCTGAGAATGGGACCGTTTACTTATATGCTTCCAGGGGGACCGCCCATCCCCTCGGGCATTGGATTGTCTGTTGTCAGACCCCTCTTCTGGAGAAGGCGGCGGACCGGACACAGCCGGGCTGTCTGAACAGCTTTCATACGAAGTCTCCCTACCGTCACCTGACCTGCTCATGGTCGACTCCATTATTGTAGGCTGAGACTTCTTTCTTTGACAAAAATAAATTATCGTAAGTGGTACTTTATTTGAAAAATACTACAAAATAATAAACTGAAAACTATACAGCTAGTTTGAAGTTTGACTCCTGGTGGGCAAGCGACGTCATCACTGAAGCGCACTCGACGGCGGGAAAAAAGGAACTGAGGCAGCTGGAGGGTCGACGCCGAGATAGCCATTGCCACACGAGCTGAGGCTCGTGGTGCCGCTCCTCGCGGCTCCATCTCTGGCGCCGACCCTCCTGCAAGACGTTTGCTCCGCTGGGTCCTAGAGTTGCCAGCATAGATCCCATTAGTGTGAATGAGTGGTGGAGACTATGTCCAGGAAGATCTGGCAACAGTGAGACCAACTACGTCAGTGCAGATCCCTCTCCTGACACCACGAATAGTGTCATGAGGGGGCATGGTGCCGCCCTCAGTGCCATCTGCCATGTCACTGCAAACTGTGACAACAGCACGGGTGACACCAAAGGTTGTTAAGGTGTCCATCAGTGCAGACCAAGTGTATAGTGGTCACCTTGCCACCTGGGATGTCTGCTGTTCAGGCACGGCAATTTGTAGAGGGTTCGCAGTCGGATGCTCAGGAGTCCACTGACCACCAGAACCGCCCACCTCAGTCCCCAATGCCTCAGCATGGTGAGATGAAGAGAACTCCAAACTTCCACAGAACTAGAGGTTCTAGGAAGAGAAACAGGAAAAAGGCCTAAAGACCTGAGCTTGGACACATGCATGTGATGCCTGCCTCCAAAGGTGGGGATCAGATGACCCCACAATGTGCAGTTCTTGAGTGAACAGTGTTCCAAAGAGAAGTAGGTACAGCATGCAAACTCATCATGCTCCAGTCAAAGACAGACCACACAGCTCAGATGTCATTCTGAAGCGGCCTTCAGTTTCCCACAGGGGCAATGGTGCATAAAGGATGGTTGTCAGACATCCTTTGATTTAAATACTTTCTTATCAGTCTTCGGCACTGCTATAAAATAAAAAACACCAGCAACACTGCAATAAGGGAAAAATTGCAGTGATGCAGACAGAAATGAGACGATGAGTTCAAACTGAGGCACTGTGCCTCCATGGTGTGCACCCGATGGCAGGAAGAACAGAACTGAGGTTAGTGAGAGAGCTGGCAATAGTTATTGGGTGACACGCAGCACCATGTGTGGGGTGCGCAGATGCCATGCCCAGTACTCATGGCTGACATCCCAGCAAAACCTCTGCTTTCGTGGGGTCCAAGTGCCTCTGGTGTAGACCGATAATTCAATTCAAGTTTATTGCAAGAAAAACTCCGTTGAGCAGGCTGATTTACAAGGAGGTCCTGGTTACAAAGCATTGGCAGGCAGCAAAAAGAAACAAGGGTAGGTGGTATGCAAACATGCTTAGAACAATGAAACATTGAAGTCACAAGTAGTGGGATAATTCCTTGATGGTAAAAGAGATATAATGCATAACATCTTTACACAACAGCAATAGGAGTTATAATGCATAACAATTACATATTGGCATCAGAGGAAGAGTAGGGAGGACTACAGTAAAGTGCATTACACATAAAGCATTGAACTAAGTGCTAGGCTGCATTAGGGAGAGTAAAGAAGAGGTTAAGTCAGAGAGGGAGAATTGAGTGGAGAGGGGGAGGACAGAAAAACTGGAAAGGTGAGGTTTACTTGTAGACTGAGAAGAACAGAAACATACTGGGGAGGGACTAGAGGGATGGAGAAGTTGTTGGAAGGTAAGAGGGTACCTGGTGGGGAGAGAATGATGGGGTGGTATGGGGATTGATGGGGGGAATGGTGGGAAGGAGGGGGTAGGGGGAGAGATGTTATAGTATGAGGGGAGGTCTTACAGTATGAGGAGAGAGGTCAGAGGGGAGGAGGGATGGGAGTAGCATGCATGGGGAGCACGCACAAGTGTCTGAGATGGAAGGGAGGGTGGGGACGAGAGGGAGTGGAGGAGCAAGAGAAGAGGGAATAAACAAGTAGTAGAGATTAGAGTTAAGTGCACATGTGTCCGGGGTAGAGGTGGTAAGGGGCTGGGGATGGGATGGAAGAAAAAATTACTCACCTTAGTAATGTTGTTTCTTCTAATGGAGTCTTGCTGTATTCTGACCATTGCAGTTAGGTCCTGCCTTTCAACTGCCCCGGAGAACAAAAAGCCAACTTTCCATGGCCAGCATGGAACGTTCAGCATGAGCTCGGTTGAAGCCTCTATCTGCTGTTGTTTAAACTCCAACCGTCAGATCTTTACGAGCAATACTCACTAGAAGTTCTGTGTGGAAACTGTAAGACTCACACTAGCCAAATGGCAACTAAATTTATTAAAAGGGTTTTTGGTTTCAAAGCAAAGACTCAAGTCAGAACCAAAAAACAAAACACAACACACACCCAAAATAAAGGAGGGTGAAAAGGGGGCACCTCTAGGGTGCCAACACTGCTCCTGCCCACCCACATCCCAAAAACCAGGTTCTGAGAGGGGAGGTGGGGGGGAGGTCAGAATACAGCAAGACTCCATTAGAGGAAACAGCATTACTAAGGTGAGTAATTTTTTCTTCAAACAACATGAAGTCTTGCTGTATTCTGACTACTGCAGACTACCAAGCAGTACCTCCATGGAGGAGGGACAGAACCTACTTTGGGAATAAGCTCTGAAGTACTGCTGTGCCAAACCGAGCATCACTCCTAGCCTGGATATCTAGAGAGTAATGCTTGGTGAATGTATGGACTGTTTTCCAGGTGGCTGCTTGACAAATTTCTAAGATAGAAATATCCCTGGCAGCAGCCAGGGAAGCAGCTGTACCTCTAGTAGAGTGAGCCCTGAGGCCTCAGGGTGGTGTTCTACCCAGTTTTTCATAGCACAATTGAATACAAGAGACAATCCACCTGGCAATAGATCTTTTAGTGGCAGGTTTGCCCTTTCCGACCTCTCCATATGCGAGGAACAACTGGAGGGACTCAAACCTGTGACCCTTGGTGCGCTCTATGTAGTAGCTGAGGGCCCTTTAACATCCAGCTGTGCAACCTCCTCTCCAGAGGAGGAATGGTCAGTGAAGAAAACAGGAGAGACATAGACTGATTAAGGTGGAAATCTGAAACCATCTTAGGCAAAAAGTTCCTGTTAGTTCTTAGGACCACTTTATCTCAATGGAAAGAGATGAAATCAGGCTCCACTGACAGGGCTTGCAATTCACTGATACACCTGGCAGAGGTAATGGCTACCAAAAACACAGTTTTCCAAGTCAAGTACTTAAGCTCTGCAGAGAACAAAAGGCTCAAAGGGTGGTTGCATAAGCTAAGCAATGCAAACATTAAGGTCCCAAGCAGGAGCAGGGTCCCTAAAGGGGGATTGGTGTGCAGCAATCCCTTGAAGAACTTACAAAACACAGGATGGGCTGACAGAGGAGAGGGCTTGCCTACTGACAAGAAGGCAGAAACAGCTGCCAGATGCACTTTAAGTGCAGCTGGCCTAAGTCCAAGCCATTAAGATGAACCATATAGTCCAGGACTGTAGGCAACCCAGCAGATTCTGGAGAAATATGCTTATTAGAGCACCAAATAGAGAACCTTTTCCATTTGGAGTTGTAAGTCTTTCTGGTGGAAGGCTTTTGAGAAGCCTTAAGGATATCCAGAACTCCTTGAGAAAGGTGTAGATCAGCAAACTCTACCTCTTCAAGAGCCATGCCTTGAGATTGAGAGATTTGAGGTTCGGGTACCAAATCCTCCCGAGAGGATGTCAACAGGTTGTAATTCCTGGGAAGAGACAGGGGAAGGTGGACTGTTAAGGACAGCAACAGTGGGTACCAGGGCTGTCTGGCCCAGTCTGGAGCAATCAGAATCACTTTGCATGGTTGAGACCTGATCTTGACTAGCACTTTGAACAGGAGAGGGAAGGGGGGAAAAGCATACAGGAACTTCCCTTCCCAATTCAGAATCAGAGCATCCAGGGGGACTGAGCACAAGACTGGGGGTCTGCAACAAAAGAGAGGAAGTTGGTGATTGTCTGGGGCTGCAAAAAGATCTATGTGTGGAGTGCCCCATCTCGAGAAAATCACTTCCAAAACTAGGGGGATCTAGGGTCCATTCGTGATTGCCCTAGGATATCCTGCTGAGAGCATCTGCTATGACATTGTCCTTCCCTGGGAGGTGAACTGCTATCAGAGAGGTTTGCAGGGAATAGGCCAGAGACCACAACTTCATTGCTTCTGTGCACAAGGCCGTAGACCAAGTGCCTCCTTGCTTGTTGATGTACCACATTGTGGTGGTATTGTCTGTTCTGATCTGGACCACCTTGTTCTGTACAGATTTGGAAAAGGCTTGCAGTGCCAGAAACACTGCTCTGAGTTCCAAGAGATTAATGTGAAGCAGAGATTCTTGAGGTGACCACAGCCCTTGGGTGGTATGATCCCCCAAGTGGGCTCCCCAGCCCAGCAGGGAGGCATCTGTGGTGAATATCACTGAATGAGACTGAGTGACAAAAGGAACTAACTGTCTCAAATTGTCCTGATCCTGCCACCATTGCAAAGCCTGGATCAGGGTTCAAGTCACTGGGACTAGTTTGGTAAGGGAATCCTTTCTTTGGGACCAGAAGGCTCTTAAGTGGAACTGAATGTCCCTCATCTGGAATCTTGCTCCCTGGACCACTGCTATAGAGGCAGCCATGTGGTCCAGGAGCTGCAAGAAATGCCTTACTGCTCGAGACACCTGAAGGATGAATGAAGAGGCCAGTTCCATAAGGGTCCTTGCCCTGTCCAGGGGAAGGAAGGCTTTTGCTGTTATTGTATCCAGCTCTGCCCCTATAAAGGTGAGGAGCTGTACTGGCTCGAGGACTGACTTTGGAAGGTTGAGGAGGAATCCTAAGGAAGTGAGCACTTGCTGAGTTATTTGCAGATGTGACTTTACTTGGTCTGGAGACTGACCCACTATGAGCCAGTCATCTAAGTATAGAAAGATGGAGATCTTTTTTCTCCTTAGGAAAGCAACCACTACTGCCAGGCACTTTGTGAACACCCTTGGGGCTGATGTTAGGCCAAATGGCATTGCTCTGAATTGATAGTGGCCTGAGGGCAACTCAAACCTGAGGTACTTTCTGTTGGAGCACCTGATGGGAATGTGAAAATAGGCACCTTTGAGGTCCAGGGAGGCTAGCCAGTCCCCTGGCCTTAGAGAGGGCATAATTATTCCCAGAGTCACCATTTTGAATTTTGGTTTTAAAAGGTGCTTGTTCAGATATCTTAGATCCAGGATGGGTCGCCATTCTCCTATCTTTTTGGGGGTTAGGAAGTACCTGGAGTACAATCCTTTGCCCCTGTGTAGGGTAGAAACCCTTTCTATGGCTCTGAGAGCCAGGAGGGAAGTAATCTCTGCCTCTAGGGCAAGGGTCTCTGATGGATTTGCAGGTGGAAAGGATCTGGTTCTCAACTTGGGAAATTTTTTGAAGCTGAGAACCAGACCCTAACTTACTACTTCCAGGACCCACTTGTCTGATGTCAAAGACTTCCAGTCCTGGACAAAGTAAGCCAGCCTGCCCCCTACAGGTATTGGAGAATCGGCCCGGGCAAACCCATCAGGGTGTCTGCTTGGCAGGGGCTTTAGGCTGAGGGGTGGAAGCAGGCCTGCTCATACCCCGTCTGCCTCTCCCTCTGAAGAACCCCCTCAGCATAAGCAGAAGAGGAGGCCTGGGCTTGGTAAAAAGGCCTTTGAAAGGGCCTGCCCCTGCCCCTGGAATGCTGTCTCTGAGGAGTGGCTTGCCTTTCTTTGGCCTGAGCACTCCTGTAGGTGGTCATGTACTCGTTCATCTTCTTCATGTAGTTCTCTGTCTGCTCCCCAAACAGAGAATTACCAACGACAGGGAAAACCATGGCCTTGGCCTGGGTATCCTGTGATAGGCTAGTACATCTGAGCCAAGCCATCCTCCGAAGGGCCACAGATGTTGCCATGACTCTAGATGAAACATCATTGGAGTCCACAGCAGCATGAAATTGCACCTTGGATGCCTCAATCCCATCTGCAGCCACCTGCTCCAGCTCCTTGGCAAGCTGGTCAGGGGCCTGTTTAGCCAGAGCCAGCACAGTGTCCCACCTGGACTTCTGGTATCTAGCTGTGTAGGCCATATAGTTAGCCTGCCTGAGTCCCAAAGATGCTGCCATGTACTGCTTTTTTGTCATGGCATCAATCCTCCTGGAGTCCTTATCTGGGGGGTGTGAAGCGAAGGGAATATTTGCCTTATCACAGGCAGCAGCCTGCACAGGTTCAGTAGCAGAAATTCGGTAGAAACCGAGCAAAAAAACGACACTTTAACCGACTTTTTTGAACCGAGCAAAGGAGAAATCTCTGGAGCGACTGTTCAGTGAGGCAGAGTAAAGAATCTGACGGTTGGAGATTAAACAACAGCAGACAGAGGCTTCAACCGAGCTCACGCTGAACTTTCCATGCTGGCCATGGAAAGTTGGCTCTTTGTTCTCCAGGGCAGTTGAAAGGCAGGACCTAACTGCAATAGTCAGAATACAGCAAGACTTCATGTTGTTTCAAGGGGTTGGGGATGGGCGGGAAGGAGAGATGTGATGGGGACAGGGAAGCAGGAGGGAGAGGGAGGAGGCAACAGCAAGGGCAAAGGGGGGTAGGGGAAGCAGGAGAGGGGATAGGAGGAAGAGGAGTAGGAGGGGAGGGGGAGGGTGGAGTGGGGGAGGTGGGGGGTAATAGGGTGGGTGGAGGGTAAAGAGAGAGGAGACTAAGTCCTATAGCAGTTGCACACTTCTTTAAGTTCTCTTGCTGCTAGGGATTTGAAGAAGTTTAATGAGACTGTGCTGATAAGCTGGAGGACTGCTTGAAGTCCATTCCAGGCTGCAGGAAGGACATAGGAGACAGCGCTTTTACCGACGGAAGTACAGTACATGTCCTAGGCGTGTTCAGGTGTATATAGGCTTATTTCCTCAGGGAGTAAGTATTATGGGAGATATGGGTGAGAAAGGAAATATACCCCGGGAGCTTGTTTAAGAGTATTTTGAGTGTCCATGTACCATGGTGAATCAAGCGCCTGGTTGACAGGGACGTCATCCTATGATTACATAAAGGTCGCAGTGACGTGTTTAGTAGGTAGCGTTTGTAGCAAAACACAGTGCACGGTGGTACAGAACATCAAGTTTATGCAAACTGGCTACTGATGTGCAGTTGTACATTATGTTGCCGTAAACAAGGAGAGGGAGGAATGTCTCTTGGACAAGTCTTAACCTAGCCACAGGGGGAAACAGTGCCCTATTTCTAAAGAAAAACCCTAGCCTGATTTTGAGTTTGTTGGTGAGACTCTTTACATGGGTGTTGGAAGACAGCTTGCTGTCAACTGATAGCCCTAAGTATTTAAATTTTTCAACCTCCTCCTACAAATAGGAATCAATGGTGAAGACTGATTTTTGGAAGATCTGATGCAAGTGGTCTGGACTTGATAATGTCCCCGAAGGGAGGGAGGGAGGGAAGAAGTAACTGAAACAGAGAGAGAATCTACAGAATTGGCACCTGCTCCGGTGCAGTGCACAGTTGTCACTGTCCTTGTCAGACAAGTCTTTGGGTTCCTGCAACGGATTAGCACTGTGGGAGGAACCTTTTAAGGTAATATTATACAACACCAATAAAAATAAATAAGTGGTAAAACACATTCAATGCCCCAACTAAACTTTAGATAACATAAAATATTACAGGAAAATGGCACACAAGGCTATACTGCCACCATGTTATGCAGAATTTCCTGATTAGGTGTTCTACATCTAAATTCTGTTTATATCTATATAAACAGAAATTTTTCCTGTGTTTAAAATGTATTTGTAGCCTTCTGATCACTGGTGCCGATACTCCAACTGACAGACGCCTGCGGCCCTCTCACATATAGAAGCTGGCTTTCTGCACACTCAATATGCCAATCAGTGCTGCCAATCTCTGCCATTAGTTAGAACAACTAATTAGCATACTGACTGCATAAGAAGCTGGCTTCTGGTGTGAGATGGCCACAAGGCCTCTTTGACAATCAGACTGGCGCCATGCATCAAATGACAAAAAATACATTTTAAAGGTAAAGAAAACAATACCATTGATATCTAGAACCCCTAACCATGCATTTCTACAAGACAGGGTGACAAAATGGCCTTGTGTGCTATTTTACTTTAAAGAATAATGGAGAAGCATACGTGGTTGAAACCCAAGTTCACTCCTTGATGACTGTTCTCAGTGTTAGGAGAAAAAGAGATAAGGCGGTCGGGACGGGCATGTATGCTGAAGCAAATGTAAATCATGTGCCGATGCCATCCACATGTTCAGTCAGCCCCAAATGTTTTACTCCCATGAGGCCCTAGCACCTCCGACACGAAGACCAACGAGTGCTGCTCTATGGGAAAGACTGACTCTAGGAAGATGTTATTACTGACCAATGGGAAAAGCAAGGAAAAGTGGCACTTGAGTTGCCATTCTTTGAGTATGCTTGCTGACTAGAAACATTCTGTGAAATGGAGGACATGGATGTAATCACTGACCTGAAACTTTTAAAATAATACATATATTACCTGGGAGGGTGTAAATCCTGACATGCGGAAAGCTGAAAAGACAAGTGGCACCTCCTGCTTCAGCAGCATCTCAATGTAGTGTGCAGTGCATGAATACACTGGATGGATGCCAGACTTTACAATGTCAACAGGTAGGTGGATCTGACATAAAGAGTAACAATACAAAAGAAACAGAAAAATAAGTTACCCACATCTTTTCAGACACGTAAACAGACAGTATCTGATCCAGGGATAACTAGAATAATATACAGTAAGACTGCAGAGTGTATGTTTGCATTGATACACATGAAGTCAACTAAAATCATATATAATAACACTGCAGAATGTATGTTTGTATTGATACACATGAAATCAAGGATGTCAGCAGAGAATGCAAATGTGAAGTAACTACATAGAGAATAATGCATGGGCTGGACAGTATTATGAGAGTACAATTACTGGTGAGCCCATTTATTAACTGGATTGACACCACTTTTTAACGTCATAATAACCAACCGATTATTAAGGTATGGAAAGAACAGTTACGTAATTACCATAACAGTAGATCTTCGAGGGAATCTCTTTCATCATGCCACACCTATGGAACTATAAGTCACCAGGTGCTATGACTACATGGAAATTTTTGCAAGCAGTCCACCAGGGTCCGCCCACGACAACGTCAGATTTCGACTACTACATAAACGTGGGAGGCCCCTTCCCTCCTTGGTTCCTTGCTGGAGATCATGCTCGGAGTATCCCTTTGTAGGGAACCAGGAGAGAACCTAGGGATCTGCCAACCAGAAGATGCAGAAAGCTATAGGTAAACCATCATGGACAAGGAGACAGCAATAATCAGAGTCTCAGGACCCACTGGGGGAAGGAGGGTGGGCCAGCATGGCCTGATGAAAGAGATTCTCTTGAAGATCTACTGTTACAGTAAGTCTGTAACTGTTCCATCTTCTTCACGGATATCTCTTTCATCAGGCCACAACTATGGAACAAGTACCAAGCAGTATTGACCATAAAACAGTCTGGGTGGCTGGAGCCTACAGGCCTAAGAAAGCAGGCCTTGAAGCACAGCTAGGCCAAAGCCAGCCCTTTTTCAAGAGGCAGTGTACAGACTGTAGTGTTTAGTGAAAGTGTGGACAATAAAGCAGGTGGCAGCTGCACAGATACTTACAGTAGACATATTTTTGAAACAGGCAACAGATGTGGCCAAGCCTCTGGCTGAATGACCACAAACAACCCCAGGAAGTTCCTTACTGTGCTTCCTGTAACAGAAACTAGTACGGTTTGTTAACCATTTGGACAAGCACTGTTTAGAAACTGGGGTGCCCTCTTTCCCAGGGGTGAATAAAACAAAAAGCTGAGAGGACTTTCTGCAGTCCTTCATGTGGTCTACATAGTACCAGAGTATTTTATATACATCTAGAGTATCGAGCACTGCTTCCCCTGGATTGCCATGCTCAGTGCTCATAAATGGGGAGTTTGTGAGGGATATCAAGGTGGACGAACCACTAGCGGGGAGTGACCATCACTCAATATGGTTTAGATTGATTATGAGCAAAGAGGAGGTGGCATCCAACGCAAAGGTGCTGGATTTCAGGTAGGTGAATTTTGCAAAGATGGGGGAGATAGTGAGTGGATACCTGGCCAGGATCCAGCTTAGTATGGACACAGATCAGAAATGGGAGCTCATTAAGAAGGGGATACTAGAGGCTACCAGTTCCTGCAGCAGGACTCGGAGTAAAAAGGCCAAGCTGGATGAGCAGGGGGGTTGTGCAAAAGGTGAGGAGAAAAAGGGTGGCCTTTAGGAGATACAGGAAATCAGTGTAGGGGAAGATTGGGAGGAGTACTTGCAGGAGGCAAGGGAGGTGACAAGGGCAGTAAGAAAGTACAGTTACGTAAGAACTTACCGTAACAGTAGATCTTCGAGAACAGCTCCTGCAGCAGGTTACACCATTAGGACTGAAGCCGCCAGGCGCCAGGACTCCACGGAAAAATTCTAGCTAGCTAACTACAGCGGGGACCGCCTCGACGCCAGTCCCGTCCGACGCCAGGCGTGGGAAGGGCATGGTCCTGCCGATTCCCCTGCCCTGGGCCGGAGACTCTTGCCGCAGGCTGACATCAAAATGGGAGACCTAGGATCTAACGTCAGAAGACAGAAAGATAACAATTCCTGCTCAGAAAGACTGAGCCATGCTTCCTCAAGGGGAAGGTGGAGGAAGGTACTGCTGCAAGAGCTGTTCTCAAGATCTACTGTTAGGTAAGTTCTTACGTAAATGTACTATCTTACTTGAGACACAGCTCTTGCAGCAGGTTACACCATTAGGACTGATTCCCAAGCAGTAACGCTGTCAGAAAATCCGGGAGGAGGAAATTAAAGGATAAAAACCAGGTCCTGAACCTAGGACAGGAGACCCTGAAGTACAGCCAAACCAAAACCAGCCCTTCGACGAGAGGCGATGTCCAGGCTATAATGCCTGATAAAGGTATGCACAGAACTCCAAGTGGCTGCAGCGCATATAGCAGAAGTGGAAACATTTTTGAGCGCTGCAAAGGAAGTAGCCACCCCTCTAGTGGAATGACTCGACTGAACCCGGAGGGGCTTTGGTTTGATACCATAACAGTGAGAAATACACTGGACAAGCCAGCGAGAAAGGGACTGTTTGGATACTGATTGGCCCATCATTCTCTCAGAGAAGGAAATGAAAAGCTGCTCGAACTACTAAAGGACTGAGTTCTGTTGAGGTACAACCTCAGGCGGTGAACATCCAGGGTATGGAGCAGAGCCTCTCCTCTATTAGAGTAGTTCGAAGTAGACCGGAAGGTCGATATCCTGGTTCAGAGTGAGTGAAGAAACCACCTTAGGCAAGAATTTAGGGTTCGTCCTCAGGGATACTCTGTCCCGGTGGAAAACTAAATAAGGCTCTTTGCACATGAGAGTGAAGTTCAGAAATTCTTTCTTGCGAGGTAACAGCAAACTAAAAACAACGCTTTCCACGACAGAAAACGTGAGCTCGCAATCCAGCGGCAGGTTCAAAGGGGAAGCGTGAACTGTTCAAGGACAAAAAGCAAATCCCATGGAGGCACAGGGTCTCTAATAGGAGGCCTAAGGTGCAACACTCCCCTAAGAAATTCCCGAGAGGCGTCCACCTGAGCCACTGTACGATTTCCCACCGGGAGGTGGTAAGCCGAAATGGCACAGAGGTGCACTTTAATAGAGGAGTAGGCTAGACCCGAATGAAAGAGGGAGAGCAAATATTCTCATATTACTCCCACAGGACAACCCTAAGGGGAAAGGTCGCGTGCTCGCGACATAACTAAAAGCAGGCGCCATTTCATGGCGTGCGTGCGTGTTGTCGGGCTTTCTGGCTGAAAGGACTTCTGCAACCTCTTGCGGTGACCCGTGACGCAAAATGGCTATGTCTCTAGGAGCCAAGCATGCAGGTTCAAGGAACGAGGTCCAGGTGGACAAGTGAACCCTTCTCCTGAGACAGTAAGTGGGAGCTGAGCGGCAACGGGAGCGGGGGTTCCCGAGATAGTTGAATCAACAAAGGAACCAAATCTGTCTGGGCCAAAATGGGCCACTAGGATCAATATTGCGTGCTCCCGCGTAGTTTGAGAAGAACTCTGAATCAACGGGAAAGGAGGGAAAGTGTAGAGGAATCTGTTGGCCCAGGAGAGGGATAACGGCCTCGCCAGAAAACACCATGCCCTGGATCTAGCGAGCAAAAATTGGGCAGTTTTGCGTTGATGGGGAGGCGACAAGTCTAGATCTGAGTTCCCCATCGAAGAAACAGATCCTCTGCTACCTCTTGAAGGAGTTCCCATTCGTGACTCTGGCCTGAGAACCACTCAGGCCGCCTGCAACCGTGTTGTCCACTCCGGGAACGTGCACAGTGATCAGATTCGCTACCGTGTCTGATTACCAAATCCCACACCTCATGGCCTCCTGCAAAGGGGGTAAGAGTGTGCGCCTTTGTTTGTTGAGGTAATACATCACCGCCGTTGTCTGTCTGAAGCAGAAGAGTACACGGTGGATAACTGACTGAAAGGCCTGCAGGGCATAGAGGACCGCCTCATTTCCAGCACGTTGATGTGAAGGTGAGCTTCCATCTGGGTCCACGTATCTGGGACTTTACCCTCGCCCAGGTGCCCCCACCCAAGACCGGAAGCGCCTGTGGTGAGGGTGACTCCGGGACGGGCGCAATGAATGGGACGCCTGATGAGAGCGTACCCTGGGCTGCCACCACTGCCAGTCTTGAATCACTCGAATTCGTGAGTCTGACCGGATGCTGCAAGTGGTCTTGCCTTTGGTCCCATTGCACTTTGAGCATCCACTGAGTAATGCGCATGTGGAGTCTTGCGAAAGGACAGTAGGAATGGCCGCAGCCATGTGTCCAGCAAGCAAAGGACCGACCTGGCAGGTACAACCTTGCTTAGTGATAGGTCCCTTATGAGGGATCTGATGCGCTCGCTCAGTCGGCCGGAAGAAAGGCTCTTCCTGAACAGTGTCCAGAACTGCTCCTATGAACTGCAGTTTCTGGCGACGGTACCAGGAGAGACTTCTGTGAATTATGAGGATGCCCAGGGATCGGAACAGATCCTGGGTGCTCTTGATTGCAAGAAGTAACGCCTCTGGAGGCGCCATGAGAAGCCAGTCGCCCAGGTATGGGAACACGTGAGTGGCCCTGTCTCCCCAGAGACTGCCACCCACTGCCATGCACTTGGTAAAGACCTCGTGCGGAAGACAGTCCGAAAGGAAGGCTCGGAACTGAAGGTGGTGGTCGAGAAACTCAAGCGCAGGGAACCTCCTGTGTGCCTGAGCCATAGGATGTGCAGGTAGGCATCCTGCATGTCTAGAGACGCTAAAAAGGCTTCTCCTGTTTGAGCATGGGGATAAGACCTGGAAGGGTCACCATGCGGAATCTCTTGGTGACCGGCTACATTGAGGTCGCTGAGGTCCAAGATTGGACGGAGGTCCCCTGTTTTCTGGGAACCAGGAAGAAGTGGAATAGTATCCTAGTCCTCTCTGAGTTCTCTGGGACGACTTATCGCCTCCCTTCGTAGTAGCACGAGTACTTGCCAGATCAAGCTTTGTGCTGACCCTGGATACCGGAGAGCAAAGGAGGCCTCGAGGGTGGCTTTCCCGCGATTCTATGAAGTGGCCTAGACTGACCAACTGGAAGAACCCACCTGTCGGTGGTAATGGCCTGCCATCCCGGCAGGAAGTTCGCAATGCGACTCCCGACTATAAACTCCGCTGATCCTGAGGGGCGGGCCGGGCAAGGAGTCAGGCTGTGGCGGCAGATGGACCCGCTGGCTGGGCCTGCTTAGGAGAACGCTGGCCTCGGCTGGCGGGGTGTTTGCCCTGGGCTCTACGAAAACCAGAGCCCCTCTGAGGTGCAGCGGAGTGGGTCTGTTGCCTCTGCGTCCGCGCACGAAAACGGCTTTGGTTCCTACGAAAGGAACCAAGCTTAGGTCGGTACATGGCCTGAACCGACCTTACCGCCTTCCCGGCCTCTTGGAGTTTGGTAAGGATCTTTTCTGTAGGATTACCAAACAATACTTCTCCCTCAAAAGGGCGCCCAAGATGTTCTTTGACGTCTGGGTAAAACCGAGACGCCGCAACCAAGAGTGTTCTCGGAGGCAAACGCCAGAAACTGCTGCTGGGCGGATGAGTCCGCTGGAGTCACACGCGTTTTAAGCACTTGGGTCCCCACGCCTGAACCCATGGAGGAGCTGAAGCATCTCTCCTTCTGCTCACCGGCATCTTTTCAGCCGCTCAGACCCTGTTCCCACAAAGCGCTCTGGAACTGAAACCATGTGGGTTAAATAGTTCAGGGATCTGATGGCGCAGGTAGCGGAAGCATAGCGGCGCCTACCCAATGCGCCCAGTTGCTTGGACTCTGGGTCCGGTGGCAGGGTGTCAAATGTTGTGGCCTCTGAGACCGGTCATGTGAGGCTGTGATGACCAGAGAATCGCCTGAGGATGCTGCGTCAAGTACTGGTCGCCCCAGGAGCCTTGTACAAGCGATCAGCTTTCTTCGGTCTCGCCGAGGTGTGACGCTTCACTCAGCCTTGGTGACGCCCACGAAGTGTCAACCAAGGGTGGTACCACCACAGGCTTGGGGTCCTTTTGTCAAGATATTTGGCGAGTCGCACTCTTTCGGGTCTAAGTCTTCAGCATCCCATCCCATGTTCTCTTTGTATATGTCTATAATATCAAGGAACGAGGGATCATCCGGAGAGATCTAGGCATCTCACGGGTCCGGAGAAGGGATGGAGGAGGAGATGGGATCTAGAGGTGGAGTAGTTCGATCCTGTGTCCTCCGTGAAGGCGAACGCCGCCTGCCTCCTGGATCTCTTGGGGCTGGGGTGATCCAGCAGAGGATTTCGACGGGAGGTCTCGCGTTGTCAGGTCTCCCCTGGAGGGCTCCAGGCCCCGGGAGGAGGGAACACGGCCTGCCGACCCCGATGGCGAGGGGGGCAGGAACCGGAGTAGGAGGAGGAGGAGGAGGAGGGAGGAGGAGGAGGGGAAACCATGTCTTTTAATGGTATCCCACCAGTAGGTGAACAGATCTTTCACCCACTAGAGAGAGAGGCCCGACGACGGCCCGGTGCCGGTGGGCGGCCGCCGGGTCCTCCCGGGCGCCGGCTCCACAGTAGGGCTCTGTAATGGCGAGGGATCCCTGGGAGTACCTATGGGATCGGGTCGCCCGCCTGGTCCTCGGGCTGCTCTAGGTCCTCCTCCGAGAGGCTCCTGACCGATGTCGGTCGGAGGCAACAGGGCCTTCTTCTTTCAGGAGGGCGGGCGCCGGGTCCTCACCGCGCCCGCTGGGATGGTACGGTCGGCGCCGTCAGCCGGGCCGACAGCGCACCAGGGAAGAAGGGCGCACGGCTGACGGCTGTCGAGCCGCCGCCTGGCCAGGCCTTTAGTTGGGGCGTGAGCTCCAACGCCTTGGCGTGGAGGCACCGACGATTATCTGACGCCGGGTACCGAGGAGCGGAACCCGACTTGCGGTGGTGATGGTGTCGCTCGGACTTTCGCCAAGGCCCTGGAAGGGGGGAAGGCCTGGCGGATTTCTCTGAGATGAAGGTTTCTTGATTGCAGCCGGGGAGATTTCAACCGAGCTACGGGACTCAACCCCAGAAGGGGACCTGAAGGGGCCTTCTCCCTCTTCTCCGCGTGCTTTGTGGACCCTGGAGCTTTCCCTTGAGGACATGGTCTTCAGTTGTTCCTCCAGAAGAAACGCCTGCAAAGACCTCTGACGCCGGATCCGGTACGGCTATTGAACCCTTGGCAAGAAGGACAGGCCCGGCATCGTGGTTCGGGCCTAGCACCGACGCAGGCCGCAGGGGGGTCCTTGAACGGGATCTCGCTTTCCATGTTTATTTCGGCGATGGCCTAAAGTTGGTGATGACATCAAGATCGTTTGAAGAGGATTCTGAAGATTTTCGAAAATTTTATTTAAAAAGAACTATTCACGGCCGCCGCTAGACTGGTGGTAAACCAAGGGGTCAGGTAGCTAAGTTGACGGGCGGAAAAGAATCATGGAATCTGGCAGAACCGCCTCTTTTGTACCACGCCTGACGCCGGAGGTGGGACCGACGCTGGGGCGGTCCCCGCTGTAGTTAGCTAGCTAGAATTTTTCCGTGGGGTCCTGGCGCCTGGCGGCTTCAGTCCTAATGGTGTAACCTGCTGCAAGAGCTGTGTCTCGAAGTAAGATCAGCAAAAGCCACCAAAGAGCTCAGGCTGGCTCAAGGAATTAAGAAGGGGGAGAAGAGCTTCTTCAGGTACATCAGGGAGAAAAGGAGCTGTAAAGAACAGATAGTAAGGATTAAGAAGGACGGGTGATGGGTAGAGAAGGGGGGAGAAAAGGCAGAAGCACTTAATGACTACTTCTGCTCGGTATTTATGAAAAAGAGAGGGGGAGTGCTACCCAAGGGGGAGGGGTGCAGTAAAGGCTGGGGAGGGAGTGACAGATGGGGTGATCACAGACGGTAGATTGCTGGAGGGCTTGAGAGCACTGAGAGTGGACAAGGCACCAGGGCCAGATGGCATTCAATCCAGGGTACTGAAGGAGTTAACAGAGATCTTGGCAGGGCCCTTGACAGGCCTAGTCAATGCCTCACTGAATTTGGGATAGACTGGAGGTTGGCTCACATGGTTCCCCTGCATAAGAGCAGCCCCAAAGATGAACCATGGAACTATAGATCAGTGAGCCTCACATCTATTGTGGGAAAGCTAATGGAAATGTTCCTGAATGAGAGGCTGGTGTCCCTGCCGGAGTTCAATGGGCTGTAGGACAGTAGACAGCATGGCTTTGTTGCAGGCAGATCCTGCCAAACCAGCCTGGTAGATTACTATGACTGGGTAACTAGGCAGATGGACAAGGGCCATGCAGTGGATGTCCTGTACCTGGACTTCAGCAAGGCATTTGATTCTGTGCTGCATGGCAGACTTGGAATAAAACTTGGAGGCACGGGGCGGGAGCAAAAATTGTGGGGTATGTGACAATCTGGCTGCAGGGAAGGCAGCAGAGGGTGGTAGTGGAAGGGGAACTCTCATCCCCAAGGGCAGTAACGAGCAGGGTTCCACAGGGCTTAGTGCTGGAGCCAGTGCTATTTGGGATATTTATTGCAGACATTTCCATTGGCATCAAGAGTAGGATCAGTCTGTTTGCCGACGACACCAAGATAGGGGTGGTGGTGGATGACACAGTGGGGTTGCAGAATTTGCAGGAAGATCTGAAAGAGCTGGAGATTTGGTCAGACACTTGGCAGCTAGGGTTCAATGTCAAAAAGTGTAAGGTACTGCATTTTGGGGCAAAAAATCCAAGGAGAAACTACCAACTGGGGGGGAGTGCAGCTGGCGGAGACTGAGGAGAAGGATCTGGGGGGTGGTCATCATGGGATCAATTAACAACTCGGCACAGTGCAGGAAGACAGCAGCAAGGGTCAACAACATGCTGGGTTGCATCGCAAGGGGAATAACATCGAGAAGGGGGAAGGGATTCTGCCGCTGTACAGATCATTAGGTAGACCTCATTTCGAATACTGCATGCATTGCTGGTGCCCGTACCTGAAAAGGGACATTAAATTACTGGAAGGGGTGCAGTGCAGAGCAACTAAGATGATCCAGGGACTGGGGGACTTACCATATAAGAGTAGACTACAGGAACTGAACAAGTACTCACTGGAGAAGAGGAGAGACAGAGGGGATATGATCGAGACATTCAAGTACATGAGAGGGATAAACAAGACTGGTACGGAGGGGCTATTCAGGGTAAGGGTGGGGAGGGACACTTGAGGCCATGACATGAGATTGAAGGGGGAAGGTTCAGGAGGGAAATGAGGAGACACTTTTTTTTTTCTTTTTTTTTACAGAGAAGGTGGTGGCAGGGTGGAACGCGTTACCAGCAGAGGTGGTGACCTGTAAAACAGTAGGCTGCTTCAAAAGGGCTGGGACAGAGCAAGAGGGAGGATAAAGGGAGGGGTAAGGAGGGAGGGGCAGCTGCAGAATAGGGCTGCTAGCTGCAAAATCGAGCAGACGCGATAGACCAAATGGCCTTTTTCTGCTGGTAAATTTCATATGTTCGTATGCAAATAAACTGGCAGGTAGATGGTTTGATTTAAAGTAAACTCAGACACCACCTTAGGAAGAAACTTAGGACTGGCATGTAAAGACAACCTGCTTTGTGAAAAATCAAATAAAGATGCTCACACATTACAGCCTGTAGCTCTGAAATCCTTCAAACGAAAAAATTACTCACTTTAGTAATTATGTTTCTTCTAGTGGAGTCTTGCTGTATTCTGACTATTGCTGTTAGTCCCAGCCATTAAACTGCCCTGGAGAACAAAGGGTTAACTTTCTATGCAGAGCATAGAATGCTGAGCTCGAGCTCAGTTGAGGTCTCTGTCTGGAGCCCTTTGAAATCAAACCGTCAGATTCTTACGAGCAAAAACTCACTATCCTATGTGGAAATTGTAAAATTTTTACTAGCCAACTGGCAACAAAAAGTTTTGGATTCCCACAGGAAGACTCAAGTCGAGAAACCCAAAACCAAAAACCAACCCAAATAAGAATAATAATAAAACAAACACCCAAACAAAAAGAAGAGGGTGTAAAAGGAGCACCCCGAGGTGCAACACTGCACCTGCCCACCCCACTTCCCAAAAACAGGTTCTGAGTGAGAGGAGAGGCAGGGAGGGAGGTCAGAATACAGCAAGACTCCATTAGAAGAAACATAATTACTAAGGTGAGCAATTTTTTCTTCAAACAACATGAAGTCTTGCTGTATTCTGACTATTGCAGACTACTGCCAGTACCTCCATGGAGGAGGGACAGAACCTACTTGGGAATAGGCTCTGAAGTACTGTTGTGTTAAACCGAGAGCATCACTCCAGCCTGGATATCCAGAGAGTAATGCTTGGTAAAGGTATGGACTGTTTTCCAGGTGGCTGCTTGACAAATTTCTAAGAGATGAATATCCCTGGCAGCAGCCAGGGAAACAGTTGTACCTCTGGTGGAGTGAACCCTCAGGCCTGAGGGTGGAATTGTTCCTAGTTTCTCATAGCAGAATTCTATACAAGACACAATCCACCTGGCAATAGTTCTCTTGGTGGCAGGTTTGCCCTTACCCACTTCTCCATAAGTGAGGAACAACTGGAAGGAATTAGACCTGAGACCCTTGGTATGCTCTATATAGTAGCTAAGGGCCCTTTTAACATCTAAACTGTGTAGCCTCCTGTCTCCTGAAGAGAACGATCGGTGAAGAAAACAGGGAGAGACATAGACTGATTCAAGCGGAAATCTGAAACCACTTTGGGCAAGAACCTTCTATTAGTTCTAAGGACCACTTTATCCCTACGAAAGGAGATAAAATCAGGTTCCACTGACAGGGCTTACAATTCACTGATACGTCTGGCAGAGGTAATGGCTACTAAAAACACAGTTTTCCAAGTCAAGTGCTTAAGCTTTGCTGAGGACATAGATTCAAAGGGAGGTTGCATAAGTTGAGCAATGCAAACATTTAAATCCCAGGCAGGGGCAAGGTCTCTAAATGGAGGATTGGTATGAAGCAATCCTTTAAAAAATTTATGGAACACAGGATGAGATGATAGTGAGGAAGACTTCCCCACTGACAGAAAAGCAGAAACAGCTGACAAGTGTACTTTGAGAGTAGCTGGTCTGAGGCCTAAGCCATTCAGATGGACCTTATAATCCAGAACTGTAGGCAATTCAGCAGTGTCAGGGGAAACATGTTTCTCGGAACACCAAATGCTGAATTTCTTCCATTTGAAGTTATAGGTTTTTCTCGTGGTGGGCTTTTGAGAGGCTCTGAGAATGTCCAGAACTCCCTGAGACAGATGCAGATCTGAAAAATGAAAATTACGTACCTACCGTAATTCTTGATCTTCTTGGACGAGTCTCCACCACTCATTCACACACTAGTGAGATTAGCACGAGGCACTAGGACCCATCGAGCAAACTTTTGCTGGAGGGTCGGCGCGAGAGATGGCGCGGGAGGCACGGCAGATGAGCAGCGGCTCGAGCGGCAATGACTATCTCGGCGACGACTTCTCCAACCGCCTCAAGTACCTTTTACCAAGGAGGTGCAGCAACTAACGAAAGAGTAAATCTAACTCTAAAAACGGACATAAGACAGTCCATACGACCGCAAGAAGGGTCAGCAAAGAAGTCTTCACGGCCTAAAGATTTGAGGGAGTGAAGACCAACACAGCGGTGAGCTCGGGGATGGAGGGAGAGTGAATGAGTGAGGAGACTGTCCTAAGAAGATCAAGAATTACGGTAGGTATCAATTTCATACCTTCCTGGACATAAGTCTCCACCACTCATTCACACTAGTGGGAGAGTACCAAGCTGATAATCCCCAAAATGGCGGTCAGGAGAGCCAGGCCACGCCACTAAGATAGAAGTCCATTAAGGATAGTTCTGCCGAATGCAGAATGCCGCCTGGCATGAACATCCAGTGCATAATGCTTAACGAAGGTATGCACTGAGCTCCAGGTGGCGGTGTTGCAGATATCTGCAATTGGAACATTGCGAATTTCAGCTAGGGATGCCGCGACCGCCCTAGTAGAGTGAGCGTACACTCTACCACTCTACCTTCTAATTTAACTTGAGCCATGGAATAGCAATGTTGAAGGCATGCCACTAACCATGATGAGATGCATCTGATAGCGACAGGTTGACCCAGCCGGGTGTCGCTGAAAGAAACAAACAGTTGCTGAGTCTTGCGAAAATTCTTGGTTCTATCTAAATAGAACCGCAAGGCTCTCTTAACATCCAAGGAATGAAGAGATCGTTCCCCTTCATTTTGGAAATTAGCAAAGTAAGAGGGAAGTACCAGAGGTTGGTTTAGATGGAATTCTGACACAACCTTGGGAGAAATTTAGGATGAGTACGGAGAACTACCTTGTCTTTATGGAATACAGTATAATGGAGGGTCCGTGAATCAGGCATGTATCTCAGAGACCCTGCGGCTGAGGTAATGGCACCAGGAAGGCAGTCTTCCAGGTAAGAAATTTAGCTCACAGGTAGCTAGGGTTCGAAAGGCTTCCGAGTGAGCATGTCCAGCACCAGGTTAATGTCCCAGGCTGCAACTGACGCTAACAAGGGTCTGGTATGAAGAATTCTCTAAGAAATCTCTTCACCATAGGTAACTGAGCCAGAGTCAAGGAAGAAACCAGCTCATGGAACGCTGAGATGGCACTAAGGTGAACTTTAACTGTGGAGTACTGAGACCTGAGTTTGATAGGTCCAAAAGATACTCCAGAATCTTGTCAGAGGACAGGAAAAGGGATTCCAAGAGAACTTTGTCACAATTAGAGAGAAAAACGCTTCCATTTGGAAGCCAGACGCTGGTGGCTGGCTTCCGAAGCAGCCAGAAGGATGTCTGAGACTCTACTGAGACGTTGAACCGATTCTACTTCTACCTCTTCAGGAGCCAAGCATGAAGGTGAAGTGATTTCAGGTTGGGATGGACCAACGAACCCTGAGTCAAAAGACTGATTTGCAAGGGAAGTGGTCTCGGAGAGGCTGCCAACATACTGTTGAGTAGAGGAAACCATAGTTGCCGAGGCCAGGAGGGAGCAATGAGAATCATTTTGGTCCCCTGAGACTCGAACTTGAGAAGTACTCTCTGATTAGAGGAAGCGTGAAAGCGAAGAAAGCTGCTTTGTCCACCGCAGCCTGAACGGATCCTGACAGAAAATGCCAGGCCCTGGATTTCTGGAGCAGAAGAGAGGCAGTTTTATGCTGAGGGGATGCAAAAGGTCCAGGTCTGGAGTCCCCACTCTTTGAACAGTGACCGAGCACGGTTGGATCGAGAGACACTGTGAGGGTCTGCCTCGTTCTGCTGAGGTGATCTGCTAGGTTGTTTGTATACCTGGCAGATAAACCGCTGAATCAGAGACTTGTGCTCAAGCACCACTCCCACACCCTCATTGCTTCCCGCAAAGGGGATAAGAATGAGCACCGCTTGCTTGTTGATGTAATACATCACAGCTTTGTTGTCCGCTTGAAGGAGAATGTTCTTTGTGACAAAGGACATCCTTCAGAGCTCGGATCGATAGAGGACCGCTCTCATCTCCAGGACATTTATGTGAGATGAGTTTCAACTGAGTCCATACACCTTGAGTGTGGAGGGAGGACAGTGAGCTTCCCATCCCATTAGCGATGTTGTGGTGATGGAGATCTGATGATCCGGGGAGCAAAGGGAATCTTTCCAGGAGATTGCTCTTTGAGACCACCAGGTGAGAGACCTTGAAGGGCCCGCACCTTGATGGGATAAGACTGGGGGTGAGAGGTCGGAGACCACTGAGTGGAGAGCATCCATTGGGTGGTTCTATGTGCAACCGGGCCAGGGGTACAGAACACCGAGGACGCCTATGAGACCCAACATGCGTGCATCGAGAGAGCTGTAACTGATTGGTTCTCCCCGATGTAACGGGCCATCCAAGGGATGCTCGAGTCTTCTGTCCTCTGGAAGGAAAGCTCTCATGAGAGGTGTCTAGAAGCGTCCGTATGAAAAGGAGCCTCTGGGAGGGCTGCAGTTGTGATTTTTTTAAATTCAGCAGAACTCCCATGGACGTAAGAAGACGAGAAGTTGTTTGCAGGCTTCCAAAGTCCCTTGGCTGTAAGGGCTTGCTAGAAGCCAATCGTCCAGGTAGGGAAACACTTGGAGTCCGATCTTCCTGAGATGCGCCGCGAGAACTGCACAACACTTTGTAAAACCGCGCGCCAAGGATAGCCCAAAGGGCAGGACTCGAACTGATAATGCTGACCCAAAGCTACAAACCTGAGGAACTTGCGGTGGTCGGTGGATGGGGATATGCTGGTAAGCGTCCTGCATATCCAGGGAGGCCAGCCAGTCATGCTGATGCAGCAAGGGTAACAGGGTACCTAGGGAAATCATTTTGAATTTCTCCCTGGGGAGAAATTTGTTTAACTTTCTGAGGTCTAGAATGCGGTGCATCCCCAGATTTCTTTGAACTAGAAGTAAAGGGAGTAGAACCTCTGGTTTCTCGTAGATGCGGGGCACCGGTTCTATTGCCCTGTTGTTTAGGAAGGCCCTGGATCTCGCGGTGAGGAGGTCTGATTGAGAGGCCGACAACCTGGGTTGTCGTCTGGGAGGACAATTCGGGGGGTTTCCAAGAAATTGAGAGAATAACCCTCGCGAATTATCCGAAGGACCCATTTGTCCGTTATGGACTTCCACTGGTTGTAGAAGTACATCAGACGACCTCCCACCGGAGGAGAAAGTTCCACCGGCTCCACCTGAGGGCCAAAAGATAGGAGCCATCAAAGGCAGCGCCATTACCTGCTGCTGAGCATCATTCGTGAAGCCAGAAGTACGCAGCCAGGAATGGCCTTAGTACAAATACCTGCAGCCGCTGAGCGAGAAGCAGTGTCGAAAGCGTCCATGGCGGCTTTGACCTGTTGGTTATTGACTCACTACCTCTAATAACGGTCAGAAGAAGCTCTGACTCGGAGTCCGAATCTGGAAGAGCTTCAACCATTCTTTTGATAGAGTGCCACAGGATATACTTTACTGAGAAAATAGCCTTGATAACTGGCAATACGATACTTAGAGTGGAGGCAGCAAAGACTCTCTTACCTAATGTATCAATCTTACGAGATTCTTTGTTAATAGGTCGAGCTGTAGTAGTTTGAAGAAGAACGACCTTGTCATTCTCTGCCAGGACTACAGTAGGATCCGCAAAGGCTTGGGATGCCAAAATGGGACGATCCTTGGGAGCTGAATATTTCATCAATGGATTTAGCCACTGAGGGAATAAGAGCAGGATTATTCCATACCATTTGAGACAGCGTCTCAAGGAAGGCTGGATCGGAGGAGTCAAATCTGAGGGATCTCCAAGCATGAAGATACTGAGTCTTAATATCTTCCCAGGATCGATGTCTGTAGTCTGGAGAGAAAGAGTGGATCTCAGGTTCCTCAACAGAGACTAAAAGGACAGGTCCTTGACCACAGGCTCTGTAGCAAAGAAAGATCCTGTTTCCTCCAGTTCATCACCCAACCGAAGGTCTGGGTCAGGCTCAACATCATCTCCTGATGGTCCAGGAAGGACTGTTTGGACAGGAAAGGAGTGAAAATTAGGAGAGGAGGAAATAGCAGAGAAACAAGGAGAGTCCCCGAGGGCCCCCGGCGCCGAGAAGGCAAAACGGGTTGAAAATGGCACCGTGGAGGGGCACGGCGCCGAAAAGGCACGCGGCCCGCGAGCGCCAAGACGGGCGCACCGACGGCGCCGCCAGACCAGCGCGCCGCCAACGGCACCGCCAGACAAAGCGGCGCCACAAGTTACATCAAGCGGCGCCGCCACATCAAGCCCATCTCGGCATCGGACTGACCGCTGTCGGAACCCCGCTGAGGAGAAGGAGGCTGACCGACTCCAGCCCGCTGACTGAACAGCTTTCAACAAGTCTCCCTACCGCTACCTTATTCTGCTCATGGTCGACTCCGTCCAGTACAGACTTCTTCAAATAAGTTAAATTTAAAATATTAGAAAAATTTAACGAAAATAGAATAAAACTAAGCGATACTACTATCGTGAAAATGTTACAAAAAAATAAACTGAAAACTATGCGCTAGTTTGAAGTTTGACTCCCGACAGGTGAGCAACGTTGTCACTGAAGCGCACTCGACGGCGGGAAAAAAGGAACTGAGGTGGTTGGAGGGTCGTCGACGAGATAGTCATTGCTGCTCGAGCCGCTGCTCACGGCGCCGTGTGAATGAGTGGTGGAGACTTATGTCCAGGAAGATCTCTAACTCTTCAAGAGCAATACCTTGAGATTGAGAGACTGAAGATTGGGGTACCAAATCCTCCCCTAAGATGAGGTTAACAAGTTGTAATTCCTGGGAAGAGACAGGGGAAGATGGACTGCTAGGGACAGCAACAAGGGGTACCAAGGCTGTCTGGCCAAGTCTGGAGCAATCAGAATCACTTTGCAAGGTTGTGACTTTATCTTGACTAAAACTTTCCACAGTAGAGGAAAGGGAGGGAAGGCATACAGAAATTTTCCTTCCCAGCTCAGAATCAGAGCATCCAGAGGGACTGAGCCCAAGACTCGGGGTCTACAACAAAAGAGAGGAAGTTGGTGATTGTCTGGGGCTGCAAAAAGATCTATCTCTGGAGTGCCCCATCTTGAAAAAATCACCTTCAAGACCAGAGGGTCCAGGGACCATTCGTGATGGTCCTGTGAGATCCTGCTCAGTGCATCTGCTAGCACATAGTCCTTCCCTGGAAGGTGGACTGCTATCAGAGAGGTCTGCAGAGAATTAGCCAGGGACTACAACTTCATGGCTTCTGTGCACAAGGCTGTAGACAGAGTGCCTCTCTGCTTGTTGATGTACCACATGGTAGTGGTGTTGTCTGTTCTGACTTGAACCACCTTGTTCTGCACTGACTGAGAGAAAGTTTGCAGGGCCAGAACAACTGCCCTGAGTTCTAGGAGACTGATATGGAGAAGAAATTCCTGAGGGGACCACAGTCCCTGGGCAGTGCGGGCCCCCAGATGGGCTCCCCAGCCCAGAAGGGAAGCATCCGTGGTAAGGACCACTGAATGAGACTGAATGGCAAATGGGACCCCTTGCCTTAAATTGTCCTGATCCTGCCACCATTGAAGGGCTTGGATCAGGGTCCGAGTCACTGGAATCAGTTTGGTACGGGAATCCTTCCTTTGGGACCAAAAGGTCCTCAGATGGAACTGAATGTCCCTCATCTGGAATCTTACCCCTTGGACCACTGCTGTAGAAGCTGCCATGTGACCCAAGAGCTGGAGGAAATGCCTTGCTGGTCCAGACACCTGAAGACTGAAGGAAGAAGCCAGTTCTATAAGAACTCTTGCCCTTTCCAGGGAAAGAAAGGCTCTTGCTTTGACAGTATCCAGCTCTGCCCCTATAAAGGTAAGGGGCTGCACTGGCTCGAGAATTGACTTGGGAAGGTTGGGAAGAAATCATAGAGAAGTGAGCAGTTGCTGGGTCACTTGCAGGTCTGACTTGACTTGGTCTGGAGACTGGCCCACTATGAGCCAGTCGTCCAGATATGGAAAAATGGAAATCTTTTGCCTTCTTAGAAAGGCCACGACTACTGCCAGGCACTTTGTGAAAACCCTTGGGGCTGATGTTAGACCAAAGGGCATTGCTTTGAACTGATAGTGGCCTGAGGGCAACTCGAATCTGAGGTACTTTCTGTGGGAGCACCTGATGGGAATGTAAAAATAGGCATCTTTGAGGTCCAGGGAGGGAGGCTAGCCAGTCCCCTGGCCTTAGAGAGGGAAGAATTATTCCCAGAGTTACCATGTTGAACTTTGGTTTTAAAAGATGTTTGTTCAGGTATCTCAGGTCTAGGATGGGTCACCACTCCTCTGTCTTTTTTGGGGTAAGGAAGTATCTGGAGCACAGACCTTTTCCCCTGTGTAGGACAGGAACTCTCTCTATGGCTTCTAAGGCCAGAAGAGATGAAACCTCTGCCTCTAGAGCAAGGGTTTCTGAGAGACCTGCAGGTGGAAAAGATCTGGCTCTCATCTTCGGAAATTTTTTGAAGCTAAGAACCAGTCCCTGGCTTACTACTTCCAGTACCCACTTGTCTGAGGTAATACACATCCAGTCCTGGACAAAGTAAGCCAGCCTGCCCCCTACTGGAATAGGAGAGCTGACCCGGGCAGACCCATCAGAGTGTCTGCTTTGCAGGGGCCTTAGGCTGAGGAGTTGATGCAGCCCTGCTCATCCCCCTTCTGCCTCTCCCTCTGAAGAACCTTCTCTGTGAAAAGGGAGAAGAGGCCTGTGCTTGGTAAAAAGACCTATGAAAAGGCTTGCCCCTGCCCCTAGACTGCTGCCTTTGAGGAGTTGCCTGCCTCTCCTTGGCCTGAGCACTCCTATAAGTGGTCCTGTACTCGTCTATTTCCTTCATGTAATTCTCTGTCTGCTCCCCAAACAGAAAATTACCAACTATAGGAAAATCCATGGCCTTAGCTAGTACATCTGAGTCAAGCTATTCTCCGAAGAGCCACAGATGTAGCCATGACTCTTGATGACACATCACTGGAGTCCACAGTAGCATGAAACTGTACTTTTGATGCCTCAGTCTCATCTGCAGCCACCTCCTCCAGCTCCTTGGCTAGCTTGGGGGAGGCCTGTTTAGCCAGTGCCAGTACAGTGTCCCACCTGGACTTCTGGTACCTGGCTGTATAGGCCATATAATTCACCTGCCTGAGTCCCAAGGAAGATGCCATGTACTGTTTTTTTGCCATGGCATCAATCTTCCTGGAGTCTTTGTCTGGGAGGGCGTGAAGCCAAGGGAATGTTTGCCTTGTCACAGGAAGCAGCCTGCACTACCCCAACATGGCTGCACTGCTGATTTAAAAACTCCGTATCTGAGCCTCATAGTGTGAACCTCTTGTCCATCCTTCTGTCAACAGGAGGTACAGAATTGGGAGACTTCAGGATTTTTTGTGTCTGCTTCCTAAAGGATTTGTGAAGGGGGATAGACAGTCCCCTGGACTCTGGGATGTCCATCATTTCCACATAATCAGGCTCCTCTTGATCCTCCATTGCCTCCTCCATAGGGAGCTGGAGGGTTTACGCCACTTTTCTGTAAAACAGAAAATGGGAAGGGGACTCAGAAAGCCTAGGAGGGGAAACACCAGAAGGTCTGTCTGGGAAGATGCCCGGTTCAACAGGCACATCCAGACTTTCACCATCGTCACCATCATCTTCAAACTCCCCCTCCTCCTCAAACTCAGGTTTATAAAAATCTTCAGGGGTATAATCTTGAACCGGGGGAACTGAGTGAGCTGAACCCCTGCCAAAAGGTGCCGGGTCGGTCGGAACCGGGCGAATCGATTCCACAATCCGAATCGCTCTGGCTATCTCCTCGGCGGTCGGAACATGAACCTCTGGATCCAAACCGGTCGATTTTTCTTTGCGTTTCCTTTTTGTAGGAACCGACCCCTCAGGATCGGCTCTCCTCTTGCCCAAAGAAGTATTGCCCTGGTCAGAGGGCACTCCTTCTGGTTCAGTCAGAACCGAACCGGGCTGGCCATTCGAATCAGCGGACTTCTCGGCCTCCTTTTCCTTCAATCAACCTAATATCTTTTCAAGTGTAGATTTAGGAAAATTTTTACAAATTTGGCAGTCTGTATCGAGGTGTTCAAACCCCAGACAATAAACACAGGTGGTGTGGGGATCGGCCTTAGCAAAGACCTCCCCACGCTCACTGCAGTGTTGAAACCCAGTGGGCCCGTCTTTTTTCTTGGGTTTCTCAGACATGGCCAACCTAACCAAACTTACCCTTTTTATGGCAACCGCCAGGCAAGACTTCCTTATCAGTTCCTAACCGTGTCATGGGTATCGTAGAAAAACATTAAAAACACGTTTGTTTGTTTTTCTAGAACCGATAAGGACCGGTAACCACACTCTAAAGTAGAACACAAGGATTCACTACAAGTGATTGGTTCAGCCGAACCGATCTAACACTTTACAATTTCCACAGAGAAATCAGAACAAAACCTATCTATTACTCATGGTACCACAGACAGAGACTGAACCGAATGTGCGGAAATAAATTCGGTTTAAAACCGACAATTTAACCGAGACTTTAACCGACTTTCGAACCTATCTGAAGGAGAAATCTCCAAAGCGGCTATTCAGTGAGGTGGAGTAAAGAATCTGACGGTTGGATTTCAAAGGGCTCCAGACAGAGACCTCAACTGAGCTTGAGCTCAGAATTCTATGCTCTGCATAGAAAGTTAACCCCTTTGTTCTCCAGGGCAGTTTAAAGGCTGGGGCTAACTGCAGTAGTCTGAATACAGCAAGACTTCATGTTGTTTGAAAGAAGTAATTGCAAACTGAAAACACTTTCCAAGAAAGAAAGCGTAAGCCACAAGACACGGCTGCCTCAAAAGGAGCCAAAGTAAGCTTTTCCAACACAAAATTCAGGTTCCAACCTGGGACTGGATTGTGGATAGGACGCTTTAAGTGTAGAATACCCCCTTAGGAACATACTGGCCACCTGCAGCTGGGCAACCGTACAACCCTCAGTAGATGCATGGAAAGCTGAAATGGCAGCCAAGTGCACTTTGAGGAATACTGCAGGTCTGCATCTGATAAGTACAGTAGATAATCCAGAACATGGTTAACTAGACAGGTAAACGGATCCAAGTGATGAGAAGTGGCCCATAGAGCAAACTGCTTCTACGTCATGGAATAAGTAGATCCAGTGAAAGGCTTTCTGGCAGCCACCAGGACATCAGCTACTTTTTGGGAAACCCCAAACCTAGCAATGGCTATGTTTTCAGGAGCAATGCATGAAGATGAAGAGATCTGAGGTCCGGATGGACCGGAGTTCCCTGTTCCTGAAAGAGTAGGCCCTTGCATAAGAGCAGAGGCACTGGTGGTTCCACTGCTAACTGTTGTAGTAGGGGAACCAGATCTGATGAGGTCATAGAGCAGCAATGAGGATCAGAGTTGCCCCCTCTATCTGGAGATTGAGTAGCACTCTCTGAATTAGAGGGAAGGGAGGAAAGGCATACAGGAGCCTCCTCTTAGAAGAGAGGGACAATGTGTCTGACCAGAAAACTCCAGACTCTGGAGTAAGCGAGCAGAAAAGCAGCACTTTTGCATTGTGTGGAGTTGCAATAAGGTCCAGCTCTGGATGACCCCATCTGTCAAACAGGTCTTCTACTACTGAGGTCAGCAGTTCCCACTCATGCATCCTGGAATGTGACCTGCTTAGCCTGTCTGCCAAGACATTCTGGATGCCTGGAAAAAAGTACTATTGACACTTCTAGACCGTATTCCACAGCCCAATACCAGACTTTCATGGCTTCCCTCCACAAGAGGTAAGAAATGAAAATTATGTACCTACCATAATTCCTGATCTTCTTGGACAGAGTCTCCACAACTCACTCACACTAGTGGGACTACACTGGAGATGGCAGGACCCATCAGGAGCCAAAAATATTCAGGAGTGCTGGCGTTGAGGTAGGACTGCACATGCGTGGCGCCACCAGGCTGGCTTGTGCCACATAGGCTATCTCGGTGTCGAACCGCCAACCGCCTTAGTACCTTTTTTTACCGAGGAGGTGCAGCATAAACTAATCTAGAAAACTAACTTAACACGGACATGAGATCATCTGTATGACCCACATAAGAAGGGTGAGCTCAACAGTCTTCACAGCCCAGCCAACAAGGGAGTGAAGACTGAAAACAGGATGAGTGAGCTCGGGGAGATGATGGGTGGGCGTGTGAATGAGTGGTGGAGACTTCGTCCAAGATCATCAAGAATTACGGTAGGTGTGTAATTTTCATATCTTCCTGGACTGAAAGTCTCCACCACTCATTCACACTAGTGGGAGAGTACTGAGCTAAAAACAATTCCTCAAGAAGGGTGGCAGGAGAAAGGAGCTCACTTAGGACAGAAGTCCATTAAGGATTGTCCTGCCAAAGGAGGAATGCTGTCTGGCATAGACATCCAGGGCATAGTGCTTCATGAAAGTGTGCACAGAGCTCCAAGTGGCCACGTTGCAGATATCTGCAATGGGTACATTCCGAATCTCTGCCACGGATGCGGCGACCACTCTGGTAGAGTAGGTTTACACCCTGCCTTCCAGCTTGACTTTCACCATCGAGTAGCAATATCAAAGACACGCTACCAGCCAGGCTGAAATGCACTTGATGGCCACAGGTTGACCCGCCTGGGCCATGCTGAATGAGACAAACAGTTGCTTAGATTTGCAAATCTCTTTCGTTCTGTCGATGTAGAATCGCAAAACACTTGGAAATTCTCAAAGTAGGTCGGAAGGACCAAGGGCTGGTTCAGTGGAATTTCTGAAACTACTTTGGGAAGGAATTTAGGGTGAGTCCAGAGAGCCACCTTGTCCTTGTCAAATACTGTGTATGGGTGGTTCATGACCAGGGCATGTATTTCAGACACCCTGCGAGCGAAGGTAATGGCCACAAAGAAGGTAGCCTTCCAGGTCAGAAGCTTTAAGTCGCAGGTTGCTAGAGGCTCAAAAGGTTTACGGGTGAGCATGTCTAGCACAAGATTGATATCCCATACGGCTACCGGTCTCCTGACTGGTGGTCTAGTGTGTAGGATACCTTTAAGGAATCTCTTACCTAAGGGCAACTGAGCCATTGACATATGGTGTACAGGCACGTGGTAGGCCAAAATCACGCAACAGTGCACCTTTACTGTCAAGTATTGCAGTCCTGCATCAACAGGTCTAGAAGGTACTCTGACACCTTGTTTGGTGAGCAAGTAAAGTGGTGGGTCCATGGCGGGCTTTGCACACCAAATGGAAAATCATTTCCACTTAGCCGTGTAAATCTTCCTAGTGGATGGCTTATGCGCTGCTAGGAGAATGTCTGAGATTCTCTGAAAGACACTGAACCTAACCACTTCTATCTCTTCAGGAGTCAGGCATGGAGATGAAGGGATTGCAGGTTGGGATAGACCACTGGACTTTGTGTCAGGAGGTCCGTCTGAAGGGGAAGTTGTCACGGAGGACCCCCCCCCCCGACACTCTGTTGATTAACGGAAACCATATCTGATGAGGATAGTATGGGGCAATGAGAACCATACTGCTCTTCTTCACCTCTAACTTGAGAAGCACTCTCTGAATTAAGGGAAGAGGAGGAAATTCATACAGAAAGCGCCTTGTCCACCGCAGTCTGAATGCACCCTCACAGAAAGCGCCAGGTTCTGGATTTCTGGAACAGAATAGAGGCAGTTTTGCATTGCATGGGGATGCAAAAAGGTCCAGGTCCGGAGTACGCCACTCTTTGAATAGCAACTGCACAACATTTGAGTCAAGAAAGCACTCGTAAGGATCCGCCTCCGTTCTGCTGAGGCAATCCGCCAGATCGTTCTGGATTCCTGGCAGGTAGAATGCCTGGATCAGGGCTTCATGCTCAAGACACCATTCCCACACTCTCATGACCTCTCTGCACAGAGGGTAAAAGCGTGCTTCACCCTGTTTGTTGATGTAGTACATCACAGCCTTGTTGTCCATCTGAAGGAGAACTACTTTGTGACAGAGGACATTCTTCAGGGCTCAGGCAGCATACAGGACAGCTCTCATCTCCAGGATATTTATGTGCAGTTGGGACTTGTCCTGACTCCACAGGCCCTGGGTGTGGAGGTCCTCACAGTGAGCTCCCCAGCCGGTCAGAGATGCATCCGTGGTGATGGTGATCTGCGTCTCCAGTGGGGCAAAGCACAAACTTTGGAGAAAGTTGTCCTCTTGAGCTCACCAGGTGAGTGACCTTGTTAGAGGCTCTGTCACCTTGATGTGGAAGGACTGCAAATGCGTGGTCAGAGACCACTGAGTGCTGAGCATCCATTGTGTGGTTCTCATGTGCAAGCGGGCCAGGGGCACCGTGAACACGGACTATGCCATGAGACCTAGCATGCGCTGCATCGAGAGAGCCCAGGCCGACTTGTTCTCCTTGATGAAGGGTGGTCAGGTAGCAAGGTCGCATGATGGCACGCCCTCTGAAATTTTTCTTGGCGGCGTGTCACTTTTGACCTCTGAACAGGTGCGCAACCTTGGGATTGTCCTAGACGACAGGCTGACCCTTCAATCTCAAGTGTCGGCCGTTGTCAGGACTTCCTTTTACCATGTTAGGAATATTGCCAGAGTGCGTCACCTTGTTCCGTCTGACTCTCTAACAACGTTGGTCCACAGTTTTGTGTCCTCGCACTTGGACTACTACAACGCCCTTTACCCAGGTGCTGCGCAAACTGCACTGGCTTCCTATACGGTGGCGGATCACCTTCAAAGTCATTTTATTGACTTTCAAAGCCCTTCATGATCAGGGTTCGACCTATCTGAAAGAACTTCTGGTGCCTCACTGCCCTGGCCGATTGCTCCGCTCAGCCGACGAGGGGTTGTTAGAGATTCCAAGAGTGAGTTTAAAATCTTCTGGTGGTAGAGCATTTTCTTATGCCCCACCCACTCTTTGGAATTCTCTACCACGCTGGTTAAGGGAGCGCACCTCCGTGGAGGTATTTAAGAAAGATTTAAAAACTTATTTGTGGCACTTGGCTTATCAGGATGATTAATGGAAGCTGATTGCAAATATTTTGCTGATTGTATGGATGATTTTATGGTTTGTTTTAATATGCGATGTTTTAATGAAATTATTTATGATTGAAACTGGCATTGTAAGTTGTGATGTGATATGTAAAGAGCCTTGATATTTTGAAAGGCGCTCTAAAAATAAAGTTATTATTATTATTATCATGAAGCGAGCCATCTGGAGAATGTCATTCCTCCTGTCCTCTGGGAGGAAGGCTCTTAACCTGAAGGTGTCCAGGAGAGCTCCTATGAAGAGAAGTTGTTGGGAGGGTTGAAGCTACGATTTTTTCTATTCTATTCTATTCTGCTATTCTATTTTCTATTCTATTCCGCGCCAGAAGTGCAAAAAAACATATTGGGGCAAGAATGTGAAAAATGACAGCTGTAATGTTCATAAGGAGGTGTAAAAAAATACCAGTGTTGAAAATCTGGAATAAAAATATTACAAATTCACGAAGTTACATGTGTGCATGGAAACTGTGTAATGCACGCTCGTAACACAGACATCATATGGACTTTTGTCACCAAATTTTCAACACAGGTACTTTGAGACCTCCGCTCATGAACAGTGTCACTGTGATTTTCGTAATCTGTCCCAAACACTGATTTCCCACAGCGACCGCACTATTCTGCACCGGAAGTGCAAATATGCATTTCAACCAGGATGTTGAAAATGACAGCTGTATTGTTCATGAGGAGGTGTAAAAAAAATACCAATGTTGAAAGTCTGAAGTGACAATATTACAGATTCGAGAAATTACAAGTCTGCATGGAAAATGCACAACGCACGCTGATAACAGTCATTATATGGACTTTGGTCACCAAATTTTCAACATAGGTACTTTGAGTCTTCCGTTAATTTTTTGTATTTATTTATTTATTTGTAAGTCAGTTTACAACCTTTGAGCCAGGGGCTCATTTCCAAAAGTACCTCGTCACATTGAGGACAAACAACAAATTTAGGTTACAGAGTATAGGTAGCTGAAATTGGCGTTACACAAGTTGATTTCATACATTGTACAGTCTAGTGGCAATTACAATAATACAGCAGACACAGGCCTGTTATAGCATAGGTATGGTGCACAGGGGGAGAGGTGGAGGGGGGTGAGGTGGAGAGCCGCCCGGCGGGCGTTGTCATGTGTGGAGAGGTCGAGGCCACATTTAGAGACAGAAGCAGCTACGAGTGTTAAAGAGTTGACTCCGAAGGGCGGTTTTGAAGTTGCAGATTGTGGGGGCACTGGAGATGGGAGCAGGGAGAGAGTTAAACCAGGAAGGGGCTCTGTAGCAGAAGGACCTTTGACCATGGGTGGTCCTTGATCTGGGGACCAGTAGAGTGGTCTTGTTGGAGGTTTGTGTTGCGATAGTAGGTGGGGTATGGTGGATGGAGGCTGTCACCCCAGGAGAGAAGAGCCCGAGTAGGGTTTTTTTTGTGAGGAGGCAGGTTTGATAGCATAGCCGTTCATCTAAGTTAAGGAGTTTAGCCTCGTTATAGAGTTGACAAGTATGTGTGAGCCTGGGGGCACCAGTAATCAGTCTGCAGGCCTTATTTAGAGTGAGGCGAATTTTTTTGAGGGCAGTCATGTCGGCAGCACCATAGACTAGCAGGCCATAGTCTACAAGGGACAGTACTGAAGACGTAACAGCAAGCCGGAGAGCATCAGTGGGGAGGCAGTTTTTATGGCAGTAGAGGATGCCAAGCCGTGTATTAGTGGCGGATGTGAGGGCATCAATGTGGGTGTGGAATGTGAGGGCTGAATCGAAGGTAACCCCAAGGTATTTGTAGGAGCAGACTTGTTCAAGCGGTTGTTTGGTACTAGGAAGGATAGGGAGTGGGTGGTTGCAGGCTTTGTTTTGGGGGTGGGCAAAGAGCATAGTTTTGGCTTTTTTAAGATTAATGATGAGTCTGTGCTCCTTAAACCAGGCTTCGGCATCATTGTATGATTGTTGTTGGGAGTCCTGAAGGGAGATGGGATTGCGGTGGGTGGCAAAAATGACAGCATTGTCTGCATACATAAGAATTTTGCCAGAGCATGCACTGGGCAGGGTGTTTAGAGTGAGAAGAGAAGGAGGCCCAGGATGGAGCCCTGGGGTACCCCTGAGTGGATGGGACGGGTATCAGAGAGTGTCCCATTGATTTTTACACACTGTGAGTGAGCAGATAGATAGCTCGTGCACCATGCGAGGGGGCCAGCAGAGAAACCAGTGTGGCAGAGGGCATCCAGCAGAAGAGGGTGGGAGACAGTGTCGAAAGCCTTAGAGACGTCAACGAACACTGCACCAGCTAAGGAGCTGGTGTCCAGGGAGGAGTGTAGGAAACTGGAGAACTCAATTAGTGCAGTGCCAGTACTGTGACCAGCACGGAAGCTATGCTGCTCAGGGCATAAGATGTTTTGCTTAGTCAGATATTCAGTGATTTGAATGGCAACCACTTTTTTTAGGGCTTTGGGGGGGAGGATGGAGATTGGTTGGTAGTTGCTGGCGGAGGACCTGTCACCCCCTTTATGAATGGGCTTGACTATGGCTGTTTTCCAAGCAGTGGAAAATTGCCCCAGGCAGAGGGATCGGTTTAGTAGGCTGGTGAGCGGGGCAAGGACTTCATCCAGCACCAGCCTGAGAATACTGGGGTCCAGGGAGTCGCTGCCGGGACTATTGCCATTTAATGCTTTGATTAAGAGGGGACTGGCTTCCTGGGCAGATACCTTGCGCAGATGGAAGCTGGGGCGATGGAGGACATGGGGAGGTAGGCTGGGGGGAGGGTCAAAGAAATTAGTGGGGAGGACAGAGCCAAGGTCAGTGAAGGAGGTGTTAAGGCAGTTAGCTATGAAGGCAGGATCGGTGGAGGTAGTGCTATCAATAGTGAGCTGTGATGGGGGAGGGGGAGTGTGTTTTTCCATTTAGCTGTTTAATACTGTCCCAGAAAGTCCGGGCAGACCCCCAGGAGGAGGTGAAGGTGGCCTGATAATGGTCAGTCTTGGCTTTACGGACAGCCCAAGAGCACCTGTTCCAGGCAGCTTTGTAGGCTTGTCTATCAGCCAGCTGGCCCGTTTCAGTGGCAAGGTGCCAGAGGTAATCCCGATTTCTAAGCATTTGTAGTAGGGCAGGGGTAACCCAGGGTGCATTATGTTTTTTGGATCGAATTTTGGTGAAGGGTGCAAAGAGGTCACAGGCCTTGTTGAAGGTTTGCGAGAAAAAGGCGAGGGCAGTATCAATGTCGGGTGCATGATGAATGGGGGACCAGTTAATCTGGGCGAGAAACTGTTTAAGTTTTTTCAGCCCACCAGGGCAAAGGCGCCTGCAGAGTGTGGTCTAGGCTTTGGGTTTGGGAGTGGGGGCTGCCCAAAGAAATAGGATAGGGGAGTGGTCACTTAGGGAATCTGGGAGGACCTGGATGTTATGAATTTTTGGGGGGCGGTTGGTGATAATTACGTCCTGAAGGGTACTGGTTCCTCTTTTTGGGTTTACTCTAGTGGGCTGGGAGATGAGTTGCGTCAGGTCTTGGGCAGCGAATGAGTCTTGGATCGTGGAAGAGGAGGCGCTGAGCCAGTTTACGTTAAGGTCCCCAACTAGGATTTATTCCGCCCTGTGGTGGAGGGGTGGCCAGATATTCAGTTATAGATACCAGCGTTGGGTTCTGTTTTTTGGGAGGAACGTAGGCAGTGGGGAGATAGAGGGCCCCTGGAGGGGTCAGGAGTGAGTTTGAGGGCAAGGGCCTGGGCCCCTTTTACAAGGGCGGGGGCAGGGAGCACTTGTCCAATGATTCTGTCCCTGGTGCAGATTGCACAGCCTCCCCCTCGTTTGCCTACTCAGTCCTCCCGGTATAGGGTATAGCCTGGGTGGGAGACAAATGAGTCAGGGGTGGATTTGGACAGCCAGGTATCAACCAGGGCTATGATGTCTGGTTGATGTACCATGGCCTAGTACTGGAGGGCATCACATTTTTTCAGTAGGCTGCATATGTACATGGAGGTTATTCGTAGTCCAGTGGGCCTAGCAGGTGGGCTGGAGGGGGCAGGGCCTGGGTTATGATGTATGTTGCCAGATAGGAGTAGTAGGAAGACCAAGGCTCTGGTCAGGGGGTGGTAGTAAGTCAACTTCCGGGGTGTACACTGGGATGGGGAGGAGGCCATAGTGGAACAAGGAATGGGAAGGGTTCGAAGGGTTGGGAGGGCAAGGAAGAGTTGCAACCATGGGGAGCCAGGATAGGCAGTGGGGGGGGGGCAGCTAGGAGGGGGTGCCGTGGGCCAGGGTACATGGTCAGTGTAAGGTGAGATCGGACTAACTCAGAGGGAGTTGGGGGTGCCAGGACAAGTGGGCCTGGGAATATGTCTGGCTGATGGGATGTAGGTACTAGCAAGTAAATGAGGGAGAAAGCGTGGATATCACTTTGGAGTAGTGGTAGGGTCACGGACTCTGGGGACAGGGTACAAGGTTCAAGACCCTGATAGGGCAGGTGAAATAGGACCTGGGTGAGAGTGGGGATCCACGTTCTGGGTCACTCAAAGCAGGCTCATGAACAGTGTCACTGTGATTTTCGTAATCTGTCCAGAACACTGATTTCCCACAGCGACCACGCTATTCTTTGTCAGAAGTGCAAAAATGCATTTCAGCCAGGATGTTGTAAAATGACAGCTGTACTGTTCATGAGGAGGTGTAAAAAAATACCAATGTTGAAAATCTGGAGTGAAAATATTACAAATTTGCAAAGTTACGAGAGTGCATGGAAACTGTACAACACATGCTTAGTAAACAGTAATTTTTGATTTTTTGCAACAAGGCTTTTGAGAATTATCTATCGAATAGTGCACTGTCGCTTACATTGTCCGAAAGGTGATTCCGCATGGACCGCTAAATCACCTTTCGAACCGATTAACGAAACAACAGTGCCACTGTTCATGAGGTGGGCTTTTAAAAGCCTATGTTGCAAATTTGTTGAAAACAAAATCCAAAAATGCCAGAGATAAGCACCAACGTTGAAAAACCCTATTTATGCCATCATACAGCTTACCGGCATTTCTTCAGTTCACGGTAGGCTTTGAAGAGTGCAGACGTGTTCCCGGTCCACCGAACATCATTGTGCTGAGCTCCAGAGGTAAGTATGGGTTGGGGGGTGTGGGGAGGTGGGTGCACAGAGGGTGAGAGTGGATTGGAGGAGCTACTGGACTCACCAATGGACTGTTTTCTATTTTATAGAGTTAAAAAAACATTGTGGAGTTTTTTTTTTTTACAGGAAAGGACACCACGTACCTACCAGAATTTTTGATCTTCTTGGACGAATCTCCACCACTCATTCACACTAGTGGGATTATCGCCGGAGGCACTAAGACCCATCGGGAGCAAACTTTTTGCTGGAGGGTCGGCGCGAGAGACGGCGCCGCGAGACACGGCGCCGCGAGCAGCGGCTCGAGCGGTAATGACCATCTCGGCGACGACCCTCCAACCGCCCAGTACCTTTTACCAAGGAGGTGCAGCGAACTAACGTAAAGAGTAAACCCAACATTAAAAAACGGACATAAGATAGTCCGTATGACCCGTGTAAGAAGGGTCAGCAAAGAAGTCCTCACGCCCAAAGATTTGAGGGAGTGAAGACAATACAGCAGTGAGCTCGGGGATGGAGGGAGATGAACGAGTGGTGGAGACTGCCCAAGAAGATCAAGAATTACGGTAGGTATGTAATTTTCATATCTTCCTGGACATAAGTCTCCACCACTCATTCACACCAGTGGGAGAGTACCAAGCTGATAATCCCCAAAAGGCGCAGGAGAGCCAGAGCTCACGGGTTCAAGATAGAAGCCCATTAAGGATAGTTCGTCAATGCGGAATGTCGCCCAGCATGAACATCCAGTGCATAGTGCTTAACGGTATGCACTGAGCCCAGGTGGCGGCGTGTGTATATATCTGCAATTGAACATCATGACTTCCGCTAGGGATGCCGGGATCGCCCTAGTAGAGTGAGCGCACACCACCTTCTAATTTAACTTGAACCATGGAATAGCAATGACGAAGGCATGCCACTAACCATGAAGAGATGCATCTAATAGCGACAGGTTGACCCAGCCGGGTGTCGCTTGAAAGAAACGAACAGTTGCTGAGTCTTATGAACATCCTTGGTTCTATCTAAATAGAACCGCAAGGCTCTTTTAACATCCAAGGAATGAAGAGCTTGCCCCTTCATTTTGGAAATTAGCTAGGCAGCGAAGTACCAGAGGTTGGTTTAGATGGAATTCTGACACAACCTGGGAAGAAATTTAGGATGAGTAACGGAGAACTACCTTGTCTTTATGGAATACAGTATACGGAGGGTCCGTAACCAGGCATGTATCTCTAGAGACCCTGGGGCTGAGGTAATGGCCACCAGGAAGGCAGTCTTCCAGGTAAGAAATTTTAGCTCACAGGTAGCTAAGGGTCTGAAAGGCTTCCGAGTGAGCATGTCCAGCACCAGGTTAATGTCCCAGGCTGCAACTGGACGCTTAACAGGGGTCTGGTATGGAGAACTCCTTAAGAAATCTCTTCACCACTAGGTAACTGAGCCAGAGTTAAGGAAGAAACCGCTCATGGAACGCTGAGATGGCACTAAGGTGAACTTTAACTGTGGAGTACTGAAGACCTAAGTTTGACAGGTCCAAAAGATACTCCAGAACCTGCCAGGAGGACAGGAAAAGGGATTCCAAGAGGATTTTGCACACCAGAGAGAAAAACGCTTCCATTTGGAAGCGTGACGTTGGGTGGCTGGCTTCCGAGCAGCCAGAAGGATGTCTGAGACTCTACGAGAGACGTTGAACCGATTCACTTCTATCTCTTCAGGAGCCAAGCATGAAGGTGAAGTGATTTCAGGTTGGGATGGACCAACGAACCCTGAGTCAAAAGACTGATTTGCAAAGGAAGTGGTCTCGAGAGGCTGCCAACATACTGTTGAGTAGAGGAAACCATAGTTGCCGAGGCCAGGAAGGAGCAATGAGAATCATCTTGGTCCCCTGAGACTCGAACTTGAGGAGTACTCTCTGGATTAGAGGAAGCGGTGGAAAGGGGAAAGCGCTTTGTCCACCGCAGTCTTAACGCATCCTGACAGAAAATGCCAGACCCTGGATTTCTGGAGCAGAAGAGAGGCAGTTTTATGCTGAGTGGGGATGCAAAAGGTCCAGGTCTGGAGTCCCCACTCTTTGAACAGGGACCGAAGCTACGGCTGGATCGAGAGACCACTGAAGGTCTGCCTCCGCTCTGCTGAGGTGATCTGCTAGGTCGCTTTGTATACCTGGCAGATAAACCGCTTGAATCAGAGACTTGTGCTCCAAGCACCACTCCCACACCTCATTGCTTCCCTGCAAAGGATAAGAATGAGCACCCTTTGCTTGTTGATGTAATACATCACTGCTTTGTTGTCCGCTTGAAGGAGAATGTTCTTGTGACAAAGGACATCCGTCAGAGCTCGGATTGCATAGAGGACCGCCTCATCTCCAGGACATTTATGTGGAGATGAGTTTCGAACTGAGTCCATACACCTTGAGTGTGGAGGAGAGACAGTGAGCTCCCATCCCATTAGCGAGCGCCTGTGGTGATGGAGACCTGATGATCCGGGGAGCAAAGGGGAATCCTTCCAGGAGATTGTTTCTTGAGACCACCAGGTGAGAGACCTTCAAGGCCCGCCACCTTGATGGGATAAGACTGGGGTGAGAGGTCGGGGACCACTGAGTGGAGAGCATCCATTGGGTGGTTCTCATGTGCAGTCGGGCCAGAGGGACAGTGAAGACCGAGGACGCCATGAGACCCAACATGCGTTGCATCGAGAGAGCTGTAACTGATTGGTTCTCCCTGATGTAACGGGCCATTCAAGGATGTCGAGTCTTCTGTCCTCTGGAAGGAAAGCCTTCGCTGAAGAGGTGTCTAGAAGCGCCCCTATGAAAGGAGCCCTGGGAGGGTTGCAGTTGAGATTTTTTCAAATTCAGCAGAACTCCCATGGACGTGAGAAGACGAGAAGTCGCTTGCATGGTTTCCAAAGTCCCTTGACGGAAGGGCTTGCTAGAAGCCAATCGTCCAGGTAGGGAAACACTCGGAGTCCGACTTTCCTGAGATGCGCCGCGAGAACTGCACAACACTTTGTAAAAACTCGCGGCGCCGAGGATAGCCCAAAGGGCAGGACTCTGAACTGATAATGCTGACCCAAAGCTACAAACCTGAGGAACTTGCGGTGGGTCGGGTGGATGGGGATATGCTGGTAAGCATCCTGCATATCCAGAGAGGCCAGCCAGTCATGCTGATGCAGCAAGGGTAACAGGGTACCTAGGGAAATCATCTTGAATTTCTCCCTTGGGAGGAATTTGTTTAACTTTCTGAGGTCTAGAATGGGGCGCATCCCCCCAGATTTCTTTGGAACCAGAAAGTAATGGGAGTAGAACCCTGTGTTTCGTAGATGCGGGGCACCAGTTCTATTGCCCTGTTGTTCAGAAGGCCCTGGATCTCCGCGTGAGGAGGTTCTGATTGAGAGGCCGACAACCTGGGTTGTCGCCTGGGAGGACAATTCGGGGTTTCAAGAAATTGAGAGAATAACCTCGCGAATTATCCGGCGACCCATTTGTCCGGTTATGGACTTCCACTGGTTGTAGAAGTACATCAGATGACCTCCCACTGAGGAGAAAGTTCCACCGGCAGAGTGGATGGAACTTGGGCTAACGACTATAAGGTAGCTCTGGGAGCTTTAGGCCCCTGCGCTTGCTGCGCTCTTCTTTGAGGTTGGGCAGGTTGGCTTTATGGAAGCTTCCCTGCCTCTGCCTCGAAAGGACTGACGACTATGAAACTGACGTCTGTTCATATGCCCCCGAGAGGGGGCAGGCGGAGGTCTGGCCAACTTAATGGCCGATCTAGTCTTCTGAGTGGCCTCTAAGGCTTGCTCCACCTGAGAGCCAAAAAGAAAGGAGCCATCAAAAGGCAGCGCCATCACCTGCTGCTGAGCATCATTCGTGAAGCCAGAAGTACGCAGCCAGGAATGGCGCCGAGTACAAATCCCCGCGGCTGCTGAGCGAGAAGCAGTGTCGAAAGCGCCCATGAATGCTGACCTGTTGGTTATTGGACTCAATACTCTAATAACGGTCAGAAGAAGCTCTGACTTGAACTCAATCTGGAAGAGCTTCAACCATTCTTTCATAGAGTGCCACAGGATATACTCATACTGAGAAAAATAGCCTTGATAACTGGCAATAAGCATACTTAGAGTGGAGGCAGCAAAGACTCTTACCTAATGTATCAATCTTACGAGACTCTTTGTTAATAGGTCGAGCTGTAGTAGTTTGAGGAAGAACGACCTTGTCATTCTCTGCCAGGACTACAATAGGATCCGCAAGGCTTTGGATGCCAAAATGGGACGATCCTTGGGAGCTGAATACTCTTATCAATGGATTTAGCCACTGAGGGAATAAGAGCAGGATTATTCCATACCATTTGAGACAGCGCCTCAAGGATGGCTGGATCGGAGGAGTCAAACTGTAGGGATCTCCGGCATGAAGATACTGGAGTCTTAATATCTTCCCAGGATCGATGTCTGTAGTCTGGAGAGAAAGAGTGGATCCCAGGTTCTTCAACAGACTTAAAGGACAGGTCCTCGACCACAGGCTCTGTAGCAAAGAAAGATCCTGTTTCTCCACTTCATCACCCAACCAAGGTCTGGGTCAGCTCAACATCATCTCCTGATGGTCCAGAAAGGACTGTTTGGACAGGAAAGGAGGAAAATTAGGAGAGGAGGAAATAGCAGAAAACAAGGAGAGTCCCAAAGGTGCGCGCGCCGAGACGGCAAAACGGGCTGAAGATAGCATCTGAGAGGCGACGGCGCCAAGAGGCACGTGGCTCTCGCGAGCGCCGGGCGGCGCCTGGGGACAACGGCACGGCGTTGCCGACGACGCTCGCGAACGGCGCTGCCAGACGAGCGCCGCTGGACGACGCTGACGATCGGCGCCAAGAACGGCGCAGGTAACGGCGCCGCCTATCCAACGGCACCACCGGGCAGCACCGCGAGACCACAGGGCGCATGGATGGCACCGCAAGACCCAGCGGCACCAAAACGGGCGCCAATAAGCCAACAGACCCTGCGGAAGGCGCCGGAAAAGCCCCAGAAACCTGGAAAGCTAGAGAAGGAAAAAAACTAGAGATAAGGGCATCGGTGAGGCCTCGCGCCGCAGCCATGTGAGGGGGGAACACTTTGAATCGGAGTCGCTGGCACCAAGAAGGCGCCACGCGACTAGGAAGGTCCAACCGCCTACCTGATCACCGGAGGGCCCGAGGGCCCGAGGCAACCGAGCCAGGCAGAAGAACCAACCTCGAGCCCATTGCTCCATAAGAGCGCCCACTGATGAAACTGCTCATCTGGAGTCCTACCTATAGGCGGGAGGGACTCCATGTCGAGGACGACGACACGGAAGTTGGCGATCCAAGAAGGAGACCGCAACTAGCAACGATAACCGAAAGGCCGACAAGACAGACATACCCAGAGGGCTACCTCGAGTGATGCCTTTTTGACCTGTGGGTCAAGAAGAGCTCGAGCCCATCCCGGCATCGGACTGACCGCTGTCGAACCCCGCTGAGGAGAAGGAGGCTGACCGGACCCAGCCCGCTGACTGAATAGCTTCACATAAGTCTCCCATCATTACCTGACTGCTCATGGTCGACTCTGCCCAGTAGGCCGAGACTTCTTCAAGTAAAATTTAAATATTAGAAAAATTTAACGAAAATAGAATAAAATTAAGCGATACTACTTATCGTGATAAAGTTACAAAAAAACAAACTGAAAACTATGCGCTAGTTTGAAGTTTGACTCCCGACAGGCGAGCGACGTCGTCACTGAAGCGCACTCGACGGCGGGAAAAAAGGAACTGAGGCGGTTGGAGGGTCGTCGCCGAGATGGTCATTACCGCTAGAGCCGCTGCTCGCGGCGCCGTGTCTCGCGGCGCCGTCTCTCGCGCTGACCCTCCAGCAAAAAGTTTGCTCCCGATGGGTCTTAGTGCCTCCGGCGCTAATCCCACTAGTGTGAATGAGTGGTGGAGACTTATGTCCAGGAAGATCATTTGGCACGCTGGGGTGGGCTCCCAGCGTGCCACCTGAGTGTTTGTGGGAGGGGGCTATAGCCGATGGGGATTGGGCATCCTGTCGGCACACAACTAATTGGGGGCATTATGCCGCCGGCAAATTAACTGGGAGGGGCATGCCGACAGGGGATTGACACCACTGTTGGTTTGTGCACAGCCGCACACAACAAACTGCAACGGGGAGGATCATGCCGATGGGGAGTGGGCCTCTCATTGTCGGGGGACATTATGCCGATGGGGAGTGGGCTTCCTGGCAGCAAACGAACTGGGAGGGGGATGCCGACAGGGGACTGGCACCCCTTCATTTTTTTTTTTTTTTAACTGTGAGGGGAGTCCTGGCTCAGCACTTTACACTGCTGTAAGCTACAGCAGTGTGAATGTGCAACCAGGAATGCAATGCAGGAATGCAACTTCAAAGGACTGAGCCACGCCACTATTGGTGCGGCTCCATCCTTTGAAAAGTTGTCCTGATCAGCCCGAACAGCTGAACATGAGTCACTGCCAGCCTGCCAACTGATTCGCCTGCCACTGACCTGCCCCTACAAATGGAGCTCTCCACTGGTCACACCGCTGTAAAGCACCTAGCAATGAGTTTGTCTGCACCTGCATGCCATGACGAACTCAAAAAGGGGATGTGGGTATGTGTGGGGGAGGGGGGAACCTTTTCTAAAGGTATTTCCAAACAGGAGGGATATGGCAGGAATTTAAGTTAGAAAAACATATTTACACCTGATCCTCATTTTGATTTTTATTTCCACATTTATCTTTCATCTCAAAAAGGCTTTAAATCCCATCTTTCATTGAGACCATTAGGCCTAACAGTATTAACTGTAAAAATCCAGCAACTTTCTCTTTTAAGCAATACATTTGGTCTGTTTCCCCCTCTTTCTGGTTTCTTGACCCATTCCAAGGCCATAAACCTGAAACTTCCTAGTCAGATGCATGACTTTCCAAGAAATGTCTCTCTACCGGGTATCTGTTCTCTGATTCACAACTGAGTTTACATGCTAGCTGCTGCTGTATTCGCTTTTTAACATTCTGATAGTTTTGCCAATATAAACAGGGTACAATCACACTAAAGGACATATATCACAAAAGTAGTACTAAATGTAATAAAGTCCTTATTTGTATACTCTCCCATTTGGTGTAATGAATTCCATTCACGTTTGCATAAACTGACAGACATTACATTTTTCCATTTAAACAATCCTTTTGGTTTAACGGATAAACATGAATTTTGTACTGGATCTTCCTTATGAAATCTACTGTGTACCAACTTATCTTGAAGGCTGGCCATCTTTCTAAAAGTTACTCTGGGTGAATCATGCACTAATTTTTTAAGGAGCTGTCTGCTTTCAAAACCCCAATTTTTCCACACCACATTCCCTATCAGTCCTGATGTTCTATTATATTCTAATGACAAAGTAATAGGTTCCTGTTCCATTCTTGGATGACTTAGTGCAAAAGTTGTATTTCTGTATAAAACCTTTCTGTGTTTTACCTTTAACTTTTTCATATGCATTTCTCAGAAGCACATCATTATAGCCCCTCTGCTTAAATCTGGCCATCAAATCTTCTGCCTGTTTAATAAGTTCCATATCACAAGTACTGTTCCTTCTTATCCTGATAAACTGGCTATATGGAATAGAATCTTTTAATTTTACTGGATGGGAGCTGCCTTTTCTTAATAATGAATTTGTAAATGTTTCTTTTCTGTACACTTTAGTTGTAATGAATCTAGTGCTGTTTCCACTCAAAGTAATATCCAACAACTCAATTGGCCCTGGGTCATTAATGTGTGTGAATCTTAAGTTTCTGTCATTATCATTCAGCCAATGCAAAAATTCAGTCACACTCGTAGCATTTCCATCCCAGATACATGGACAATCGTGTACAAAGCGACCCCGTTTTATAATATTTTTGAAAAATGGGTTATTCACTGAATCCAGTAAAACCTCTTTTTCCCAAAGGCCCATAAATAAATCTGCATATGAAAGGGTCATTGAGGGCCCCCATCGCAGTGCCATATGCCTGATTATAGAACACGTTATCAAATTTAAAATAGCCGTGATTCAGCACAAAATCTAAGGCCTCTGTTAGAAATTCCACTGGAGCATAGGTTTCTAGTTTGTCCCTCAATAAATACAACTCTGCTGCTCTAACACCATCTCTGTGTTGTATCGAGGTGCACAATGCCTCAACAGCCACACAAGTCCACCTATAATTTGATTCCCAGCTAACATCTTGAAATTTTCTTATAGTATCTCTCAGGTAAGAAAGAAGTATAGTCATGTTGTGCTGCAAAAATACATATAGAAACTGACAAAGATGCTTAGTTAGGGACCCCACCCCTGAGACGACAGGCCTTCCAAGGGGTTCGACAATATTTTTGTGGATCTTAGGCAAACAATATACAGTTGACGTGACAGGGAACTCACAATAAAGACATTTAAATTCAGAATCTGTAATATCTCTTCTACATTCCACTGCCTCTAATAATCTGAATAATTATTTTTGACAAGAAAAAGTAGGATCTGTATGTAGCCTTTTATGGTTATTAACATCAAAAAGCAGCCTTTTAACCATATCCTTATATTTATTTACTTCCATCAAAACCACATTTCCCCCTTTGTCCGCTGTTTTAATCACTATATTGTTATTCTCCATGAGCTCTTTCATGGCTTTCTCTTCTGATGGAGAAATATATTTTCTCACTTGCATTGTTGTTTTGCCAGTAACTATTTTACTTTAAACAGAACTGTGTTCTTGAAAATGAATATAGAATTATTTATTATAATGGGGCAAAAGTCTGATTTGCATCTGAAGAATGCCTGTCTCATTTCTAGAAAGTCAAAGGATAAGGAACCTGTCCCCTCATCACCTTCCATTAGACTGGTTTCCATTAAATCCAAAAGTGCATTCATATTAGCATCTTCCACTCCATTGGACTCATTTTCCTGATTGTCCTCCAAAACTTGTGCTGCTTGTAATAAATAATCAAGATCCTTGTTGACACTCACATTCACTATATACTCTGTAAAGCTCATCTCGTTATCAGAGTTTGAACCCCTTTGCCTGAAAAATACATAGAAACATAGACTTTGACGGCAGATAAGGACCGCTTTGCCCACCTAGTCTGCCCATTTCCCTACCCAGAGGATAAGCTGCAGATCCTATTTAACCAACAGCCTATTTCTTCCTGCCTCCCACAAGAATTGCCTTTTGTCTGTCCCATGCATTCTTGAATTCTCCCAGTTTTAGACCCCACAACCTCCTCAAGACGGCTGTTCCATGCGTCCACCACCCTCTCTGTGAAAAAATACTTCCTCACATTGCCCCTGAGCTGTCCCCCCTCTATCTTCAAATTGTGTTCCCTTGTTCTTGCACATCTCTTTTTTTGAAAGATGCTACCCTCTTGGACTTTGTTGATTCCACTGAGGTACTTAAACGTTTCTATCATGTCCCCCCTCTCCCTCCTTTCCTCAAGAGTATACATATTAAGCTCCTTTTAGCCCTCGCCGTATGGCTTTCTTGCCGACCCCTGCATCATTTTAGTTGCCCTCCTCTGAACTGCCTCCATCCTGTCTATGTCCTTGCGGAGATGGTGTCTCCAGAACTGGACGCAGTACTCCAGATGGGGTCTCACCAACTGTCTGTACAGGGGATAACAACTTCCTGTTTTCTGCTGGTGATGCCTCTCCCTATACATCCCAGTACCCCCCAGCCCTCCCTACCACCTTCTCACATTGCTTGCCAACCTTAAGGTCATCTGATATGATTACCCCCAGGTCCCTTTCCATTTTTGTTGTTGTTACTACCTCCCCCCCCACTGTGTAATCTTCCCCTGGGTTTTTGTTTCCCAGGTGCATTACTTGCACTTCTTTGCATTGAATCCAAGCTGCCATACTTCTGACCATTCCTCCAACCTTGCCAAGTCCCTTCTCATCCTTTCCATGCCTCCTTGTGTATCAACCCTGTTGCAGATCTTTGTGTCATCTGCAAAGAGGCATACTTTTCCTTCCAGTCCCTCTGCAATGTCACTTATAAAGACATTAAAAAGGACTGGACCCAGTTCAGAACCCTGCGGTACCCCACTAGTAACCTCTCTTTCTTCAGAGTGGACTCCATTTACAACTACCTTCTGTGTCCTGTTGTTCAGCCAATGTTTTACCCAGGCTACTACCCTGGGACCCACTCCAAGGCTGGTTAATTTGACTACTAATCTTTTATGTGGGACTTTGTCAGATGCCTTGCTAAAGTCTAGGTAGGCCATGTCCACAGCCCCTCCCTGGTCTACTACTTTGGTCACCCAGTCAAAGAAATCAATTAGTATCGTCTGACATGACCGTCCTGCTGTGAACCCATGCTGCCTTGGATCCTGTGTCCCACTGGCCTCTAGGTACTCAACAATTCTTTCCTTCAGAAGTGATTCCATAACTTTCTCTACCACAGAGGTCAAACTGACAGGTCTGTAGTTTCCTGCCTCTGTCTTGCTCCCACTTTTGTGAAGGGGAATCACATCAGCCTTCTTCCAGTCCTCAGGTACCACACCATCTTCCCATGATTTGTTATAAAGGGTAGTCAGTGGTGTCACTAGTCCTCTACTTAATTGTTTTAGAATTCTGGGGTGAATTCCATCTGGCCCCACTGCTTTGTCCACCTTCAGTTTTAGGAGTTCTTTCAGAATCCTTTCTTCTGTGAAAGGACTGGGATCGACCCCCCTCTCCAGAGTGCTTCTGTTAATTGGATTAGGCACCTCCCCCACTTCCTCTTTTGTGAATACTGAACAGAAGTATTCATTCAGTATCCCTGCTTTTTCACTGTCACCTCTGCCCACCCACCATCCATTCTATTCAGCCTCACTATTCCTCCCTTTGTCTTTCTAGCTCCTGATATACCTATAAAGGTTTTATCCCCTTCTTAACTGAGTTGGCTATCTTTCCTCAGTTTGTGCCTTTGCTATTCTGACTATCCTCCTGCTTCCTTCTGCCTTAACTGGTACAGTTCTCTGTCTTGCTCCTTCTGTGTTTCCTTATACTCCTAAATGCTATCTTTTTCTCCCTAACCTTCACTGCCACTTCTTTTGAGAACCATAGTGGCTTTTTCTTTCATTTTGATTTATTTGCTTCAAAGACTTGTTGCCTCTGTGATGGCAGTTTTGATATTTCCCCATTAGTTACTCCACCCCTCCTTCTAGCCTGTTTGCTAGTGCTTTTCTAAGGCACTCTCCCATCTTGCCAAAGTCAGCCCTACTGAAGTCCAGAACCCTCACTTTTGTATGGCTTGACTCTGTAGCTGAGTTTATCGTGAACCACACTGTTTGGTGGTCACTTGTTCCCAAATGGCTACCCACTTCTAGATCTGACATCCTCTCACTGTCCCCATTTGAGAGTACGAGATCTAAGATTGCTCCCTCACAAGTAGATTCCAAAACTAGCTGTCTGAGGCATGCCACCTGAAGGGCATCAAGAATGGCCCTGCTTTTGAATGTGGCTGCAGCAAAGGTGCTCCAGTTAACATCTGGCATATTAAGATCCCCCATCAACAGTATTTCCCCTTTCTCTGCCATCCTAAGTATGCCTTCTATCATATCCTTGTCCATTCCCTTCCCCTGACATGGGGGTCTAAATATAACCCCTGTGCAGACTGTGGTGCCATTAGTAACGTAGCCTTATTTTTCTAAATAATTTGAAAATGTCTACAAAGACTGAGAACTGGTTCACCTTCGTTGTTGGCACACAATTTAAACCTCATTTTAAAAGGGAAATCAGAGCCTCAGTAAGCTGGTTACTAAGTAAGTTTACAGTTTGTAATTGGCCTTCTTCGGTGCCCTCAATGTTCTTTTGGAACTGTCATTTACTCCCTCCTCTCGTTCTTCTACGTTTACTTCTACAGCGTCTACTTGGTTGTCCCTTCTTTGGCCTAAAAAAGGCCCTCCTGAAGCAGAAGCTGTATTTTTCATCAGGTCAATAGTTACAAACTTAGAAGTTTGCGCACTGTTAACAGGCTGATTTATGTTTTCTTTAATTTCTTTCGATGCTTGATTATGACTGCAGGACCTCCCTCTTTTACTTCTTGATCTCAGATTCTTAGGAAGTACATAGGCATTCCCTTCGTAATCTTTACTGTCTCTCAGAAACTTAGTTTATTTCCTTGCAATTATATTCCTCTTTATCTAGCTGCTGAAATTTTGGATAATCCTTGAATACTGCAATCACTGATTTTACTTTTTTGAGCTCCACTTCCAATTCTATGTAATCTTCTGTATCTTCTTCTTTTATTAATTTAGTGTATGCAATAGATGCAGTCTCTGAAATTTTAAGCTATGATTCTTAATGCTTAAAATTATCTAAACCACAAGAGGGAGTCTTGGTTGCATGGAGCCCATGAGGGGCTTGTACTTTATCTAAATAGGTCTCCAAAGACGTAATATTGTAGCTCAAATTGACCTCCTTAATTAAAAGTCTCTCTAGCTTCAGGAAAGAAGTTTTAATGTTACCTCCAATCAACGCTGTAGTTGCTGTATCAATCTCTCCAGCTTTTACTCCTTGGAGTTTCACCTTGGTCTGCTCTTTTCTTTGCTGCAGGTTCACAGTATGCTCTGAACTGAAGCTTGGGCTCTCACTGTCTTCCGGGTTGCCTTCACTCGTTGATGGAGCTGCAGATGCCGGGGGGGGGGCGTGGTTGAGGATTGGGGCCTCGCGGTGGCCGGTGGCTATGAATGCGGCCACCATGCATCGTCCCGTGGGTGCAGGACTGCGCCGGCAGGATACGCACCTCTGGCACATTATTCCCACCCCATGGAGAATCCATGCCAATGTTTGGAAACTTGAATGCCCTCTCTTCCCTGGGTGAAAGAAACTAAAAGCTGCTTTATCTTTCTGCAGTCCTTAGTTCAGAGCAGATAATATTTCAAAATTCTGTGCACATCTAAAGTATGGAGCAGCACTTCCCCTGAATTGGCACGCTCTGGAAAATACAAAGGGAGGTGTAGACATTGGTTTAGTGTAAACTCAGACACCACCTTAGGAAGAAACTTAGGATTCACGCACAAAGATACCCTGTCTTTGTGAAAATCAAATAAGGCTCCTCACACCAGAGAGCCTGAAGCTCAGAAATCCTTTGGGGAGAAGTAATAGCAACTAAAAACAATGCTTTCCAAGAAACAAAGCGTAACTCGCAAGACGCAGCTGGCTCAAAAGGACACAGGGTCAATTTCTCCAAAATAAAATTTAAATCCCAAGCCAGGAGAGGGATACGGATTGGAGGTTTTAGGTGCAGGATACCCCTAAGAAAAGTATGGGACTCATCTAGCTGAGCCACGGTATGACCATCCACGGGCTTGTGAAAGGCAGAGATAGCCGAAAGGTGCACCTTGAGGGAGGAGTACTGGAGGACTGAGTCCGATAGGGAGATCAGGTAATCCAAAATCTGGCTTAACAGTCAGATAAAAGGGTCCAGATGGTGTTTGGCAGCTCAGATGGCAAACCTCTTCCACTTCATGACATAAGTGGCTCTAGTGGCTTCCGAGCTGCCACAAGGACACCCACCGCCTTCTGAGAAACCCCAAACCAGGCAACTGCTATGTCATCAGGAGTCAAGCATGCAGGCAAAGGGACCGAAGGTTTGGACGGACCAGGGTCCCATGAGCCTGTGTCAGTAGATCCCTGCAGAAGGGCAGAAGCACCGGAAGGTCCGCCGCTAACTGCTGCAGTAATGGAAACCATATTTGCCGTGGCCAGTATGGTGTAACCAGGATCATGCTGGCTTCCTCCGTCTGAAGCTTGATTAGCATCCTTGAACTCAGAGGAAAGGTGTAAAGAATCTTCCTGCTCCAGGAGAGGGACAGTGCATCTTGCCAGAAAACTTTAGGCCCTGGATCCAGTGAGCAAAAACTGGAGAGTTTTGCACTGAGTGGGGAAGCAAAAAGGTCCAACTCTGGAAGATCCCATCTGTCAAACAGATCTTCTGCGACGTACGATAGAAGTTCTTATTTGTGCATCCTGGACTGAGCCCCGCTGAGGCTGTCCACCAGGGTGTTCAGTACGCCTGGGACATGGATTTCCGAGAGGTCCAGGCCATGGTCTAGTGCCCAGTACCAGACTCTCATGGTCTACCTGTTGATGTAGTAGACAACACTGAGATTATCTGACTGGATCACCAACAGACCCAGAAGGAGATGGTCTTGAAACACCTACATGGCATACAGGACCACCCTCATCTCAAGAATGTTTATATGGAGGATGTCTTGATCTGGGACCATGTCCCCTGAGTCTGAAAGGGACCCAGGTGCGCACCCCAGCCCAATCCAGAGGCATCTGTTGTGAGAATATGCTGGGTAGAGGAGATCAAGAATGGGACACCCTTAATAAGTTTTGGATTCCATCCACCACCGGAGCACCTTGCAGACTGGAGAGGAGATCAGTACTGGCTGCTCAAGGTCATCCATGTGTTGGTCCCACTGAATCTGGAGGGTCCACTGAAGCACCCGCATGTGCAGTCTGGCCAAAGAGACCGTAGCTATGGCCACAGCCATGAGACCTAGTAGCCTCAAGTACACCTTCACAGAAACATAATGGCTCTGGGCCACCTTCTGAGCCTGGGAAATGAGGCACTCCACTCTGTCTTGAGGCAGGAAGGCCCTGCCCTGCTCTCAGTCCAGAACTGCCCCTATATACTGCAGTCTCTGGGGTAGAATCATGTTAGACATGGGCAGGTTGACAGTGATGCCCAGGAAGTGAAAAAGCTGGAGCATCCTCTCCTGGGTCCAGAGTAGCTGATCTTGGGATGGAGCTTTGAGAAGCCAATCATTCAGGTAGGGGAAGATGTACAGGCCTTCCTGCTGAAGGTCAGCAGCTCCTGTTGCTATGCATTTTGTAAAGACCCACAGTGCAGAGGATAAGCCAAATGGCAAGATTCGGAATCAGTAATGTTCGCCCTGAAAAAGAAACCAGAGAAACTGCATTTGCGGAGGAGAAACCGACATATGCAGGTAAGCATCCTGCATATCTAGGGAGCACAGCCAGTCAACCTGCTTGAGAAGGGGCAGTAGACCTGGAAGAGTGACCATGTGGAATTTTTTGTACTGGCTAGAAAGGCTGAGGTCTTTTGAGATCTAGAATAGGCCTCAGATCTCCGGTTCTCTTGGGGACCAGGAAGAACCTGGAACAGAATCCCCTGTTTTTCTGCTGCCTGGGCACTGGCTCAATGGCCCTTTTTCGCAGAGGAGACTGTACCTCCTCCCAGAGAAACATGGCATGGTCCGGAGGAGAGGTGGAGCGTATCGCAGGAATCTCAGTAGGCTGTTCTACAAGCTCCAGAGTGTGACCCCTTTCTATAATCTGAAGAATCCAAGCATCTGAATTTATGGTTCTCCATTGATTGAGATGGAGGGAGAATCAACCTCCGACCACCTCCCCTTGTTCAGGAACTGGAAGGGGGGACTGGCAAGGAGTCAGGCAGAGGTGGATCCAGCCACTGGGGCTGATCCACTGCCTCTGGGTCATTTCGCAGCAGGACCCACGGAGACAGCGGTACGCACGGCAGAAGTAGCCTTCAGCTTGCCCTGGGGACGGGAGCCCATACATGACTTGTGGGAAACCTTATGAAAAGACGGGCACTGTCTGCTCCTGGGCTGGGTACGGTAGAGTGAATGGATGGACTTAATAGCCCTACCAGAGGCCTGCAAGCCATTAATGATGTCCTGGATATCTGGCCTGAAGAGCTTTGAGCCATTGAAAGGGGCATTCATAACCTTCTGTTGGACATTTGCCGTGAAGCTGGACACCCTCAGTCAGGCGTGCTTATGAAGGCAAATACCTGAGGCAGCAGCCATAACACCAGTATCAGAAATACTGTACAAGACCCTGAGGAGAAGTTAACGATTTGAGGACCTCCTTTTTCTGTGAACATTCTGGGAGGGCTTGAGCAGCAGCCTTTCCCTTTTTCCAGATGGTATTCTAGTACTTGACCATATGGTATAGATAATTAGCAATCCAAAGCCCCAAGGTGGAGGAGGCATAACCTCTCATATCCCAAAGGTCGATATGTCTGGATTCCCTGTCAGAGGGGAAGAGAGAGCTAAGGTGCTTGGGCACCTAGGACCTGTCAAGTGCCGCTTTGATGACCACAGAGTCAGTCTCAGATTGGGCAGCATAATAAGGCAGTCCCTGCGAAGCATGATAGAGTTTATCTGCTCTGTGAAGCATGGAAGGAACCATGTCTGGGCAGTGCCAAGCTGCAGTGGTGGCATTCCTCAGAGCTAGGAGAACAGAAGGAATGACCTAAGGAGGAGATTCTAGGATCTCCAAGAAGTCCACCAGATCTATCCTGTTGGCATCCTTTTTCTCAGTATGGAAGCCCATAGCTATGGACAGCTGCTTCATGACACTGAAAATGATAAGATCTTCAGGAGGGGACCTGGAAGTGTGTTTAACAGAGTCCTCACTCACTGAAGAAGCAGTAGACCTATCTGAGGAAAGAGGCTTCTCCTCCTCTTCCTAAGGGAGGGTGAGGTCAGGATGGTGCTCCTCTTTGACATCAACCTGTTCTAATTTGAAGTCCGATGAGTGAGGGATCGATGGCAGCCTGCAGGGTGCAACCCAAGAATGCCTAAGCAGTGTCGAAGACAACGTAGCAGTTGACAGTGCCAGGGACTCGTGTCTGTAACAGCCCAACTGGTGCACCTGGGACATAGTTATTTTGGTCAAAATAGTGTTGAGGTAGACGGCAGGTGAATAATAATAATAATTTTTATTTATATGGCGCCTTACATAAACAACAATTAAAACAATTCAAACAGTCATTAAAAATATTCAACAGAACCAGGTCATTAAACAAATCAGTATTCCAAAAATGCTTTTTCCCAAAGAAAAGTTTTCAAACCCTCCTTAAATCCCTCCACAGAAGTGCACTCCCGTAACCGACAGGGTAGAGAGTTCCAAAGGGTGGGGGCAGCATAAAAAAAAGCTCGAGCACCAGATGATTTCAAATTCACCCTTGGAACCTCTAGCAACCCCTCGTTGGCCGAGTGGAGTGATTGATTGGGGCAGTAGGGTACCAGGAGTTCTTTCAGACAGACCGGGCCCAAGCCGTGTAGGGCTTTGAAAGTCAGCAAGCCGACTTTAAAGGTGATCCACCACCGTATCAGCAGCCAGCACAGTTCGTGCAGCACTGGAGTGATATGACAGGATCTGCAAGAACCTGTCAAAAGCTAGACTGCAGCATTCTGCACTAGCTGCAGGCAACAGATTGCAACCCCTGAAAGCCCTAGATAAAGGGAGTTGCAGTAATCCAGGCGTGAGGACACAAAGCGTGGACTAAAGTTGGAAGGTCATCAGACGGAACAAGATGTCTAACCCTGGCGATGTTCCTAAGATGATAAAAGGAAGTCTTGACAACAGCCGACACCTGCGACTGCAGTGTCAGTCTATCATCAAGAACCACCTCCCAGGTTACGCACCCGTTCAGAGGTCAGGAGAGGAACGCCTCCAAGAAAAATTCCGGAGGACGCAACACCACCCGACCCCACTATCTGTTGACCAGGGTCCACAACCATTACCTCTGTTTTTTCCGAGTTCAACTTCGGCCAACTAGAATCCATCCACTCCTGCATTTCTTTTAGACTGCTGTTGAAGACCGAGAGAGCTCCCTCCTGGTCGAGGGCGAAAGAAAGGTAGAGCTGGGTATCATCTGCATAACAGTGAAACCTCAGTCCATACCTTCTTACAATGTCTCCGATGGGTAGCATATACACCGCAAATAACATGGGTGACAGTACTGAACCCTGAGGCACCCCACACAACAAAGCCGTTGAGTCTGAGGAAAAAACCCGGACACAACTCTTTGCGATCTCCCAGTGAGGAATGAAGTGAACTATCTTAAGACAGTTCCCGATATTCCACGTAAGAGCCTCAGGCGTTCTATCAACACCATGTGATCTACGGTGTCAAACACTGAAGAAAGGTCGAGGAGAACCAAGATGGAATGGCTCTTCCGATCTCTAGCCATCAGGAGATCACTGAGCATCCGGACCAGCGCTGTCTCGGTACTATGTCTTATACAAAAACTGGACTGGAAGGGTTCATAGATATCATCAATGGTCAAATGGTCCTCCAGTTGAGCAGCCACTACTTTTTCAATCACCTTCCCAACAAAGGGAAGGTTAGAGATAGGTCTGTAGTTTGCGAGACAGTCAGGGTCCAAGGTAGCTTTTTTCAAGAGTGGTGTCACCACCGCCTCTTTCCGGGAGCTAGGGAACTCACCAGATTCCAAGGAGCACCTGACTATCCGCACAAGGACTGGACTGATGATATCACTACAACCCAAAATTGGGAAGTCAGTCCAGGATCCAAACTACAGCACGTAGGGTGCATATTCTGGATGATCCTCATGACATACATGAACTCCAATTGACCGAAGGAACTCCAGGAAAGTTTGGGCACAGTGATCTCACACCAGTCCACAACAACCCCCCCAGAGTGTGATGGCAGCAGTTCCGCCCTGATGTTGGCCACCTTATTTGCGAAGAATCAAGCAAGCTCATTGCACTCTAACTGCGAAAAAGCTTTCTGAACTTGTAGACAGGCTAGGTTGCACAGTCTGTCCACAGTTCGAAATAGCTGAGCTGGTCGGTTCTGAGCAATCGCAATCTCCCTGGACAGGAATTCTGCCTTTTTACGGGTGATTGCAGATTGATAGACTGAATAATGGTCCATCAATCTAAGGTGGTCGGCATCAAGAATGGACTTTCGCCAGCAACGCTCTAACCTTCGTCCCTGTCTCCGCATCTCCCTCAATGTCCTATCAAACCAAGGGGACTTGGGGTGAAGGGAGAGGGGGCGAACACGAACTGGAGCAAAAAAATCCAGAGCCCCCGCAACGGCTGCATTATAGGCCGACATGAGAGTCTCTGGATCATTGCTTGCCAATGCGGGGGACGAAAGGTCAAGCACCGCCGCAAGGCCTTGGGAATCGTTATCCCATAAAGGGCGGTACCTAACCAACTCCACAGGGGAAGGCCTTCTAGAGGGGGTGCAAAAACTAAACCCCACAGTGTAATGATCTGACCACCCGATGGGTTCCTTCCCCACATCGGATGTTTCGACCCCTAGAAGTAAGATTAGGTACAGAGAATGTCCAAATTTATGTGTAGCAGTGGAAACCACCTGTGTAAGGCCCAGAACTGTCATTAACTGGAGGAAGTGTTGGCCAAATTGCGAGAGTTCGTTGTCGACACAGCGTTGAAATTGCCCAGAACCATCAATCTGGGCGATTCAAACGCCATGTTGATGACGTAGTCCACCACTTCTTGAAGGAATCACTTCTCATCGCCGGGTGGACAGTAGATGAGGGCGATTCAAAAACCTATACCTGCTACTACTATACACTCAAAAGACTCAACCCACCCCCCCCACTAGTACCTCCGTGAGGCCAAGTTCGGTCTTGAAACAGACCGCACCCCCCATCAATCTCTGGCGTGTATCACTGAGTACCCATCCGAGTCACAGCCTCAAAATGGGGCCAGAATTACCATCCAACCAGGTATCGGTGATGCAGGCCAGTTCCACCGTACCAACAAGATCAGCAATAATTGCAGACTTATTTTTAATGGACCTGGCATTGCACAACACCTCCTGAGTTGGACAAATCTCATGGGCTGCCCAGGCTATCTGCCCACCATGTTCGGTAGTGCCCTTGGGTATGGGCACCAGACATGGAAAACCACGATCTGGATTCCATTTCGCCCCAGGGCGCCTTCTAGACCCAACCATCCCAATACGGTGACCCCCCTCGTCCATTCTCCCCTGTTCATAACCCCTCACCCTTCTCCCTCTCCTAGGCATAATGCCCAGCACTCTACAACGCTGGTAGGTCTCAAACTGGAGAGGGTGAAGATAAAAAGGGCAAAGGGCATGAAGAGAAGAGGATGAGTAGAGCACTACTGTGGGGGCTAGGGACCAGCACATGCTGCAGCTATACAACTAAATAATAAGTACAATAAACAAACCCCAAAATTATACTAATACAATTTAAAACCCCACTCGGCTCCCGGTTAGCTAGCATCAAATCTGAGCTTGAATCAAAAAGACCCGGTAATCCCCCCATGTACATAAATAACACACAAAAGAAAATATAAAAGACAAAGTTTAGGGACTCTCACCACCCAAACCAAAAGAAATAAAACAACAAAGTGCAATGTATGATCCCCCCCAGTCCTCTCACCACCAGGGAAAGAGGGTAAAGTGGCACTCTCACTGCCAAACAATTATAACCAGAAAAACAAAAATAAAATACAAAAACAAATCAAAAAATGTTTTCGGTCAACAAAGTGAAATTATGAACCCCCAGTCCTCTCACAACTGGGGAGAAGGATAATTTTGGCCTTTCTCACTACCAGAAAAAGTCGTGAGCTATAAAATCAAACAAAAACAAACATAAATAAATAAATAGTCAAAGTGTACGGACACAGGGTCCTCTCACCACCCAATCACCCAAATGACAAAAGAAGTTTTAATCCACGGGAGGGAGTCAGCGGTCTCTCAATACAAGCCCAAAATTTGATGAATCCAAATCCAGAAGAAAGTCACAAAACCAGATTAATCCAAAGAGAAAAAGGCAATCCAGAGGCTAAATCCACTAAAATATTTTTGCTTGAAGAGTCTCACCCACATTTGGACCCCTTTACTCCCTGCCACGTGCATGCCATGGGAAATAATGCAGCCCATACCAAAGGACCCTAAGAAAGGCTGCTATTGCAGCTGTTACCATGGGTCCAAGGGAGCGTGGTATCCCAGCTGGCTCCTCGGCTGGAAAACAACTCCAAACCCCCCGTGGGGTGGCAGATCCCGAAAGAGGAAACACCTGCCGGAGTGGCCAAATGTCAGAGATTTAAACTTAAACAAAGGTTCTCCACCAGTCTTGATCACCCCACCGCCCAAGTTTTAAGGGGTGGACAGAAAATATGCACAGCAATCTCCAGCGGAACCCAAATTGAAGTTTCTCCATTCTCCTTTCTAGCTTGCTTCACACCCACGACTCTGCCAAGTACACCACAAGGACTATCCAAAGACTCTCCACAGCCCTCGCCCTCCATACGCCCGTAAAGCTCTTCTTATTCAGGGAGCAGAAAAGCACAGTCAGCACACGATCTTTGTGCACTACCAAACTCCCTCAAGCTCAAACAATACTGATGTTAGTGGAAGGCAGAATAAACAAAATAGGCGAGGGGAAGGCTCGACCGACTTCTCTCTCCGAATCCAGAAAACAAGCAAAACTCGACGCCAAGCTACCACTAAATGGCAAGCCTCCAAACTGAGAACCGCAGTAAAATGAAAACAAAAAAGAAGAAAAAAATGACACAAAATAACTAAAAATAACAAATAAATTAAAACTGAAAACTCCCGGAGAGGAGCAGCAGCAGCACGCCCAGTCTGGTGGCCATCTTGGAATGTAGACGGCGGGTGAAGAGTGCATCGACAGCAGGGGAGACATTGACACAGGGTGCAACAAACCATCTGTCGGGTCCAGAGAGCCCAAGGGCCTGGTGAAGTGTCAGGCTGTGACAGAGGGGCTAACATTGACAACCCAAGGGTTAAAGGCTGGGGGGCCGATGTCCCAAGGGTTGACGTCTGACCTTCCTGTGAAGCAGGAGGAGGCAATGTCAATAGGTGCCTGCAAGAAGCAGAGCCATGGACAGCAGAAGGCATCAGAGTACCCACAGCTGACAGAGTACCCCTGGATGAGGAAGAAGAAGAAGTCATCACAGAGTGGGTGTGCCGCTGGGGGGGGGCCCAATCATGGTCTTTTTTGTGACTTTTTCCCTGAGGACTTGTCTTGGACCTCTGAGGCCTGAGAGCTCGAGGAACCCACTGGCAACTGGGAAGGAAGGACCCCTGCCCAGAAATGAAAATCTACGTACCTACCGTAATTCTTGAACTTTCTGTGTATCTTCACCATTCATCACTAGTGGGTATAAGCCGGAGGATTAGGACCCCGCAGGAGCATTTTTTTTTTTACAGGAAGAGGAGCTGACGCAGAGACAGCACCGCCTCGATATCGACATACTGCGTGGAGCTCGCGGGTTGGCCAGTTGGCTGTCGATGTCTCCTCAGCCCCAGTTCTGCATGCTGTCAAGAGACAGAAAAGTAATGAGGGTTTGGAGGGTGGGCAAGGGAGCCCGAGGGACAGAAAAAGGAAAGGATATAAAACTAAAAGGAGGAACATGCCACAGAGAAGACAGAAAAGAAGAAGAAAACCTAAGGGCTTGGGGGAGAGGGGGCTCCAATCTCCGGGCAAAAAGGAGTGGGTGGAGAAGAGGGGGTTAGAAAGAAAGAAGAAGGAAAGAGGAGGAGGAGGAGACACCGCCCCCTGCGCTATCAGCCTGGACTGTTTGAGAAGGCAAGCCACAGATTTAAGGCAAGCTAGCTGGCGGCAAGGCTTGAGGAATGGAACCATTGAGAGGTAGAGGCAGGCCAAGAATTCAGGGCAGGCGGTGTCTTCCTCTCCTACCAAACTATTAAGGCTGAAGGACTGCTAAAAGGTGCCCTGGAGAACACACCAGGGTAGGGATTAAATGTTTGGAGAGTAGGGTACCTCCACAGGAAGAATAGGAGGGGGAAAAAACTATTTTCCAGAGGGGAAATAACTGACGGGATCAACAGAAGAGCTCCCCCCTGGGCTCCCGCTCAAGGAAGAGAGGGAGTCAGAGCACCAAGAGTTACCTGGGTTGAAGGAGATGGAGAGAGCTCCTGCGATCCCCAGCAGCACAACCCTCCCTGCTTGCCTACCCAGAGGATTCCTCCCTCGATTCCAGAAAGGAAGGGGGGGGAGGTGCCAAGACCACATTCCAATGGAAGACAGACAGGGAGGAGGAGGAAACTGACCAGAGACTGAGGCCCCAGAGGGGAAGGTGGGTGGGATTTAGTGATGAATGGTGAAGATACACAGAAAGATCAAGAATTATGGTAGGTACATAATTTTCATATCTTATCTGTGTCAATCTTCACCATTCATCATTAGTGGGTGAGTACCGAGCCCCCGAAGGGGGCCCAGCACCTCCCTAAGGGACTGTGTCCCTTAGCCTCCAGTGGGGGAGATACCGGAGGAGAGAACCCCTGCAGGCCTGGCTAGGTCTGGGACTGGTACGGGTGAGGTGAGGTGAGGATCTCCTTGCAGGAGAAGAAAGGCATACCTGAAGCTCTCGCCTCACCCTATGGGAGAAAAGATAGGTTCTCTGAAAGGCGGAGGAAGTCACCCTACGCTGGGCCAGGGTGACAACTGGGAGAGATGAAGCTATGCTCACCGCCTGATGCAGATCGCTGTCCCCACTATCTTGGAGGCCACCTCGCTGGCATCAAACAGTGCCCTTGCTTGGTGCCTTGCAAGCTCTAGGCCTCACGCGGAGAGGGCAATGGCTTGTCTGGTTTCCTCTGAATCAAGCAAGAAGGCTAGAACCTGTCCTAGCCGTGACTACAAGTACCTGTTGTACGTAGCATGGTGGGCCTGATGCGCTGACACACACAGTAAGATCTGTGCCAAGGAGAAAACTCTCCTGCCCCAAAAATCAAACTCAGCTGAGTGCGAATCTGGGAGTCGGTCACGGCACGGGCTTCTATGCCCAGAGGCGGTGTCCAGGAGCATCACGCCCGAAGAAGGGTGAGGCAGAGTTCCTGGAGACCCTGAGAGGGTGCAATACTGCTGGCGAAGGTCCCTTGGGGGCTGGAGCTGGGGCAAAGGGATGTCGCCAGACGCGGTACAACGCCTCCCAGAAGGGAGCAGGCCAGGCGGGGACCAACAGGTTGGCCACAATGTACTCACCCAAGAAGACCCACACTGACTGGTCCAGACTGCATTCTCCTAAGGTGGAAATGTGGAGCTCATTGAGCAACCGCGACAGGAAATGCTGATAACCAGAGAGATCAGCTGCTGGGGAAAGATGGACGGAGGACTCCTCTCCCTCAGAGGAGGAAGATGAGGGAGCCAACGAACTCGGAGAGACAGGGTCAGGTTGCACTGGGGAGTGGTGGAACACCTGTTTTCCATGGCTTGGAAGTAGACAGGGTACAGTGAAGCCATGGCCCTGAACTGTTCCCAAGTAAGGGGCCCTGTAGGACCAGCGATACCTGGGAGAGAGGGAGGGGTTGGCAGAGGCATGGGGGCCAGGCACATCCAAGAAGGGGCACTGCCTCTGCCCATGCAGGGGGACCATGTGGGAGACCTCAAGGGAGGAGGAGGAGGAGGAGTCCTGGTGGTCCCAGCAGACAAAGGCCGCTCAACCGAGCTGGAAGAGCCAGAGCTGAGCCTGAGAGAAGAATTCCCCCCGCAAGGCAACTTGGGCCACATGAGTCCAAATGGGCGGCCCCTGACCTCCAAAGAAGATGCCCCTCCTGAATGGACTTCGGGGGATAAGACTGGCCCAACATTACGGCTCCTCCCTGAGCCACCTGCATGCTCCCAGGGGAGGTTGCTGCACTGAACCGAGTCCACCCAACCCTTCGCATTCCGAGAGAGCCCTCTTCCTCACCACCAGCTGAGACAGCTGGCACGCCGCAGCCGACTCTCAGAGGATGGTCAGGATGGAGCGCCCTCCCCTGCCTGGGACACCCCAGCACACCCAGAACTCTGGCTGGCCAGGACAATCACAGGAGGGGGTACGTCCCCCGAGGAGGCAGATGGGTCACCGCCTCAGGGCTGCCCTGTGGTGCTCCCCAGGGCATCTGAGCGCTGGTCAGTACCACCGACCCTGGAACCAGCTGAATCCGCCCCCCCCCAGGAGGAGACTGAATGGGGGCCAAAGCACTGGACATGGAGGAATCCGAGGATTCTGAGGGACCCGGGAGTCAATCTGGGTCAGCCTCTAAATCATCCTCCCCTGAGAAAGAGGCCTGAACCCAGATGACCCCTCAATCCCTCCCGGTCCCGGGACCATGAGCGATGCCATCTCCATCCACAGCGCCATGAATGGCACAGAAGTCAGAGGCAGCACCGCGAGCTGCACTGCAGATCAGCCCTGTGCTGCCCACAGCATCGCCTCCATCCCTGGCACCGCGAACGGCACTGGAGTCAGAAGTGGCACTGGAGGCTGCCCCAGTGCCACCTGCAGCACCTCCCCGACTCTCAGGGCCACAAGCGGCACAACAGTCAGGGGCAGCACCGACAGGTGGCACTGAGGATGACGCTGGCCTGGGCCTGCAAGCCCCAGACCATGATGCTAGGGAAGCCTTCGCCTCTGAAGAGGCAATTGCCAAAATGGTGCCTCCCATTTTTCCCCCAAGGGGGACAGACTGGGCCTCCTGCACCGTGGAAGGAGCCCCTACTGAGGCAAGGCTAGAACAGGAAGGGGCCCCCCTCCTCCACAAGCCATATAGGACTGGGAGGGAATCCAGAGGAAGGGACAAGAACCCTGACCTTGACTTCCGGAGTGCGAGCCTGTCCTCCGAAAGTCGGCGGTGCTCATCCGACTTTTAACATGTGCAATTCCAAAACCCTGTGGTCCATGGAAAAACAGGCATCTCAGCGATCCATGTCGTGGTTGGGGCCGAGGCAGGTCAAGTACCGATCATGCTGGTCCGTGACGGAGAAAAAACGACCACAGGGACACCGCCGAATAGGAGGCTGACCCACCTTAGAAGTTTTCTTTTTGTCCCCTGAATGAGACATGACCAGATGAAAACACAACAGACAAAACAAAGGTACTCAGTGTCGTCAAAAACAAAAGGAAAGATCTTACCAGGAGACAACACCAAGAACGGAGGCAAGCAAAACTTGAGCTGGAGCCAACGGACTAGGCCGCTGACGGATTAGGTCGCTGATGCAGTTTCACTTTGAAGCTTCCACACGAGGGCCTCTCTCGATGGTGGGAGAAGCAGAACTGGGGCTGAGGAGGCATCGACGGCAGTCACTGGCCAACCCGCGAGCGCCACGTAATACGTCGGCCTCGAGGGCGGTGCCATCTCTGTGACGGCTCCTCCTCCTGCAAAAAAATAAAATAAAATGCTCCCACGGGGTCCTAATCCTCTGGCTTATACCCACTAGTGATGAATGGTGAAGACTGACAGAGATAAGATCTGGCTATCTGCTGTTCCATAAAAAATGTTTTAAAAACTTTTTGCATCACCTAAGGATTGTAAGGTTGAATTTTTGGCAGAGCTGTGACAGGGCTGAGTAAGGCCCTGTCCCATGTGTTACACAGAAAGAGTTTAAACACAAGGATCTGTTCTATCCTTTCCTTTTCTGTCTCTTGTCTGTCTGGTTGCGCACCAAATTTTCTTGTGAGACCTAGGAATTGATAACTCTGACGGTTTCGCAATTATCCACCTCTCGCTATCTCTCTGCCTTCCCTTGCTGTTCTGTCTTTTCCTCCCCTTTGCACATCTGCAGTTATAAAAAAATATATATGAATCTCTGTGTAAAACTGTATGTGATACCGGGGACCCTTTAAAACTGTGTATAGTTATACTGTTGAAATGATTGCAAAAAGCTATTTGGAACTCATGGGGTTAACCTGAGATGCAGTTTTTAAGCCTTTTGCAGAGCTATAAACAAGAGGTCAGTTCTGGGTCACTGTTAATTTTTGCAGCTCCTGCATTGAAACTGACAAGAACATTCTGTAAACTTACAAGAACATTCTGTGAGAAGCAGGCTCTCTTAACGAGTTCACAAAGACCTATACAAAGAGCCATAATGCTTTCGCTACAGAGACAAGGAGAATGAGAGAGAGCAAGACTGAAATTTGGAATTAAGACATACCCTCAGAAAAGGACTTAGTTTTCTCTGTTGGTACTGCCTTTTAAATAGTTATACTGAATAATTTTTATTTTTTACTTTGCTGTTATTGAGAAAAATAAAATGCTATTTGTGGATTTTAAAAATGCTCCTGATTTTCCTATGCTGTGCCTTGACGACAAGAGTTCACAGTCAGAAATGTCGTGGTCAGGTCAAAGACAGCAGACACAGAGGCTGTGGTCGTCTGAAGAAGCAATCTTCTTTCTGGAGTGGCAGTGATGAAAGAGAGGTGTAGAAGGAGAATTTCTCGACATAAACAAGGTAAAGGAATTTCTTGTAAAAAAGAGATTCTAAAAATGAAAGTGAAAGAAAAATGTGTAGGCAAAATTGATGCGAACTGCAATGGAGCTTCACCCATGCAATAGGAGTTGACGGCAGGAAAGAACTGAGGAGGGAGAGGGTCCGCTCATGCTTTTATAGGGTTGATGATGTTTTTTTATTTATTTATTGTGATCTCGGATTAACACCTTTGGGAACAAGCTCAATACATAGGTTCCACGTCAGAATTACATTAACAGTGATTAAAAAAGAAAAAAACATATAGGTATACAATACAGCTGTAAGTGTAGGCTAATACCACATATGAGTCTAAGTATTAATATAAACATAAACAAACAGACTAAGTCAGCAGGTTATTATAAGTACAAGTTTGTGAGAGGGTTAAGGCAATTTAAGGAAGAGAGGACAAATCAGACTGGGGGTGCCTGTAAGGCAGAAGGAGGTCCTGCAGCAGACTGAGTTGTCAGGATGGAGGGCTATGTTTGGGGATTACAGCAGCCTACAGTGGCCAATACCCACTCAAGAAGTGGAGAAGCATCAGCACAGGAAGGCCTTGTTGAAGTTTTTTTTTTGGGGGGGAGTTTGGGGCTGAAGGCAGCTGGGAGATGATAGTAGGAGAAAAGAGGGGGTGGTGGGTAAGAGGGGAGTTTGACGGGAGGGAGGAAGGAAGGAAGAGAGGGAGGGAGGGATAGATTACATTAAGGCACATGACAAAGGGAAGTAACAAGTGCAGGATTTAAGGGGCCATGTGGTCACAAGGGAGAGCTGCTTAGGGACATGGAAAAACAGCATTGAGGGGCTAAGGCAAGCAGTCACAGACAACGTTAGCACTGAGATGTTTTCCGAGCTCACGTTTGTAGGGGCCTAATGCTGTTATCAAGGAGATGGCAGGAGGAACATTATTAATCCAAATGGGAGCACGGTAGGCAAAAGCTCTTTGACCAAGAGAGGTGCGACACCTAGGAATTTTAAAAACCAAACTATCTGAGCTTCTGGTGGAATGGCTATTATCATAGGTAGTAAGGAGCTTCTGTACGCCCTTTGGCATGTTGACAGGTGACAATGGCATTGGCGGCCCCAGTTGTACTGTTGGAAATTTTCTGTGTGGATCTTGCGTCATCAACGGTGAAGAAAAAACTACTTACCATAGTAATCTTGTTTCTTCCCAGTGATACTCACGTATTCATAATTTTCTGCAGTGCCCCTTTAAGCCAGAACTGCCTGGAGAGGATAGAACACATGCAAATGATGGAACTCTGCACGTGACAACTATTTAAATGCTGCCTTGAACTAACTGCCTTAGTTCTAAACCCCTCAGATTTCCTGGACACTTGGAAAGGCAGGTCCCCAAGAAACAGAAATTACGTACTTACCGTAATTATGATCTTTCTGTGTATCTTCACCATTCATCACAGATGGGTACTGGCCGGAGGTCAGGAGCCCGCGGGAGCCTTTTTTTTTTTTAAAAGGGCAGGCGGAGCCAACGCAGCATCGGCGCCGCCCTCGAGGCTGACGTACTACATGGCGCTCGAGGATTAGCCGTTAAGCTGTGTCGACTCCGCCTGACTACCAGTTCTGAGTCGCCGGAGAGGTAAGAGGAAGGGATGGAGGGTGGGACAAGAGAGTCCAAGGGACAGAAAAAGGAAGGAAGAGCTGAATCAAAAGGAGAAATAACGACTGAGAGGACAGCAGAGACAAGATGGAACTAAGGGGATTGGGTAGGGGCCCCAATCTCTGGAAGCGGAAGAAGGGAGGGAAGGGGGGGAGAAATTTCAGGAGAGAGTGAGAGAAAACAAGGATCCAGGACCCTTGTCCTTCACCAGATTGTATAGGAACTGCAAGGAGCAGCAAAGCTTACTTGCCAGTATTCAAGGCACAGAATATATGGCAATACCCCAAAAGCAGAGTCGGCTATACTGGAGAAGGACACGGTACAGGGATTAGTACTCTCTCTGAAAGAAATTTGGTGAAAAAAAGGGGGTTCTTTTATTTATTTTTTTAACATTTGGATGACAGGAGGAGGGCAATCAACAACTCCCACCCTGCTAGGGTGGAGATATGCTGTAGAGAAGGAATGCCACTCGGGCTGTACCCTTTTAAGGGAAAAATTACACCCCCCTGTGTGTCCCTACTTTACCCTACTCAAGAGAGGGAGAGGCACAGAGGAGGGGACCCAGAGACTGAGGCCCCAGGGGATGGTGGGCGGGATTGTGATGAATGGTGAAGATACACAGAAAGATCATAATTACGGTAAGTACGTAATTTCTATATCTTATCTGTGTCAATCTTCACCATTCATCAGAAATGGGTGAGTACCAAGCCCGCCGAAAGGGGTTGACTGATTGCATCCTAAGGGACAGTGTCCCTTAGCCCTCAGTGGGTGACACACTAAGGGGGGGAACCTTCTGGGCCTGGGGAGGCCCGAGAGTGGGGAGAGTGAGACGGGGTTCCCCTGGAGGGGGAAGGAAGTTGCCCGACAAACGCGTGCCTCGCCCTACGGGAAAAGAGATAGGTTCCCTGGTGAGCAGAGCAAATCACCCTACGTCGGGCCAAGGGTGACAACCGGGAAAGGCGAAGCCATGCTGATCTTCTGGTGCAGATCGCTGTCCCTACCACCCTGGTAGCTACCTCGTTGGCGTCATAAGACGCCCTTGCTTGGTGCCTTGCTAGCTCCAGGCCACATGCAGAGAGAGTGATGGCTTGCCTGGTTTGCTCTGAGTCAGGCAAAGCAGCTAGGATCTGACCCAGCTGACCACAAGAACCTGTTGTAGGCTGCATAGTGGGCCTGATGAGCGGAGATGGAGAGAAGCAACCGTGCAGGTGAAAGTCCCCCCAGAAATCAAAATCCGAAGAGTCTTGATCAGGGGGCCGGTCACGGTGGAGGGCACGAAGCCCATCAGGAGTGTCCAGGTGCGTCAATCCGGACTGCGGATGAGGCATGGAACCTGGAGACTCCGGGGGTGCGCAATACCTCTGGCTGAGGTCCCTAGGGGCAGGAACTCCGGAGAAGGGCCTCTGCCAGAAATGCATGGATGCCTCCTGAAAAGGAGCAGGCCGGGGGGCACCACAAGGGTGGCCGCCCCGAAATCGCCTAGAAAGGCGTGCGCCGCATGCTCTGGATTGCTCGCGGATAGAGGGGAAGGGTGAAGGTCCTCCAACATCCTCGCGAGGAAACGCTGATACTCTGAGAGATCAGCGGCAGGAGAGATGTGGACAGAAGGTTCCTCACCCCCAGAGGAGGGGGATGAGGAGCTGGAGGTCACCATCTGCTCCGAGGGTGGCTGCTCGGGAGGAGGTTGAAAAACCTGACTGTCCAAGGCCCTAACGTAAGCAGGGAACCGAGAAGCAACCGCTCTGAACTGCTCCCAGGTGAGAGGCCCGGTAGGACCAAGAATGCCCGGGAGCACTGGAGAATGTGGCAGAGGGGTAGGGGCAGAGCCGAGGGAAGGAATCGGCTGGCCTATGCCAGGGCTAGGGAGCGGACCATGGACACCCGGGGAAGGTGTCCCGGAAGACTCCGCAGCCGACAGCTGTACAACCACGTTGGTACTGCCTAGGCTGCGCCCAGAAGAATCCCCCCAGTGAGGCAACCGGGGCCGTATAGGTCCAGAAGGACGGTCCCCTGCCTCCAAAGAATAGGACCCTCTCAAGGAACCAGAAGGGGAAGGGCGGAAGTCCGCGACTCAAGTCTCCAGGGCCCGGTGGACCCCAGAGAAAGGCTGGACGCTACGACCCACACCCCTCGACCCCTCAGAGTCCGAGAAGGTCCTGGTCCTCGGAAGGGTCAGCCTAGGTAGCTGGCAGCTCTGGGATGTCCCCGAGGGTGAAATCCAGGGTGCAGCACCCCCCCAGCCATAGGCTTCCCGATGGGCCCCAAAGTTGGGCGATTGAGACACACCACGGGAGGGGGTACGTCTGCTGAAGGGTCAAGGAACCCTCCCAGACCAGGCTGCAAGGCTATAGTGGCACGCACCACAGCTTGCTGGTCAGTGCCACTGACCCCGATCTGGAGGGGAACCCGACGCTCTTCAGCAGGGGGCTGACTCCGACTCGTCGAAGAGACTACCGGCTCACCCTCCTGTGCAGTCAACCCCGAAGGGTGTGACTGCCCATCCGACTCTGACCCGGACTCCGACTCCAAAGAGGTGGACTCCGAGGCCCTGAGCCAGACAGTAGGAGGGCGAGGAAAATCGACCTTCGCGAAGGGCCCAGAAACCGTGGCAGTGGACAAGGCCACCCCCACGCCCTCCACGGCTCTGGGGGCGGAGCTGGCAGAAGGCGGTAGGGCAGCTGAGACCAAAGGTCCGGAGCTAGGGCCAGCCGCGGCACCGCCAAGTCCATCGACACCGGGAGTGGCGCCGGGACAAAGACGGCTGGCGGCAGCCCCAACAGCGGCCCGAGACGCAGACACCGCTAGGTTTCTGGCGCCGCGCAGCGGCACCAAGAGTCGGCGGCGCGCCATGCACCCCGAAAGTGCAGGCTCGGCGGCTAACGACGCCGCCAGCCCCACGGCGCCACGAGCGGCACCGAGAACCAAGGCGCGCCGACCGCCCCGAAAAGGACCCGCTTAGCCTCGCGCCACAAGTGGCGCTGAGAGCAGAGGTGGTGCCACAGGCGACGCCACCAACAACTCCGAGGGTCCCGCGGGCGCCGTGCTCAACCTCGGTGTTGGGAGAGCGGCGCCGAGGCGAGACATAGCGAAGGCGACGCCGGGATCCAGGGTCGCGGGCGCCGCGAAAGCAGAGTCAACGCCGCAAAGTAGCTACGACAGGGCCCACGTGCACCGAGACGAGTCAGCGCTGCCAAGGTCTCGCACCGCAGGCCTCAATGACACCGACCGACGGCATCGAGACGGTGCCGACCCGGCCTTGCGAACTGGGAGCGACACTGGTGGCCTTCACCCGAAGGTGATTGCCATGGCGCGCTTTCCCACCCGCCTCCCAGGGGAAGCGGACGGGCCTCCTGCGCCCAAGGGAGAAGACTCACCAGGCTAGGCTACGGGATGTCGAGGTTCCTCCTCCACGGTTCAGTGATAGAACCGGAGGGACCCGGAGGAAAGGCCGAGAGCGCTGCTTGGCCGGACGAAAAGTAACCTATCCCCGAAAGTCGGGCGAGCTCGCCCAACTTTTCACGCTGCTGTTCGAGGACGTGGCGGTCCGTAGAGAAGCAGGTGTCGCATGAATCCATGTCGTGAAGCGGGCCAAGACACGCGAGACACCGGTCATGCTGGTCGGTCACGGAGAAACTGCGGCCGCACGGGCACCGACGCATGGGGCCGCCCCGCCTTAGAGAACTTCTTGCCCTCCGACCGCGGCATGATCTACGGAAAAACAACACCAAAAAAGACTCGACGTCGCTTAATGTTAATAAAAAGGAAAGATCTTACCGGCGACGTCGAGTGGAGGCAGAACCCAGAACTAGCAGACCGCGGACTGGCGACGGAAATATCGCAGGCGTAAGGCCTAGAAAAACTGACAGACTTCTTCAAAGTTCAGGCTTCCCACGAGGCGACCTCGATGGCGGGAGACAAAGAACTGGTAGTCAGGCGGAGTCGACACAGCTTAACGGCTAATCCTCGAACGCCACGTAGTACGTCGGCCTCGAGGGCGGCGCCGATGCTGTGTCGGCTCCGCCTGCCCTTTTTAAGAAAAAAAAAGGCTCCCGCGGGGTCCTGACCTCCGGCCAGTACCCATCTGTGATGAATGGTGAAGATTGACACAGATAAGATCTATGAATACTGAATGGTATTAATAATCAATAGTAATAATAGTGATAATTAAACCCATAACCCCCTAAATAAACCCTCCAACTGGAGGGGAAAAACACAATAGATACCCCAAAATTGTCAGAGTCACCTGAAAGAAGGGGGAAAACACAACATGAACCTTGTTTACCAAAATTGTGCCAGAAAATGGCATGTACACTCCTGACAGCATAGTATGCAGGAGTGCAGAGGCTAACGGTTCTAGAAGGGGAGGCAGGGTGGGAAGTTATGAATACCTGAGTATCACTGGGAAGAAACAAGATTACTATAGTAAGCAATTTTTGCTTCTAACCCCAGTAATACTCAGGTATTCCTTTCTGCAGACTAAGAAGCAGTACCTTTGGAGGTGGGCACAGAACCTTATTTTGGAAACAGACTTTTCAGGACTGCTATGCCAAACCTAGCATCACCCCTGGACTGAATATCCAGGTTGTAGTGCTTTGTAAAGGTGCGTACTGTTTTCCAGGTAGCTGTTTTATAGATTTCCACTAGTGGAACATCCCTAGCAGCTGTTAAGGTAGCAGCTGTCCCTCTTGTGAAGTGGACCCTCAATCCTGTTGGGGGTTCCCTTTCTGCTTTAATATAACAGAACTGGATACACTGGAGTATCCATCAATAAATGGACCTTTTAGATACTGGGTTACCCTTTCCCACATCTCCATAAGTCAGGAACAGCTGTTTTCTGTCCTGCCTATGGTCCTTAGTGACTGTCATATAGTAGCTGAGAGCTCTTGTGGCATCCAGACTGTGAAGTCTCCTTTCACCAGAGGTAGAATGCTCAGTGAAAAACACCGGTAGGGTAATGGTTTGGTTGAGGTGGAAATCAGAGACCACTTTAGGGAGAAATTTCCTGTTTGTTCTCAGGACCACCTTATCCCTGTGGAATGAGATGTAGTCCTGTTCAATGCGGAGAGCCTGGAGCTCACTGATTCATCTTGCAGAAGTCATAGCCACCCGGAAAACTGTTTTCCAAGTGACATATTTCAGATGAGCAGAGGACATGGGCTCAAAAGGAGGTCCCATAAGTTTAGCTATGCACCCATTAAGATCCCATGCTGGCACCAGTTCCCTATGAGAGGGATGCAGATGGGCCAAACCCTTGAAGAACCTCCTAAAGATGGGGTCTGAAGCTATTGACACATTTTTTCCAGCAGAAATGTAAGCAGATGCTGTGACCAGGTGGACCTTGAGGGTACTGGGCTGCAGTACCAGGGAATGTAAATAAGAGAGGTAATCAAGAACAGCTGGAACCCCAGCCTGTGTTGGCACCAGCTCCCTGGCTCAGCTCCCAATTTAAAACAGTTTCCATTTTGAAGCATATGTTTTCTTAATGGAAGGCTTTCTGTAACCTCTCAGGATGTCTAAAACAGCTTTAGAGACATGTAAACCTGCATATTCTAAATCTTCAAGAGCCAGGCTTTGAGATTGAGAGACCTGAAATTCGGATACAGGAGTTTCCCCTGGTTGGAGGTTAACAGGTTGTGCCTCCGAGGGAGGTGTATTTGCTCGGCTACAGACATGGAGAGCAGAAGAGAATACCATGACTGCCTGGGTCAGCCTGGAGCTATCAAGATCATTGATGCTGAGTGGGACCTGAGCTTGAGCAATACTCTGTACATCAGAGGAAAGGGAGGAAAAGCATATAAGTGCTTGCCTGACCAGTCCAAAGCCAGGGCATCCAGGGGTAGTGTATCCCGATCTGGTGGCTTGCAACACTATTATAGCAGGTGGTGGTTCTGGGGGGATGCGAACAAGTCTATCTCGGGGGTGCCCCACCTCCTGAAGATTACTTCCACCACTTGCCTGTTCAGGGTCCATTCGTGATGGGCCTGGTTGATTTGACTCAGAGCATCTGCTAGGGTGTTGTCCTTTCCTGGCAGATGGCTTGCCTGTAGGGAAACTCCCAAGGAGAAAACCAGGCTCCAAATTTTCATGGCCTCTGTGCAGAGAGGACCTGACCTGGTGCCTCCCTGATTGTTTATATAGTGCATTGGGTTCATGGGGGGGGGGCCGGGAGATCATGTCAAACAAATCTGATTGACTTCTTTGACTGTGTCACTAAGGCAGTAGACAGGGGCCAAACGGTAGACATCCTCTGTCTTGATTTCAGCAAGGCCTTTGACTCTGTACCCCATAAAAGGCTGCTCAGGAAGTTGGTGGATCTTGGGGTTGGGGAAAAGATGGCCACATGGGTGGAAAACTGAGGGACAGAACCCAGAGGGTGGTTGTGAGGGGAGAGTTATCTGGCACTAGAGAGGTAACCAGTGGGGTCCTGCAGGGCTCAGTGCTGGGGCTGGTGTTGTTCAATGTCTTCATCAATGACATTGGAAATGGCATTAAGGGCAAAATTTTCCAATTTGCAGATGACACCAAGCTCTGTGGGACAGTGGACACTGCTGAAGGGATACAGGACCTATAGGAAGATCTGGAAAAGCTAGGGAGGTGGTCAAGGATCTGGCAGCTTGGCTTCAATGCCAAGAAATGCAAAGTTATGCATACTGGAGCCAAGAATCCCAGTACAGAGTACTACCTGGATGGAGTCCGAGTAACTGCATCAGAGGAGGAGAAGGACCTGGGTGTGATGATCACTAGTGATCTGAAGCACTCCACACAGTACAAGAAAGCAGCAGCAAAGGCAAACAAGATGCTGGGATGCATATCTAGGGGGATCAGTAGTAGGAGAGAGGAGGTTATACTGCCCTTGTACAGGTCACTGGTAAGGCCGCATCTAGAGTATGGAGTTCAGTACTAGTGCCCACACCTCAAAAAGGACATTAACCTGAAGGAGAAGGTCCAGAGGTGGGCTACAAAGATGACAGCTGGTCAGCAGAGTAAGGCATATGAGGAGAGGTTGAGGACACCGAATATGTACTCCCCAGAAGACAGGACAGAGAGACAGAGAGAGAGAGAGAGAGGGGACATGATTGGGACATTCAAGTACTTGAAAGGGATAAGTAAGGTTGATAAGGACAGTCTCTTTAAGCTGAGTGGCAACCATAACACGAGGGGACAAAGTCTAAAGCTGGAGGGTGGGAGGTTTAGGAGGGAGGTCAGGAAACACTTCTTCACAGAGATGGTGGTGGAAACTTGGAATGTGCTGCTGGAAGAGGTCATCTCATTGAAGACAGTGGGCAGCTTTAAGAGAGGACGGGATAGGCATAGGGGGAAGGTAAGGATCAGGGGTAGGAAGGATGGCAGGAGTGGGGAGGCAGGGCAGGGACATTAGCTCAAGCTGTGGACCCTGCAATACAAGCATGACTTGATAGATCAAATGGCCTTCTGCTGGCTTCATCGTATGTTTGTGCACTGTGGTGGCATTTTCTGTTCTGTTCCGTCCTGTACCACCTTTCCTTGTACCAGTGTTGTGAAGGTTTTTAGTGCCAGAAACACTGCTCTGAGTTCCAGCAAGTTTATGTGCTGGAGTGACTCTACACTTGACCAAGTGCCCTGGGTTGTGTGGTCCCCTAAATGGGTGCCCCACCCCAGTAGAAATGCCTCTGTTGTGAGAACAACTGATGGGGACTCTTGTTAGAAAGGAACCCCAGCCGGCTCGTCGGCACAGCGGTTAGTTTCCGGCTTGCGAAGCCGGCGACCGGGTTGGGAGCGGACTTCGGGTCGCTGGAGGCGGGCCGGGGTGGAGTAGGTTGGAGCATCCCACGACTGCTCACCTACTCCAGGGGCGGAGTGAGGCGCTGCATGGTACCCGTGGCAGAGGCCAGGGGTCCAGTCGCAGGTGAGCCTGGACGTTGGGGAGGGCGTGGGAACGCCGGCCACGCCTTGACGCCGGCACACCACGCCCCCAGAAAAGCGGAAATACCAGCCTCCGGGTTCGCCGGATGATGGCTACCCGCTCTCACTGGCCTGAGGGTCCTGTGCCCTCCAATCCCACCTCAGCAGCACCCAGGGTCTGACGCCTAGCACGCTGGGGCCCGCCTCCCACCCCGGTGTCTTTCCCCTCGGAGGAGGGGGACCCACCCGGCAAAGGGATATGCCGGGCCACTCCTGGGTCGGCTGCGATGTGAGGTGAGGGGAGGGGGGACAGGACGAGGGGGCCACGAGTGGCAATGTGCAGCCGGAAGGAGTGGCAAACCCGGAGGCACGACCGGAGGGGAAAAAAAAAAAAAAAGAAAGGAACCCCATCCCTCTGGTTGGATTCCTCTTTCCACCACTGAAGTGTTTGTAACAAAGTTTTTGTTACTGGAATCAGCTTCGAGAGGGGATCTCTTCTCTGGCACCAGTGTGCCCTTAGGTGGAACTGGATGTCTCTCATTTGGAACCTGGAGCCCAGAACTGTGCATGTGGTCGCAGCCAGGTGACCCAGGAGCTGTAGGAACTGCCTTGCAGTTTTTTGCTTGTGCAGGCTGAACTAGTTTCCAATCAGCTGGAGACTTCTTACCCTGTCCAAAGACAGGTAGGCCCTGCCCTGCATGGTGTTTATCTCTGCTCCTATGAACTGCAGCACCTGTGCAGGTAGAAGGACTGATTTTGTATGATTTATCAAGAACCCCAGGGAATCCAGAAGCCCTTGGGTGGTCTGCAGATGCTGTCTGACCTGGTGTGATTTTCCTGCCACCAGCTAGTCGTCCAAATATGGAAACACGGTGACACCCTGTCTTTCAAGGTGTGCCACAACCACTGCCAAGCACTTTGTGAATATCCTTGGGGCCAAAGTTAGGCCAAATGGCAGGGTTGAAAACTGGCAGTGACCTGATGGGAATCTGAACCTGAGGTATTTTCTGTGAGACTCCTTTATGGGGATGTGGAAATAGGCATCTTTTAGGTCCAGTGATGCCAAACAGTCTCCTTTTTGGAGTGTTGGCAGAATCAGTGCCAAAGTTACCATTCTGAACTTTGGTTTTGTCAAATGCATGTTCAGGACTATGAGGTCCAAGATAGGCCACCACTCCCCGTTTTTCTTTGCAGTAAGGAAATACCTTGAGCAAAACCCCTTCTCTTTCTGCTGAGTTGGGACGGGGTCCACTGCCCGTGACAGCAGTAGGTTTCAAATCTCTGCCTCCAGAAGCTTTTTCTCTGCGAGGGAAGATGGTCTGAACACCCTGGTTCTCAGAAGAGGAAGGGATCTGAAGCTCAGAGACAGTTCCTGACTCACTACCCCCAGGACCCACTTGTCTGTGGTGATCTTTTGCCAAGCCTGGAGGTAGTGAGACAGTCTGCCTCCAACAGGTAGAGAGGAAGTGGCCTGTGTAGACAAGTCAGGGTGTTTGTTTGCTATGGGTCTGAGGCTGGGTTTGAGATCCCTGCCTGGAACCCTTTCTGCCCCTATCTCTGAAGTACCCTTGCTGGGGATACTGTTGCTATTGGGGTGCAGCCATTGCAAGGAAAAATGGCCTAGTATGAAAGAACCTGCCCCTGCCTCCCCTTCCTTAGGTTCTGGTGGATGGAGAGGCTTTCTCTTTAGCAGAATTGCTCTTGAAGGTGGCCTTATATTCACCTTCTTCATACAAGCCACTGTTGTTTCACTGAAAATTGAATTACCCTCCAAGGGGAAGTCCAGAACCTTTGTTTGAGTACCCTGGGTAAGATTTGTAGCTCTTAGCCAGGCAAACCTACGTTTAGCAACAGTGTTTGCAATCCATCTGGCTGCTGTATCATTGGTATCAGCAGCCATTTGGAACTGATACTTGGCTGCCTCTAAGCCAAACCTGGCAGTTCTGCCAGGTCATTAGACAAGGGTGAAGGGGCTTTGTATGCCATGGCCAGTACAGACTGCCATAACAGCTTTTGATACTGGGCAGCGTAGGCTTCGAAATTGGTCTGCCTAATAGCCAAGGAAGCTAACAAGTATCCTTTTTTGGCCATACTGTCAATCTTTCTGGATTCCTTATCTGGTGGGTGAGAAGTCAGGGGCATCTTAACCTTGTCACAGGCAGCTGCCTGCACCACCCTCTGGTGGTCAGGGTGGGGAAAACAGAAATTCTGCCCCTTCCCTTTGAACTGATGCTTCTTATCCAGCCTCTTATCAAGAGGGAGGTCAGAATTAGGGGTCTGTAAACTCTTTAGTGCATCTTTCTTGAAGAATTTATTGACAGGCAGGAGGAGATTCCTTATGGGAGTTAACCCCATCATTTAGAGGTATTTCATACCTCTTCTTCATCCTCTGTTTCTTCACTTGTGGTGATGTCCAAGGCATCAGCCATCTTCGTCACAAAAGTAAAATGTGAGGAATAATCCTCAGTGGTTCTAGGAGGTGAACTGAAATCCTGCTCAGGGAGACCTCATGCTCAACAGGTTCCCCTTCATCCTCCTCCTCACATTCACCATAATCCTCTTTTTCAATAAATGTGCTGCCAGTCTGTCCGCTGGGACTTGAACAGATGGCTGCTGGCCAGTGGGGAAAAAGACCTTGTAAGGTCTGTACCACTTTAAAGGCCTGAGCTATTTCCTGAGGAAAAGGCAGAGCCAGAGCACCCACAGAAGTCCCCTTTTTTTTCAGATGGGGGTTCTGTGTGCTTTATTTTCTTTGTCTTTTTAGAGAGAACTGGGGAGTCAGACGGTTTAGCAAGCCTCCTAGTGCCCTTACCCCCCGTCTCAGAGGTTGAAGCAATTACTGTAGTGGTTTTACCCACAGCAGAAGAGGGTTTCAGCTGGTCAGAGCCAGAGGGACCCTTAGGTGGAGAAGTTTTTTTTAAGTCGTTCCAGGCACTTCTCCACTGTCTTCCTTAAGGTGATCATAGCCCAGGCAAGACACACATAAACTATGTTTGTCTGCCTTGGCAAACACTTCCCCACAATCAGTGCAATTTTTAAAACCAGGTTCACTGGTTTTCTTTTTTGGTTTCTCTGACATTTTATTGGTAACCAATAAAAATGTTAACCGCTAAATAATTTTAAAGTTTTAGCAAAAGTTTAGTGGTTGCGGTCAGTTCCGGAACTGATAAGGAACCGATGGGAACTGGAACCAGTGAAGAAAATGAACCGAGGCTATCGGTTCAATAACCGATAAAGCGGTTACTAAAATAAGCTTTTTAAAATAAAATTAGATTAAACTAACAGGGTTTTTTTTAAGTCAGAAAACACCCGAACTAACAAAATTAAGTCAGTTCCCCACCAGTCATACCGAACCGGGAGGAACCGATAAAACACAAAATTTAACTCTAAAACCAAGGTTTAGCCAAAATTAACAATGAGCAAAAGGCAACATATGAAAAAAAAGATACTTATATGAAATTATAAGTTTCTTCACATCACAGTAACAAGGTGAAGAGCAAGACTCCGAGCGACTAGACTTTACAGGCGGAGAGTGAAATCTGAGGTTTAAAACTTAGGCAGTTAGTTCAAGGCAGTATTTGAATAGTTGTCACCTGCAAAGAGTTCCATCATTTGCATGTGTCCTATCCTCTCTGGACAGTTTTGGCTTAAAGGGACACTGCAGAAAGTTAGGAATACCGGAATATTACTGGGGTTGGACGTTCCTACAGTGTGACCTGATGACTGAGATACACCCAAAGAAGAAATACCAATTTTGTAAACTTTTGATATTAATGCAGAAAATACACTGTTGATGGCACAGTGTCGCCAACATTTTGATTTTAAGGTTAAAACTGTGAGAAAAAAAAAAAAACAGTCCAAATACAACAAAGAGATATTCCTGGACATAAATCTCCACCACTCATTCACACGATGGAGCCGCGAGGAACGGCACCGCGAGCCTCAGCTCAAGTGGCAATTACTAGCTCGGCGTTGACCCTCCAACCGCCTCAGTTCCTTTTTTCCCACCGTCTGCGCGCTTCAGTGACGACTCGCCCGCTGGGAGTCAAACTTCAAACTAGCAGCATAGTTTTCAGTTTTCTTATTTTGTAGTAATATCTCGATAAGTATCGCTTAAGTTTATTCTTATTTTAAAAATAAAAGAAGTCTCAGCCTACTTTGGCAGAGTCGACCATGAGCAGGTCAGGTGATGGTAGGGAGACTTCGTATGAAAGCTGTTCAGTCAGTTGGGCTGGGTCCGGTCCGCCGCCTTCTCCAGAAGGGGGGTCTGACAACAGTCAGTCCAATGCCGGGACGAGGTCTCGCGAAGCATAAAAATAAATGGTTGCATTCTCGGACCGTTGTCCTCGAGCTCTTCTTCGGCCCACAGGTCAAAAAGAGAAGGCATCACTCGAGTCGCCCTCTGATATGTCTGCATGTAAGCGTTCGGTTATCGGAGCTAGTTGCGGTCTCCTCGCCGGAGTAGCCAACCTCTGCTTCTGGTAATAGCGGCTTTGACATGAGCCCTCACCCCGCCTGCAGGTAGGTCTTCAGATGAGCAGTTTCATCAGTGGGCGCTCTTATGGAGCAATGGGCTCGGAGGTTGGTTTAGCTACCTGGCTCGGTCACTCGGGGGCCTTCGGGCTTCTTGGGAGACTAGGTAGGGCGGTTGAACTTCCCTGGTCGCGCGGCACCTTGTTCGGTGCCGTCGACTCTGTGCTTAGGTGTCCCCCCCCTCACATGGCTACGGAGCAGGGGGCCACACCGATGCCCTTATCTCCTGCTCTTCTTCCTTCAAAGCCTGTTTTTTGGAGTCTTGGAGTGTTTTCCGTGCCCTCGGCATCGATGGCATGCTTGGTGCCGTCCTCGGAGCTGTGCGGCTTCTCAGCACCGCCCTCGGCGCCGCGTGTGTCCTTGGTGCCGTTTTTGGCGCCGTGTGGGTCCTGGGGTGCCGTTTTGGCGCGTGGGTCCTCGGCGTCATTTTCGGTGCTGCAGTTTCCGCGCCAGGGGATCTCAGGGCGTCTTCCACTTTTCAGGACTCCTCTTTTCACTCTTTTCCTTCTTCCCTTTCCTTTGACTTTCATTCCTTTCCTGTCCAAACAGTTCCTCCTGGACTGTCAGGAGATGACATTGAGCCTGACCCAGACCTTCGGCTGGGTGATGAAGTGGAGGAAGCAGGATCTATTACTGCTACAGAGCCTGTGGTCAAGGACCTGTCCTTTAAGTCTCTGCTGAAAAATTTGATCTCCACTCTTTCTCTCCAGACTACAGACATCGATCCTGGGAAATTGTTAAGACTCCAATACCTTCATGCCCCGGAGATCCCTACGGATTTGACTCCTCCGGTTCAGCCTTCCTTCGAGACGCTGTCTCAAATGGTATGGAATAATCCTGCTCTCACCCCTTCAGTGGCTAAATCCATACATAGGAAATATTCAGCCCCCAAGGATCGTCCCATTTTGGCATCTCAAGCCTTTGCGGATCCTATTGTAGTCCTGGCAGAGAATGATAAGGTCGTTCTTCCTCAAACTACTACAGCTCGACCTATTAACAAAGAATCTCGTAAGATAGACACCTTAGGTAAGAGAGTCTTTGCTGCTTCTACCCTAAGTATGCGTATTGCCAGCTACCAAGGCTATTTCTCCCAGTATGAGTATATCCTGTGGCACTCTATCAAGCAGATGGTTGAAGCTCTACCGGAATCGGATACAAAGCCAGAGCTTCTTCAAACCATTACCAGAGGTATCGAATCTAATAACCAGCAAGTTAAAGCAGCTACGGATGCTTTCGACACTGCTTCCCGTTCGGCGGCTGCTGGTATTTGTACCCACCGTCATTCCTGGCTGCGCACTTCATGCTTCATGAATGACGCGCAGCAGCAGGTAATGGCATTGCCCTTTGATGGTGCATATCTTTTCGGTCCTCAGGTAGAACAAGCTCTAGAAGTTACACAAAAGACTAGGTCAGCCATTAAATTGGCTCGACCCCTCCTGCCCCCTCTCGAGGGAGTGTCAATAAACGTCAGTTTCATAACCGTCAGTCCTTTCGAGGCAGAGGCAGAGGAGGTTTCCATAAAAACCAACCTGCCCAACCTTCAAAAGAAGACACAACAGAAGGCACAAGGGCCCAAAGCGCCCAGCGCCACCTTATGAGTTGCTGGCCCAAGTCCCATCTCAGCTGCCCGAGGTGGACTTTTCCTCTCCGGTGGGAGGTCGTCTGATGCACTTCTACAACCAATGGAAGTCCATAACCTCAGACAAATGGGTCCTTTGGATAATTCGCGAGGGGTATTCACTCAATCTTGTGGAGACCCCTCCGATCGTCTCTCCCAAACGACAGCCCAGGCTGTCAACCTTCAGTCAGACCTCTCGCCAGATTCAGGGCCTTTGACAACAGGGCAGTAGAAGTAGTGCCGCTGCATCAACGGAACACAGGGTTCTACTCCCATTACTTTCTGGTTCCAAAGAAGTCCGGGGGCATGCGCCCTATCCTGGATCTCAGAAAGCTAAACAAATTTCTCCCCAAGGAGAAATTCAAAATGATTTCTCTGGGAACCTGGTTACCTTTGCTTCATCAACACGACTGGCTAGCCTCCCTAGACATGCAGGATGCTTACCAGCACATTTCTATTCACCTGAGGCATCACAAATTCCTGAGGTTTGTGGCTCTGGGACAACATTATCAGTTCAGAGTCCTGCCCTTTGGGCTATCCTCGGTGCCGCGGGTTTTTACAAAGTGTTGTGCAGTTCTCACAGCGCACCTCAGAAAGGTCGGAATACAGGTGTTCCCTTATCTGGACGATTGGCTTCTGGCAAGCCCTTCCAGACAGGGAACTCTGGACGCCGTAGAGATGGTCTCTCGCTTCCTTACGTCCATGGGAGTTCTGCTGAACCTCAAGAAATCGCAGCTGCAGCCCTCCCAGAGGCTCCTTTTTATAGGGACTTTTCTGGACACCTTTTCTTCCAGAAGACAGCAGGAACGATATCCTTCAAATGGCCCGTCACATTGGGGAAAACAGCTCAGTCCCAGCTCTCTTGATGCAATGGATGCTAGGCCTCATGGTATCCTCAGTGTTCACTGTACCCCTAGCACGTCTGCACATGAGAACCACTCAGTGGATGCTCAGTACTCAGTGGTCCCCAACCACTCACCCGCAGTCCTATCCCATCAAAGTGACAGAACCTTTAAAGAGGTCACTCTCCTGGTGGTCTCAAGAGAGCAATCTCCTGGAAGGGTATCTCTTTGCTCCTCTGGACCATCAGATCTCCATTACCACAGACGCCTCCCTAATGGGGTGGGGAGCTCACTGTCAGGCTCTCCACACTCAAGGTGCGTGGACTCAAGTCGAGTCCCAGCTTCACATAAATGTCCTAGAAATGAGAGCCGCCCTTATGCTGTCCGAGCGTTGAAGGACATTCTCTGTCCTAGAACATTCTCCTTCAAGCGGACAACAAAGCAGTGATGTATTACATCAACAAGCAGGGCGGTGCTCATTCTTACCCCTTATGCAGGGAAGCGATGAAGGTATGGGAATGGTGCTTGGAGCACAAGGCTCTAATTCAAGTGGTCTACCTACCGGGAATACAGAACGAACTGGCAGACCGTCTCAGCAGAACAGAGACAGATCCTCACGAGTGGTCTCTCGACTCAACCATAGTTCAGTCACTATTCAAAGAGTGGGGAACTTCAGACCTGGACCTTTTTACATCCCCACTCAATGCAAAACTGCCTCTCTTCTGCTCCAGAAATCCAGGGCCTGGCATTTTCTGTCAGGATGTGTTCAGACTGCGGTGGACAAAACACTTTCTTTACGCCTTTCCAACTCTTCCTCTAATTCAGAGGGTACTCCTCAAGTTCGAATCCCAAGGGGACAAGATGATTCTCATTGCTCCCTTCTGGCCTCGGAAGCTGTGGTTTCCACTACTCAACAATATGTTGGCAGTTCCTCCAAGACCACTTCCCCTACAGATGAACCTTTGACTCAGGGGCGGTGGTCCATCCCAACCTGAGATCACTTCACCATCATGCTTGGCTCCTGAAGAGGTAGAAGTAAACGGTTCAATGTCTCTCGAGGATTTCAGATATTCTTCTGGCTGCAGGAAATAGCCACTCGGAAAACTTACAGCCAAGTGGGGCTTTGCTGCCTGGTGTGCAAAGTTCTCTTTGAATCCCTTTTTCTGCCCACCAGATAAGGTTCTGGAGTACCTCTTTGACCTCTCAAACTCAGGTTTGCAGTACTCTACAGTCAAAGTTCACCTTAGTGCCATTTCAGCATATCATGAGCCGTTTTTTTTTCTCAACACTGGCTCATTTACCTGTGGTTAAGAGATTTCTTAAAGGAATTCTGCATACCAGACCTCCTACAAGACGTCCAGTTGCAGCCTGGGACATTAATCTTGTGTTAGACAAGCTCACTCTGAAACCTTTCGAACCTCTGGCTACCTGTGAGCTAAAATTTCTCACCTGGAAGACTGCCTTCCTAGTGGCCATTACCTCAGCTCGCAGTGTCTCTGAGATACATGCCCTGGTCACAGATCCTCCGTATACTGTGTTCCATAAGGACAAAGTAGTCCTTCGGACTCATCCTAAATTTCTTCCTAAGGTTGTGTCAGAATTTCATCTAAACCAACCTTTGGTCCTTCCCTCTTACTTTGCGGACTTCCAAAACGAAGGAGAACGATCTCTTCATTCTTGGATGTTAAAACAGCTTTATGCTCTATCTAGATAGAACCAAGGACTTTCGCAAAGCCCAGCAACTGTTTGTTTCCTTCAGCGAGACCCGGCTGGGTCAACCTGTCGCTATCAGATGTATCTCAGCATGGTTAGTGGCATGCCTTCACCACTGCTATTCCATGGCGCAGGTTAAGTTGGAGGGTAGGGTTTACGCTCACTCTACTAGAGCGGTCGCGGCATCCTAGGCGGAAATTCGCAACGTGCCCATTGCAGATATTTGCAACGCGGCCACCTGGCGCTCAGTGCATACTTTCGTTAAACATTATGCACTGGATGTCCATGCCAGACGACATTCTTCCTTTGGCAGAGCCATCCTTAATGGACTTCTGTCCTAGAAACGTGAGCTCTTGGTCTCTCCTGCAGCCCTCTCAGGGGATTATTAGCTCGGTACTCTCCCAATAGTGTGAATGAGTGGTGGAGACTTATGTCCAGGAAGATATGGAAATTGCGTACCTACCGTAATTCTTGATCTTCTTGGATGAGTCTCCACCACTCATTTACACGCCCACCCTCCGTCCCCCGAGCTCACCTCTGTTGTTGGTCTTCACTCCCTCAAATCTTTAGGCTGTGAAGACTTCTTTGTTGACCCTTCTTATGGGTCGCCCGGACTATCTTATGTCCGGTTTTTAGGTTAGGCTATCCTTCTAGGTTAGTTACGCTGCACCTCCTTGGTAAAAAAGGTACTGAGGCGGTTGGAGGCCGACGCCGAGACAGTCATTGCCACGCGAGCTGAGGCTCGCGGAGCCGTGCCTCGCGGCTCCATCTCTGGCGCCGACCCTCCAGCAAAAAGTTTGCTCCCGATGGGTCCTAGTGCCTCCGGCGCAGATCCCAATAGTGTGAATGAGTTGTGGAGACTCGTCCAAGAAGATCAAGAATTACGGTAGGTACGTAATTTTCATTTCTTTTGGGTTTTCTTCCAAGCAGGAAGAGCGATGATTCTTACAGCCGCAGTGGGAAAGCAAAAGTGACAGCAGCTGTGCGAACAGAACAGTGTGTGAGGCAGTGCATGTCTCCAGAAATAATAACTGGTTGAGTCCATAGAAAAAAACTTGCTCACCAGTTATTATAAAGAATTAATCAACATTATCTGAAATTTATATCAATGTGGGATAGCCGCTGATGTTTCAAGGAGTTCAAACTCACTGTAAATTAAGAACAGTAGTTTAGTAAGAACATATTCCTTTTAAATGTCTTTTTTTCACAATGTGAGAAAGTTACAGTACTGAAAATGGTTACCACTGTCCCAGTGGCTACGCAGGCTGAGGCATTAACATTTCACTGCATGACACACCAGCGATCCGAGTTTGGCAACGGACCACTTTTGCTTGGGGGCTGGCCAGGAGAAGTAGGACTGAGAATCCCAAGACAGCGCTTTTCTTTCAGGGAGGGGGGACAGTGTGTGCCACTGCTTGTCTGCCACCTAGTGGAGGCTAGATGCTGCAATATGCGACTGCCTCTCAGAGGGCTGCGTATGGACATTCGAGTATGTGCAGCATCTACATGTCACAAGCCCAAGCCGTTGCACACAATGACTTCCGAAATGGGATGAAATGAAGGAAAAATTGGGTTGGCTGCAGCTGGGTGAAGCCCTCGCAGGCCCCACACCACTGACCTGGCACCTACCTCCACCAGATATGGACAACTGAAGGGGTAGATCTCCAAAGGCCCCATCAACGGGGCAAGCCATGAGGGAAGGAGGACAGGGTAAGTACCTGGGGAAAGTGGGTGACGGGGCTGGGGAACTAACCTGATAGGGGCAGCACAGCTCAAGGAGGATAAACCAATAATGGAAAAAAATGTTAGCAACATCCAATGCTGAAAACATTAGACTGCTGTACAGTTAGCATTGTTATCCTGACTAGCTGTAGAAGGGTTGAGTTCACATTACCCAGTGAGGTGCCAAACAGGTCAAAATTCATTAGACTGTACTTGTCATGCATTGGTTTGTGAAGAGTACTGTATATCTGTTACTTTACATACTTTGTATGTCAAATATAGGGGATATGCCATGGACAGTGTGAAAATAAACAATTTTTTACTTCATGTTTTGACCTCTACTGATCCCAAGAGTGGTGGAGCTGCAAGTGAAATTTATAGAGGTCAAACCCTAAAGCACAAAATAAATAATTTATTTTCACACTGCCCATGGCATATGTCATTTATGCACTGGGCAATCTACAATGTTCTTGAGACATTTATAGTTTAATAACAATGGGCTACTCCAAAAAACACTGGTTTTACCCCCTCGTTGGGATTTTTTTTTCATTTCATCAGAAAATGTTGCGCTGTTTGTAGCCTCTTGGTGAGATGCATCATATGACATCACTGTGATGCACAGCAAGTAAAGGTGCATGCGCACAGACATTATTCACCAGCATGTCTTGAAGTAAACATTGCTCCAGACTGATGGCCAAGCTGTATTCCTTATTGTCTTTGGTGGTTTCAGGTTTTAGCTCTGCTGATGAAAACTGCCACTACGATGACTGGCTGCGGCCTTCTGCATCAGTCAGTTACAGTGAGTCAGTTCAACCGTGACAACCACTCTATCACCAACAGGAACGCATGACTCCAAGGGACAAGATCATGAGATGACCAGGGTACTTCTTAGGATTTTACTGATGGTGGGAGTGAAATGGCAGCTGTGGGCACACTTAAATTTTTTTTTTTTTTAAGAACCGAAACCCCATGCATACAAAGCAGATATTCTAAAGTAGGTCTGGCTATGCAAGAGGTTTGGCTTAGACTCTTGCTGTAATTGTATTCTAGATGATGCACCTACAGTGTACATAAGTGCAGATGACATGCCTTGAGTGTAAATAAAAGATTTATTTACACTCCAGGAGTGTCATGACTTCTAATATATGAAAATTATGTACCTACCGTAATTCTTGATCTTCCTGTATAACTTCACTATTCATCACTGGTGGGTACTACACCAGAGGCGCTAGGACCCTGCAGGAAGCTTTATAGCTTAAAACGCTTTTCTCCTAGAAGGAGGGGTGATATCGAGGATGGCGCTGCTCTCGAGGCCAGAACACTGCATGACGATTACGGGTTGGCCAGTAACCGTCGTCATCCCCTCCACTACCTCAGTTATCCTCACCGGAGAGGAAACAGACATAGAGAAAAAGAAGGGTGGGCCCAAGGGGCAGTGAGAGGAAAGGATAAAGACTGAAATGAATAAGACAACCAGATAGGAAGAATAGGTTGGGGTCTAGATAGTTCTGGGATGGGGGCCCCAACCTGTGGACAGGCTAAGGGAGGAAGAAAAAATTACTCACCTTATTAATTATGTTTCTTCTAATGGAGTCTTGTTGTATTCTGACAATATGCAGTTAGGCCCAGCACTTGAACTGCTCCGGAGATGAAAGAGTTAACTCTATGCAGAGAGCATAGAATGTTGAGCTCGTGCTCGGTTCAAACCCCTGTCTGCTGCACTTTCAAGTGTAACTGTCAGATTCTTACGAGCCAAGACTAACTAAGTACACCTATAGTGTGGAAACTGTAAAAAAACACTAGCCATAAGAGCAACCAAAAGTTTTGGGATCTCAAAAGACTCAAGTCAAGAACCCCAAAACAAAAAACTCAGGTAGTGAACTTAACATAACTTTATAATGACATCAAATAAAGATCCACTATGCCCAGCTCCTTCAAAAAAGAGAGAACAAGAGAGCCAGTACACCTCTGGGGTGCAGCACTGTACCTGCCAGCCCACTTCCCAAAAAACAGGTCCTGAGAGGGGAGGCAGGGGGAGGTCAGAATACAGCAAGACTCCATTAGAAGAAACATAATTACTAAGGTGAGTAATTTTTACTTCAAACAATATGAAGTCTTGCTGTATTCGGACAATATGCAGACTACCAAGCAGTACCTCCCAGGAGGAGGGTACAGAACCTACTTAGGAAATAGGCTCTGCAGCACTGCTGCACCAAACCTAGCATCACTCCTAGCCTGGATGTCCAGAGAGTAATGCTTGTTAAAACTATGAACTGTTTTCCAGGTGACTGCTTTACAGATCTCTAATAGGAGCATATCTCTGGCAGCAGCCAGAGAAGCAGCTGTACCTCTAGTTGAATGAGCCCTCAGGCCTGAGGGGGGTACTTTGCCTAGATTTTCATAGCAGAATTGTATGCATGAGACAATCCACCTGGCAATAGTCCTCTTATTAGCAGGTTTACCCTTTTCCACTTCACCATAAGTGAGAAACAGCGGAGGACAGTCAAACCTAGGTGCCTTAGTGCACTCAGTGTAGTAGCTAAGTGCCCTCTTAACATCCAAACTGTGTACTCTTCTCTCTCCTGAAGAAGAATGATCACTGAAAAACACAGGAAGGGACATGGATTGGTTCAGATGAAAATCTGAGACCACTTTGGGTTAGAACCTCCTGTTGGTTCTAAGGACCACCTTATCTTTATGAAAATAAATAAAATCTGCCTCTACTGACAGAGCTTGCAATTCACTGATACACCTGGCAGAAGTAATAGCTACCAGGAACACAGTTTTCCAAGTCAAGTACTTCAGTTCTGCTGAGGCGAAAGGCTCAAAGGGTGGTTGCATGAGCTGAGCAATGCAAACATTAAGATCCCAAACAGGAGTAGGATCCTTAAAAGGGGGATTAGTATGACGTAGCCCCTTAAAAAATGTACAGAACACAGGGTGAGAAGCTAGAGAAGAAGGCTTCCCTACTGATAAAAATGCAGAAACAGCAGATAGATGCACCTTGAGGGTAGCTGGTCTGAGGCCTAAACTGTTGAGATGAACCACATAGTCCAGAACTGCAGACAAGTCAGCAGAGTCTGGTAACATCTGTTTACTAGAACACCAAATACCAAACCTTTTCCATTTGGAGTTGTAGGTTTTTCTAGTGGCAGGTTTACGAGAAACTTCGAGAATGTCCAGAACCCCCTGAGACAGATTCATATTTGCATATTCTAGCTCTTCAAGAGCCAAGCTTTACGATTGAGAGACTGAAGATTGGGATACCAAATTGTCCCCTGAGAGGAAGTTAACAGACTGTGTTTTGGGGAGAGCCAATGGAAGATGGACCGCCAGAGACAGCAAGAGGGGATACCAAGGCTGCCTGGTCCTTCTGGCGCAATCAGGATTACCTTGCAAGGTTGTGACCTTATTTTGACCAGAACTCTGAACAATAGAGGAAAGGGGGAAAGGCATACAGGAATTTCCCCGACCAATCCAACAGTAGAGAACCCAGGGGGACTGAGCCCAGTACTGGGGGTCTGCAACAAAAAAGAGGAAGCTGGTGATTGCCTGGGGCTGCAAAGATGTCTATCTGAGGAGCTCCCCATCTTAGAAATATCACTTTTAGCACTGGGGGATCCAGGGACCATTCGTGATGGCCCTGAGAAATCCTGCTCAAAGCATCTGTCAACACATTGTCCTTCCCTGGAAGATGGACAGCTACCAGAGATGTCTGTAGGGAATAGGCCAGAGACCAGACTTTCATGGCTTCTGTGCACAAGGCCATCAACTGAGTGCCTCCCTGCTTGTTGATGTACCACATGGTGGTTGTGTTGTCTGTTCTCACCTGAACCACCTTGTTTTGTACTACCTTGGCGAAAGCTTGTAAGGCTAAGTATACTGCCCTGAGTTCCAGAAGGTTGATATGAAGGAGAGACTCCTGAGGGGACCACACTCCTTGTGTTGTGAGGGCTCCCAAATGAGCCCCCCATCCCAGGAGAGAGGCATCTGTGGTTAGAACCACAGAATGAGTCTGAGAGACAAATGGGACCCCTTGTCTGAGATTGTCCTGATCCAACCACCACTGAAGAGCATGGATCAAGGTCTGAGACACTGGAATCAGTTTGGTGAGAGGGTCTTTTTTCTGGGACCAAAAAGCCCTCAGGTGAAATTGGATATCTCTCATCTGAAACCTGGCCCCTGGAATCACTGCGGTGGCAGCTACATGTGGCCCAGTAATTGGAGGAAATGTCTTGCTGGGCGAGAGACCAGGAGACAAAATGAGGAAGCTAGGTCTGTAAGGGCCTTTACCCTTGACAAGGGAAGAAAGTCCTTCACCTGGACAGTGTTCAACTCCATCCCTATGAAGGTGAGGAGCTGCAGTGGTTTCAGAACTGACTTTGGAAGACTGAGGAGGAATCCCAAAGAAGTGAGCACTAGCTGGATCACTTGTAGGTTTGACTTGACTTGGTCTGGAGACTGCCCCACAATGAGCCAGTCATCGAGATATGGGAAAATAGAGATGTTCTGTCTTCTTAAAAAGGCTACTACTACTGCTAGGCATTTTGTAAAGACCCTTGGTGCTGATGTGAGCACGAAAGGCATTGCCCTGAACTGGTAATGGCCTGAGGGCAGTTGGAATCTGAGATACATTCTGTGGGAGCACCTGATGGGAATGTGAAAGTAGGCATCCTTGAGGTCTAGGGTAGCTAGCCAGTCCCCTGGCCTTAGAGAGGGAAGAATTATTCCCAGAGTCACCATTCTGAACTTTGGTTTCAGTAAATGCTTGTTTAAGTATCTTAGGTCTAGGATGGGCCGCCACTCCCCTGTCTTTTTTGGGGTAAGGAAGTATCTAGAGTACAGACCTTTGCTCCTGAGAGATGTAGGAACTCTCTCTCTCTATGGCTCTGAGAGCTAACAGAGATGAAACCTCTGCCTCTAGGGCAATGGTTTCGGAAGTGTTTGCAGGTGGAAAAGACTTGACCCTCAGCTTTGGAAACTTTCTGAAGTTGAGGGCCAGTCCCTGGCTTACTATCTCCAGGCCCCACTTGTCTGAGGTCACAGACTTCCAGGCCTGCAAGTAGTAAGCCAGCCTGCCTCCTACAGGGATTGGGGAGTCAACCCTGGCTGACACCGCAGGGTGTCTGCTTGGCAGGAGCCTTAGGCTGAGAGGTGGCTGCAGCCCTGCTCATCCCCATCCTACCTCTCCCTCTAAAGAACCCCCTCTGGGAAAAAGGAAAGGAGGCCTGTGCCTGTTAGAAAGGCCTGTGAAAAGGCCTGCCCCTGCCCCTAGCCTGCTGCTTCTGAGGAGTTGATTGCCTTTCCTTGGCTTGAGCACTCCTATAGGTGGTCCTGTACTCATCCATCTTTTTCATGTAGTTCTCTGTCTGCTCCCCAAACAGAGAATTACCTATAACAGGAAAATCCATGGCCTTGGCCTGGGTATCCTGCAAGAGGCTAGTACACCTGAGCCAAGCCATCCTCCAAAGAGCCACAGATGTAGCCATGACTTGTGATGAAACATCATTGGAGCCACAGCAGCATGAAACTGAATTGTATATGCCTCTATCCCATCAGCAGCCACCTCCTCCAGTTCCTTGGCTAACTGGGGGGAAGCCTGCTTAGCCAGATCCAAAACAGACTCCCACCTGGACTTTTGGTATCTGACTGCATAGGCCATGTAGTTAGCCTGTCTGAGTCCCAAAGAAGATGCCAGGTACTGCTTCTTAGTATCTTCCTGGAGTCCTTTTCGGGGGTGAGAAGCCAAGGGTATGCTAGCCTCGTCACAGGCTGCAGCCTGCACTACCTCAACATGGCTGCAATGCTGATACAGGAACTCCAAAGCTGAGCCTGACAGCATACACCTCCTGTCCATTTGTTTGTCCACTGGAGGCAATGAATTTGGAGTTTTCAAAAGTTTGAGTCTGCTTCCCAAAATATTTGTGTAAGGGAATAGACAGTCTCTTGGACTCCGGGATGTCCATCATTTCCACAAAATCAGGCTCCGCCTGCTCAACAGCTTCATCCACAGGGAGCTGGAGAGTGTCAGCCACTTTTTTGTAAAACATAAAGTGGGAGGGGGACTCAGAAAACCTGGGAGGGGAAACTCCTGAAGGTCTGTCTGGGGAGATGTCCGGTTCAATCGGCTCATCCAGACCTTCCCCACCATCCTCTTCCTCCTCATCATAATCATCAAACTCTTCTTCCCCTTCCCATTCCGGATGATAATATTCTTCTAAAGAATAATCAGAAACTGGGGGAACCGACCGAACCGAGTGTCTACTGAGAGCTGCCGGATCGGTCGGAACCGAACGGAGCGATTCCACAATACTAATCGCCCTGGCAATTTCCTCGGCGGTTGGATGGTGGGGATCTGAATCTGAACCAGCCAACTTGTCCTTCTTTTTCTTTTTTGCAGGTACCGACCCCTCAGGATCAGCTCTCCTCTTGCCTGAGGAAGTCTGGCCCTGGTCAGAGGGCACTCCCTCAGGTTCGGTCAGAAACCGAACCGGGCTGGCCATCTCTGTCAGCGGACTTCTCGGCCACTTTCTCCCTAAGTCTGCCCAACCTTTTGTCTAGGGTGACCTTAGGAAAATGTTTGCATATTTGGCAGTCTGAATCGAGGTGGTCAAACCCCAGGCAATAAACACAGGTGGTGTGGGGATCAGCCTTAGCAAAGGCCTCCCCACACAAACTACAGTGCTAAAATCCAGTGGGCCCGTTTTTTCCTTTGGGTTTCTCAGACATGGCCACAGTAATCAAAGAAACTTACCCTTTGCCAGGTAAGACAGACATCGGTTCCTAACCATGTCACGGGTGTTGGAAAAAAATGTTAAACACGTGTTTTTTAGAACCGATACGCACCGGAATCGCCACAGATCAAATAGTGATCGGTTCAGCCGAACCGACCGGACAGTTGAAAAAATGTTTACTATTTCCACAGTATTTAATACAGATTTCTACACAGTCCACTACCTATACTACTTACTGTACCACAGACAGGGATCTGAACCGAGAAACAATAAAAATTTTTGGATTAAACTGACGATTTTTACCAACGCGAACGAAAGTGACAGGAGAAACTCCAGAGCGACTGTTCAGTTCGGTGCAGTAAAGAATCTGACAGTTACACTTGAAAGTAGAGCAGACAGAGGTTTTAACCGAGCACGAGCTCAACGTTCCATACTCTCTGCATAGAGTTAACTCTTTCATCTCCGGAGCAGTTCAAGTGCTGGGGCTAATTGCATATTGTCAGAATAGAGCAAGACTTCATGTTGTTTGAAAAAGAAGAAGAAGAAAGAAAGAAGAAGGGGATGAGGAGGAGAAGGAGAAGAAGTGGGAGGATGAGACTACATGTCCCCTGCATTCCAGAAGTCCCTGTGGACCAAGGGAGACTAACAGTTCACTGTCTGAATCCTCTTGTTAAGGAAGAAAAATGTCCCTTTTTCTTTTTTTTTTGAAGAACCTGTGACTAAGCAATAGTCCAGAGAACAAGAGGGAGCCGACAGGAGAACTACTTGACAGGTTAAACTAACCCCAGGTCCACTAGGGGAGGAACACTTGGACAGATACTCCTTCTCCCCTTCTTCCAAGTTGGATGGTGGGAGAGAACCCGTCTTCCAGTCGGAATTCACCCCAGCACCCAAGAGGGAAGTCCTGGGTGTAAGAGGGTAAAATCCTGTATTTAGCATCACCGGGGAAGTGAAGTAGAAGGGAAGGGGACCTCAAGGAGGTTCCTGAACCTTGAGTCCGAAGGGACTTTAAGTGAACAAGGGACCCAGTAGGGGGTCTCTTGCAATTTGGAGAAGACAAAACAGAGAGGGTCCCCAGTACCCTAATCTCAACAGAGAGGTTCAGATGAAGGCAGGACCCTCAAGGGTATCCCAAGGCAGAACGTCCAGACAGGCGGCCTGAAGACCTCCCTCACTGAGAAGAGGGTCTGGGGAGCTAAGGAAAAAGAGAGCAAGAGTTCCTGCTTGTACTCTGCTCTCTAGAGAGGGTCCCTGGTGCTACAAAGAAGTGGCAGGGAGCCCGGAGGTACAAGTGGGACTTCGCTCACAATTAGCTTCAATTGTGGGGGGAGGGGGCAAGCAGAGAGGAGGCACTGCCCAGAAGCTGAGGCCCAAGAAGGGAAGGTGGGCAGGAAGCAGCGATGAATGGTGAAGATATACAGGAAGATCATGAATTGTGGTAGGTACGCAATTTTCATATCTTACCTGTATCGATCTTCATCATTCATCACTGGTGGGTGAGTACCAAGCCCACAAGGTGGACTGGAACCTCCCTGAAGACTGGACAGTCTTCATCCCCTTGCATGAAACTCACAAGGGGAGAGGGAACATCACAGGTCTGGCTAGACCGGCTACTGCTCAGAGCCAGGACGGGACTCCTGACCTGCAGGAGAGGAAAGACTCCCCGACAGGTCTTGTCTGGCTCTGTGGGAGAAAAAACAGCTTCCTTAGAATGATGAGGCAGTCACCCAATGCCAGGCCAAGGGTGACAACCAGGAGAAGCGAATCCAAGCAGTCTGCCTAATGTAGACCACAAATCCCGCAATCCTGGGGGCTACCGTGTTGGCATCATAAGATGCCCATGCCTGGTGTCTCGCTAGCCTCAGGCCCCTTGTGGAAATGGCAATGGCTTGCCTGGTTGCTTTGCGATCAGGCAAGGCCACTAGGATTTCTCCCAACACAGCCCACAGATGCCTCTTGTAGGTCCCTGTGTGTGCCTGATGTGCAGTAATGGATAACAAGAGACACACTGAGGTGAAAACTCTCCTGCCCCAGCGGTCGAACTCCACAGAGTCCGCGTCCGGGGGATGGTCTCTTGCTAGGCGCCGATGCCCAGAAGAGGTGTCCAGCCACTCCAAGCTAGATGTGAGGTGGGGCAAAGACCCAGGAGACCCTGAGGGAGTGCAATACCTGTGCTGGCAGTCCCCAGGGGCTGGGGAAGTGAAGCGGGTGACTGTCCGGCACTGTGCGACTCCTCCATAAGGGTCTAAGGTCATGGAGGGATCACTACAGATTCCTGGTTGTACTCTCCAAGAAACACCATAGTCACATGTGCAGGATTGCGCTCATTCACTAGGATAAGATTGAACTCCTCCATCACCATCACCAGGTGGAGTCCCCTTCCTCTGAGGAGGAAGCTGGTGATGTGGAAGGGCTGTGTACAGGGAACGATGGTGCAGGAAGAGGAGATGCGAGCACCATCAAATCCATGGCTCTGTAACGTAAAACATGAGGAAAGCACTCGTTGAGACCTATACTGCTTCCCGGTGATAGGCCCAAAAGGACCGGAAAACTCCAAAGAGGAGGAGGCGGAGATGAAGAAGGAAAGGCAGGATGGTCCTGGGAGACCGAGCCCCCTCTGCCAAGGCTGTGTGAACAAGCAGAGGCCCCCCTCTGAAGCAAGGGGGATATGCTGCCTAGACCCAACCTGCTGCTCAAACCTCCCCGAGCCAGCAGGGGGAAGTACATGGGGAGAAGACCCCTGGTGAGGAGACTGGAGCCGAGCAAACCCGGCAGGGTGGCTCCTGTCCTCACCCATTGCAAAACTCTGTCCCCAGAAGAGGAGGGGTGCCCGGCCCAGCACTCCAACTCTGGCCCAGAGTGACAGAGGCCACCTGAGCAGAGTGGGAGACAGACCGAGCCCCCCTGACTCCCCGAGAGAGGACCGAGACCTACCTCTTGAGTGGGGTCACACAAAGGCAACCATCTCAAGGAAGGGGGGGAGAAAAAAACGGCACCAGGGTCAACCTATGATCTGCCCCTCCGACTCGTGCCAGCATCGAAGAGCGACCTGGCACAGATATCAGTCTCCTCCACAGAAACAGCGCCGTCACTGAAGCGGCACCAACCATGGCACCAGAGCCACCCATAGTACCGACATGGACGCCATCACCAGAAACAGTGCCACCATCGATATCGATGCCAGCCTCGGGGTTGCCATCAGAGGCAGCACTGACCCTGAGGATGGTGCTGACTGCAGCACTGACCTCCGAAATGGCACCATCTGCTGCACCAACAGCAAGCATGGCACTGATGGGCCGAGCGTGGTGCCATCATCGACTGCAGCACCATCTGTGGTGCCGTCGTCTGAGACTATGGCACCAATGGTACCGGAGACCCCCGTGGTGCCGAGCGAGGAAAAGGATGCACCGAGAACAGAGTCATTCCTAAGACGGGAACCCACCGACGACAACCTCAAGCGGATCTTGGGGAGCAACCCTTGCTCTGGAGAGCTCAGTTGCCAATCCGGTGAACTAAATCATCCTTTGAATCTGAGGAGGAGAGCATGTCGATCCCAAGAGAGGCAACCCAGCCACTCTACCTGTCCTGGCATCGAGAGAGAGAGTGGTGTTGGGAGGGGATTCCGTGGTATCGGAGGGCTGGCCTCACTCACCGACACTGGAACTAGTGCCAGGAGCCAAGGCCACACCCCACAAAGCCCTTGAAGGGACCACCGATTCAGGCCCTGTGTAACAGCTGAAGCCTCGACACTGGAGTCAACCGGTTCCCAAATGGGAACCGGATCTAGAGTGATCCACGGCCAATCCCCCGGAGGAGGATGACCCTTCCCCCGACCACTCAACCAGGCATCCGGGCTCAGAAGACCTGAACTGACGAAGGCCTGCTCTCCCCTGGTGCATATGGCAGTACGGGGAGGCCCAGGGGATGAGCCTAAGGAACTTACCTTAGCGGAAAAAAAAAGACAAAGACTAGATGCCATAAAAACACTAGTTAAGAAAATAACAAAATGATGCCAACGTGATGCTGACAAGTGCAGCGATGAGTATACAGTCAGATGAGCAGAAAACAGTAGTTGAGGAGCGTTGTGTAGACTTCTTGCTATCCCACGTAGTCCGAGCTGCAGCCTCGATGGCAGGAAAAACAGAACTGAGGTAGTGGAAGGGACAACGATGGTTACTGGCCAACCCGAGAGTGATACGCAATGTGTCGGCATTGAGGGCAGTGCTGTCCCTGACACTGCCCCTCCTCCTAGGAGAAAAGCTTTTTAAGCTAAAAAGCTTCCTGTGGGGTCCTAGCGCTTGCGGCGTAGTACCTACCAGTGATGAATGGTGAAGATTGAGACAGGTAATATATATCTGTATTCTTATTTTTTTGCATGTCATTCCCCATTGCATAAATATTTGGTCATGCACCAGACATAATGATTTGTTTAAATATATACTGGTTTTAAAAGACTAATTTGGTGTATGAGGTACATGGGTTTGCCATAGAAATGTATTGGTCTGCATTTGATTTACAGTATGTTGCTGTCTGTGTAATATATTCATTTATACACAAATCATAATGTTTTCCTTAAAGTATTGGTTTGTGCTTCAGCTTCATTGGTTTGTGAATGAAGTAAAATGGTTTATGTGTGAATTACAGTATGCTGCATTGGTTCATGTAAAGCATATCGGTTTGTGTAAAAACTATATTGGTTTGGTCTTTTTTAAGCATACTAGTTTGTGTGCAAACAATACTGGACTGGTCTTTGTAAGACAAACTGGTTTGCTTGCAACTTTTATCGGTTTTATCTCTGTGATGTCTTCTGGTTTGTGTACTAATGAGTCATACTAAAATCTAGGATGGAAGAAGGAAAAATGCCCATTTAACCCCTCTGTCTATAGTCTAACAAATATTACTTAAAAAAGAATTACCCCTGACATAAAATGTCTAGTCTGGCCTTGAAGGGAATGAAACCAGAGCTATCCATAACCTCAATAAACAACATGTTCCATGGTCTAATCACCCGTTGTGTGAAATAGAGTTTGTTTTGTTAGTGTACTGAGTATATGGGTTTGTATTAAAACTATACTGGCTTGATTTGCATGGGGCATACTGGTCTGCACACAGATTGTATTGACTGGTGTGAGAGGCATATTGGCTTGATGGACTGTACTGGTTTATATATAAAGTATGTTGGAGTAAACAGATATACAGTTTTACACGCAGAAAACAATATGACAAACTCAAATCAATAGATTTGTATCACAAACGCTTATATATATCGCACACAAAGTAATCTTTTAAAAACATATAAATTTATAGGTATTTATTCAAACCACTATGTCTGATGCATGTATTTGACACTCAACCCAGACTATCATGCAATTAAACTGATATTGTCTGTATAAAAAAAACAATGCATGACAAACACTATCTTTATAAATCTGGCTCGTTCTGCACCTCGTGCTACACTAAACAGACACACAAAGACTGAAATATTTTCAAATAACACAGTAATGATGGCAAGTCTGTTTTGAATTTTAAAATTAATTGAAAAAAGAAGACAGTAAAACAATATCTCACAGAAGCATGCAGCCTAGGCAGCCAGAGAAATGCTGAGACAAGAAGACTGGCAAACCGCTGTAGAAATTTTAATGCTCTTTCTCTGTCTCCTGACATTATCAGGAACACTGAAGAAGCAAACCAGTCATGGCCAGCATAAGCTCCCTGCAGACAACCTGTAAAGTATAGTCAAGGAAATCTGACAGCAAACCACCACCTCTTGTCAGTTTACAAGCATGTTCCTGTTCTCAGTGGACACTGCTGGACAGCTAACAGTCCACAGTGAAAGAAGGCTGTGCCTGACAACAAATTACTTTTCTTCTTCCTAGCTTTTAAAGGTCACCTTTGTCATTAATCTCATAGTATGGATTGGAAAACTGTGTTTCCTAAAACCTGTTATGTTGTGGGTTTAAGCCTTGTGCCTCAAGTGCAGCTTTACAAGCACCCTTGCCTGCTGTTCAGATTATGCCAATAGTCTGCAATGACAGAGCTGTAATTCTCTAGCAAAAAATTCAGATGTACAATGAATAGGCCCTGTTGGACTTTAGCGTAATATATTCTGACGTTAATGAAAAGTAGAAAATGAAGGTCAGACTGTTTGTAAGGTTGAAGTATTATTGCTGATATCCTAAAATCAACATGCCACGTACCTGCCATAAGTACAGGATAATTAATTGTGGTCAGTTTTGATCCTCTTGAGTACCTCCTCCACAGAGCCATACTCTTTGGTCTTAGACTGAAGCCATTATTACCTCGTGGGAACCAGAACTTTTGGGAATGGCAACACCAGTGCAGGGCACTGACATGTAGCGTTGGCCACAAATGAAAATTACGTACTCACCGTAATTCTTGATCTTCTTGGATAAGTATTCACCATGTATTCATACTGCTGGATTTCAAGCTGGAGGTGCTGGGACCCTGCGGGAGCGAAAAATCTTCAAGAAGGCCCTGCGCCAAGGTAGCACTGCACATGTGCAGAACCGTGAGGCTGGCTCATGCCGTATAGGCTATCTCAGCATTGACCCTGCAACCACCCCAGTACCTTTTTTTACTGAGGAGGTGTAGCGTATTCTAACTAGACAAACACCAAACCTAACGAGGGCAAAAGATAGCCCTTCTGACCCATGTAAGAAGTGTCAACTATGAACAATGTCTTCACAGCCCAAACCGAAACAAAGGAGGTGAAGATCAAGGACAGAGCAAGTGAGCTTGGGAGATAGTGGGCAGGTGTATGAAGAAATGGTGAAGACTTGTCCAAGAAGATAGTACAGTTACGTAAGAACTTATCGCAACAGTAGATCTTCGAGAACAGCTCTTGCAGCAGGTTACACCATTAGGACTGAAGCCGCTAGGCGTCAGGACCCCCCGGAAATTTTCTAGCTAGCAGTCTTCAGCGGGGACCGCCTCCGACGTCGGTCCCGCCCCCAACGTCAGGCGTAGTACATAAGGAGGCGGTCCCGCCACAATCCCCAGTTCTCCCGCCGGAGACTCCCGGCTGCTGGCTGACATCAGAAGAGGAGACCGAGGATCCGCCATCAGATGGCCAAGACTAAAAACAAATTGTTCCATTTTGAAAGATGGATTTTTGGCTATAACCTGTCTCCTCCAAAGGGTGAATGGTGGGCGGGAAGGTACCTGCTGCAAGAGCTGTTCTCGAAGATCTACTGTTACAGTAAGTTCTTACGTAACTGTACTATCTTACTTCGAGATACAGCTCTTGCAGCAGGTTACACCATTAGGACTGATTCCCAAGCAATAGCGACAATCTTCTACATCATCGGGAGGAAAGGCAGAGATTACAACCTGCTCGAGCCTAGGACAGAAGTCCCTGGAGGACGGCTAGGCCAAAACCTGCCCTTCGCCTTGAAGCGATATCGAGGCTGTAATGCCTAATAAAGGTATGCACCGAGCTCCAAGTAGCTGCAGTGCAAATAGCTGAAGTGGAAACATTCTTCAGCGCTGCAAAGGAGGTTGCCACTCCCCTAGTAGAATGACCCTTGACCACGCCTGGCAAAGGTTTGTTGCGCTTGTCATAACAGAAAGAGATACACTGAATGAGCCAACGTGAAAGGGACTGTTTAGAAACAGGGGCTCCTTTCATCCTCTCAGCAAAAGAGACAAACAGCTGATCCGCTTTCCGGTACTGTTTGGTTCAGGCCAGATAATATCTGAGACACCTGCGAACATCCAGGGTGTGAAGCAGTGCTTCTCCTCGATTGGTGTACTTGGGAAAGTACACTGGTAAGTCTATATCCTGATTGAGGGTAAGGGTTGAAACCACCTTAGGCAAAAACTTAGGATTTGTCCTCAGGGATACCCTGTCCTGGTGGAAAATTAAATAGGGCTCTTTGCACGTGAGTGCATGTAATTCGGAGATTCTTCTCGCCGAAGTAACTGCAACTAAAACAACGCTTCCATGACAGAAAACGTAGCTCGCAATCCGTGGCTGGTTCAAAAGGTGGCAGTGTAAGCTGCTCCAGGACAAAAGGCAAGTCCCAAGAAGGAACTGGATCCTTGACAGGTGGTCTAAGGTGGAGGACCCCCCTTAAAGAGGCACGAGTAGTGTCCAATTGAGCCACCATACGGTGGCCTCTGGGGGCATGATAAGCCGAAATTGCACAAAGATGCACTTTGATCGAGGAGTAAGCTAGTCCAGATTGGAAAAGTGAAAGCAGGTATTCCAGAACCAGCTTCTCAGGACAGTCTAAGGGCGAGAAACCGAGCGTTTGAGCCCACAAGCAAAACCTGCACCACTTCATGGTGTATGTTGCGTGTGTTGCCGGTTTTGTAGCGGCAGAAAGAACTTCTGCCACCTCTTGTGAGACCCCGTGTCGCATCATGGCTATGTCTCTAGGAGCCAGGCATGTAGGTTCAATGAACGTAAGTCTGGATGGACTAGTGAACCCTCCTCCTGAGACAACAGATGGGAGCTGATTGGCAAAGGAAGCGGAGGTTCCCGGGATAGCTGATGTAGAAGCGGGAACCAGATTTGTCTGGGCCAGAAAGGCGCTACCAAGATAAGCGTCGCAAGCTCCCTGCGAAGTTTGAGAAGAACTCTCTGGATCAATGGGAAAGGAGGGAAGGCATAGAGCAATCTGCCCACCCAGGAGAGGGACAACGCGTCTCACCAGAAAACACCAGGCCCTGGATCTAGCGAGCAAAAATTGGGCAGTTTGGTGTTGGATGGGGACGCGAAAAGGTCTAATTCTGGAGTGCCCCATCTGTGGAACAGATCCTCTGCCACCTCCTATAGAAGTTCCCACTCGTGGACTCTGGCCTGAGAATGACTCAGGCTGTCTGCAACGGTATTGTCCACCCCGGGGACGTGAACTGCAATAAGGTTTGCGCCGTGTCGTATTACCCACTCCCACACTCTCATGGCCTCCCTGCAAAGGAGGTAGGAGTGCATGCCTCCTTGTTTGTTGAGGTAATATATCACCGCAGTATTGTCTGTTTGCAACAGGAGAGTACTCGGTGGGATCTCCGACTGGAAGGCTTGCAGGGCTTAAAGGACCGCCCTCATCTCCAGTATATTGATGTGGAGATGAGATTCCTGGATTGACCATGTGCCCTGAGATCTCACACCATTTAGGTGCGCTCCCCACCCGAACCCTGAGGCGTCTGTGGGGAGAGTTACTGTCGAAGACGGCGCTGTGAAGGGAACCCCCAAGGAGAGGGTTCCCGGGTCTAGCCACCATTGCCAGTCCCGAATCACGGCCTTCGTGATTCGGACTGGCTGCTGCAGATGGTCTTGCCTTTGGTCCCACTGCACCCTTAACATCCACTGGATTACCCGCATGTGGAGTCTTGCCATCGGGACTGAATGGCCGCAGCCATGTGTCCGAGCAGGCGAAGGACCAGTCTGGCTGAGACAGTTCTCTTCGCTGACAGGTCCCTTATGAGGGACCAAATGCGTTCCGCTCTGTCCGCGGGAAGAAAGGCTTTTCCCTTGACAGTGTCCAGAACTGCCCCTATAAACTGCAGTTTCTGGGACGGTACCAGGAGAGACTTCTCGTAGTTGATGAGGATGCCCAGAGACTGAAAAAGGGTCTGGGTACGCTGAATGGCCATCAACAATGCCTCCCTGGAGGGGGCCATGAGAAGCCAATTGTCCAGATACAGGAACACGTAGTGGCCCTGTCTCCTCAGAGACGCCGCCACAACTGCCATGCACTTGGTAAATACCCGGGGTGCTGATGACATCCCGAAGGGAAGCGCTCGGAACTGATAATGGCGGCCCTGAAACTCGAAGCACAGGAACCTCCTGTGCGCTTGAGCAATAGGGATGTGTAGGTAAGCGTCCTGCATGTCCAGGGACGCCAAGAAGGCGTCCTTCTTCAGCATGGGGATTAGACCCGGAAGAGTCACCATGCGGAAGCGTTTGTAGACAACCGACAGGTTGAGGTTGCTGAGGTGCAAAACTGGACGGAGGTCCCCTGTTTTCTTTGGAACCAGGAAGAAGTGCGAATAGTATCCTAACCCTCTCTGGTTCTCTGGAACGTGCTACAAAGCTTCCTTTTCTAGAAGCGCGAGCACTTCCTGCTGTATAAGCAGAGCATGCTGACCCAAGTAGCAGAAAAGCAGAGGAGGCCTTGTGGGCGAGTTGCCTAATAATTCTATATAATGGCCTTTTTTGACCAACTGTAGCACACACCTGTCGGTGGTGATCGACCGCCACCCTGGCAGGTGGCATGCGATGCGACCCCCGACCCTCATTTCCCGTTGATCCTGAGGAGGGGTGGGGTCCGGGAAGGATTCATGCTGTGGCAGCATTGGATCCTGCAGGTTGGGCCGACTTTGTGACTTGTTGGCCTCTGCCTGAGGATGTCTTAGCCTGGGCTTTTCGGGTGAAGGAGCCCCTTTGTTGCTGGCTGGAACGTGGTTGTTGCCTTTGAGTCCAGCTACGAAAACGACTCTGGTTCCTGCGAAAGGAACTGAGTCGAGACCTGTACATAGCCTGCACAGATCTAACCGTCTTCCCGGCATCCTGCAGTTTGGTGACCACCTTCTCCGAGGCCTCGCCAAACAAAACTTCGCCATGGTAAGGGACGTCCATGATATTCTTCTGGACGTCCAGGGTAAACCCGGAGACACGAAGCCACGAGTGTCTCCAGAAACACACGCCTGAGGCTGCAGCTCTGGCCAAAGAGTCCGCAGAGTCGTATGCGGCTCTAAGCACCTGGGTTCCCATGTCCGAACCCGTACGGAGGAGTTGCAACAGCTCCTCTTTTTGGCCACCGTCTGGCATTTTTTCTACTAGGTCCTGTCCCTACTCTCACAATGCGTTCTGGAACTGAACCATGTGGGTAAGGTAATTTAATGACCTAATGGCGCAAGTCGCAGCCGCGTAGGTGCGCCTACCCAGGACATCCAACTGTTTGGACTCTGGGTCCGGTGGCTGTGTGCTCAAGTGCTGCGGTTTTTGAGACCGGTCATGTGAGGCCATAATGACCAGGGAGTCGGCCAGAGGATGGTTCGCCAGGTACTGGTCCTCCCTTGGGGCCTTGTACAGGCGGTCAGCCTTCTTCGGCACTGCCAGAGTCGAATGCGGATGTTTCCATGCAGCCTTGGTGACGTCCAGAAGGTGTCCACCAAGGGTGGCACTACCACAGGCTTTGGGTCTTTCTGCTGAAGGTAGCGGGCAAGGCGTTGTCTCTCGGGGTCTAGCTCTTCAGCGTCCCACCCCATATTCTCCTGGATATGCCTCATGATCTCAGCGAATGAGGGGTCATCCGGAGGAGACCTAGGAAGGTCACGTGGGTCTGGAGAAGGGATGCTGATTGGAGAAGGAGATCTGGAGCACCCAGAGGTGTCAGATCTGGAGTCCTCCACGGACGGGGTATACCGACGCCGTCTGGGTCTCTTGGGGCTGGGGGACCCTGAAGTGGATCTCGAAGGAGGCCTTCTCCTGTCCGAAGATCTGCCCCTAGGAGGGGGTGTTGGCTCCTTGGGGGTCGATGCCCATCCTGCTGACCCCCTGGGTGGAAGTAGGGACGCAGGCGTTGAAGGGGTAGCCGGCGTAGGAGGAGGTTGTGTGGTGACCACATCCTTCTTGATGGTGTCCACCAGAAGGTGAAGAGCCCTTCACTCCCAGGTTCAAGCCCGACGACGGGCCAGGAACGGGTGGTGTGTCGGCGGCGTTGGGTCCCCGGGGGTCTCCCGCTCCGGGGAGGGTTCCCGTGGGAGCGCGACGGTTCCCGAGTTGCCCGCCTGGTCTTTGGGCTGGGTATTGTCCTCCGACGACGCCTTTCGACCGACATCGGTAGGCGGTGGTGTGGTCCTTCCCCCTGCAATAGCCGACGCCGGTCCCCCGGCCGACGTCCTCGGGGGCGAATGCCTGACCGGCGATGGGTGTCGTACAGTAGCCGGTTCCCGGGAGTGCCTATGTAGTTTGGCCGACGTCGGGTGGACCGACGTCGGGTCCAACGTCCGCTTCAGGGAGGTCAGCTCCTTAGTCTTGCGCTGGGGTGGCGGCGGTTGGGAGACAGACCTGACGTCGGAGTCCGGACGATGGGAGGAAGACTTGTGGCGCTCCCCAGACCTGGACGAGGCCTTGGACGGAGTGGATGAAGACACAGGCCTGGAGGTCTTGACAGGCTGCAGAGAGGAGGAACCGCTGGCCGATCTAACTAGCACCGGGGGAGGCTGAGAGCGAGCTCTAGAGGGAGAGTGGTCAGACCTGGAGCCGGAGCTGTGGGAATCCGAGGCCCTGGAAGGGGATCTGGGTCTTGCCTTCTCCCGGTGCTTTTCGCGATGTCTATGGGACTACCCAGATGACTCCCCCTTGGAGGAAGGATTTCTATCCATAGCTTTGAGTTTTTCCTCAAGAAGAAAAGCCTGAAGGGCCTTCTGGCGGTGGATCCTAGTGCGGCTATTGAAGCCCTGGCAGAAGGAGCAGGCCTGGGTGTCGTGGTCTGGTCCCAGGCAGCGCACACAGGACGAGTGAGGATCCTTGAAGGGGATCTGCTTGCCGCAGGCACACTTCGATGAATGGCCCTCCAAAGAGGTGTTTGGAGAGGACATCAGACAAATCCAGTGAGGAGAAGAAAATAACTTGAAGTTTCCTAGTCGTCGCGCGCTAGAAAGTGACCGAGAGGCCGATGCTGCGATGTCGACGGTGGGAAAAGAACTGGGGATTGTGGCTGGACTGCCTCCTTATGTACTACACCTGATGTCGGGGGCGGAACCAACGTCGGAGGCGGTCCCCGCTGAAGACTGCTAGCTAGAAAATTTCCGTGGGGTCCTGATGCCTGGCGGCTTCAGTCCTAATGGTGTAACCTGCTGCAAGAGCTGTATCTCGAAGTAAGATCAAGAATTACGGTGAGTATGTAATTTTCATATCTTCCTGAACTTGTCTTCACCATTTACTCATACTTCTGGGTTACAGTACCAAGCAGAAACGAAATCCCCCGAGCAGGGCAGTAGGGGACGAAGCTCACTCAGGAAAGGAAGCATGCTGTCTGGCATGGCCATCAAGAGCATAGTGCTTAACAAACGTATGCACTGGGTTCCATGTAGCCACTTTACAAATATCAGCAAAGGAAACAGAGCAGATCTCTGCCAAGGACATAGTGACCATTCTGGTAGAGTGGGCACACACTTAGTCCTCCAGCTGTCCCATAAAGTAGCAGTGGTGAAGGCAAGACACTATCCAAGCGGAAATACACTTTATGGTTACTCGATGACCCAGCCAGGTGGCATTAAAGGACATAAAGAGCTGCTTGGTTTGACGGATGTCCTTGGTTCTACTTATGCGGAACTGAGGGGCTCTTTTAACATCCAGGGAGTGACGGGTGCGTTCCCCCTTCATTCTGGACGTTAGGAAAATAAGTGGGCAACACCAATGGTTGGTTCAGGTGGAACTCCGAATCCACTTTGGGTAGGAAGTTGGGGTGTGTACGGAGACCCACCATGTCTTTGTGAAAGACGGTATACGGAGGGTCTGTGACTAAAGAGTGTATTTCAGAGACCCTGAGGGCGCAGGTTTTGGCTATAGCCAAATCTTCCTTTTTCCATCTAAGGAATATAGCTCGGGTGAAGCACCTGGTACTGCCTGAAGATCTCCCTACCTTAGTCCACGCCTTTGTCACCAGTCATTTTGATTAATGCAATGCCCTCTATCTGTCAGAGGGCTTTCAGCAGCTCTTTTGGCCACATTCGAAGCAAGATGGCGGTCGTGCTGGACTAGCCTTTATTACTATGTTTCATTGCCCCATTTTATTTTTGTTTATTTAGTTTATTCTTACATATTTTAATTTCTGCAAAGTTGTTTTACTACGTTTTTACTGTGTTTTGTTTTGTTAGTTTTCTGCGTTTGATTTTGCTCGGTCGTTGGTCCCTGGAGGCGTTTCCTCTGTGCCTTTGTACTTTTCTGGCAGAGAAGTGAAGATGTGGAGCCCGGTCGCATGCTGGAGCTTGATCGCTTGTTGGAGCCCGGTCATTTGCTGGAGTGTGGTGCCTTCGCTGGTGCTTGGTCGGTACTCCCAGAGCAGCTATTGCACCAACTAAGGGAAGTGTTTTTTGTTTATCAAACATTTAGTTTGTGCCTGGGAGTCGGAGGGCGGACCTCTTTCCTGAGGGATTAGCCTTCTGAATTGTGCTCGGTGGATCGTTGGATCATTTTCTGGGTGTGCTCTGCAGCGTTTTGGTCATGGAAGTCTGAACTCTGGAGTTGTGGCTCTACTGACTTTCACCACACCTTTGCCTCTCGGACTTAGTGATATATTTCTTCAGTGTTGGACAAAGAAGGACCTGGTTCGGGACTTTCTACCATGAATTAATTTTTGGAAATTGGCCGAAGGGACTGTTTGCAGAGTTTGGAGTACTGTGAGTGGGGGCCTGATTCATTGATCAGTGCCCCCCTGTTTTTTTTTCTTTCCTGCAACTTTATACTTCTCTTAGTTCAGAAGTAGGGCCTAAATAGCAGTCTGGCTGCGGGTGGCTTTGTCCCCCCATGTTTGTGCCTGGGTAACTTTGGGTGCTACCTGGGACCGAGCAGGAGCCGCCTCACTCTCCCCTGGGGAGCCAGGGATTAGTGGGGGAGTTCCTAATTTATCCTCGGGTTGGTCCTTTTGGCATGGCCTTGGGGTATTTGTAGCTGCAGGTCCTGGGGGTACAATTGGACCTGATAAGGCAGATTAAGGGGTGAGGTGGGGAGCCCCCACTTTCCAGTGGCTTGGCCTATATATACTAGCTTTTTCTGGAGACTTTTTGGTCCCTTTTTGGATTTTTACCGAGACATTAGTGCATATTGGAAATATTTATTCTGCTTCGTTAAATCTTGACATTTGGTTCAATTTACGTTGGATTGCGTTGGATTATTATGGTTCCTCCAACTATTTGATACTTTTTTTCCCTGTTTCTAAATTTGTTTTAGGGTTTCCTGGTGGTGAGAGAAATGAAAATTACGTACCTACCATAATTCTTGATCTTCACTTGTATCTTCACCATTCATTACTATTGGGTGATAGCCGGAGGCGCGCACCCGACACGGAGAGTTTTTTTTTTTTTGAGGAGTCGGTAGAGCTGACGGGCGCTGCCCTGGAGGACGCTCTGCATAGAGTGCGAGGGGCGGGCTGCTAGATGGCGCAGAGACTCCTCCTCCATCCCAGTTCTGTTAGCTGGAGAGGAGAAATAAAGGTTAGAAGAGAGAGTGAGGCAAGAGAGCCGAGGGATAGAAAAAAGGAAAGGATATAAACTGAAAAAGGAATAAGCCGATAGAGGACAGAAAGGAGAGGAAGAAAACTGAACTACCCTAAGGGACCGAAGGGCCTTACTTCTGGGGCAGCTCTAAGGGAGGAACAGATAGGGAGGAGAAAGAAGAAGAAGGGGGAAAAAGAGAGAAAAAGAGGAGGGGAAGCTAGGAGGGGGGAAGTCTGCCGTTGGTAAATTGGCTTAGGGTTATAAGCTCAGAACCATAAACAGGGGAGCAAGGATCCCATTTTGAAATTTCAAGGAGAAGGTCAACCGAACCTCTCGCACAGAATGGACAGCAAAGGCAGATTCCCTAAACCTCCCGCCTTCCCCAATTTCTAGACTCCAGCTGGGAGCTCTCCAACTATTAAGAGGGAAAATCTGTTCCAAATGAGAGCTGCCAACTAGGAAGGTAAAAGCCCCCTAGCACCTTGTTAAGTGATAACACAGTATCATGTGCAAGGGGGGGGTCTACAGGGGACACCCCTACATGACAGAGAGAGAGAGAGAGAGGGAACTCAATCGGACTCTCTAGAGACAAGGCAGAAAAACACCTCTTATGGAAGAAGCGCCAAACAGCACCAACCAGTAGAGGCTGAATAAGGACCAGGGCCTGCTAGAAGGGCCTGGGAAAGAGAAGGCAAGCCACTTAAGGAACCATCTCTTTAATCATGAATTTAAAACATGGTTGGGAAAAAGCCAAGAACTGCCCAGAAAGGGTAGTAAGAAAAAGTTCCCTCAGGACAGATAAACCTTAGCTCGTTCCTCCTATTCTGAGAGAGGGATTTTTTGGGGGGGCTTAACGGCCAAAAGAGAAGGGGGAAGAACGAGCAGGGAAGGGGAGACACCGAAGAAGGAGGCCCTTGAGGGGATGGTGGGAGGGATTCAGTAATGAATGGTGAAGATACAAGAGAAGATCAAGAATTACGGTAGGTACATAATTTTCATATCTTCCCTTGTCAATCTTCACCATTCATTACTGTTGGATGAGTACCAAGCCCCCTTCCCCAAGAGGGGGTTGGTAAAAGAAAACCCCTGAGGGAACAGATCCCTCAGCCTCCTACTGGTGACAAGTAGAGAGGGGAAGACCCTAACCAATAGACAGGAGTCTAAGGTGGGTGAGGAGGAGAAAGCGCCCCCGAGGGGCTGTGGGAGGGGGGTTGCCCCTGAAGACGCCACCTCGCCCTACGGGTAAAAAGACGGGTCCCCCGGAAGGCAGAGCCAGTCACCCTACACCGGGCCATGGGTGACAGTCAGGAGAGACGAAGCCATGCTGTCCGCCTGATGCAGATCGCTGTCCCTACTAGTCTGGATGCCACCCGCGATGCCAGGGCTGCCTCGCTGGTGCCTGCAGCTCCAGACCCTGCGCAGAGAGGGCCATGGCTTGTCTAGACTGCTCTGCGTCAGGTAGCGAAGCTAAGACCTGAGCCAGCATCAACCACAGATGCCTGTTGTAAGCAGCGTGGTAGCTTGATGGGAGGAAATGCACAACAATGCATGACCAGAAGAGAAGACCCTTCGTCCCTACCGGTTGAACTCAGCAGAATCCGAATCCAGAGGCGTGTCATGCACTGGGCGGCGAGGCCCAGAAAGTGTATCCAGGGACGTCAAACCCAAAGGTGGGTGAGGTAGAGAACCTAGAGACTCGTGGGGGGCACAATACCGTCTCCTGCAGTCTCCTGGGGCTGGAGAAGGAGTGGCTGGAGACTGCCAGGTGCGGATAGATGCTTCCTGGAAGAGGACTGGCCAGGAAGGCATCACCAAATGGCGGGCGCTGAATTCACTAAGAAAAGCACGCGTCTGATGCTTGGTATTGTCTCTACGAATGTAGGAAATACGAAGCTCCGAAACCATCCTTGAAAGGAAGCGCTGGTAGTCAGTGAAGTCAGCATCAGAGGAAAGGTGGACAGGAGGTTCCTCTTCTTCAGTTGAGGAAGACGAGGAGGAAGTGGAGCTCGAATGCCCAGAAGACTTCTGCGGCGGGGGGGGACAGGCGAAAGACCTGTTCGTCCATGGCCCTAACATAGGACGGGAAGGCCGCCACAGTAGCTCTGAATGTCTCCCAAGTTAATGGCCCAGTAGGCCCCACATGGCCCTGGAGAGAGGGAGGTGGTTGCAAAGGGATGGGCAAAGGGCACCTAATAGAACGTGCCTAGCTTCTGCCAGGGCTCTGGGATCCAGGTAGCAATGCCGCCAAAACTGGGGACCCTGGGATCATGCCGGGTTGTGTAGAAGAGAGGAAAAGAGACAACTCCGGAAAGAGCCCTGAAGGGGAATCTTCCCTGTGGCGTGACTGGGATTGCATGAGTCCAGAAGGGCAACCCTCAGAACTGCCACCAGAAGATGCTTTAGAGACCTTCAGAGAGAGGTGAGGATCAGCGCTACGACTCCTCCCCGGCCCCCCAGCAGGGCGGTGGGGGCTCATCGCTGCTCTCGACCCCTACCCCTCAATCCTTCGGACTCCGAAGCAGCCCTCTTCCTCGAAACCAGTAGTGGAGGTCCCTGTTGAGCAAGGCCCCGGAAGGCACCCACTGAAGCAGGGTCCTCTTCCCTCTGCTGAAGGACCTGAGCAGCACCAGGAACGGCGGCTGCCTGGGACCTGCCAGAAGAAAGAATCCCCTCTCGGACATCCGAAGGGTCCACCATGAGACTCCAGGCCACACCTAACCATGGAGCCATCTGGGCTAACAAGCTCTGGGGAGTCTGGGAGACGAACACTGGACCGTCTAGCCCTGCAGCCTACAGGAGGTTTAGAGCCAGAAGACTCTAGCCGCTGGTCTATGTCCTCACCTGAATCGTCTCCCTCCGAGGAGGGGTCAACAAGGGAAGACTCCATTCCAGCCACCGCAGGAACCTGCCCCGAGGTGTCACCAGGCCTGGTACCACCGTAGGCCGCGACGAGCAACATGTCCGCAGAGTCATCTGTACCTCTGGTGGTGTCAGGCTCCTGGGCCGCGCTGCCCGAGTACCCGACACCTGCAACAGTGCATGAGATCCGGCGCGGCGCCGCCAATGGTGCCGCCTGAATCACCGGCACCATGAACGGCGCCAAGGCCCAGAGCGGCACCGCCAACGGTGCCACCTGAACCCACGGCGCCGTGACCCAGAGCAACACCGCCGATGACGTCGATGCAACCCCCGCGCTGCAAACGGCGCCAAGGCCCAGAACAGCATCGCCGATGGCCCCAACCGAGTCGCCGGCGCCGCAAGATGCGGTAGACTGCACGGCGAGGATAGACGGGAATGAGGGCCCACCAGTGCTGGGCCCCGCAACCGGGGGCCGCGACACCGGGGGAGTCTGCACCTCCGAGGAGGTGACTGCCGGGACGGTGAAAACAGCGCGACCCCGGGTGGAATCACACCGTTCCTCCAAAGAAGAAACCTCCTCCTTGGCAAGACTGGAAGTGGAGGAGGTTTCCTCCTCGCCAGGCCATATAAACCCGGGAGGGGACCTGGAGGAAGGGTCGAGAGATCTGGCCTGGGAAGCCCTAGGACGACGTCGTCCTCTGAAAGTCGGTGGAGCTCGTCCGACTCGCAACGCGCGGACTTCTAAAGCACGGCGATCCACGGAGAAGCAGGCGTTAACAATGGTCCATATCATGGTAGGGTCCCAGGCACCGGAGACAAACATCATGACGGTCTGTGACAGAAAACTGTCGGCCACAGGGGCTCCTACGCGTAGGGGCACGGCTCACCTTAGATTTACGTTTTGCACCCGAACCAGACATGATGCTAAATAATTAAGCAAAACATAGAAAAGGCTCGGCGTCACCGAAAAATATAATAATGGAATGGTTCACTGTCGACGACGCCTAGAATCACCAGGATGAAGGAGGCTGGAAAACTTCAAATGTGTCCTATGACGAGTAGTACTGTAGAACTCTCAGCAAGCTGCTAGCCTCGATGGTGGGAGAAACAGAACTGGGATGGAGGAGGAGTCTGCGGTGCCTAACGGCCACCCTCGCGCCTCACGCGAGCTGCCTCCAGGGGCAGCGCCACGACGCCGGACCTTCAAAAAAAAAAAAAAACAACTCCCATGGCAGGTGCGCATGTCTGGCTATCACCCAACAGTAATGAATGGTGAAGACTGACAAGGGAAGATCCAGGGTGCCTTGTTATTTTTTCTTGTCCTTCCGCGGCTGTGTGAGGGCTGTGGGATGGGGAATTTTTTGTTAGTTTTTGGTTTTAAACATCCTGTGAGAGGGACTGTTTTATTATTTGATTATTATCCCCGCCCCTTGGCTGTGAGAGGGCTGTGGGAGAGGGAGCATTTTTATTCTTGTAAGTTTATTTTACCCAGTGAGAGAGGACTGTGTTATTGTATTATTTTATTTTATTTTGGGGCTGTGAAAGCCATCTTATAGTGGAAGCGGGATAGTTTATATGTTTTTTAGGGCAAATATCATTATTTAAGTTGTTTTTTGGGGGTTTTTGCTTTGTCTGCAGCATCACCTTTGTGATCTAGGAAATTTGTGTTTTATGTGCTTCCCCATTGTTTTAATATTGTAAATGAAATGTGCCTGCTTGACCCTCCTGTCCTGTGCTATTCGGCCTCCGCTCTCCATGCCCTCCGCCCCTTCTCCTCTCCCCCTCTACCTGCTTCTACCTACCAATGCTGTCGAGCTTTGGGGATTGCTCGTGGAGGGAGGGGTCAGGGATGGGCGGGGTTGCGGACAGTGGAGCCCGAATGAGTGGCACTCTCCCATAGGGGTGGTTAGGACCAGAAAACGCCCTGGGGCAAAATGGTATCTGAAACGTGGTGATTCCATTCTGGTTCCCATACCCAAGGGCACCTCCGTTTTGGGAGGGCAAGTAATCGGGACAGTTCGCCAACCTCGTCCAACTCGGGCGCTGTTGTGCACTGCCAGATCTGTCTGCAACAAGACTGGTCTTATTGCAGACTTTGTTGCTAGGGCAGATCTGGCTTGCATTACCGAGACCTGGTTGGATGGGAATGCTGCCCCTTTTTTAGAGGCGGCTGTTCCCACTGGGTACTAGGCTGTACATCGCCTGAGATTGGACCGCGAGGGGGGGGGGTTGTGGTCTGTTTCAAGACCAAATGGGGTGCAGGATAGCTCTCATCTACCGTCCACCAGGTGATGAGAAGCTATTCCTGCAAGAACTAGCAGACTTCGCCACCGACATGGCTTTGGAGTTGCCCAGACTGATGGTTCTGGGTGACTTCAGTTCCTGGGTCGACGAAGAATTCTCGCTTTTTGGTCAACATTTCCTCCAGGTGGTGACATCTCTGGGCTTCACACAGGTTGTTTTCTCAGCTATGGACAGGAGTGGTCACTCTCATGATTTGTTTTTTCTCCTGTGGATCGAGGCCTCCAACTCAGTGGTGGAACCAGTTGGTTGGTCTGACCACTACTCAATTGGGTTCAATGTTTCGGCCCCCCCGGGCAGGTCGACCCCTGTGGAGTTGGTCAGGTACCATCCTTTGCGGGATCTGGTCTCTGAAGACCTGATGGTGGTTACTGATATCTCATTGTTGGACGAGACTTGCACAGATCCTGAGCAGTTGGTCACAGCCTATAATGGGGCCGTATCCTCAGCTCTCGATCTGATTGCTTCTCTCCGTGTTCACCCCCTCCTGCATCGCCCTGGGGCTCCTTGGTTTGATGGGACTCTAAGGGGGTTGCGGAGATTGGGGCATAGGTTAGAGCGTCGTTGGAGGAAGTTGGCCTCTGATGCAACCACCTTATTTTGTTAGAGCATTATAAACTCTATCAAACAGACATTTCCTGTAAGAAGGCAGAATTCCTGTTCAGGGAAATTTCTGTCACACGAAATCGACCGGCTCAACTCTTCAGAACTGTTGACAGGCTGTGCAACCCAGCATGTCAGCAGTTCCATCGAGTTTTTTCACAAATTGAGTGTGACAAGATTGCTCGCTTCTTTGTGAATAAGGTGGCTGACATCAGGCAGGACTGCCACCAACTTCACTCTAAGGGGGTTGCTGTTGATCGGTGCTTTGTCTCAGAGCCTGGAGTACCTTTGACCTGCTGGATTCCGTAGATATTATGTGGATTGTCCAGGAAATGCATCCCACTTGCTGTAGTTTAGACCCTGGCCCTACTTCCCTGATTTTGAGTTGTAGTGATATTATCGGTCCGGTCTTAGCTCGGATTGTCCGGTGCTCTCTGGATTTGGGTGAGTTCCCTAGCTCCCCGAAGGAGTGGGTGGTGACCCCACTTCTGAAGAAAGCTTCTTTAGACCCGGAGAACCTAGCAAACTACAGGCCTATCTCTAACCTCCCTTTTGTGGGGAAGGTTATTGAGAAAGTTGTGGCTGCTCAACTGGATAACCATTTAACCATCCATAATTTATACGGACCTCTCCAATCAGGTATTTTGTAATTGGCATAATACTGAGACCGCTCTGGTTCGGGTGCTCAATGATCTCCTGATGGCGCGAGATCGGAGACACCATTCTATCTTGGTTCTCCTGGATTTATCATAAGCTTCTGACACTGTGGATCATGGGGTTCTGCTCGAACATCTGAGGTTTATCTGCGGGCTGTCTGGTACAGTCCTCAGATGGTTTTCATCTTTCCTCGCTGGTAGAATGCAGAGAGTTGTCTCGGGTTTATTTTCATCCGGGGCTTTCTCACTGCCCTGCGGGAGTACCTCAGGGTTCGGTGCTGTCTCCCATGTTATTTGCAGTATATATGCTACCCCTCGGAGACATTGTAAGATGGTATGGGCTGAGGTTTCACTGCTATGCTGATTATACCCAGCTCTACCTGTCTTTTGCTCCCGACCAGGTTAGTGCTGTCTCAGTACTGAACAGCTGTCTCATAGAAATCCAAGACTGGATGAATACCAGCGGTCTAAAGTTGAACCCAGGAAAGACAGAGGTTTTGGTTGTGGACCCGGCGTGTAGAGCAGAGGGGTTGAGGACTGGGCTCCCTTCCGGTTTGGTCCTGGGGGAGGCCCAGATTCTCACCTCTGAACGAGTGCGTAATCTGGGAGTGGTGCTTGACGATGGCCTGACTCTTCATCATCAGGTGTCGGCAGTCATCAAGCTGGCCTTTTACCATTTTAGGAACATGGCTAGGATTAGGCACCTTGTTCCATCCAGCGACCTACCTGTCTTGGTCCATGCCTTTGTGACATCGCACCTTGATTATTGCAACTCCCTTTTCCTAGGGCTTTCTGGGGTTGATATCCGCCGCTTGCAGCTAGTACAGAACGCGGTAGCATGTTTGTTGACTGGGGTATCTAGAAGATCTCATATGACCCCTGTGCTGCACGATCTGCACTGGCTGCCTACACAGTGGCAGATCACCTTTAAAGTAGGTCTTCTGACTTACAAAGCCCTACACGGAATGGGCCCCGATTTCCTGAAAGAGCTCCTCGTTCCTTACACCCCTTTGCGACAGCTCCGCTCGGCTGACGAGGGGTTGCTAGAGATTCCGAAGGTTAATCTAAAGTCATCTGGTGCGCGTGCCTTTGGGTTTGTGGCACCTACCCTCTGGAATTCTCTGCTCCGTCAGCTTCGGGAGTGCAGGACAGAGGGGAGTTTTAAGCAGGCACTCAAGACTTTTTTATGGGGGAAAGCATTTTCGGTATTTTCTTGATTTTATATTGTATGTACTGTGTTTTGTTTTTATGTGAATTGTACAGCGCCTTGAAATATGAAAGGCGCTTATACAAATAAATTTTATTATTATTGTTATTTTATTAGGGCTACCGCTTATCCGCCTCTTGCAGCTAGTGCAGAACGCAACAGCCAGGTCATTCACTGGAACTCCTACATCCAGTCATATAACACCTGTGCTGCGTGAACTGCACTGACTGCCTATACAGTGGCGGATCACCTTCAAGGTCACATTGCTGACCTACAAGTCCTTATATGAGCTGGGACCTCACTACCTGATAGAGTTCCTGTTTTCTTACTGCCCCTCCCACTCACTCCGATCCTCTGGCAAGGGATTGCTGGAGATTCCCAGGGTATCCCTGAAAACATCTGGAGGAAGATCTTTTGCCTTTATGGCACCTATCCAGTGGAATTCTGTACCTCGCCAGATATGAGATAGCCTGACCATGGAAGGATTTTAAAAAATCCTTAAAAACGTACTTGTTTAACCAGGCATTTTCAGGGACTTATTGATAGATTGTTGTTGTTTTACTGATTTTAAATATAATATGGTTATTGCATGGTATATTGTAAAGGCGCCCTGAGCTCAGGAAGGGTGTCTCATATAAATACAATTTTACTTTACTTACTCATCGGTTGAAAAGGAAGCATTGAACGAAGCTGCTAGTGGCTTGTTATCATCAGCATTGTGAATGCAGCTCTCTGACTGGCACAGTTTTCCACTGTATTCCGCAGGTTTCAGGGACTTCTTCTGTTTATCAGACAGATTGTATGGAAAGAAATGAAAACTGCTACTCACTGTAATTCTTGGTCTTCCAGAATATCTTCACCATTTATTCACTTCTGGGCCTGTGCTGGAGCACTAGGACCCCGAAGGTTGTGCTCCTGGGCTGCTGGTAACCAATGCTGGCCCCCTACCTTCTTCAGTTCTGTTAGTAAGGAAAGAAAAAAGAGAAAGAGACTAAAGGCTCCTAGCCCAAAAGGATAGGAAAAGGATAGGCTATAAAATCATAAAAACAATAAAACCTGACTACCAACTGAGAAAAAACTAAAGAATGGGCTTAGGTGGCACAGGGTGGTAGGTAAAAGGAGCCAGAGCCTACTAGCCTCCTGGACAAGAAGATGGAGAAGGGCAATAGCCCTAGTATACAGCTCTGGCTCAGCTGGAGAGATCAGGAGTCAGATTTTCACAGGGACCCAGACCGATGCACGGTGTAGCAAACACCCACTTTGTGCCAAATCCAAGTGTCAAATACTGTGCACCCTACTTTGCAACAAAAGTGCTCACTGTGGCAAAGTCCTGTAAAATGATGGGAGAGGCCTGCAGTGTCAAAAATATGACACTTGGTATGAGAATGACGGAAGCGGCATCAAAAAAATGAGGCACTGGGTGAGAACGACAGAGGTTGTGCCAAAAAATACGGTTGAAGAAATGGCCTAGACAATGGCATTTTAAGTCCCCAAAATGCTCAAAACTAGTCCCACAGGGGAATATTGGCTCTATAACCAAACCTCTACATAATTTACTCGCTCCATTCCAATCATAGAACTCACATGACAGTACTGATGACTACTATATGGGCTTGTCTCTGGAAGCAAAATTTGACATGCCATGATACATGAGACAGCAGTACAATGTATACAATGCAGGACTCTTGCAGCAGAATGCCATTCATAGTAACATAGGTCTGCCTGCCTGCAGTGCGCCTCTTTATATGCATTAGTGTCAGTTAGAGCAGCTCTGGCTGGTCTAATCACTGAGAGGACCTTCATGCTTCAAAAATCCCAAATAAGGGGATGATGCATCATATTTTGGGTGCAGGCCCCCTTTCCGACATGGTGCAGCCACTGTTTTGACGCAAGCATGGTGCAAGCCAGTCTGGCTCATGCAGACCTCTTTCTGATGCAGGCACCAGTATATGATTAGAAGTGACGCAAGTTTTGATGCAGCTTACTTCTTGCATCATTTTATTAATTTTTTGTATGCAAGTACCGCGTAATCTGGCCCCAGAAGGATTCTTCTACAGAAAAAAAGCAAGGTAAACAGAAAGGCCCTGTACTTAACGAGAAAGAAATGAAAAAGACATACTCACTGTAATTCTTGATCTTCCAGGATATCTTTACCATTCAGCACTGGTGGGTTCTAGCCAGAGGCGCAGGAGCGACAGCTTTAAGATTTTAAGAGTCGGAAGCTGACGTCAGAGACAGCGCTGCCCAAGAGGCTGACTTATGAAGTGGTGCTTGTGGACTGGCCAGTAACCAATGCTGGCTCCCTCTCCACTTTAGTTCTGTCTGCAGGAGAGAAACAGTAAGAAAAAATAAAAAGGGTGGGGCAAGGGAGCCCAAGGGATAGGGAAAAGGAAAGGATAGAAAGTAAAATAATGAAAACCGACCAGAAAAGAAGAGGTAAAAAGAAACTCTGGGCAGAGGCATTTATAAGGCTAGGAGGCTGTGCAGAAGAGCTGGCTTGCTCTCATACCAAACAAGGAATGACTGACACCACTAAGGAGTGCAACCCAGGCAAGGTAGAAAACTGAGCCATAAGGAGGTGCAGCTAAAGGGGGTGCAAGGAAGGAAATACTTCTCTGAGGTTATAGAATAATCTGACTTGTCTGAGCGCTGTGGGGACATAGCTTGTCTGCAGATGGCCCTCTAAGGAGGAAGAGGTCAGAATCAAATGCCCTATATGAGCAAAGATTATAGGAGCAAATATGTCTACGAGTCCGAAAGTCTGAGGACAAACAGGGCACAGACAGGTAAAAACTGATTGCAGGAGGTGAAATACAGAGAGAAGTAATTCTGAAATCAGACCAAGAACAGGGATCCCGTCAGACTAGGAGAGACAGATATTTTAGGAATCCCCCCCCCAAAGACAAGTCTGTGAGAGGATGCCAAGCTGAATGACTGAAAGGCAGAAGACTGAGGGGTCAGAGGACATACAGCTCAACTGAGTCGGAGGTGGGTAAAGTGCAGTTATGTAAGAACTTACCGTAACAACTGACCTTCGAAAGGAGCTCTTGCAGTAGGCAACACCGGTATAACTTAGTTGCCAGGTGCTAGGACCACATGGAAATTTTCTAGCTAGCAGTCTACAACATGGACATGTCAACGTCCGCACTAGTATAATAGGTGCGGTCCCCCACATCCACCTCGGTTCCCTCCGCTGGAGACCCTGAGACAAGGTCCAACAGGAGAAAAGGAGGACTCCTGGAGCCAAGAAAGGCCAATATGGAAAGAGCGCAAGGGGATGGAGGGAGGGGGAAAAACCTGCCTACTGCAAGAGCTATTCTTGAAGGTCTACAGTTACGGTAAGTTCTTAAACTGCACTATCTTACTTCGAGGTGGCTCTTGCAGTAGACAACACTGTTAGGACTGAGTCCCAAGCAGTGCCACATGGAAGGTGAGAACCTCTGGGAGAAGGAAGGAGTACTGCAGTGTGCAGAGAGGAAAAGGAGGCCCAAGCAGCCCTTAGACCAAATTTAGTCTTCTGAAGACGAGGGTAGCAGCCAGAATGCCCTGTCTGAAATAAAATGAGGCAAGTCTAAAAGAGCTAAAGGGCAGGATAATCAAGAACATCCTGATCCTGAGAGCTGCAAAATATGTAGCCTAGCCTCCCTTAGGAGATGGCTTTATCCAGCCCCTCCGAGGATACAAACAACCAGAGGAGGACTGAGCCGGGACAAGGTGATGTCGCCTAAAGTCAGTCACACACTGGAGCCAAACTGGCTCCTCTCAGGGGGCGAAGGAACAGCCAAGACCCAAGGATGCCACATGACTTGGTCCCAAGGGCTGGAAAGCCCCGGTAGGAGCCTGTCCTGAAAGAGGGAAGAGTTAAGACCTCTCACAGGAAGCATCTGAAAGGATCACTTGAGACGGTATCTCTCGCTTCTGGAAAGAAGGGATTTTGTCCCTAAGCGAAACAGTAACTGGGAAAGGAAGCACAAAGCTGGAAGGACTTTGTGGAATAGAAAATGGGCCCTTCGGCACCTCAGAGTCCTGAAGGCAGAGGGGTCTCCCCAGCTGAGAGATCCATCCCAAAGATAAGGGGACTGTTGAAAGGGGACCTTTCCCCAAAACAAAGCTAGGAGACCCCAGCAGGACCTGATCCTCACTCTCCTAGGAAAGACAAGGGGCTGAGAACACCCAGGAAAGGACCTCCTGTCAACTGATCAAGGCAAGATGTGTCCCTTTCGTCTTCCCTCCCCAACCTGGGGGTGGAGAAAGAAGGAGGAGGGGTTCCCGAAGAGACTCCATATCCCCCACAGAGAAAATGGGGAGGGGTGGCCCTGGGGAATGGTGATAGCTAAAAACCGGACTGCTTCTCTACAAAGGCTGAAGGGTAAAAACTCAGATGAGGGTAACAGAGACTGGCACCATGTCTGAAGGTGAAGGGCCTCGCTGTCATCTGCCTGAAGCTGGACAACTTAGGAACACTTCCGCTGAATGAGAGCTGCAGCCAAATACTGGGCTATCCCACAACGCCGACTTGGGGGAGGATGGAGAACCTATCAAAACAGACGCAGGGAGGGGCTCAGAGACAGTATCTCAACAAGGCACAGGGATCGATGGGCGGGCTGCCCTGGGTATCAGGTGCTGGGAAGGCAGACTGATGAAAGCTGAACCATATAGCCATAGTACCAAAACCGTCCCGTCCCAAGGAAAGAGAACCCGATTGAGGATTCCCCTATGTAACAGGGTTGAATAAGGCCTTGTCCCATTTCTTATGCAGAAAGAGTTTAAATGCAAGGATCTGTTCTTTCCACTCCTTTTCTGACTCTTGTCTGTCTGGTTGCACAACCAGATTTTCTTGTGAGACCTAGAAACTGATCACTCCGACAGTTTTGCAATTCTCTGCCTCTTGCTATCTCTCTGCCTTCACTTGCTGTTCTGTCTTTTCTTCCCCCCTGCATATCTGCAGTTATAAAAAAAATATATGTGAATCTCTGTGTAAAACTGTATGTGAAACTGGAATCCCTTTGTTTAAAACTGTATATAGTTATACTGTTGAAATGACTGCAAGAAGCTATTTGGAACTCAAGAGGTTAACCTGAGATGCAGTTTTTAAGCCTTTTGCAGAGTTGTCAACAAGAGGTTAGTTCTGGGACACCATGTACTGTTTTGCTGCACCTGCAAGGAATGAAACTAACAAGAAAATTCTGTAAACTTACAAGAACATTCTGTGAGAAGCAGGCTCTCTTAACGAGTTCCCAGACAAAGACATAAAAAAAGCAGCAATGCTTTTGCTAGAGAGACATGGAGAGCAAGACTGAAACTTGGAATTAGAGATATCCTCAGATGAAGGACTTTGTTTACTGTATCTGTACTGCCTTTGTAAATAGTTACACTGAAAAAAAAACATTTATTTTACTGTTATTGGAAAAAATAAAACACTATTTATTTATTGAAATGTTTCACCAGGAGGGCACACTGAACAACAAGTTGCTCATCTCACGGTGCGACATGGGGGGGGAGGGGTTACATAGGGTTGTGAAGGATGATCAGTTACAACAGTATGTGGGTAGTACAAACAATACAACATTGTAAGATTACGCAAAAGTTGGATCATAAGGTATTGTACAATAAACAGTAGAGGAACATTGGGGAAATTACAATACGTGTCCATACATGTCCAAAATCATACAAAAGAAAATATAAATATACAAAACAGTAATTATGTGACAAAACCATTTATAGTGCATGAGTGTACCAGGAGTAGGCTCGAGGTAGTATGCAAGTGCTGTTGGAGTAAAAATGATGGGGTAGGTTGTGCACACGGGTGACCCAGAAGGGCAGGTGGAAAAGAGAGGGGGAGAGGCAAGAACTGAATATGAGGAGAAGGGGTAGCTATTTCCTGATTCCCCCTTCAGGATGTTGAGAACCCTGCCGGGGAGGGTCAGGGTAGAAAGGCAGAAACGGGGGAGAGGTATTAAGGAGGGTTAAAGCAGGAGCAGCTGAGGGAGAGGTAATTGTGTAGGGCAGAGGTAAAGGAGTAGATGGAGGTGGAGGAGTGTCATATTTTGGGGAAGGGAGGGAATTCCTGATTTTAGGGAAGTGATGGGCGAAACCAGTCTGACCGATGAGGGTGGAGCGGCGTGGGACCATCAAGATGCGGACGTCATTGGATCTGAGAGAGTGGGAGGGGGAGGTGGAATGGAGAGAGAGGATGAGAGATAGGAGGGGAGCACTCCGAATCAGAATTTAGAGGTCAGTTTGGCACAGTGTGAGATGCGTCTGTGAGATGGTGGAAGGAAGGTTAGAGAGAGATTGAGTTCACAGTGATGGGAGTGGGAAGGGGAGTTGAAAGCAAAGCGACAGAAGGAGTTAAAGAGAGTGTCCAACTTGGCCAGGGAAGATTTGGGAGCAATACCATAGACTACGTCACAGTAGTCAAAGATGGGGAGTATATGAAAATTACGTACCTACCGTAATTCTTGATCTTCTTGGACGACTCTCCACCACTCATTCACACTAGTGGGATTAGCGCCGGAGGCACTAGGACCCATCGGGAGCCAACTTTTTGCTGGAGGGTCGGCGCGAGAGACGGCGCCGCGAGCAGCGGCTCGAGCGGCAATGACTATCTCGACGACGACCCTCCAACCGCCTCAGTACCTTTTTTACCAAGGAGGTGCAGCGCAACTAACGTAAAGAGTAAATCCAACCTTAAAAAACGGACATAAGATAGTCCGTAGGACCCGTGTAAGAAGGGTCAGCAAAGAAGTCCTCACGGCCTAAAGATTAAGAGGAGGAAGACCAACACAGCGTGTGAGCTCGGGAGGGAGGGAGGAATGAGTGGTGGAGACCGTCCAAGAAGATCAAGACCACGGTAGGCAATGCACTTCTATATCTTCCTGACATAAGTCTCCACCACTCATTCACACCAGTGGAGAGTACTGTTGATAATCCCGTAAAAGGGCGGCAGGAGAGCCAGAGCTCACGCTGCCTAAGATAGAAGCCCATTATGATAGTTCTGCCGATGCGGAATGTCGCTTGGCATGAACATCCAGTGCATAATGCTTAACGAATGTATGCACTGGAGCTCCAGGTGGCAAGGCGCGCAGATATCCACACTGGAACATTGCGAATCTCCGCTAAAGATGCCACGACTCTTCTAGTAGAGTGAGCGCATACTCTACCCTCCAATTTAACTGAGCCATGGAGTAGCAATGTCAAGGCATGCCACTAACCATGATGAGATGCATCTGATAGCTACAGGTTGACCCAGCCGGGTGTCGCTTGAAAGAAACAAACAGTTGCTGAGTCTTATGAAAATTCTTGTTCTATCTAAATAGAACCGCAAGGCTCTCTTAACATCCAAGGAATGAAGAGATCGGCCCCTTCATTTTGGAAATTAGCGGAGTAAGAGGGAAGTACCAGAGGTTGGTTTAGATGAATTCTGACACAACCTTGGGAAGAAATTTAGATGAGTACAGAGAACTACCTTGTCTTTATGGAATACAGTATATGGAGGGTCCGTCACCAAGGCATGAATTCCGAGACCCCAAGGGCTGAGGTAATGGCCACCAGGAAGGCAGTCTTCCAGGTAAGAAATTTTAGCTCACAGGTAGCTAGGGCTCGAAAGGCTTCCGAGTGAGCATGTCCAGCACCAGGTTAATGTCCCAGGCTGCAACTGATGTTTAACAGGGGTCTGGTATGAAGAATCTCTAAGAAATCTCTTCACCATAGGAAGCTGAGCCAGAGTTAAGGAAGAAACCGCCCATGGAACACTGAGATGGCACTTAAGGTGAACTTTAACTGTGGAGTACTGGAGACCTGAGTTTGATAGGTCCAAAAGATACTCCAGAACTTTGTCAGGAGGACAGGAAAAGGGATTCCAAGAGGACTTTGCACACCAGAGAGAAAAGTATTTCATTTGAAGCGATTGCTGGTGGTTGGCTCACAAGAGCCAGAAGGATGTCCGAGACTCTATGAAAGACGTTGAACCTATCTACTTCTACCTCTTCAGGAGCCAAGCATGAAGGTGAAGTGATTTCAGGTTGGGATGGACCAATGAACCCTGAGACAAAAGATTGATTTGCAAGGGAAGTGGTCTCGGAGAGGCTGCCAACATACTGTTGAGCAGATGAAACCATAGTTGCCGAGGCCAGGAGGGAGCAATGAGAATCATTTTGGTCCCCTGAGACTCGAACTTGAGGAAAACTCTCTGGATTAGAGGAAGCGGTGGAAAGGCGTAAAGAAAGCATTTTGTCCACCGCAGCCTGAACGCATCCTGACAGAAAATGCCAGGCCCTGGATTTCTGGAGCAGAAGAGAGGCAGTTTTGCGTTGAGTGGGGATGCAAAAAGGTCCAGGTCTGGAGTCCCCCACTCTTCGAATAGTGACCGAGCTACAGCTGGATGGAGAGACCACTCGTGAGGGTCTGCCTCCGTTCTGCTGAGGTGGCCTGCCAGATCGTTTTGTATACCTGGCGGATAAACCGCCTGAATCAGAGACTCAGCTCCAAGCACCACTCCCACACCCTCATTGCTTCCTGCAAAGGGGTAAGAATGAGCACCCCTTGCTTGTTGATGTAATACATCACAGCTTTGTTGTCCATTTGAAGGAGAATGTTCTGTGACAAAGGATATCCTTCAGAGCTCGGATCGCGAGGACCGCCTCATCTCCAGGACATTTATGTGGAGATGAGTTTTAACTGAGTCCATACACCTTGAGTGTGAAGGAGCGACAGTGAGCCCCCATCCCATTAGCGAAGCGCCTGTGGTGATGGAGATCTGATGATCCGGGGAGCAAAGGGAATCCTTCCAGGAGATTGTTTCTTGAGTCCACCAGGTGAGAGACCTTCAAGGGCTCCGCCACCTTGATGGGATAAGATCAGGGGTGAGAGTCGGAGACCACTGAGTGGAGAGCATCCATTGCGGTTCTCATGTGCAACCGCCAGGGGTACAGTGAACACCGAGATGCCATGAGACCCAACATGCGCTGCTATCGAGAGAGCTGTAACCATTGGTTCTCCTCGATGTAACGGGCCATCCGGGCGATGTCGAGTCTTCTGTCCTCTGGAAGGAAAGCCTTATGGAAGAGGTGTCTAGGAGCGCCCCTATGAAAAGGAGCTCTGGGAGGGCTGCAGTTAGGATTTTTTCAATTCAGCAGAATTCTATAGACGTAAGAAGACGAGAAGTCGCTTGCACGGCTTCCAAAGTCCCTTGGCTGGAAGGGCTTGCTAGAAGCCAATCGTCCAGGTAGGGAAACACTCGGAGTCCTATCTTCCTGAGATGCGCTGCGAGAACTGCACAACACTTTGTAAAAACTTGCGGCGCCGAGGATAGCCCAAAAGGCAGGACTCTGAATTGATAATGCCACCCAGAGCTACAAACCTGAGGAACTTGGCGGTGGTCGGTGGATGGGGATATGCTGGTAAGCGCCCTGCATATCCAGGAGGCCAGCCAGTGCTGATGCAGCAGGGGTAACAGGGTACCTAGGGAATTATTCTGAATTCTCTCCTGGGAGAAATTTGTTTAACTTTCTGAGGTCTAGAATGGGGCGATTCCCCCAGATTTCTTTGGAACCAGGAAGTAATGGAGTAGAACCCTGTGCTCATAGATGCGGGGCACTAGTTCTATTGCCCTGTTGCTTAGAAGGCCCTGGATCTCGGCAGTGAGGAGGTCTGATTGAGAGGCCGACAACCTGGGTTGTCGCCTGGGAGGACAATGGGGGTTCTCAAAAATTGAGAGAATAACCTCGCGAATTATCCTAAGGACCCACTTGTCCGAGTTATGGACTTCCACTGGTTGTAGAAGTACATCAAACGACATCTCCCACTGAGGAGAAAGTTCCCACCGGCAATGTGGATGGAACTTGGGCCAGCAATTATAAGGTGGCGCTGGGGCTTTAGGCCCTCGCGCTTTCTGCTGCTTTCTTGAGGTTGGGCAGGTTGGTTTATGGAAGCTTCCCCTGCCTCTGCCTCGAAAGGACTGACGACTATGAAACTGACGCCTGTTCACATGCCCCGAGAGGGAGCAGGCGGAGGTCTGGCCAACTTAATGGCCGACCTAGTTTTCTGAGTGGCCTCTAAGGCTTGTTCCACCTGAGGGCCGAAAAGAAAGGAGCCATCAAGCGGCAGCGCCATTACCTCTGCTGAGCATCATTCAGGAAGCCAGAAGCACGCAGCCAGGAATGGCGCCGAGTACAAATACCTGCGGCTGCTGAGCGAGAAGCAGTGTCGAAAGTGTCCATAGCGGCTTTGACCTGTTGGTTATTGGACTCAATACTTAGTAACGGTGAGAAGAAGCTCTGACTTGGAGTCCGAATCCGGAAGAGCTTCAACCATTCTTTTCAAAGAGTGCCACAGGATATACTCATACTGAGAAAAATAGCCTTGATAACTGGCAATACGCATACTTAGAGTGGAGGCAGCAAAGACTCTCTTACCTAATGTATCAATCTTACGAGACTCTTTGTTAATAGGTCGAGCTGTAGTAGTTTGAGGAAGAACACCTTATCATTCTCTGCCAGGACTACAATAGGATCCGCAAGGCTTGGGATGCCAAATGGGACGATCCTTGGGAGCTGAATACTTTATCAATGGATTTAGCCACTGAGGGAATAAGAGCAGGATTATTCCATACCATTTGAGACAGCGCCTCAAGGAAGGCTGGATCGGAGGAGTCAAACAGAGGGATCTCCGAGGCATGAAGGTATTGGAGTCTTAATATCTTCCCAGGATCGATGTCTGTAGTCTGGAGAGAAAGAGTGGATCTCAGGTTCTTCAACAGAGACTTAAAGGACAGGTCCTCACCACAGGCTCTGTAGCAAAGAAAGATCCTGTTTCCTCCACTTCATCACCCAACCGAAGGTCTGGGTCAGGCTCAACATCATCTCCTGATGGTCCAGGAAGGACTGTTTGGACAGGAAAGGAGTGAAAATTAGAGAGGAGGAATAGCAGAGAAACAAGGAGAGTCCTGAGGGCCCCCGGCGCCGAGAAGGCAAAACGGGTTGAAAACGGCACCGCAGAAGGGCACGGCGCTGAAGAGGCACGCGGCACCGCAAGCGGCGCCGCCGAACCAAGCGGCGCCACCAGACGAAGCGGCGCCGCCAGATCAAGCGGCGCTGCTGACGGCGCCGCCGGACCAAGCGGCATCGCTGGCGGCGCGCCAGACTCCAACGGCGCCGCAAGACCACGTGGCGCTGCGGACGGCGCCGCAAGGCCCAGCGGCACCGAAAACGGCGCCGACAAGCCGACAGACCCCGCGGAAGGCGCCGGAAACGCCCCAGGAACCTGGAAAGCTAGAGAAGGAAAAAACAGGAGATAAGGGCATCGGTGTGCCTCGCGCCGAGCCATGTGAGGGGGGAACACTTGCAGCCGGGTCACTGCACCAAGAAGGCGCCGCTGCGACTAGGAAGGTCCAACCGCCCTACCGATCGCCGGAGGAGCCCGGGGCCCGTGGCAACCGAGCCAGGCAGGAGAACCAACCTCCGAGCCCATCGCCCATAAGAGCGCCCACTGATGAAACTGCTCATCTGGAGCCCTACCTATAGGCGGAGGGGTCCGGCGTCGGCTAACGATGATCACCGCAGTTGGCGCATCCGAAGAAGGAGAACGCAACTAGCAACGATAACCGACCGTCGACGCCAAGAGACATATTATTACAGAGGGCGACCTCAGTGATGCCTTCTCTTTGACCTGTGGGTCAAGAAGAGCTCGAGGCCGAATGGTGCAGAGAATGCGACCGTTTATTTTTATGCCGACGGGGGGACCGCCCATCCCCCCGGGCATCGGACTGACCGTTGTCGGAACCCCACTGAGGAGAAGGAGGCTGACCGGACCCAGCCCGGCTGACTGAATAGTTTACACGTAAGTCTCCCTACCGTCACCTGACCTGCTCATGGTCGACTGGCCCAGTAGGCCGAGACTTTTCAAGTAAGTTAAATTTAAAATATTAGAAAAATTTAACGAAAATAGAATAAATTAATGATACTACTATCGTGATAATGTTACAAAAATAAACTGAAAACTATGCGCTAGTTTGAAGTTTGACTCGACAGGCGAGCGACGCTGTTATGCAAGCGCACTCGACGGGCGGAAAAAGGAACTGAGGCGGTTGAGGGTCGCTGCCGAGATAGTCATTGCTGCTCAACAGCCGCTGCTCCTCGCGCCCGTGCTCGCGGCGCCCTCTCACGCCACCCTCCAGCAAAAAGTTTGCTCCCGATGGGTCCTAGTGCCTCCGGCGCTAATCCCACTAGTGTGAATGAGTGGTGGAGACTTATGTCCAGGAAGATCATCTTCTGGACAATTTCACGCCTCGCAGTCAGTGGGATGCAACTACGATTCCTGTACAGAGCACCACGCTTAGGGCGCAGTTTCTTCAGGATAGCATCGATATGCACAGAGAAGTTGAGGTGCTGGTCCTGCCAAATCCATAGATATCTAAATGAGGAGGTGTCCTCCAGGATGGTCCCATCAAGGGCGTGGAAGTTGGGTAGGGCCAGGAGACTAGAGAGTCTCTGCTTGGTGCCAAAGGTCATTGAGACTGCCTTCTTGGCATTTTGAAAAAGCTGTTGAGAAGCAAACCAGAGCTGAACTTCGTTGAAGTCATGCTGTAAGCTGGTTTCCACAGCAGCAGGGTTTTTGCCGGAACTGTATAAAACAGTATCATCAGCGTACATGTGGATAGACAAGGATGAGCAGGATGTGGGAAGATCATTATGGAAAATGGAGAAGAGTAGGGGCCAAGGACTGAGGGACACCAGTGTTGATGGGGAGTGGAGGGGAGATGGAATCAAGGATTCTCACTGACTGGGTCCGGGACCCCTTTAGGTAAAGTAGGTTTGAACATCTTACTCTTATTGATTGGGTCCTGCCAGTGAGGTGGGATTTAAACCAGTTGGTGGTTTATTTGTGAATTTTGAAACTGCTCCTGGTTTTCCTATGCTTCCTGACCTGTGCCTTGATGACACCCTACCCGAGAGAGGCTCCAAGGCACTCACATAGCAGTGTCCAAGAAGAACAGGGGTAGGAGAGCTCAACGAGCGTGCAAAGCTTCTCCAGTCATACAGTGGTAGGGGAGACCCGAAGGGACCCTGACTGGGGATAGAAGGAAGAATCACAGCCAAAGCCGAACAACCTCTGGTCCTCTAAACCCCAAGGAGCCACCACCAAGAAAAGAAGGGGGGTCCTTAAGGGGTCGGACTGAGCAAGTGCTAGACGCATCCCTAACAAAAGCTGCCACGACCAAAGAAGTAGATGGCCTTTTTACGAAGATGAGGAGAGAAATAACTCCTCTTAGCCGGCCCCTGGAGCGACTGCATCCCCCTTTGAGAGGAGTGGCGGGCCCCAGCCACCTAGAAGCTGTGCTGTCGGCCCCCCCCTCGGGAGGGCGGCGGACTGGCCCGTCCCAGCTGACTGAACAGCTTTCATACAAAGTCTCCCTACCGTCACCTGACCTGCTTATGGTCGATTCCGTCAATGGAGGGCTGAAGACTTCTTGATGTATAATTTAAATATATAGAATATAATCGGTACTTCGAAATAAAACTACAAAATAACAAACTGAACTATTGCTGCTAGTGAAGTTTAACTCCTGGCAGGTGAGCGACGCTATCAGTGATAGCGCACCTGGCGGCGGGGAAAAAGGAATTGACGTGGTTGGAGGGTCGACGCCAAGATGGTCTTTACCGCATGAGGCGAGGCTCGCAGTGCCGCTCCCTCACGGCTCCATCTCTAGTGCTGGCCCTCTTGAAAAAAGTTTGCTCCCGATGGGTCCTAGTGCCTCCTGTGAACTCCCATTAGTGTGAATGAGTGGTGGAGACTTTATGTCCAGGAAGATCACAGAGCTCCACTCCCGAAGACGGGTGGGGCATGGCACCAGGAGACCCCACGGGTGTGCAATATCTGTGCCGACAGTCCCTCAGGGTTGGAGAAAGGGCAGAGGGACGGTGCCAAACACTGTGCTACGCCTCTGTAAAGGGCTGGGGCTATGGAGGGATAACCATGGTATCAGAGCTGTACTCCCCAGGAAAGGCAGCACTGCACAAGCAGGATTGCGAGCCACATAGGGGGAAATATGTTACTTCTTTAACATCCCTGAAAGGAAGCACTGATAGCTAGTGAGATCGGCATCAGAGGAGTAGTGGACTGATGTATCCTCTTCCTCAGAGGAGGAAGATGGGGATGAAGAAGAGTTGCCTTCAGGGGAAGGCAGTGCCGGGGGCTCAGGTCGGAAGATGACCTTGTCCATGACCCTCAGGTATCTAAGGAAAGCACCTGCCAGAGTCCTGAATTCTTCCCAGGTCATGGGCCCAGCCAGTCCAGAGAAACCTGGGAGAGGGGGAGGAGAAGGCAGAGAAGGAGGAGGGTCATGGAAGACCAGAGCAGGCCCTCTTCCAGGGCTTCAGGAGCATACAGGGGAACCCTCCCAGGGGAGAGGGCTGTGCAGCTTAGCCATCACAGAATGCCCAACTGTAGAGGGGAAAACAGCATGCTGACCTTGGGGTGGAACCCCAGTGTGAGGAGATCAGAGCTGTTCATGTCCCACAGGGAGGCACCCATCCCCAGTTACTGTAGAGCTCGCTGGTTCCCTAGAGGAAGGAAGGCACAAGCCAGCACTGTGGCTCCTCTAAGAGCCCACAGCCGCTCCAGAGGTGGAATGCCATGACGATCCAGACCTCCTGACCCTTGTGTCACCAGACAGATGACTGCCCACTGGAGACAGCCTAGCAGCCAAAGCAGAGCCAGAAGGGTGAAGGGTAGTGGACCCGGCACCACCAACAGCAACAGAGTGCACCTTGGTGCCAAGAACAAAACCGGAGTCAGAAACAGTGCCAGCAGCAGCACCAGAATCCAACCCAGCAATGGATCCCAACCTGGCACCGGACCTGGCACTTCTATCCCCTCTGGTGCTGGAGTGAGCTCTAGTAATGTCTACAGCACCACAGACAGCACTGAGGGACACAGGGGAGGCGGAACTGCGGTCAGCACCAAGGATGGAACTCCAGGGCTCCACGGCTGCAATGGCCTGGAAGTGGGCCCAGAAGGATCCAGCGACTCAGAAGAGTCAGGCCTCCAGTTGGGATCATCCTAATCATCGTCCACCAAGTCGGAGGACAAGATCAGGGAGCTCTCCAACCATGCAACCCCTGGACCCTTCGGCCATGAATGGCAGTAGGAGGGAACCTAGCGCACGGCCAACACCACCTCTATCACCGGCACTGGGGGTGGTGTCAGGAGCCGAGATGGTACTAGGCCATGCTGCCGAGGGATCCTCCAGTACGGGACCAGCGTATAGCTGTGACACCGCAACCGGGGATGTCCAGGCCCCAGAAGAGGCACCAGTCTGTGAGGGGTGCTCAACTGACCCCCCCGGAGGTGGCTAGCTGTCCCACTGACCCCTTGTGCAGGCCTCCTGTCTCAGCAACACTAGGAACAGTGGACGCCTGCTCTCCATTGGTACATATAGTATCAAGCAGGGGCCCAGGATAAGGACCCAGGGAACTGATACTGGCATCCCAGATGCAACGCTGTCCTCTGAAGGTTGAGGGGGGGTCCCACCCCAACCTTAATGTGCGGATCTGCAGGGTGAGAAGGTCAATAGAGAAACATGCGTTGCACAAGTCCATATCATGGTTTGGGCCCAGGCAGGTCAGGCAGCAGTCATCGCAGTCAGTCATGGTCACAGGCTTCCCACAGAGGCACCAGCACATTGGGGGAAGCCCCGTGTTAGACTTAATGTTTTTTTTAGGCGCCAGACCGGACGTGACTGTGAAATACAGAACCAAGTAAAAATGACAAATCAGACTTGACATCGTACTAGATTAAAAAATAGATTAAAAAAAGGGAATGGAGTTGAAACTGGTGTAAAACTAGCAAAACGGTGTCGAGTGAAGCGGCAGAACTATGGTGTAGTCTTATGTGCTGAAGCTCCCACTAAGATGCAGCCTCAACAGTGGGAAAAACAAAACCTCTCAAAGTGAGAATTCGAGAAAAGACCAACTCTGAAGAAATAGATGGTGTACGAGTAATAGGAACGAGGGGTAACCCCTGAAATTCCTTTCCTCCACGATAAAAGGTTGGCTGTATCCACTGGAGCCTGAACTGCAGTTAGCAGAGCTTGCTCATGTTAAAAGTAAAACAGCCGGTGGATGAGAATAGAAGGCTTAAAAGAAGGAGAAGGAACAGAGGCATTAGACAGTAGAGGGAATGACAATTCCCTTAACAAGAATCTTTTTTTTTTTTTAAGAACAGAGGCAAAAGGGAAAAAGGGGGAAGGGGTAACATTGTCTAAGAGTGCAGTGTGTTCCTGAGAAAAATTCTGAGGGAATAGCAAGAGACTAAGAGCTGAGAGACAGAAAACACAGGGAGAGCTGCCCAGGGGCCCTGGCTTCTAGCTGAGAAGGGGATGGAGAGCGGACATGTGAATATATCCAGGAAGATCAAGAATTACGGTGAGTACATAATTTCCATATTTTCCAAGAATCAGTCTTCACCATTTATTCCCACTTATGGATCGGAGTACTAAGCCTTCCGCTCAAAAAGGGGGGAGTTGGTTCACCCTAAGGTAAATGGTTCTTCCCTTAGCCCTCTATGGGGGATAACCACAGGAGGGCAGGGACTTTTACAGGACTAGTGGGACCAGAAACTGGTCAGGGGCAGGCAGAGGCTGCCATGGCTGGGGAGCAGGAACGCACCCTAACAATTCACACCTGACTCTGCGGGTAAAGAAATGAGTCCTCTGGTAAGGCGAGTTTAGCACCCTCCACTGGGTCAGGGGTGCCAACCTTGAAAGGCAAAGCCATGACGTTCACTGAAAGCAGACTATGGTTCCTACCAGCCTGGAAGCTACCTCGTCATCATAAGATGCCCTCGCTTGGTGCCTTGCCAGCTCCAGACCCTGGGCAGAAAGGTGAATGGCCTGCCTTGTTGCCTTGCTATCTGGCATTGATGCTATAAGCTGACTCAGCATCACCCACAGTCACCTGCCATAAGCTGCCTGATATGCAGAGATGCACATCATGGCGCATGCCACCACAAAAAAAAACAAACATCTGCCCCAGACATCAAACTTGACAGAGTCAGTGCCAGGGTAGCAATCATGTAGCTGACACCTAGGCCCAAAGGGTGTCTGCAGTATCAAAATTATGGATCCTGGAGACTCCATGGGAATGCTGTATCTGCACTGGATGTCCCTAGGGGTTGAGAGAGGGCAAACGGATGGAGCCAGACATTTCTGGATGCCACCATAAACGTCCGAGACCATGAAGGGATGACAGTGGTGTCTCTGCTGTATTCCCCAAGGAATGAAATCGCCAGAGTAGTAGTACTGTGACTTGAGAAGTGCTGAACAGTCAGCTCCTGTATTATCTCCACTAGAACCTGCTGGTACCTAAAGTACTCAGCATCAGAGGAGAAGTGGACAGAGGAATCCTCTTCCTCATGGGAGGAAGTGGGAGAGAATGAGCTGGATTCAGGAAGGGGTGGTGGTGGGCTTCTGGCCTGAAGATGGCCTGACCAGCTCTAAGGTGGTATTGTTGAAACACACCAGCCTCTGTCCTGAACTGATCTTAAGCCATAGGCCCAAGAGGACTGAGGATGCCTAAACAGGCAGGGGGAGGGCAGAGGGGGAGGGAGGAGGGTCATGAGAGACCAAGCCAGGTCCTCTGCCAGGGCTGCGAGAATGCTCAGGGGACCTCGCCTGGGGGGAGGGCTTGGCAAACTTGCTCGTCAGCAAATGATCAACAGCTGCGGACTGGCTGAGACAGTGGTCTTGGGGAGGGTAGCCCTCAGGTTGGAACAGCGGAGCCGTGTACCCCACACGTGGTGGCCCCGATCCCCACCAGTGATAGGACAGCTGGTTCCAGAGAGAAACTTGGGCCCAAACCAGGGTTGCAACTATTGCCTGACCTACCAACAACTCTAGGCAAAAGGTGAGTTGCAGGTCCAGAATACAAGTGTCCCCTCTCATCAGAGCCAACCATTCCCCTCAGGCCAAGCACTGGCCCTAGGCTGGAGCCTCCAAGAGAGTTAGTCTCAGAGTCTTAACTTCAAATGGTGCTGACTCTGTTCATGGCACCACAAATGGCACCAGGAGCAGGGCCAGCACTGAGAACTGCACCAGGACCTGACCCAACACCGCAAATGGTGCCAGAAGAAAAAATTACTCACCTTAGTAATGTTGTTTCTTCTATTGGAGTCTTGCTATATTATGACATATGCAGTGAGTCCCAACCTTCGAACTGCTCCGGAGGTGAAAGACTTAACTTTCCACGCCAGGCATGGAACGCTGAGCTCGAGCTCGGTTGAAACTCTGTCTGTTGTTCTTCAAACTCAAACCGTCAGATCTTTACGAGCTAAACTCACTGAGGTCCTGTGTGGAAGCTGTAAACCTACACTAGCCAACTGGCTACTAAACATAAGAACACATTTTTTGGTCCCAAAACAAAGACTCAAGTCAGGAGACCCAAAAAATGAAAAACACAACACCAAGTCACCCCAAAAAAGGAGGGGTGAAAACAACAAGGTGTGCACCTACTAAGTGGCAACACTGCACTGCCCACCCACATCCCAAAAACAGAGGTTCTGAGAGGGGCAGGCGGGGAGGTCATAATATAGCAAGACTCCAATAGAAGAAACAACATTACTAAGGTGAGTAATTTTTTCTTCAAACAACATGAAGTCTTGCTATATTATGACATATGCAGACTACAAAGCAGTACCTCCATGGAGGAGGGACAGAACCTACTTAGGAAATAGGCTCTGGAAGCACAGCTGTGTTAAAACCGAGCATCACTCCTAGCCTGGATATCCAGGAGTAATGCTTGGTAAAAGTATGAACTGTTTTCCAGGTAGCTGCTTGACATATCTCTAGAATAGGATGTCCCTGGCAGCAGCCAGGAAGCAGCTGTACCTCTGGTAGAGTGAGCCCTCAGGCCTGAGGGAGGAACCTTACCCAGTTTTTCATAGCAAAATTGGATACAAGAGACAATCCACCTGGCAATGGATCTTTAGTGGCAGGTTTCCTCTACCAACCTTACCATAAGTGAGGAACAGTTGAGGGAGTCAAACCTGTGACCCTTGGTACGCCTATGTAGTAACTAAGGGCTTTCTTCACATCTGTTGTGCAGCCTCTCGCCAGAGGAGGAATGGTCAGTGAAGTACACTGGAAGAGATATAGCTTGATTAAGGTGGAAATCTGAAACCACCTTAGGCAAGAACTTCCTGTTAGTCCTGAGGACCACCTTATCTCTATGAAAGGAGATAAAATCAGGCTCCACTGATAAAGCTTGTAATTCACTTATGCGTCTGGCAGAAGTGATGGCTACTAGAAGAAAAAATTACTCACCTTAGTAATGTTGTTTCTTCTAATGGAGTCTTGCTATATTATAACAATTGCAGTTTGTCCCACCATTAGAACCACTCCGGAGGTGAAAGAGTTAACTTCCATGCCAGGCATGGAACTTAGAGCGCGAGCTCGGTTAGAAAAGCTCTGTCTGGAATATTTCAAACTGAAACTGTCAGATCTTTACGAGCAAAACTCACTAAGGTTCTGTGTGGAAGCTGTAACCTACACTAGCCAACTGGCTACTTAAATATTAACACACTTTCCTGGACCCAACACCAAGACTCAAGTCAGCGGCCAGAAAATAAGATAAGATAAGATAAAATAAAACACAACACCCAAACACCCCAAAAAGAAGGGGTGGAAACATAAATGGCATCAATAAGTGCTAACACTGGACTGCCCACCCCATACCCAAAGTAGAAGTTCTGAGAGGGCAGGTTGGGAAGGTCATAATATAGCAAGACTCATTAGAAGAAACAACATTACTAAGGTGAGTAATTTTCTTCAAACAACATGAAGTCTTGCTATATTATGACAATTGCAGACTACACAGCAGTACCTCCATGGAGGAGGGACAGAACCACTTAGGAATAGGTTTGAAGCACGGCTGTAGCAACCAGCATCCCTCCTGGCCTGGATATCCAGGGAGTAATGCTTGGGAAAGTGTGTACTGTTTTCCAAGTAGCTGCCTCATATCTCTAAGATAGGGATGTCTCTGGCAGCAGTTAGAGACGAGCTGTACCTCTGGTAGAGTGAGCCCTCAGGCCTGAAGGGGAACCTACCCAGTTTTGATAGCAAAATTGATACAAGAGACAATCCACCTGGCAATGGATCTCTTAGTGGCAGGTTTCCTTCCCAACCTCACCATAAGTGAGAAATAGTTGAGGGAGTCAAACCTGTGACCCTTGGTACGCCTATGTAGTAACTTAGGCCTCTTAACATCTGTTGTGCAACCTCCTCTCACCAGAGGAGGAATGGTCAGTGAAGAACACTGGAAGAGAAATAGATTGATTAAGGTGGAATCTGAAACCACCTTAGGCAAAAACTTCCTGTTAGTCATGAGGACTACCTTATCCCTGTGAAAGGAAATAAAGTCAGTCTCCACTGACAAAGCTTGTAACTCACTTATGCGCCTGGCAGAAGTGATGGCTACTACAAACACAGTTTTCCAAGTCAAGTACTTAAGCTCTGCCGAAGATAGAGGTTCAAAGGGGGGTTGCATCAGCTGAGCAATGCAAACATTAAGATCCCAGGCCGGAGCAGGGTCCCTGAATGGTGGATTAGTATGAAGCAATCCCCTGAAAAACTTGGAAAAGGCAGGGTGAGCAGAAAGAGAAGAGGGCTTCCCTGCTGAAATAAAAGCAGAGAAAGCTGCCAAATGCACTTCCAGGGTAGCTGGTCTCAGTCCCAAAGAATTAAGATGGACCATATAGTCCAAAACAGTGGGCAAATCAGCAGATTCCGGGGAAATATGCTTCCCAGAACACCATATGGAAAACCTTTTCCATTTGGAGTTATAAGTAGCCCTAGTGGAAGGCTTCCTAGAAGCTTTCAAGATTTCTGAGAACACCTTGAGAAAGGTGTAGGTCAGCAACTCTAACTCCTCAAGAGCCAGGCCTTGAGGTTGAGGGATTTGAGATTCGGATACCAGACTCTCCCTGGGCACAGGTTAACAGATTGTGGTTCCTGGGGAGACACAGGGAAGATGGACTGCTAAGGACAGAAGGAGTGGGTACCAGGGCTGCCTGGCCCACTCTGGAGCAATCAGGATCATCTTGCAGGGCTGAGATCTGATTTGACTAGCACCTGAACAGGAGAGGAAGGGGGAAGGCATAGAGAAACTTCCTTCCCAATCGAGGAGAAAGGCATCCAGAGGACTGAGCCCAACACTGGGGCCTGCAACAAAAAGTGAAGCTGATGATTGTCCGGGCTGCAAAAGATCTATCTGAGGGATGCCCCATCTGGCAAAAACTATCCCTAGTACTGGGATCCAGTGACCATTCGTGATGGCCCTGGGAAATCCTGCTGAGAGCATCTGCAGGACATTGTCCTTGCCTGGGAGGTGAACTGCTAGTGAGGGAAGTGTTCAGGGAATAAGCCAGAGACCACAACTTATCGCCTCGGTGCACAAGGCCAAGACCGAGTGCCCCTTGTTTGTTGATGTACCACATTGTAGTGGTGTTGTCTGTTCTGACCTGTACCACTTTGTTCTGAACAGATGCAGAAAAAACCTGAAGTGCTAGAAAAACAGCTCTGAGTTCCAACAGATTGATGTGAAGCAGAGATTCCTGAGGGGACCACAATCCCTGGGTGGAGAGGTCGCCCATGTGAGCTCCCCATCCCAAAAGGGACGCATCTGTAGTAAGGGTCAAGGAGTGAGAGAGGGATGAAGGGCACCCCTTGTCTCAGGTTGCTCTGATCCTGCCACCACTGAAGGGCCTGGATCAGGTTCGAGTCACTGGGATCAACTGGATAGGGAATCTCTCTTGAGACCAAAAGGCTCTCAAATGGAACTGAATGTCCTCATCTGAAATCTTGCTCTTGCACTACAGCTGTGGAAGCAGCCATGTGTCCTAGGAGCTGTAGGAAATGCCTTGCTGGTCGAGAGACCTGCAGAGTGAAGGAGGAGGCCAGGGCCACCAGGGTCCTTACCCTTTCTAGGGGAAGGAAGGCTCTGGCCTGCTTTGTGTCCAGTTCTGCACCTATAAAGGTGAGTACCTGGACAGGTTCCAGAACTGACTTTGGAAGATTGAGAAGAAAGCCCAGAGAGGTAAGCAGCTGCTGGGTAACTTGCAGGTGTGATTTGACCTGGTCTGGAGACTGACCCACAATGAGCCAGTCGTCTAGGTAGGGAAAGATGGCAATCTTTTGCCTTCTTAAATGAGCAACTGCTACTGCCAGGCATTTTGTGAATACCCTTGGGGCAGAGGTAAGGTCGAAGGGCATTGCTCTGAACTGATAATGGCCTGAGGGCAGTTCAAATCTGAGGTACTTTCGGTGGGAGCTTCTGATAAGAACATGGAAGTAGGCATCCTTGAGGTCCAGGGAAGCTAGCCAGTCCCCTGGCCTTAGGGACGGTAAAATCATTCCCAGAGTCACCATTTTGAATTTTGGTTTTAAAAGGTGCTTGTTCAGATATCTTAGGTCCAGGATGGGCCGCCACTCTCCTGTCTTTTTTGGGGTTAGGAAGTACCTGGAGTACAGACCCTTGCCCTGATGTAGGGGAGAAACCCTTTCTACAGCTCTGAGAGCCAGGAGGGTTGAGACTTCTGTTTCCAAAGCAAGAGTCTCTAGAGGGTTTGCAGGTGGAAAAGATCCGATTCTCATCTTTGGAAATTTTTTGAAGCTGAGAACCAGACCCTGGCTTACTACTTCCAGGACCCACTTGTCTGATATTAAAGACTCCCAGTCCTGGACGAAGTAAGCCAGCCTGCCCCCTACAGGAAATGGAGAACCGGCCCTGGGCATCCCATCAGGGTGCCTGTTTGGCAGGGGCTTTAGGCTGAGGGGTGGGAGCAGGCCTGCTTGTACCCCGCCTGCCTCTCCTCTGAAGAACCCTCTGAACATAAGCTGAAGAGGAGGCCTGGGTTTGGTAAAAGGCCTGTGAAAATGCCTGCCTCCCTGGGGCTGCCTCTGAGGAGTGGCTTCGTTGCCTGGCTTGTGCACTCCTATAAGTGGTTCTATATTCATCCATTTTTCATATAATTCTCTGTCTGCTCCCAAACAGAGAATTTCCCACCACAGGAAAATCCATAGCCTTAGCCTGGGTATCCTGTGACAAACTAGTACACCTGAGCCAAGCCAATCTACGAAAAGCCACAGATGTAGCCATGACTCTAGAGGATACATCATTAGAATCCACTGCAGCATGGAATTGCACCTTAGATGCCTCAATACCATCAGCAGCCACCTGCTCCAGCTCCTTGGCAGTTTGGCTAAGGCCATGACAGTATCCCATCTAGATTTCTGGTATCTTGCAACATAAGCCATATAATTTTCTTGTCTGAGTCCCAAGGACGCTGCCATGTATTGTTTTTTTAGCCATGGCATCAATCTTCCTGGAGTACTTGTCAGGAGGATGTGAAGCCAGGGGAATATTAGCCTTATCACAGGCTGCAGCCTGAACTACCCTAACATGGCTGCATTGCTGTGAAAGAAATTCTGTATCAGGATCTGACAAAGTGTACCTCCTGTCCATCTTTTATCCACAGGAGGCACAGAATTAGGAGCTTTTAAATTTTTATTGTTTGTTTCTAAAGGATTTATGTAAAGGAATAGACAATCTCCTGGACTCTGGGATATCCATCATCTCTACAAAGTCAGGCTCCTCTTGCTCATCCACAGCTCTCCAAAGGAAGCTGGAGGGTTTAGCAACTCTTTATAAAACAGAAAATGAGAAGGGACCCAGAAAGCCTAGGGGAGATTCTCCTAAAGGTCTGTCTGGGAGATGTCCGTTCAATGGGCACATCCAGACTTTCAAAGTCACATTCACACTGTTCATAATCATCCTCCCTCCTCTGGTTCATAAAACTCCTCTATATCATATTCCTGAACCGGTGGAACCGCCAACCGACTTTGCCAGACAGTGGCGGTTTGGGACGGAACCGAGAAAGTGACTGGACAATTTGGATTGCTCTGGCTATCTCTGCAGCAGTTGGAGAAGGAATTTTTGACTCCACACCTGCTGATTTTCTAGTTCTCTTTGCTGGAACTGGCTCCTCTGAGTCAGCTTTACGTTTGCCTGAGGAAGTCTGGCCCTGGTCAGAGGGAGATCTCTCCCGGTTCGGTTGGCACCGAACCGGGCTGGCCATCCGGTCAGCGGACTTTTGGCCTCTCGCTCCTGAGCCTACCAACTCTTATCTAGGTAGCTGCAGGGAAATTCTTGCAAATCTGGCAGTCTGCATTGAGGTGGTCAAACCCCAGACAATAAACATGTGGTGTGTGGGTCAGCCTTGGCAAAGGCTTCCCACAGACACTACAGCGTTGAAACCCAGTGGGCCCGGTTTTTCTTTTGGGCTTCTCAGACATAATGCCAGCCTAACAAAAAACTTGCCCTTTTTACGGCAGTGCCAGGCAAGACACCCTTATCGGTTCCCAACCGTGTCACGGGTCGTGGAAAAAAACGTAATGAAATCCGTTTTTAGAACCGATAAGAACCGGAACCGCGACTTCAAAAGCTTTTAAATACTTCAGAATAAAGTTTTAAACAACCTGATCGGTTCAAACCAAACCGATAAACATTTACAAGTTCCACACAGAAATAAACCTGTCTATTACTTACAATACCACAGACAGAGCTTGAACCGATCGGGTTTACGGTTAAAATAATAATAATCAAGTGAATTTAACCGAGAAAACTCTTTAAACCGAGAAATGAACTGAGCAGTAGGAGGAATCTCGGAGCGACTGTTCAGTGAGGCGGAGAAAGAATCTGACAGTTTCAGTTTGAAATATTCCAGACAGAGCTTTTTCTAACCGAGCTTAGCCCAAGTTCCATGCCTGGCATGGAAGTTAACTCTTTCACCTCCAGAGCAGTTCTAATGGTGGGACAAACTGCAATTGTCATAATATAGCAAGACTTCATGTTGTTTGAAACACAGTCTTCCAAGTCAAGTACTTAAGCTCTGCTGAAGACAAAGGCTCAAAGGGAGGTTGCATAAGCTGAGCAATGCAAACATTAAGGTCCCATGCAGGGGCAGGGTCCCTGAATGGAGGGTTGGTGTAAAGCAATCCCTTGAAAAACTTGGAGAATACAGGGTGAGCTGAAAGAGAAGAGGGCTTACCTGCTGAAATAAAAGCAGAAACAGCTGCCAGATGCACTTTTAGGGTAGCTGGTCTCAGCCCAAGGTATTTAAGTGGACCATATAATCCAGGACTGTGGGTAAATCAGCAGATTCTGGGAAATATGCTTTCAGAGCACCATATGGAAAATCTCTTCCATTTGGAATTATAAGTAGCCCTGGTGGAAGGTTTTCTAGAAGCCTTCAGGATATCCATTACACCTTGGGAGAGGTGTACACCAGCAAACTCTAACTCTTCAAGAGCCAGGCCTTGAGATTGAGAGATTTGAGGTTCGGGTACCAAACCCTCCCCTGAGCACAGGTTAACAGGTTGTGATTCCTGGGAAGACACAGGGAAAGATGGACTGCTAAGGACAGTAGAAGTGGATACCAGGGTTGTCTGGGCCAATCTGGAGCAATCAGGATCATCTTGCAGGGTTGAGATCTGATTTTGACTAGCACTTTGAACAGAAGAGGGAAGGGGGGGAAAGCATAGAGAAACTTCCCTTCCCAATTGAGAACTAAGGCATCCAGATGGAATGAGCCCAACACTAGGGGCCTGCAGCAAAAAAGGGGACGTTGGTGATTGTCTGGGTCTGCAAAAAGATCTATCTGCGGGGTGCCCCATCTGGCAAATACCACCTCCAAGACCAGGGGGTCCAGTGACCATTCGTGATGGCCCTGGGAAATCCTGCTGAGAGCATCTGCCAGGACATTGTCCTTGCCTGGGAGGTGAACTGCCATAAGGGAGGTGTTCAGGGAATAAGCCAGAGATCACAACTTCATTGCTTCGGTGCACAAGGCCATAGACCGAGTGCCCCCTTGCTTGTTGATGTACCACATTGTGGTGGTGTTATCTGTTCTGACCTGTACAACTTTGTTCTGAACAGATTTGGAAAAAGCTTGAAGTGCTAGAAAAACTGCTCTGAGTTCCAACAGATTGATGTGGAGTAGAGATTCTGAGGGGACCACAACCCTGGGTGGTGAGGTCGCCCATGTGAGCTCCCCACCCCAAGAGGGTGCATCTGTAGTAAGGATTGGAGTGAGACTGAGTGACAAAGGAACCTCTTGTCTGTAACTGCTCTGATCCTGCCACCACTGTAGGGCCTGGATCAGGGTTCGAGTCACTGGGATCAATTTGGTTAGAGGGTCTTTCCTTTGAGACCAAAAGGCTCTCAAATGGAACTGAATGTCCCTCTTCTGAAATCTGGCTCCCTGCACTACTGCTGTAGAAGCAGCCATGTGCCCCAGGAGCTGGAGAAAATGCCTTGCTGGTTGAGACACCTGCAGGGTGAATGAGGAGGCCAGAGACACCAGGGTCCTTGCCCTGTCCAAAGGAAGGAAGGCTCTGGCTTTCTCTGTGTTCAGTTCTGCGCCTATGAAGGTGAGGAGCTGGACAGGCTCTAGAACTGTCTTTGAGAGATTCAGGAGGAAACCTAGAGAGGTGAGCAGTTGCTGAGTTATCTGTAGGTGTAACCTGACTTGGTCTGGGGACTGGCCCACTATGAGCCAGTCGTTCAGGTAAGGGAAGATGGCAATTCTTTGCCTTCTTAGAGAAGCAACTGCTACTGCCAGGCATTTTGTGAATACCCTTGGAGCAGAGGTGAGGCCAAAGGGCATTGTTCTGAACTGGTAATGGCCTGAGGGCAGCTTGAACCTGAGGTACTTCGATGGGAGCTTCTGATAAGAATATGGAAGTAGGGCATCCTGAGGTCCAGGGACGCTAGCCAGTCCCCTGGCCTTAGAGAGGGTAGAATAATTCCCAAGTCACCATTTTGAATTTTGGTTTGAAAGGTGCTTGTTTAAGTATCTGAGATCCAGGATGGGCCGCCATTCTCCTGTCTTTTGGGTAAAGAAGCATCTGAGTACAACCCTTGCCCTGGTGTAGGGTGGAACCCTATCCACAGCTCTGAGAGCCAGGAGGAAGAGACCTCTGCCTCTAGGGCAAGTGCCTCTGGTGGATTTGCAGGTGGAAAGGATCTGGTTCTCATCTCTGGAAACTTTTGAAGCTGAGAACCAGTCCCTGGCTTACTACTTCCAGGACCCACTTGTCTGATGTCAGAGACTCCCAGTCCTGGACAAAGTAAGCCAGCCTGCCCCTACAGAAAGTTGAGAATCGGCCCTGGCAACCCCATCAGGTGCCTGCTTGGCAGGGCTTTGGGCTGAGGGGTGGAAACAGGCCTGCTGGCACCCCTTCTGCCTCTCCCTCTAAAGAACCCCCTCTGGGCATAAGCAGAAGAGGAGGCCTGGGCTTGGTTAAAAGGCCTATGAAAAGGTCTGCCCCTGCCCCTGCCCCTGGGATGCTGCCTTTGAGGAGTGGCCTGCCTTTCCTTGGCCTGTGCACTCCTATAGGTGGTCCTATACTCATCCATTTTCTTCATGTAATTCTCTGTCTGCTCCCCAAACAGGGAATTACCCACAACAGGAAAATCCATGGCCTTAGTCTGGTATCCTGTGACAGGCTAGTACATCTGAGCCAAGCCATTCTGCGAAGTGCCACAGATGTAGCCATGACTCTTGATGACACATTATTTGAGTCCACTGCAGCATGAAATTGCACCTTGGATGCCTCAATACCATCGGCAGCCACCTGCTCCAGCTCCTTGGCAAGCTGGCCAGGGACCTGTTTTGCTAGAGCCATAACAGTATCCCATCTGGATTTCTGATATCTAGCAACATAAGCTGTATAATTTGCCTATCTGAGTCCCAAGGATGCTGCCATGAATTGTTTCTTTGCCATGGCATCAATCCTCCTGGAGTCCTTGTCCGGGGGGGGGTGTGAGGCCAAGGGGATATTTGCCTTGTCACAGGCTGCAGCCTGCACTACCCCAACATGGCTGCATTGTTGTGAAAGGAACTCCGTATCAGAGCCTGAAAATGTGTACCTCTTGTCCATTCTCTTATCCACAGGAGGTATAGTGTGAGGAGTTTTTAGAATTTTAAAAGTCTGTTTCCCAAAAGATCTATGCAAGGGAATAGACAGTCTCCTAGACTCTGGGATATCCATCATTTCCACACAGTCAGGCTCCTCTTGATCATCCACAGCTTCCTCCATAGGGAGCTGGAGGGTTTCAGCCACTTTTTTATAAAACATAAAATGAGAAGGGGACTCAGAAAGCCTAGGAGGAGACACTCCTGAAGGTCTGTCTGGGGAGATGTCCGGGTCAATGGGCACATCCAGACTTTCAAATCCACATTCACTCTCCTCATACTTCCTTCCCTTCCTCCGGTTCATAATATTCCTCTAAATCATACTTTGAACCGTGGAACTGGCGCTCATTAGATGGTACCGGTTCAGTCGGAACCGGGGAAAGTGACTGACAATTTGAATCGCTTTGGCTATCTCTTCAGCGGTTGGAAGAAAGTTTTGGCTCCACACCAGCTGATTTCCTAGTCCTTTTGCTGGAACCGACCCTCAGAGTCGGCTCTCCTTGCCCGAGGAAGTCTCCGCCTGGTCAGAGGGCACTCTCTGGTTCGTTGAACCGAACCGGCTGGCCATCCAGTTCAGCGGACTTTTGGCCTCCTTTCCTGAGCCTACCAACTCTCTTTCCAGGGTAGCTGCAGGAAAATTTTTACAAATCTGGCAGTCTGCATTGAGGTGGTCAAACCCCAGACAATAAACACAGGCGGTGTGGGGTCAGCCTTGGCAAAGGCTTCCCCACACACACTGCCATCATTGAAACCAGTGGACCCGGTTTTTCTTTTGGGTTTCTCAGACATAGTGCCAGTCCTAACCAAACTTACCTGTTTATGGCAATCCGCCAGGCAAGACCCTCTTATCAGTTCCCAACCGTGTCACGGGTCGTGGAAAAAAAGGTAATAAAATCCGTTTTTTTTAGAACCGATAAGAACCGGTAACCACACTCTGAATGACAGAATAAGATATTTTAAACAACCTGATCGGTTCAAGCGAACCGATAAACAGTTTACAAGTTCCACACGGACGAGAATTAATGTAAACCTATCTAGTACTCACAAATACCACAGACAGAGCCTGAACTGACAGGCGGAGGTTTAAATTCGATCGAAAACTGAGAAAAACAATACTTTAACCGACAAAATGAACCGAGCAGAAGGAGAAATCTCCGGAGAGACTGTTCAGTGAGGCGGAGTAAAGAATCTGACGGTTTGAGTTTGAAGAACAACAGACAGAGTTTCAACCGAGCTCGAGCTCAGCGTCCCATGCCTGGCATGGAAAGTTAACTCTTTCACCTCCAGAGCAGTTCGAAGGTTGGGACTCACTGCATATGTCATAATATAGCAAGACTTCATGTTGTTTGAAGGGGTCCCGGCACTGACCACAGAGATCACCCCAAAGGAAGCTTCCAGCCCAGTCCCAGGAAGGCCTCCATCCTCAACAGACCCAACCACAGGACCAAGATCAATACCAAGCTCCTCGCCCGGGTCATGTGACCACTCAGGAGAAGAAATTACTACTACCTCAAGGGCCCGAGAAGAACCAGCTCCAGAGGCCTTCCCTTTTCTGGCACCATGAAAGGTGCCTGAAGGGGACCTGCTCTTGCGGTCTGTGCTGCCTCACTGACCAGTACCGGCCTCTGTACCAGGAGCTTAGGTGGCACTCTGCTGCAACACCAAGGTGCCCACCAGTGTAGCCCCAGCACATAGCTTTGACCTCACCACCAGGGGCATCTTCTGCCCCGAAGGACTGACGGACTGGGAAGGATGCTCAGCCATCCCCCCTGAGAGAGACCGACTGTTCACCAGACACCTGCCCCCATTCCCAACACCTTGGCAGGGTGAGTGCGTAGAGAGTCATGGGCTTCTTCAGTACAAATAGTATTGGGAAAGGAAGAGCCCAAGGACCTTACCTTGATGTCCTGGGTATGATATCTACCTCCGAAGGTGGGCAAATCATGGCCCCCCCCCCAGCACACGGAGTTCGAGGGTATGGTAGTCCATCAAGAAGCAGGCGACACACCTGTCCATATCGAGGGCAGCATCCAGGCAGGTCGAACACGTATCCTTCAAGTCCTGAATGGTGATGTGGTCCCCATAGGAGCACTGATGCAGGATGGGCCGCCATGTTAGTTCTTCCTTCTGCTTGCAGGAGGCCTTCTTCCCCATGCGCTCCTCAGAACCTGACATAGCACCATGAACAAAAAAGTAATAAAAAGGATGGGAAAGAGGTTCGGTGTTGCACTAAACGGTAAAAATAATAAAGATGGCATCGAGAGGGGTCGGTGCCCAGGGTACGGCATCAAACTAAGGAAGAAGTTGTGACGCAGTTGCAATGACCAGTGCTCTCATTGTGTGCTCTCAGTGGAAAAACAGGACTGAGGAAGGCAGGGGGCCGGCGTTGGGTACTGGTCTGTCCACAAGCACCATGTCATTTTTTCTGCCTCATGGGCAGCACTGGCACTGCCGTCAGTCCCTAGGCTATAGGCTGCAAAGGATTTTGATCCCGTAGGGTCCTAGTGCGTCTGGCAGAAACACGTATATGTGAATAACTGGTGAAGATTGATTCTTGGAAGATATAAAACAAAGCAATCACGAACACTGAGGCAATGAAAAGTAATTCCATGGTGTGCACTCGATGGCAAGAAAACCAGGACTGAGGTGGTTAAGGGCACTTCTGAAGGCTACTAGCTCTGATGTGGAGACATGCACTTGATGGACCATCGCCAGCAGCCCTGACAAAAGTTTACTCCTGTGGGGTACTAGTGCTCCCCAAGCTCTAAGACCAATGAGTGGAGCTCTATGGGGAGAATTGATTCTTGAAAGATCTACTGAGTGCAAAGATGCTAAATGACCCACTAGAGACTCACTAACCCGTAGCCAACTACATGCATGATTTCCACAAAACAAACAATAATGTGAATAGATTTTTACCTTAGGTTTTCAATTATTCCCACCCCACTGAGACACCCTCTAAAGACTTTTACACGAGCATGGCAATTAAAGGCTACCAAAAGCAGTTTGCCTTTGTTTAAAAAGGATACGAAGTGAGGAGCTAATGGAAGTTTGCTGCTTTTTGAGGAAGTTTTCACAGTGCTTCAGCAGCCAAATGAGATCTTGTTCAGCACTGTCCTTTAGGAGATTCAACTGCCTGCCATACCTGAAAAGTAAATTGCACTGGTGGTTTGTGACAGAAAGGAAAACTGAAGCATTAACATTTTTCGGGAAGCTACACTGCATTAATTTACAATAATGACTCCATCTAGCTAATATCTGGAAATGCATTAACATCAGTTTTGTTGTGACCACAATTGCAAAAGATCTAACCTTATCTGGTTCTTACTAATTGAAATGTTAATACATTCAAAGATCATTAACACACTGTAATTAAAAAAATGTAACCATGTCAACATGTTAAGACACTGTACATTTCTTATCACAGTCGGAAAGCAGTACTCCCACAAATGTTGACGCAGACATTATTACCAAACAAAAATAAAAAATGAAGATGAATGTTACACCAGTTTGAAATTAACTCATCGACCTAAAACGTAATTAAGCTTTCATCTGGATGAACATTCTCGAGGCTACTGTGTCATACATTTAAATTCTTTTCTGCTTGTAATAGAATCCAATATGTTGCGAAACCCCCTTAAACAGATTGTTGAAGGAACAAGTATGACATATGACTAAAAGGAAATAAAAAATAATGTGTTTATTCTTAGAACAATCACTAGTATCTTCCAATTATTTAAAAAAAAAAAAAGTTACTCACCTGTAACAGTAGTTCTAGGAGTGGTAAATGATGTTCATCCATACTATCTGACTGTGCCTTTCCCTTTAAGACTTTGCTGGAATGTCTTCAAGCTGGCTCCTCCCGCCCACATGGGTGGTAACTCCTTCGGCTCAGCCCATGATGCCAGATCTTGCCCGCTGGAAGCAGCTGTGTGCACCCAAGACAGGGAAGGTCGGGTGGATTTGTGTGGATGAACATCATATACCACTCCTAGAAAGTACTGTTACGTAAGAACTTACTGTAACAGCAGATCTTTGAGAAGGGCTCTTGCAGCAGGCTATACCATAAGGATTATGCTGCCAGGCACTAGGACCCCATGGAAAAAAATTAGCTAGCAGTACCCAGCGGGGACTGCCCCCTGATAATGGACTGCCTCCAATGTCCACCAACTGTATAAAGGGGGCAGTCCCCAGCCCCACCTTAATTCTCCCACCGGAGACCCGGCCAACATAGGAATGGAGAACTGAGGTGGTTTGAATAAACCCGCCAAGGGAAAGTAAAAATGGGAAAGAAGAAAAGGACCAGGGGAAAGGATGGAGGGAAAGCAGGGCCTGCTGCAAGAGCTCTTCTCAAAGATCTACTGTTACGGTAAGTTCTTACGCAACTATACTATCTTACTTCGAGTTGGAGCTCTTGCAGCAGGCTATACCATAAGGACTGAGTATTAAGCAGTACTAACTGGACCCAGGTTGGAACGGGAAGTGCTAAAGGAAGGATAGCAGGGTCACTCAGGATAGGAGACTCTGAAGTACCCACTAGACCAAAAATGGAGATTACGTACCTACCGTAATTCTCGATCTTCTTGTACAAAGTCTCCACCACTCATTCACACTAATGGGAGTTCGCCAGAGGTGCTAGGACCCAGCAGGAGCAAACTTTTTCAAGAGGGCCAGCGCCTGAGATGGAGCCGTGAGGAAGCGGCACTGCAAGCCCCGGCTCATGCGGTAATGACTATCTCGGCGTCAACCCTCCAACCGCCTCAGCACTTTTTTTCTGAGGCGGTGCAGCGTAATTAACCTAGAAGGGCTAGCCCAAAAAATGGACATAAGACAGTCCGAATGACCTATGTATGAAAGGTCAGCAATAAAGTCTTCACAGCCCAGCCATTGAGGGAATGAAGACCATAAACAGAGAAGTGAGCCTGGGGGATGGTGGGTGGGCATGTGAATGAGTGGTGGAGACTTTGTCCAAGAAGATCAAGAATTATGGTAGGTAAGCAATTTCCATATCTTCCTGGACATAAAGTCTCCACCTCTCATTCACACTAATGGGAGAGTACCGAGCTAAATAATCCCCCGAGATAGGCGGCAGAAGATAAAGAGCTCACGTGCTTAGAACAGAAGTTCATTAAAAAAGGTCCTGCCAAACGACAGATGTCATCTGGCATGGACATCCAAGGCGTAGTGCACGGAGCTCCAGGTAGCCGCATATCAAATATCTGCAATGGGCACGTTATGGATTTCCACCAGAGATGCCGTGACTGCTCTGGTACAGTAAGCATATACTTTGCCTTCCAGCTTGACTTGTGCCATAGAATAGCAGTGGTGAAGGCATGCCACCAGCCACACTGAAATGCATCTGATTGCGACTGGCTGACCTAGCCAGGTATCGCTGAAGGAAACAAACAGTTGTTGAGCCTTGCAAATTTCTTTTGTTCTATCTAGATGTAACCCCTAGATGGCGCTATCCCAGGGGCTACTACCCCTGCCTGATTTGCCACTAACAGGTTGAGGGGCCTGGATCCAATGGCGGGTGCCTCCACCCAGAGGTCAGGGTTTGCAATAGTTAAACTAACTTGGTCACAGCCCTCTGGGACACTGCAACCCCTTTCTTCCCACTAGTGGCCCACACAATATATCAGAATTACCTTCACAGTATACACTTACCCCAGGTCTGGTTCCGCACTGGGACCTCCTGGAAATGAGATACAGTGCAACAATCACAGTACAGTACTTTAACATAGACAAATACCTCAGGCAGTATAACTTTGCTGAAACAAGCAGCTCTGATTTATTTAGGGATATAACAAGGACAGGGGAAATCAGGTTAATTAGCTTATCACTCTAATAATCTACCTATGGCTCTGTGCACAGGCTCATCCCCATCAGTTACTGTCCCTGGTACCCAAGCCCCAGTGGCTAGTCCAAACCGGCAGCTGGTAGGGCCCTTTCACACAGAGAAAAGGAGAATTAAACAGTCAGCAGTACAGTAATTCCATTTGGATTTAATGTGGCATTCAACAGGAGCGACTCTGAATTAGTACTCACGACCTCCAAATAAGATAGGGTCCTTCAATGTCAGCAGGGCTCACTTGAGGTACAACAAACCTCTTCACACATCCATATAAAAGAAAGCACTATACCAGGCAGGCTGCATCTGTATCCGATCGCAATTACTGCACAATACCCAGGAGAACACACAGCAGATTCAGTTCCTGACAGACCGAGTGTAATTTTCAGCAATTCCTCCAGTCTTCTACAGGGTGAGCCTGGTTTCACTTCAGAGATCCTTTGATTCTTTTCACAGGACGGATTCAGTCCTCAAGCTGCAGACCGAACTCTGGGCCTTACACACGCTTTTGACTAAAACTGCACACTGAAAAGTACAGGGCTCCTTCCTTCTTCACTGCCAAAGCTCAACTGAACTCCAACCGACAAAACCGGCACTTCCTTTGAGTTCCTCCCAGTTCTTGACTGATTGGCTGTCACTCAAGACTGCTGCTGTTGGTCCAAAAGGCACTGAAGTCTAAACTACATCTCCCAGAGTCACTGCCCATACAATCCTCTTGTGGCTGGCTCAGATTATGAGTCCAAGTTCTGATTCGTCCAAGGCACCATTTTAGAGCTAGCTTACCCCACCCTGATTGGTCCAGTTCAGCAGTTCAAAACTAGAATGGGAACTAGCAGACACAGTTCTGACTGCAAAGAAAGCAGGTTAGACAAACTGTAATTTCATTATTACTCTAAATAATTTCTGGTAAACAGTTACATCTTTCAGATAGGTTCCCTTTGCACTCCTAGTGACTGCAAAATTAAGTGAATTGGCAGCAGCTCGAGTGGTACTCAGAGAAGCACACAGTCCCCCATACAAACTAATTATGTCTGCAAGCAGACAGCTCTTAAAGAGACAGTACCAGAGGCTCTAAAAACACTCACCGATAAATGGCTTAAATGCCAAACACCATTCAGGCTTGGAGCATTCAAGCAAGCTCCTGGAAGTCTTTTGGGAACCCCCATTTGCAGGGGGGTTACATAGATAGAACCGCAGTGCTCTCTTAACATCCAGTGAATGAAGTGTACGCTCCCCTTCATTCTGGAAGTTTGCAAAGTAGGTTGGAAGGACAAAAGGCTGGTTTAGATGGAATTCTGAGACAACCTTAGAGAGAAACTTAAGATGAGTCCTAAGAATTACTTTGTCCTTGTGTACGGGAGGTCTGTGACCAGTGTATGTATTTCAGAAACTCTACGGGCCGAAGTAATAGCCACCAGGAAGGACGTTTTCTAAGTGAGGAATTTCAAGTCGCAAGTAGCTAGAGGCTCGAAAGGTTTACAAGTGTGCATGTCTAGCACAAGGTTAATGTCCCAGGCTGCGACTGGACATCTAATAGGAGGTCTAGTATGCAGAATACCCCTAAGAAACCTCTTAACTACAGGCAACTGAGCCAATGACATGGAAAGTACCGGCTCGTGATATGCCGAAATGGCACAAAGATGAACTTTGACTGTGGAGTACTGCAGATCTGTATTTGAGAGATCTGAAAGATACCCTAAGACTTTATTCGGTGGGCAGAAAAAGGGTTCCAAGAGGATTTTGCACACCAGAGAAATGCTTCCATTCGGCTGTGAAAGTTTTTCTAGTGGCCGGTTTACACGCAGCCAAAAGAATATCTGAAACACTATGAGAAACACTGAACCTATTCACCTCTATCTCTTCAGGAGCCAAGCGTGAAAGTGAAGCGACCTCAGGTTGGGATGGATGACGGGACCCTGGGTCAGAAGGTTTGTCTGAAGGGGAAGTGTCTTCAGGGGGGGTTTCCGATAGACTGTTGAGTAGCAGAAACCATATTTGCCAAGGCCAGAAGGGGGCAATGAGAATCATTCTGCCCCCCCCCCCGAGACTCCAATTTGAGAAGTACCCTCTGAATTAGAGGAAGAGGAGGAAAGGTGTATAGAAAGCGTCTTGTCCACCGCAGCCTGAATGCATCCTGATAGAAAATGCCAGGTCCTGGATTTCTGGAGCAGAAGAGAGGCAGCTTTGCATTGAGTGTGGATGCAAAAAGGTCCAGGTCTGGAGTTCCCCACTCTTTGAAGAGTGACTGAACAACGGTTAAGTTAACAGACCACTAGTGAGGTTCCCTCTCTGTTCTGCTGAGACAGTCTGCCAGTTTTGTACTCCTGGCAGGTAAACCACCTGAATCAGAGCCTTATATTCTAAGGCACCACTCCCACACTCTCACTGCTTCCCTGCATAATAGGTAAGAGTGCGCGCCGACCTGTTTATTGATGTAGTACATCACTGCTTTGTTGTCTGTTTGAAGAAGAATGTTCTTGTGGCAGAGTATGTCCTTTAAGGTTTGGACTACATAGAGGACGGCTCTCATTTCCAGGACACTTATGTGAAGTTGGGACTCATCCTGAGTCCATGTACCCTGGGCGTGGAGATCCTGGCAGTGGGTTCCCCAACCTATCAGGGATGTGTCTGTGGTAATGGAGATCTGATGATCCAGAGGAGCAAGGGGATATCCTTCCAAAAGACTGTCCTCCTGCAATCACCAGGCGAGTGACCTCTTCAGAGGTTCCATCACCTTGATGAGAAAGGACTGAGGATGAGTGGTTAGGGACCACTGAGTACTGAGCATCCACTGAGAGGTTCTCATGTGGAGACAAGCTACGGGTACAGTGAACACCGAGGATGCCATGAGGCCCAGCATCTGTTGCATCGAGATAGCTTGAACCGAGCTGTGTTCTTTGATGTATTGGGCCATCTGTAAGATATCACTCCTTCTGTCCTCTGGAAGAAAAGCCTTCGCACAGGAGGCATCCAGAAGAGTTCCTATAAAGAGGAGCTTCTTGGAGGGCTGCAACTGCGACTTGCTGAGATTCAGCAGGACTCCCATGGACGTGAGGAAGTCTGAGACCGTGGCCACAGCTTCCAGAGTCTCTTGCCTGGAGGACTTGCTAGGAGCCAGTCATCCAGATATGGGAACATTTGTATTCCAATTTTCCTGAGGTGCGCCGTGAGAATTGCACAACACTTTGTAAAAACTCGAGGCACCGAGGATAGCCCAAAGGGCACGACTCTGAACTGATAGTGTTGACCCAATGCCACAAACCTTAGGTATTTGTGGTGCTTTGGGTGAATGAGAATGTGTTGGTAGGCATCCTGCATCTCCAGGGAGGCTAGCTAATCGTATCGAAGAAGTAAAGGTAGCAGGGTACCTAGTGATATCATCTTGAACTTCTCCTTGGGAAGGAACTTATTTAACTTTTTGAAATCAAGAATGGGGCGCATGCCACTGGTTTTCTTCGGGACCAGAAAGTAATGAGAGTAGGAACCAGTGTTTCGTTGATCCAGCGGAACTACATCTACTGCCCTGTTGTTCAGAAGGCCTTGTACCTTGGAAACAAGAAGGTCTGACTGTACTGCTGACAGCCTGGGCTGTCGTTTGGGAGGATGATCTGGAGGGGTTTCTGAAAGATTGAGAGAGTACCCCTCGCGGATTATCCGGAGGACCCATTTGTCTGATGTTATAGATTTCCACTAATTGTAGAACTGAGTCAGACGTCCTCCCACTGCTGAGGAGGAGTCCCCCTCGGACAGCTGAGGTGGGACCTGAGCCAGAAACTCAGAAGGTGGTACTGGGCGCTTCGGGCCCTTGTGCCTTCTGCTGCACTTTCTTTGTGGCTAAGGGTTGTGGTTTTTGCTAAAACCTCCTCTGCCTCTGCCCCGAAAGGACTGACGGTTGTGAAACTGATGCTTGTTCGCACCCCCTTGGGAGGGGGCGGGTGCAGGTCTAGCCGTCTTAATGGCAGACCTAGTCTTCTACGTGGCCTCCAGAGCTTGCTCCACCTGAGGCCTGAACAGATACATACCATCAAAAGGTAAAGCCATGACCTGCCCTAATAACTGACCATCTACTCGCAGACATACCAGAGGGTGACCTTGAGTGATGCGGTTTCTTCTTCGACCTAGGTGTCAAGAAGAACTCGAGGACAAACAGCCGAGAATGGGACCGCTTTTTATGCTTCGGGGACCACCATCCTCTGAGCACTGGACTGTTCATTGTCAAACCCCCAGCGGACCGGACCCGGACTGGCTGACTGAACAGCTTTCATATGAAGTCTCCCTACCATCACCTGACCCGCTCATGGTCGACTCCATCAATGGAGGGCTGAAGACTTCTGTTGTACAATTAAAATATATAATCAGTACTGATTTGAAATAATTCTACAAAACAATAAACTGAACTATTGCTGCTAGTGAAGTTTAACTCCTGGCGGGCGAGCATCGTCTTCACTGAAGTGCACTCGATGGCGGGAAAAAAGGAACTGAGGTGGTTGGAGGGTCGCCACTGAGATAGTCATTACCGCGCGAGCCGGGGCTCATGGTGCCGCTTCCCTGCGGTTCCATCTCAGGTGCCAGCCCTCTTGAAAAGGTTTGCTCCTGCTGGGTCCTACCGCCTCTAGTGAACTCCCACTAGTGTGAATGAGTGGTGGAGACTTTATGTCCAGGAAGATCAGCTAACTACAGCAGTTTACTTGGAGTACTGTATTATAGCTTGGTAAAAGAGTCAGTTACAGTTTTTTGTTTCAGAGAAGCAAAATGCTTCTTACTTGCCCTTGCTTGAAGATTCCTGATCAGCATTAAATCCACAGGCTGTTTCTCTAGATACTGAAGACATTTTCCGAAGTAGGACACAGCCTTCGAGTGTGTTATGATCGGAGGCAGTGGCGTAGTGGTCGCATCGTTCTCTCTGTCTTCGTCTTCTGATGCCGGCGATTCCTGTGACCGAACCATGCTTACAATCGAATCCACATCTAGGATTTCATGGCCCTCTTTCCCTGCATCACATGTCAGCCATTACTCCAATTATGATGCAGTGATCTCCTCTCCAGATAATGCTGCTGCTATCTGCTGTAGCTCCTGTTGCTTCGCCTCTCCAGATATTTCTAATGTTTCATCCTCACTGTCAGTACCTGGATCTGGGTTCTCCTTATCAAATTTTATGCCGGATTTTAGCCATGATGTTTGAATAGTCTTGGGGCGCACATTTTACCAAGCATCGGCCAGTATATAATAGACATCCTTCAGAGTTGTGCGTTTCAGGATTTCTACCAGCGGTACCCTCTCATTGTCATCAGAGAGAATGGACTGCAAAGGTTTTTTTCAATAATTTATTTTTAGAATTTCAAAAATTCCCTGATCACAGGGTTGCAATTTAGATGTTGTGTTCTGAGGCAGGAAATGAAAATTACGTACCTACCGTAATTCTTGATCTTCTTGGACGAAGTCTCCACTACTCATCCACACTAATGGGACTACACTGGAGGCGCTAGGACCCAGCAGGAGCAAAAAATCTTCAGGAGGGCTGGCGCCTAGGTAGGGCTGCTAGGAAGCGGCACCGTGAGGTTGGCTTGTGCCATATAGGCTACCTCGGCATTGACCCTCCAACCGCCTCAGTATCTTTTTGACCGAGGAGGTGCAGCATAAACTAACTTAGAGAAACTAACCTATGCCGTACATAAGATAGTCCAAATGACCCATATAGGAAGGATCAACACAACAGAGTCTTCACAGCCTAAACAATGAGGGAGTGAAGACCAAAAAATGAAAATTAAATACCTACCGTAATTCTGATCATTCTCTGTGATTTCACCATTCATCACCTTTGGGTATAGTGGCCGGAGGTCAGAGCCTGAACCCCTTTTTTGATGGTGGTCGGCGACCATTGACACCGCCCTCGAGGCTGATGCACTGCGTGGTGCTCGCAGGTTGGCCGTTAGGTGTCGTCAATCCTGCCCTCCCACCAGTTCTGAATCGCTGTAGAGTAAGAAAGGTTGGGAGGGAAGGACAAGGGAGTCCAAGGAACAGATAAAGGAAAGGATATACAACTAAAAGGAGAAATAAACGACTGAGAGGACAGAATAAAGCTGTAAAAACTAAGGAGATTGGGAGGGGCCCCAATCTCTGGAAGTAGAAAAGGAGGAGGGAGGGAGGGGTAAAGAATTTGAGAAGTAAGGATGTGAGAGGGGGAGTGGAGAAGCATACCCTGGAATCTTGACCTGTCTCCAGATTGTATAGGGACTGCGGAAGGAGTAGCTAGAAGGCTAAACTGCCAGAATTCAAGGTACAGAATCACTGGCAATAACTCCAATAAAGCAGAATCGGCTATTCTGGAAGAAAGACGGGATACAGGGAATACCCCCCCCACCAAAATCACGTTTTGGTATAAGAAAACTTAGTTTCTTAAATTAAATTGAGGGTTGTGTCCAAAGGACAAAGAAATCGAAGGAAAAGCTGATGGGGAGAGAGGGAGAGAGAAAGAAGAGAGGGCAGCCATCAACCACCACCCCCACAGGGGTGGAGATGAGGCACTAAGGAAGGAGTGCCCCCTATCCTGGTCACTCTCCCCCTAGAAGAAAAACATCCCCCTATGTGCCCAAGGTCACCCCACTCCTGACCAATGGAAAGAAGTGGGGTGGAGGAGAGGGCACAGAGAGGGAAGGGGACGCAGAGACTGAGGCCCCAGAGGGATGTGGGAAGGATTGTGATGAATGGTGAAGATACACAGAAAGATCAGAACTTCAGTAGGTACATAATGTTCATATCTTATCTGTGTCAGTCTTCACCATTCATCACCTTTGGGTGAGTGCCGAGCTCCCCGAAGGGGGCCTTAACCCTAAAGGACTAAATCTCTTAGCTCTCAGTGAGTGGTATACCAAGAGAGAGAACCTTCATGGGTCTGGAGAGGCCCGAGAGTGGGGAGAGTGAGAAGGGGACTCCTCGGAAGGAATAGGAAGTTGCCCCGACAGACGCCATCTCACCTTACGGGAGAAAAGATGGGTTCTCTGGTAAGGGGAGGAAATCACCCTATGCCGGGCCAAGGGTGGCAACCAGGAAAGATGCTGCCATGCCGTCCGCCTAGTGCAGATTGTTGTCCCTATGACCCTGGAAGCTACCTCATTGGCGTCGGAAGATGCCCTCGCTTGGTGCCTTGCTAGCTCCAGGCCACGTGCAGAGAATGCAATGCCTTGTCTGGTTATCTTTGTATCAGGCAATGAGGCTAGGAGTTGACCTAACCTGGACCACAGGAACCTATCATAGGTAGCGTAGTGGGCCTGATGTGCTGAAATAGAAAGAAGCAACTATGCCAAGTAGAAAGCCCTCCTCCCCCAGAAGTCAAAATCCATAGAATCCTGATCTGGGAGCCAGTCACGGTGAGGGGCGCGAAGCCCATCAGGAGTGTCCAGCTGCATCAATCCTGACTGAGGATGAGGCATAGAACCTGAAGACTCCGGGGGGGGGGCACAATACCTCCGGAAGAGATCCCTAGGGGCTGGGACTCTGGAAAAGGGTCTCTGCCAGAAACACAATGACGCCTCTCGAAAGGCAGCAGGTCAGTGAGCACCACAAGGGTGTCCGCACTGAAATCGCCTAAAAAGGCGCACGTCGAGTGCTCCAAATTGTGCTGCGTGGGTGGAGTGATATACAGGTCCTCCAACATCCTCATGAGGAATCGCTGATACGAGATCAGCGACTAAGGGGGGGGGATGTGGACAGATGATTCCTCTCCTCCTGAAGAGGGGAATGAAGAATCGGAGGACCTCAAAAGTTTAGAGGCTGGCTGCTCAGGTGGAGGTTGAAAAACCTGCCTGTCCATGGTCCTAACATAAGAGGAAAATCGAGCAGCCACAGCTCTGAGCTGCTCCCAGGAGAGAGGGCTGCTTGGACCAAGAATGCCTGGGAGAGCAGGAGAAGGTGGCAGAGGAGAGTGGACAGAGCCGACAACAGGAATCAGTTGTCCTCTGCCTGGGCCAGAGAGCGCATCTAGAGCCCCAAGGAAAGAAGGAGCTCCGGAAAACTCAACAGCTGACAGCTGGTCAACCATACTGTAACTGCCTAGGCTGCACCCTGAAGAATACCCCCTGTGAGGTGACCGGGGCCGTGAAAGTCCAAAAGAACGGTCCCCTACTTCCAAAGAACAGGGCCCTCTTGAGGAAACCAAAAAGGAAGGGTGGAGATCCACACTACGACTCCTTCCGGAACCCGGGTGGGTCCCAGAAAAGGGTCACCATGTCGAACCCCTACCTCGACCCCTCGGGTCTGAAAGAGCCCTTCTCCTCAAAAGCCAGCCTAGGCAGCTGGCAGCCCTGGTCAGTCCCTGAAGGGACTATCCAGGGAGCAGCACCCTCCGTTCCTGTGGGTGCTCCGACCGGCCCCAAAGTTGGGCGATCCAGGTACACCACCTGAGGGGGTACCACCACTGAGGAATCAGAAAATCCTCCAAGGCCAGGCTGCAGAGCAATGGTGGCCTGCACCACTGCCTGCTAGTCAGCACACCAGACCCAGGACCTGGGAGTCACTGTCCGCTCTTCAGAGGGGGCCTGGCTCCGGTCTGTCAAGGACCCTACCAAGGTGTCCACGTGAGCAGCCAACTCCAAAGAGCCAGACTGCCTATCTGACTCAGAGTCCGATTCCACCTCTGAGGAGGTGGAGACCGAAGTACTGTGCCAGACGGTACGTGGACGCCCACTACCATCCCGAATGAATTGGGCACCAGATCGAAGGACTGCACCAGAGTCGGCGCCGAATCCCTCAACTGCACCGTGAATGGTGTGCGAAGAAGGCATGGTGCCGAAGATGGCCTACCTAGATTTTAGCAAGGCATTTGATACAGTCCCACACGAAAGATTAATACACAAGTTAGCCAGCCTTGAAGTGGGTCCCAAGGTGGTAGCCTGGATAAAAAATTGGCTAGACCACAGGACGCAAAGGGTAGTAGTAAACGGAGTCCACAGTGAAGAAAGGAGGGTTACTAGCAGGGTATCGCATGGTTAAGTACTGGGACCTGTCCTTTTTAATGTCTTTATAAGTGACATTACAGAGGAACTGGAAGGAAACGTATGTCTCTTTGCAGATGACACAAAGATCTGCAACAGGTTTGATACACAAGATGGAGTTGAAAGGATGAGAAGGGACTTGGCAAGGTTGGAGGAATGGTCAAATGTAAGGCAGCTCAGATTCAATGCAAAGAAGTGCAAGGTAATGCACCTGGGAAAGAAAAACCCAGGGGAAGAGTCACAATGGGAGTGAGATACTAACAACAGTAAAAATGGAAAGGGACCTGGGGGTAGTTATATCAGATGACCTAAAGGTGGGCAAGCAATGTGAGAAGGCAGTAAGGAAGGCTGGGGGGATACTGGGATGCACAGGGAGAGGCATCAACAGTAGAAAAATGAAAATTACGTACCTACCGTAATTATGATCTTTCTATGTATCTTCACCATTCATCACTGTTGGGTACTTGGCCGGAGGTCAGGACCCCGCGGAAGCTTTTTTTAGGTAGGTGGAGCCAATGCACCATCAGCGCGTCCTCGAGGCTGACGCACTGCGTGGTGCTCGCGGGTTGGCCATTATGCTGCATCGACTCTGCCTGCCAGCCAGTTCTGAGTGGCCGGAGAGGTAAGAGGAAGGGAGTGGAGGGTGGGACAAGGAAGTCCAAAGGACAGAAAAAGGAAAAGATATATGAACCAAAAGGAGAAATAACGACTGAGAGGACAGAAAGGGAGAAAAGTCGGAAACTAAAGGGTTTGGGAGGGGCCCCAATCTCTGGAAAAGGAAGAGGGAGGTAGGGTGGGTAAAGAATTGGGGGTGGTTAAACATCCCAGACTCTGGTCCGTCTCCAGATTACATAGGAACTGCAAGAAATAGCCAAAGGCTTTCTGCCAGAATTCAAGGCACAGAATGGCTGGCAAACACTCCAGATAAGCAGAGTCGGCTATTCTGGAAGATGGACAGGGTACAGAGAATTAACACCCTCTCAAGGAAAGATTATTGGTGAAAAAAAGGGAAACTTTTTTTTTTTTTAATATAAACACGGAAAAATAGTTTGGACGGGAACAGGAAGGAGGAGAGAAAGGAGGGCAACTGACAACTCCCACCCCACGGGGTAGAGCCAAGGCAATGGAGAAGAAGTGCCCCCCCTGCTGCCCACTCTCCCTGGAACATTATCCCCCTGTGTGCCCCTGTTTTAACTCACTCCTATAAAAGGAGAGTTGGAAGGATGGGCACAGAGAGGGAAGGGGACCCAGAGACTGAGGCCCCCAAGGGGACGGAGGGTGGGATCGTGATGAATGGTGAAGATACACAGAAAGATCATAATTATGGTAGGTATGTAATTTTCACATCTTATCTGTGTCAATCTTCACCATTCATCACTGTTGGGTGAGTACCGAGCCCCCCAAAGGGGTTTCCTTTTACACCCTAAGGGATAAAATCCCTTAGCTCTCAGTGGGTGACACACTAAGAGGGGTAACCTTCAGGGCCTGGAGAGGCCCGAGAGTGGGGAGAGTGAGACGGAGTCCCCCCCGGAGGGAGAAGAAAATTGCCCCGACAAGCGCCGTCTCGCTCTACGGGAGAAGAGATTGGTTCCCTGGTGAGCGGAGTTAATCAACCTACGCCGGGCCAAGGGTGACAACCAGAAAAGATGCAGTCATGCCGTCGGCCTAGTGCAGATTGCTGTCCTTATGACCCTGGTAGCTACCTCATTGGCATCATAGGATGCCCTTGCTTGGTGCCTTGCTAGCTCCAGGCCACGCGCAGAGAGTGCAATGGCTTGTCTGGTTTGCTCCGTAGCAGGCAATGAGGCTAGGAGCTGACCCAGCCTAGACCACAAGAACCTGTCACAGGTTGCATAGTGGGCCTGATGTGCAGAAATAGAAAGAAGTAACCGTGCCGAGTAGAAAGTCCTCCTACCCCAGAAGTCAAAATCTGAGGAGTCTTCACCTGGGGGCCGGTCACGGTGAAGGGTGCTAAGCCCATCAGGAGTATCCAACTGCATCAATACAGACTGTGGATGAGGCATGGAACCTGGAGACTCCTGGGGGTGTGCAATACCTCTGGCTGAGATCCCTTGGGGCAGGAACTGTGGAGAAGGGTCTCTGCCAGGAACGCAATGACGCCTCCCGAAAGGGAGCAGGCCAGTGTGGCACCACAAGGGTGGCCTCACCAAAATCGCCTAGAAAGGTGTGCACCGAGTGCTCAGGATTGCTGATAATGGAAGGAGTAAGGTGCAAGTCCTCCAACATCCTCACGAGGAATCGCTGATACTCACCGAGATCAGCAGCTGCAGAGAGGTGTACAGAAGTTTCCTCTCCCCCAGAAGAGGGGGATGAGGAGCTGGAGGGCACTGGTTGTTCATTGGGTGGCTGCACGGGGGGAGGTTGAAAAACCTGGCTGTCCACTGCCCTAACATAAGCAGGGAACCGAGCAGCCACCGCTCTGAACTGCTCCCTGGAGAGAGTCCTGCTAGGACCAAGGATGCCTGGGAGCGCAGGAGAATGTGGCAGAGGGATGGGGACAGAGCCGAGAAGAGATGTCGGCTGACCTCCACCTGGGCTAAGGAGGGTACCATGGGCACCCATGGAAGAAGGTGCCCCGGAAGACCCCACAGCCGACAGCTGAACAACCATTTCGGTACTGCCATGGTTGCACCTGGAAGAATCCCCGTGAGGTGACTGGGGCCGTATAGGTCCAGAACGATGGTCCCCTACCTCAAAAGAATGGGACTCTCTCAAAGAGACTGAGGAGGAAGAGCAGAGATCCGCACTATGTCTTCTTCCAGAGCCCAGGTGGACCCCCGGAAAAGGCTGACGTACTGACCCCACGCCCCTCGACCCCTCGGGAGTCTGAAAGAGCCCTCCTCCTCGAGAGGGCCAGTCTAGGTAGCTGGCATCTCTGGGCAGCACCCGAAGGAGCTATCCAGGGTACAGCACCCTTCCCTCCTGTAGGTGCTCTGATCGGCCCCAAAGTTGGGCGATCTAGGCACAACACAGGTGGGGGTACCACAACTGAGGGGGTCAGTGAAACCACCAAGACCAGGTTGCAAAGCTATGGTGGCCTGCACCACTGCCTTCTGGTCAGTACCCCTGACCCCAGTCTCAGTAGCCACCAACTCCACCTCAGAAGGCGGCTGACTCCGGCTTGTCGAGGAGACTACTGGGCTGCCCACCCCAACAGCCAGCCTGAAAGGGTCTGACTGTACGTCTGACTCAGAGCTCAACTCTGCCTCCGAGGAGGTAGAAGCCAAGGTCCTGTGCCAAACTGTAAGAGGGGGCCCGCTGCCATCCTTGCCAACAGGCCCAGAAACCAAAGCTGTTCCTGAGCCGGTCCAGCACCCCCCACAGCTCCGCGAACGGAATCTGTAGGGGGCATGGCCCCAGCCTGAACAAGAGCTCCAGAGCTGGGACCAGTTATGGCACCATCCGGTCCCACGGTGCCACGAGCGGCGCCAAGGACGAAGACGATGCCTACAACGACCCCGATGGCACCATCGGCGCCGAGGATGGCGCCACATGGCTCCATGGCGCCACGAGCGGTGCCGACGGTGGACTCAGCACTGAGGTTGGCACCGTCCAGATCCACAGCACCACGATCGGTGCCGAGAGCAGAGGTGACACCGACGATGGTGCCGACAGAGGAATCTGAAGGCCCCATGGTGCTGAGCCCCAAGGACACGGCTCTGTGCTCAACCTCAGCACCGAGGATGGCGCCGAGGCGAGACATTGAAAAAGACGGTGCCATAGCAGCTCCCATGGTGCCGCTAGCAGTGTCGGCACTGCGAATGGCTCAGAAAGAAGCCACGGCGCCGCACGACAAGTCGGCGCTGCCGCCAGCTCCATCAGGGCCCACGGCACCGCGAACAGTGCCGAGGCCCACAACAGCGCCGACAAACGGTGTCAAGGACGGCGCCAACCCGGGCCTTGCGAACTGCGGGTCTGACACCGGGGGAGCCTTCACGCCCGAAGGGGCGATTGCCATGGCGGCGCTAGCCTCCTGCTCCCCAGGAGGAACAGAATGGGCCTCCTGTGCCGCAGAAGAGGCCTCGGCAATGGCTAGGCTACTAGTAGCCAAGGCTCCCTCCTCTTCGGTCCATAGAGATCTGGGAGGGACCTGGAGGAAGGCCGAGAGGCATGGCTTGGCCCAGCAGTGCACCGACCCCTGAAAGTGGCCCGGAACTAGCCCACTTTCCCACGTCGTTGATGTTACGACAGTCCATGGAGCAACAGGCATCGCCGCGAATACATGTCGTGAAGCGGCCAAGACACGAGACACCGGTTGTGCTGGTTAAGATGGAATACTTTGGCCACAAGGGCACCGTCATGGGGGGCCGAATTCGCCTTAGTAGATTTCTTGCCCTCCAACCGAGACATTACCTATGGAAAAAACACCAAAAATAGACTCGGCGTCGTGGAAATATAAAAATAAGGAAAAGATCTTACTAGGCGTGGTGTTGAGAAACAGAACGGCAGGAGAACCAACGGACTTCGACCGAAGGTAAACTTTTTCGAAAAAACAACTGCGGAGCAGGCCTAGGACTCTTTACAGCTTCTCACAAGGCGACCTCTATGGCGCAAGATGAAGAGCTGGCCGGCAGGAGGAGTCGATGACGCAGCCTAACAGCCAACCCGAGAGTGCCACGCAGTGCATCGGCCTCGAGGGCGGTGCCGGAGGTGTGTCGGCTCCAACTACCTTTAAAAAAAAAAGCTCCCGCGGGGTCCTGACCTCTGGCAGATACCCAACAGTGATGAATGGTGAAGATTGACACAGATAAGATCAGGGCCAGAGACATGGAGTGTGCAGGCTCGTGGTGCACTGAGATCGCGCAGAGGTGAACCTCCACAGTTGAGTATTGCAGTCCTGTATTAGACAGGTCTGATAGATACTCCAAGACTTTGTTAGGTGGGCAAGAGAAGGGGTCCAGGGACGACTTTGTACACCAAATGGAGAACCATTTCCACATTACCGTATCCAAGTTTTTCTAGTAGCTGGCTTGCGAGCCACTAGGAGAATGTCCGAGACCCTACATAAAACATCAAACCCACCCACTTCTATCTCCTCAGGCGCCAAGTGTGGAGGTGAAGGGACCTCAGATTGGGGTGGACCACTGGGCCCTGGGCCAGCAGGTCCGTCTGAGATGTAAGTTGTCTTGGTGAAGTTTCCGAAAATCTATTGATTAATGGAAACCAAATCTGATGAGGCCAGAATGGGGCTATGAGGATCATTCTCAGAAGCAAGAAGGTCTGATTCAGCGTGGGCTGTCGTTTTGGTGGATGATCCAGAGTTTTTTTTTTTTTTTTTTTTAAAGATTTAGAGAGTAGCCCTTGCGGATTACCCTGAGCATCCATTTGTCTGAAGTGACTGAATTCCATTGGTTGTAAAACTGAGTCAGACGCCCTCCTACTGTCGAAGAAGAGTCCCCCTCGGATATTCTGAGGTGGGACTTGGGCCGGAATCTCAGAGGGTGGCACGAGGCGCTTTTGGGCCCTGTGCCTTCTGATGCATTTTCTTTTGTAGCTGGGGGGCTTGATTTTTGGTGACGCCCCCTCTGCTTTTGTCATGAAAGGACTGACTGTTATGAAACTGCCGCCAGTTCCCGGCCCCCTGAGGGGTGGCAAAGGGCGGTCTGGCCGTTTTGACAGCAGTTCTAGTTTTCTGTGTGACCTCTAGTGCCTGCTCGACTTGAGGACCAAACAGGTACATTCCGTCAAATAGCAAACTCATAACTCTCTGCTGAGCATCATTTGTTAATCCCGATGTTCGTAACCACGAGTGGCGTCAGGAACATATACCCGCTGCTGCTGCCCTGAAAGCAGTGTAGAAGGCATCCATAGCCGCTCTAAGCTGCTGATTGTTGGATTCAATGGGCCTGATTCCAAGACACGTTATGCCTGGCGCAGGGCGATTTACGCCAAACCCCATGTTGCAAATCGCACCTTACGCCAGGCATAATGCAAGTTGGAATTCCAAAAGGCGCATTGTACCATGCCATATGTGGGGTTGCGCCAAAGGTGGATTACACCACCCACTACATCCACAACCCACTGTGGCATGGCGCAAGGGTGGGTTATGGAAGCACTGGTGCCCTATTCCAGAAGGGTGGCTACCATAACCCACTTACACCATTCCAGAACAGGGAATGGCGTAGCAGGGTTAGACCTAAGGGGCATCTGTCCTGGCACACCGACGGATGCCCCCCCCCGCAGTGCCGCGGACTTGCCATGGATGTGCTCCCCGTGCCCCCCCGCACTGTCATGCTCCCCACCCCTGAAATTTAAGGATTTCTGTCCGCTTTTTTCGCACAGCCCCACAAGCACACATGTGCCAACCTGCCAGTCCCCTCCCCATTGCCCCCAGGTGCATGCCGCTGTGTTTTGGGGCAGCAGGGCTCCGGGGAAGCAGATTGAGTGCTGTGACTTGCGGCACCCAGGTCTGGTGCACCATTCCTTTGGTGCTAGCCTAAGGCTACCCATGAAGTCCGCAGGCGTAGGTGCTGGGGACCCTGCTTGTCCTGGAATACAGTGCAAGATCCCCAGCATAGTGCCGCATGGTGCAACTCGCATACGCTCGTGAGCTGCACCACGCATTTTAGAATCAGGCTCCGTGTCTCTAGTAATGGTCTAGAGAAGCTCTGTGCTAACGTCTGATTCTGGAAGAGCTTCTACAGAGGCTTTGAGTGAATGCCAGAGGCTATACTAATACTGAGAGAAATAACCCTGCTAGCTAGCAATGTGCATACCTAGGGTGGAGGCTGCAAAAACTCGCTTCCCCTAAGTGTCAGTCTTATGAGATCCCTTATTTACTGGATGTGCCGTAGATTCTTGAGGAAGGACGGCTTTGTCATTCTCTGCCAAGATAACTATGGCATCAGCAAAGGTTTGCGAGGCCAGAATAGGACGATCCTTGGGAGGGGTGTATTTCCTATCTATGGATTTGGCTACAGAAGGAATAAGTGCCAGACTGTCCCACAGATTTGTGAGAGTCTCAAAAGAGGTTTGCACAGGAGGAATCAATTCCATAGGAATATCCGGAATATGCAGATACTGCAGAGGCAGCAACTTCCCAGGATCAGTCTCTGAAGTTTGAAGAAAGAGAGAGAGAGAGAGAGTGGTATTCATGTTCTTAAGAAGAGACTTAAAGGAAACGTCCTCGACCAGAGGCTCTGCTGGAAAAGATGGTTTATTTGCCACCCCCAGAGAGGAATCTTCGTCAAAGTCATCTCCCAATCGAAGATCAGGATCAGGCTTAATATCATTTTCTACTAGCCCCGGAGGGACAAAGTATATAGGAAAGAGAGGAAAAAGAGGAGGAGGAGCTCCACGAACCGGAGTCGGGAACCCTGGTGCCCTATGTGGTGTCTAAGGTGCCTTCGGCGCTGGCACAGAATGCAGTGCCAAAAACACCGGCGGTGCCAGCAGAGGACGTGGCGCCGGCACTACAGGAGGTGGCACCATAGGACCAGAGGCCCCGAACACCCCACTTGGGGAGAAAGATCTGAGAAATTCAGCAGGAGAGAAGGGCACCTGTGCTGGCCCCTGCACCACAGCCACATGAGGGGGAAAGCACCACAGCACGACATCAACAACACTGGAGAAGGAGCCACATGACTAGGAAGTCCCAACCGCCCTGCCCACAGGCCTGAAACCAGTAGGCCTGAAGGCCCCAGTGACGGACTCACCGGCTCAGGCAAGCAGGACAACCGCTGAGCCCACTGCTCTGTAAGAGTGGCCCAAAGGTGAAACTGCTCACCGGAGGACCCCCCCAAGGGGCAGGGAATGACTCTAGAGTTGAGGATGCTGGTCACCAGAAACAGAGGCCACAGGAGACCATGGAGGAGTGGGAGTCAAACCCCTGCCTCTTTCCACTGATGATCAACATGCAGACATACCAGAGGGTGACCTCGAGTGGTACCGTTTCTTTTTCAGCTGGGAGGCCGAAGAACAACTTGAGCGGTGCAGAGTCCTCGACAATGATCGAGAATGGGACCGCTTCTTTTTGTGCTTTTGGTAAGACCTCCATTTCTTCCGAGCACCGGACTGCCCGTAGTCAGACCCCTCCCTCCATAGAGGGCGGCGGACCACACCCAGCCCTGCTGAAAACACAGCTTTCACGCAAAGTCTCCCCACAATCACCTGCCCCGTTCATGGTTGACTCCGTCGAGGAAGGGCTGAAGACTTCTTTTTTGATGAAAATGACTTTACTTTTTTTTTTACTGAATTAATGAAATAAATAAAACCTAATCAATTACTTAAATGACTATAGCTGCGGTTGTATAGATGTGAAGATTTGACTCCTAGCGGGTGAGCTACATCACCACTGAAGCACACTCGACAATGGGGAAAAAAGGAACTGAGGCGACTGGAGGGTGAACACCAAGGTAGCCTATACGGCGCGAGCCAGGATCACAGTGCCGCTTCCTCATGGCCCTACCTAGGTGCCGACCCTCTTGAAGGTTTTTGGCTCCTGCTGGGTCCTACTGCCTCCAGCATAGTCCCATTAGTGTGAATGAGTGGTGGAGACTTTATTTATTTAGTTATTGTTTACCGAGTGGGTGCGCTAGCCACAAAGATGACTGTTTACAGATACGACCCGGGAGGTTACAGGGCAGATATTGCAGGTATAACAAACAGTAAGATCACACATCTTATTGAGCCACCTCTTGCTTTTACTGGGGGAATGTCAGGGTGTGCGGGAGAATTGTCAACAAGCAGGATTGCTTTTAGGGGTAGCTTTTGTCGGCGTAATGAGCTTTGACAGAGGGGACAAAGTGATCGTGGAACCACATTTTGAAAAGACTAGAATTCATCCACGACTTGCTCTGGGCTGCATAGAGAACAAGGAGGGTGTTCATGTTCACATCTTTGAAACAGCGTGGTTCCTGTGACTTGCCGATCATGTACGGTTGCAGCTTATGAGAACCAGTGGCATTTGTGTACCTGAGGATGGTTACCTTCTCTCTATGTTTTTTGAATCCAGGGGCATCATGCTCCTCCCCATATGCCAGTGTTTTGTCTGGCAGGCACCTCCAGAAGAGTCCGGTCTTGTTGGCGTTGTACACTTGCTCTGCTGTGAGACCCTCATTAACAATGATTTCTGCAAGTTTATCGATAAAGGATGAAATCCCCTCTTCTGCGGCGCTTAATCTCTCCCCGCACAGCCTGAGTTGATGGATGCCGTGTCGTTTTTTGAAACGGTCTAGCCATCCGTCACTCGACAATGAATGTCGTGTTGCCAAGTTTTTGGTGAAATTGCAAACCCTCTTCCTTCAATAAAGGCCCACAAATAGGAGTACCCTTCTCCTGTTCTTGGCAAAACAATACGTAGATGGCAGAATCCCTTTCATTGTCAGCACAGGTCTGCATATTCTTGCGGCTATCACCACCGGACGAGGATCTCTATGGAGCAGACAAAGTTTCTGAGTTTTTCTTTTGCCTCCTTGATGTCGAATATGGTGGACTTTCCAACCCCATATCCAGCTGCCACGCGAACAGCTTTTCCGCCACTCTCCAGCCGCTCGACTGTTCTGAGCTTCTGAGACACACTCAGTATGGTCTTTCGTTTGGACATGTTTGATCGTACAATGCCACAGTGTGCTTCACTCAACGTACTATACCACAGTGTAGTGAAAAACACCTAGAGAAAAACACTTAAGTGTCACAGAGTGGCTCTGCGAGATCTGGGGAAAAGTAACATATTGGGCTAGATGTTTATTTTCTCCTTGTATTGGAGTATTTGGAAGTTCTCCCCTCAAGAGAGAAAGATTTATATTTTATAAACGCTGGATGAAAGTAATAGTTTCTCAAAATAAGGGAGAAAACCTCTTTAGTTAAGTTTAGAAACTATTAGAATTGTTTTCCCTTATTTGCAACATATTATCCCTTGATGTAGTCCCTAGGAGGTAATAAAGAAAAACTCCAGTTAGTTTAGCCCCTGCCAGTAGCTTTTCCCGTTTGTTGTCGCTGCTCGAACGATCTGTAAAGCGGCACGACTGTGCGATCGTGCACACGTTCGTGCAGCCTAAAAACATATTGATGTTTAAAAGCAGTAGTCTCTTCTATACTGCCTATAAGTAAGTTTTCTCCCCAAATCGTAGTTATCCCCCTTTTAGGGAAAGTGCAGTTACCCTCTGAAGTTAGACCCAGTCCAGTTGTGAAAACGTTCAGCCAACGGCTTAGTCCTACAGAAAATACAACGTTTTGTTTGGGTTTTGTTTTTAAACGCATTTCAATTCTAAATATGCTGTTGGTACTGAGTTAGAACTAAAATAGAAAGATAATGTTATACCATGAGTAGAGCAGACTTAGATAGTTAAATAAACATTATATTGTCGAGGGCTATGTAAAAGTCTCAGGGTGCTGTGTTCAAGGTCCTGGTAGTTAAGAATTATGCCCCGTAAAAGATATCACATTACAGAGACCCTGAAAATATGAAAAAAACCTCCCAGTTCTTTAGTTTTACCCAGTTAGGCTCTATTAGTAAATGCACAGAAGAATGTGGTTGTTTTTATGTAGACATGCCGGTGAGGTTTTGTACGGCAATATGAAGTGCCGGTGAAATTACTGTGCGAGTGTGCGCACCTTCAAGAAGGTATTCCTTCTTCTAGCTCCTTTTTAATTGTACCCTTATGTTTGAAAACCCTCCGTATGATTTTTATATACCGAAGATGAGTGAAGTGTTCAAGGATGAGATTTTGAGCTCTTTTGGGTGTCAGTTGAAGACGACGGTTTTGTCGGTTCTTTTGGCATTCTGAGTTCTGACTACAGCCTTTCTCTCTGATTCAGCAATGCTCTTAAGAGCCAACCAGACGTCCTGTGCATTATTAAATACTGTTGGAAAAAGGGGTGGTGCTTCTCTGACGCCAGAAACAAAGCTTAAAATGCTTAAAAGGGGTGTAAATTAATTGTAAGCTGGAAAGTAGATTGGTACAAGAATTTAAAAGGGGTATCACTTCTTTAAATAAAATAAATATGTAGTAAATAAAGAAATGTTGTTAAAACAACATGTGGGGGTGGGGTTTTAAGGTCACCAGACCCCCTTAGAGTATAAAAGCCAAACAGTTAGTTTATCAGATCAGATCGATTCTGGGTCTGGAGGTGAACTCCAGGGAATGGTGTTAAGGTGCTCTGAGGAGTGAGACTTTGTTCATATTCTGTGCCAAATGGAAGACTAAGTGTTCAAGCCCAATTTAGGAGATAGAAAGGCGAATTAATTTTGGAAATGCTGTTAATGGATGAAGAAGCCCGATGTAATAACTTTCTTCAGACTGTTTGAAGTGCCAGTGATGTTCATTTTAAGAATATGTACCCTGCTATTACAAAGGAATATCCTGATATAAAATAAAAATTTGAAGCATATAAAGAACTGCTGTGGTGTTGCGCTACCTATTTGCCCACGAACACCTGCGCCCTATCACATATGGTGGCAGTGGTGGGATGATATCTGCAATCTGCATAAAGGTCCGGTGGGCAAGAAAATAGCAGGATGGTACACTGAATCAGTTCCTCTTCACTGGTCCTGTGGATGGTGCCAGCTGTGTGACAGTTTGTGATGTTAGTGAGGCTTTGTTTGAATAGGCTAAGCTAAACATGAGGAGCCACTGTGAAATTGTGTCTGACCAGAAGAATGACCAGAGTGATCAACTGGATCCCATTCAATGGCTATTTAATCGTTGGATGGAGGCAGAGAGTCGGAGGAAAGAAGCAGAACGAAGGTACCAAGAGGTTTTAAGCCAATTGACAGTAATAGGGGACATTGCTGTGTTTCAAAGGCCTGTGGAGATGGTTGAGAAGATGTCCTATGTGGATTGTGTGAACTGTGTTGCGGACCAGCTTCCTGTTCTACCCATATTCCAGGGAATGTATTGGATTGGAGAGGATGGAGATAATGGAAGATAGACGTCAGACAAGTCCCCAGGTGAAACTGTTTTGGTATCTGGGGTGAAGGATGCAAGCAAAACAGAAGAGGCAGTAGTTGCCGAAAGAACTTGTTTATTAAAATGTGATAATGTTAAAACAAATATTTTTAATATCTCTGCTGCTTGCTGGAAAACTATACAGGATGAGGATCCTGTAATTCATCAGATAAGTAGCTCTGTTACCCTGAATAAGGAAAAAACAGGTATGGATGTGGGAAAAAAGCAGTTATGGTGGTATGAAATAAAAAAACGATGTATTGTACCACATGAGACCAAACCCCCATACTAAGCAGGTGGATTCTAGGGTGGTGGTACCTAGTAAATATAGACAGGATGTGTTAGATGCATTATGTATCAACACCAAACATGTGAATCATGAGGAATTTTTGGGGCGGCTTACTCCTTATTTTTATTGGCCTGGAATGTATAGTAAGGTGGCTTTTTATTTAACGAGATTGTCAGACACTCAGAATAGACAGACATGGCAAACTGAAAAGAATACACCTAAGAAGGGAAACAAACGTAATAATTGGCTCCCTTGGAAAAAGGGGAGGGTGATTCAAAGGGGTATGAGCTGTAGATGGTAGAAGTTCATAGTTTTTCATAGTAAGAAAGGGGTAGTCTGACTTGAGTAGTACAATTATGACCCTTTACTGGAGAAGAGTAATGGGGTTGTTGTATGAAAATTATAAAAATTGAAAATGATGTCCACATCAGGGAATACTGTTTGAAAAGAAAGTGAGACAGATAGGATGGGGAACATTTAATGGAAATAATTTGATACATTAATATATGGGATGAGTACTATGGGGTTCACATTATCCTGTGCCCAGGGTAACTTGAAGGAATACATTTATGTAAATTTACATTTGTTAACATCTTAAAGCTAAGTGCTATGTCTTTTCTATTAATATTCTCTGTAACGACTGATGGGTTGGCCACCTGCAGCCGTCTTTATTGTGTCCTATCACATTTATATTCCTGTTTTTGTCACATTTGTTCTTACTGTATTCTGTTTTGGGATAGAAAAAGTAATAGCTTGTTTGCTTAAGAGATGTTATTCCGTTAAAAATGTTATCTGGGGGCGCTAATGAGCAACTAGCTGAGTGGTCGCGTTTCTCAATCACTCCGTCCGTCTAGCCTTTAATTCATGGTATAATCAAGTGAAATCTACCCATATGCGGACAAAAGTTAACAACTGTGGGTGCAGGATACCAGCATGGATGAGTTTTTGACTCCCATCCCATCGAAGAACCAGCGGGCAGCAGGGAAAACGGGGAAGAAGTGTGTGCCAGTCCCCGCGGGAGAGAACTCAGGCCTAGTATCACTCTCAGCAGCTGAGGTCACGGCACTGGGAAAGGAGCTGATGGGCCAGGTAATTGCGGCACTTGAACCGCGCCTAATCAAGCTGGAAGATAAATTGGATTGTAGACTCCAAGAGGTACTAGAGCAGCAGACACAGCAAAGTGCTAGGCTGGCAGAGGCAGAGGAAAGATTGTCGCGGCTGGAGGATGAGGTGCTGACAGTGCCTGGGCAGGTTAGAGACCTTCAGAAGGAGTTGGAGGAATTCAAGGAGGCCTATGATTACCAGGAGAACTATCACAGGTGCTTAAACCTGCGATTGAGAGGGCTGCCAGAGGGGCAAGAGGGGGGCGATGTCCTGGACTTTTGCAGTAGAATCTTGCCGGAGTTGCTAGGCCTACACACAAAGCATGGCAGGGTGAAGTTGGAATGGGCCCATCACGTGGTGCTCCCGCCGGCTGATCAACCGCCTCGTCAGATTATTATGAGGTTTCATAACTTCCAAGATTGGGAGGTGATCTTGAAAGCTTATCGTGCAAAGGGCTCACTGAGCTATGAGGGCAATCGGTTATTCCTCTTGCAGGATTACTCTGCGCGATTGTTGAAGAAAAGGAAAGCATTCAATGGGCTTATGGCTCAGTTAAGAGGCATGAAGATCGAAAAATTTTTAGTGTATCCTGCCACACTTAAAATTAAGCATGAGGAGGCGACCTTCTCCTTCTGGGAATTAGAGAAAGTGGAGGAATTTGTGAAGGCCTTGAAGAGGAAAGTGAGCTGAAAGACTAGTGGGAAGAATGGCTAAGGGACTGATGAGGGGGCCTTCTTATGTACTGCATTCTTGTTGGTTCGTTTTGTTTCATGGAATTTACTATGTTAAAATTGTTTCCATTGTGACTGTTCACCCTCGAGGGAAGCTGTGGAATAAAAGGGGGTAATTGTTAGCCCTGAAGACGCTGGAGTTATTTGGACTATGATTGGCTGTGACTGGCTAAAATAATAGCTTGATGTTTTCCCTTCCCTTGTGCCCTCTTCTTCTCGTATGCCCTGGGAGTCTCCACTGAGGATGGGGCCATGGAGTGTGGGGCCTCCAGTCTGGATACATGGTTCCTGGAAGGTAGGGGCGAGGGAGGGCTTAGAGCGTGTGAACTGACAGTGCGGCCTAGCCCTTGTAACCTCAGTGCCTCCTTATTCACTTATTTTTGCTCTTCTCCCCTTTACAGGAGCTGTGGTCAGTGGTACAAAATGGGGGGGGGAGGAGTGGAGCCTGCCTGGTTAATAGCATGGGAGGGAATGGGGAGGGGGGAGGATGTGGAGCGGAAGCTTGCCTTCCTGGTTTAATTTCTTTGCCGTGCCCGTCTCTCTGGACTGCGTCTTTATAGGTGACATAGTTGATGAGGAGGGCAGGTGAAGGGATTCTCTTCTCTCTCCATTACGCGCTTCTGGGTGGAGGCAGGAGGCGAGTGGGTGATTCGTAGATGGAAAGGGAGCGGTGGGTGATTCCGCCGGGTTTCTGTCCTCACTTTTCCTTTTTTGGGTTGGGAGTGGTTTCCGTGACCGGCTGTGCCTTTGTGGGTGGTCCGGGTAGCCCTAGCGGGCAATAATCAGGTGGGGTGGCACAGAGTGGATGTGGACGGCGAACTCGTTGTGGGGCAAGGCTGAGGGCAGACCCAGCATGGAGGGTGGCAGATTGGGCCTGGCTCTCGCGTTGCTTTGAGCTTCCCCTCTGGCTTCCTCTGATTGAGGTGGAATACTGAGTAGTGCTGGCGCAGGAGGGACAATTATTTATAGGAGTGAGGCCGGGTTGGGCTGGAAGAGAAGGGAGACCTGAAAGGGTGTCGAGGACTGTAAGGGCGAGTGGAGGTGGGGAGGGAGAACCAGGCAAAGGTGAGAGGAGGAGAGGGACAGGAAGGTTGTAGGACCACATGGGCGCAGACTCTCGGTAATCACCACGGAGGTACACTAGCTGGGGGGTGTTGTGATGTTGGGGTTTAGGTGTAAGAGAGGGCGGTAGAAGGAGCATCGGACACCCCGGCTAAAGCAGGAGGGGATAAGCCACTGAACATAAATGAGCGGGGGCGAGGAAGGCAGTAAATGGAGACCCGTAGTAGGCAGGTCTTAAGGATTAGTGTCTCTTGCTTTTCCTTTCCCTGTTTGTGCCGCTTGGGGACCACCAACGGAGGTGGGTGTGGCTGTGGGGGAGCGCGAGGGCAGCATCTCAGTTGTGGAGGATGCGTGCTTCTGTTTGTTTTTCAAAAACACTTGTGCTATATTAGCAATTAGTGTTGGTAGGGGTGGGGAGGGGTGATGAGTTTGGGAGAGAGTATGTTAGGCATTGAGGGGAGGGATTGGGGGAGTTGGGGAGGGGGAGTTTATCAATTTCATAAAAGTTAAAAATGTTATTATAGTTAGAACTGTTGATATTGTTAAGGTAGCTGTGTTAATCTTAGATGCAGTCGATGTTGTGGAATACAAAGACACTCTGCAAGCCTGTTTAAAAAGTGCTCTGGTAAAATGGAAATGTACAGGGAAATGGCTAGTGGAAATAGGTTGGAAATTGAAAGGATGTATTATGGCATATAGCTGACGCTGTAAATCTAAATGTTATTTCCTGGAATGTAAAAGGTATAGCAAGCCCGGTAAAGAGGACAACACTTCTGACCGCTTTAAAAAGAGGGGGGCGCAGGTGGCATTGCTACAAGAAACCCACCTGACAGACTCAGAGCATGCGAAGCTGGAGCGGAGTTAGGTGGAGAAGTGTTACGCCGCCTCCTATTCCTCTAATAAGAGAGGTGTCGCGATACTCTTTCATAAAAATCAACTTTTTGAGGTTAAAAGGGTGGTGCGAGATCTGAAAGAGGGCAGGTATATTTTTGTTACGGGCCTGATGCAGGGAGAGAAACTTACGTTTGGATGCGTATATGCCCCGGCGGTGCATGAGTCGCAATTCTACCCCTCTTTGCTGGGCTTGTTAATCAAGGAGCAGTTCCCTGGGCTTATCATGGGAAGGGATTTTAATTGGACTATGGATGCACACATGGATCATTCTGAAGGGAAGGGACGAGTCTCAGAGGTTATGACTCAGTGGCGGATTGGGGTAGCAGACCTGGATTTGGTAGATGGCTGGAGGGCGGTTAACCCTGGTGCAAGGGAGTATACTTTTTATTCTAACTCCAACAAGACCTGGTCCCACCTGGACTACATTTATCTTCCTAGATGCTGGGTGGGTAGGATATGGGAGATGTCTCATAGTCCTATCTTCGTCTCAGACCATGCCATGGTAAAGATGAATTTGACCGGTAAGGTATCTGAGGATAGGCCCTCAACCTGGAAATTCCCCACGTACCTGGTTAAAGACCAGACTTTTAGGGACTACTTAGTGGAACAGTGGAAGCTGTATGAGGAGACAAATTCTACTCAGGGGATCTCCAGTACTATTTTTTGGGAAGCAGGGAAAGCCTATATGGGGGGGGGCTATAATAGCCTACGTAGCAAAAATTAAGAAGCAAAACAGGTGCAAAAGGGATGAGTTAGAGAGGCAAGTGAAGGAGCTGGAGAAGCGGGTCGGGGGAGGAGAAGGAGGGGAAGCCCCCAGATTACTATTAATGGTTAGGGAAGCTCTTAACACATTGCTGAGGGATGAGGCAGGGAAAGCATGGTTCTTTTGCCAGAAGAGGGTTTTCGAGTGGGGCAACAGGCCAGGGCCCATGCTGGTGAGATTGATGAGAGGAGGTAGGTGCTCAACACGCATCCTGAGGGTTAGGAATGAGGAGGGGAGGGTCTGCGCTAGCTCAGGGGAAATAGCAGACTGTTTTAGGAAATTTATGAGTGACTATACAGTGCTGAATATACTGGAAAAGAGGATTGTATACGGGAATTTTTGGATGGAGTGACCTTACAGAAGGTTACGGAGGAGCAGAGGGAGCTGCAGGGGCAACCTATTTCCAGAGCGGAAATTTTAAGGGCTATTCAGAAGCTGCAGCAAGGTAAGGCCAGTGGCCTGGACAGGTTCCTCACTGAGTATTATAGAATCCTGGGGAGACAGTTGGCCGGGATGTTGAGTAGGGTGTTTGGGACGAGGGGGGAAGGGTAGATCCCTATATTACCTGACTCGTGTTATGATGCTGACATCTGTTTAATACATAAGGCAGGACAGAATGAACTGGACTGCACAGCCTATCGACCCATTTCACTGCTTAACGTGGATCTAAAAATTCTGGCCAAGGTTTTGGCTACCAGATTGGAGAATATTGTCCCTGATTTGATTCACCCAGACCGGACCGGGTTCATTAGGGGTCGGCAGTCCTATCATAATGTGCGAAGATTACTTAATGTCATATGGAGGGCAGGCCGAACCTGAGAGAAAATTGGGGTGGTCTCCCTGGACGCTGAAAAAGCGTTTGATAGGGTGGAATGGAACTACCTGTTTGAAGTGATGGCCCGGTTTGGTCTGGGTGACTCTTTCATAGGCTGGATTAGGGCTATGTACCCTAGGCCGAATGCACGTGTTATACTAAATGGGTGCTTGTCGGATCGATTTGGGATAGGGAGAGGCACGAGACAGGGGTGTCCGCTGTCCCCCTCTTGTTCGCCTTGGCAACTGAACCACTGGCGGTGGTGATACGTCAACATAAGGGGGTGGTAGGAGTTGGTGGGGTGGAGGGGGGGAACATAAGGTGGCATTATATGCGGACGATATGCTACTGTTCTTGGGAGACCTGCATAGGTCCATGGGACACTTGATGTCTATTATCGAGGAGTTTGCAAGTTTCTCAGGATATAGGATTAATGTCAGGAAATCTGAAATTATGGGGTTCCCGGATATTGGCCCAAAAGTTCAGCGAATGGGATTTAAGGTGGTTCAGATGGATTTTAAGTATTTAGGGGTAAGGATAGGGCAGAGATGGGGAGACATATAAGTTAAATTACCACCCTATCATTAAGACGATCCTTGCAGACCTTAAAAGATGGATGCAACTCCCTATTTTGTGGTTAGGGAGGATTAACCTGATAAAAATGAATATCCTCCCCCCGTATCCTATACCCTATGCAAATGTTGCAGGTGAGATTAACGATGGGGGATGTGAAAAGAATAGAGAAAGGGTTCTCGGAGTTTATTTGGCACGGTAAGAAGCCTAGAATTAGTTTAAAATGGCTCAAGGCAGATAGGACTAAAGGAGGGCTCAACTTCCCGGACTTGGGCATGTACTATATGGCGGTGCAGCTCAGAGGGATAGCTGACTGGGTTCATAGGCCAGTGTTGGCAAGCTGGGTAGATCTAGAACAGTGGGGGACCCCAGGGAGACTCACGGCCTACTTGCATAGTAAGGGACTCCGGGCTTATAGAGAGCTGGAGAGTGGTAACCCCTTGGTTAGGGAAACACTGGAGGCATGGGATCATCTTTGGAGGCGGAAAGATTTGGCACAGAGGGAGACTATACTATTACCGATAGCGAGGAACCCTTTTTTTCTGCCTGGGATGGAAGATGGGGGCTTTCAGGAATGGGAAAGGAGAGGAGTAGATTGTGTGGGTGTCTTATTAGAGAAAGGAGAGCTCAGCACATTTGATAGGATTAGGCGGGACCTGAGGCTAGGGGCATCCCAGTTATTTAGATACCTGCAAGTAAGAGCATTTGTGGGAAAGCTGGGAAAGGGGGGCAAGGGAGAGATGCAACCAAATATGGTGGAACAGATGGTATATCAAGTTAAGAAAGACCCGAAAGGTTCATAGGGAAGGTTGCTAAACATGGTAAGCAAAGCCTGCCAGATTTAACTGGAGCCACAAAGGCCCTATGGGAAAGGGATCTAGGTCAGCAAATATCAGAGGAGAGTTGGAAATTGGCCTTGGGTATGCCTGAGGGTATAATGGTATGCAATAAGTTCAAGGAGGCCTTCTATAAGTTTTTGCATAGAGCATATTGGCCCCCAGCAGCGGTGCATAGAGCACACCCTGCGATATCTTCGCAGTGTCGGAGGTGTAACAGAGGGTTAGGTACCTATATGCACTGCTTCTGGTCATGTCCAGTTCTGGTCAAGTTTTGGGGGGAGGTAGTCAAAGAGGTAAATCGGATAACTGGAGGGCAACTGCCACAAGACCCCCGGTATGTTTATTTGGGGTTCAGGCAGTAAGAGGTGGGGAGGAGTGGGTACTATTACCCAGATGGATGAGGGTTCTGTTTGTATTGGCCCGGCACTGCATCCAGAATACCTGGGTTTCAGGGATTAGGCCTACAGTGATTGAGTGGCGGAGGACGATCCTTCACTCCCTGGCATTGGAAAGGCTGACACAGATAGTTAGGGACAGGGAGGAGGCTTTCCTGAGAAAATGGTCACCCTTCTTAGCATCCTTGAGTGTTTCTGAAAATATGATGCTCCGAACAGGGCTGAATATATAAATTGAAATGGTATTCAGTGTTTTGAATGGATTGAAATAGGATTCCTTTTTTTTTTTTTTTTATACTTTTGCTTGTATGTCTATAATTGTCTATAATGGAATACACACTCGATTGCATCTATTTGTTTGTTTTTGTAGTTGTTTGTTATTATATGCTATATGTGTATTGTGTATTGTCTAGGCTTGTCTGTAAAAGAAAATTTTAATAAACAGAATATTCAAAAAAAAAAAATGTTATCTTGACTGCTGCCCTATTGCTGTTAGTAGAGAAGCATAGTTGGGGATACGGAATCTGGTAATAGGATATTTGGTGTTAATATAAATGTAAGCCTCTGAGTAAAGTTTTGTTGAGTGTTAGTTTAAGTAGTTTGAATCACGTGTTAAGGGACTCTGGGGTGGAGCTTTAAGGCATGGGCGGGCCGGAGCTCCACAAAATATCCCCCTATATATTTGAGCTTAGAAGGATTTAATGAAGTAGGACAACCATAGAAATGGTTGCCCTCTTGGGCAGGGAGGAATGTCACAGAGTGGCTCTGTGAGATCTGGGGAAAAGTAACATATTGGGCTAGATGTTTATTTTCTCCTTGTACTGGAGTATTTGGAAGTTCTCCCCTCGAGAGAAAGATTTATATTTTATAAATGCTGGATGAAAGTAATAGTTTCTCAAAATGAGGGAGAAAACCTCTTTAGTTAAGTTTAGAAACTATTAGAATTGTTTTCCCTTATTTGCAACATATTATCCCATGATGTAGTCCCTAGGAGGTAATAGAGAAAAACTCCAGTTAATTTAGCCCCTGCGAGTAGCTTTTCCCATTTGCTGTTGCTGCTCAAACGATCTGTAAAGCGGCATGACTGTGCGATCGTGCGCACGTTCGTGCAGCTTAAAAACATATTCCGGTATTTGATGTTCATTGTAAGAATATGTACCCTGCTATTACAAAGGAATATCCTGATATAAAATAAAAATTTGAAGCATATAAAGAACTGCTGTGGTGTCACGCTACCTGTTTGCCCATGCACACCTGTGCCCTATCACATTAAGTAGCCACCAGCTGACTGTAATTGACAGTACCAGTACACTTAAAGCAGCAGTGCAACGAAAATGGGCTAATATTTGACCCCACCTTTTTTCTTCCTAATCGATGCCAGATGTCTTCCAGTTTATTTTGGTGGTGAAATTTTAAGTTTCTGTTATCATTTATGAATTTTATGAAAGTTTTAAAATAATTATTTCTCAAGAAAAAAAGATGGCTGCCTCCTTTTTGCATAGAAATAATATTGAAGGCCTGAGGAGGGTAAGAATCCAGACAAAAATGCAGATGTACAGTGCACAGCATAGGAAGCATCCAGAAAACCCAAAAAGTACAGTTACGTAGGAACTTACCGTAACAGTAGATCTTCGAGAGGAGCTCTTGCAGCAGGCTATTACAATCAGGACTATGCTGCAGGCACTAGGACCCTCCAGTGAAACTTCTGCTAACAATACACAGCAGGGACCGACCCCGACTCCGGACCCGGCCCGACGTCGGTCAGGGTACAAGAGGGGGTGGACCCAGCTCCACCTCAGTTCTCCCGCCAAGACTCAGAAGAAGGCCTGACAAGAGAAGGAGACGAAGCCTACCATGAAGAGAATCAGAGAAGAAAAACGAAAATGGATCTGCACACCTCGAGGGGGAAGGCGGGTGGGAAGTAGCGCCTGCTGCAAGAGCTCCTCTCGAAGATCTACTGTTATGGTAAGTTCTTACGTAACTGTACTATCTTACTTCGAGTGGGAGCTCTTGCAGCAGGCTATTACAATCAGGACTGAGTCCCAAGCAGTCCCACAACAAAGAGGTAGATGACCCCGGAAGGTGGAATATGCTGACTCCAGAGGCCTTAGGACAAAAGCCCTTGTAATACAGCTAGGCCGAAGCCCGCTCGGCGTCTGGAGACGATATCCAAGCTGTAATGCTTGACAAAGGTATGCACCGAGTTCCAGGTTGCGGCCGCACAAATCTCCTGTATGGTGACATTTTGCAGGGCGGCGAAAGAAGCTGACACTCCTCTGGTGGAGTGACCCCTAACTGGGCCCGGCAGGGGTTTAATGTGATGCTTGTAGCAAAACGAGACACAGCGAACTATCCATTTAGAGATAGTTTGCTTGGACACCGGTTGACCCAAGCAATGTGGTGCAAAAGCCACAAAGTGCTGCTCCGATTTACGGTGCTGAACCGTCCTTTTGAGGTAATACCTCAAAGTCCTGTGGACATCCAACGTGTGGAGGAAAGCCTCCCCTCTATTGGAAGGGGGAGAAAATAAACAGGAAGGTCAACCGACTGGTTGAGGGTCAATTCTGAGACCACTTTCAGCAGAAAAAACCAAATAGGGCTCTTTACACATCAGAGCCTGAAGCTCGGAAACCCTTCAAGCTGAAGTAAAAGCAACCAAAAAACAAATCTTCCAAGAAAGGTACCGCAGCTCACAATCCGCTGCTGGTTCAAAAGGAGGGAGGGTGAGTTTCTCCAACACAAAAAGGAGGTCCCAGGGTGGGACAGGGTCCTGAATGGGAGGTCTCATATGTAGAATTCCCCTAAGAAAGGTGTGGGCTACATCCAGTTGCGCTAATGCTCTATCTCCCATGACAGCATGATAGGCAGAGATTGCCCACATGTGCACCTTGACAGAGGAGTAACTCAGACCCTTATCGTACAAGGAGAGGAGATACTGTAAAGCTGAGTTCACAGGGCAGGTGACGAGATCCAAACGCTGCAGCAATGCCCAAAGACAGAAATGCTTCCACTTCATAGCGTAGGCGGAGCGAGTAGAGGACTTTCTTGCCGACACTAGGACCGCCGACACTTCCGGGGAAACCCCGCATCTATGCTGGGCTACGTCTGTAGGAGCTAAGCATGTAGGTGTAAGGATCGAAGATCCAGATGGACTAGCGACCCTTGGTCCTGGGACAGTAACTACTAGCATATGGGCAGTGGAATTGGAGGTTCCATTGATAACCACTGCAGTAGTGGGAACCAAATCTGCCGATGCCATTTGGGGGCCACTAGGATCATTCGGGCCCCTTCTGCCTGTAACTTCAGCAGCACTCTCTGAATGAGAGGGAAAGGCGGAAAGGCATAGAGAAACCTCCCTGCCCAGCAAAGGGATAATGCGTCTGGCCAGAAAACTCCAGGCGCGTGCTCTCGCGAGCAGAACGCTGGCAGTTTGGCCTTGCATGGTGACGCAAAGAGGTCCAGCTCTGGAAGACCCCACCTGTCGAAGAGCTGGTCTGCCATGGACTGTAGCAGCTCCCACTTGTGCGCTCTGGAACGCAACCTGCTGAGGCTGTCGGCCAGATAGTTTAGGACGCCTGGAACGTGCATCGCGGACAGCAGGATGCCCCGCTCCAGCGCCCAGTACCAGACTCTCATCGCCTCCCTGCAAAGAGGATATGAATGAGTGCCCCCTTGTTTGTTGATGTAAAAGACGACCGCCATGTTGTCTGTCTGAACTAGAAGACAGCCTGGCACAGGTCCTCTTGAAAAGCCTGGAGGGCGTAGAGGACCACTCGCATTTCCAGCACATTGATGTGGAGGGACTGCTCCTCGGGTGACCAAACCCCTTGCGTTCGACGTGCATCCAGGTGCGCCCCACCCCAGGTCCAAGGCATCTGTTGTCAGAGTTTGACCTGGTGGCTCCGGACGATAGCTGACCCCTTTCTCCAGATTGCTGGGGTCCATCCACCAAAGCAGAGTTCTCCTGACTGGCTCCGAGATCTTGACCGGGGAGTCTAGAACGTCATGGCTTTGGTCCCACTGCACCCTGAGCATCCACTGCGGAACTCTCATGTGGAGGCGGACCAAGGTAGTGACAGGAATGGCCGCCGTCATGTGCCCCAGTAAACTAAGGAAGTTCAGAGCCGGAACTCGAGGAGTTATGGAGATCCATTCTGCCATCTCTCGCAAGCGAACTCCCCTGTCCTGGGGGAGGAAGGCCATGCCCTGGACGGAATCCAGGATCGCTCCTATGAAGGCGAGCTTTTGGCTGGGCTCTGGGGATGATTTTCGTAAGTTCAGGGTGATCCCCAGCTCTCGGAACAGAGTATAAGTGTCTCCGAGGGCTCGTAAAAGGCTTACTCTTGATGGGGCCGTAAGTAGCCAATCGTCTAGGTAGGGGAACACATAGTGCCCCAAACTCCTTAGAGCCGCAGCCACCACTGCTAGGCATTTGGTGAAGACTCGCAGAACGGAAGAGAGGCTGTATGGAAGCACTCGGAACTGACAGTGCTCCCCTTGGAAGTGGAACCTCAGAAACTTCCTGTGGGGAGGACAGACCCCGATTTGCATATATGCATCCTGCATGATGAGAGACCAGAGCCAGTCCTCTTGGTGCAGCAAGGGAAGGAGTCCTTGAAGAATCACCATCCTGAACCTTTTGTACTCGATAAAGAGGTTCAGAGGACTGAGGTCCAGAATGGGACGAAGGTCCTGAGTCTTTTTTGGGACCAGAAAGAAGTGGGAATAGAACCCCTGCCCTTGCTAATGCAAGGGGAACCTCTCTATTGCTCTCTTCTGCAACAGGGTCTGTATCTCTCCTTCTATTAGTGGGAGGTGAGAAGGAGGATAACGGGAGAGCCTTGGTGGAGTATGTGGTGGAAACTCTGTGAACTCCAGCATGTGTCCTCTCCTTATGATATCCAAGACCCACTGGTCTGCGGTGATTGACTTCCACCCTTCGAAATGAAGGGAGAAGCATCCCCCAACCAGCTCCCCTGGATCTTCCTGCTGAAGGGGGGGGTGGTAAGGGAGTCACTGGGCAGAGCCGGGAGTGGGGAGAGAGCCCTGGGAGGACTTGGACCCACGGGCAGGAGGTCCACCAGAATGCTGGTTTCCGGATCTCCTGCGAAAGCCTCCTCTCTGCCCCTGCTGGCTGCCACCGGCTGGACCTTGACTGCCTGAGGACTTACGAAAAGGCCGTCTACGGTGCTGTCATCGCTGGTCGCCATGGTACATCTGGCGGACCGACCAGATCAACTTTCCCGACTCCTGGAGGCGGGAGATCAAGGCCTCCGTCACCTGCCCAAACAGCACGGTACCCTGGAAGGGAAGATCCTTGATACTAGCCTGCAGATCCTGGTGAAAGCCCGAGACTCTCAACCAGGCATGGCGCCGGAGGCACACCCCGGAAGCGGCTGCCGTGTCTGCAGTGTCATACGAGGCCCTCAGTACATGGGAGCCTACGTCTGAGCCCGACTGGAGGAGGGCCAGGAGCTCTGCCTTTTGGTCAGAGTCTGGCATGGTCTTCGCAGCTCTAGTCCCCTTTCCCACATCACATTCTGGTACTGTACCATATGCATTAGGAAATTGAGGGAACGGATGGAACAGGTGGAGGCAGCATATACTTTCTTGTCCACCTGGTCCAGGTAACGGGACCCCGGGTCGGAAGGCTGGGAGCTGAGGTGCTTCGGTTGCCGAGACTTGTCATGGGCAGCCATGATCACCGAAGAATCAGCCTGAGGGTGTTCCGCTAGAAAGGGTTCTGCCCTCGGGGCCTTATACAGCCTGTCTGACTTTTTTGGAACTGCCGGGATTGAGGCCGGATGCATCCAGGTGGTTCTGGTAGGGTCCGGGAATGTATCGACTAAAGGAGGTATAACCAGAGGCTTCAGCTCCTTTTGCCTCAGGTACTTAGCCAGTCTCTGGCGTTCCGGATCCAGGTCCTCTGTGTCCCACTTGTTGGAGGCCTGGATGTGCCTCATGACGTCCATAAAGGTAGGATCGTCTGGAGGTGAGCCAGGCTGGTCCTTCTCTCCCGGAGAACGCTTGAGGCTGAGAGAGGAAGAAGAGGTCGATGTTGGGGAGGAGGATCAACTATCTGACTTGGAGTAGTCTGACCCCTTCCTATGACCATGCCTTTGCTGACGTCGGTAGCTAGGGGACCGATGTCGGTCTGAAGACTGACTCCGGTCCCTGGACCGGCGACGGAGCAATGACCGACGTCGAGAGCATTTTCGCCTGGAGCGAGAAAGGCTCCTGGAGCGTGACCTAGACCGACATCGGTCACCCGAGTCCCGGGAGCGACGTCAGTGGTCCTGAGACCTTGTGCGGGAACGAGCCCTGGAGGGAGGTGAAGGCTGGCGCTCTGGGGAAGACTCACCTCCCGGCTGTGGTTCTTCCGCAGGGTCCGGTACCAGTGTCTGGGCCGGCGACAGGGAGGACCGCTTGTGGACCTGCCCCCACCAAAGGAGAAAAGATCCTCGAGCTCATCCTTGGTGGATATTTCAGCCGCTCGTTTAGGGAAAGAAGTCTCCGGAATGTCGGGGCGTGAAGGAGAGCTCTCCTGAGGGCCCGGGGGGGGAGGACTTGGGCAAGGGGGACATTGGTTCCTCCGCAACCGTCCCCGCGTCCTTCGCCCCTTCGACCGGTGTCGGTGTAGGGACCGACAACGAGTGACGCTGGGGCGCTGGAGAGTCCTTAGTCTCCGAAGGCGTGCCTTTAGCAGGCGGCATCAGTACCTTAGCTGGTGGGGCCGAAGCAGGCACCTCTAAGGGCTTAGCGATGACCCTTAGCAGTGTCACCTTTGGCTTGGCCGGCTTCTCCCCCGACGGTCCGGCCTTAGCCTGAGGAGTCTTCGGAGGATCTCCAGAACCCGAGGGACGGGCCTTTTTGGGAGATGGCAGCGAACGCGACCGGGACCAGGACCAGTGACGGGACCGACTATGGTCCTTGCTGTGGCGCTTTTTCTCCTTCCGCTTCCCCTCCGAGGAGTGCAGATCCATCTTCTGCTCCAACAGGTAGGCCTTGAGGGCCTTCAGGCGGTGGATGCAGGTCCGGCTGGTAAAGGCCTGGCAATCTGCACTGTTGGTGGTGTCGGGGTCCGGGCCTAGACAAAAACGCACCGCCGATGGCCGTCCTTTGCTGGGATCTGCCTCCTGCAGTCACACTTGTTTAAGTGTTCAGGAGATGCCGACGCCTGAGAAGACATCGAACTCTGCCGGGAAAACGGCTGACGTCGGTACTCGGAAAACGGATGAGAGCGAGGAAAACAATGCTCTAAAGGTGGAGAAAAACAACCGACGGGCAGCAGACTGACGTCGGGTACCAGAGGACGAGACAACCCATCGAAAACTGAAGAAAATTGTGTTGATAGTAGATCAAATCTTTAGCTGCAACTGCAAGCAGAAGTTGTTCCTTCGACTTCATGTGCAGGATGCGGCGGGAAAGAACTGAGGTGGAGCTGGGTCCACCCCCTCTTGTACCCTGACCGACGTCGGGGTGGGGCCGGCATCGGGGGCGGTCCCTGCTGTGTATTGCTGGCAGAAGTTTCACCGGAGGGTCCTAGTGCCTGCGGCATAGTCCTGATTGTAATAGCCTGCTGCAAGAGCTCCCACTCGAAGTAAGATCAACAGTTCTGCCAATATTTTTCATAACCACGGCAGAAAATTAGATTTTTGAAATAACTTTTTTTGTTGCACTGCTGCTTTAACTAGTAAACTTACTGTCAAATACAGTTAGTTAATATCCGCCACAACAACAATAGACAGTGTACAGCCCATTCGCAAGTCCCGTTGTTAAGCTTGATGGACATGGCAAACTGAGAATGTTATGCCGGGGGGACAACCACTGTCTGGTACATAGGGAGTTCCGAATAAGCGGGGCTTTGATAAACGGGATTCTACTGTATATTCATTTTAATAATATTAACACATCCCCAGAGAGAAAGGGGGAGTTGGGACCATCGAGATAAGTCTTGTGTAATATGATCTAAGGTAGAATACAAATTATACTGATGCATTTTATGGGGGAAAGTGCTTAAATATATACCCAAATATTTAAGTTTATCAGAAATCCACTTCAGTTCTAACTGAGCCACCTCAGTACGAGACACAAGTGCGTTTAAGGGCATGACCTCTGTTTTATCTAAATTTAGTTTATAATTAGAGATTTGGCCAAAGTGGCTAATAACCTCCAGGGCTGCAGCTAATGAAGTGAAAGGGCTAGTAAGGTGTAATAATATATCTTCGGCATATACTGACAGTTTATACTATTCCAGGCCAATAAAAATACCTTGAATCAAAGGGGAGGCATTGCTTTTTCGAATCAGAGGTTCCAAAAACAAATTAAACAATAAGGGTGACATAGGGCATCCCTGTCTGGTGCAAGTCAAAGATGTAACCTCACAGAGTGGACCCCATTACATAATACCCAAGCAGATTGATTAGTATAAAGGACCCTGACGACCCAGTTAATAAATTCTGAGAGGATATTAAATTTGGGTAATACCTTGAACAGAAAGTCCCATGAGACTTGATCAAAGGCTTTCTCTGTGTCCAGGGAGGCCAAAACCACAGGGGTAAGAGATTCCCTGGATGCAGAGAATAAATGAGTTATCTTTCTAAGATGGTCTGAGGAAAGACGACCCGGGACAAAGCCCACTTGTTCTCTACTAATTAAGGGACCCCACACCTTAGTCAAACTTAGAGCCATTATCTTGGCTAAGATTTTGAAATCAGCTTTAATTAGAGAGATAGGCCTGCAACTGCTAACATTTGCGGGATCTTTACCTGGTTTCAGTAAAACTACTATAAGGGCTTCTGTAAGAGAAGAGTCCAAGATTCTATGCTTATAAATAAAATTTTAAATATCCAACAAAATACAGACCAATAATGTTTTACATATTTTGTAAAAATTTGGGGAATATCCATCTGGGGCTGGGGCCTTAACTAAGGCGAGAGAATCAATGGCCTCCAAAACTTCATGCAGGGATAAGGGGGCTTTCAAAAGATCAGAATATAAATCGGGTAACTGCGGCAACTCAATATCTTGAAAAGAACTGTCAAACAACAGTGTGGATCCGGGGTATAAAGAGATTGATAATATACATGAAACCGGGAAACAATTTCCCGAGATGCAGTGACCAATTGGCCTACGTCAGAACAGATAAAAGGGACAATTCTATCAGTGACCTGCATCTTCAACCTTAGTGTAAGCAGCTTTCCCGCCTTCTCACCCTGATCAAAATATTTAACTCTAGTTCTATACAAAAGAGATTCAGCTTGGTCACGTAACAGATCATTATACTTGGCTCTCAAGGTTTCCAGCTCTTCCCAAACATTCTTGGGTGAGGAGGTAGACAGCAGCCGTTCTAAATCTCGTATCTGGGTCACTAGAGTGGTTGCCACTTGGGCACAATTTTCCTTACGCTTAGAAGCGATACAAATTAATTTCCTTCACAGCCCACACTTTAGGGCACCCCATAAAAGATCCATATATGACATCGGGGGAGCATTAGTCTCCAGAAAAGAGGTGATAAACTGCGTAACATGCTCCACAACTTCTGGACATTTTAACAACTGGTTGTTGAGGTGCCAAGATTTATCTAGGTTTGAACTTAAGGCAAAAGCTATCTGCATGAGAACAGGGTGATGGGCGGATAAAACTTTGGCACCATGCAAACATGACTGAATGCCAGAAAGGTGCTCAATTCCCAACAGAAAAAAATCGATACGGAAAAAGGAGTTATGAAAGCGCAAATGAAAGGAGTACTCTCACTGTGTAGGATTCCATACCCTCCAGGGGTCCACTAGGCCCGTTGCATCCATTAGCTCTCTCAGAGCCCTCTGCCTTGGCATCAGACCCTGCCTTCTCATTCCAGATCTATCTAATTCATTACAGACCACAATATTCCAATTCCCTGCTAAAAGAATAGGCAGGGACAATCAAGAAGATAAAATGTTCATTTATCCTATGAAGAAAGCATGGTCGTCTGCTGTAGGGCCATATATAGAGCCCAATACCACTTTCTTATGGCCTAACAACACCCTATGCATGATATACCAACTGTGACAGGGTAGAATAGGACCCTGTCCCATTTGTTATGGAGAAAGTGTTTAAATGCAAGGATCTTTCCTTATCTGTTTCTTCTCTGTCTAGTTGCACAACCAAATTTTCCTGTGAGACTTCAGACTTGATCAACCTGACAAGCTCGCAGTTCTTTGCCTCTCACTATCTCTCAGTTTTCTCTTGCTGTCTGTTTTTCTTCCTTGCATATCTAGATCTGCTGATATAAAAATACGTGCAAATCAATGTATGGAAATGTAAATGATATTGGGATCCCTTTTGTTTGGAAAATGTATAGTGTTACTATTGAAATATATATAATTATATTTTGAGATGACTGCAGAAAGCTACTGTAAACTCTAGAGGTTACTTGAGTGCAAATCTTCCAGCCTTTTGCAAAAGTGCAGATGGGACCTCAGCTCAAAGCACGCTGTGTTCTAGCAGCTCCTGAAACTTACAAGGATAGGATGTTTGCTAAGGATGGTGGTTGAAAAGACTTATATAAGCTGCAACTACAAGAACGATTAGAAGAACAAGGAACACAGAGACTGAAAGAAAACTTTATTTTATTTTGCCTTTGTAAATAGTTATACTGAACAAGTGTATTTTGTGATACTGCTAGTGTAAATAAATAATGTGATGTGAATTCTACAACTGCTCCTGGTTTCCCTATGCTTCCTGACCTGTGCCTCGATGACACCAACCTTGCGGGTCTGATACCTCCTGCAATAAATGGAAAGGGAACTGTCTAGCGATTAAAAAAGCTACCTCCAGTTTACGAGTATCCAACCCCTCCTCAAAAATCTGACCTACCCATGATCTGCGCAAAAAAGAGAGAGAGCTGAGCAACAGGCAGGTGGGTTTCTTGTAGAAAGGTGAGATCTGCTTTCACTCTATTCAAATGAAGTAAGATTCTAGCACACTTTACAGCGGATTGAGCACCTTTAACATTCCAGGGACAGATTTGAAACGTCTGTGACATTAACCAATCATGGAAACAAAACCAGATTAACTAACCCCAGTTTTATCAATACTATAAGAACAAACCCAAAACAATGGAAAGCCCACTCCAGAGTATACTCTTCTCTCCCCCCCCCACCCATATAGCAACCAGTATAACACAAGACATATCAGAATGAAAAGGAAAAACACCTCTGAAAACCTCCCCTCCCCCCAGCAGGGCATATGTCATGCCCAAAGCTACCCATCAAATCCAGTGCGCAACACACAAACCTAGCACATGCAACCACCCCGCTGCCCCTTCTCCCTGAAAGGAAACAACCAGATCTAGGAAGATCAGCTTACCATTTTAAACAGTAACACATAATAACTTAACAAGTGGGACAGAGAAACCATTTGTGAAAGTATGTGGTTTGGCAAAGCAAATGATAAAAAAAAAAAAAAGCTGACAAAGGAAAAATAGAGGGGTTGGAGACTCTCCTCTCTTCACAGCACATTAACTGTGGAGGCCTACCCAGCAAAAAAGGAAAAAACACCCCTCATCATAAACCAAACCTATAAGTACATTCTCTTTCTCATTTGTCCCTCCTTAAAACCCCAATACCCAATATGAGCTTAAACCAGTGAAAAACTTTGAGCCAAAACTAAACCCAAGCAGTGGACTCCTAGAAGCTGCTGGGACACCATCATCAGCATTAACTATCGAGCATGGGCTTTGTAACTGAAAGACCTAGTATAACTAATAAAAGAAAATAGTCACAAAGTCTAATCCAGAAGACCAGGTCTTTCTCAGCTGTAAAGAATTCAGTGAACTGTCCATGCAATCTAAGAGGTGATGGGCTGCTTATGTCCCGAAGGAACCAACCAGTCCATCAAGAAGTTAAACTTCCGGCTATGCTCTTAAAGGTGTATACAGAAATGTCAAAATATAGAGATTAGGACTAATTCCCCAAGTATAAAAGCTGTGAAGACATCCTCAAATCTAAGAAATCAAGGAAAACAAAATCAATCAAACAGCTCTTGGAGACGATCGAGAAGCACGTGTTACAAAGTCAGGCTTCAGGATGAAAAAACATAACCAGTGGTGGCAATACATTTCACAGTCAAGAAACTTTCTGTAGTGAAAATAAATTCGGGAACACTGAGGGGAGACCAGCCTGAGCCTCTTTAGCGGTTTCAAACTGTTTGGTGCCACTTTCTGTAGTGAGCAATAACTTCGCAGGGTAAATCACTCAGTAACGAATAACGGCAGCTGATAACTTGGAGAAAATACCTCTATATTCCCCTTGCAGTTGACGCACATGGGGGTATTGTCATTAAATATATAAAATTGCCTGGAGTTCTGCTGCAGTTCACCTTTTTCTCAGGATTTCTGCTGTATGTGAAGCTTTTCCCTATAATTAAGCATTTTTAGGATAATGTTTCAGGGTCGCTCAGAAGGTCCAGGGGAGGGGGTGCCGTATAAAGCACAGTGGGCTTGTTCCACAGTGTATGCAGCTCCATAAGGAGAATGGCCTGCAACAGACAAAAGCACCGACTGCACAAAAGAGAGTACAGTATATCCAAGCCCTCTTGATGCTCAGCAATCCCCACCAAAACCAGATTGTTCCTGAAGTTTCGGCACTCTTGGCCCAATTTCCTGACCTTCTGTCTGAGAGCTTCGAGCTCTTTCTCATCCTTGATATGGTGATCCTCAAGTGATGATATGTGGGTTTCTGCATCTGGACCTGCTGGGTGATGGCCTCCAATGCTGGACGAAACATTTTTATGTCCTCTGCCAAGGCAAGTACCACCAATTTGACAGTGGCAAGATCCACTCATAGATCAGCAAAGGATTCTTTTAAAACCAACATCCCGGAGGATTTCACTGGCGAGTCTGTAGGTTTCAAACGTTTAGCCTCCCAGGATTTTTCTAGAGTTGCCAGCAGCATGTACTGGACGGAAGGATCTGGAACAGCTACCATCTCCATGGTATCCATTGTGTCAGGTAAATTAGAGAAGTAAACACGAGTCGCACCCCGCCAGAAGTATTGAGCAGCAGTCATCGGGTCTCTCAGGACCAAGTTAGTGAACAGGAACTCTGATAAAAAAAATATAAAATATAACTTACTATCAGAGGAGGGACAGAGTGGGTATGAAGTGCATCTAGCTAGTAGGCTGCATCACGTGACTCCCCAGTAGCAGGTTTTCTGAACACTATAAGGACCTGGAGAACTTGGTCCGAGGAAGAATATCAGAGCACTCTAGCTCTTTAAGAATCAGGCCTTGAGGAGAAGAGTCTTGGCGTTCGGACAAGGTTATTATGCCCTGGGATATGGTCAGTAGATTGTTTCTCAGGGGAAGACTGATGGGTTGTCTAAAGAACACAGCTATGAGTAGGAAGTACCAAAGTTGTCTTGCCCAACCCAGGGCTGTCATAATGAAGGTTGCCGGGTGAATTCTGAGTTTAGAAGAACTTGAAACAGCCAGGGAACTGGAGGAAAGGCATGCAGCAGCTTCCCTAACCAATACAGGAACAGGGTTTTGTGATGCAGTATGTTATGGTGGTGTTGACTGCCCTGATCTGGACAGACTGCCCCCTGTCCTGCAGTGCAAACAACTGAAGAGCTGGATATACTGCTCTTAGATCCAGATGGTTTATATGCTCTCTGGAATACCGTGGAGACCACACCTCATTTACTGTTTGGACTCCCAGGTGGACCTCACAACCCAACATGGAAGCATCTGTTGTCCAGACAACTGTAGGAGCCTGTACCTGGAAAGGTACCTCTTCTATGAGGTTGTCCTCACCTTTTCACCAGTCCCCAACCTGTAACAGGGTTATGCGACAGGCACTAAATTGGACAGCGGCTGTTGCTTTGAGAGCAAGGGGCCCACAAATAGTACTGAAATGTTCCTTATCTAAGAACATGCTCCTGGAAGAAGGCCATGCGCCTCAGAGGATGAAGGAAGTGTCTTGTCAACCTGGGCTAACCAAGGGCCTTTACTTAAGGTACCTGCACACACATAAGAAAAAACTGTTTTTTTTTTTCCTTCGCCTTCAGCCAAGTTCTTTTTGCTGAAGGGGGTGTGGATGTGTCTGTGTTCAGTTTAGGGAACATTCTGAAGTGAAGAGTGAAACCTTGGCCCACCACTTCTCAGACCAATTTGTCTGTGGCGATGTGTTCCCACTTCTAAGAGAAAAAAGCCAGCCTTCCTCCCTCTGGTAATGGGCTGGCGACCTGGACGTACATATCAGTGACTCTGGGCTGAGCCCTGAAGGATGAAACCTTCCTTCTGAAGGCTTTCCTTTTTCTGCCCTAATGTAACCTCTCACATAGCAGTAGTCATAGGGCATGGCATTTCCATGAGGCTTGTACGACACATTAGCCTTTTCCTTCTCAGTAACCCTTGTTTTATCTCCCACGAGGGAGTTTTTCTTACATAGAGAAAACCCAGGCTTTTGTCTGGGTGTCATGAGACAAATTAGTTGTCTTTAGCCAAACAAATCCCCTCAGGGAGGCAGCTTGTTTGCTGGCACTGCTGCTTTCCAGATTCTGTTTCAGGTAGTCATTTTCACATTAAAAAGACAGCATGGGCTGTTGCCCTAGAAACAGTGTCATTGGTGCCCACTACCCAGCAGTCATGCAGTGTCAGCAAAGTCCTGACCCTGCTCCCACTGGATTTTGTCCCACATGGCCAGGACCACCTTTCAGAGAACTTTCTGGTACTGGACTATGTAAGACATGTATGCAGCCTGCTTCAACAGCAGGGTAGCAGCAGCGTACCTTTTCTTTCCCATATGATCCAGCTTGCTGGAATACTTGTCCAGAAGCTTGGGGGGTGGGGGTTTAGTGAAATCTTGGTTTGTCGCAAGCAGCCGCATGGATCACTCCTTTATGGTCAGGGTGTGCATAGAGGTACTCAGCATTGTGATTATCTGGCTGGTACTTCTGTTCTGTTTTCTTGTCAACCCCTGAAGTTGTTGTAGGGTAGTTAAGCAGCTTGCAGGTTGACTTCTTCAGTGACATATGCACCAATAAGAGCAACCTTTCAGTAAGGCCGTCACATAATATACAAAGAAACAGCCTCCTCATCCTCTCTAGGATCCTGTGAGGAGAGTACCAGGATATTGGCCATTTGACTCACCAATGCCAAACTCCTAATCAGAGAACCATCCGGTTTGATGGTGCCCTTTTGACTTTCAATTTGTCCACTCTTTTATGTTTTACTTTCCCCACTGGCGTCTCCTTTTGCTTTCCAGCAGAAGGGGCAGTGGCGTTTTTCTGATTATATATTTGACTTTGTCCATCGGTGTCTCCTTTTGCTTTGCGGTAGGAGGGACAGCAGCAATCTATATTTACTTTCCCGACCTAGCTTTTTAGTGAGTTCAGTCTTCTATGGCATAGATCTCGTTCCCGGCCTCCCTGTTTTTAGTCTATTTTGAGATAAATATATCTTATTATTATTTATGGATTTTAATGTAAAAAATTATACTTATTTTTGAGTCTATTTGTGTTTATTCATTTGTTTATATCATTTTGTGTGGAACCCAGAGCCTCCGGGATTTGGCATCTTTTTAAATATAAATTGCCTTGCCTTACTTCACCCACTGGCGTCTCCTTTTTGCTTTCCAGCAGAAGGGGAAGTGGCATTTTTCTGATTATATATTCGACTTTGTCCACCGGCGTCTCCTTTTGCTTTGTGGTAGGAGGGGCAGTGGCACTTTATATTTCACTTTGTCTACTGGCATCTCCTTTTGCTTTTCAACAGGAGGGGCAGTGGCATTTTTCTCTTTATGTTATTCTTTGCCCGCTGGTGTCTCCTTTAGCTTCTCAGCAGGAGAGGCAGTGGCATTTTCTCTTTATGTTTCACTTTGTCCACTGGTGTCTCCATTTGCTTTGTGGTAGGAGGGACAGAGCAATCTATATTTTACTTCACCCACTAGCATCTCCTTTTTGCTTTTCAGCAGAAGGGGCAGTGGCATTTTTCCGATTATATATTCAACTTTGTCCACCAGTATATGGAAATTATGTACCTACCGTAATTCTTGATCTTCTTGGACGAGTCTCCACCACTCATTCACACTAATGGGAATCTGCACCAGAGGCACTAGGACCCATCGGGAGCAAACTTTTTGTTAGAAGGTCGGCGCCTGAGACAGAGCCACGAGGAGCGGCACCGCTAGCCTCAGCTCGTGCGGTAATGAATATCTCGGCATAGACCTTCCAACCGCCTCAGTACCTTTTTTTCCGAGGAGGTGCAGCGTAACTAACCTAGAAGGATAGCCTAAACAAAATCCGGACTTAAGATAGTCCGGAAGACCATATAAGAAGGGTCAACAAAGAAGTCTTCACAGCCTAAAGATTGAGGGAGTGAAGACCAACAACAGAGGTGAGCTCGGGGGGATGGATGGGGGTTGAATGAGTGGTGGAGACTCATCCAAGAAGATCAAGAATTACGGTAGGTACGTAATTTCCATATCTTCCTGGAAATAAGTCTCCACCACTCATTCACACTAATGGGAGAGTACCGAGCTAATAATCCCCTGAGAGGGCGGCAGGAGAGACCAAGAGCTCACAATTTTAGGACAGAAGTCCATTAAGGATGGTTCTGCCAAAGGAAAGATGTCGTCTGGCACGGACATCCAGGGCATAGTGTTTAACGAAAGTATGCACTGAGCTCCAGGCAGCCGCACTGCAAATATCTGCAATAGGTACGTTGCGGATTTCTGCCACAGATGCCGCGACCGCCCTAGTAGAGTGAGCGTACACTCTGTCCTCCAGCTTAACCTGCACCATGGAATAACGGTGGCGAAGGCATGCCACTAGCCATGCTGAGATACATCTGATAGAGACAGGTTGACCCAGCCGGGTCTCGCTGAAGGAAACAAACAGTTGTTGAGCTTTACAAAAGTATTTTGTTCTCTCTAGATAGAAACGCAAAGCTTTCTTGACGTCCAAGGAATGAAGAGAACGTTCTCCTTCATTTTGGAAGTCCACAAAGTAAGAGGGAAGGACCAAAGGTTGGTTTAGATGGAATTCCAAAACAACCTTAGGAAGAAATTTAGGATGGGTTCTAAGGACTACTTTGTCTTTATGGAACACAGCTTACGGTGGGTCTGTAACCAAGGCATGTATCTCAGAGACCCTGCGGGCTGAGGTAATGGTCACCAGGAAGGCCGTTTTCCAGGTGAGAAATTTTAGCTCACAGGTAGCCAGAGGTTCGAAAGGTTTCCGAGTGAGCATGTCTAGCACAAGATTAATGTCCCAGGCTGCGACTGGATGTCTTATAGGAGGTCTGGTATGCAGAATTCCCTTAAGAAACCTCTTAACCACAGGTAACTGAGCCAGTGACAAGGAAAGTAAACCAAAACAAACTAAAGTTTAATAAAACTTACTAACCAAAGCAGCATAAAATAATACTCAGCTTAGGGTAACACTGTACAGGAGAGTTCTCCTGGGACCGCAGAGCAGAGGAGGACTTGCATCACACTGTAAAGCTCCCAATACTTAAGACTTAAAAACAACCAAATAGGCAGAGACTTAGAAAAAAAAAAAATAAAATAATACTTGTTTGCAAAGTGACTTTGTAAAGTGAGTTGCTGAAGACAGCTCTTCGGGGCGATTTGCTTGTACTGGCGGAGAAAGAGATCTGATGTTGCAATGTGGAACACAGCGACATCTAGTGGGCAGAGTTTGAATTTCATTCTAAATTACATACACGTGCCCTGGGGCACTTCAGCTAATGGATTCCTGGGGTTTCAAAGGATTGTTCTACCAAAAGAGGCATGCTGCCTGTTGTGGACATCCAGGGCATAGTGCTTGACAAAGGTGTGCACTGTGCTCCAGGTGGTCGCTCTGCAGATATCCGCAATAGAAACAGAGCAAATCTCTGCCAGGGATGTAGCGACCACTCTGGTGGAGTGGGCATAGACCTGGCCCTCCAGTTGGACCTGTACTATAGAGTCACAGTGGCAGAGGCAAGCAACAATCCATGCGGAAATGCATTTGATCGTAATCAGCTGACCCAGTCGGTTGAGGTTAAATGAGACGAAGAGCTGTTTCAACTGTTGGAAGCCCCTAGTTCTATCGAGGTAGAACATGAGGGCTCCTTTAATGTCCAGAGATTGAAGGGTGCACTTCCCTTCATTCTGGGAAAGTACGTAGGCAGTACCAAAGGTTGGTTTAAGTGGAACTCTGACACCACTTTAGGTATGAACGTGGGATGCGTGCGGAGAACCACCTTGTCTCTGAAGAAAACGGTATATGGAGGATCCATGACTAATGCATGTATCTCACAGACTCTGTGGGCAGAGCTGATGCCCACTAAAAATGCAGTTTTCCAAGTTAGAAATTTGAGGACACGTAGCCAGGGGTTCAAAGGGACTACGGGTGAGCATGTCCAACACAAGACTGAGGTCCCAGGTGGCCATGGGTTTCCTGACTGGGGGCCTTGTGTGTAAAATGCCTTTCAGAAACCTCTTAAAAAGAGGCAACTGAGCTAGAGAGAGGTACTGAACTGGTACTGAGGTACTGAACTGGCTCGTGATACGCTAAAACAGCCCACAAGTGGTCCTTATCTGTAGAGTATTACAAACATGCATCAGAGAGGTCCAGGAGGTACTCCAAAACCTTGTCTGGTGGGCATGGAACAGGTCTGTATGGAATTTGGAACACCATGTGGAAAAATATTTCCATTTGGCTGTGTAGGCTTTTCTGGTAGAGGGCTTAGGAGCAGCCAGAAGAATCTCAGAGACCCACTAAGACACCTTGTACCTGCTGACTTCCATCTCTTCAGGAGCCAGGCATGGAGATGAAGGGAGCATAGGCTGCGATGAACTAGGGATCCCCGTGTCAGAAGGTCTGTCACAGGGGCGACTGACAATTTGTTGATTAGGGGAAACTGTGACAGGGCTGAAAAAGACCCTGTCCCATTTGTTATGTAGAAAGATTTGTTATGGAGAGAGTTAAATGCAAGGATCTGTTTTATCCTCTTCTGCTCCGTGTCTTGTCTGTCCGACTGCGCAGTCAAATTTTCTTGTGAGACCTAGGAACTGGCCACTCCGACATTCTCGCTACCCCCCCACGCCCGCTATCTCTTTGCCTTCACTCACTGTTTCTATCCTTTCTTCACTGTTGTGTATCTGAAGTTATAAAATATGTGTGACTCTTTATGTGAAAGTGGGATCCCTTGGTTTGAAAAGGCATATGGTTATATTGTTGAAATGATTGCAAAAAGCTACTTGACGCTCAAGGGGTTAAGCTGAGATGCTGGTTTGCAAACTCTTTGCAGAGCTGCGAACAGGAGGTCAGTTCTGGCACACCATGTACTCTTTTGTTGCACCTGCAAGGAAGGAAACTGACAAGAACATTTTCAGAAAAACAGGATGTTCTCCTTAATGAGTTCCCTGGCAAAGGCTTGTTATAAAAAAAAACAGCAATATTTTTGCAGGGGAGACTGAGATTTGAAATTGAGAAGAAACACAGAAGAAGGACTTTGTTTTCTCTGTTTGTACTGCCTTTGTAGTTATACTGAACCAATTTTGTTTTTTATTTTGCTGTTATTAATAATAATAAAACATGCTGGCCTGGTGGTGCTGAGGGTTGAGGCACTGTATGCCACACCTCACACCACGCCAGCGACCAGGGTTTGGGAACGGACTCGGGTCGTTTGGGGGTCAGCCGGGGAGGTAAGGATTGAGCATCCGGAGGACTGCTCTCCTTCCTTGGGGTTGGGGGCTTGTGTGCAGCATGCATCAGCACAAGAAGGGGTTCAACCCATGCCCAGGTGTGCTTGGTTGCTTCTGTAGAGAAGGTTGCCAGCCCATTGCGCAGGCACGGGGGACGGAGGAAAATAATCCCGGTGAAAATTCCCTGATGGCCCAGAGGACACCCCTCGGGGGGGTCATAGCCCCTGCCGGCTCTACAGAGGAGCGGACAAAATAATGTTGTGATAAAAAAATAAAAAATAATAATAATAAAACACTCACTGCGAATTTTACAACTGCTCCTGGTCCTCCTATGCTTCCTGACCTGTGCCTCAATGACAGAAACCATATCTGTCTGGGCCAGCATGGGGTGATTAGAATCATTTTGCTGCTGTGTGCCTCCAGCTTGAGTAGTACCCTCTGAACGAGAGAAATAGGAGGAAATGCATACAGAAAGTGATTTGTCCACCACAGACTAAATGCATCCTGACAAAAAAAGTACAGTTACGTAAGAACTTACCGTAACAGTAGATCTTCAAGAGATGCTCTTGCAGTAGGCAATTACTTGTAGGACTGCGCCCCCTGGTGTCAGGACCACATGGAAACTTTAGCTAGCAGTGTCTGACAGGGGACCGTCCACCCAATGTCACGTGACTGACGTAAGCGTGACACTATATAGTGGGCTGTCTCCACGTCCACCCTCCAGTTCTCCCACCACAGACCTCCTAGAGGCGTGACACGAGAATGGGAAAGAGGCTCCTGGAGCCATGAAAGGTTCAAGGAAAAAGAGCTGCAGAATAAGGGGGAAGGAGGGAGGGAAAAAGGTTACCTACTGCAAGAGCCTCTCTGGAAGATCTACTGTTACGGTAAATTCTTACATGACGGTACTATCTTACTTCGAGAGGGCTCTTGCAGTAGGTAATTACTTGTAGGACAGACTCCCAAGCAGTAAGTGTCCAAGGGTCAGGAAAAAAACATGGGAGGCTGGAAGTAACCTGCTGAAAAAGCAGTAAGAGCTTTAGGACAGGAGTCCCAGGAGGACAGCCAATCTGAAACTAGCCCTGTGCCTAGAGGTGATGTCCAAACTGTAATGTTTAGCGAAAGTGTGGAGAGAACTCCAAGTGGCGGCCGCACAAATTTCTGTGGCTGACACATTTCTGAAACAGGCCGTAGAGGCAGCCATGCTCCTGGTAGAATGTCCTTTGATCTGCCCCGGAAGGACTTTACCTTACTTCTGGTAACAAACTCCGATGCAGTGAGCCAACCATTTGGAAAGGCATTGCTTAGAAACTGCCGCACCTTCTTGCTTGGGTGTGGAAGAAACAAAAAGTTGGTCCATTTTCCAAACAGCTTTTGTCCTGTCAGTGTAGAAACGTAAAATTCTGTGACCATCTAAAGAATGCAGAATTGCATCCCCTGATTAGCATGCTCAGGGTAATAGACTGATATGCTGAATAGTCTGATTCAAAGTAGTCTCTGAGATGACCTTCAGGAGGAACTTAGGACTGGTACACAGAGCCACCTGGTCTCCATGAAAAATCAAATAAGGCTCATTACACATCAGGGCCTGAAGCTTGGAAATCCTTCAAGCAGAAGTAACAGCAACTAGAAAGATCACTTTCCAGGACAAAAAGCGCAAGTCACACGCACTTGCCGGTTCAAAAGGATGCAAGGTAAATTTCTCCAAAACAAAGTTGAGGTCCCATGGTGGGGCAGTGTTATGCACCGGGGGGTTTCAAATGCAGAATTTTTTTTTTTTTTTTGTGGACTTTATTTGTGCTCCTACCTGACAGGGCATCTGTCAGGAATCCTCGCTCGGCTGCTGGTACTCCTAACCACCTGTCTGAACCACAACCTCCGACCGCGTAATTGGGTTCAGGATCTCGGCTCTTCCAACCCCCTAGGAGTGGCCCGAGATCCCCAAGGTGAAGTCGGGATTAACGGCCGACATTGGACATGTGGGTCCAGGCCACTGGAGGTTCCGTCACCTCACCGGGATAGGGGTATTTCTTAAGTTTTCTCCCCTGGGCTTGGATGTACAATGACGTCCTGCTCATTGTGTGTGCACTCCCGTGCATGCCTGATAGACGTCCGTCACAGTCCAATCCCCTTGCTATCTGCGGCCATGCACTGTAGTGCCTCCAGCCGCCGCCAGAGGTCACCAGTGCATCGGCTGGTGGAAACCCCCCTCCCCGGGGAAGGAGAGCAGTCCATGGGACACTCGATCCTTCCCCATCCCCGCCGACCCGCAACGGCCCGAGCTTGCTCCCAAACCCAGGTCGCCGGTGTGACGCGAGGTGTGGCGTCCAGCGCCTCAAATCTCAGTGCCACCGGGCCAGCCCAAAGAATCCCTTTTAAGAAGATTTTAGAAACCTCCAAATGAGCCAGAGTTTTGCCCACCACCATAACAAATGCCCGCCGCCACCGCTCGGGAGGCAGTATCGAAAGGGTCCATAGCTGCTTTAACCTGCTGGTTGTTGCACTCTATACCTTTGGTTATTGTTTGAAGAAGCTCTGAATTAGTGTCCGACTCCGGTAGAGCTTCTACCATTTGTTTGAGCGAATGCCAAAGAACATACTCATATTGAGAGAAATAACCCTGGTAGCAGGCAATATGCATACCCAGTGTGGATGCAACAAAGACTCTCTTACCTAAAGTATCTATCTTATGATATTCTTTGTTTATAGGTTGGGCTGTAGTAGTTTGAGGGAGGACGACCTTATCATTCTCTGCCAAGACCACAATAGGGTCCGAAAAGGCTTGGGAGGCCAAAATGAGTCGATCCTTGGGAGCAGTGTACTTTCTATTTATGGACTTAGCCACAGAAGGAATGAGAGTGGAATTATTCCATACCAATTGAGAAAGCGTTTCAAAGGAAGGCTGTACCTGGGGAGATAAATCCATAGGGATCTCCGGGACATGAAGGTACTGGAGCTTTAAAAGCTTCCCAGGATCGATATCTGTAGTCTGGAGAGAAAGAGTGGAATTCAAATTTTTCAGCAGAGACTTAAATGACAGGTCCTCGACCACAGGCTCTGCAATAGGATTAGATCCTGTTCCTTCCACTTCATCACCCAGCCTAAGGTCTGGGTCAGGCTCAGTATCATCTCCTGACAGCCAGGAGGGACTGTATGGACAGGAAAGTAGTGAAAATCAGAATGAAAAGAGGAAGAAAAAAGGTTCGGAGTCGAGAAGCCCTGAAGACTGGAAGGCGTCACACCAAGCCTTGCAGCGAAAGAGGAAGCTGCTGACAGCCTTCAGGCGCAGGGCCAACAGAGCCCCAGAGCTGAGGAAGGCAGCTACAAGCTGCACAGCACCAAAAGGTTGCACGCTGCCAGCAATCCCAATGGCGCCAAGGACGTTGCCGACAGACACATCAGCGCCGAGGACGGCGCCGAGTGACCCATCGATGCCGAAACCAACACAGAGCTCCGAAAACTAGGATTTGAGGAGAAAGAAGGAAGAATACCAGGAGATAGAGGCATCAGTGTGGCCCCTTGAGCCTCAGCCATGTGAGGAGGGAAAGCACCGATTAGGGAGGCCCAACCACCCTACCCGATCCGCCGAGAGCCCCGTAGTGACTGGGCCAGGCAGCTGGACCAACCCCCGAGCCCACTGCTCCATCAGAGCAGCCCACTGATGAAACTGCTCAGCTGCAGCCCTACCAGAAGGTGAGGAAGGACTCCAATATTGAAGAGGTCGGAGAACAGAAACAGAAAGCGGCGACTCTGGAGGAGGAGACCGGCAACTGACCTCAATGACCGACTGTCGACGTGCAGACATACCAGAGGGTGACCTTGAGTGATGCCTTCTCTTTTTTGACCTGTGGGCCGAAGAAGAGCTCGAGGCCCAATGGTGCTGAGAATGCGACCATTTTCTTTTATGCTTCCGGGGGGACCACCCCTCTCCTCGGGCACTGAACTGTCTGCTGTCAGAGCCCCCCCTCCGGAGAGGGCGGCAGACAGGACCCAGCCCGGCTGGCTGAACAGCTTTTATACGAAGTCTCCCTACCATCAGTTGACCCGCTCATGGTCGACTCCGTCAATGTAGGCTGAGACTTCTTTCTTAAGTAAGAATAAATTATAGTAAGTGGTACTTATTCAAGATATATTACAAAATAATAAACTGAAAACTATGCTGCTAGTTTGAAGTTTGACTCCAGGCGGGCGAGCAACATCATCACTGAAGCGCACTCGCTGGTGGGAAAAAAGGAATTAGGCAGTTGGAGGGTCGACGCCGAGATAGTCACTGCTGCACGAGCCGAGGCTTGCGGCGACGCTCCTCACGGCTCCATCTCTGGTGCCGGCCCTCCTGCAAAAATTTGCTCCCACTGGGTCCTAGTGCCTTTGGCATAGATCCCATCAGTGTGAATGAGTGGTGGAGACTTTATGTCCAGGAAGATCAAAGAAAGGGGTCATTTCTAAAATGTGCAGACAATCATGGGGACCACTTTTTTTTCCGAGCATGCCACCCCCAGCAGCTACCATTACAAGACTGCTACTACCCCCACCTAATACAATCAGGGGGAAAATCTGAAGTAGTCTGCCAACATTGAGATCAATATGGTTAAGGCACATTTACCAGAAATTACTACTTAGAAAAGAATGAGAAAGTGACTGTGATGACGAGCAAATCCCAGACCAGTTGTCTAGTTTAATAGTCTCCTCCTGAATCTGGTTTTTACGGCTGTGTGGGCCAAGCTCCACAGATGTTGTGCCATCATCAGGTTTATATAAGAGTATTGTGGAAGCACATAACTGGACCGCTGTCTGATGTTTTGCCACAGTGCTCCAGCATAGTTTCCAGTGGTTCTGTTTATGCAGCCCTTCCCCTCTGCAAGCTGCATAAACATACCCACTTCCTGGCACACTATTTTTCCTTTCCGCAACTGCAGAAGTGACAGCCACCGTGTGCAACATGGTGGCGCTGACTTAAAGTGTGCATGCATGAGTATCGTGCACACATATGTAACCCCCACACCACCCTGGGCTAGCTGGCACCCCCCCTTAAAAGAACTACTGCCAACTACATGATGTACAATTTTCTTTGGGCACAACTATACTCATGGTAGCACCCTAGCATTGGAGTGTATATCAGGCTCATTATCTATAGGACAGGGGTTGGGGTACATACTAATGTAACCCCTAGGTGGCGCTATCCCAAGGGCTACTACCCCTGCTTGCTTGGCTAGTAGTAGGTTAAGGGGCCTGAGTTCTGAAACGGGTGCCTCCACCCGGAGGTCAGGGTTGGGTAGTGGTCAAGCTAACCTGGGCACAGCCTTCTGGGACACTGTAACCTCCCCTCTTTCCTTACTAGTGGCCGGAACAATATACAATAATCACTTTCACAATACCCCTGATACACCACACAAGTACCCACACTATTTGCACTTACCACCAGGGCTTTTCTCTGGCTCGGCCCTGGGGACCCCCTGTAAAACAAGGTTATACACAGCAAATAACAGTAATACAGTACTCTTACACAAACTGGAACCACAGTCAGGGTAAATGCAAAAAAGAATTAGATCTGATTTATTTAAGGGACTTGAACAAGGGAGGGGCGTAAACAGGTTAATTTGCTTAAAGACTCTATCAATCAAACAGTTATGAATGCACTTCAGGGTCCATAAACAGTCACACACTCTGAGTACCCAGATGGAGAATGGTAGGCTAGCCAGGAACGTTGCAGCTGGTTGGGGCCCTGTGATGGAAGAAAACAACATGCACAACACACACTATTTGTAATCCTGAGCCGGAGGGCTCAGTTCGTGAAAAGAAAACAACAAGACAGTCAGACGACACACTTTTAGATTAGGCTGTCGTTGCAGGGAGCTACCCTGATGACTACTCACGATACCCAAGACTGGACACAGGCTGGATGAAAATCGAGACAGCAGGTGGTTAATCTGGAGTGCCAGGAGAAGCAGGGCCCACACAATTCGCCGATGCGTCGTTCCTGTTCAAGCGTGGAGCAGGGGACTGATCTCCAGGCAGGTCTTTCATCGGTGGCTTTCTCTGTGCAGTGGGGTAGTCTAGCAGGGTCAGCGTGGCATGGCCCAGGCCGAATGAAGATGAACGTGGATTCAGTCCGATTAGGCCGGACAAAGCTTCCAGCAAGCAGAACACAGTTCACATAGTGGGGAACCAAATCACGACCCACTTTTAATACATAGCACATTTACATGTAAAAGATTCTACAGTACCAGCAAGCAGAACACAGTTCACACAGTGGGAACCAAATCATGACCCACTTTCAATACACAAACACATTTACATGTAAGGAAATTCTACTGTACCAGGCAAACCGCTCTCTGGTCACAATCGCAAAGTCTCTGCACAAACCGGGGATTCAAAAGCAGCTGGAAATCCTGACAGGCCAATCGTATTCAGCAAATCTTTGGTCTTCTTCAGGTTAAAGCCTGGTCACAGTCCAGTAGCTTAAATAGTCCTCACAACTCGGATTCAGTCCGAATAAAATCTATTTTCCCTCCCAGGGACAGCAGGCAGGTTAAAACTCAGCCCTTTCACAGTTCTCCCATGCAAAACTACACAGAACTGCTGCTCAGAAATCACTTGAGCTGTTACTTCTTCACTTCTCGGCTCAAAACTGAAACTAGCTGCAGCAGCCTGGGAAATTCCCCAAGATCCAAAAGGTTCGGTTGGCTGATCCTCCTGTCAGTCACAACAAAGGCTCCCCCTTCAGCTGCAAAAAGGCGCAAAAAGCCCAAAACTACAATTCCTACAGATTTTGACTCCAGACAGCTCCTGCCGTCTGGCTCCATTTTAGGTCCCACCAGTACTGATTGGTCCAATTTGCAGTCCAGTACCAAGATAGTGGAGATAAACAATACAGTCCTTGCTGCAAAGAAGGCAGGTTAGAAAAACTACATTATCACTCTAAATGATTTTCAGCAAATAGTTACATCTTTCAACAGAGCTCCCTCTCAGTTTACTTATGACTGCAATCCAGGCAGCTCTAAAAGAGACAGTACACAGAGGCTATACAGGCACTCTCTGGCAATCACATTTAAACTGCTAAAACACAGGACACCAGCCTGGCAGTGAGCATTTAGGCAAGCTTGAGGAAGACTTTTTGGGAATCCCCATTTGTAGCGGGGTTACACTAAAATGAACCTTTTTTTATTTACAACCAGGTCCAGGGGAGAGGATGCTAGGCATATGCTAGACCTAACTGCTGAGGGGCCCCAATAATATTCGCATTAGAAGCAACAAGCAGAATGTCCAAAGCACTAACTGGGATTTTGCAGTATGGCTTTATTTTGCATGTGACAGGGCTGATTAGGACCCTGTCTCAGTTGTTATAGAAAATGTTTAAATGCAAAGGATCTGTTCTATTCTCCCCTTTCCTGTCTCCTTTCTGTCTGGTTGCGCAACCAAATTTTCCTGTGGGACCTAGGAATTGATCACCCCAACAGTCTCGCAATTATTTGCCTCTCGCTATCTCTCAGTCTTCCCTTGCTGTTTGTCTTTTCCTCCCTTGCATATGTGCTGATATAAAAATATATGCAAATCATTATGTGGGAATGTAACTGATATTGGGATCACTTTGTTTAGAAATTCTACAGTATTAATTTTTGAAATGTATATAATTATAATTTGAGATGATTACAAAAAGCTTTTAGAAACTCAAGTGGTTACCTGAGTGCAATTTTTAAGAAGAGCTGTGGAAAAGGGGCCTCAGCTCAGGCACACTGTGTTCTTGCCAGCACCTGCCTGAAATATACAAGAACACTTTGGCAGATGCTTGCTAAAAATGTGGGGTTGGAAGGACTTATAAGACAGAGCTGCAATTGCTTGCAGAGATCGACACACAGAGATTGAAGGAAAACTCTGATGAATCCAGTGTTTATTCTTCCTTTTTAAATAGTTATTCTGAACAAGTTTATTTTTTTATGTTACTGCTAGTCGTGCCTGAAAATAGTCACCTGCTGGCTAGCGCACCTACCCGGTTAACAAAAAACTAAATAGTGTAAATAAATATTTTTTGCAAATTTTACAACTGCTCATTTTTTCTATGCTTCCTGACCTGTGCCTCGACGACACTGCAGATGTTACTTAAAGCAAGGGTGGTCCCACAAAGGTTTGTCACTGCTAAAATGGTGCAGGGTCTACATCAGAAACCATATGAAGAGAAACTGAGAGAGCTTAATATGTATACCCTTGATGAAAGGAGGGACGGGGGGACATTATAGAAACTTTTAAGTACCTCAAGGGAATCAACAAACTCCAGGAGGGTAGCATCTTTCAGAAAAAGAGGTGTATAAGAACAAGGGGGCACAATTTAAAGATAGAGGGGGGACGGCTCAGGGGTAATGTGAGGAATTTTTTTTCACGGAGAGAGTGGTGGACTCATGGAACCACCTTCCTGGAGAGGTTGTGGGGTCTAAAACAGTGGGGGTATTCAAACATGTATGGGACAGACATAAGACAATTATAGTGGGGGGGTTGCAGGAAGTAGGCTGTTGGTTAACTAGAATCTGCAGCTTATCCAATAGGTAGGGAAATGGGCAGACTGGGTGGGCCAAGTGGTCCTTATCTGCCGTCAAAGTCTATGTTTCTATGTTTCTATACAGGTACACTCTCTTTTGCAGGACACACTGCTAGGCAGTACTGTTTTCCAGAAAAACATCTCTAGCTCTCTTCCAAAGTGCTGTGGGATGTGCCACACAATTTGAAATCCTCCTGGTGCATGGTATTTGCCCAGGGAACAGTGGTGCCCATCCAAAAACCACTTAGCCCTGCCTGAAACTCCAGATGACATTCCTCCCACCCTTTGCCCCAAACAGCCTCTGACATTCCTTCAGGGTTACACCAAGTGAGTCTCCAATCCCCAATGAATTGCTAAAGACTCCCGATTTTAACTTTAAATTCAGCACAGTTGTGGTGAAAGGGGTCCTGACCGGTGTGATCTACCCTTATCTAGGGCACACACACACCTCAGACAACTCCCTCAGAGAACGGTCTCAAATTCTGTACTCAGGGATTAGTTGTTCCTTCCACCCAGTCATGGAAAGAACAAAAGGCCCCTTTCTTTCTCTGGTAGCTGTCAGATTCTACTCATTGTCTTCTTTAAGACAGCTGTGAACTTCAAGAACTCCAGTGGATTGCCTCTTGGATCCACAAGAATTGCCTTCCCTCTCACTCTCCCTGGAGTGAAACTAGAGAGTCCTGCAGGCAAACTGAAAATGTTACCAAACTAGGGTGAGAAATACCAGTGCTCCCTTTGACAGAGCCCCAATGGCAGACCTCCTGCCACTCTGACTGTTGCACTGATGAAAACTCTAAGCTCCCCGAGAGCAGCTGACTCTAAAATGGTTATGCTGCTGTGAGAGTTCTAAATGACATAATCATCCTTCTCTCAGGTTAGCTGAATAAACAATGATGTCATTACGTAGAAAGCCCCAATGAGCTCCTGACCAGCTGCCTTTTCCTACCTGCCTAAGACTAGTACTAATGGGATTCTAGTAACCCGAGGGGACTGGGTTGTTAGACGTAGTTATGTCAGCACCACCATGTTGCGCAAGGCTGACCCCAGGGCAAACTGCACATGTGCGAGTATCATGCATTTGCAGTACTGTAATCGCTACAGTATTACAGCTCACTCTGGTGCAGCGAGAGTACCACATATTCTTTTCACCACTCTTGCAGCTCCTAAAAGTTCTCCACAGCCGTACTGGCTTTGACCAGAATTTGTTTAACTAGGGAAGGAACCAGAAAGAGAAAAGATGACATGGCTTTTTGTCTTTTTTTTTTTAATGACCAGGGGAAGGGACCACAGGGTTAGGGGATAATAACTGCCCCAATGAAAAAATGTGTTTTATTTATTTATTTTAGGGTCACAGTAGAGGCATCAGAAGGGAACAAGGTCCACAAAGTGGTTCGCTTGTCAGGTGCCTCCTTTAATTTTAAATTTTTTTTTTGGTAAGAAGGAAGGCATAGGTCAGAAGAAAGACTACCCAGAAGCCTGGTAATTGTAGGGGAAGGTGGGCCAGTTGCAGTAATGAATGGTGAAGATATTCTGGAAGATCAAGAAATGAAAATTATGTACCTACTGTAATTCTTGATCTTCCTGTGTATCTTCACCATTCATCATTGTTGGGTGTAAGCTGGGGTGCAGCACCCTGCGGAACCTTTTTTTTTTTTGTTAGGTGGAGTAGCTGGCATTGGTGGCCCTGCCCACAGGGCTGACGTGTTACGTGGCACTCACAGGTTGACCAGTAACAGCCATTGGCTCCTCCTCCTCCACCTCAGTTTTGCTCACTAGAGAGACGGGAAAAACCACAGGGATAGAGAAAAATGAGGGTGGGGCAAGGGAGCCCTAAGGACAGTATAAAGAAAAGAAATAAACTGAAAAAGGAATAGGTCAACCACAGGACAATGGAGGAGAAGGATCTGGGAAGGTATGGGCCAATAGGCACAGGTCAGGAAACATAGAAAACCAGGAGCAGTTGTAAAATTCACAAGTGTTTTATTATTAATAACAGTTAAATAAAAATAAAATTAAATTGTTAAGAATAACTATTTACAATGGCAATACAAATATAGAAAGCAGAGTCCTTTTTCTTCTCAATTTCAGATCTCAGTCTATCTCTGTCTCTTGCAAAACACTGCAGGTCTTTTTTTACAAGTCTTTGCAGGAGTTCATTAAGAAAACAGAATGCTTTTCACACTGTGTTCCTGTCAGTTTCAGCAGGTGCAGCAAAAAGAACACTGTGATCCAGAACTGACCTCTTGCTTACATCTCTGCAAGAGGCTTAAAAACTGCATTTCAGGTAAACCCCTTGAGTTCCAAATAGCTTTTTGCAATCATTTAAACATTATAACTATATACAGTTTTAAACAAAGGGATCACAGTAAGAATTACAGTTCCACAAAATGCGTCATATATTTTTATACCAGCAGATATGCAAGGGGAGGAAGATAGACAGAAAATACAGGTTACTCACCTGTAACAGGAGTTCTAGGAATGGTATATGTTGTTCATCCACACTGTCTGGCAGGTTCCTTGCCGCTTTAAATCTTGCCGGAAGGTCTTCAAGCTGGCTCCTCCCACCCACCCGGGTGGTAAAACTCGGCCCTGCCCCATGCGCCAGATCTAGCCAACTGGAAGCCAGGTTGTGCGTTGAAGCCGGGAGGTCGGTGGTCGTAGGTTGAACAACATATACCATTCCTAGAACTCCTGTTACAGGTGAGTAACCTGTATTTCTAGGGACATGGATATGTTGTTCATCCACACTGTCTGGCAGACTCCTAGCAGTTCTCTGGGGGGAGGGAGGCAAGGCACACACCCACTACTTAGGAAATAAAGACTGGAGAACCGAGGCCCCAAAACCAGCATCCTGGTGTGACTCAAGGTCGATGTGGTAGTGGGTGATGAAGGTGTGTGCTGACTTCCAGGTAGCAGCCCTGCAGATTTCTTGGATAGGGACATCCCTGGAAGCAGCCACCGATGCAGCGGTATGGCGGGTAGAATGAGCTGTTAACCCTCTGGGAGGCTCCATGCCCGCCAACCTATAGCAGAAATCTATGCAGGAGGTGACCCACCTGCCTATCGTCCGCTTGGCTGCATGTCTGCCAGGTGTGGCTTCAGCATAGGTGACAAACAGCTGGCGAACCTCTCCCCGAACTTCAGTCCGCTCCTTATAGTAAACGAGCGCTCTTCTAGGGTCCAAAGTATGGAGCCTATATTTGGCCTCCTAGGTGTGATTGGGGTAGAACACCGGCAGAGTCAACACCTGGTTAAGGCGAAACTCGACACCACCTTCGGAAGGAATTTCGAGTGGGGGCGCAGGACAACCTTGTCCCTGTGGAAGACCAGATAAGAAGACTTAATGGAAAACGCCTGGAGCTCTCCCATCCTTCTGGCTGATGTGATAGCCACCAAGAAGGCAGTCTTCCATGACAGGTGAGAGATGTCACACCTGTGCATCGGTTCGAATGGCTTGCCCATGAGCTTAGCCAATACCAGCAGTAGATCCCACGGAGGTGGAGGTTCTCGCACCGGAGGGGAAATGTGATCAAGGCCTTTGGAAAAGCGCCCGACCACCTTCTCCTGTGCCACCGACTGCTTCCTGGCCTGCGCCCAGTAAGGAGAAATGGCTGCCAGGTGCACCTTAAGGGTCATCGACCGAAGCCCTTGCTGAGAAAGGTACCACAGGTAGTCCAGAATGCTTGCCAAGGAACAGGGGGAAGGGTTCAGGCCCTTGCACTGACACCAAATGGAGAATCTCTTCCATTTGAAGGCATAGCATTTCCTGGTCGACTCCTTACAGGACGCCTCAACAACGTTGAGGACCTCGTCGGAAAGACCCAAGGCCTGGAACTCTAGCCGCTCAGGAACCAGGCCGCCAGGTGCAGGGATTGAAGGTCTGGATGGAATACCTTCCCCTGATTGACTGAGATCAGGTCCGGGCAGGCTGGAAGCCACCTCGGGAGCCTGGAGCTGAGACTGAGGAGATCTGGATGCCAGAACTGGCGGGGCCAGTCTGGTACTACCAGAATCACCTGTGCCTTGTCCCTCCTCACCTTGAGAAGCACCTTGTGGATCAAGGGAAATGGGGGAAAGGCGTAGAAGAGGCCCGGGGTCCACGGCGTTGAGAAGGCATCCCCCTGCAGCGATCCCTGCAGAGGGGGGGCGAGCATGAAACAGCCTCAGCTTTGCATTCTCCCTGGAGGCGAACAGGTCCACCTGAGGCATGCCCCAGTGGGAGAACAGATCTTGTACTACCTCCGGCAGGAGAGACTACTCGTGGGACGCAGCCCCTATCTGGCTTAGGGCATCGGCCAGAAAGTTGGAGGCTCCTGCCACATGGATGGCAAGGAGATCTGCCTCCAGGATGCGCACGAGTGACCAAATGTGGAGAGCTTCCCTGCACAGAGGCATGGAGCGCGTCCCGCCCTGGCGGTTTAGGTAGTACATGGTCGTGGTATTGTCCGTCTGGACCTGGACCACTTGACCCCGTAGAAACGGAGCAAAGGCAGTGAGGGCTAGATGAAGCTCAAGCAGGTTGATGTGACATTGGGACTCCCGAGGGGACCAGAGGCCGTGCGCTCTGTGCTCCCCCAGATGGGCACCCCAACCCATCAGAGAGGCATCGGTTGATAGAGAGATCGTCGGCTCGGGGCGGACGAACGGGATGCCCTCCTGCAGATGTGCTGGAATGATCCACCACTGGAGGGCGTTCCACATCCCCTGGGTCACTGTCACTAGCTGATCCAAGGGATCGGAGTGCTGTGACCATTGGCTGGCCAGCCCCCATTGAAGGGGACGCATGTACCAACAGGCCCAAAGGACCACGCTAGTGCAGGCCGCCATGAGGCCCAGGAGGCGCAGGAAGTCCCGGGCAGGGTGCAATTGTCCAACTTGAAATGATTGGGCAAAGGAGGAAAGAACCTCAGCCCTGTCCGCCGGGAGCCGTGCTCTGGCTCACAGACAGTCGAGCTCTGCCCCGATGAATTGTATCACCTGCTTTGGCACGAGTTCCAATTTGGCCTCGTTGATGAGGAGGCCAACCTGAGAGCAAACCTGGAGGGCCAGATCTCTGGACCGCTCCACCTCCATTCTGGAGGAGGCTGCAATCAGCCAGTCATCCAGGTAGGGCTACACCAGGACCCTTCGGTGCCGCAGGAATGTTGTCACCACTGCCATGCGTTTGGTGAAGACCCTGGGAGCAACGGAAAGGCCGAAGGGCATGGCCCGGAACTCGTAGAGGGATCCCTCTGCCCTGAAGCGGAGGAATCTCTGGTGGGACGAACGGATTGGGACGTGAAAGAATGCGTCCTGGAGGTCCAGAGAACAGAACCACATGCCTCGTTCCAAGGATGGAATGATCTGAGCCAGAGTGACCATCCTGAATGTTTGAGACCTTAGGAACCTGTTCAGGTCGTGCAGGTCTAAAATGGGGTGCCAGCCCCCCCCATCCGTTTCGGGACCAGAATGTACCTGGACACAAACCCTGGGTCTGGTGGAGGATCCGCCACCTCCCTGATCACCTCTTTTTCGAGGAGCAGGGCGATGTCGGCTCGGCAAGCCGACAGAGAGGCTGCGGACCCCATAGCCCCCGTGGGGCGACGGCTCGGAAGGGCGGGGCCTGCTCAAACTCCAGGGGCAGGCCCTTTCCTACCACCTCCAACACCCAGCGGTCCATGGTGATAATGGACCAGGCAGAAAGGAAGTGGCGGAGCTGTCCTCCCACTGGGGGAACCCAGGGGGGAGTGACGAGGCTGGGGGCGACACCCCTCAACCCGTCACTGGGCAAGTTTGGAGGAGGGACCGGCCGAGGGACCTCCTGGGCGTTTTCCTCCTGGCTTCCTGTTAGAGGAAGCCGCAGGCTTGGCTTTGGGATGCCAAGCGCAAGCCTGCTGGCCCTGATGCTGGTGCTGTTGGGCTGGATGTGCCGCAGGCGCAGAAGGGCAAAAGGACTTATGTTGTTGACGACGGTCCTTATCCTTCTGGATGGAGGTGACCGAGTCCAGGGTAGCACTGGACTTTTCAATCCACTGGAGGTGGCCTTCCACTCCAGGGCCAAACAGGTCAGTCCCCAGGAAGGGGACATCCGCCAGTTTATGCTGGGTATCCGCCGTGAAGGTGGATATCCTCAGCCATGCTCTGTGGCGCATGGCCACTGCAGCTGCAACTGATCTGGCACAGGAGTCTCCAATGTCCAGAGCCGTTTGGAGCTGCTGTTTTGCCGCTGCCCTTCCCTGATCCCGCACCTGCTTAACCGTGGTCTGCAGGTCAGCCAGAAGATGAGGGATCACCTCATCCAGAGAGCCCATGAGGGCATGGGAGAAGTGTGCCATCAGCATGGCCGAGCTGGCCTGTCGGAGGCCGAGGGAGGACGCAGCGTACACCTTTCGCCTTTCAAAGCCCAGCTTTTGGACTCTTTGTCGGGGGCTTATCCACATCCCTAGTGTTCCCGGAATGCCAGAAAACGCTATTGATGACCAACCCCTCCGCAGAGGGGTGCTCTGAAAAACGGACAAAGAGCCGGTAGGGACCGTGATACTTCCTGGCCATCCTGGCCAAAGGCACAGGACAGGAAGCCGGCTGCTGCCAAAGCTCCAAGGCTGGGCACAATGGCTTCAGCCACCGGAAAGGCCTCCTGTGGGCGAATCCTCGGGTCCAGTATCTCCGTCTAGGATACGGCCCGCTTGACTACGGGCTCGGCTGCATCCCAGTGGACTCCGAGATGAGCCAAAGCAGACCCATAATAGACGATGGACTCTCGTCAATTGACTGCCCTCGGAGGACTCCAGGTCAAGGGGCCTGGAAAACAGGGAGGAGTCGTCGTCGGACTCCAAGAAGTCCGCGAAGAGCTGCCTGGGGCCTGAGCCACCCTCCACCTGTTGAGGACGGTCGGGAGTGAGGGTGACCGACAACCTATGGGGCAGAACCTGACCCAACCGAGGGTCCTTGGTCGGCGCCCCCAATTTTGGTTGTGGAGGCAGAGGTTCCACCACAATCGGTGGGGCAGCTGGTTTCGGCCGAACAACTGGCCCAGGCTCGGGCACCTCAACTACAGTGAGGGGCTGTTTCGGCCGTTCACGTGACAGCCACTTGATGGCCGGGGAAGGTGACGGCGTCAGCTTGTTCCCGGACAAAAGTAACTGCTGCCACATTAAGTCCTCATAGCGTCGATGCAATTTGCGCCGAAGCCTCTCCTCTTACGAGGAGGAAGACAAGGACGAGCAGCGCCGCCGCTTACTTCGGTGCCGAGACCGAGACCGCCGATGTCGGCGGGATCGGCTGCACCGAGACGAGGTCCAAGACAGAGACCCTCGATGTTTCCGAGGGCGGGTCTGGGAAGGGGCGGGGGACACCCGCTTTTCCCTTGGCTCGGGAGCCTTGACCGGGGACTCCGGCACGGGAGGCGGAGGCAAGTCCTCGGTTTCCACTGGGGAAACCGGTGAAGAAGGGTTGTCGGCTTCACCAGTCAACAGCCTCGCCTGACGGGTCGAAAAATCTCACTGCTGGCCGACGTGGGTGTCTCGGCGGCTGACCTGACGGGACACCGTGGAAGCCAGCGGCCTTAGCCGCAGCCGCAACTCGATCAAGTCGAGTGTCAACTGTCCGGGAGGGGACCTCTCCCGCTCCCACGAACGCCGACGGTGGGACTTACCTTTCGAGTCCTTTTTGGACCGAGAAGAGTGTCCCGATGGCCCCTCTCCCTTCGTGGAAAGGGATTGGTAAAGTTCCTTAAAAGAAGCTGTGTAAGAGGATCCCAGAGAGAGTGGGATAAATGCCGCGACCGAGGAAGATGAAGATGCAGCCTGGGCCGCCTCCTAATCGAGGGCGATCATCTGCTCGAGTTGCCCAGCCGAGCCAGCCGCCACGGACACCACCCAACGGGCCACCTTGGACTTCACCGGCGGGTAGCACTTCTCGGGGCGCCCAAGCTGTAACTGGGCAGCGCGGTCTTCCAGGATGTTGGCCGAAAATGAACGGCATAACTCACAGGCCTGCGGGTCATGATCTAGGCCGAGGCAGTAGACGCACGTGGAGTGTAGATCCATCTTGGACATTTTCTGCCCACATGGGCACCGCCGAAATCCGGGAGTCGATTTGTCCATCGCAGCCGCGAGGGGGTAATTAGACCGAAGTCTTGAAAACTTAAGAATTAGTTTCGCCAACTCAAGAATTAGGATCCAGTCTATACGCAGAGCCGCTAAGGAGGAACCTGAGCTTCCAAGCGGTAAGGAAGAGCTGGCGCCATGGGGCGGAGCCGAGAGTTTTACCACCCGGGTGGGTGGGAGGAGCCAGCTTGAAGACCTTCCGGCAAGATTTAAAGTGGCAAGGAACCTGCCAGACAGTGTGGATGAACAACATATCCGTGTCCGTAGAAATGGAAATTACATATCTACCATAATTCTTGATCTTCTTGGACGAAGTCTCCACCACCCATTCACACTAAAGGGAGTACGTCGGAGGCGCTAGGACCCAGCGGGAGCAAACCTTTTCAGGAGGGCCAGCACCTGAGATGAAGCCGTGATGAAGCAGCACCATAAGCCCGGCGCGTGCAGTAATGACTTATCTCGGTGTCAACCCTCCAAACGCCTCAGTACCTTTTTTCCGAGGAGGTGCAGCGTAACTAACCTAGAAAGGACTAACCTAAAAATTGGACATAAGATAGTCCGAATGACCTGTGTAAGAAGGGTCAACAACAAAGTCTTCACAGCTCAGCCATTGAGGGAGTGAAGACCATAAACAGACAAGTGAGCTCAGGGAACGGTGGGTGGGCATGTGAATGAGTGGTGGAGACTTTGTCCAAGAAGATCAAGAATTATGGTAGGTACGTAATTTCCATATCTTCCTGGACATAAAGCCTCCACCACTCATTCACACTAATGGGAGAGTACCAAGCTAAATAATCCCGAGACGGGCGGCAGGAGATAAAGAGCTCACGTGCTTAGGACAGAAGTCCATTAAGAATGGTCCTGCCAAATGACAGATCTCGTCTGGCATGGTCATCCAAGGCATAGTGCTTAACGAATGTATGCATGGAGCTCCAGGTAGCTGCATTGCAAATATCTGCAATGGGCACATTACGGATTTCCACCAAAAATGCCACAACTGCTCTGGTAGAGTGAGTGTACACGCTGCCTTCCAGCTTGACCTGTGCCATATAATAGCAGTGGTGAAGGCATGCCACCAGCCACGCTGAAATGCACCTGACAGCAATAGGCGGACCCAGCCGGGTCGCACTGAAGGAAACAAACAGTTGTTGAGCCTGGCAAATTTCCTTCGTTCTATCTAGATAGAACTGCAATCCTCTCTTTACATCCAGCGAATGAAGGGTACACTCCCCTTCATTCTGGAAATTCGCAAAGTAGGTAGGGAAGGACTAAAGGTTGGTTTAGATAGAATTCTGAGACAACCTGAGGGAGAAACTTAGGATGAGTCCTAAGAACTACTTTGTCCTTGTGAGATACAGTGTACAGGGGGGTCTGTGACCAGTGCGTGTATTTCAGAAACTCTACGGGCTAAAGTAATGGCCACCAGGAAGGCCGTTTTCCAAGTAAGGAACTTCAACTTGCAACTAGCTAGAAGCTCGAAAGGTTTACGAGTGAGCATGTCTAGCACAATGTTAATGTTCCAGTCTGCAACTAGACGTCTAATAGGAGGTCTAGTATGCAGAATACCTTTAAGAAACCTCTTAACTATGAGCAACTGAGCCAGCGACATGGAAAGTACTGGCTCATGATATGCCGAAATGGCACAAAGATGAACTTTGACTGTGGAGTACTGCAGACCTGTGTTTGAGAGGTCTAAGAGGTACTTCAAGACTTTATTCGGTGGGCAGGAAAACGGATTCCAAGAGGATTTTGCACATCAGATAGAGAAACGCTTCCATTTAGCTGTGTAGGTTTTTCTAGTGGCCAGCTTACACGCAGCCAAAAGAATATCTGAAACTCTACGAGAAACACTGAACCTATTCACCTCTATCTCTTCATAAGTCAAGCATGAAGGTGAAGTGACCTCAGGTTGGGATGGACCACAGGACCCTGGGTCAGAAGGTTCGTCTGAAGGGGAAGTGTTTTTTGGGGTTCCGGCAGCCTGTTGAGTAGCGGGAATCATATCTGCCAAGGCCAGAAGGGGGCAATGAGAATCATTCTGCCCCCTTGGGACTCCAACTTGAGCAGTATCCTCTGAATTAGGGGAAGAGGAGGAAATGCGTATAGAAAGTGTTTTGTCCACTGCAGCCTGAACGCATCCTGACAAAATACGCCAGGTGCTAGATTTCTGGAGCAGAAGACAGGCAGTTTTGCGTTGAGTGGGGATGCAAAAAGGTCCAGGTCTGGAGTTCCCCACTCTTTGAAGAGTGACTGAATGATGGTTGAGTCGAAAGACCACTCGTGAGGATCCGCCTACTTTCTGCCGAGATGGTCTGCCAGCTCGTTTTGTACTCCTGGCAGGTAAACTGCCTGAATCAGAGTCTTGTGCTCCAGGAACCATTCCCACACTCTCATTGCTTCCCCGCATAAAGGGTAAGAGTGTGCACCGCCCTGTTTGTTGATGTAGTACTTTACTGCCTTGTTGTCTGTTTGAAGGAGAATGTTCTTGTGATAGAGTATGTCCTTCAAAGCTCGGACTGCATAGAGGACGGCTCTCATTTCCAGGATGTTTATGTGAAGTTGAGTCTCGTCCTGAGTCCACGTACCCTGGGTGTAGAGATCCTGACAATGAGCACCCCAACCCATCAGGGATGCATCCACGGTAATGGAGATCTGATGATCCAGAGGGGCAAAGGGATATCCTTCCAGAAGGTTGTCCTCCTGAGACCACCAGGTGAGCGACCTCTTTAGAGGTTCAGTCACCTTGATGAGAAAGGACTGAGGGTGAGTGGTTGGGGACCACTGAGCATCCACTGAGAGATTCTCATGTGAAGATGAGCCAAGGGTACAGTGAACACCGAGGAGAGGAGGGGCAGTACAAAATAAAAGAACTGCTGCCTAAACCCGGAACAGGTATGCCATTTGCATCTATCATCTGAGAGACTGGTTATTTCTTCTGCTGTTTCATTTTGCTGGACTGTGAGACTGAGACCTAAAGGAGTGTGCTGCTGCCTGTTGGGGGATTTGAACTGTGTGCCTGATATCTGTTAAAACTGTGAGCACTTTGTATAACCTCATTTCTTCTGTGCCTTTGCTCCCCTTTGACCCTGCATTGCTGTGCTCTAGTGAGAGGGGCCAGGTGTAACAGAGCACACTTCATCAAGGAGGAGGGGCAGTACAATATAAAAGAACCGCGCTGCCTGCAGCGCGAGCGCCACTCGGTATTAGAAATTTTATTAGTAACAATCGGAGCAAATTTGAGTAGTATTTCTGCTGAGATTTACTTAGAAATTTAGGGTTGATTTAATTGGAAGTTGAATATTTTTATGGAGCATTTCACGTTTGGAGGAGAAGTTTTAACCGAAGCTGAGACTTTGGAGATTTGGAGTTTTGATATTGGATTATATTATTTTTTAAGTTGGATGTTCTTGAACTGCAGATAAACTTGAGTCATTGCATAATATTGTGAATTACAGGTCTTAAAGTCTGTGTATTTAAAAAAAAAAATATTTTAATTGTTGCATTGGATATAATTAGCAATTATGGTATATATTAGGAAATAAGTTTTAAAAATGGGGGGAATTTAAAGGTTATGGATCAAAATGAAAGTGGTAACTTGGATTTGAGCTCACAAAAGGGCAATTCAGAAACAGAGCTCAATCAAGACAGTTTCAGGATTGATTTATTGCACATGTATATGAATGTTATAATCATTGCTGGGTTTGTAAAATAAGATATTTAATATTTTCTAATGAAGCTTTAGGATTGATTTGTGGCCATTTGATACTAGGCAGGACATGATAATCCCATTGGGGATGGTACCCCCTCAGTGACATGGAGCCCTAGTATATGCCATAGGGGTAACCAATGGAGTAGCTGGAATAGGTGTAATCATGGGGCACGGAGCGGCATGCGTCGCATGGTGCCTCAGTGGACATGTTCTAGGGCCAGCGTGTCTAGCTGGGCATCAGAAAGGCATGGTTATGATTGGAGTGGATAAGGGGGATTGGACTATGACACTGAGTTCTGCTGTATGCTCGACAGTGGCCATCAGGAGTAGCTGGTCAAGAGATGATTCATGGGCATGGAGCAGTATGCACTGCATGGTGCCCAATTGAATGTGTCTCAAACGCCAGCAGACCCTACTGGCTTCTAGGAAGGATCAGTTCAGACGAGGTGTGATCAGGAAGACCCTTCAAACCCAGTCTTACTAAGTGTCCAAGTATGCCTAGTGGGAGTGGTTGGAAAGGAAGTAGTCCAAAGGGTACGGAGCAGCATGCGCTGCATGGTACCTTTTAAGGTTGCCCTGTAAAGGTGGAACTCCAATGTCCAAGTTGGTAATATTGGGACATGATGTGTGTGTAAGGGGTAAACTCTGCTGGGATTGATAGGACTGTTATGGTGATATGTGGCCCAAATTGGTTGTTCCTCAGTTCACAGGAATATTTCTTTTGAGCTTATTAATGGCCTGAATATAGAGAGATAGGTTGGAAGATTTGGAAATAGAGTGAATTTTTATCTGACTTTAGTGATTGTTGTTTATGTATTATGTATAACACAATATAAGGTAATTTGAAAACATACAGTATGTCTGGATGAAAGTGACTTTGTTGACTATGCCTTGTATGAAATGTTTATGTCAGATATTGTAATGTACACCCTCGAGGGGCCAACTTGGCCTGCAACATCAGGGATTAGTCTCAAAATTCAGGACCTAGACGGAGGGAACTGTGAGGATTTTCTGGGAAAATCCTTAAATTTCCTATGACCCAGAGCTGGTCAAAGTAGCAGCGGTATTTAATTCCCATTATACCAGTGTGTAGTCAGAGGATTGGACGCATGCGCGTGGGATGCTTGTAATAGCACACCAATCAGATGGGTGTTACCGCAGCCTTTACCTAACTTGGATCCGGTAATTGGGTAGCCCTAGATAATTTTTCCAAATGGTACCTCCAAGAGTTTAGGTTTGACTTGTGACAGTTCCAGATTTGCTGATCAAATGTTAGGCCTTACTGGGGATGACAAAATACTCTCAAATGAGATGATCATGGCTATCTTATATTACAGGTTATATTAGGCTGATATATAGTATATGTGTTTATAAGAAATACTAGCTGATATCGTCATTTCTTACTTATAATTATTTAATTGTGAAATGTTTTGTGTCTAAAAACTGTAATGGCTTTATTGTAATAATACTAAAAGTTAGTTATGGGAAATCAGCCAGTGAAATTTCCTCTTTGTTTCCCAAGGAAAATTTTGTACCTTTCTGACCGGTCCGAACTGGCTGGCAATGTTTGGTGTTGGCCTCAAATTTTTGGACCCACAAGTGGAAGGAATTGTAAGGATTTTGTTGGGGGGGGAAAGTCCAAGTCTTTTAAGACCCAGAATTGGTCATAGAATTAGCTGGTATATAATTCCCATCTTACAGGGGTGCAACTGGAACATGGGACTGTATGCACAGTGGGATGTTCTGTTTTTAGCTCCCCAATTAGATGGGTGTTACTGGTAGCTTCTTTCCTAACTTGGGTCTGGAGAGTGGGCTTCCCTAAGTAATTTCCTCACATAGTACCTCTAAGAGTAGAGTTCTATTTGTGACTGGCCCATATATACTGGCTAAGTGGCCTGACCGGTTAAGGAGATAGTTCTTTTTAGGGAGCATGGGTGGAGTTTACTGACTCCATTGATTGGAACAAATGTTTAATGTATTTTATGGTTTGGTATATTATGGCCATTAAGTAATTTTATAATGTACTGGGTGGTAGATTTATCTCCCTACAGCACACTGATATTTAAATGACTGGATATCTGAGTGTAATTGAATTGTTCTATATGTATTTGCATTTTAATGTGATATTAATATTGCTATGTGAAGTACTATAGTGTTAAATGTTTAATATTGTAATGGCTTTTTAGCTGAACAATAAAACCTTGAACACCGAGGATGCCATGAGGCCCAGCGTCCACTTCATCGAGATAGCTCGGGCCATCTGTAAGATATCACTCCTTCTGTCCTCCGGAAGAAAAGCCTTCACATAGGAGGTGTCCAGAACAGTTCCTATGAAGAGAACATTCTGGGAGAGCTGCAAGCGCGACTTGTTGAGGATCAGCAGGACTCCCATGGACGTGAGGAAGTCTGAGGCCATGGCCACAGCCTCCAGAGCCTCTTGCCTGGAGGAACTTGCTAGAAAGCCAGTTGTCCAGCTATGGGAACACTTGTATTCCGATTTTCCTGAGGTGCACCATGAGAATTGCACACCGCTTTTAAAATTCGAGGCGCTGAGGATAGTCCAAAGGGAACGACTCTGAACTGATAGTGTTGGCCCAATGCCACGAACCTTAGGTTTATGTGGTGCTTTGGGTGTATCAGAATGTGTTGGTAGGCATGTCCAGGAAGGCTAGCCAATCGTGTCGATGGATCAAAGGTAGCAGGGTACCGAATGATATCACCTTGAACTTCTGGTGAAGGAACTTGTTCAACTTTCTGAAATCCAGAATGGGGCACATGCCGCCAGTTTTCTTTGGGACCAGAAAGTAATAAGAGTAGAAATACAGGTTACTCAACTGTAACAGGAGTTCTAGGAATGGTATATGTTGTTCATCCACACTGTCTGGCAGGTATCCTTGCCGCTTTAAATCTTGCCGGAAGGTCTTCAAGCTGGCTCCTCCCACCCACCCGGGTGGTAAAACTCTCGGCTCCGCCCCATGATGCCAGATCTGGCCCGCTGGAAGCCAGTGTTAAAGGCCAAAGCCGGGAGGTCAGGTGGGTAGTGGATGAACACCTATACCATTCCTAGAACTCCTGTTACAGGTGAGTAACCTGTATTTCTAGGACATGGATATGTTGTTCATCCACACTGTCTGGCAGACTCCTAGCAGTTCTCCGGGAGGAGGGAGGCAAGGCGCACACCCCCTACTTAGGGAATAGAGACTGAAAACCGAGGCCCCAAAACCAGCATCCCAGCGTGACTCAAGGTCGATGTGGTAATGGGTAATGGAAGGTGTGTGCTGACTTCCAGGTAGCAGCCCTGCAGATATCCTGGATAGGAAAGTCCCTGGAAGCAGCCACCGATGCAGCAGTATGGCAGGTAGAATGAGCTCTTATCCCTCTGGGAGGCTCCATGCCCGCCAACTTATAGCAGAGATCTATGCAGGAGGTGACCCACCTGCTTATCGTCCGCTTGGCTGCATGTCTGCCAGGTGCGGCTTCAGCGTAGGTGACAAACAGCTGGCGAACCTCTCCCCGAATTTCAGCCGTGCGCTCCTTATAATAAGCGAGCGCCCTTCTAGGGTCCAAAGTATGGAGCCTGTATTCGCCTCCCGAGGTGTGATTGGGGTAAAACACCGCAGAGTCAACACCTGGTTAAGGTGAAACTCACACCACCTTCGGAAGGAATTTCGGTGGGGCCAGGACAACTTTGTCCCTGTGGAAGACCAGGTAAGGAGACTCCATGCAGCGCCTGGAGTTCTCCCATCCTTCTGGCTGACGTGATAGACACCAAGAAGGTGGTCTTCACCGACAGGTGAGAGAGTTCACACCTGTGCATTGGTTCAATGGCTTGCCCATGAGCTTTGCCAGTACCAGCAGTAAATCCCACGGAGGTGGAGGTTCTTGCACTGAGGGGAATGTGATCAAGGCCTTGAAAAGCGCCAGACCATCCTTCTCCTGCGCCACCATCTGCCCTCGCCTGCTCGTAAGCAGAGATGGCTGCCAGGTGCACCCTTAGGTCGCCGACCTAAGCCCTTGATGAGAAAGGGACCATAAATAGTCCAAGATGCTTGCCAAAGGACAGGAGGAAGGGTCCAAGCCCTTGCCCTGACACCAAATGGAAAATGTCTTCCATCTGAAGGCATAGCATTTCCTGGTCAACTCCTTACGGGATGCCTCAACTACATTGAGGACCTTGTCAGAAAGACCCAAGGCCTGGAACTCTAGCCACTCAGGAACCAGGCCATCAGGTGCAGGGATTGAAGGTCCGGATGGAACACCTTTCCCTGATTGACTGAGAGCAGGTCCGGGCGAGCTGGAAGCTGCCTCGGGAGCCTGGAGCTGAGGCTGAGGAGATCTGGTACCAGAACTGGCGGGCCAGTCTGGGGCTATCAGAATCACCTGCGCCTTGACCTCCTTGCTTTGAGAAGCACCTTGTGTATCAAGGGAAATGGGGAAGAAGGAGAAGAGGCCTGGGGTCCACGGCCTCGGAGAAGGCATCCCTGCAGCGAGCCCTGCTGAGGGGGCGGCATGGACCAGCCTCAGCTCAGCTTTCCTGAGGCAAACAGGTCCACCTGAGGTGTGCCCCAATGGGAGAACAGATCTTGTACTACCTCCGCAGGAGAGACCACTGTGGATGCAGCCCCTATCCGGCTCAGGGCATCGGCCAGGGTGTTGGAGGCTCCTGCCACATGAATGGCTAGAGATCCGCCTAAGCTGCGCACGAGTGACCAAATGCGGAGAGCTTCCTTGCATAGAAGCATGGAGCACGCCCCGCCCTGGCAGTTCAGGTAGTACATGGTCGTGGTATTGTCCGTCTGGACTTGGACCACTTGACCCCGGAGAAACGGAGCAAAGGCGGTGAGAGCTAGGCGGACCGCTCGAGCTCCAGCAGGTTGATGTGGCATCGGACTCCCGCGGGACCAGAGGCCGGGCGCCTGTGTTCCCCAGATGGGCATCCCAACCCATCAGAGAGGCATCGGTCGATAGAGAGACCATCGGCTCAGGGCGGACAAACGGGATGCCCTCCTGCAGATGAGCTGGAACGTCCACCATCGGAGAGTTCCACATCCCCTGGGTCACCGTCACTAGCTGGTCCAATGGATCGCAGCGTTGTGACCACTGGCTGGCCAGTCCCCACTGAAGGGGCATGTGCCAGCGTGCCCAACGGACCACGCTGGTACAGGCCGCCATGAGACCCAGGAGGCGCAGGAAGTCCCGGGCAGGCGCGATTGCCCAACCATAAATGACTGGGCAAAGGAGGTAAGAACCTCGGCCCTGTCCGCCGGGAGCCGTGCTTTGGCTCGAAGAGAGTCGAGCTCTGCCCCAATGAACAGAATCACCTGCTTCGGCTCGAGTTCCGACTTGGCCTCGTTGATGAGAAGGCCGATTTGAGAGCAAACCTGGAGGGCCAGATCTCTGGACCGCTCCACCTCCTGTCTGGAGGGGGCTGCTATCAGCCAATCATCCAGGTAAGGGTACACCCGGACCCCTCGGCGCCGCAGGAAAGTTGTCACCACTGCTATGCATTTGGTGAAGACCCTGGGAGCTGGAGACAGGCCGAAGAGCATGGCTTGGAACTCGAAGGGATCCCTCCGCTCGAAAGCGAAGGAATCTCCGATGTGACGGACGGATAGGGACGTGAAAGAACGCGTCCTGCAGGTCCAGAGAGCAGAACCACACGCCGTGTTCCAGGGATGGTATTATCTGAGCCAGAGTAACCATTCTGAAGGTTCGAGACCTTAGGATCTTGTTCAGGTCGTGTAGGTCGAGAATGGGGCGCCAGCCCCCCGTCCGTTTCGGAACCAGGAAGTACCTGGACACAAACCCCGGGTCTGAGGGAGGGTCCGTCACCTCCTTGATCACCTCCTTTTGGAGGAGGAGAGCGATGTCAGCCCGGCGAGCTGACAGTGAGACTGCAGACCCCGAGGCCCCCCGAGGTGCGACGGCTCTGAAGGGCGGGGCCTGCTCGAATTCTAGAGGCAGCCCTTTTCCCACCACCTCCAGCACCCACCTGACCGTGGTAATAATGGACCAGGCGGAAAGGAAGTGCCGGAGCCGTCCCCCCACGGGGGGAACCTGGGGTGAGGTGACGGGGATGGGGGCGACACCCGTCAGCCTGTCACTGGGCAGGCTTGGAGGAGGGACCGGCCGAGGGACCTCCTGGGCCTTTACCTCCCTGCTTCCTGTTGGAGGAAGCCCCGGGCTTGGGTTTGGGATGCCAAGCCCGAGCCTGCTGGCCCTGACGTTGCTGGGCCGGACGCGTGGGCGCAGAAGGACGAAAGGGCTTAGGCTGTGGTTTGAGGCCTTTGTCCTTCTGAGCGGAAGAGACCGAGTCCAAGGTAGCATTGGACTTCTCGATCCTCTGCAGGTGACCTTCCACCCCAGGGCCGAAGAGGTCGGTCCCCAAAAAGGGAACATCCGCCAACTTGTGCTGGGTATCCGACGTGAAGGTGGATATCCTCAGCAAAGCCCGACGATGCATAGCCACTGCGGCCGCCACAGACCTGGCACATGAGTCCCCAATGTCTAAAGCAGTCTGGAGCTGCTGTTTGGCCACTGCCCTGCCCTGGTCCCGCACCTGCCTGACCGTGGTCTGCAGATCCGCTGGAAGATGAGGGACGACCTCATACAGGGAGCCCAACAGGGCATGGGAGAAATGTGCCATGAGGACGGCCGAACTGGCCTGGCGAAGGCCGAGGGAGGATGCAGCGTAGACTTTTCGCCCGGCATAGTCCAATTTCTTGGACTCCTTGTCGGGAGGTTTGTCCACATCCCTAGCGTTCTCGGCACGCCGGAAAACGCTGTCGGTAACTAACCCCTCGGCCGAGGGGTGTTCCGAAAAACCGGACAAGGAACCGGTAGGGACCGCATACTTCCTAGCCATTCTGGCCGAAGGCGCAGGGCAGGAAGCAGGGTGCTGCCAGAGCTCCAAGGCCGGGCCCACTATGGCCTCAGCCACCGGAAAGGCCTCCGTAGGGGAATCCCATCGGTCCAGAATCTCCGTGAGGGGATATCTGGCCCACTTAGAAACGGGTTCGAGCTTCATCCCGGTGGACTCCGAGATGAGCAGAAGCAATCCTAGGAAGGACGAAGGGCTATCGTCCACCGACTGTCCTCCTGAGGACTCCAAGTCCATTCGCTTGGAGAAAAGGGAGGAATCGTCCTCGGACTCGGAAGAGTCCTCAAAGAGCTGCCTCGGGCCTGAGCCACCCTCCACCTGCCGAGGTCGATCGGGAGTGAGGGTGACAGACAGCCTATGGGGCAGTCCCTGAGCCGACCGAGAATTCTTGGTCAGAGCCCCAACTAACGGCTGTGGAGGCGGAGGTTCCACCGGAATCGGTGGGGCAGCCGGTTTTGGCCGAACAACCGGCCTGGGAACAGGATCCTCGGATAAAACGAGGGGTTGTTTCGGCCGCTCCGGTGACAGCCACTTAATGGCCGGGGAAGACGATGGCGTCGGCTTATTCCCGGTCAGAAGGAGCTGTTGCCACATGAGTTCCTCATATCTTCGACGCAACTTGCGCTGAAGCCTCCCCTCGTCCGAGGAGGAGGAAGAGGACGAGCGGCGGTGCCGAGACCGAGACTGCCTATGATGGCGGGATCGGCTGGACCGCGAAGAAGTCCGAGACCGAGACCGAGAACCTCGGCTTTCCCGAGGACGGTGTGGGGAAGTGTCATGGGGAACCGGCACTCCCCTCAGTTCGGAAGATTCAACCGAAGGCTCCGGAACCGGAGGCACAGACGAGCCAACGGGGTCCTCAACTCCTACCGGGGGAACCGGGGAGAGGGGATTCTCGGCTTCTCCTGCCGACAACCCGTCCAACGGGTCGAGAAAAATCTCAACCGTGTCGACGGGAGTCTCGGTCAACTGGCCTGACGGGGACACTGTGAGACCAGTGGCCGAAGCCGAGCAGTCGACCGAAGTCGACGGCCGACAACTCGGGGAGAGGGATCTTTCCTGCTCCCAAGAGCGTCGATGGTGAGACTTACCCTTGTCTCTCTTTTTGGACCGAGAAAACGGTCCAGAAGAAGTTGGTCCCTCACCTTTAGTAGAGATGGTCAGACAAAGCTCCTTAAAAGAAGCTGAATAAAAGGCACCGAGAGAGAGCGACAAATGTCAAAGAGTCGAGGTGAAGCGGCCCACGCCCTTCGAGGGCGATCATCTGCTCGAGCTGATCCGCCGAGCTCACGCCGCCGGACACCGCCGACCGGGCCTCTTTGACTCACCGGAGGAAATCGCTTCTCGGGACGCCCCAGTTGTAAACGGGCAGCACAGTCTTCCAGGACGTAGGCCGAAAAGGAAGAGCACAGGTCGCAGGCCTGCAGGTCGTGCTCCAGGCCTAGACAGTAGACGCACGTGGAGTGCGGATCCGTCCGAGACATCTTCTGCCCACAAGGGCATCTCTGGAAACCAGGAGTCGATTTGTCCATCGCAGCCGCGAGGGAGAGAAGACCGAAGTCTTTTTAGCAAAAAATTTTAATTTCGAAAATTCGAAGAATTAGGAACCAGTCTTATACGCAGAGCATTAAGGAGGGAACCTGAGCTTCCAAGCGGTAAGGAAGATCTGGTGACATGGGGCGGAGCCGAGAGTTTTACCACCCGGGTGGGTGGGAGGAGCCAGCTTGAAGACCTTCCGGCAAGATTTAAAGCGGCAAGGATACCTGCCAGACGGTGTGGATGAACAACATATTCATGTCCCTAGAAACCTGTGTTTTATTGCTCCAACAGAACTACTTCTACTGCCCTGTTGTTCAGAAGGCCTTGTACATCGGAAGCAACAAGGTCTGACTGTGCTGCCAACAGCATGGGCTGTCGTTTGGGAGGATGATCCGGAGGGGTTTCCAAAAGACTGAGAGAGTACCCCTCACAGATTATCCTGAGGACCCAGTTGTCTGATGTTATAGATTTCCACTGGTTGTACAAATGAGGCAGACGTCCTCGCACTATTGAGGAGGAGTCCCCCCTCGGGCAGCTGGGGTGGGACATGGGCCAGAAACTCAGAAGGTGGCACTGGGTGCTTTTGGGCCTTGTGCCTTCTGTTGCACTTTCTCTTTTGTGGCTGAGGGTTCTGGTTTCTCGTAAAACCTCCTCTGCCTTTGCCCCAAAAGGACTGATGGTTGTGAAATTGATGCTTATTGGCACCCCTCCCCCGAAGGGGACGGTTGCAGGTCTGGCTGTCTTAAAGGCAAACCTAGTCTTTCGTGTGGCCTCTAGTGCTTGCTCCACCTGAGGTACGAACAGATACACGCCATCAAAAGGTAAGGCCACGACTTGCTGCTGGATGTCATTCGTGAAGCCTGAAGTACGCAAGCAAGAGTGGCAACAGGTGCAGATGCCAGCTGCCGCCGCCGCCCGGGAAGTGGTATCGAAGGCGTCCATTGCAGCTTTAGCCTGTTGGTTATTGGACTCGATACCCCCTTGTTATAGTTTGTAGTAGCTCTGAGTTAACCTCCGAATCAGGCACAGCTTCAACCACTGCTTTCAGTGAATGCCAAAGAACATACTCATATTGAGAAAAATAGCCTTGGTAGCTAGCAATGTGCATGCCCAGGGTTGAGACAGCAAAGACTCTCTTACCTAAGGTATCTATCTTGTGAGATTCTTTATTTATAGGATGGGCTGTAGATTCCTGAGGGAGGACCGCCTCATCATTCTCTGCCATGACCACTATGGCATCAGCAAAGGCTTGTGAGGCCAAGATGGGGCGATCCTTGGGAGGGGCATATTCCCTGCATCGGGACTTAGCCACAGAAGGAATAAGAGCTGGATTCTTCCACACCATCTGTGAAAGGGTCTCAAAAGAGGGCTGTACCAGAGGGGTTAAATCCATAAGTATTTCCGGGACATGAAGATACTGGAGACACAGAAGCTTCCCAGGATCGATTTCTGTGATCTGGAGAGGAAGGGTAGAATTTAAATTCTTTAGCAGACACTTAAAGGAAAGGTCCTCAATAACAGGCTCTGCAGGAGGACTGATCCCTGCCCCCAGGGCAGTGTCAGCATCCACATCATCACCCAATCTAAGATCTGGATCGGGCTCAAAATCATCTCCTGACAGTCCAGTGGGGACTGCATAGACAGGAACAGAGTGAAAACCAGGAGGAAGAACAGAAGGAGAAAGAATCGGAGTCGAAAACCTCTGGAAACTAGATGGTGCCACACCCATCCCCAGCACCACTGAAATAAACAATACCAAGAACAAAGAAAGAGCCATCACAGAAAACGGCATCACACACGGCGCTGACAAAGAGCACGACACCGCACCCAGTGCCAATGCCACCCACGGTGCCAGAGGTGCCAACAGATAGCGTGGTGCCGCACCTGGTCTGCTGTCAGCCTGAACACCGAGGATGGTGCTGACAGAGCCCACAGCACCACAGACAGTGCTGACAGCACTCACGGTGCCGCACGGGACCTCGGTGCCGAAGTCAGCACCGCAGACAACGGCAACGTCACAGAAGTCTGAGAACTGCAATTTGAAGTTACAGGATGAAAAATAGCAGGAGATAAGGGCATTGGTGTAGACCCCTGCACCGCAGCCGTGTGAGGGGGATAGACACCAGAGCGTGGAGTTGACCATGCCAAAGAAGGTGCCGTGCGAATAGGAAGACCTAACCACTACGCCAGCCACTCTGGAACTGAAGGACCTGAAGGCCCCGGTGTTGGACTGGTCAGTTTGGGCAATCGGGCCAACCTCCGAGCCCACTGCTCCATAACAGCAGCCCACTGGTGAAACTGCTCATTGGAAGCTCCTCCAAATGGCGGAGAAGAGCCCCGATGTCGAAGAGGTCAGCCATCAAAGACAGAAACCGGCGACTCTGACAGAGGTGGAGACCGGCACCTGGTCCTAATAACTGACCGTCTATGTGCAGACATACCAGACAGCGACCTCAAGTGATGCCGTTTCTTCTTTGACCTGTGTGCCAAAGAAGAATTTGAGGCCGAACGGTGCCGAAAATGGGACCGTTTCTTTTTATGCTTTTGGGGAGACTGCCTGTCTCCCTGAGCATTGGACCGTCCATTGCAAGACACCCCCTCCGGGGAGGGCAGTGGACCAGACCCGGCCCAGCTGACTGAACAGCTTTCATACAAAGTCTCCCTACCGTCACCTGCCCCACTCATGGTTGACTCTGTTAATGGAGGGCTGAAGACTTCTCTCTTGTATAAGTAGAATTTATTAGATATAATCAGTACTTCAAAGATAAAATACAAAACAATAAACTGAAAACTAAGCTGCTAGTTTGAAGTTTGACTCCCTGCGGGCGAGCAACACCATCACTGAAGTGCACTCGATGGCGGGGAAAAAAGGAACTGAGGCTCCATCTCAGGCACCGGCCTTCCTGAAAAAGTTTGCTGCCACTGGGTCCAAGTGCCTCCAGCATACTGCCATTAGTGTGAATGAGTGGTGGAGACTTTATGTCCATGAAGATCAACAAGTGAAGGCAGAGAGACAGCGAGAGGCGGAGAATTGAAAGACCATCGGGGTGATCACATCCTAGGTCTCACAAGAAAATTTGGTTGTGCAACCAGACAGAGAAGAGACAGAAAAGGAGAGAATAGAACAGATCCTTGCATTTAAACTATTTCTCCATAACAACTGGGACAGGGTCATATTCAACCCTGTCACAATATCCATAACCCCCCCCCCAAAAACAAAAAATATGGATAATTGTTCCTTAAAAGTTCATCAGCTCCTATTGCTTCTGCCCAACCTATCAACATAATACTCTGCTTATGACATCACAGTTATTACATGGCAACAGACTGCGGCATCACAATGGAGAATTATAATTTCAAGTAGGGAATAACCTAAAGTGGCTGATGAACTCTAAGGGATAAAGATCATTGTTGGAATTCCTTCAGTAATAAATAATGGCTAGGAAAAATATGGAAATTACGTACTTACCGTAATTGTTGATCTTCTTGGACAGTTTCCATCACTCATTCACACTGGTGGGATAGCACCAAAGGCACTAGGACCAAGCGTGAGCCAAATGTTTCAGAAGTGTCGGCACCGAGACAGAACCATACATGCATGGCACCGCCAGACAAACTCATGCCTGTGTAGGCTATCTTGGCGTCGACCCTCCAACTGCCTCAGTACCTTTTCGACCGAGGAGGTGCAGCGTAACTAATAAAAATAACTTATCCTGACTTTCTGGGCCTTACAGGACCCAGATGGCCCTTGCAAGAAGGGTCAAAGAACACTGTCTTCACAGCCTGAACCATAGGACCATGAAGATCAGGAAAGAAAATGAGTGAACCCAGGGCATGGTGGGTGGGCATGTGAATGAGTGATGGAGACTGTCCAAGAAGATCAACAATTACGGTAAGTACGTAATTTCCATATCTTCCTGGACTAAGTCTGCATCACTCATTTACACTAGTGGGAGAGTACCGAGCTAAAACCAACAACCCTGGGTAGGGTGGTAGGAGATAGGGTTCACTCAAAAAGGATGGCCAAGGACTGTCCTGCTAATAAAAAAAAGCTGTCTTGGAAAGAGCATCTAGAACTCAGTGCTTACAAGATAAGCGCTTGAGCTGTAACTCACCACTTTGCAGACGGCTGCAATGGGCACAAAATGAAACTCTGCCAGGAAGTTGCAACCACTATAGGAGAGCGGTGAGGACCCGGCCTCGAAAGAGCTGGAGGTAAAGTCTACTGGTTCAGGGTAGACCGAAAAGTGCAGATGGAAACCCCCACTACCAAGTATGACTGACCTGTGAACAACAGGTCCAGGAGCACTTGAATCACTTACTTGATGAGCAAAAGAAGGTCCAGGTGGGGTCAGCCCATCAAGGAGAATGGTTTCCATTTAGTCACTGAAACCTTCCTACTGGAAGGCCAAAGCACGACTTAGAAGCCTCCTGTGGTGGTCTAGCAGAACCAGATACTACCCACTTCATATTCCAAAAAGGAATCATCCTGCCTCTGTGTGTACAACTGTAGTAGCAGTCTCTGAACTCAGGGAAGAGAGGAAAAGTGTATAGGAGGACGTGTCCACTGCGGAAAAACCTTCTGACAGAAAAAAAACAGGGGCTGGATTTCTAAGGCAAATAGAGGCAGATGTGCGCCGAGGAGGGACGCAGCAGGACCAAGTTAGGGCTAACCCATTCGTTGAAAGTGACTGAATAGAGGCAGAAGTGAGTCAATGCGGTGAGGCACCACTCACTCCGGCCTCCCTGAAGGGAGTAGGAAAGGACTCTAGTTTGCTTGCTGAAAAACAAACATCACAACTCCATCACGCACTCAGAGAGGATAACTTTGTGAGCGACTGGAACGGAACCAGTGCGCAGGAACTGAAGGTGTGAATATTTGAGAAGCCATCTCAGAAAAAAGACCTACTTGACCTATGGTCAAGAAAGGAGCATGTCGTCTGTTAAGCTGAAGCAAGCAAGGAAGTAGGAACCTGAGTTCCAACTTGCTGGAGAGTCACTTCTGTTGCTGCGAGGCTCTGATCAAGAGAAGAAAGCCTGATAAGAAAGGGGGACCAACAGACTTGGCAGTCTCCTAGGTCTAAGAAATATCTCTGAATAAGAGAAATCTCTCTTGGAGAAAAGAGATGACCCATACCTCCGCTGGATCGGACTCCCCAGGGAGAAGTCAGGTACTCTTTACCGTAGTTTAGAGATGACCACCTCAGGGCCTGAGGCAGAACCTGACCCGATGCAAAAGGGTGGTATTGGGTAATTTCAGCTAGGCCCTGTGCTGTGACAACTTTTTTTTTTTTTACTATTAGTCTGAGCCTGACAAGGCTTTCAGGCTGCTATTTCGCAAGGATTGCCTGATACAAAAATGATGAAGATGTCATCCATCTGAGGGGTAGGAGGAGCCTAAGCGTCCATAACTGAAATCGTGACTGGACCAATAATCACACCTGAAGAGATGTTAACCACCTGTCCTGATGAAGCCACTGAAGGGGCAGTATCACAAGGGGGCTCTATACCCCTATCAAAGGAGCGGAAGAGCCTGTGCGGATCCCGACCATTGAATTAGAATGTTCCACAGAGTGTAACTGTTCTGACAACCGAAAAGAGTCTAGACACAGAAGCGTTTGGTCCACCGGTGCAGTATTAGAGTGGACCCCTTCACTGAGGAACAACCGAAAAGATCTTCCATCACGGAGTCTGGTGATAGAGAAGGCTAACCCTCCAGTCAATAAATGAGTCATCCACTGTAGCACCGAAAAGTAGGACAGGGAGAGACTCATCCAGATGCACTTCTACCCCAGAAGGACCCATAAAGGGAGACCTAGGACAGAGCCACTAGAGGCTCCGCCATTAGGAAGGGTGTAGAGTAGCTCGGCACCACTTAAGGAGCCAAGAAAGTGCTGAGCGGAATGAGGGATTCCGCTGGCAGAACAGTACAGAAGAGGTCCATCAGCGGAAACCGCTGGATGTCACAAGAGCCCATGCAGACTGCCACTCACTAAGATCTGCGGAAAAATAATCCACAGAACAGGACTTCATCCTGCGGAAAATGAAAATCACATACTTACCGTAATTATTGATCTTCTTGGACGGTCTCCATCACTCATTCACTCTAGTGGGGATAGCGCCGGAAGTGCTAGGACCAAGTGGGAGCCAAAAATTTTCAGAAGGGTCGGCGCCGAGACAGGACAACACATGTGCGGCACCGCGAGACTAGCTTGCGTCTGTGTAGGCTATCTCAGTGTCGACCCTCCAACCGCCTCAGTACCTTTTCAACCGAGGAGTTGCAGTGTAACTAATGAGAATAACTCATCCTGAGTTTCTGGGCCTGACAGGACCCAAATGGCCTTTGCAAGAAAGGTCAAAGAACAATGTCTTCATAGTCTGAACCACAGGACCACGAAGACCAGGAAAGGAAATGAGTGAACCCAGGGGATGGTGGGTGGGCATGTGAATGAGTGATGGAGACCGTCCAAAAAGATCAATAATTACGGTAATTATGTAATTTCCATATCTTCCTGGACAAAGTCTCCATCACTCACTCGCTCACACTAGTGGGAGAGTACCGAGCTAAAACCAACAACCCTGAATAGGGTGGCAGGAGATAGGGTTCACTCAGAAAGAATGGCCAAGGACTGTCCTGCTAATAAAAACAGCCGTCTTGCAAAGAGCATCCAGAACATGATGCTTACAAGATAAGCGCTCAAGTTGTAACTCACCACTCTGCAGACGACTGCGAGAGGCACAAAATGAAAGTATGCCAGGAAGCCATAACCACTGTAGGAGAGTGGTAAGAACCTGGTCTCACAGTTTGGTCTAGGACCAAAATTAATAGTGTCAAAGACATGCACTAATGTAATGTAAAGGGACCTCAGGAACTGAAAGAGTCGGAGGTAAAGTCTACTGGGTCAGGGTAGACAGGAAAGTGCAGATGGAAACCCCCACTATCAAGTATGGCTGACCTGTGAACAACAGGTCCGGGAGTACTTGAACCCCTTACTTAGTGAGCAAAGGAGGTCCAGGTGGGGTTAGCGCATCAAGGAGAATGGTCTCCACTTAGTCACTGGGACCTCCTTGATGGAAGGCCAAGCACGACTTAGAAGCCTCTTGTGGTGGTCTAGTAGAACCAGATCCTACCCACTGCATTTTCCAAAGGAATCATTCTGCCCCTGTGTGTACAACTGTAGTAGCAGTCTCTGAACTCAGGAAAGAAAGGAAAAATGTACAGAAGAACATGTCCACTGCAGAAAAAACATTCCGACAGAAAAAAACAGGGGCTGGATTTCTAAGACAAATAGAGGCAGATGTGCGTTGAGGAGGGACACAGCATGACCAAGTTAGGGCTAACCCATTTGTTGAAAGTGACTGAAAGCGGCAGTGACACAATGTGGTGAGGCACTATTCACTCTGGCCTCCCTGAAGGGAGTAGGAAAGGATTCTGGTTTGTTTGCTGAAAAACAAACATCACAACTCCATCACGCACTTGAGAGAGGATAGCTTCATGAGCAACTGGCATGGACCAGTGCACAGAAACCAAAAGTGTGAATATTTGAGAAGCTACCTCCGAAAAAAGATGTACTTGGCTTTTGGTCAAGAAGGAGTATATTGCCTGTAAAGTTAAAGCAAGCAAGGAAGTAGGAACGTGAGTTCCGACTCGGTGGAGAGTCGCTTCTGTTGCTGCAAGGCTCTGCTCAAGAGAAGAAAGTCTGATAAAAAGAAAGGGAAATTAACAGACTGGGCAGTCGCCTAGGTCTAGGAAATATCTCTGAATGAGAGAAATCTCTCTTGGAGAAAAAGATGACCCATACTGCCGCTGGATCGGACTTCTCCTAGGGGAAGAAGAAGTCAGGTACTCCTTACCGTACTCTGGAAACAAGCGCCTCAGGGGCTGAGGCAGAATCTGACTAGATCCAAAAAAAGGGGGGTATCAGGTAGTTTTGGCTAGGCCCTGTGCTGTGATAACATTTTTTTTTTTTTTTTTTTCAGTCCGAGCCTAACAAGGCTTTCAGGCTGCTATTTCGCAAGGATTGTCTTGATACAAAATGACGAAGATGTTCTCCATCTGAGTGCAGAAGGAGCCTGAGCGTCCATACTGAAATCATGACCGGACTAATAATCACAGCTGGTGAGATGTTAACCACCTGTGCCGAAAAAGCCACTGAAGGGGCAATATCACAAGGGGGCTATATACCTCTAACAAGGGAGCGGAAGAGCCTGAGCGGCTCCCAACCATTAAATTAGAATGTTCCACAGAGTATAATTGTCGTGACGACTGAAAAGGTCTAGACGCAAAATTGTATGGTCCACGGACGCAGTGTGAAATACTATGGTAGACCTCAATACTGAGGAACTACTGAAAAGATCTTCTATCACGGACTCTGAAGATAGAGAGGACATGCTCTTCAGTATATAAAATGAGTCATCCATATTACTGACAAGAAGGACAGGGAAAGGCACTTCTAGATGCACTTCTACCCCAGAAGGACCTCTAAGGGAGGTCTAGGTTAGAGCCACTAGAGACTCCACCACCAGGAAGGATGTCAAGGAGCTTGACACCATGTAGGGAGCCGAGAAAGTGCTGAACGGAAAGAGAGATTCCGCAGGCAGAACAGTACAGCAGAGTTCCATTAGCAGAAAACCGCTGGATAACACAAAATCCCACATGAACCGCCACTCACAAAGATGTGCGGAAAAATAATCCGCAGAAGAGGACTTCATTCTGCGGAAAACATCCCACCACAAATTCTGTGGAGAAGTCCGAAAGGAAAAATGTGTCACTAATTCTGCCAGACAGCACCCACTAGCACCCCTGCAGCACCAGCATCACTCGTGGCACAGGAGGGCACCAAGTAGTGCCTATGCCAACCTGGGCAATACCCGAGGGCACCTGCGGCAGAAACCGCAGGCACCCCGGCACCCATGCAGCAAAGGAACCCAAGGGTACCCCAACACCCATGATACCATGGCACCCAAGGCACGATGGTACCCATGACACCCATGGCAAGAATGTCACCCAAGGGCAGCAGTGGCACCCATGGCACCCAAGGGCACCAGTGGCACCCATGGCACCTGTAGCACCCATGGGCACTGCGGTGCCACCTGCTGCACCCATGGACACCCCTGGAGCCACCCATAGCACCTGCATGTGCCACCCGCGGGTGCCCGTGGCGCCACCCGTGGGTGCTCGGCATCACCCGTGGGTGTTCAGTGTCACCCGCGGGTGCTCGGCACTGCCTTTGGGTGCACGGTGCCAACCGTGGATGCTCAGCGACACCTAGACACCCACGGCATCACTGGTGGTGCCAACAACCAACGGCAGCAACCACAGCACCCACAGCGCCACACAGAGCGATGGCACTGACCCACGGTGCCGACGATGGTGCCAACCCACGGCGCCGACCAAGGCACCGAGACACAGCACCGACCAAGGCACCAAGACTTGGCACCGAGCCACGGCTTCGAGGCATGGCGCCGACCAAGGCACCGAGCCACGGCTCCGAGGTACAGCACCGACCAAGGCATCGAGCCACGGTGCCGAAGGAAAATGCCAATGGAAATCCTGAGAAGAAGGGGAGAAGGAAAAAGGTGGTGCCCGTGCGGCCCTCGTGGAAAAGGAGAGGGAGTGGCACGAGGGGTCGACACGATGGCGAAGGCACCAAGAGCGCACCTCGCCCATCGTGATCCAATTGACCCGGCTCCGGTCCAACGGGTCCGAGACCCGGACCCCCCGAAATCAGGAACAGAGTCAGGAAAACTGGAAAAGTCAAACCCCCTGCTCCACAGGAGTGGTCCAGAGGTGAAACTTCCCATCGGAGCTCCAACGAGAACAGAGATGGAGTTCGGAGTCCTGAATGCAGCCATCAGGAGTGGGGCCAAGGGGAACCTACCAAAGTTGGTTCAGGCCTATCGCCCCTCCCGCCGAACAATCCTCGTGCAGACGTACCAAAGGGCAACCTCAAGCGGCACCGATTCTTCATCCCCCAACAAGGAAGAAGAGTTCGAGGTTAAGTGGAGCCGGATCCCAGGAACTACTGGATTTGTGCTTCAGTGGACTGTCCTCCCCTGCCGAGCAAAGGACTGTCCATAGTCAGCCTCCCCCCATTAATTTAGGGCAGTGGACCGGACATAGCCCCTCTGCCATAAAAACTTTCAAACAAAGTCCTCCTACCATCACCGCTACCATCTAAGGACGACTCTGTTGATGGCAGGAAAGAATTTCTTTTTCTTCTTCTTCATAATCTTCTTTTCTTGTTCGTAAAATAAGAAATTACTACTTAAAATATTAAATTAAATGCTAAAAGCTGCTGTCGTATAGATGAAAACTTAAGACTCCGGAGCTAGGGACGCCGGCATCCATGCACACTCGGCGGCAGGAGAAAAGGAACTGAGGCAGGGAGGGTCAACGCCGAGATAGCCTACACAGGCGCCGAACTAGTCCTCGGTGGTGTGGTGTCACGCTGCATGCGTGGGCCCTGTCTCGGCGCCGACCCTTCTGAAAATTTTAGGCTCCCACTTGGTCCTAGTGCCTCCGGCTCTATCCCCACTAGTGTGAATGAGTGATGGAGACAGTCCAGGAAGATCATCTCGCCACAAGCTCCGCGGAGAAGAGGTCTGTAGAAGGAAAAATGCAGCACTAGTTGTGCCTGACGGTACCAACCAGCACCGCCCGTGGTACCAGCATCACACGTGGTACAGGATAGCACCAATGAGTGCCTATGCCATCCCGGGTGACACCCGAGGGCAACCGCGGTGGTACCTGCGGCACCTATGGCAGCCATGGCACGCGTGATGGCACCTGTGAGTACCCATGGCATTCATGGCACCCATGCACCCTGGCACTCATGGCACCCGTGGTGCCACCCGCAGGTGCCCGCTGCCACCTGCAACTCCCACGGCACCGCGAACCAACAGCAAAAATAAAGCACCCGTGGCATCGCGCAGCACCAACAGCACCTGCAGCGCCATAGGGCAGTGACAGCGCTGACCTAGTGCACCAACACCAACCCACAACGCTGACACCACCAGCGGCGCCAATCCACGGTGCCGACAGCAACTCACAGTGCTGACACTGAGACCAGCGGCGCTGACCCATGGCGCCGACACCAACATCAGCAGTGCCACCCATGGCACCGACACCAATTCCAGAGGCACCGCCATGGCACCACTCCACAGCACTGGGTCTGCGACGCCACCCATGGTGTCGGCCGTGGTGCCAGGCACTGAGGAGAATGCCAATGGAAAAAATCCTGAGGAGAAAGGAAAAAGAGGTGCCCGTGCCAACCCCTGCAAGGCAAGAGGGAGGGGAGTAGGTACGAGGGGTTGACGTGATGGCGAAGGCACCAGGAAGGCACCACGCACAATCTGATCCAGTTGACCCAGCCCCAGTCCAGCGGGTCAGAGGCCCCAAAATCGGGAAAACTGGCCAGGAAAACTGGACAGAAGTCAAGGCCCCTGCTCCACAGGAGCGGCCCAGAGGTGAAACTGCTCACTGTAACTCCATCGCGGACAGAGATGGAGTCCAGAGTCGAAGAACGCGGCCGTTAAGGGTGGGACCAAGAGGAACCCACCAAAGTTGGTTCAGGCCTATCGTCGCTCCTGACCGACAATGCCCATGCAGACATACCAGAGGGCAACCTCGAGCAGCATTGATTCTTCTTCCCCAACGAGGAAGAAGAGCTCGAGGTTAAGCGGAGCCGGATCCCGTAGCTGCCAGATTCGTTTTTTTGGAGGATCATCCCCCCCTGCATTGCAGGACTGTCCGTAGTCGAGACCCCCCACTTAGCAAAGGGCGTGTGGACCAGACACAGCCCCTGCCATAACAACTTTCAAATGAAGTCTTCCTACCATAACCGCTACCATCTAAGGACGACTCTGTTGATGGCAGGTGAGAATTTCTTTTTTCCTCTTCTTCATAATCTTCTTTTTCGTAGAATAAGAAAATACTACTAAAAATGTTAAAACGAATACTAAAACAGCTAAAAGCTGCTGTCATATAGACGAAAAATGGAAATTACGTACCTACTGTAATTCTTGATCATCTTGGACGAAGTCTCCACCACTCATTCACACTGATGGAAACTATGCCAGAGGCGCTAGGACCCAGCGGGAGCAGACTTTTTGCAAGAGGGCCGGCGCCAGAGATGGAGTCGCTAGGAGCGGCTTCGCAAGCCTCGGCTCGTGCGGCAATGACTATCTCGGTGTCGACCCTCCAACTGCCTCAGTACCTTTTTTTCCGAAGAGGTGCAGCGCAACTAACCTAGAAGGATAGCCTAACAAAAACTGGACATAAGATAGTCCGAAAGACCCGTATAAGAAGAGTCAACAAAGAAGTCTTCACAGCCTAAACATTGAAGGGGTGAAGAACAACAACAGAGGTAAGCTCGGGGGATGGTGGGTGGGCGTGTGAATGAGTGCTGAAGACTTTGTCCAAGAAGATCAAGAATTATGGTAGGTACGTCATTTCCATATCTTCCTGGACATAAAGTCTCCACCACTCATTCACACTGATGGGAGAGTACCAAGCTAATAATCCCCCAAGAGAGTGGCAGGAGAAACCAAGAGCTCACAAATTTAGGAAAGAAGTGCGTTAAGGATAGTCCTGCCAAACGAAAGATGTCGCCTGGCATGGACATCCAGAGCATAGTGTTTGACAAAAGTATGCATTGAGCTCCATGTAGCCGCATTGCAAATATCTGCAATGGGCACGTTGTGGATTTCCGCCAGGGATGCCACGACTGCTCTAGTAGAGTGAGCGTACACTCTGCCCTCCAGCCTAACCTGCGCCATGGAATAACAGTGGCAAAGGCATGCCACCAGCCATGCCGAAATGCATCTGATAGCGACAGGTTGACCCAGCCGGGTCTCACTGAAGGAAACAAACAGTTGTTGAGCTTTGCGAATTTCTTTTGTTCTGTCCAAATAGAAATGCAGAGCTCTTTTGACTTCTAAAGAATGAAGGATACACTCTCCTTCATTTTGGAAGTTCACAAAGTAAGTAGGTAGGACCAAAGGTTGGTTTAGTTGGAATTCTGAAACAACCTTAGGAAGAAACTTAGGATAGGTCCTAAGAACTATTTTGTCCTTCTGAAACACAGTATACGGAGGGTCTGTGACCAAGACATGTATTTCAGAGACCCTGTGGGCCGAGGTAATGGCCACCTGGAAGGCTGTTTTCCAAGTGAGAAATTTCAGCTCACAGGAAGCTAGAGGCTCGAAAGGTTTTCGAGTGAGCATGTCTAGCACAAGGTTAATGTCCCAAGCTGCGACTGGATGTTTGATAGGAGGTCTGGTATGCAGAATACCCTTAAGAAACCTCTTAACTACTGGTAACTGAGCCAGTGGTAAGGAAAGCACTGGCTCATGATAAGCTGAAATGGCACAAAGGTGAATTTTTACTGTAGAGTATTGTAGACCTGAATTTGAGAGGTCTAAAAGGTACTCTAGAACTTTATTTGGTGGGCAGGAAAAGGATTCAAAGAGGATTTTGCACACCAGAGAGAAAAACGCTTCCATTTGACCATGTAAGTTTTTCTAGTGGCTGGCCTGCGCGCAGTTAAAAGAATATCTGAAACTCTCCGACAGACTTTGAACCTGTTCACTTCTATCTCTTCAGGAGCCAAGCGTGAAGGTGATGTGACCTCAGATTGGGATGGACCACAGGCCCCTAGGTCAGAAGGTTTGTCTGAAGGGGAAGAGCTTTCGGAGGGGTTTCTGACATACTGTTGAGTAACGGAAACCATATCTGTCGAGGCCAGAAGGGAGCAATGAGGATAATTTTGTCCCCCTGGGACTCGAATTTGAGAAGTACCCTCTGAATTAGTGGAAGAGTAGGAAAGACATATAGAAGGCGTTTTGTCCACTGCAGCCTGAACACATCATGACAGAAAATGCCAGGCACTGGATTTCTGGAGCAGAAGAGAGGCAGTTTTGTGTTGAGTGAGGATGCAAAAAGGTCCATATCTGGAGTTCCCCACTCTGCGAATAGTGACTGAACTACGGTTGAGTCTAGAGACCACTCATGAGGATCTGTCTCTGTTCTGCTTAGACGGTCTGCCAGTTCGTTCTGCACTTCCAGCAGGTGGACTGCCTGAATTAGAGCCTTGTGCTCTAGGCACCATTCCCACACTCTCATCGCTTCCCTGTATAAAGGGTAAGAGTGTGCACCACCCTGCTTGTTGATGCAATACATCACTGCTTTGTAGTCTGTCTGAAGGAGAACGTTCTTAAGACAGAGAATGTCCTTCAAAGCCCGGACTGCATAAAGGACGGCTCTCATTTCTAGGACATTTATGTGAAGCTGGGACTCGTCCCGAGTCCATGTACCTTGGGTGTGGAGATTCTGACAGTGAGCTCCCCATCCCTTCAGGGACGCATCTGTCGTAACAGAAACCTGGTGATCTGGTGAGGAGCAAAGCGATACCCTGCCAGAAGATTGTCCTCTCGCGACCACCAGGTGAGTGACCTTTTCAGAGGTTCTGTCACCTTGATAAGAAAGGACTGAGGGAGAGTGGTTGAGGACCACTGAGTACTGAGCATCCATTGAAAGGTTCTCATGTGGAAGCGTGCTAGGGGTACAGTGAACACCGAAGATGCCATGAGACCCAGCATCCGTTGCATCGAGATAGCTCAAACCGAACTGTTCTCTCGGATGTATCGGGCCATCTGCAGGATATCGCACCTTCTGTCTTCTGGTAGAAATGCTTTCACACAGGAGGTGTCCTATAAAAAGGAACTTTTGGGAGAGCTGCAACTGTGATTTCTTGAGATTTAGCAAGACTCCCATGGACGTGAGAAAGTCTCAGGCCCTGGCTACGGCATCGAGACTTCCTTGCCTGGAAGGACTTGCTAGAAGCCAGTCATCAGATATGGGAACACTTGTATTATGATCTTTTTGAGATGCGCTGCGAGAATTGCACAACACTTTGTAAAAACTTGTGGCGCCAAGGATAGCCCAAAGGGCAGGACTCTGAACTGATAACGTTGGCCCAGAGCTACAAACCGTAGGTATTTGTGATGCTTTGGGTGTATAGGAATATGTTGGTAAGCGTCCTGCATGTCCAGGGAAGCTAGCCAATCGTGCTGATGAAGCAAGGGTAAGAGGGTCTCGAGCTATATCATCTTGAACTTTTCCTTGAAAAGAAACTTGTTTAACTTTCTTAGGTCCAGAATGGGGCACATGCCACCTGACTTTTTCGGGACCAGAAAGTAATGGGAGTAGAAACCTGTGTTTCGTTGATCCAGCAGAACTATTTCTACTGCCCTGTTGTTCAGACGGCCTTGTATCTCGTAGGCAAGAAGGTCTGACTGTGTTGTTGACAGCCTGGACTGAGGATGATCCGGAGGGGTTTCTGAAAGGTTGAGGGAGTGCCCCTTGCAGATTATCCGGAGGATGCATTTGTCTGATGTTATGAATCTCCACCGGTTGTAGAACTGAGTCAGACGTCCTCCCATCGCTGAGGAGGAGTCCCCCTCGGGCGGCTGAGGTGGGACCCAGGCCAGAAACTCTGAAGATGGCACTGGGCACTTTGGGTCCTTCTGCCTTCTGTTGCATTTACTTTAGAGGCTGAGGGGCTTGGTTTTTGTTGAAACCTCCCCTGCCCTTGCCCCGAAACAACTGACGGTTGTGAAACTGAGGTTTTTTAACACCCCCCCCAGAAGGGGTGGGAGCGGGTCGAGCCATTTTAATGACCAACCTAGTCTTCTGTGTGACCTCTAGAGCTTGCACCACCTGAGGGCCGAACAGATACATACTGTCAAATGGCAATGCCATGACCTGCTGTTGGGCATCACTCGTGAAGCCCGAAGTGCGTAGCCAGGAGTGACAATGGGTACAAATGCCCACTGCTGCTCGGGAAGCAGTATCGAAAGCGTCCATAGCTGCTTTAACCTGCTGGTTGTTGGACTCGATACCTCTTGTTATGGTCTGAAGTAGCTCTGAACTAGTGTCTGACTCAGGCAGAGCTTCTACCATCTGTTTGAGTGAATGCCGAAGAACATACTCATATTGAGAAAAGTAGCCCAGGTAGCTGGCAATACACATACCCAGGGTGGAGGCAGCAAAGACTCTCTTACCTAAGGTGTCAATCTTGCGAGATTCTTTGTTTATAGACTGGGCTGTAGATGCCTGAGGAAGAAATGGAAATTACGTATCTGTCATAATTCTTGATCTTCTTGGACTGACCAGAAGGACAGGGAGAGACTCATCTAGATGCCTTTCTACCACAGAAGGACCCCAAAAAGAGGTCTAGGTTAGAGCCACTAGAGACTCCGCCAACAGGAAGGGTGTCGAGGAGCTTGGCACCACGTAGGGGGGCTGAGAAAGTGCTGAGCGGAATGAGAGATTCCGCTGACAGAACAGAACAGAAGAGTCCCATCAGCGGAAAACCGCTGGATGATGAGACCCGATGCAGACCGCCACCCACTAAAATGTGTGGAAAATAATCCGCAGAATAGGACTTCAATCCACGGAAACATCCCACCACAAGTTCTGCGGAAGAGAGGTCTGCAAACGGAGATCTTTCCCTAGTTCTGTCAGACAGCACCAACTGGCACCCCTGCGGCACCAGCGTCACTCGTCGCACAGGAGGGCACCAAGCAGTACTTATGCCAACCTGGGAGACACCAGAGGGCACCCACAGCGGAACCCGCAGGTATCCTCAGCAGCAATGGCAGCAAGGGCACTCCAAGCGACGCCTACGGCACCCATGGTACCATGGCACCCAAGAAACCCATGGCACCCATGGTACCATGGCGACCAAGAAACCATGGCACCCATGGTACCATGGCACCCAGAAACCATGGCACCCACGAGCACTCATGGCACCCACCCGCGGGCGTGCGCTGGCGCCACCACAGTGCCACCCGCGGGTGCCCGTGCCACCCGCAGCACCCGCGGGTGCCCGCGGGCATCTGTGGCATCGTGAGACACCCACGGCACCACTTGCGGCGCCAGCAATGAAGGCAACAATGACAGCACCCACAGCGCCGAGCGCGGCACCGAGCACGGTGCCGAGAGCAGAGCCACGGCGCTGGCCCAAACACCAGTGGTGCCGCCTATGGCACCAATGCCAAACCAGTGGCACGGCACTGGACCTGAGGAGCCACCAAGGTGTCGGGCACAGCACCAGGAAAAACACAGTGGAAAAGCCAATGGAAAAGATGGAGAAAGGTGGTGCCCGTGCCAGCCCCAGCATGGAAAAGGAAGAGGGGGGTAGGCACGAGGGGCTGACACGATGGCGAAGGCACCAAGAGGGCACCGTGCTCATTCTGATCCAATTGACCCGGCTCTGGTCCAACGGCTCTCAGGCCTGGAGGCCCCAAAACCAGGAACACAACCAGGAAAAAAGGAAAGCCAAACCCCCTGCTCCACAGGAGCAGCCCAGAGGTGAAACTGCTCACTGGAACTCCAACGAGGACAGAGATGGAGTCCGGAGTCGAGTATGCAGCAGTTAGGAGCGGGGCCAAGGGGAACCCACGAAAGTCGGTTCAGGCCTATCGCCCCTACCAACGAACAATCCTCGTGCAGACATACCAACGGGCAACCTCGAGAGGCACCGATTCTTCTTCCCCAAACGAAGAAGAAGAGCTCGAGGATAAGTGGAGCTGGATCCCCGGAACCACCAGATTCGTGCTTTGGTGGACTGTCCTCCCCCCGAGCACAGGACTGTCCGTAGTCAGACCCTCCCCCGTTACTTAAGGGTGGCGGACCAGGCACAGCCCCTCTGCCATAACAACTTTCAAACGAAGTCTTCCTACCATCACCGCTACCGTCTAAGGACGACTCCGTTGATGGCAGGAAAGAATTTCTTTTTCTTCATAATCTTCTTGTTCGTAAAATAAAAAATTACTACTAAATAATTAAATTAAAACGTTTAAATTAAACACTAAAAGCTGCTGTCGTATAGACGAAAACTTTGACGCCGGCAGATGAGCGACGTCGACATCCAAGCGCACTCGATGGCAGGAGAAAAGGAACCGAGGCGGTTGGAGGGTCGACGCCAAGATAGCCTACACAGGCGCGAGTCAGTCTCGTGGTGCCGTGCATGCGTGGTCCTACCTCGGCGCCGGACCTTCAGAAAATTTTTGGCTCCCGCTTGATCCTAGCGCCTCCGGCGCTATCCCACTAGTGTGAATGAGTGATGGAGACTTAGTCCAGGAAGATCTTACCGTAACAGTAGATCTTCGAGACGAGCTCTTGCAGCAGGCTATTACAGTCAGGACTATGCCGCAGGCACTAGGACCTTCCGTGAAAACTTCTGCCAGCAATACCCAGCGGGACCGCCCCGACGCCGCCCCGCCCACATCGGTCAGGGTACAAGAGGGGGCGGACCCAGCTCCACCTCAGTTCTCCCGCCAGAACCAGCAGAAGGCCTGATAAGAAGGAGGCGGCTTACCATGAGAGAGATGGAGAAAAAGAAATGAATCTGCACACCTTGAGGGGAAGGCGGAGGCATTGTTGCCAAGAGCTCCTCTCGAAGATCTACTGTTACGGTAAGTTCCTACGTAACTGTACTATCTTACTTCGAGTGGGAGCTCTTGCAGCAGGCTATTACAGTCAGGACTGAGTCCCAAGCAGTCCCACAGCAAGGAGGTGCAATATACTGACTCCAGAGGCCTTAGGACAAAAGCCCTTGTAAAACAGCTAGGCCGAAGCCAGCTCAGCGTCTGGAGACGATATCCAAGCTGTAATGCTTGATAAAAGTATGCACCGAGTTCCAGGTTGAGGCCACACAAATGTCCTGTATAGCGATATTTCGCAGGGCGGCAAAAGAAGCTGACACTCCTCTGGTGGAGTAACCCCTAACCGGGCCCAGCAGGGGTTTATTGTGATGCTCGTAGCAGAACGAGACACAGCGAACTATTCATTTAGAGATAGTTTGCCTGGACACCGGTTGACCCAAGCAATGTGGTGCAAAGGCCACAAATAGCTGCTCCGATTTACGGTGCTGAACCGTCCTTTTGAGGTAATACCTCAGAGTCCTGTGGACATCCAATATGTGGAGGAGAGCCTCCCCTCTATTGGAAGGGGAAGGAAAATAAACAGGAAGATCAACCGACTGGTTGAGGGTCAATTCTGAGACCACTTTCGGAAGAAACTTAGGATTTGTTCTGAGGGAAACCCTTTCCCTATGGAAAACCAAATAGGGCTCTTTACACATCAGAGCCTGAAGCTCGGAAACCCTTCGAGCTGAAGTAACAGCAACCAAAAAGCAAACCTTCCAAGAAAGGTAACGCAGCTCACAATCCGCTGCTGGCTCAAAAGGAGGGAGGGTGAGTTTCTACAACACAAAAAGGAGGTCCCAGGGTGGGACAGGGTCCCGAATGGGAGGTCTCATGTGTAGAATTCCCCGAAAAAAGGTGCGGGCCACCTTCAATTGTGCTAATGCTCTCTCTCCCATGACAGCATGGTAGGCGGAGATTGCCCACATGTGCACCTTGACAGAGGAGTAACTTAGGCCCTTCTCGTACAAGGAGAGGAGATACTGTAAAGTTGAGTTCACAGGGCAGGTGATGGGATCCAAATGTTGCGGCAATGTCCAAAGACGGAAACGCTTCCACTTCATAGCATAGGCGGAGCGAGTAGAGGGCTTTCTTGCTGACACTAAGACCGCCGCCACTTCCGGGGAAACCCCGTATCTGTTTTGAGCTATGTCAGAAGGAGCCAAGCATGCAGGTGCAAGGATCGAAGATCCGGATGGACCAGAGACCCTTGGTCCTGGGTCAGTAACTGCAAGCATATGGGCAGCGGAACTGGAGGTTCCATGGATAACTGCTGCAGAAGTGGGAACCAAATCTGTCGAGGCCATTTGGGGGCCACTAGGATCATCTGGGCCCCTTCTGCCTGTAACTGAGCAGTACCCCCTGGATGAGAGGGAAGGGTGGAAAGGCATAGAGAAACCTCCCTGCCCAGCAAAGGGATAACGTGTCTGGCCAAAAAACTCCAGGCGCGTGCTCTCGCAAGCAAAACGTTAGCAGTTTGGCATTGCGTGGTGATGCAAAGAGGTCCAGCTCTGGAATACTCCACCTGTCGAAGAGCTGGTCCGCTGCAGATTGTAGCAGCTCCCACTCATGTGCTCTGGCATGCGACCTGCTGAGGCTGTCGGCCAGATCATTTAGGATGCCTGGAACGTGCATCACGGACAGTAGAATGCTCACTCCAGTGCCCAGTACCAGACTCTCATCGCCTCCCTGCAAAGAGGATATGAATGAGTGCCTCCTTGCTTGTTAATGTAAAAGATGACCGCCATGTTGTCTGTCTGAATTAGAAGAGAGCCAGGTACCAGATCCTCTCGAAAAGTCTGGAGGGCGTAGAGGACCACCCGCATTTCCAGAACATTGATGTGGAGGGACTGCTCCTCGGGTGACCAAACCCCCTGCGTTCGATGTGCACCCAGGTGCGCCCCCCACCCCAGGTCCGATGCGTCTGTTGTCAGAGTCTGACCTGGTGGCTCTGGACGAAAGCTGACCCCTTTCTCCAGATTGCTGGGGTCCATCCACCAAAGCAACGTTCTCCTGACTGGCTCCAAGATCCTGACCAGAGAGTCTAGGTCGTCGTAGCTTTGGTCCCACTGCACCCTGAGCATCCACTGTGGGACTCTCATGTGGAGGCGGGCCAAGGGAGTAACTGGAATGGCCGCCGCCATATGTCCCAGTAAACTGAGGAAGTTCCTTGCCAGAACTCGAGACGCTATAGAGGTCTGTTCTGCCAACTCTCACAAGCAAACACCCCTGTCTTGTGGGAGAAAAGCCATGCCCTGGATAGAATCCAGGATCACTCCTATGAAGGCGAGCTTCTGACTGGGCTCCGGGGATGATTTTTGTAAGTTCAGGGTGATCCCCAGCTCTCGCAATAGGGTATAAGTGTCTTTGAGAGCGCGTAAGAGGCTGTCTCTTGACGGGGCCGTAAGTAGCCAATCGTCGATGTAGGGAAACACATAGTGTCCCATCCGCCTTACAGCCGCAGCCACCACTGCTAGGCATTTTGTGAAGACTCGTGGAGCGGAAGAGAGGCCGAATGGAAGCACTCGAAACTGAAAATGCTCCCCTTGGAAGTGGAACCTCAGAAACTTCCTGTGGGGAGGATAGACTCCTATACGCATGTATGCATCATGCATGTCGAGAGAACAGAGCCAGTCCCCTTGGTGCAGCAAGGGGAGGAGTCCTTGAAGAGTCACCATTCTGAACCTTTTGTACTCGATAAAGAGGTTTAGAGGACTGAGATCCAGAATGGGACGAAGGTCCCCAGTCTTTTTTGGGACCAGAAAAAAGTGGGAGTAGAACCCCCGACCCCGCTGCTCCAAGGAGACCCTCTCTATTGCTCTCTTCTGCAGGAGAGTCTTAATTTCTCCTTCGATTAGTGGGATGTGAGAAGGAGGATAGTGGGAGAGCTTTGACGGAGTATGCGCAGGAAACTCTGTGAACTCTAGTGTGTGTCCTCTCCGTACAATATCCAAGACCCACTGGTGTGCGGTAATAGACTTCCACCCTTTAAAATGAAGGGAGAAGCGGCCCCCAACCGTCTCCCCTGGAACTTCGGGCGGAAGGGAGGGCGGAAGGGAGTCATTGGGAAGAGCCGGGAGTTGGGAAAGAGGTCTGGGAGGACTTGGGCCCACGGGCGGGAGGTCCACCAGACTGCTGGTTTCCGGATCTCCTGCTGAAGCCACCTCTCTGCACTTGTTGGTTGCCACAGGCTGAACCTTGATTGCCTGAGGGCTTACAAAAAGGCCGTCTATGGTGCTGACATCACTGGTCACCATGGTACATCTGGCGGACTGACCAGATCGACTTCCCCGACTCCTGGAGGCGGGAGATCAAAGCCTCCATCTCCTGCCAAAACAACACGGTACCCTGGAAGGGCAAATCCTGGATACCGGCCTGCAGATCCTGGTGAAAGCCCGAGACTCTCAACCAGGCATGGCACCGGAGGCACACCCCAGAGGCGGGTGCCCTGGCTGCCGTGTCTGTAGTGCCATACGAGGCTCTCAGGACGTGGGAGCCTACGTCTGAGCCCGACTGCAGAAGGGCGGGGAGCTCTGTCTTTTTGTCAGAGTCTGGCATGGCCTGTGTCAGCTCGAGTCCCCTTTCCCATAGCGCATTCTGATACTGTACCACATGCATTAGGAAATTAAGGGAGCGGATGGAACAGGTGGAGGCCGCAGAAACTTTTTTGCCCACCTGGTCCAGGTATCGGGACACCGGGTTGGGAGGCTGTAATCTGAGGTGCTTCGGTTGCCGAGATTTGTCATGGGCAGCCGTGATCACTGACGAGTCGGCCTGAGGGTGTTCCGCCAGGAAGGGTTCTGCCCTCGGGGCCTTATACAGCCTATCCGACATCTTAGGGACTGCCGGGATCGAGGCTGGATGCATCCAGGTGGTCCTAGTAAGATCCTGGAAAGTATCCACCAAAGGAGGAATAACCAGAGGCTTTGGCTCCTTTTGCCTCAGGTACTTGGCCAATCTCCGGCGTTTCGGATCCAGGTCCTCCGTGTCCCACTCGTTGGAAGCCTGGATGTGCCTCATGATGTCCATAAAAGTAGGATCATCTGGAGGCGAGCGAGGCTGGTCCTTCTCTCCCGGGGAGTGCTTAAGGCTGAGAGACGATGAAGAGGTCGACGATGAAGAGGAGGATCGACTATCCGATTTGGAATAATCTGACCCCGTCCTACGACCATGCCTTCGCTGACGTCAGTAACTAGGGGACCGACATCGGTCCGAAGACTGACTCCGGTCCCTGGACCGGCGACAGAGCAATGACCAACGTCGGTCAGAGGACCGACGTCTCGAGCATTCCCCGCCTAGTGCGAGAAGGCTCCTGAGCGTGATTTAGACCAACGCCGCCACTAGAAATCCTTGAGCGACGCCGGTGGTCCTCGGACCTGGAGCGGGAACGAGCCCTGGAGGGGGGTGAAGGCTGGCGCTCCGGTGACTTCCGCATGGAAGACTCACCCCCCGGCTGTGGTTCTCCTGCAGGGTCTGGTACCGGTGTCTGGGCCGGCGACGGGAAGGACCGCTTGTGGACCTGCCCCCACCAAAAGGAGAAGAGATCCTTGAGCTCGTCCTTGGTGAAAATTTCAGCCGCTCATTTCAGAAATGAAGTCTCCGGAACATCGGGACGCGAAGGACAGCTCTCCTGAGGCCCAGGGGAGGAGGACTGGGTGACGGGACGCCGGTATCTCCACGACTGACCTGCGGTCCTTCTGCTTCTTCGACCGGCGCCAGTGTGGGGACCGACGATTTGAGTGGACGCAGGGGGCGCCGGAGAGTCATTGGTCTCCTCGAGGAGCACTTTAGCAGGCGGGCGCCGGTGTTTAGCAGGTGGGGTCAAGCAGGCGCCTAGGGACTTGGCGATGACTCCTTAGCGGAGTCGCTTCGCTTGGCCGGCTTCTCCTCCGACGGGCCGGCCTTGGCTTGTGGAGTCTTCGGAGGTTCTCCAGACCCTGAAGGACGGGGGGCAGAAAACGCACCGCTAATGGCCGTCCTTAGCAGGGATCTGCCGCCCGCAGTCGCACTTATTTAAGTGTTCAGGTGACGCCGACGGCCGGGAAGACATTGAACCCGGCCGGGTACGAAGAGGGCTGATGTCGGTACTGGGAAGCGGCAGGAGCGAGGAAAACAGCGCTCCAATGCGGGAAAAAATGATAAGATCAGCGCCGCCGGCACCGGAGAACGTAAAAATGTTTAAAAGAGGCAGGAATCTTGCTAGAAGTTGTTCTTTTTTCGCTGAATCGCAGACAGAAGAAAAGTACTGCTTCAATGCATGGTATTGCCAGAAAGAACTGAGGTGGAGCTGGTCCGCCTTCTCTTGCACCCTGACCGCACGCCGGGTGGGGTCAAGGCTGAAGGGTCCTCGCTGGTATTGGCAGAAGCCACCGAAGGTCCTAGTGCCTGCGGCATAGTCCTGACTGTAATAGCCTGCTGCAAGAGCTCCCACTCGAAGTAAGATCTACCGGTAACTGAGCCACAGATAAGGAAAGTAATGGCTCATGATAGGCTGAAATGGCACAAAGGCGAACTTTGATTGTAGAGAATTGAAGACCTGAATTTGAGAGGTCTAAGAGGTACTCTAAAACTTTGTTGGGTGGGCAGGAAAAGGGATTCAAAGAGGATCCTGCACACCAGAGGGAAAAGCTATTCCCATTTTGCAATGTAAGTCTTTCTGGCTGCTGGCTTTCGTGCAGCCAAAAGAATGTCAGAAACTCTCCAAGAGGCATTGAACCTATTCACCTCTATCTCCTCAGGAGCCAAGCGTGAAGATGAAGCAACCTCAGATTGGGATGGACCACAGGACCCTAGGTCAGAAGGTTCGTCTGAAGGGGAAGCGCCTTCGGAGGGGTTTCTGCCATACTGTTGAGTAATGGAAACCATATCTGTCGAGGCCAGAAGAGAGCAATGAGAATCAACTTGTGTCCCTGAGACTCGAATTTGAGGAGTACCCTCTGGATTAGGGGAAGAGGAGGAAAGGTGTATAGAAAGCGTTTTGTCCACTGCAGCCTGAATGCATCCTGACAGAAAATGCCACGCCCTGGATTTCTGGAGCAGAAAAGAGGCAGTTTTAGTGTTGAGTGGGAATGCAAAAAGGTCCAAGTCTGGAGTTCCCCACTCTGCGAATAGTGACTGAACTACGGTTGAGTCAAGAGACCACTCGTGAGGGTCTGCCTCTGTTCTGCTGAGACAGTCTGCCAGTTCGTTCTGTATTCGAAACAGGTAGACAACCTGAATAAGAGCCTTGTGATCTAGGCACCATTCCCACACTCTCATTACTTCCCTGCACAAGGGATAAGAGTGTGCGCCGCCCTGCTTGTTGATGTAATACATCACTGCCTTGTTGTCCATCTGAAGGAGAATGTTCTTGTGACAAAGAATGTCCTTCAAGGCCCGGACTGCATAGAGGATGGCTCTCATTTCCAGGATGTTTATGTGAAGCTGGGCTTCGACCTGAGTCCACGTATCCTGAGTGTGGAGAGATCCTGACAGTGAGCTCCCCATCCCGACAGGGATGCGTCTGTGGTGATAGAAATCTGATGATCCAGAGGAGCAAAGGAGTATACTTCCAGAAGATTGTCCTCTTTCGACCACCAGGTGAGTGACCTCCTGAGAGGTTCTGTCATCTTGATGAGAAAGGACTGAACATGAGTAGTCGGGGACCACTTGAGTACTGAGCATCCATTGAGACATTCTCATGTGGAGATGTGCTAGGGGCACTGTGAACACTGAGGATGCCATGAGGCCTATCATCCATTGCATCGAGATAGTTGGAACTGAGCTGTTTTCTCTGATGTGTCGGGCCATCTGTAGGATATTGCTCCTGTCCTCTGGAAGAAAGGCTTTCACACAAGTGGTATCCAGAAGGGTTCCTATAAACAGGAGGTTCTGGTAGGGCTGTCGCTGAGATTTCTTGAGATTTAGCAGGACTCCCACAGATGTGAGAAAATCCGAAGCTGTAGCTATGGCATCGAGAGTCTGTTGTCTGGACGGAGTTGCTAAAAGCCAATCGTCCAGATAAGGGAACACTGGGATTCTGATTTTTCTGAGATGCGCTCCGAGAATTGCACAACACTTTGTAAAAACTTGTGACGCCGAGGATAGCACAAAGGGCAAGACTCTGAACTGATAATGTTGGCCCAAAGCCACAAATCTTTGGTATCTGTGATGTTTTGGGTGAATAGGAATGTGCTGGTAAGCATCCTGCATATCCAGGGAAGCTAGCCAATCGTGTTGATGAAACAAGGGCAACAGGGTTCTCAGTGACATCATTTTGAACTTTTCCTTGGGAAGAAATCTATTCAGTTTTCTGAGGTCCAAAATGGGGCACATGCCCCCAGTTTTCTTTGGAACAAGAAAGTAGTGGGAGTAGAACCCTGTGTTCCATTGATCCAACTGAACTATTTCTACTGCCCTGTTGTTCAGAAGGCCTTGTATCTCGGAAGCGAGAAGTTCTGACTGAACTGTTGACAGTCTGGGCTGTCGTTTGTGGGGAAGATCTGGAAGGGTCTCAAAGACTGAGAGAATATCCCTCGCGGATTATCCGGAGGACCCATTTGTCTGATGTTATAGATTTCCACTGGTTGTAGAATTGAGTCAGACAACCTCCCACCGCTAAGAAGTCCCCCTAGGGGCAGCTGAGGTGGGACTTGGGCCAGAAACTCAGAAGGCAGCACTGGACGCTTTGGGTCCTTGCACTTTCTGTTGCATTTTCTTTTGAGGCTGAGGGGCCTGATTTGTATTAAAACCTCCCCTGCCTTTGCCTCGAAAGGACTGATGGTTATGAAACTGGCGTTTGTTAATACCACCCCCCCCCCCGGGAAGGGGAGGGAGGTGGTCGAGCCAATTTAATGGCTGACCTAGTCTTTTGTGTGGCCTCTAGAGTTTGTTCTACTTGAAGACCGAAGAGATACACACCATCGAAGGGTAACGCCATGTCCTGTTGCTGGGCATCATTCGTGAAACCTGAAGTGCGTAGCCAAGAGTGGCAGCGAGTACAGATGCCTGCCGCTGCCGCCCGTGAAGCAGTATCGAAAGCGTCCACAGCTGCTTTAACCTGCTGGTTGTTGGAGTCGATACCCTGGTTATGGTATGAAGTAGCTCCGAATTAGTGTCCGACTCCGGCAGAGCTTCTACCATTTGTTTGAGTGAATGCCAAAGAAATGAAAATTACGTACCTACCGTAATTCTTGATCTTCTTGGACGAGTCTCCACCACTCATTCACACTAGTGGGATTAGCGCCGGAGGCACTAGGACCCATCGGGAGCAAACTTTTTGCTGGAGGGTCGGCGCCAGAGATGGCGCCACAGGTATGGCGCCAGAGCAGCGGCTCGAGTGGCAATGACCATCTCATGGACGACCCTCCAACCGCCCAGTACCTTTTTCCAAGGAGGTGCAGCGCAACTAACGAAAGAGTAAATCTAATCTAAAAACGGACATAAGATAGTCCGCACGACCCGCAAGAAGGGTCAGCAAAGAAGTCCTCACGGCCTAAAGATTTGAGGGAGGAAGACCAACACAGCGTGAGCCTGGGGATGGAGAGGATAGATCGAGTGGTGGAGACTCACCAAGAAGATCTGGAATTACGGTAGGTACTGCACTTTCATATCTTCCTGGACATAAGTCTCCACCACTCATTCACACTAGTGGAGAGTACTAAGCTGATAATCCCCAAAAGGCGGTGCAGGAGAGCCAGAGCTCACGCCTAAGATAGAAGACATTAATGATAGTTCTGCCGAATGCAGAATGTCGCCTGGCATGAACATCCAGTGCATAATGCTTAACTAAGGTATGCACTGAGCTCCAGGTGGCGAGGCAGATATCCGCACTGGAACATTGCAATCTCCGCTAAAGATGCCGTGACCATCTTAGTAGAGTGAGCGACACTCTACCCTCCAATTTAACTTGAGCCATGGAGTAGCAATGTCGAAGGCATGCCATCAACCATGATGAGATGCATCTAATAGCGACGGGTTGACCCAGCCGGTGTCACTGAAAGAAACAAAACAGTTGCTGAGTCTTCATGAAAATTCTTGGTTCTATCTAACTAGAACCGCAAGGCTCTTAACATCCAAGGAATGAAGAGATCGCTTCCTTCATTTTGGAAATTAGCAAAGTAAGAGGGAAGTACCAGAGGTTGGTTTAGATGGAATTCTGACACAACCTTGGGAAGAAATTTAGGATGAGTACAGAGAACTACCTTTGTCTTTATGGAATACAGTATACTTGAGGGTCCGGCCACCAAGGCATGAATCTCCGAGACCCTGTGTGGCTGAGGTAATGGCCACCAGGAAGGCAGTCTTCCAGGTAAGAAATTTTAGCTCACAGGTAGCTAAGGGCTCAAAGGCTTCCGAGTGAGCATGTCCAGCACCAGGTTAATGTCCCAGGTTGCAACCTGACGCTAACAGGGGTCTGGTATGAAGAACTCTTAAGAAATCTTCATCATAGGAAGCTGAGCCAGAGTCAAGGAAGAAACCGCTCATGGAACGCTGAGATGGCACTAAGGTGAACTTTAACTGTGGAGTACTGGAGACCTGAGTTTGATAGGTCCAAAAGATACCCAGAACCTTGTCAGGAGGACAGGAAAAGGATTTCAAGAGGACTTGCACACTCAGAGAGAAAGCGCTTCCATTTGAAGCGTGACGTTGGTGGCTGGCTTCATGCAGCCAGAAGGATGTCCGAGACTCCACGAGGGATCGCTAATCGATTCACTTCTACCCTCTTCAGGAGCCAAGCATGAAGGTGAAGTGATTTCAGGTTGGGATGGACCAACCGAACCCTGAGTCAAGGTTGATTTGCAAGGAAGTGGTTCGAGAGGCTGCCAACATACTGTTGAGCAGAGGAAACTATAGTTGCCGAGGCCAGGAGGGAGCAATGAGAATCATTTTGGTCCCCTGAGACTCGAACTTGAGGAGAACTCTGGATTAGAGGGATTGGTGGAAAGGCGTAAAGAAAACGCTTTGTCCACCTGCAGCTCTGAACGCATCCTGACAGAAAATGCCAGGCCCTGGATTTCTGGAGCAGAAGAGAGGCAGTTTTGCGTTGAGTGGGGATGCAAAGGTCCAGGTCTGGAGTCCCCCACTCTTTGAATAGTGACCGAGCTATGGCTGGATCGAGAGACCACTTGTGAGGGTCTGCCTGCTTTGCTGAGGGATCTGCTAGATCGTTTTGTATACCTGGCAGATAAACCGCCTGAATCAGAGACTTGTGCTCAAGCACCACTCCCACACCCTCATTGCTTCCCTGCAAAGGGGTAAGAATGAGCACCGCTGTTTGTTGATGTAATACATCACAGCTTTGTTGTCCGCTTGAAGGAGAATGTTCTTGTGACAAAGGATATCCTTCAGAGCTCGGACGCTCAGAGGACCGCCTCTCATCTCCAGGACATTTATGGGAGAAGAGTTTTAACTGAGTCCATACACCTTGATGTGGAGGGAGCGACAGTGAGCTCCCATCCCATTAGCGACGCGCCTGTGGTGATGGAGGTCTGATGATCCGGGGAGCAAGGGGAACCTTCCAGGAGATTGTTTCTTTGAGTCCACCAGGTGAGAGACCTTCAAGGCCTGCCACCTGATGGGATAAGACTGGGGTGAGAGGTCGGAGACCACTGAGTGGAGAGCATCCATTGCGGTTCTCATGTGCAACCGGCCAGGGGTACAGTGAACACCGAGGACGCCATGGAGACCCAACATGCATTGCAGCGAGAGAGCTGTAACCGATTGGTTCTCCTCGATAACGGCCATCCGAAGGATGTCGAGTCTTCTGTCCTCTGGAAGGAAAGCCTTCATGGGAAGAGTGCCCAGAAGCTGCCCCTATGAAAGGAGCCTCTGGTGGGCTGCAGTTGTGATTTTTCAAATTCAGCAGAATTCTATGGACGTAAGAAGACGAGAAGTCGTTTACACGGCTTCCAAAGTCCCTTGGCTGGAAGGGTTTGCAGAAGCCAATCGTCTGTAGGGAAACACTGAGTCCCGATCTTCCTGAGATCGCCAAGAGAACTGCACAACACTTTGTGAAGACTGCTGGCGCCGAGGATAGCCCAAGGGCAGGATTCTGAACTGATAATGCTGACCCAGAGCTACAAACCTGAGGAACCTATGTGGTCGGGTGGATGGGGATATGCTGGTAAGCGCCCTGCATATCCAGGAGGCCACTAGTCGTGTTGATGCAGCAAGGGTAACAGGGTACTAGGGAAATTATTTTGAATTTCCCTGGGGAGAAATTTGTTTGACTTTCTGAGGTCTAGAATGGGGCGATTCCCCCAGACTTCTTTGGAACCAGGAAGTAATGGGAGAACCTGTGCTCCGTGAGATGTGGGGGCACCAGTTCATTGTCTGTTGCTTGGAGGCCCTGGATCTCGGCGGTGAGGAGGGTTGATTGAGAGGCCGACAACCTGGTTGTCGCTCGGGGAGGACAATTCGGGGTTTCAAAAATTGAGAGAATAACCCTCGCGAATTATCGAAGGACCCATTGTCCGAGTTATGGACTCCACTGGTTGTAGAAGTACATCAAACCCACCCCCACTGAGGAGAAAGTTCCACCTCGGCAATGTGATGAACTGGGCCAGCAATTCATAGGTGGCGCTAGCTTTAGGCCCTCGCGCTTTCTGCTGCGCTTTTTGAGATTGGGCAGGCTGGCTTGCGGAAGCTTCCCTGCCTCTGCCTCAAAGGACTGACGACTATGAAACTGACGCTGTTCACATGCCCCGAGAGGGAGTAGGCGGAGGTCTGGCCAACTTAATGGCCGACTCTAGTCTTCTGAGTGGCCTCTAAGGCTTGTTCCACCTGAGGCCAAAAAGAAAAGAGCCATCAAAGGGCAGCGCCATTACCTGCTGCTGAGCATCATTCGTGAAGCCAGAAGCACGCAGCCAGGAATGGCGCCGAGTACAAACACTCATGCTGAGCGAGAAGCAGTGTCGAAGTGTCCATAGCGGCTTGACCTGTTGGTTATTGACCCAATACCTCTAGTAACGGCCAGAAGAAGCTCTGACTTGAGTCCGAATCCGGAAGAGCTTCAACCATTCTTTTCAAAGAGTGCCACAGGATATACTCATACTGAGAAAAATAGCCTTGATAACTGGCAACACGACACCAGAGTGGAGGCAGCAAAGACTCTTTACCTAATGTATCAATCTTTACGAGACTCTTTGTTAATAGGTCGAGCTGTAGTTTGAGGAAGAACGACTTATCATTCTCTGCCAGGACTACAATAGGATCCGCAAAGGCTTGGGATGCCAAAATGGGACTATTCTTGGGAGCTGAATACTTTATCAATGGATTTAGCCACTGAGGGAATAAGAGCAGGATTATTCCATACCATTTGAGACAGCTGCCTCAAGGAAGGCTGGATCGAGGGGTCAAACCTGGGATCTCCTCAAGCATGAAGGTACTGGAGTCTTAATATCTTCCCAGGATCGATGCCTGTAGTCTGGAGAGAAAGAGTGATCTCAGGTTCTTCAACAGAGACTTAAAGGACAGGTCCTCACCACAGGCTCTGTAGCAAAGAAGATCCAGCTTCTCCACTTCATCACCCAACCGAAGGTCTGGGTCAGGCTCAACATCATCTCCTGATGGTCCAGAAAGGACCGATTGGACAGGAAAGGGAGTGAAATTAGAGAGGAGGAAATAGCAGAGAAACAAGGAGAGTCCTCGAAGTCCCCCGCGCCGAGAAGGCAAAATGGTTGAAAAACGGCACCGCAGAGGGCACGGGCGTCAAGAGGCACGCTGCATCATAAGCGGCGCCGGCCGACCAAGCGGGCGCCACCAATGGCGCCACCAACCAAATGATGCTGCAGAGACGCACCGTCAACCAAGCGGCGCCGTTAGACCCAACGCACAAGAGGCGGCGCTGTTGCCGAGCGGCACCGAAAACGCACCGACAAGCCAACAGACTCGCAGAAGGCGCCGGAAACGCCTAATCCTGGAAAAGCTAGAGAAGGAAAACAGGAGATAAGGGCATCGGTGGGCCCCCTCGCCCGCAGCCATGTGAAGGGGAAACACTTGCTGCCGGAGTCACCGCACCGAGAAGGCGCCATGCGACTGGAAGGTCCAACTGCCCTACCCGATCACTGAGGAGCCCGGGGCCCGTGGCAACCGAGCCAGGCAGGAGAACCAACCTCCGAGCCCATCGCCTCCATAAGAGCGCCCACTGATGAAACTGCTCATCTGGAGCCCTACCACAGGTGGGAGGGCTCGATGTCGAGGATGGTCACCAGCAGTTGGCGACTCGAAGAAGGAGAACGCAACTAGCTAGGATAACCGACTGTCGACGCCGCAGACATACCAGAGGGCGACCTCGAGTGATGCCTTTCTTTGACCTGTGGGCAAGAAGAGCTCGAGGCCGAACGGTGCCAGAATGCGACCGCTTATTTTTATGCCGACGGGGACCGCCATCCCCCGGCATCGGACTGACCGCTGTCGGAACCCCGCTGAGGAGAAGGAGGCTGACCGGACCCAGCCCGCTGACTGAACAGCTTTCTATGAAGTCTCCCTACCGCCACCCGACCTGCTCATGGTCGACTCCGCCCAGTAGGCCGAGACTTCTTCAAGTGTTAATTTTAAAATATTAGAAAATAGAATAAAATTGCCGATACTACTATCGAGATAATGTTACAAAAAATAAACTGAAAACTACGCGCTTAGTTTGAAGTTTGACTCGACAGGCGTGAGCGACGTCACACTGAAGCGCACTTGACGGCGGGGAAAAAGGAACTGAGGCGGTTGGAGGTCGCCACCGAGATGGTCATTGCCGCCGAGCCGCTGCTCACAAGCGCCATGCCCTCGCGCGCCATCTCTCGGCCACCCTCCAGCAAAAGTTTGCTCCCGATGGGTCCTAGTGCCTCCGGCGCTAATCCCACTAGTGTGAATGAGTGGTGGAGACTTATGTCCAGGAAGATCATACTCATATTGAGAAAAATAGCCCTGGTAGCTGGCAATACGCATACCCAGGGAAGGGGCAGCAAAGACTCTCTTACCTAAGGTGTCTATCTTGCGAGATTCTTTGTTTATAGGCCGGACTGAAGATGCCTGAGGGAGGACGGCTTTATCATTCTCCGCCAGGACTACAATAGGGTCCGCAAAGGCCTGGGAGGCCAAGATGGGTCGATCCTTGGGAGCAGCATATTTTCTATCTATGGACTTAGCCACAGAAGGAATGAGAGCGGGATTATTCCATAGCATTTAAGAAAGCGTTTCAAAGGAGGGCTGTACTGGAGGAGTCAAATCCATAGGGATCTCCGGTAGAGGAGGTATTGGAGTCTTAACAGCTTCCCAGGATCGATATCTGTAGTCTGGAGAGAAAGAGTGGAATTCAAATTTTTCAGCAGACTTAAAAGACAGGTCTTCGACCAGAGGCTGTGCTACAGGATGAGATCCTTCCACATCATCACCCAGGCGAAGGTCTGGGTCAGGCTCAATGTCATCTCCTGACAGCCCAGGTGGGACTGCATGGACAGGAAAGGAGTGAAAACCAGAAGGAAACAAAGAAGGAAAAGGATTCAGAGAAGAGGAGCCCTGAAGACTGGACAACGCTCTAACAGGCCTCAGCGCCGAAGAAGGGCACGGAACTGAGAAAAACGCACGGCGCCAAATACAGCGCCAACGAGGTGCACGGCGCCAAAGATGGCACCGACTAGCCCCACGTGACGACAACCCCAATGGTGCAGAGGATGGCGCAGACAGTCACATTGACACCAAAGGCAGCGCTGAACGAGCCATCGATGCCGAAGGTGCCGAAAACATCCCAAGGCTCTGAAAAACAGGATCTGAAAAGAAGGAAGGAGGAGGAGGAGGAGGAATACCAGGAGATACAGGCATTGGTGTGGCCCCCTGCGCTGCAGCCATGAAAGGGGAGGAAACACCTAAGCACTGAGTCGACGGCACCGAAGAGAGCGCCACGCGACTAGGGAGGCCCAACCGCCCTATCTGATCCCAAAAAAAACCCGAAGGCCCCGGAGTGACCGGGCCAGGCAGCTGGACCAACCTCCAAGCCCATTGTTCCATAAGAGCAGCCCACTGATGAAACTGCTCATCTGAAGACCTACCGGAGGGCGGGGTAGGGCTCCGATGTCGAAGAGTTCGGCGACCGGAAACAGAATCCGGCGACTCCGAAGGAGGAGACCGGCAACTAGCCCCAATAACCGACCGTCTACGCGCAGACATACCAGGGGGAGACCTCGAGTGATGCCTTCTCTTTTTTGACCCGTGGGCCAAAGAAGAGCTCGAGGCCGAATGGTGCCGAGAGTGCGACCGTTTTCTTTTATGCTTCCGAGGGGACCGCCCATCCCCTCGGGCATTGACTGTCCGTTGTCAGACCCCTCCTCCAGAGAGGGCGGCGGACCAGACCCAGCCTGGCTGACTGAACAGCTTTCATACGAAGTCTCCCTATCATCACCTGACCCGTTCATGGTCGACTCCATCAATGTAGGCTGAGACTTCTTTTCTTTAATAAGAATAAATAAACTAAGCGGTACTTATTCGAGATATTATTACAAAACAATAAAACTGAAAAACTGTGCTGCTAGTTTGAAGTTTGACTCCTGCGGGCAAGTGACGCCATTACTGAAGTGCACTCTGACGGGCGGGAAAAGGAACTGAGGCGGTTGGAGAGTCGACGCCAGATAGTCATTGTCAGCATCGAGCTGATGCTCGCGGTGTTGCTCTGCACAGCTCCAACTCTGGAGCCGACCCTCTGCAAAAAGTTTGCTCCCGCTGAGTCCTAGCGCCTCCGGCACAGATCCCATAAGTGTGAATGAGTGGTGGAGATTTTATGTCCAGGAAGATCCGGACATAAGATAGTCCGGAAGACCCGTTATAAGAAGGGTCAAGAAAGAAGTCTTCACAGCCTAAAGGTTGAGGGAGTGAAGATCAACAACAGAGAGGTGAGCTCGGGGGATAGTGGGTGGGCGTGTGAATGAGTGGTGGAGACTTCGGCTAAGAAGATCAAGAATTACGGCAGGTACGTAATTTCCATATCTTCCTGGACATAAAGTCTCCATCACTCATTCACACTAATGGGAGAGTACCGAGCTAATAATCCCCCGAGAGGGCGGCAGGAGAGACCAAGAGCTCACAAATTTAGGACAGAAGTCCATTAAGGATGGTTCTGCCAAATGAACTATGTTGACTGGCATGGACATCCAGGGCATAGTGCTTGACGAAAGTATGCAATGAGCTCCAGGTAGCCGCATTGCAAATATTTGCAATAGGCACGTTGCGGATTTCCACCAGGGATGCCGTGACCGCTCTAGTAGAGTGAGCGTACACTCTGCCTTCCAGCTTAACCTGCGCCATGAAATAACAGTGGCGAAGGCATGCCACCAGCCATGCTGAAATGCATCTGATAGCGACAGGTTGACCTAGCCGGGTCTCGCTGAAGGAAACAAACAGTTGTTGAGCTTTGCGAAAGTCTTTTGTTTTATCTAGATAGAAATGCAAAGCTCTTTTGACATGCAAGGAATGAAGAGAACGCTCTCCTTCCTTTTGGAAGTTCGCAAAGTAGGATGGAAGGACCAAAGGTTGGTTAAGATGGAATTCTGAAACAACCTTAGGGAGAAACTTAGGATGGGTCCTAAGAACTACTTTGTCTTTATGAAACACAGTATACGGAGGGTCTGTGACCAATGCATGTATCTCAGAGACCCTGAGGGCCGAGGTAATGGCCACCAGGAAGACCGCTTTCAAGTGAGAAATTTCAACTCACAGGTAGCTAGAGGCTCAAAAGTTTTCGAGTGAGCATGTCTAGTATAAGATTAATGTCCCAGGCTGTGACTGGACATCTGATAGGAGGTCTGGTATGCAGAATTCCCTTAAGAAACCTCTTAACCACAGGTAACTGAGCCAGTGACAAGGAAAGTACTGGCTCATGATAAGCTGAAATGGCACAAAGGTGAACCTTGACTGTAGAGTACTGCAGACCTGAATTTGAGAGGCCTAAAAGGTACTCTAGAACTTTATTTGGTGGGCAGGAAACAGGATTCAAAGAGGATTTTGCACACCAGAGTGAAAAACGCTTCCATTTGGCTGTGTACGTTTTCCTAGTGGCTGGCTTGCGTGCATCCAGAAGAATATCTGAAACTTTGCGAGAGACGTTGAACCTGTTCACTTCTATCTCTCCAGGTGCCAAGCATGAAGGTGAAGTGATCTCAGATTGGGATGGACCACAGGCCCCTGAGTCAGAAGCTTCGTCTGAAGGGGAAGCGCTTTCGGAGCAGTTTCCGACATACTGTTGAGTAACGGAAACCATATTTGTCGAGGCCAGAAGGGAGCAATGAGGATCATTTTGTTCCCCTGGGACTCGAACTTGAGAAATACCCTCTGAATTAGAGGAAGAGGTGGAAAGGAGTATACAAAGCGTTTGTCCACTGCAGCCTGAACGCATCCTGACAGAAAATGCCAGGCCCTGGATTTCTGGAGCAGAAGAGAGATAGTTTTGTGTTGAGCGGGGATCCAAAAAGGTCCAGGTCTGGAGTTCCCCACTCTACGGATAGTGACTGAACTACGGTTGAGTCGAGAGACCATTCGTGAGGATCTCTCTCTGTTCTGCTGAGACAGTCTGCCAGTTCGTTCTGCACTGCCGGCAGGTAGACTGCTTGAATTAGAGCCTTGTGCTCCAAGCACCATTCCCACACTCTCATCGCTTCCCTGCATAAAGGGTAAGCGTGAGCACTGCCCTGCTTGTTGATGTAATACATCACTGCTTTGTTGTCTGTTTGAAGGAGAATGTTCTTGTGACAGAGAATGTCCTTCAAAGCCCGGACTGCATAAAGGGCGGCTCTCAATTCTAAGACATTTATGTGAAGCTGGGACTTGTCCTGAGTCCACGTACCTTGAGTGTGGAGAGTCTGACAGTGAGCTCCACACCCCAGCAGGGACACATCCATGGTAATGGAAATCTGATTATCCAGAGAAGCAAAGGGATACACTTCCAGAAGATTGTCCTCTTGCGACCACCAGGTGAGTGACTTCTTCACAGCTTCTGTCACCTTGATGAGAAAGGACTGAGGGTTAGTGGTTGGGGACCACTGAGTACTGAGCATCCACTGAGAGGTTCTCACATGAAGGCATGCTAGATGTACAGTGAACACCGAGGATGCCATGAGACTTAGCATCCGCTGCACTGAGATAGCTCAAACCAAGCTGTTCTCTCTGATGTATTGGGCCATCTGCAGGATATTGCTCCTTCTGTCCTGTGGTAAAAAAGCTTTCACACAGGAGGTGTCCAGAAAAGTTCCTAATGAAAAGGAGCCTCTGGGAGGGCTACAGCTGTGATTTCTTGAGATTTAGAAGGACTCCCATGGATGTGAGAAAGTCTGAGGCCGTGGCAATGGCGTTGAGAGTTCCTTGCCTGGAAGGGCTTGCTAGAAGCCAGTTGTCCAGATATGGGAACACTTGTATTCTGATTTTTCTGAGATGCACTGCGAAGATTGCTCAACACTTTGTAAAAACTTGCGGCGCTTAGGATAGCCCAAAGGGCAGGACTCTGAACTGATACTGCTGGCCCAAAGCCACGAACCTTAGGTAATTGTGATGCGTTGGTAAGCATCCTGCATGTCCAGGGAGGCTAACCAGTCATGCTGATGAGGCAAAGGTAAGAGGGTTCCTAGCGATATCATTTTGAATTTCTCTTTGGGAAGAAATTTGTTTAATTTTCTGAGGTCCAAAATGGGGCGCATGCCCCTGGTTTTCTTTGGAACTAGAAAGTAATGGGAGTAGAACCCTGTGTTCCGTTGATCCAGCGGAACTACTTCTACTGCCCTGTGGTTCATAAGGCCTTGTATCTCGGAGGCGAGAAGTTCTGACTGAAGTATTGACAGTTTTAGCTGCTGTTTGGGGGGACAATCTGGAGGGTTCTCTGAAAAATTAAGGGAATATCCCTCGTGTATTATCTGGAGGACCCATTTGTCCAGAGTTATGGACTTCCACTGGTTGTAGAACTGAGTCAGACGACCTCCCACCGCTAAGGAGTCCCCCTCGGGCAGCTGAGGTGGGACTTGGGCCAGAAACTCAGAAGGTAGCACTGGGCGCTTTGGGTCCTTGCGCCTTCTGCTGCATTTTCTTTTGAGGCTGAGGGGCTTGATTTTTATTAAAACCTCCCCTGCCTTTGCCTCAAAAGGAATGACGGTTATGAAATTGGTGTTTGTAAACACTCCCCCAAGAGGGGGCAGGAGGAGGTCGAGCCAATTTAATGGCTGACCTAGTCTTTTGTGTGGCCTCTACAGCCTATTCTACTTGAGGGCCGAAGAGATACACACCATCGAAGGGCAACGCCATGACCTGTTGCTGGGCATCATTCGTGAAACCTGAAGTGCGCAGCTAGGAATGGCGGCGGGTACAAATGCCCACCGCTGCTTGGGAAGCAGTATCGAAGGCGTCCATGGCTGCTTCAACCTGCTGGTTGTTGGACTCGATACCCTAGGTTATGGCTTGAAGAAGCTCTGAATTAGTGTCCGACTCCGATAGAGCTTCAACCAGTTGTTTGAGCGAATGCCAAAGAATGTACTGATACTGAGAGAAATAGCCCTGGTAGCTGGTGATACGCATACCCAGGGTGGATGCAGCAAAGACTCTCTTACCTAAAGTATCTATCTTACGAAATTCTTTGTTTATAGGTTGAGCTGTAGTAGTCTGAGGAAGGACGACCTTATCATTCTCTGCTAAGACTACAATAGGATTCGCAAAGGCTTGTGAGGCCAAAATAGGTCGATCCTTGGGAGCAGCATACTTCCTATCTATGGGCTTACCACAGAAGGAATGAGAGCGGGATTGTTCCATACCATTTGAGAAAGCATCTCAAAGGAGGGTTGTACCAGGAGAGTTAAATCCATAGGGATGTCCAGAACATGAAAGTATTGGAGTCTTAAAAGCTTCCCAGGATCGATGTCCATAGTTTGGAAAGAAAGAGTGGAATTCAAATTTTTCAGCAGAGACTTAAATGACAGGTCCTCGACCACAGGCTCTGCAACAGGATTAGGTCCTGCTCCTTCCACATCATCACCCAGTCTAAGATCTGGGTCAGACTCAATATCATCTCCTGACAGTCCAGGAGGGCCTGCATGGACAGGAAAGGAATGAAAATCAGCAGGAAAAGAGGAAGGAAAGGAATTCGGAGAGGAGAAACCCTGAAGATTTGCATATGAGAGGCCAGGTCTCGGTGCCGAAGAAGAACATGGCGCCAAAGAGCCGCACGGCACAGACAAAGCAGATGGCACCGAAGAAGAACACGGCGCCGAAAGGCCACACGGCGCTGAAAATCCGCACGGCACTGAGAACAGCGCCAAAAATGGCGCCAAGCGACCCTCTGATGCCGACAGCACTGAAACCAACCCAGAGCCCCAAAAATTAGGATTTGAGGGAAAAGAAGGAAGAATACCAGGAGATAAAGGCATTGGTGTGGCCCCCTGCGCCGTAGCCATGTGAGGGGGGAAAACACCTGAGCGCAGAGTCGACAGCACCAAAGAGGGCACCGCACGACTAGGGAGGCCCAATCGCCCTGCCCAATCCCCCGAGGGCCCCGGAGTGACCGAGCCAGGCAGCTGGACCAGCGTCCCAGCCCATTGTTCCATCAGAGCGGTCCACTGATGAAACTGCTGATTGGAAGGCCTACCAGAAGGCGGGGAAGGGCTCCGATGTCGAAGAGGTCGATGACCAGAACCAAAAAACGGCGACTCCGAATGAGGAGACCGGCAACTGACCCCAATGACTGACCGTCAATGCGCAGACATATCAAAGGGCGACCTCGAGTGATGCCTTGTCTTTTTTGACCTACGGGCTGAAGAAGAGCTCGAGGTCGAACGGTGCCAAGAATGCGACTGTTTACTTTTATGCTTCTGGGGGGACCACCCATCCCCTCCGGCATTGGACCATCCATTGTCAGACCCTCCCCCCCAGAGAAGGTGGCGGACCAGACCCAGCCCAGCTGACTGAACAGCTTTCATACGAAGTCTTCCTGCCATCACCTGACCCGGTCATGGTCGACTCTGTCAATGTAGGCTGAGACTTCTTTTTTTTTCTAATAAGAATAAATTATTGTAAGCGGAACTTTATTCGAAAAAATACTACAAAACAATAAACTGAAAACTATGCTGCTAGTTTAAAGTTTGACTCCAGGCAGGCGAGCGACGTTGTCACTGCAGTGCACTCAACAGCGGGAAAAAAGGAACTGAGGCAGTTGGAGGGTCAGCGCCGAGACAGTCATTGCCGCACGAGCAGAGGCTTGCAACACCGCTCCTCATCGCTCCATCTCTGGCGCTGGCCCTCCTGCAAAAAAGTTTGCTCCTGTTAGGTCCTAGCGCCTCTGGTGTAGATCCCATTAGTGTGAATTAGAGGTGGAGACTTTACATCCAGGAAGATCGGCCTTATCATTCTCTGCCAGGACTATAATAGGGTCTGCAAAGGCCTGGGAGGCCAAAATGGGTCGATCCTTGGGAGCAGCATACTTCCTGTCTATGGACTTAGCCACAGAAGGAATGAGAGCGAGACTATTCCATACCATCTGAGAGAGTGTCTCAAAGGATGATTGTACCCGGGGGAGTTAAAGCCATAGGGATCTCTGGGACATGAGGTATTGGAGTCTCAAAAGCTTCCCAGGATCGATATCTGTAGTCTGGAGAGAGAGAGTAGAATTTAAATTTTTCAGCAGAGACTTAAAAGATAGGTCTTCAACCACCGGCTCTGCGGCAGAATTAATCCCTGCTCCTTCAATATCATCACCCAGTCGAAGATCTGGGTCAGGCTCAATATCCTCTCGTGACAGTCCTGGGGGGACTGTATGGACAGGAAAGGAGTGACAATCAGAAGGAAATGAGGAAGGAAAAGGATTCGGAGTCGAAAAGCCCTGAAGGTTTGAAGACGTCATACTAAGCCTATACGAAGAAGAGCACGGCGCCGCTTGACATAGCGCCCAGTGCTGACAGGGGCCCCGGCTCCGAGCACGGCGCCGAAAAGCCACGGTGCTGAAGATGGCACCAAAAGCTGCATGGTGCCAAGAAACCCAACGCACCGAGGATGGCGCCGACAGACGATCGGTGCCAAGGACAGGGCCGAGCACTCATCGATGCCAATGGCACCAAAACCAACCCAGGGATCCGAAAAATAGGATTTGAGGAGAAAGAAGGAAGGAGACCAGTAGATAGAGGCATCGGTATGGCCCCCTGCACCGCAGCCATGTGAGGGGGGAAAACACCTGAACGTGGAGTCGATGGCACCAAAGAAGGCACTGCATGACTAGGGAGGCCCAACCGCCCTACCCGATCCCCCCCGGAAGGCCCAAAGGCACCAGAGTGACCGGGCCAGGCAGCTGGACCAACCTCCGAGCCCATTGCTCCATAAGAACGGCCCACTGATGAAACTGCTCATCTGAAGCCCTACCAGAAGGTGGGGAAGGGCTCCAATGTCGAAGAAGTCAGTGACCAGAAACAGAAATCGGCGACTTCGAAGGCAGAGACCGGCCACTGACCCCAATGACTGACCGTCGATGCGCAGACATACCAGAGGGTGACCTCAAGTGATGCCTTCTCTTTCCTGACCTGTGGGCCAAAGAAGAGGTTGAGGCTGAACGGTGCCGCGAATGTGACTTTTTCTTTTATGCTTCCAGGGGGACCGCCCATCCACTCGGGCATTGGACTGTCCATTGTCAGACCCTCCCTCCGGAGAAGACGGCGGACCGGACCCAACCCGGCTCACTGACCAGCTTTCATGTGAAGTCTTCTCACCGTCACCTGACCCGCTCATGGTCGACACCGTCAATGTAGGCTGAGACTTCTTCTTGAATAAGAAAAAATGTTATATTAATCGCCACTTATTTGAGATATACTACAAAACAATAAACTGAAAACTTTTGCTGCTAGTTTGAAGTTTAATTCCTGGTGGGCGAGTGACGTCATCACTGAAGCGCACTCGACAGTAGGAAAAAAGGAACTGAGGCGGTTGGAGGGTCGACACCAAGATAGTCATTGCCACACGAGCTGAGGCTTGCGGCTCCACTCCTCGCGGCTCCATTTCTGGCGCCGGCCCTCTGTCAGAAAGTTTGCTCCTGCTGGGTCTAGCACCTCCGGCATAGTTCCCATCAGTGTGAATGAGTGGTGGAGACTTTATGTCCAGGAAGATCTTCGACTCAGACAGACGAGTGACATCGACATCCAAGCGCACTCGACGGCGGGAGAAAAGGAACTGAGACGGTTGGAGGGTCAACACCAAGATAGCCTACACGGGCGCAAGCTAGTCTCGCGGTGCTGTGCATGCATGGTCCTGTCTTGACGCCGACCCTTCTGAAAAATGTTGGCTCCTACTTGGTCCTAGTGCCGCCGGCACTATCCCACTAGTGTGAATGAGTGATGGAGACTTAGTCCAGGAAGATCTGCAGAAGATAAATGAAATAGAAGCTGAACTGTGTCTATTGTGTTTTCCAAAGTTTTCTTAAAGTCCCAGATGCTCTTTAAGGTGTGTTACATCCGAACCGGCCCAGTGGCGCTGAGGGTTGAGGTGCTGAACACCAAACCTTGCACCATGCTGGCGACCCGGGTTCGGGAACGTGCTCGGGCACCGGGGGTCGGCAGGGAAGGGAGAGGATCGAGCATCCGATGGACTGCTCTCTTCTTCCCGGGGAGGGATCCAGGGTATGCCTGGTGACATAGAGCCCCCGGTGGTGTAAGGAGGGACTACACACGCCTGGGCTGATGAGTGGAAGGAGTGCGGCAGATGTCTGCGGCATCATGCCACGCAGATGTCATTGCAGAGCTGCTCTCCTGGGAGAATCCTAAAGAGAAAATCCCCTCCTCGGCTCCATGGAGATGATGAGGACTCCAGGGGCAGGCCCATATCCCACCGCCGGCTCATTGCTCCAGAGGACTCCGTTGCCAACCCGACGCTTAGGTACGGATCCTCTAATTTCCAGAAAGGCTGCCACGGGAGGGCAGGCCCACCCCAGTGGGTGATCGGGGGGGGGCTAGACCTGCCTGGGTGTTTGAGGGAGGGAGCTGGAAGCAATGGGTTCAGGCAGGCAGTAGGGGCTTTGCCAAGAGAGTACCTCGGAAAGATGTCCGGGACGAAGGGGAGGAAAAAGAAAGAAAAAAAAAGGGGTGTTTCATCTTTGTGGAACTTTTGTTGTATAGCTTCCATTTCAGCCAAGTATCAGATCAGCCTGACAATCTAACTCCTCCCCCGTGTAATTCTTTAGAGGTATTCCACCAGCTTGTGGTCCTATCCTTATTTGAATCAACCAATAGTTGAGTCAAGCACCTGCCATGCTGCTGTACTGTACTTGTCCAAAAAATAATGGGATAAATGTATCATACAATGGATGCCAAGCAATATGAGAAGGTCCAACGGAAAGAAGAGCTGAGGATTAGGTTGAGAAAAATAGAGGAGATACCACAAGTAAGAGATGCTATAATAAAACTAAATAATGCTACTATTTTGACAAAGACAACTCAAAAAAGAGGAGTGGGCATGGCATACCTGACAGCCATTTTTGCGCCGAGTTGTTGCTCAGATGAAAGGCTTTGATTCTTCACATTCATATCAAGAGCTACAATGAACAAAGGGAACATTGAGTGGAGGCAGGTTTGTAGCGATTGCATTTTTTCAACTAAAATAGATATGAGAAAGAAATTCAATCTACTCAAAATAGTAAAGAAATAAAATAAAAAAAGTAAATCTCATTTGAAAACCTGATTATTTTATAATTTGCAAAATTAAGCTTTGATAGCATACATTTTTTCTTTGACTTAAACACTGATCAAAGCCAGAGGAGGACTTTTGTATATACATGGAAGTGTGTACATAAAGCCGGCCTGGTGGCGCTGAGGCGCTGGACACCACACCTCGCGCTACGCTGGCGACCCAGGTTTGGGAATGACCGTGGGTCATTGGGGTGCCGGCGTGCACGGGGATGGTGGTGGTGGAGCAGGATCGAGCATGCCAATGGGCAGCTTTCCTCTCCCGAGGGTGGTTGGATCCCCCCTCACAGTTCCGTTCCCACTGGGTGGAGGTCCGGTGGGTAGCGTAGGAGGAGAAGGGGCGGCAGAAACAGTTACAGGAGGTGGAAGGGGCTGAGCTGGTGTCACGGGGTGCGTAGTGTGCCTCCACATGCTTGCACGACTGTGTGCACCTGGGCCTCGGGGGGGGGAGGTCGGGGAGAAAACCAATAAAATACCTGTGTGTCCCTGTCACCAGTTGGCGGGAGGAGGGACCAAAGAGCTATACGAAAAGAAAAAAAAAAAATTGTGTAGGTAGGCTATGAGTACTTGGAGGTCCAGCTACACACTGTATAAAGACCTCCACACATCAACAGTCCCCAGTGCCGCCTGAGATGTGTGCCTTGACCCAGCAAGGTCAGGAGTTGAAATATACATTTTGTAATCCGTACAAGGTCTTGTACACCAGGGAGGGGGTGTGGTGGTCAATATTATGTGGGGAAGGTTGCAGTAGTAATAGCCATCTGCCCTCCAAGCGAGTGTGTTCTTCCTGGGGCCCAGTTTAGCCCAGTGCAGCATGCTGCCAGTCCCCAAAAAGTAAAAAAAAAAAAAATTCTTTACGAAAGAGATATGGCAGTCCTTGCAGGACAGCCGAATCCCACAATCCCCTGCTCCATTTGGAGCAGAGGATCCACTTTCCTGTTGCCAGACCAGGTTTTCAACTGGAAGCCAGCTTTATGGCCCCACTCCACCCTCCCATACACCCCTAACTCTGATGCCCTCTTCTCCACATACAGGTCTAGGAGGCCGGGGGATGGGAATGCCACCTCTAGTGCCCTACTCTACAAGTGCAGAGACAGGAGGCCCCAATAAGGGTACTGTATCTGGACCATCTCTGAGGATCAGGCCCTGAAACTTTAATTTCTGAGGAGAGCTGTTACAAGAAATATAATAGTTCTCCTCAGATATATCAAACTACAATGATTCCTAAAGTACTTTAGATTACATACATCATATTTTATGCTCTTTTATGCAGTGCTGAGACTAAAGTAGCAAAATGACTGCTGCCAATATACTTCCAGTAGATAAGGAATATGAAAACCATATTTCATTAGTTTGCCACAGGCACTGACATACTTGTGATATTCCACTACTTCAAAAAAAAAAAAAAATTCTTCTTGCCAGGTTCCATTTTTCTCTTTCCAAAAGTAACTGCAAACTCATCAGGAACTATTTATCATAGATATGGTGTGTGTCAGGAAGTTAAGGTTGTGACTGCACCCATATTTTAATTTGAAGCCCAGTAAGTGCTGACGCTCTCAGAAGAAAGTGCCTGTTGTCAGCCTGGCATTTTCATGCAGATATGACAAAGGCACCAATTCTCTACAGGTTAGCAGGACATTTTGTCCTTGGAAGAAAACCCTGACACTTTCACTAGCCTCTACATTGCTGTGTGTGTGTGTGTGTGTGTGTGTGTGTGTGTGTGTGTGTGTGTGTGTGTGTGTGCAACATTTTAGCTGAGCTCTAGATCAGCACTGATATCAGAATGCTGGAACATGTACCATAACTCAAATGCGCTGTGGAAGATGCAGAACTAAAATCATAAAGCAGTATGATGGAACCAAGAATTTTCCCCAGGACTGACGTAAATATTTCTCAAAGGATGTTCCTGTGTTTCAGAGACATTCTGATCTGTCAAACTACAGGTTATTTGCATGCTTATGTCACCCAGAGCTGCTATATACAGTGCTCATTTAATGTATGTACCTAACCCCGGGTCACCCCTGAAAAAGGGACCACTGGTCTCAGTGGGCTTACCTGGTTAACAAAATTTAAATAAATAAATATTCACGTCTAATCCCTGTAGAGATATGCTGCCAATTACTCTCAGTTCAGTTTTTGTAGATTTGCAACACTCAAAACAAAGTTTAAATACTTATGGAAGAAAATTCTATGGTATATCAGAACTCCCATTTATTACAGCTGCTTTGCATCAGAGCTATGCTGATGTATTGCTATCAGAAGAAAGGGTCTGGCCGGAATTCCTAACGCAGCACAGCTTGGAGTGGAGCTGAAACACAACATGCAATGATATGAACAGACAACCTCTTGGACTCTGGGATGTCCATCATCTCTACAAAATCAGGCTCTTCTTCCTCCTCAACAGCTTCAACCATAGAGAGCTGGAGGGTTTCAGCCACCTTTTTGTAAAACAAAAAGTGAGATGGGGACTCAGAAAGCCTTGGAAGGGAGACATTGGAGGGTCTGTCTTGGGAGATGTTCAGTTCAATGGGCACATCCAGACCTCCATAATCATTGTTGTCATCAACATCTGGTAACTCTTCGCCCCCCCTCCCACTCCAATTCGTAGTAAGCATCCGTATTATAATCCAATGGAGTTGGATCCGACCGAACCGAGCACCTAACTGATGGCGCCGGTTTGGATGGAACCGGACTAAGTGATTGCACAATACTGATCGCTTTGGCTATTTCTTCAGCAGTTAGAGTAATGGATGCTGGATCCAAACCAGATGACTTTTTTCGTCTTTTTGACGGAACCGACCCCTCAGGGTCGTCTCTCCTTTTGCCTGAGGACATCTCGCCCAGGTCATTGGGCACTTCCTCAGGTTTGGTCGGAACCGAACCGGGCTGGTCAGCCGGGTCAGCGGACTTCTCTGCCTCCTTTTCCTTTAGCCTACCCAATCTTTTTCCAGAGAGGCCTTAGCAAAAGTTTTGCAGATTTGGCAGTCTATTTTGAGGTGGTCAAACCCCAGACAATAAACACAGATGAGGCGGGGGTCGGCCTTAGCAAAGGCCTCCCCACACTCTGTACAGTGATAAAACCCAGTGGGACCATTTTTTTCTTGAGTTTCCCAGACATGACCAAACTAGAAAAAAATGAAAATTACGCACCTACTGTAATTATGATCTTTCTGTGTATCTTCACCATTCATCTCATTGGGGTACTCGGCCGGAGGTCAGGACCCCGGGGGAGCATTTTAATTTTTTGGGTAGGTGGAACTGACGTGCTCTCGGTGCCACCCTCAAGGCCGACATTCTATATGGTGCTCGTGGGTTGGCCATTAGGCGCCGACGACTCCGCCTGCATGCCAGTTCTGAGTTGCCAGAGAGGTGAGGAAAAAAAGAGGTTTGGGAGGGTGGGACAAGAGAGTCCAAGGGACAGAAAAAGAAAAAGATATAAAAACCTAAAGGAGAAATTAACAACTGGGAGGACAGAGCAAGAGATAGAAACGAAATGCTAGGGAGATTGGGAAGGGGGCCCCAATCTCTGGAAAACCGAAAAGGGTGGGAGTTAGGGAAGGATAGGGAATTTTTGAGACATAAATGTTTAGCATGAGAGGGGGAACAAAGTACCAGAACATGCTGGATTCTGTCCTGTCTCTAGATTGTATAGGAGCTGCAAGGAGTAGCCAAGAGGCTTAATTACCAGAATTCAAGGCACAGACTCACTGGCAAAGAAACTCCTTCATGGCAGAAAATCAGATATTCTTAGAGGACAGGGACAGAGGTTCTGCCCCCTCTCACATGTAAAAACGAGAATTTTTAGCAGGGATAAATCAGCTTTAAAACATGCCCAAAGGACAAGAAAACTGAGATTTGAAAAGAGGCAAGAAGGAGGCCAGGATGGAGGGCAACTGCTCCCTCCCACTCCAAAGGAGTGGAGCCAGAGCACTAAAGAGGGAGTGCCGCCCCATCCTGAACACTCTCCCCCCAGCCATACCATCCCACCATGTGCCCCAGATTATCCCCTAGACAAAGACAGGGGAGGGAGGCAAGGAAAGGCATAGAGAGGGAGGGGGATCCAGACACTGAGGCCCCAAGAAGATGGCAGGTGGGGTTGTGAAGAATGGTGAAGATACACAGAAAGATCATAATTACGGTAGGTACGTAATTTTCATATCTTATCTTATAAAAGGACACCACAATCCGCACAGGGGTTGTGTACAGACCCCCATGTCAGAGGAAGGGAATGGACAAGGATATGATAGAAGGCCTTCTTAGGATGGCAGAGAAGAAAAAATTACTCACCTTAGTAATTGCTTTTCTTCTCATGGAGTCTTGCTATATTAGGACCATTGCAGTTAGCCCCTGGCTCTGAACTGCCCCGGAGAGGAAACAGTTAACTCCAGAGAGATCTGAGTTCCACAGCGAGGGCGCCTGTTCAAAGTTTCCATCTGGTCAGTTTCAAATGAAACTGCCAGGTTCTTTACTTAAGCTAAACTAACATAGCAAGTCTGTGTGAAAAGCCCTACACTAGCCATTGGCTACCTACTAGTAGTAGAACAACAAAAACACAACAACAACAAACACAGAATAAAAACAATATACCTATTATTGTTAGGATCACCCTGACAAGATCTAATAGGCCCTCTCCCCAAAAGACTCAAGTCCAGAGAGGGGGCCATCTACCACTTAACAAAAAAACAGAATTACCTAGTTCCCTAACCCAAATGAAACAAGGGGGGGGGAACTAGAAAGGCTAAAATGGCATGACACAGTGCTTGCACCAAATTGCCAACCCCATACCCAAGTAGGAATTCTGAGAGGGGTAGGAGGGGGGGTTGTCCTAATATAGCAAGACTCCATGAGAAGAAAAGCAATTACTAAGGTGAGTAATTTTTTCTTCAAACACCATGAAGTCTTGCTATAATTAGGACCATTGCAGATTATACAGCAGTACCTCCATGGAGGAGGGCCAGAACCTACTTAGGAATAGGCTCTGGAAGCACAGCTGTGCCAAACGAAGATCTCTCCTGGACTGGACGTCCAGAGAATAATGCTTGGTGAAAGTGTGGACTGTCTTCCAGGTAGCAGCTTGACAAATTTCTAAAATAGGAATATCTCCAGCGGCCGCTAGAAATGCAGCTGTACCCTGGTGGAGTGGAGCCTCAGTCCTGAGGGAGGTTCTTTACCTAGTTTTTGGTAACAGAACTGATACAAGAGACAATCCACCTTATGCATTGTCCTCCTCAGTAGCCGGGTCTTCCCTTACCCACTTCCACAGGTAAGGAAGAGTTGGAGGGATTCAACCTATGACCCTTGGTAATGCTCCAAATAGTAACTAAGAGCTCTTTTGACGTCCAAACTGTGCAATCTCCTCTCACCAGAGGAAGAATGCTCAGTAAAAAATACTGGGAGAGAGATGGATTGCTAAGATGAAAATCTGAAACCACCTTAGGTAAAACTTTCTGTTAGTCCTGAGGACCACTTTATCTCTGTGGAAAGAAATAAAATCCTTTTCTACTGACAAGGCTTGTAATTCACTTTAACGCCTAGCAGAAGTGATAGCCACTAGAAAAACAGTCTTCCAAGTTAAAAACTTGAGATCTGCCGAAGATAGAGGCTCAAAAGGGGTTGCATTAGCTGAGCAATGCAAACATTCAGGTCCCAGGCAGGAGCTGGTTCCCAAAAGGGAGGGTTAGTGTGAAGTAACCCCTTGAAAAACTTGGAAAACACAGGGTGAGAGGAGAGGGAAACTGGTTTCCCTGCAGAAACAAAAACAGAAACAGCTGCCAAATGAACCCTCAAAGTAGCTGGTTTGAGGCCCAGTGAATTTAAGTGGATCAAGTAGTCCAATAAATAGCCAAGTCAGCAGATTCTGTACAATCTGCCTCTCAGAACACCAGAAGGAAAACCTCTTCCACTTGGAATTATAAGTGGCTTCTAGTGGAAGGCTTCCTAGAAGCCTTCAAAATATCCAAGACACCTTGAGAAAGGTGTAAATCAGCAATTCTAGCTCCTCAAGAACCAGGCCTTGAGGTGGAGGGAATTGAGGTCCTGATACTACACTTCCCCTGTGCACAAGTCAGCAGGTCGTGGGTCCTGGGCAAGGTCAGGGAGGTGAAATGAGGGACAGGAGAAGAGGGCACCAGGGTTGCCTGGTTCAGTCTGGAGCAATCAGAATCACTTTGCAGGGCTGAGTTCTGATCTTTACCAGTACCCTGAAGAGGAGGGGAAAGGGGGAAGGCATACAGGAACTTCCTTCCCAATTCAACTGAAAGGCGCCAGAGGGACTGATCCCAGCACTGGAGGCCTGCAACAAAACAGAGGAAGTTGGTGGTTGTCTGGGGCTCTTGAAAGATCCATCTGTGGGTGCCCACCTGGCAAAGACGAGCCCCAGCACCTGAGGATTCAGAGCCCATCTCGTGATGGCCCTGAGAAACCCTTGCTGAGGGCATCCGCCAGGACATTGTCCTTCCCTGGAAGGTGAACTGCTATCAGGGAGGTGTCTAGGGAGAAGCCAGGACCATAACTTCATTGCTCGTGCACAAGGCTGAAGACCGGTGCCCCTTGCTTGTTGATGTACCACATTGTTGTGGTGTTGTCTGTCCTGACTTGACTACCTTGTTCTGACAGTATCTGAAAAACTTGGAGAGCTAAGAAAACAGCTCTGAGTTCCAACAGGTTGATGTGGAGCAGAGATTCCTGAGGGGACCACACCTGTGTGGGAAAGTCGCCTGATGAGCCCCCCACCATAACAGGGAGGCATCCGTGGTGAGGGTGAGGGAATGAAGAACGGTTAAGAATGGGACCCCCTGGTTGGTTGCTTTTGATCCTGCCACCACTGAAGGGCTAGGATCAGGGTTTTGGTCACTGGACTAATTTGGTAAGGGGGTCCTTCCTTGAGACCAGTAGGACCTCAAGTGGAACTGGATGTCCTCATCTGAAATCTTGCCCTGCACGCACAGCTGTGTGGAAGTGCCATGTGCCCTAGGAGTTGCAGAAAGTGCCTTGGCTGGTCGAGAGACCTGCAGGGTAAGGAAGATGCCAGGGCAATGATTCTGTCCACTCTTTCCGAGGGAAGAAATGCCCTGGCTGACTTTGTGTTCAACTCTGCACCTATAAAAGTTAGTACCTGAACTGGTTCGAGAACTGACTTTGGAAAGTTCAGCAGGAATCCCAGAGAAATGAGAAGCTGCTGGGTGACTTGCAAGTGGGATTTTACCTGCTCTGGGGACTGACCCACTATGAGCCAGTCGTCCAAGTAGGGAAACACAGCTACCCCTTGCCTTCTCAAAAGGGCCACTACCACAGCTAGACATTTTGTGAAAACCCTTGGAGCAGAAGTGAGACCGAAGGGCATTGCTCTGAACTGGTAGTGGCCAGAGGGCAGTTCGAACCTGAGGTACTTTCGGTGAGAAGGCCTGATTAAGATATGAAAATAGGCATCCTTGAGGTCCAGGGAAGCTAGCCAGTCCCCTGGCCTTAAGGAAGGCAAAATCATTGCCAGAGTTAACATTTTGAACTTTGGTTTCAAAAGGTGCTTGTTCAGGAATCTTAAATCTAGAATGGGCCGCCAATCTCCTGTCTTTTTTGGGGTCAGGAAGTACCTCGAGTACAGCCCCTTGCCCTGATGGCAAGGGGGAACCCTTTCCACTGCTTTGCAGTCCAGAAGAGACGAAACCTCTGCTTCCAAAGCAAGGGCTTCTGAAGGATTTGAGGGGGGAAAATGTCTGGCTCTCATCTTTGAAACTGCTTGAAGCTGAGAACCAGACCTTGGTTACTACTTCCAGAACCCATTTGTCCGGGTTAGGGACAACCAGTTCTGGCTGAATAAGCCAACCTGCCCCCACCGGTACAGGAGAATCGGCCCTGGACACTTCTGTCAGGGTGTCTGCTGCAGCAGCAGCTTTAGGCTGAGGAGAAGGAGAGGGCCTGCCTGTGCCTCGCCTACTCTGCCTCTGAAAAAACCCTCTGTGCAAAGGCTGAAGAGGCCTGAAATTGGTAAAAAGGTCTTGTGGTAAGGCCTGCCCCTACCCCTGGGGGCATGCCTTTGAGGAGTGGCATGCTTCCTTAGCTTGGGCACTTTTGTAGGTAGTTCTGTATTCATCCATCTTTTCATGTAATTTTCTCGCTTGATCCCCAAACAGAGAATTTCCTATCACAGGAAAATCTATAGCCTTTGACTGGGTATCTTGGGACAGATTAGTGCATCTGAGCCATGCCAACTCTACGAGAGCTACAGAAGTGGCCATGACCCAGAAGAAACATCATTAACATCAACAGCAGTATGAAATTGAACTTTAGAGGCTTCAATGCCATCAGCAGCCACTCTGTTCCAACTCACTCAGCTAGCTGGCCCTGGGCCTGCTCTTGGCCAACTGCAATATAGTGTCCCACCTAGATTTCTGATATCTAGCCACATAAGCCATATAATTAGCCTGTCTGAGTCCCAATGAAGCTGCCATATATTGCTTTTTCGCCATGGCATCAATCTTCCTGGAATCTTTATCAGGAGGATGAGGCCAGGGATTAGCCTTGTCACAGGCTGCAGCTTGAACAACACCCACATGACTACACTGCTCAGTGAGGAAGTCTGTATTAGGGCCTGATACACAGTATACCTTCTGTCCATTTTTATCTACAGAGGGACAGAATGAGGATTTTTAAAATCCTGCTGTTTGATTCCTAAATGACTTATGCAAAGGAATAGACAACCTTCTAGACTCTGGAATATCCATCATTTCTATAATCAGGCTCCTCTTGCTCATCCACAGCCTCCTAAAGGGAGCTGAGGGTTTCTGCACCTTTATAAAACCTGAAATGAGAAGGGACCAGACAGCAAAGGGGAGACCAAAGGGTCTGTCTGTAGAAATGTCCGCGTCTATGGGCACTTCCAGACCTTCCCAGTCACAAATACACTCATCAAGGCTCCTCCCTCCTGTGGTTCATAAAAACCCAGCATCATAATCCTGAACCATTGGACCTGAACGAGCCCCCTTTTCCCAACTATAGGGGTCTGACAAGTCCCCTGAGACAAAGACTGACAATCTGAATGGCTTTAGCTATCTCTGCAGCAGTAGGAGAGACAATATTGGACTCCAGACCTGCTGATTTCTTTGTCTTTTTACTTTGACTGGTTCTTCTGAACCAGCCTTCCTTTGCCCGAGGAAGTCACGCCTGGTCAGAGGGATTCCCTCTGGTCCAGTAGGAGCTGGACCAGGCTGGCCATCTGGGTCACGGACTTTTTGCCTCTGTTCCCTGAGCCGCCCAATCTCTTTCCAGGGTGGCTGCAGGGAAATTTTTACACACCTGGCAGTCTGACAGGAGGTGGTCAGCCCCAGACAATAGACACAAGTGGTGTGGGCTGAGCCTTGGCAAAGGCTTCCCACAGACATCACAGTGTTGAAACCCAGTGGGCCCGGATTTCTTTTGGGTTTCTCAGACATAATGCCAGCCTAACCAATGTAAAATCTTCTGTTCCTTTGAACGCCGTATTAGGTAAGACACCCTTTATCGGTTCCTAAACTTGTCACGGTACTGGAAAACCCCAAAAAATTAAAGGTTTTTTAGAACCGATAAGAACCGAACCGCGACTTCTAAAGTCAGTAAAGTCAAAATAAGAAACTGATCGGGTTCAGACTTGAACCGATAATGAATTTCCACACAGACTTTAATTTTAGTACTCACGGTTACCAGATAGAGCTCTGGAACCGAAACCGTGTAATTTTAAAATATTTGCCGTTCAAATGAACCGAATAAACCGAAAACGAATCGAGCTGAAGGAGCTGATTCCGAGCGACTGTTCAGTGAAAGCGAGAAGAATCTGGCAGTTTCATTTGAAACTGACCGATAGAGTTTTAACATGCCTCGCTGTGGAACTCCAGATCTCTCTGGAGTTAACTGTTTCCTCTCCGGGGCAGTTCAGAGCCAGGGGCTAACTGCAATGGTCCTAATTATAGCAAGACTTCATGGTGTTTGAAAGGGGAGATACTGTTGATGGGAAACCTGAATATGCCAGATGTTAACTGGAGCACATTTTCTGCAGCCACATCCAAGAGCAGGGCCATTCTCGATGCCCTACAGGTGGCAGGCCTCAGACAGCTAGTTTCGGAACCCACTTGTGAGGGAGCAATCTTAGACCTCATACTCTCAAATGGGGGCCGTGAGAGGATCTCAGATCTAGAAGTGGGTTGCCATCTGGGTACAAGTGACCATCAAACAGTGTGGTTCACGTTAGAACTCAGCTACAAAGTCAAGCCATACAAAAGTAAGGGTACTGGACTTCAGGAGGGCTGACTTTGGCAAGATGGGAGAGTGCCTCAAAAAGCACTAGCAAACAGGCTAGAAGGAGGGTGGAGCAACAATGGAAATCATCAAAACTGCCATCACAGAGGCAAAAAGCCTTTGTGTGAAGCAAATAAACAAATCAGAGAGAAAGAAAAAGCCACTATGGTTCTCAAAAGAGGTGGCTGGGAAAGTCAGGGAGAAAAAGATAGCATTCAGGAAGTATAAGGAAACACAGAAAGAGCAGGACAGAGCTGTACCAGTTAAGGCAGAAGGAAGCAGGAGGAAGTCAGAATAGCAAAGGCCCAAACTGAGGAAAAGATAGCCAACTCAGTTAAGAAGGGGGATAAAACCTTTTATAGGTTATCAGAGAGCGTAGAAAGACAAAGGGAGGGATAGTGAAGCTGAATAGAATGAATGGTGGGTGGGCAGAGGGAGACAGTGAAAAAGCAGGAATACTGAACAAATATTTCTGCTCAGTATTCACACAAGAGGAGGGGGAAGTGCCTAATCCAATTAACAGGCGCACTCTTGATAGGGTGGTCGATCCCAGTCCTTTCACAGAAGAAAGGGTTCTGCAAGAACTCCTAAAACTGAAGGTGGACAAAGCAATGGGGCCTGATGGAATTCACCCCAGAATTCTAAAAGAATTAAGGGGGGAACTAGTGAAACCACTGACTACTCTTTTTAGTAAATCATGGGAGGATGGTGTGGTACCCGAGGACTGGAGGAAGGCGGATGTGATTCCCCTTCACAAAAGTGGGACCAAGACAGAGGCAGGAAACTACAGACCTGTCAGTTTGACCTCTGTGGCAGGGAAAGTGATGGAGTCACTTCTGAAGGAAAGAATTGTTTAGTACCTTGAGGCCAGTGGGGCACAGGACCCAAGGCAGCATGGGTTCACAGCAGGAAGGTCATGTCAGACGAATCTAATAGATTTCTTTGACTGGGTGACCAAAGTAGTAGACCAGGGAAGGGCTGTGGACATGGCCTACCTAGACTTTAGCAAGGCATTTGACACAGCCCCACATGAAAGATTAATAGTCAAATTAACCAGCCTGGGAGTGGGTCCCAGGGTGGTAGCCTCGGTAAAACATTGGCTGAACAACAGGACACAGAAAGTAATTGTAAATGGAGTCCACTCTGAAGAAAGACAGGTTACTAGTGGGGTACCGCAGGGTTCAGTACTGGGTCCAGTCCTTTTTAATGTCTTTATAAATGACATTGCAGAGGGACTGGAAGGAAAAGTATGCCTCTTTGCAGATGACACAAAGATCTGCAATAGGGTTGATACACAAGGAGGAGTGGAAAGGATGAGAAGGGACTTAGCAAGGTTGGAGGAATGGTCAGAAGTATGGCAGCTAGGATTCAATGCAAATAAGTGCAAAATAATGCACCTGGGAAACAAGAACCCAGGGAAAATTACACAATGGGGGAGTAACAACAACAAAAAGGAAAGGGACCTGAGGGTAATCATATCAGATGACCTTAAGGTCGAAACAATGTGAGAAGGCAGTAGGGAGGGCTGGGGGTATACTGGGATGCATAAGGAGAGGCATCACCGCAGAAAACAGGAAGTTGTTATCCCCTGTATGGACAGTTGGTGAGACCCATCTGAGTACTGTGTCCAGTTCTGGAGACCCCATCTCCGCAAGGACATAGACAGGATAGAGGCAGTCCAGAGGAGGGCAACTAAATGGTGCAGGGTCTGCAAGAGAAGCCGCACGAGAGAGACTAAGGAGCTTAATATGTATACCCTTGAAGGAAGAAGGGAGAGGGGGGACATGATAGAAACTTTTAAGTACCTCAGTGGAATCAACAAAGTCCAAGAGGGTAGCATCTTTGAAAAAGAGACATGCAAGAACAAGGAGACACAATTTAAAGATGTGTGTGTGGGGGTGGTTCCGGGGCAATGTGAGGAAGTATTTTTTCACGGAGAGAGTAGTGGATGCATGAAACAGCCTTCCTGATGAGGTTGTGGGGTCTAAAACTGTGGGAGAATTCAAGAATGCATGGGACAGATATAAGACAATTCTTGTGGGGGGTAGGAAGAAGTAGGCTGTTGGTTAACTAGGATCTGCGGCCTATCCTGTAGGTAGGGAAATGGGCAGACAAGGTTGGGCCAAGTGGTCCTTATCTGCCATCAAAGTCTATGTTTCTATGTTTCTATCTGTGTCAGTCTTCACCGTTCATCACATTTGGGTGAGTGCTGAGCCCCCTGAAGGGGGCTTTAAAAACCCTAAAGGACAGAGTCCCTTAGCTCTCAGTGGGTGACACACTAAGAGGGAGAACCTTCTCAGCTTGGAGAGGCCCGAGAGTGGGGAGAGTGAGACGGGGACACCCCCCCCAGAGGGGGAAGGAAGTTGCCCCGACAGACGCCGCCTCACCCTACGGGAAAACAGATAGGTCCTCCGGTGCACGGAGTTAACCACCCTACGCCGGGCCAAGGGTGACAACAGGGAAAGATGTAGCCAAGCCATCCGCCTAGTGCAGATCGCTGTCCCTACGACCCTGGTAGCTACCTCACTGGCATCATACGATGCCCTTGCTTGGTGCTTTGCTAGCTCCAGGCCATGTGCAGAAAGAGCAATGGCTTGTCTGGTGTGCTCCATGTCAGGCAAAGAGGCTAGGAGCAGACCCAGCCTGGACCACAAGAACCTATCGTAGGCTGCATAGTGGGCCTGATGTGCAGAAATAGAAAGCAGCAACCGTGCCGAGTAGAAAGTTCTCCTATCCCAGAAGTCAAAATCTGAGGAGTCTTGATCTTGGGGCCGGTCACGGTGAAGGCCGCGAATCCCCTCGGGAGTGTCCAGCTGCATCAATCCTGACTGAGGATGAGGCATGGAACCTGGAGACTCCGGGGGGGGCACAATACCGCTGGCAGAGATCCCTAGGGGCAGGAACTCTGGAGAAGGGTCTCTGCCAGGAACACAACAACGCTGCCCTAAAGGGAGCAGACCAGGGGGGCACCACAAGGGTGTCCTCACTGAAGTTGCCCAAAAAGGTGTGTGCCGAGAGCTCCTGATTGCTCTGAGTGGCAGGAGAGAGATAGAGATGTAGGTCCTCCAACATCCTCACGAGGAATCGCAGATATTCCGCAAGATCAGTGGATGGGGAGATGTGGGCAGAAGGCTCCTCTCTCACAGAAGAGGGGGATGAAGAGTTAGAGGACCTCAACTGTTCAGAGGGTGGCTGCTCGGGGGGAGGTTGAAAAACCTGTCTGTCCATCACCCTGACATAAGCGGGAAAGCGAGCAGCCACGGCTATAAACTGCTCCCAGAGAGAGGCCTGCTAGGACCAAGGATGCCTGGGAGTGCAGGACAGTGTGGTAGAGGAATGGGGACAGAGTTGAGAAGAGATGTCGGCTGACCTCTGCCTGGGCTAGGGAGCGGACCAGGAGCACCAGAAGATGAAGGTGCTCCGGAAGACTCCACAGGTGACAGCTGAACAACCATTTCGGAACTGCCTTGGCTGCACCCAGAAGAATCCAGCTTGTAGAGGTGACCAGGGCCGTATAGGTCCAGAAGGACGGTCCCCTACCTCAAAAAAATGGGGCTCTCTCAAAGAAAGCGATGGGGAAGAGCGAAGATACGCAATGCGACTTCTTCCAGAGCCTGGCTGGGCCCCCAAAAAAGGCCTCCATGAATACCCTATGCCACTCAACCCCTCGGAATCAGAGAGTGCCCTTCTCCTCGAGATGGTCAACCTAGGTAACTGACAGCCCTGGTCAGCACCCAAAGGAGCTATCCAAGGCACAGTACCCTCCCCTCTCATAGGTGCTCTGATTGGCCCCAAAATTGGGCGATCCAGGCACATCACATGAGGGGGTACCACCACTGAGGGGTCAGCGAATCCTCCAAGGCTGGGCTGCAATGCAATGGTGGCATGCACCACTGCCTGCTGGTCAGTGCCCCTGACCCCAGCCTCAGAAGTCACCGGCCGATCCTCAGAGGGGGGCTGACTCAGGTCTGTCGAAGACACCACCAGGCTATCCACACTAGCAGCTAGTTCCAAGGAGCCAGACTGCTCGTCTGACTCAGAGTTCGACTCCTCCTCCGAAGAGGTGGAGGCCGAGGCCTTGTGTCAAACTGTAGGTGGGCACCTTTCACCATCCCTACCAAACAGGGTGCCAGAAATGGAGACCTCACCCGAGTCGGTGCCAGTACCCTCTGCAGCACCGCGAACGGCAGCCGAAGAAGACATGGCTCCAGCCTGAACAGCAGCCTCAGAGTCGGAACATGCCATGACGCCGTTGCGCCCCACGGCACCACAAGCGGCACCGAGGGCAGAGACGGCGCAGACGATGGTGCCAAAGTCAGAAACCCCCACGGTGCCGACCTGATCCAATGACGCAGATGGCTCCAACAGCACCTTCTGAACCCCCCACGGCGCTGTGCCCATGTTCGGCATCACGAATGGCTCCAGAACTGGACATGGCGCCATGCTCAACCTCGGTGCCGCAGATAGCACCAAGGCGAGGAGAAGAAAGGGATGGCACTGGCAGCAGCCACGGCACCGAGCGACAGACCGGCGCCAATGACTCTGCCAGGGCCCACGGCACTGAGGTCCAAAACGGTGCTGACCGACGGTGTCGAGGACGGCGCCGACCCAGGCCTTGCGAACCACGGGTCCAACACCGAGGAGCCTTCACCCCCCAAGGGGCGATTACCATGGCGGTGCCTCCCGCCCATCCCCCGAACGGAACGGCTGGGCCTCCTGCACCGTGGGAGGAGCCTCGGCCATGGCTAGGCTACTAGAAGCCGAGGCTCCCTCCTCCTCGGTCTGTATAGAACTGGGAGGGGACCTGGAGGAAAGGCCATGAGAGCGTGGCTTGAACTGACAAGTGCGCACCCGACCCCCGAAAGTCGGCAAAGCTCGACCCACTTTCCACGCGTGCTGTTTGATGAGCCGGTGGTCCATGGAGAAGCAGGCATCACACGAATCCATGTTGTGAAGTGGGCCAAGACACTAAAGGCAACAGTCGTGCTGGTCAGTGACGGAAAATTTTCGGCTGCATGGGCACCGTCACATGGGGGGCCGACCCATCTTCGAAGTCTTTTTGCCCTCCGACCTAGACATGATCTTCAGAAAGAAATACAAACAAGACTCGACGTCGCTGGAAAATAGTAAAATGGAAAGGTCTTACTGACAACGTCGAGTGGCTAGCAGAACCGACAGGAGGAACCGACGGACCTGACGTCGAAAATTATTTAAACGAGAATGAACTATGAACAGGTAGGCCCGAACTCAAGCCGGAAAAAGCTTCCCACGAGGTGACCTCAATGGCGGGAGATGAAGAACTGGCAGGCAGGCGGAGTCGATGGTGCCTAACGGCCAACCCACGAGCCGCTTGCAGAACGTCGGCCCGAGGGGCTGCAACTGACTCCACCTACCAAAAAAAAAAAAAAGCTCCCGTGGAGCCGTGACCTCCAGTCGAGTACCCAAATGTGATGAATGGTGAAGACTGACACAGATAAGATTTACCCTGTACATCTTTTTTGCCAGGTAATACACCCTATCGGTTACCAACCGTGTCATGGGTTGTGTAAAGAAACCGAAAAAAGTTAGTTTTTTTGAAAACCGATAGGAACCGGCACACCACTACTACAATCCCAGAAGATAAATTTAAACACAAAAGGTCGGTTCCCAACCGGACCGACTGAGAAGGAACCGAAGTTTACAATTTCCACAGAAGAAAAACACAAATTACAGTTCACTACCTAGTTACACTACTTACTGTACTGTAGACAGAGGCTCGAAACCAAAAATAAACAAATTGGTTGAAAAAACAAAGTGTTTTGAAACTTTACCAAACTGAAGGAGCAATCTCCGGAGCGACTTCACAGTTAGGTGAAGTAAAGAATCTGATGGTAACACTCTGAGGCACCGCAGACAGAGGTTTGAAAACCGAGCTCGAGCTTAACATTCTGTGCCTTTCATAGAAATTAACTCTTTCCTCTCCAGAGCAGTTCAAGTGCTGGGGCTAACTGCATATGTCAGAACACAGCAAGACTTCATGTTGTTTGAATAAAGTAAGAATAATAAACCACACAGCGCAGCTGCTCTAATACACACTTTGAAATCAAGGCCTCTGAGCTTGGCGCGCATCTCCTCAGACATCCAGGAGCCTAAAGTTAAGGTTCATCATGAGGAGAGTCTTCAGTGCAAGTGCATGTAATCTGTAGATGTTGGTTGTTACTGGGAAGCTGCCCTGCTGACAAATGCATGGAGTGGTCGGCACAGAGTGTCGTCTAAATGTTCTAAATACTGTGTGGTTGCCCGGCTGCCTGTCTGGGCATTGACTGTCTACAATTAATGAGGAAGAGGGAATTTATCTGGAATGCTGGTGGAAGGAGCATAAGGTGGCTTTAAAAATTGATTGTGTGTGTAAACTGGCATTCTGCTTTCTGCAGTTACTGAACTACCTCATCTTTAAAACATGTAAATAAACAGAGTTTTCTATCATCAGTCATTTACAACTTGAGTTTACTGTTACCCTTTTTGAAAGGAAATATCCCTGCATTTTAAGGTGTTTTTTTTTTAGCATTTATAATGCAAACTTTTTATATCTCTCAGGTTCCTTGTACTACACAGCAAAAGGCTCTTGCACTGACACTGTGCAATCGACACTGCCATTTCTTGCCTATTACTTTCATAGCAGGACCCCATAGAAAACAAAATATAGCATTTGAGCTGTGCTATACAATAAATAAATATACAGTAAATACAGTGTGAAAATGTGTCAAAGCAGGACCTCATTGAACATACGATATTAGATCTCAGCTGGGCTGTCCTGGGTAAATATATTGTAAAACTGTGTCAAAGTAGGACCATATGGCAGAATCCCACAGAAAAGGTGATGCTGCGTCTAAGTTGATTTGCCTTGGAAACATACATTGTAAAAGCAGGACCTGACAAAAATGAAATTATGCATATCTTCTAATAGAAGCCACAGCTTGTATCAGAAATTCTGATTTGGAGGCACGGCTTTAATTAGAGAGTGGCCTCTATAAGAGCATGGACTCTATTTAAATCTGCCGCCCTCTGCCTGTCATCCAGACAACTGTCTCTGCCCATCATCAGGCTGCCAGTGCCAGAGCTGGATGCCAAAAGAACTACCAAGTGTGTCTTGTAGTGTTGTTGTGGCTCTGAGCCCTAACAGGTGGATGAAAAAGGAGTTGACCCTTTTCTGGGTGGACAGGATTTCAGGGAACATAGCCTTACAGCAGTGCATGTTGATTTGGGACACGTTTCAGTGCCATATACAGTAAGCTCTGCAGTGTAAAACTCCATCAATCAAAAGAAAAATGAAAATGACATACCTGCCGTAATTCTTGATCTTTCTGTGTATCTTCACCATTCATCACTGGTGGGTTCTGGCTGGAGGAACAGGACCCTGCGGGAGCATTTGTTTTGTTGTTTGTGGGAGGAGCTGGCGTTGGGTTGGCACCGCCCTAGAGGCCGACGTACTACGTGGTGCTCGAGGGATGGCCAGTAAACGGCATCGACTCCTCCCTCACCTCAGTTCTACGAGGCTGGAGAGTGATATGAAAAAAGGGGATAGGGAAAGGAAGAGGGAGGGCAAGAGAGCCCAAGGGATAGCCAAAAGGAAAGGATGTAAACTGAAAGAGGTAAAAGCCAAAGGAAGAGGACAGAACAACCCTAGGGGTGTGGAGAGTAGGGCCCCATCCTCTGGGCATATGAGAATAGACAGAAAGGACAGGGAGGGAGGGAAGGAGGAAAGAAAGAGAAGAAGGAGGAAAGGAAAAAGGGGATGAGGGAGAAGACCCCTGTACTGACTCCGCACAGGAGGAAAGAGGCCAAGGGAGAAGGAACTCTGATAGGGCTCCCTTCAAGGGGGTACCCTCTCTAGGCAATCAAAAACCCACCTTCAAATGGAGTATACTACCTCCAGGGAAGGAGGCAGAGTTGAGACAAGCAGAAGTTTACTAGCCCAAGTCTCTTCTCCTAAACACAAGATCAAGGAGTCATGGGGTCTCCTTCCCCCATTTTCAAATACAATGGCATGAGTACTGCCGTAGGAAGTTTGACCTATTCCCTCTTGGGAAAGGTTCCAGAACGACTCCCCCCATTCGTTACACTGGGAAGGAGGAGGGAGAAGAAAGAGGTAAATTACCGAAATTCAGCTACCACTGAAAAAGAGTGGTAAGGAAAGGAGGGTCACCAGAGCCTCCAACCCCAGAGATCCAGGTGAAGATCTCCCCACCCCTCAACAAGGGCAGGGGAACCCCTGACCCCAGGGGATCTATGAATTGTAGGGGAGATCCCCACCCAGGCCCCAGGAACAGAGCTCCAGGAAGCCCCCCATAAAAAGGCAGTTCTGCCTGCCCTACACCCCCACATAGGGTGGGATCCTTCCTCGAGGATCAGGAGCAACTGAGGTACCAGGTGGAAGACTCACTACACCCTAAGGGAAGAGGCAGGGGAGGAGGCATAGCCCAGAGACCGAGGCCCAAGAGGGGAAGGTAGGAGGGAAGCAGTGACGAATGGTGAAGATACACAGAAAGATCAAGAATTACAGAAGGTACATAATTTTCATATAATATCTGTGCCAGTCTTCACCATTCATTGCTAGTGAGTGATTACCAAGCTCCCCGAAGGGGACCTGGTACCTCCTTGGAAGTACCCCTCATGGATTATCCGGAGGACCCATTTGTCTGATGTTATGGATTTCCACCGGTTGTAGAACTGAGTCAGATGTCCTCCCACCGCTGAGGAAGAGTCCCCCTCGGACAGCTGAGGTGGGACCTGGGCCAGAAACTCAGACGGTTGTACTGGGCGCTTTGGGCCCTTGCACCTTCTGTTGCATTTTCTTTTGAGGTTAGGTGTTATGGTTTTTGCTAAAACCCCCCCTGCCCTTTCCCCAAAAGGACTGACCGTTGTGAAGTTGATGCTTATTGACACCCCCACGAGAAGGGTGGAAGCAGGTCGAACCATTTTAATGGCAGACCTAGTCTCTGTGTGGCCTCCAGAGCTTGCTCTACCTGAGGTCCGAACAGATACATACCGTCAAAGGGAAGAGCCATGACATGCTGCTGGGCATCATTCGTGAAGCTCGAGTATGTAGCCAGGAGTGGCGATGGGTGCAAATGCCCACCGCCGCCACACGGGAAGCAGTATCAAAAGCGTCCATAGCTGCTTTAACCTGCTGGTTGTTGAACTGGATACCCATGGTTACGGTCTGAAGTAGCTCTGAACTAGTGTCTGACTCAGGCAGAGCTTCTACCATCTGTTTGAGCGAATGCCAAAGAACATACTCATATTGAGAGAAATAGCCCTGGTAGCTGGCAATACGTATACCCAGGGTGGAGGCAGCAAAGACTCTCTTACCTAAGGTGTCTATCTTACGAGATTCTTTATTTATAGGCCGGGCTTTACATACCTGAGGGAGAACGGCCTTATCATTCTCTGCTAGGACTACAATGGGGTCAGCAAAGGCCTGGGAGGCCAGAATGGGTTGATCTTTGGGAGGAGCATACTTCCTGTCTATGGACTTAGCCACAGAAGGAATGAGAGCGGGATTATACCATACCATCTGAAAGAGTGTCTCAAAGGATGGTTGTACCGGAGGAGTTAAATTCATAGGGATATCCGGGACATGTAGGCATTGGAGTCTTAAAAGCTTTCCAGGATCGATAGCTGTAGTCTGGAGAGAAAGAGTAGAATTTAATTTTTTTAGCAGAGACTTAAATGACAGGTCTTCAACCACAGGCTCTGTGGCAGGATTGATCCCTATTCCTTCAACATCATCACCCAGTCAAAGACCTGGGTCAAGATCAATATCATCTCCTGACAGTCCAGGAGGGACTGTATAGACAGGAAAGGAGTGAAAATCAGTATGAAATGAAGAAGAGAAAGGAATCGGAGTCGAGAACCCCTGCAGGCTGGATAGCGCCGCACCAAACCTCGGCACTGAAGAGAAACACTGACATGAAGACAAGGGAGTCTGGCGCTGGCCGAAACACCCCAGCACTCGGCACCGACAGAGACCATGGCCCTGAAGAAGCCCGTGGCACCGCAGATGGTCGCCGACAGAGCCTGTGGCACTGAGGACGGCGCTGACAACATCAACAGTGCCGAGGGCAGCACCGACAGATGCATTGGTGCCAAGGACGGCGCCAACAGACCCATCAATGTCGAGAGCATCCCCGATGCCGCAGATGGTGCTGAAAGCAAACCAGGGCTCCAAAAACCAAGATTTGAAAAAAAAGGAGGAGGAATGCCAGGAGATAGAGGCATCAGTGTGGCCCCCCGTGCCGCAGCCATGTGAGGGGGAAAAACACCTGAGCGCGGAGTCGACAGCACCAAAGAGGGCGCTACATGACTAGGAAGGTCCAACTGCCCTACTCACTCCCACAAATGGCCCAGAGGTCTCAGAGTAACCGGACCAGGCAACTGGACCAACCTCCAAGCCCATTGCTCCATAAGAGCGGCCTACTGATGAAACTGCTCATCAGAGGCCCATTCAATAGACGGGGAAGGGCTCTGATGTTGAAAAGGTCGGCCATCGGAGACGGAAACCGGCGACTCCAGAGGCGGAGGCTGGCACATGGCCCCAACGACCGACCGTCGACATGCAGACATACCAGAAGGTGACCTCGAGTGATACCTTCTCTTTTTGACCTGTGGGCCAAAAAGAGCTCTCAAGGCAGAACGGTGCGAGAATGCAAACCATTTTCTTTATGCTTCAGGACTGCCCATCTTCCCGAGCATCAGACCGGCTCGTTGTCAGACCCCCTCGGGCGGGCGAGAACGGACCCAGCCCAGCTGACTGAACAGCCTTCATACGAAGTCTCCCTACTGTCACCTGACCCGCTCATGGTCGACTCCATCAATGGAGGGCTGAAGACTTCTTTTCTTAATAAGTAAGGTTAAAATTAAGTGGTACTTATTTCAAGATAAATTACAAAACAATAAACTGAAAACTATGCTGCCAGTTTGAAGTTTGACTCCTTGGGGGCAAATGACGTCACTGAAGCGCACTCGACGGCAGGAAAAAAGGAACTGAGACGGTTGGAGGGTCGACGCCGAGACAGTCACTGCCGCATCAGCCAAGGCTCGTGGTGCCACTCCTCACGGTTCCATCTCTAGCGCCAGCCCTCTTGCAAAAAGTTTTCTCCTGCTGGGTCCTAGCGCCTCCGGCATAGATCCCATCAGTATGGATGAGTGGTGGAGACTTTATGTCCAGGAAGATCTAGTAGTTTTAATATCCTAGGTGCTCTGAGAGACTGCAGAGGGCAGGACCTAGAAGCTTGCAGATCCAAGGAGCTATCCAGTCCCAGAGAAATTAAAGAACTGGTGACTGCTTGGAAAAATCCTGTATATGGGAGTCAGCAGAATTCCCCCCCATTTCTTTTTTATTTTTTTCCGAACTGTGCCAGAAACTAGGTGAGCTACAAGGGATATACACAAAGGGTAAAAATACCCTTGGAGCTAGCAACCACTAGAGAATGTAGAGCATGTCCTGAGGCACAGAAGAACTACCTGGGTCTGAAGGGTCCAGGATAAGAAGTCACATCACCACCCTCAGAAGAGATCAGGTGGGGGTAAGACTTAACTTTGTAAATATCCTCGGGGGAAGGGAGAGATAGAGGTTCACCTAACTGGGAGCCTCTAGTGTTGATCAGGTGCCAGACAGGATGCCAGGGAGACCGCCAGAGGCAGCACCAGACATAGTGCAGACTGGAACCAGACCCGGTTCAGATCAGGTGGCAGGCATGGCACCGCCAGACCAGGCGGCACCAGACACAGTGCCACAGCCATGGCACCGGATATGGCACCAGACCACCTGCACCAGACATGGCATCAGACACTAGACACACGGCACCTACAAAACAGTGCTGACAGAAGACACACGGCATCAGGGGCCAGAATCATAAAGGCAGGATCAGGAGGAATAGATATGGTGCTAGGTGATCCCTGGCCTGACCTGCCATCAAATAACACTGGAACCAGAAAGTCAGGGGGGATGCTGCCTGGAGGAATCAAACTGGCACCTGGAGGTCCCCAGCACCATAAACACCCCTGGAGTCAACCTGGGGCCGACAAAGAATAACACTGCCTGGAGCACCGGAACCGGCACCCACCCATGCTGCAAGGGCCAGGAAAGGGCAGAGAATGACAACAGGGGATCCTGTCAACCTGATGCCATCAAGAGCCCACATGATGCCGAAGAGGGTCCACCCGGCACTGAGGCCAGCAGTAGAAGTAGAACCAGGTCAGGCCTTGAAAGCCCCAACCTAGCACAAATGCCAGAACCGGAGCCAGCACTGGAGACCAAGCCAGCACCAAAGTGACTGGCAGAGGTACCCATCCGGTCCCACCAAGAGGCATAGGGTGGGGATACGGACAGCAGGGCAGAAGTCAGCGGCGCGGTTACCGGTAAGGGCAGAAGGCCGTTGCTGGAGCCAATGCTCTACCTGGCTTGGGGAGCCTTGCCTATGGGTTCAATGCAACCAACCTACAGGGGTCCTGAACCGGACCCACGAGCAGCAACACTCCAGCCTGACGCCACACCCACTGCTCCAAAGAGCTGCCCAAGGAAGACTGCCCACGGGGGGAACCCCTTAAAGGACACAGGGGGGACTCCAGGCTCAATGTCTCCATGTCCTGGACCCAAGGCGATGCGGACTATGCCAAAAGGGCCACCACCCCAGGAACCAAGGGCCTTGCAGAAGACTTCCCGAATGCGACCTCAAGAGGTACAGTTTTTTCCTCAACCTGAGGTGAGAAAGAACTCAAGGTCGAGTGGCACCAAGAACCCAAGCAGAATTGGGAACCAGCCCACTACTTTGTGCTCCAGAGGACTGCCTCCCCCAGAGCACAGGACCACCTGTGGTTAGAACCCTTCCTTCACAGGAAAGCAGACCAGACACTATCCCTGCTGCCAGAGCAGCCGGCCAACTATGGCACAAAGCCAACACAGCGACCGGCCAACAAGGTGGTGGATCAATATGGTGCCGACCCTAACACAGTGCCGAAACAAACATGGCACCAACCAACAAGGCACCAGGTAAAACACGGCACCAGGAAGGCTCCCTACCATAATTCTGTAGAGACTCCTGACGAGGCTCAGTAGGACTGACAGAAAATTTTTCACAAAATCACTAAACTGATACAAAAATAATAAATTCTAGCTTTAAACAACTAAAAACTGAAATGAACTGAAAGTGGCTACCGTACAGACATGAAGTTCTGATTCCCAAAGGACGCGCAACGTCGTCCCTGAAGTGTGCTCAATGGCAGGAAAAAAGAAACTGAGGCAGATAGGGGCAGGTGCCAAGGTAAGCCTGGCTCTGCAAGCCACTCTCGTGGCACCATGCATGTGTATGGCTTGCCTCAGCACCAGCCCTCTGGAAAAGTTCTGGGTCCCGCAGGGTCCTAATGCTTCTGGCACAGACCCATTAGTGTGAATAACTGGTGAAGACGCATTCCTGGAAGACTGTCCAGTGGTACTGACGAAAGAGGTTTGAAAAGTTCTTTACAAAGAGCATTCAAAACCTGATACAGGTCCCAGGGTCTGCTGACAGCTGGTAGGAATCATATAACCGGTTAGCCTCTAAGGACGAGTGCAAGGAGGCTCCAAGTGCCAACACCTGACCTCTGAAGGTGCTAAAGACCAAACCTTTGTTCACTCCTGCTTGCAAAAAGTCCCAAATCAGCGGAACTGTTGCTTTAGAAGGCCAGATATTTTTTTATCTGGCCCAGGCCGAAAAGGTGGTTCATTCATGAGCATGGAAGGAAAAGTATGCCTTTTTGCAGATGACACAAAGATCTGCAACAGGGTTGATACACAAGGAGGCATGGAAAGGATGAAAAGGGACTTGGCAAGGTTGGAGGAATGGTCAGAAGTATGGCAGCTAGGATTCAATGCAAAGAAGTGCAAAATAATGCACCTGGGAAACAAGAACCCAGGGGAAGAATACACAATGGGTGGGAAGGTAGTAACGACAACAAAAAAGGAAAGGGATCTGGGGGTAATCATATCAGATGACCTTAAGGTTAGCAAGCAATGTGAGAAGGCAGTAGGGAGGGCTGGGGGTATACTGGGATGTATAGGAGAGGCATCAGCAGCAGAAAACAGAAGTTGTTATCCCTCTGTACAGACAGTTGGCGAGACCCCATCTGAGTACTGTGTCCAGTTCTGGAGACCCCATCTCCGCAAGGACATAGACAGGATAGAGGTAGTCCAGAGGAGGGCAACTAAAATGGTGCAGGGTCTGCAAGAGAAGCCGTATGAGGAGAGACTAAAGGAGCTTAATATGTATACCCTTGAGGAAAGAAGGAGGGGGGACATGATAGAAACTTTTAAGTACCTCAGTGGAATCAACAAAGTCCAAGAGGGTAGCATCTTTCAGAAAAAGAGAAGTACAAGAACAAGAGGACACAATTTAAAGATAGAAGGAGGCGGTTCAGGGGCAATGTGAGGAAGTATTATTTCACAGAGAGGGTAGTGGATGCATGGAACAGCCTTCCTGAGGAGGTTGTGGGGTCTAAAACTGTGGGAGAATTCAAGAATGCATGGGACAGACATAAGGCAATTCTTGTGGGGGGTAGGAAGAAATAGGCTGTTGGTTAACTAGGATCTGCGGCCTATCCTGTAGGTAGGGGAAATGGTCAGACTAGATGGGCCAAGCGGTCCTTATCTGCCATCAAAGTCTATGTTTCTATGTTTCTATAAGCTGCAAACGTGGAATTCCTTCTGGCAAACATCAGGGTATCCACTACCTTTTTAGAAAAACGCTTTTTCAGGAGTCTCCTCTCAGGAGACAGGTCGCAAGTTGCATCACCTCCGGGTCTGGATGCAGATTGGGACCTTGGGAGAGAAGGTCCACCCAAACTGGTAGACAAAATAGGGGGTGTTGAGCTAGATTCACTAGGTTGGAGAACCATGGCCTTCTGGGCTATTTTGAAGCTATCAGAAGAAAGCTTCCTCTTGAGTGTCTCATTTTGAGTATGACCTAGGGAAGACACGGCAGAAGGGGGAAGGCATACACTCCGCAGAAATTCCACGTCTGTGACAGTGTGTCAGCTGACTCTTCCTGTGAACACCGGTATCGGCTGAAGAACCACAGCACTTGAGTATTCTGGCTGGAGGTGAACAGGTCGATCTGTGGATAACCGAATCTTCTGCACAAGAGGTCGAACACCTCTGAGCTCAGCATCCACTCCCCTGGGTGGACATTCATGCAGCTTAGCCAACTGGCTTGAATGTTAAACTTCCTCACCAAGTGAACTGCTGACAGATAAGGAAGGTTGGCCTTTGCCCAAAGTAGAAGATCAGTTGCCCCTCTTAGCAAATCTCTGCTCTTTGTGCCTAATTGATTGTTTCTGTAAGCCACTGTGACAGCGTTGTCTGACCTTATTTTCATGGCCCTTGTCTTTACTAGCTTGTGAAAATGAAGGAGAGCGAGGCGTAGGGCCCTGATCTCTAGGAGGTTGATGTACAGGTGCCGTTCCTGCGCAGCTCAAGATCCCTGAATGGGAAGGCAGCCCAGAACTGCATCCCAGCTCGACAAGCTTGCTTCGGTTATCAGGATCAACTCTTGAGGGACTTCCAAGAGAGACCCCTGCTTATGTTCTCTAAACTCATCCACCAAATCAGCTGCTGAAGGGGTGGGGAAACTGGAATCCTGGCCTGATAGTCCTCCAAGGTCAGGTCCCAGGCTGCCAGAAACTTGGTCGGAAGGAGTCACATGTGTAAGCAAGCCCACAGGAATATTGTTGCCATTAAGTGACCTAGATTACGCAGTTGACTATGAGCCGAAGGCGACGATTGGCTCCTCAGCCACTGAACCTTTCGCTTCAAGGTCTCCTTCCTGGCTGCCATGAGGAAGATCTTTCCCATGTCCATCCTGATCACTGCTCAAAGGTGCTCCAGGGTCTGAGATGGGTTGGGAGAGCTTTTCTCCCAGTTGACTACCCAACTGTGGAACTTCAAAACCTCCAGGTCCTGGTCACTGATTCTCTTGCCAGTGTGGCAGAAGGTGCTCAAATGAGCAAGTCATCCAGGTAAGGGCAGAGATGATCACCCTCCTGTCGAAGTTGTGCTACCAGGACTATGAGCACCTTCAAGAACACTCTGAGGGCTGTTGCCAGCCCAAAGGGGAGTGCCCCACATTGAAAGTGTTCCCCAGGACTGTGAACCTGAGGAAACTCTGATGAGCCTGCTGGATGGGGATATGGAGATATGCATCCCTCAGATCTAGGGATGCTAAATAATCCCCCTGCTAGGCAGCCTGGATGACTGATCGTAAGGACTTCATCTTGAAGGATGTGTGGTGAACAAACTTGTTTAGGTGTTTCAGGTCCGGAATAGGTCTAACACGCACCAACTTTTGGGAACCACAAAATAAACTGAGTAAAATCCCTGGCTTTGTTCATTGGAAGGCACCAGGACAATCGCCCCAATCTCTTTGAGGTAATCTAACATTTGAGACACTGCTTGTCTCTTCACAAGGTCCTTTGGTACGAGGGATGGCAGAAAGAGTCCCTTTGAGGGAATGGTTGTAAACTCTACTGTGTAACCTAATGCCAGAATCTCCAGGACCCAAGCATCTGATGTTATCTGGGCCCATCTTGTATAAAAATTGTGCAGTCTTCCACCAAGGTAAGGTGGGTAGAGACTGGCCCACGTACACTCACTGTGAAGTGCCACTTCTTCGCCCTGGACCTCCACTGCATTTTAGGGTAAAGGTTCCTCTGCTCCTACTGCCCTTGAACCCAGAGTAGGATCCTTTACTCCTCTGGTTCCCGAAGTTCCGAAAAGGAACAAAAAAAACCTCGATACTGCCTCTGTCGGCCACCTCCTTGACCTTTTGAAGTTGAGCTGGCCTTTTGCTGTTGTTTTGATACCAGATGTCCCTTTTTATCCCGAATATCTTTCAAAATATCATCCAGGCCTGCTCCAAATAACAAGCTTCCCTCAAAAGCTAAATTAAACGGCTTAGTCTTCAATGCCTGGTCCATGATCCAATGCCATAGCCATACTCCTTGCATGTCGGACATAATGTGATAAGTGGAGTGAGCTGACATTCATAAGTTCTCCACCAAGGCATCTCCTAGAAATGTGGAGGCCATGGATATCAGCTGCAAAATGCTCGCCCCTTCAGAATCAGGGGGAGCAAAACTACCTCACATTATAACCCACATGTTTAATGCTCTAATGACAATAAAGGATGCATAGAGGTGCGGAGGTTTGCTCCATTGAAAGCGAAGGCTCTTCTGTACAAAGCATCCACTTATTTATCGTGCACATCTGCTAGGGCCGGACAACCCTTAATTGAGATAGTCATGTGCCTTACAGAGTTATGTAAAGCCTTATCAGCCAGGGGTGGAGTTTCCCCAATTGTGGGTATTTTCTTCCATAAAAGGAAAACACCATACCCCTTGATTTTGGCAGATATTTTCTCTGGTTCGTTTCTGCCCATTCTTGTTCAATAATCGTGTCACAGTGAATAAGGTCTGGAAAACACTTTGGAGCGGAGGAGGACATAGACAGGACAGGGTTCACATCTAAGGCCTCCATGGATTGCACCTCCTTTAGCTGCAATGACCTACAAGCCTCAGTTATCAGATAGGACAGAGTTTTGGTATCAAACAGGCGAGGGATTGGAATCCTCTTTTTCAAGCTCTGTCCACTCCGCTTCCTTCTCCTCCTCGGGGTCATCTGCATTATCAAGTAACACTTTTGGGTCAGGATTTTTCCCATTATTTCCGTATCCTCCTCCTGACCCTCTGGATGGTCAAGGTATTAGTCTCTTTGCAGATCAGGATGAAAAAATTACTCACCTTAGTAATTGCTTTTCTTCTCATGGAGTCTTGCTATATTATAACAATAGCAGCAGTCAGCCACTGCAGCTGAACTGCCCCGGGGAGGAAGGAGTTAACTCCAGAAGATCTGGAGTTCTACAGCGCGAGGGCGCTGTGCCCAAAGCTCTATCTGGCAGTTTCAAATGAAACTGTCAGATCTTTTTAAGCCAACATCAAAGGACGAAAAAGTCTGTGTGGAAAAACTACCAGCCTATGGCTACCTACTAGTAGTAATAACAACAATATAAACAACAAAGAAACACAGAACCATAATAACAAAGATTGATGGTATTATGGTTCGTTTCCTATCGACAAGCACATATGAACCCCCTTCCCCAAGACTCCAAGTCCAACAAGGGGCAATAAAAAATAACCTAAATGAACAATCTAGATCCCTAACCCAAAGGAAAACAGGGTTAGGGAAAACTAAAATGGCATGACACAGTGCTTCACCAATTTGCCACCTCTACCCAAGTAGGAGTTCTGAGAGGGGCAGGAGGAGGTGGTTATAATATAGCAAGACTCCATGAGAAGAAAAGCAATTACTAAGGTGAGTAATTTTTTCTTCAAACACCATGAAGTCTTGCTATATTATAACAATAGCAGATTACACAGCAGTACCTCCATGGAGGAGGGTCAGAACCTACTTAGGAAATAGGCTCTGAAGCACAGCTGTGCCAAACCGAGCAACTCTCCTGGACTGGACATCCCGGGAATAATGCTTGGTAAAGGTGTGAACTGTCTTCCAGGTAGCAGCTTGACAAATCTCCAGAATAGGAATGTCTCTAGCAGCCGCTAGAGACGCAGCTGTACCCCTGGTGGAGTGGGCCCTCAATCCTGAGAGGGGTACTCTACCCAGTTTCTGATAACAAAATTGGATACAAGAGACAATCCACCTTGCAATTGTTCTCTTAGTGGCAGGTTTCCCTTTGCCAACCTCGCCATAGGTAAGAAACAGTTGGAGGGATTCAGACCTATGACCTCTGGTGCGCTCTAGATAGTAACTTAATGCCCTTTGACATCCAAGCTGTGCAGTCTCCTCTCACCTGAGGAAGAATGCTCAGTGAAAAATACTGGGAGGGAGATAGATTGATTCAGGTGGAAATCAGAAGCCACCTTAGGCAAAACTTTCTATTAGTCCTAAGGACTACCTTATCTCTGTGGAAAGAGATAAAATCTTCTTCCACTGACAGGGCCTGTAACTCACTTATCGTCTGGCAGAGGTGATAGCTACTAGAAAAACGGTTTCCAAGTTAAATACTTGAGTTCTGCAGAAGACAGAGGCTCAAAGGGGTTGCATTAACTGAGCAATGCAAATATTCAGGTCCCAGGCGGAGCTGGTTCCCGAAAGGAGGTTAGTATGAAGTAACCCTTTAAAAAACTTGGAGAACACAGGGTGAGAAGAAGGGAGGCAGGCTTCCTGCTGACACAAAAGCAGAGACAGCTGCCAGATGAACCTTCAGGGTAGCTGGTCTAAGGCCTAGGGAATTCAGATGGACCAAATATTCCAGAAGAATGGAAGATCAGCAGATTCTGGGATAATCTGCCTCTCAGAGCACCAGATGGAAAACCTCTTCCACTTAGAATTATAAGTGGCCTAGTGGAAGGCTTCCTGAAAGCCTTTAAAATATCCATGACACCTTGAGAAAGGTGTAAGTCAACAAATTCTAGCTCCTCAAGAGCCAAGCCTTGAGGTGGAGGGACTTGAGGTCCGGATACCACACTCTCCCTGTGCACAGCCCAGTAAGTCGTGAACTCTGGGCAGGCTCAGGCAGGGTGGACTGCCAGGGACAGGAGCAGAGGTACCAGGGCTGTCTGGCCCAATCTGGGGCAATCAGAATCACTCTGCAAGGTTGAGATCTGATTTTCACTAGTACCCTGAAAAGGAGAGGAAAGGGGAAGGCATAGGAACTTCCCTTTCCAATCCAACAGAAAGGCATCCAGACGGACTGAGCCCAGTACTGAGGCCTGCAGCAAAAAGGAAGTTGGTGGTTGTCTGGGGCGGAAAAGATCTATCTGAGGAGTGCCCCAACTGGCAAAGACAGACCCCAGTACTTGTGGATTCAGAGCCCATTCGTGATGGCCCTGAGAAATTCTGCTGAGGCGTCCGCCAGCACATTGTCCTTCCCTGGGAGATGAACCGCTATCAGGGAGGTGTTCTAGGAATAAGCCAGAGACCACAACTTCATTGCTTCGTGCACAAGGCTGAAGACCGAGTGCCCCTTGTTGATTGATGTACCACATTGTGGTGGTATTGTCTGTCCTGACTTGAACCACTTTGTTCTGGACAGAATCTGAAAAGACCAAGAGCTAAAAAGACAGCTCTGAGTTCCAGAAGATTGATGTGGAGCAGAGATTCCTGAGGAGACCACACTCCCTGAGTGGTAAGGTCGCCCAGATGAGCCCCCACCCTAACAGGGAGGCATCCGTGGTGAGGGTGAGGAGGAGAAATGGGAATGAAGGGAACCCTTGTTTCAGATTGCTTTGATCCTGCCACCAGTGTAAGGCCAGGATCAGGGTTTGAGTAACTGGGACCAATTTGGTAAGGGGTCCTTCCTCTGAGACCAATAGGCCCTCAAATGGAACTGAATGTCCCTCATCTGGAATCTTGCTCCCTGCACAACAGCTGTGGAAGCAGCCATGTGCCGAGGAGTTGCAGAAAATGCCTTGCTGGTGAGAGACCACTGAGGGTAAAGGAGGATGCCAGGGCGATGAGTCTGTCCACCCTTTCCGAGGGAAGAAAGGCCCTGGCTAACCTCGTGTTCAATTCTGCGCCTATGAAAGTTAGGGCCTGAACTGGTTCCAGAACTGACTTTGGTAAGTTTAGCAGGAATCCCAGAGAAGTGAGAAGCTGCTGGGTGACTTGCAAGTGGGATTTCACCTGACCTGGAGACTGACCCACAATGAGCCAGTCGTCCAGGTAGGGAAACACAGCAACCCCTTGCCTTCTTAAATGAGCCACTACTACAGCGAGACATTTTGTGAATACCCTTGGCGCAGAGGTAAGGCAAGGGCATTGCCCTGAACTGGTAGTGGCCTGAGGGCAGTTCGAACCTGAGGTACTTTCGGTGGGAAGGCCTGATCAGAACATGAAAATAGGCATCCTTGAGGTCCAGAGAAGCTAGCCAGTCCCCTGGCCTTAGGGAAGGCAATATCATTGCCAGAGTTAACATTTTGAACTTTGGTTTCAACAGATGCTTGTTCAAGTATCTTAAATCCAGAATGGGCCGCCATTCTCCTGTCTTTTTTGGGGTAAGAAAGTATCTTGAATAAAGCCCCTTGCCCTGATGGCAAGGAGGAACCCTTTCCACTGCTTTGCAGACCAGAAGAGAAGAAACCTCTGCTTCCAAAGCAAGGGCTTCTGAAGGATTTGCAGGTGGGAAATGCCTGGCTCTCATCTTTGGAAAATATTTGAAGCTGAGAACCAGACCCTGGCCTATTACCTCCAGAACCCATCTGTCCGAAGTTAGGGACAGCCAGCTCTGGCTGAAATAGGCCAACCTGCCCCCCACTGGTACAGGAGAATCGGCCTGGGCACCCCATCAGGGTGCCTGCTTAGCAGCAGCCTTAGGCTGAGGGAGGGAGACGGTCTACTTGCGCCCGCCTACCCCTGCCTCTGAAGAAACCTCTGCAGACAGCAGAGGAGGCTTGAAATTGGTAAAAGGCCTGGAAAAGGGTCTGCCTACCTCTGGGAGCATGCCTTTGTGGCATGGCATGCTTCTCCTTAGCCTGGGCACTTTTGTAGGTAGTTCTGTATTCATCCATCTTTTCATATAATTTTCTGTTTGCTCCCCAAACAGAGAATTTCCCACTACAGGAAAATCCATAGCCTTTGACTGAGTATCTTGGGACAGATTAGTGCATCTGAGCCATGCCAACCTACGGAAAGCTACAGAAGTGGCCATGACCCTGGAGGAAACATCATTAACATCAACAGCAGTATGAAATTGAACTTTAGAGGCTTCAATGCCATCAGCAGCCACCTGTTCCAACTCACTAGCCAGCTGGCCATGGGCCTGCTTGGCTAACTGCAATACTGTGTCCCACCTAGATTTCTGATATCTAGCCACATAAGCCATATAATTTGCCTGCCTGAGTCCCAAAGAAGCTGCCATATACTGTTTCTTCGCCATGGCATCAATCTTCCTAGAATCCTTGTCAGGAGGATGTGAGGCCAGAGGAATATTAGCCTTGTCACAGGCTGCAGTACCACACCTACATGACTACACTGCTCAATAAGGAAGTCTGTATCCGAGCCTGACAAAGTATACCTTCTGTCCATTTTTTATCTAGGAGGGACAGAATGAGGATTTTTAAAATCTTTGTTGTTTGCTTCCTAAATGACTTATGCAAAGGAATAGACAACCTCCTAGACTCTGGAATATCCATCATTTCCACATAATCAGGCTCCTCTTGCTCATCCACAGCCTCCTCTAAAGGAAGCTGGAGGTTTCTGCAACCTTTTGTAAAAATAAAGAAAGAAGGGGACTCAGACAGAATAGGGGAGATTCTAAAGGTCTGTCTGGAGAAATGCCCGGTTCAATGGGCACGTCCAGACCCTCCCAGCCACATATATTGATCAAATTCCTCCTCCCTCCTGTGGTTCATAAAATCCTCAACTTCAAAATCCTGAACCACTGGGACTGAACGAACCAACCTTTTACCAACTGTTGGTGGTTCTACAGATCCCTGAGACAGTGACTGGACAATCTGAATGGCTTTAGCTATCTCTGCAGCAGTTGGAGACACAATTCTGGACTCCAAACCTCCTGATTTCTTTGTCTTTTTACTTGGGACTGGTTCCTCTGAACCAGTCTTCCTTTGCCGAGGAAGTCTCGCCCTGGTCAGAGGGCACTCCTCTGGTCCAGTGGGTACTGAACGGGCTGGCCATCGGGTCAGCGGACTTTTGGCCTCCTCGTTCCCTGAGCGGCCCAATCTCTTCTCCAGGGTGGCTGCAGGAAATTTTACACACCTGGCAGTCTGACAGGAGGTGGTCAGCCCAGACAATAACACAAGTGGTGTGTGGGTCAGCCTTGGCAAAAGCGTCCCAGGTATCAGTGTTGAAACCCAGTGAGCGGTTTTCTTTTGGGTTTCTCCAGACATAATGCCAGCCTAACCAAAACTTGCCTTTTGATGGCAGTGCCAGGCAAGACACCCTTATCGGTTCCCTAACCGTGTCACGGTATTTGAAAAACCGTAATAATTTCGTTTTTTAGAACCGATAAGAACCGGGAACCGCACTCTAAAACCCACAGTACAGTTTTAAAGGCAGAAAAACCAAGCGATCGGTTCAAACCGAACCGATAATTAATTTTCCACACAGACTTGAATATTTGTACTACGGTTTGCAGATAGAGCTTTAGAACGAAATGCGGTAAAAGAATGACTTTTGCGGTTCAAATGAACCAACTTCTCTCTTGAACCGAGAATGAACCGAGCTGAAGGAGCTGATCTCCGGAGCGACTGTTCAGTGAAGGAGTAAAGAATCTGACAGTTTCATTTGAAACTGCCAGATAGAGCTTTGGGCACAGCGCCCTAGCGCTGTAGAACTCCAGATCTTCTGGAGTTAACTCCTTCCTCTCCGGGGCAGTTCAGCTGCAGTGGCTGACTGCTGCTATTGTTATAATATAGCAAGACTTCATGGTGTTTGAATAGCAGACTTGTCCTGCTCCGGCGCATCTGGACTTGCCTGTGTGGGCCCTCTCTGACTGGAAGGGCCTGGCTTGGGGTCAGGTGTGTTGAAAGGGATGTCCTGCAGAATATCAGGGCTCAAAAACTCACATAAGAGCAACAACAAGGGTTTACATAATTTTGCTTTGCCACTGCTAGCTAGTACACCAAGTGAATCCTTCCCCCAGCTTGGGGTTCCGACTGGGGAGGAACTGTGAGAGACATTTATTTATTTTCTTTTTAGATTGTTTATGCTTCTTGCTCCTGCGGCCCTCACAATTGAGGGGAGCCCCAGCTCCGTCACCCTGGCGTCCACCAAGTGGCGCATATGCTCCCAGGGTTTTACCCCCCACCCCCGGTGGGGTGGTGGAGAGGGCCCTCCTCCACCGAGACCGGATCCAGGATTGCACTATGGCTGGCCGGGTGCGGGGCCTGCGAGCTCCTCCGTCATCCTCCAGGAGCTATTTTTCTTGATTTTTCTCTCCCCACGGGGGCGGCACATGGAATGACGCCCACAAAAGCACTGCACACGCTGCCGTGCGCGACACCATCTAGCATCTGCATTGCTCCCCGTTCCCCATGATGTGGCATCGGTGCACATTGCCCCCAGCCTCCGTTAGGGGCCAGGCAAGCTTCAACTGCCAGAGACACCCCTACCCGGGGAAGGACAGCTGCCCTCCAGATGCTCAATCCTTCTCCTCCCTGCCGACCCCTGGTGGCGAGCGCTCACTCCCGAACACGGGTCGCCGGTGTGGAGCAAGATGTGGTGTCCAGCGCCTCAACCCTCAGCACCACTGGGCCGTGAGAGACATATTAGCTTGAGTAATACAATGGGGGCAATAGTAACCCAACGGAGAGGGGCGCATTATCCTTCTGTAGTTCTTATATCACTTAAACTACAGGTCTCCGATAAGTCATGATGCTGATGTCACTATAACAAAGAGTGACAGCCCAGAAAATGCTAAATGAACCATCTTTTTTTTAAGTTAAACATTAGAAGAACGCTGCTCTTATCCAAATGAAAAAACAGTTAGATCTGACAGATAGTATCGTTCCAAACAGCCTACAGGACCAACAGGCTGTAACAGGAATGATTGCTGCCAGACAGAACGAGATCTGTGCTGGAAAAACAGAGCCACTGTGTCTAGTATTTGAGAAAGTACTGATGCACGCTCGCATGAGTGTGTGTGCACATGACGACATGACACTACGTCATGTCACCACATCGGAAGGCGCACGTCCAAGCCAAGAGGCACAAAAGTGAAAGTGCTGAGGCTTGGGATTGGCACCCGGTAGAACACAGAGCATGAGCCTGACAGGCTCTGTACAATGGCGGGAATCCATACGGCTCAGAAGAGTTCTTATAAAAAGCATCAGCACTCTGAAGGTCTGCTCCCCAAGTAAAAAGCCTGACAGAAAGGTTACAGTATTTTCTCTCTTTTTTTGTTCTTACAATCTGTCACCAGACAGAAAAAAAAAAATGGAAATTACGTACCTACCATAATTCTGATCTTTCTGTGCATCTTCACCATTCATCACCTTTGGGTTCTGGCCGGAAGTCACGACCCCATGGGAGCTTTTTTTTTTTTTGGATGGGCGGAGTCGATGCACCTGAGGCTGACGCCGTGTGCGCCTCACAGGCTGGTTACGTTAGTGTTGTCGACTGCTCCCACCAGTTCTGAGTCGCCGCAGAGTAAGAAAAGGGTTGGGAGGAGGGAGGGGCAAGGAAGTCCAAGGGACAGACAAAGGAAAAGATATATAAACTAAAAGGAGAAATAAACGACTGAGAAGACAGAATAAATTTGGAAACTAAGTGAATTGGGTAAAGGCCCCAATCTCTGGAAGAAGAAAAGGAGGAGGGAGAGTTAAGGGTTTTAGAAATAAGAATGTGAGTGGGGGGGGGGAGCACACCCTGGAACCTTGACCTGTCTCCAGACTGTATAGGAACTGCGAAGGAGTAGCCAAAAGGCTAACTGCCAGAATTCAAGGCACAGAATCACTGTCAATAACTGCAACATAAGTAGAATCGGTTATTCTGGAAGAAAGATAGTATACAGGGATATCTCCCCCCCCCCCCAAAAAATAAATTATTGGTGTAAGAAACCTAGTTTCTTAAATTAATTTGAGGTTGTGTCCAAAGGACAAAGACATCAAGGTAGGTTGAAGGGGAGAAGGAGAGAAAGGAGGGCAACTACCAACTCCCACCCCACAGGGGTGGAGCCGAGGCACTGAAGAAGGAGTGCCTCCCATCCTGACCACTCTACCCCTTAGAGAAAATTATCCCCTATGTGCCCCAAGTCACCCCCTCCTGACTAACAGAAAGGAGGGGGGCGAAGGAGGAGGCACAGAGAGGGAGGGAGGGGGACCCAGAGACTGATGCCCCAGGGGGATGGAGGGTGGGATTGTGATGAATGATAAAGATGCACAGAAAGATCAGAATTATGGTAGGTACATAATTTTCATATCTTATCTGTGTCAGTTTTCACCATTCATCACCTTTGGGTGAGTGCCAAGCCCTCCTGAAGGAGGCCCTAACCCTAAAGGACCAAGTCCCTTAGCTCTCAGTGGATGGCACATCAAGAGAGAGAACCTTCACGGGTCTGGGGAGGCCCGAGAGTGGGGAGAGTGAGACGGGGACTCCTCGGAAGGAGTAGGAAGTTGCCCCGACAGACGCTGTCTCACCCTACGGGAGAAAAGATGGGTTCTCTGGTAGGGGGAGGAAATCACCCTACGCCGGGCCAAGGGTGACAACCGGGAAAGATGCAGCCATGCCATCCGCCTAGTGTAGATCGCTGTCCCTATGACCCTGGAAGCTACCTTGTTGGCATTGTAAGATGCCCTCGCTTGGTGCCTTGCTAGCTCCAGGCCACGTGCAGAGAGTGCAATGGCTTGTCTGGTTAGCTCCGTGTCAGGCAAAGTGGCTAGAAGTTGACCTAGTCTGGACCACAGGAACCTATCATAGGTAGCATAGTGGGCCTGATGTGCTGAAATAGAGCAGCAACCGTGCCGAGTAGAACGTCCTCCCCCAGAAGTCAAAATCCATAGAATCTTCATCTGGGGGCCAGTCATGGTGAGGGGCACGAAGCCCATCAGGAGTGTCCAGTTGGATGAGGCATGGAACCTGGAGACCCGGGGAGGGCACATACCGCTGGCAGAGATCCTAGGGCTGGACCAAAAAGGGCCTCTGCCAGAAACACAACAATGCCTCCCAAAAGGAAGCAGGCCAGGGGGGCACCACAAGGTGTCCGCACTAAAGTCACCTAGAAAGGCACACGTCAAGTGCTCTGCATTGTGCTGTGTGAGTGGGGCGATGTGCAGGTCCTCCAACATCCTCACGAGGAATCGCTGATACTCTGCTAGATCAGCAGCTGGGGAGATGTGGACAGACGGTTCCTCTCCCCCAGAAAAGGGGGATGAGGAGTCAGGGGACCTCAAGAGTTCAGAAGCTGGCTGCTCCTGGGGTGAGAATGCCACCTGATACAAATGCCTGCAGTAACAGAGCAGGGTGCAGTATCAAAGGCATCCATGGAAGCTTTAAGCTGATGTAGGAACTCAAGGCCTTGCTTGACAGTCAGCAGAATATCTTGCTTAACCTCTGATTCTGGCAGAGACTCTGCAAGGGATTTCAGCCTTCTTCAAATGGTATACTCATATTTAGAAAAATGCCCTTGGTGGCTGACAATCCTTATGCCCAGGGTAGCTGAAGCATATTACCACTTGCCCACAGTGTCAATCTTGCATGACGCCTGGTGAACAGGGTGTGCAGTGACCTCTGAAAATAATGGCCTTATCATTCTCAATGAGAATGAAACTAGCATCAGCTATGGGTTGAGGGACATACACTGGTTTATCTTTCGGGGCAGTGTATTTCTTATCGACCTGCTTGTGGAAAGCTGCAACCAAAGCAGGTGTGTGTCAAATTGCATCAGACAAGGTCTCGAATGCAGGAAGAACAGGAGGCACTAAACTGACTGGCATATTAGACACACTTAGGAACTCCAACCAGAGGCCCTTACCTTGGTCAATAGCTGCAGGCTTGAAATTTAATGCTGAATGCATATTAGTGAGCACAGCCTGCAACAGGAGATCCTCCTGAGGCACAGACACAGGAGCTTGGTCCAAGATGTCGAAAATATAAATTATGTACCTACTGTAATTCATGATCTTCCTGTATATCTTCACCATTCATCACTGGTGGGTACTAGCTGGAGGTGCTAGGACCCTGCAAGAAGCTTTTCAGATAAAGCTTTCTTTCTTTCTGGAGGAAGGGCCGACGTCGGAGATGGCACCACCCTCGAGGCCAACGTACTACGTGGCACTCGTGGGCTGGCCAGTAACTGACGTCGGCCCCTCCACCACCAGTTCTGCTCACCGGAGAGGAAAACAGAAACAGAGAAAAAAGGGTGGAGGGTAGGGCAAGGGAGCCCAAGGGACAGAAAAAGGAAAAGATGTAAACTTAAAGGAGGTATAAGCCGACTAGAGAAGGGGATATGCCCTAAGTTTTGTGGGAAGGAGGCCCCAACCACTGGGTAGGCCAGAAGGGGTTGAGATGATGGGTAGGGAGAGAAAAGGTAAGAAAAGAGAGAGAGAGAGAAAGACAGTAAGTTAATAAGGAGGCAGGAGGGAAGGAGAGTAAAAAAAATAAAAAGAGAGAGAGCATAACAGAGAGGGGAGAATGGACCCGACTGGCCAACACTGCAGGGGTTCTTCTGCTGCCTGAGGCCTAGGGAGGAGATTGACTCAACTACTCTTTTTATATGGACCCTAAGCTGGGTCCGAGGATTGACACCAGAACCTATAAGAGTGGCACAAAGAAGATGCCCGCTATTGCAGAAAATGTAATCTCTCAGACCCCAGAAAGGATGGGTCTGACCAATTCCCCCTCTGTCCCTCTTCCCCTCTCTCTCTTTCTCCCTTCCTGACTTGCTATATAGGGGTGAAGGTAATAATGATTCACCTCAGGACAAGGTCCCTACAGCACAAGGGTAGGGGGCCACCTGCTAAATGAGCCCTTCCTGAGAGCTAGTGGAGAGCTGTCAGCACCTAAATATACTCCCAGGAGGAGGAAGATAGGGTTTACCTATGCAAGAGGCAACAGATTAGAAGAATCTTGCCCCATGGACACCCACTGGATGCTCACACGAGCATACAGGAATACAGGAACCACATGTGGCCCCAGAGAAAGAAGAAGGTGGTAGGGATCTTTGGAGCACCGATGACCAGGTCCAGGACCCGAGGGAGACAAAGAAGGGTCCCACACAAAGAGGAGGGGATCCCAGGATTAGGAACTCTGGTACAGAATGCTGTCCCAGGGAGGACCCCATCAGGTCGTACAGAGCCCTGAGAAACCCCTGAGCAAAGAGGGAAAGAGCTCCTGCTTGCCCTCTCCCCAGAGACAGGCCCCTGCTGCTTCACAGAAGGATCAGTGGACTTTGTCCGCAATTGGCTTCAACTACGGGGGAGGCAAGCAGGGAGGAGGCACTGCCGAGGAAGTTGAGGCCCAATAGGGGATAGTAGATGGGAAGTAGTGATGAATGGTGAAGATATGCAGGAAGATGAAGAATTTACAGTGGGTATGTAAGAAAAAAATTACTCACCTTAGTTATTATGTTTCTTCTAATGGAATCTTGCTGTATTCTGACTATTGCAGTTAGCCCCAGCACTCAAACTGCCCTGGAGAGAAGAGGGTTAATTTTCTATGCAGAGTATAGAACGTTGAGCGCGAGCTCGGTTCAAATCTCTGTCTGCTGCACTTAGAAGCACAACCGTCAGATTCTTATGAGCTAATAGTAACTACTATGTGGAAATTGTTAAAATTTTACTAGCCAAATGGCAACCAAATATTTTGGATCCCCAAAAGACTCAAGTCAAGAAATCAAAAATCAAAAAACAGGTAGTGAACAACTTAAGACTGTTAAATTAATAATATAACCCACTCCCGCTCTCTAAAAGGAGGGAGTGCCCAAATGCACCCCTGGGGTGCAACACTGCACCTGCCAGCCCACTTCTCAAAAACAGGTTCTAAGAGGGGAGGCAGGGAGGGAGGTCAGAATACAGCAAGACTCCATTAGAAGAAACATAATTACTAAGGTAAGTAATTTTTTCTTCAAACCACATGAAGTCTTGCTGTATTCTGACTATTGCAGACTACCAAGCAGTACCTCCATGGAGGGGGGAATCAAACGTACCTTGGGAATAGGCTCTGCAGTACTGCTGTACCAAACCGAGCATCACTCCTAGCCTGGATGTCCAGGGAGTAATGTTTGGTAAATGCATGGACTATTTTCCAGTTGGCTGCTTTACATACCTCTAGCAAAGGAATATCCCTGGCCGCAGCCAGGGAAGCAGCTGCACCTCTAGTCGAATGAGCCCTCAGACCTGAGGGAGGTATTTTGCCTAGCTTCTCATAGCAGAATTGAATACAAGAGATAATCCACCTGGCAATAGTTCTCTTAGTGGCAGGTTTGCCCTTCCCCACTTCCCCATAAGTGAGAAACAACTGGAGGGAGTCAAACCTGTGAGCCTTAGTAGGCTCAATGTAGTAACTAAGGGCTCTTTTAACATCCGAACTGTGTAAATTTCTTTTTCCTGAAGAAGAATGATCAGTGAAGAACACATGGAGACAAAGATTGGTTCAGATGAAAATCTGAAACCACTTTAGGTAAAAACCTCCTGTTAGTTCTAAGGACCACCTTATCTCTATGGAATGAGATAAAATCAGGCTCCACTGACAGAGCTTGCAATTCACTGATACGCCTGGCAGAGGTAATAGCTACCAGGAACACAGTTTTCCAAGTCAAGTACTTAAGCTCTGTTGAAGACAAAGGCTCAAAAGGGAGTTGCATAAGCTGAGCAATGCAAACATTAAGATCCCAAGCAGGGGTAGGATCCCTAAAGGGGGGATTGGTATGAATCAATTCCTTGAAAAATTTACAGAACACAGGGTGAGATGACAGTGAGGAAGGCTTTCCCATTGACAGAAAAGCAGAAACAGCTGACAAATGTACTTTGAGAGTAGCTGGACTGAGGCCTAGGCCATTAAGATGAACCATATAATCCAGAACTGTACATAATTCAGCAGTGTCTGGGGATATATGCTTCTTGGAACACCAAATGCTGAATCTTTTTCACTTGGAATTATAAGTTTTTCTGGAGGCAGGCTTTCCAGAGGCTTTGACAATATACAGAACCCCTTGGGACAAATGCAAATCTGCATACTCTTAACTCTTCAAGAGCCATGCCTGGAGATTGAGAGACCAAAGACTGGGGTACCAAATCCTCCCCTGAGAGGAGGTTACCAGGTTGTAATTCCTGGGAAGATGGACTGCTAGGGACAGCAACAGGGGGTAACAAGGCTGCCTGTCCCAGTCTGGAGCAATCAGAATCACTTTGCAGGGTTGTGACCTTATCTTGTCCAGAACCTTGAACACTAGAGGAAAAGGAGGGAAGGCATATAGAGATTTCTCCTCCCAGTTCAAGATCAGAGCATCCAGAGGGACTGAGCCCAACACTGGGGGTCTGCAACAAAAGAGAGGAAGTTGGTGATTGTCTGGGGCTGCAAAAAGATCCATCTCTGGAGTGCCCTATCTTGAAAAAATCACCTTCAACACCAGAGGATCTAGGGCCCATTAGTGATGGCCCTGAGATATTCTGCTCAGTGCATCTGCTAGGACATTGTCCTTCCCTGGGAGGTGAACTGCTATCAGAGAGGTTTGCAGGGAATAAGCCAGGGACCACAATTTCATTGTTTCGGTGCACAAGGCCGTAGACCGAGTGCCTCCTTGCTTGTTGATGAACCACATGGTGATGGTGGTGTTGTCTGTTCTGACCTGAACCACCTTGTTCTGTACTGATTGAGAAAAAACCTGCAGTGCCAGAAACACTGCCCTGAGTTGCAAGAGACTGATGTGTAGAAGAGATTCCTGAGGCGACCATAGTCCCTGGGTGGTGAGATCCCCCAAATGGGCTCCCCAGCCCAGCAGGGAAGCATCTGTTGTAAGGACCACTGAATGAGACTGAGTGGCAAATGGAACCCCTTGCTTCAAATTGTCCTGATCCTGCCACCATTGCAGGGCTTGAATCAGAGTATGAGTCACTGGGATTAGTTTGGTAAGGGAATCCTTTCTCTGGGACCAAAAAGCTCTTAAGTGGAACTGCATGTCCCTCATCTGGAATCTTGTGCCTTGGACCACTGCTGTAGAAGCTGCCATGTGGCCCAAGAGCTGAAGGAAATGCCTTGCTGGTCGAGACACCTGAAGGCTGAATGAAGAAGCCAGCTCCATGAGAGCTCTTGCCCTTTCCAGGGGAAGGAAGGCTCTTGCTTTTACTGTATCCAGCTCTGACCCTATGAAGTTGAGGAGCTGCAGTGGTTTGAAAACTGACTTTGGTAGGTTGAGAAGAAATCCTAAAGAAGTGAGCACTTGCTGGGTCACTTGCAGGTCTGACTTGACTTGGTCTGGGGACTGGCCCACTATGAGCCAGTTGTCCAAATATGGAAAAATGGAAATCTTTTGTCGTCTTAGGAAGGCCTCAACTACTGCCAGGCACTTTGCTACATAGTCAGACTCCTCCTGATCCTCCACTGCCTCCTCCATAGGAAGCTGGAGGGTCTCAGCCACCTTTCTGTAAAACATAAAGTGGGAAGGGGACTCAGAAAGCCTAGGAGGAGAAACAACTGAAGGTCTGTCTGGGGAGATGTCTGGGTCAATAGGCACATACAGACTTTCACCATAACCATATTCATCTTCCAACTCTCCTTCTTCCTCAAACTCCGGTTCATAAAATTCTTCCAGGGTATAATCATGAACCATTGGAACTGACCGAACCGAGCCCCTGCCAAAAGGTGCCAGATCAGTCGGAACCAGGCGAAGCGATTCCACAATACGAATCGCTTTGGCTATTTCTTCGGCGGTTGGAGTATGAGATTCTGGATCTGAACTGGACGATTTTTCTTTGCGTTTCTTATTTGCTGGAACTGACACCTCAGGATCGGATCTCCTTTTGCCCGAAGAAGTATCGCCCTCGTCAGAGGGCACTCCTCCTGGTTCGGTCAGAACCGAACCAGGCTGGCCATCCGGGTCAGCGGACTTCTCGGCCTCCCTTTCCCTCAGTCTACCTAATCTCTTTTCAAGGGTAGATTTGGGAACATTTTTACAAATTTGGCAGTCCGAATCGAGGTGGTCAAACCCCAGACAATAAACATAGGTGGTGTGGGGATTGGCCTTAGCAAAGACCTCCCCACAGTCATTGCAGTGCTGAAACCCAGTGGGCCCGTTTTTTTTCTTGGGCTTCTCAGACATGGCCAACCTAACCAAACTCACCCTTTTTCTGGCAACCGCCAGGCAAGACTCTCCTATCGGTTCCTGACCTTGTCACGGGTCTTGGAAAAAAATGTACTAAAACCCGTTTGTTTTAGAACCGATACGGACCGGTAACCACACACTAAAGTAAGATACCAAAATTACCTGAACGATCGGTTCAGCCGAACCGATCCACACTTTTTACAAGTTCCACACAGAAAACAGAACAAAAACCTATCTAGTACTCACGGTACCACAGACAGAGACTTGAACCGACTATGCGGAAACTAAATTTCGGTAGAAAATGGACCGAAAACTGACACTTCAACCGACTTCTAACCGAGCTGCAGGAGAAATCTCCGGAGTGACTGTTCAGTGAGGCGGAGTAAAGAATCTGATGGCTGCAGTTCAAAATACAACAGACAGAGACATCTACCGAGCTCGAGATCAACATTCTATGCCCTGCATAGAAAAGTTAACCCCATTGTTCTCCAGGGCAGTTTAAAGGCTGGGGCTAACTGCACTTGTCAGAATACAGCAAGACTTCATGTTGTTTGAAACCACACAGGCTTCCTGAAAAAGTCAGACAGGAGGTAGTGAAGGAAGTGAAAAGGATGGAGCAAGCCAAGGTTATTGTACCATCACGCAGTCCATGGTCTTCACCCCGGTAGTAGTTAGTAAGAAAGGAGGTGGAGTGAGGTTATGCTTGGATTTTAGATGCATAAATGCTGTTTCAGAGTTTGATGGGTACCCCATGCCCAGGATTTATGATCTGTTGGACCAAATTGGGATCTGCCCAGAATATCAGTACACTTGACCTCACAAAGGGGTACTGGCAGATCCCATTGGCAACCCAAGCACAGGAACTAACAGCATTCTGTACTCCAATTGGGCTATACCAGTTTACAACCATGCCATTTGGACTACATGGGGCCCCTGCCACCTTTCAAAGATATATGGACCATGTGTTAAGACCCCACAAAGCATATAATGCCACTTATCTAGATGACGTTGTCATCTATAGCCCAGACTGGGACACTCACTTAGTTCACTTAAGTGTGGTTATTCAGAATCTGAAAGATGCTGGCTTAACGACTAATCCGGCAAAATGTGCCCTTGCTAGAACTGAAACCTGTTACTTAGGTTTTCTTATTGGAAACAGGGCTATCAAACCAGAAGTCAGCTAAATTGAAGCTGTGGCAATTATCGTCAGTTTATACCAGACTTCTCAACCATTGCCACACCTTTAACAAATCTAACAAGGAATTGTTGCCCCACTAAGGTGAAGTGGACAGCAGAGTGTGATGCCGCTTTTAGAAAAATAAAAGCGATATTGTGTTCTGCGCCAGTATTACATAGTCCAGACTTCTCCAAACCGTTCGAGGTTCAAACAGATGCCTCAGATACAGGCATCGGAGCTGTTCTTATCCAATATGACAAACATGGGGAACATCCGATTCTTTTTTTAAGTAGAAAGGTCCATGAGAGGGAACGGAGATATTCCACCATAGAGAAAGAGTGTCTGGCCATGAAATGGGCAATTGAGGCCTTAAAATATTATATATGGGGGAATTAATTTACAGTTGTAACTGATCACAATCCCTTATGTTGGCTTAATCTGATGAAAGACAAGAATGTGAGAATAATGAGGTGGTACTTGTCTTTGTAACCTTACAAGTTTTCAGTTAACCATCGAGCAGGATCCCAACACAAAAATGCAGATTTTCTATCTAGATGTGGAGCGGATAAAGATGGCTCAGGAAAAGAAAATGAATGATGTTACATCTAAAATGTTAAATAATAGTTGAAAACTATTAGATGCACACCTCAGGGAATTGTGGTAACTGGAACCATATTTGTAATGTACATATTAATGTTTGGTATATGGTTCCGATTTGTTAAGGGCCCCTGAGGTGGAACTACTGAGAGTGGGTGGGCGGAAGTTCCAACCCTTCCAAGGGTGAAGTGTCTCAGTCAACAGAATAAAAGCTTATTATGTTGCCTTCTTGTGCAGGGAGGTATGTAACAGGGTCCTGTTATGCAGAAAACAAAAAGTTTCAAGAAGAAGAGAAATTCAAGATGCCCCCTCCCCTCTTTTTGTTTTCATTTTCACTCTCTCCTGTCTACTCCTCTAACTTCCTGTCTATACTCATTTTCTTGTCAGGGTGGCCAACCTGGCAATTCTTAAAGCTTTACTATCCCTGTTATCCAATTCTAGTTTGTACATCTTGATAGTAGTTATGGTAATGGGCTTTAATATAAAGAGTAATTGCCCTTAAAAGCATTTGTTAGAAAATTCAGACAAAGCAAAAAGTATATTGCTAAAGGAGGCCCCCCCCCCCCATGCAGAGGGTTTACACCAGTAAAGAAAAGGTTGCTAAGGAGCAGTGCTATGCTCCCTAGCAAGTAACTCTGAAGTCCTGCTCTGGTGCTCGCTCCAAGGAAATAAAAAGGAGCTGAATTTATGCAAGGACACTGAGGGCATAAAGAAGTAAGCCCTACAGTGTCTATATTCATTAAAAGGGTCTGTAATTGTTTAAAGAAGGTGCTGCCTTGCTGTTAAAAGGCTGAAAAATGAACAGCTGTTGGTTGAGAATTGCAGCCATTGGGGAATCCTAATATGTGTTAACTAAACACAGTAAAAACTCTGTTAGCTAGAATTACAGTATGTAAATAGGAGAGCAAAGTGTTTTATAAATAAAAACTGTTTTTTTTCTTTGGGTTTTGCACTAGAACATCAAACTGGCTATTTATTAAAGAATCTAGAACCTTACAAGGAAACAAGATAGGGAGCGCGCCCCTCATCTGTTGCCCTTGGTTAAAGATTCTAGATTATTTATATTTAATATTTAGGTTACTTCTCTTTTCTCTATTATGGTTTACTTACCTGGGTAAAGTCATCTGGGAAGCCCTTCTTATAGGGTTGGCAGCCCACGGAATGGCTGCCTTTATAGCAACCAAATGGAGGTGATGTCAGAGAGTAGGTGGAGCCAATTTCAAACTCCGCCCCTTTTGAGTACTGTATAAGGCCTCCACCAGAAGACCTTGTCAGATAGGGAGAGGAAGGAGACTGGTCAGTATCTTCTGATCAGGTGAAGGAATGGAAGTGTGAATGCCTACACACTAGCTTGGAAGTATTGGATACTGAGAAAGCAGGGAGTCTGACTGCAAGACTTGCCTGAGTTTTTGTTTACTTTTGTTTTGGTGAAAGTTAACCTATTTCTTTTCTGTAAATAATTTATTTATTTATTTATTTCTGGAAATAAAATGATAACGCTATGCCAGTGTTTTTTATGCACTTCAATTTTGTGACTGGTGTCTGTTATTGTACCCACACACTTACAGGGGGGCGCAATACCTCTGGCTGAGATCCCTAGGGGCATGTACTCCAGAGAAGGGCCTCTGCCAGAATGCAACGACGCCCTGAAAGGAGCAGGCCAGGGCGGCACCACAAGGGTGGCCTCGTCAAAATCGCCTAGAAAGGCATGCGCTGAGTGCACTGGATTGCTAACAGTGGTAGGGGTGAGGTGCAAGTCCTCCAACATCCTCACAAGGAAGCGCTGGTACTTAGTGAGATCAGCGGCTAGAGAGATGTGGACAGAAGGTTCTCTCCCCAGAAGAGGGGGATGAAGAGCTGGAGGGCACCGGCTGTTCAGAGGGCGGCTGCTCGGGGGAGGTTGAAAAACCTGACTGTCCATCGCCCTAACGTAAGCTGGGAACCGAGCAACCAAGGCACTGAACTGCTCCCAGGAGAGAGGCCCGCTAGGGCCAAGGATGCCTGGGAGCACAGGAGAATGTGGCAGAGGGATGGGGACAGAGCCAAGAAGAGATGTCGGCTGACCTCCGCCTGGGCTAAGGAACGGACCGGGAGCACCAGCGGAAGAAGGTGCCCCAGAAGACCCCACAGCCGACAGCTGAACAACCATTTCGGTACTGCCTTGGCTGTGCCCAGAAGAATCCCCCCTGTGAGGTGACTGGGGCCGTATAGGTCCAGAAGGATGGTACCCTACCTCAAAAGAATGGGGCTCCCTCAAAGAGACCGAGGAGGAAGAGCGGAGATCCGCACTACGGCTTCTCTCAGAGCCCGGGTGGACCCCCGAAAAAGGTCGCCATGCAGACCCCACACCCCTCGACCCCTCAGAGTCCAAAAGAGCCCTCCTGCTTGAGAGGGCCAGCCTAGGTAGCTGACAGCTCTGGGCAGCACCAGAAGGAGCTATCCAGGGCACAGTACCCTTCCCTCCCCTTCCCTCCCGATGCCTGATCGCCCCAAAGCTGGGGCCATCCAGGCACACCACAGGTGGGTACTGCTGAGGGGTCAGTGAACCCACCAAGACTGGGCTGCAGAGCAATGGTGGCCTGCGCCACTGCCCGCTGGTCAGCACCCCTGACCCCAGTCTCGGTAGCCACCGACCCCACCTCAGAAGTGGGCTGACTCCCGCTTGTCGAGGATACTACAGGGCTGCCCACTCCAGCAGTCAACCCCAAAGAGTCATACTGTCCGTCTCCGCCTCCGAAGAGGTAGAGGCTGAGGCCCTGTGCCAGACTGTAGGAGGACGCCCACTACCATCTTTGCCGAAGGGGGTGCCAGAAACCAAATCTGGCACCGGGGTGGTCCCTGGCACAGAGGGCAGTGCTATAACCTGCACCCGGCCAGGCTCTGAACAGCCCAAACCAGGCACTGGACCCGACATAAGAACCAGTGTAGACAACCTAGTCAGCACCATGACCAGCAACTGCACTATGACTGACCCCACACCTATGTGGGATGGGGGGGTGGCCACTGGGAGAGACGTTGGTGGTGCCACCCCCAGCAAGGAATCGAAGGCTGTTGCCAGACAGGAACACACTTCCTGCACTGCACTGCCTGCAGTGCTGGTTCCACTGACCCTGAAGGGCCAGTGACCGGCTGCACTAGCAATGCCACCTGGGTCAGACGCTGCACCCAGTGCTCCATAAAAGCTGCCCAGTGGTAGAAATGCCATCAAAGTCCCCACTCACAGACAGAGAGGAACAACTCCGGGCCTGGGATACAAATCTCCTAGAACCAGAGGCTCTCGGTGACACCGGCAATAATGGTGAGGGACTCTGTGAAATAGAGCATTCCATGGCAGGCCTCCCAGATGGCAACTCTGACTGGTGCCAGTTCTTTCCCTTCTGACAGGAAGAGGAAAAAGTCAAGGGTGAGTGGTGCCTAGACCCCAACACAGAGTGTGTGCCGGACTGGGACTATTTCTTTTTGTGCTTGCAGGAGGACTATCCTTCCTCCCAGGCACTGGACCATTCATAATCAGAGCTCTTCACAGAATGGAAATGTGAACCAGACACAGCACCGCTGCTGGAGCAGCCTGTCTCATCAGGCTTCCTACCGACTTCCATGGTTGTCGACCATTGACACTCAGTAGGGCTGAGATGACACTAAGATAATTTGTGATTAGAATACACTACACTAACACAAAAATAACAAACTCTAGCTTTAAACACTAAAACTGAGAGAACTGAATGCTGTTGTCGTATAGACGTGAAGTTCTGACTCCTGGTGGATGAGCAACGAAACTTGATGCACACTCAGCAGGAAAAAAGGAACTCAGGTGGCTAGGGGCAGGTGCTGACATAAACAGGCATCCGTGTGCTTAGTCTCGTGGTGCCATGCATTTGTACTGATTACCTCACTGCCACCCCTCTGAAATGTTCTGACTCCCACTGGGTACTAGCAACTCAGGCTCAGACCTAGTAGTGTGAATCAGTGGTGAAGACTGAGTTCAGAAAGATCAACTGTTTTGGCTTGCTTCATTTTGTACACCTTATGGTTTTGTGGTTATTGTTACATTTGCTGTATTTTTCATTGTGTCTGCTATTCCACGGCCCCTATCCTCCAGGATGCACCTGGAAATGACCCGTATGCCTTCCTGGCCAAATCTTTTCAATCAATAAAACTAAACATATTAAATAAATAATATGCACAACAGTGTAACAGTTTTGGTCCTTTGAAACACATCTGCATCCCTTTATATTGCTTTTCTGAGGTTTGAGAAAATAGATGTTCCGTCTTCAAACCAAACAGGGACATCAAAGTTAGCTGACAAACAGCAGTGACATTCCAGTTTCCAAACATACCTAATACTGTATTATTTCATCAAGTATCCAAAAATAGCACATTTGAAGGAAGTGGTGGCGTGACTACACATTACAACGTGACTACTGTTATTCTTAATTTTAAAAAAAGTGCTCTGTATTATATTTTTCCTTGGAATTGTAAACTCTATACTTCTTTTTAAAGCTTACCTTTGTATTCAGGGATACGGAAGTAACATTCAGATGAGATGTCAGAGGCATGCATAGCAATTTTTTCTAATAAATCAGCCAAAACTGAAATGAAAAGCTAAATCATTATAAACTTCTAAAGTTTGAGTTCATTTACGTCTTAGCATTCAGCTATGAAAGGAATTCAAGTATGTAACCACAACAGCAATCAACACCATTTCAACCCTATTCATGTCTAGCAAAGGAAAAGTAAATCTATGATTTGAAGCATGCTTTGTGGATTTGTATATATAATAATATCTCATTGCTGCTACTACACTGCATACAGTTCTACTAAAAACATACTCAGCAGAGATTAAAAGAATAGGAATAACAGCTGCTGCTTTCTAAAGAACACTGTAGTATGCGCTAGCCTTAGTAAAAAAAAGGAAGAAAAGAAAACGTAAAAAGAAATCACAAATGAACCATAATCTCCCCACTGTATTCAAGTTCAATTTTTACATAAAACTTTTCATTGTGCATGACTGAGTCAAACATATGTAAAATCCTTTTAATGTGAGTTTGTCACTTTTGAAAAACATAATATTTCAACAATCAAGTTTATATTTCATATATTGTCTGTATTTCTCTTCTTGTGGTTCTTTATTCTACAGTTGGTTAAACTGCCTGGGAACAGGATCCGTGTCCCCTGGAGTTCATCTGCTTCTGCTGTCTCATTCTTCGCTGAAGACAGGCCTTCCAAAACCACAACTGTGCCATCAGTTTGTTGCTGTGGAAATTATTATGATGTCGCAAAGGAAAGAACAGTTATGCAACAACTTACCATAACAGTAGATCTTTGAGAGAATCTCTTTCATCAGGCCACACCTTTGGAACTATAGCTGCCAGGCACTAGGACCACATTGAAACTTTTTGCAAGCAGCCAGCCAGTGGCTGGCCACGACAGTGACAGACGTTAGGCGTATACACAAACCTGGGCAGCCTCTCCTCTCCTCAGTTCCCTACGGAGATCTTGCTCGGAGGACCTCCCACCAGGGAATCAGGAGAGACCCCAACACTCCACATACCAGGTGAGAGAGTGTGCTGGAAAATATAGCAGTGGTGACAGCAGCCTTTGTCGCAACCTCTAAGGGGGAAGGAGGGTGGGACAGCATGGCCTGATGAAAGAAATTCTCTCGAAGATCTACTGTTACGCTAAGTTCTTATGTAACTGCTTTTTTTTTTTATTTAGATAAAGTCTCGGAATTAAAACCCTTTGAGTCAGGGACTCATTTTCTAAGGCTCCACGTCATACACTGAATGTGGACAAATACAGAGTATGATAAGTACAGTGACTAAGTACAGACACAAAATGAATAATACATATACAGAGCAAACACCGAAGGTGTGTAACTGTGGATCATAAATTAGAATCAGAGTAAATTTAGCAATGGAACTTAGCCATTGCTAGAGGAGTTTATATGCAATCACACTTAGAGCTGGACATAATGTGGGTACGTAGCTCAGATTTAAAAGGCCCCAGGCTGGGAATAGCTACGGCAGTATTAAGGAGGGAGTTCATCCAGAGAGGTGCCCTGTAGCAAAAGGACCTTTGGTTGACAGTGGTCCTTGCACAAGGGATGTGAAAGGCGGTGGCGACAGAGTGTCTTGTGGCCCTCGTTGGCAAGCAAGTCTGGAGAAGCGAGAGACAGCCGGGGTAGCCTGCCCTAGTTGAATTTTTTTGACCAATAAGCAAGTCTCTGGCGGAGTGGCGACCTGAAAGTTTAATACATATTGACCATTGGTAGAGGTCACAGGTATGTGTGAGGCGATCGCAGCTAATGGCCAGTCGGCTGGCTTTGTTAAGAGTGCGCTTCGCGTTTAATGCTGGTCAGGGCAGTGTCGGAGGTGGCGCCCTATATATGACTATGCCATAGTCTACCAGGGAAAGGATGGAGCTAGAGATGGCTAAATGGAGGGCATCAGGAGGAAGACAGGGCCTATATTTATACAGGAGACTGATTCTAATGTTTATTGCAGAGCAAGTCGATGCTATATGCTCACGGAAGGTAAGGGCCGAGTCTAGGGTGACCCCTAGATATTTAAAACTGTCAACTGATTTTAGCGCGATACCCTGGAAATTCAGTATGGATAGTGTGGTCGTGTTTTGTTTATGTTGAGGGTGGGCAAATAGCATGACCTTCCTTTTTTTGTAGTTGAGGACAAGCTTGTGGGAGGAGAAGAACAGGTTACTCACCTGTAACAGTAGTTTAGGAGTGGTATATATTGTTCATCCACATTGTTTGGCATGTCCCTTTCCCATTTAAATCTTGCCGGAAGTCTTCTAGCTGGCTCCTCCCACCCACCCGGGTGGTATAAACCTTGGCTCCGCCCCATGATGCCGGATCTTAGCCCGCTGGAAGCTAGGTTGTGTGCCTAAAGCCGGAGAGGTCGGGTGGGTGCGTGTGGATGAACAACATATACCACTCCTAGAACTACTGTTACAGGTGAGTAACCTGTTCTTCTAGGAGTGTGGATATGTTGTTCATCCACACTGTTTGGCAGACTCCAGGCAGTTCTCCGGGAGGAGGGAGGCAAGGCGCACATCCCCTACTTGGGAAATAAGGATTGGAGAACCGAGGCCCCAAAACCAGCATTCCGGCCAGACTCAATGTTGATGTGGTAGTGGAAAATGAAGGTGTTTGCTGACTTCCAGGTCGCAGCCCGACAGATTTCCTGGATAGGGATGTCCCTGGAAGCAGCCACCAATGCAGCAGTATGGCGGGTAGAATGAGCTCTTATCCCTCTGGGAGGCTCCTTGCCCACCAACTCATAGCACAGACGAAAAAATTACTCACCTTAGTAATTGCTTTTCTTCTCATGGAGTCTTGCTATATTATAACAATAGCAGTCAGCCACTGCAGCTGAACTGCCCCGGAGAGGAAGGAGTTAACTCCAGAAGATCTGGAGTTCTACAGCGCGAGGGCGCTGTGCCCAAAGCTCTATCTGGCAGTTTCAAATGAAACTGTCAGATCTTTACGAAGCCAACATCAAAGGACGGAAAGTCTGTGTGGAAAAAACTACACTAGCCCATGGCTACCTACTAGTAGTAATAACAACAATATAAAGAACAAAGAAATACTCAGAGCCATAATAACAAAAATTGATGGTATTATGGTTCGTTTTACCACCCTTTGACAACATATGAACCCCCTTCCCCCAAAGACTCAAGTCCAGGAAGGGGCAATATAAATAACCTAAATGAAACAATCTAGATCCCTAACCCAAAGGAAAAGAGGGTAAGGAAAACTACAATGGCATGACACAGTGCTTGCACATTCCGCCACCCCTACCCAAGTAGAAGTTCTGAGAGGGGTAGGAGGGAGGGAGATAATATAGCAAGACTCATGAGAAGAAAAGAATTACATAAGGTGAGTAATTTTTTCTTCAAACACCATGAAGTCTTGCTATTATAACAATAGCAGATTACACAGCAGTACCTCCATGGAGGAGGGTCAGAACCTACTTAGGAAATAGGCTCTGAAGCACAGCTGTGCCAAACCGAGCATCTCTCCTGGACTAGACATCCAGGGAATAATGCTTAGTAAAGGTGGAACTGTCTTCCAGGTAGCAGCTTGACAAATCTCCAGAATGGGATGTTCTAGCAGCCGCTAGAGACGCAGCTGTACCCCTGGTGGAGTGGGCCTCAATCCTGAGGGGGTAGTCTACCCAGTTTCTGATAACAGAATTGGATACAAGAAACAATCCACCTTGCAATTGTTCTCTTAGTGGCAGGTTTCCTTTGCCAACCCTCGCCATAGGTAAGAAAGAGTTGGAGGATTCAACCTATGACCTCTGGTGCTGCCTAAATAGTAGCTTAAGGCTCTTTTGACATCCAAACTGTGCAGTCTCCTCACCTGAGGAAGAATGCTCAGTGAAAAATACTGGGAGAGAGATGGATTGATTCAGGTGAAATCAGAAACCACCTTAGGCAAAACTTTCTATTAGTCCTAAGGACTACTCTTATCTCTGTGGAAAGAGATAAAATCTTCTTCCACTGACAGGGCCTGTAGCTCACTTATGCGTCTGGCAGAGGTGATAGCTACTAGGAAAACGTTTTTCCAAGTTAAATACTTGAGCTCTGCAGAAGACAGAGGCTCAAAGGGGGGTTGCATTAACTGAGCAATGCAAATATTCAGGTCCCAGGCGGGAGCTGGTTCCCGAAAAGGAGGGTTAGTATGAAGTAACCCTTTAAAAAACTTGGAGAACACAGGGTGAGAAGAAAGGGAGGCAGGCTTCCCTGCTGACACAAAAGCAGAGACAGCTGCCAGATGAACCTTCAGGGTAGCTGGTCTAAGGCCTAGGGAATTCAGATGGACCAAATAGTCCAGTAGAATGGGAAGATCAGCAGATTCCGGATAATCTGCCTCAGAGCACCAGATGGAAAACCTCTTCCACTTAGAATTATAAGTGGCCCTAGTGGAAGGCTTCCTTGAAGCCTTTAAATATCCATGACACCTTGAGAAAGGTGTAAGTCAGCAGACTCTAGCTCCTCAAGACCAAGCCTTGAGGTGGAGGGATTTGAGGTCCGGATACCACACTCTCCCTGTGCACAGGCCAGTAAGTCATGGACTCTGGGCAGGCTCAGGGCAGGGTGGACTGCCAAGGACAGGAGCAGAGGGTACCAGGGCTGTCTGGCCCAATCTGGGGCAATCAGAATCACTCTGCAAGGTTGGGATCTGATTTCACTAGTACCCTGAAAAGGAGAGGAAAGGGGGAAAGCAGCAGGAACTTCCCTTTCCAGTCCAACAGAAAGGCATCCAGAGGGACTGAGCCCAGAACTGGAGGCCTGCAACAGAAAAGAGGAAGTTGGTGGTTGTCTGGGGCTGCGAAAGATCTATCTGAGGAGTGCCCCATCTGGCAAAGACAGACCCCAGCACTTGTGGATTCAGAGCCCATTCGTGATGGCCCTGAGAAATTCTGCTGAGGGCGTCCGCCAGGACATTGTCCTTCCCTGGGAGATGAACCGCTATCAGGGAGATGTTCAGGGAGTAAGCCAGAGACCACAACTTCATTGCTTCGGTGCACAAGGCTGAAGACCGAGTGCCCCCTTGCTTGTTGATGTACCACATTGTGGTGGTATTGTCTGTCCTGACTTGAACCACTTTGTTCTGGACAGAATCTGAAAACACCCGAAGAGCTAAAAAGACAGCTCTGAGTTCCAAAAGATTGATGTGGAGCAGAGACTCCTGAGGAGACCATACCCCCTGAGTGGCAAGGTCGCCCAGGTGAGCCTCCCACCCTAACAGGGAGGCATCCGTGGTGAGGGTGAGGGAGTGAGAAATGGGAATGAAGGGAACCCCCTGTCTTAAATTGCTCTGGACCTGCCACCAGTGGAGGGCTAGGATCAGAGTTTGAGTAACTGGGACCAACTTGGTAAGGGGGTCCTTCCTTTGAGACCAATAGGCCCTCAAATGGAACTGAATGTCCCTCATCTGGAATCTTGCTCCCTGCAGCGACAGCTATGGAAGCAGTCATGTGCCCGAGGAGTTGCAGAAAATGCCTTGCTGGTCGAGAGACCCAAGAGGGTAAAGGAGGATGCCAGGGCGATGAGTCTGTCCACCCTTTCCGAGGGAAGAAAAGCCCTGGCTAACCTTGTGTTCATCCTGCGCCTATGAAAGTTAGGACCTGAACTGGTTCCAGAACTGACTTTGGTAAGTTTAGCAGGAATCCCAGGGAAGTGAGAAGCTGCTGGGTGACTTGCAAGTGGGATTTACCTGACCTGAGACTGACCCACAATGAGCCAGTCATCCAGGTAGGGAAACACAGCAACCCCTTGCCTTCTTAAGTGAGCCACTACTACAGCGAGACATTTTGTGAATACCCTTGGCGCAGAGGTAAGGTCAAGGGCATTGCCCTGAACTGGTAGTGACCTGAGGCAGTTCGAACCTGAGGTACTTTGTGAGAAGGCCTGATCAGAACATGAAAATAGGCATCCTTGAGGTCCGAGGAAGCTAGCCAGTCCCCTGGCCTTAGGGAAGCAATATCATTGCCAGAGTCAACATTTTGAACTTTGGTTTCAACAGATACTTGTTCAAGTATCTTTAAATCTAGAATGGGCCGCCATTCTCCTGTCTTTTTTGGGGTAAGAAAGTATCTTGAATAAAGCCCCTTGCCCTGATGGCAAGGAGGAACCCTTTCCACTGCTTTGCAGTCCAGCAGAGCAGAAACCTCTGCTTCCAAAGCAAGGGCTTCTGAAGGATTTGCAGGTGGAAAATGCCTGGCTCTCATCTTTGGAAAGTGTTTGAAGCTGAGAACCAGACCCTGGCCTGTACCTCCAGAACCCATCTGTCCAGAAGTTAGGGACAGCCAGTTCCGCTGAAATAGGCCAACCTGCCCCCACTGGTACAGGAGAATCGGCCCTGACACCCCATCAGGGTGCCTCTTAGCAGCAGCCTAGGGCTGAGGGAGGGGACGGTCTACTTGTGCCACGCTCACCCCTGCCTTCTGAAGAAACCCTCTCATGAGACAGCAGAGGAGGCTTGAATTGGTAAAAGGCCTGGAAAAGGGCCTTCCTCACTCTTCTGGGAGTATGCCTTTGTGGCATGGCATGCTTCTCCTAGCCTGGGCACTTTTGTAGGTAGTTCTGTATTCATCCATCTTTTTCATATAGTTTTCTGTTTGCTCCCAAAAGAGAATTTCCTACACAGGAAAATCCATAGCCTTTGACTGGGTATCTTGGGACAGATTAGTGCATCTGAGCCATGCCAACCTACGGGAAGCTACAGAAGTGGCCATGACCCTAGAAGAAACATCATTAACATCAACAGCAGTATGAAATTGAACTTTAGAGGCTTCAATGCCATCAGCAGCCACCTGTTCCAACTCACTAGCCAACTGGCCATGGGCCTGCTTGGCTAACTGCAATACTGTGTCCACCTAGATTTCTGATATCAGCTACATGATGCATATAATTTGCCTGCCTGAGTCCCAAAGAAGCTGCCATATACTGTTTCTTCGCCATGGCATCAATCTTCCTGGAATCCTTATCAGGAGGATGTGAGGCCAGAGAAGATAACAACTTGTCACAGGCTGCAGCCTGTACCACACCTACATGACTACACTGCTCAGTAAGGAAGTCTGATCGGGCCTGACAAGTAACCTTCTGTCCATTTTTTATCTACAGGAGGGACAGAATGAGGATTTTTAAAATCTTTGTTGTTTGCTTCCTAAATGACTTATGCAAAGGAATAGACAACCTCCTAGACTCTGGAATATCCATCATTTCCACATAATCAGGCTCCTTGTTTCATCCACAGCCTCCTAAAGGAAGCTGGAGGGTTTCTGCAACCTTTTGTAAAAAATAAAGAAAGAAGGGGACTCAGACAGAATAGGAGGAGATTCTAAAGGTCTGTCTGGAGAAATGTCCGTTCAATGGGCACGCCAGACCCCCCAGCCACACATATATTGATCAAATTCCTCCTCCCTCCTGTGGTTCATAAAAATCCTCAACTTCAAAATCCTGAACCACTGGGACTGAACGAACCAACCTTTACCAGCTGTTGGTGGTTCTACAGATCCCTGAGACAGTGACTGGACAATCTGAATGGCTTTAGCTATCTCTGCAGCAGTTGGAGACACAATTTTGGACCTCAGACCTACTGATTTCCTTGTCTTTACTTGGGACTGGTTCCTCTGAACCAGCCTTCCTTTTGCCCGAGGAAGTCTCGCCTGGTCAGAGGGCATCTCCTCGGTCCAGTGGGTACTGGACCGGCTGGCCATCCGGGTCAGCGGACTTTTTGGCCTCTCGCCCTGAGCCGCCCAATCTCTTCTCCAGGGTGGCTGCAGGAAATTTTTACACCTGGCAGTCTGACAGGAGGTGGTCAGCCCCAGACAATAAACACAAGTGGTGTGTGGTCAGCCTTGGCAAAGGCGTCCCCACAGACATCACAGTGTTGAAACCCAGTGGGCCCGGTTTTCTTTGGGTTTCTCAGACATAATGCCAGCCTAACCAAAACTTGCCCTTTTGATGGCAGTGCCAGGCAAGACACCCTTATCGGTTCCTAACCGTGTCACGGGTATTTGAAAAAACCGTTATAATTCTGGTTTTTAGAACCGATAAGAACCGGGAACCGCACTCTAAAACCCACTGTACACTTTTAAAATGCAGACAAAACCAACCGATCGGTTCAAAACCGAACCGATAATTAATTTTCCACACAGACTTAAATTTTAGTACTTACGGTTACCAGATAGAGCTTTAAACCGAAATGCGGTAAAAATAATAACTTTTGCCAGTTCAAATGAACTGAAAAATACTCGCTTGAACCGAGAATGAACCGAGCTGAAGGAGCTTATCTCCGGAGCGACTGTTCAGTGAAGCGGAGTAAAGAATCTGACAGTTTCATTTGAAACTGCCAGATAGAGCTTTGGGCACAGCGCCCTCGCGCTGTAGAACTCCAGATCTTCTGGAGTTAACTCCTTCCTCTCTGGGGCAGTTCAGCTGCAGTGGCTGACTGCTATTGTTATAATATAGCAAGACTTCATGGTGTTTGAACTATGCATGATGTAATCCATCATGCAATGGTCCGTTTGGCTGCAGGTCTGCCAGAAGCGGCTTCATCATAGGTGAAAAACAGGTGGCGAACCTCTCCACAAATTTCCGCCGTTTGTTCCTTATAATAGGAGTGAGCACGTCTCAGGACCAAGGTATGGAGCCTGTACTTGGCGTCCGAGGTGTAGTTAGGGTAGTATACCGGCAGAGTCAAGACCTGGTTAAGATGAGACTCTGATACCACCTTCGGAAGGAGTTTCGGGTGGGGCACAGGACAACTTTGTCCCTGTGAAAGACCAGATAATGGGAGCCCACCGACAGTGCCTGGAGCTCCCCTGTCCTTCTGGCTGATGTGATAGCCACCAGAAAGGCCGTCTTCCATGACAAGTGTGAGAGTGTACACTTGTGCATAAGTTCGAATGGCTTGCCCACGAGCTTCGCCAAAACCAGCAACAGATCCCACGGAGGTGGAGGTTCACGCACTGGAGGGGATATGCGATCCAGGCCTTTGAAGAAGCGCCCGACCACTGTCTCCTGCGCCAATGTCGGCTGACCGGCCCATGCTCGGTAAGCTGAAATGGCTGCCAAGTGCACTCTAAGGGTCAATGACCGCAGACCCCCTTTGTAGAGAGACCAAAGCTAGTCGAGAATGTTAGCCACAGGGCAGGATAAGGGGTCCAGACTCTTACCCTGGCACCAAATGGAAAATCTCTTCCATTTGAAGGCATAACATTTCCTGGTCGATTCCTTATGCGATGCCTCCACCATGGTGTAGACATCCTTGGAAAGACCCAGAGCCTGGAACTCTAGCCGCTCAGGTACCAGGCTGTGAGGTGCAGGGATTGAAGGTCTGGATGGAATACCTTCCCCTGGTTCAGTGATATCAGGTCCGGGCATGTACAAAGCCGCGCCGGGGGCCTGCAGCTGAGGCTGAGGAGATCTGGATACCAGAACTGGCATGGCCAATCTGGGGCTACCAGGATCACCTTCGCCTTGTCCCTCCTCACCTTGAGTAGCACCTTATGGATCAAGGGAAATGAAGGGAAGGCATAGAGGAGGCCTGGGGTCCACGGCCTCGAGAAGGCATCCCCCTGCAGCGAGCCCTGCTGATGGGGGGCGGGCATGGTACAGCCTCAGCTTGGTGTTTACCCTGGAGGCAAACAGGTCCACCAATGGTTTGCCCCAGCGGGAGAACAGACTGTAAGCTACCTCTGTGTGGAGAGACCACTCGTGGGATGTCTGGCCTATGCGGTTGAGAGCATCCGCCAGCTGGTTCGAGACTCCTGCCACATGAATGGCTAGGAGATCCACCTCCAGCCGACTTCACGAGGGTCCAGATGTGGAGCGCTCCTTACACAGCAGACAGGAGTGCATGCCGCCCGCTTGTTGAGGTAGTACATAGTTGTGGTATTGTCCGTCTGGACTTGAACCATTTGACCCCGGAGCTGAGGAGTGAAAGCTGACACTGCCAGTCTGACTGCTCTGCGCTCCAACAGGCTGATGTGGCATCGGGACTCCTCGGGGGTCCAGAACCCATGGGCCCTGTTGTCCCCCATGTGGGCTCCCCAGCCTATGAGAGAAGCATCGGTCATAAGGACGGCCGTCGGCTCGGGGAAGACAAACGGGATCCCTTCCTGCAACTGTTCTGGGGCGGTCCACCACTGGAGCGCATCCCACATCTTCTGGGTAACAGTGATCAGCTGGTCGAAATGACCGTGGCGCTGAGTCCACTGGGTGGCCAGCTTCCATTGGAGGGGGCGCATGTGTCACCTGGCCCAACGGACCACTGAGGTGCACGCACGCCATGTAACCCAGAAGGCGCAGAAAGTCCCAGGCAGGGCGCAAGTGCCCAACCAGAAATGATCGGGCAAAGGATGAGAGAACCTCTGCCCTGTCCACCAGGAGCCGAGCTCTGGCTTGACAAGAGTTGAGCTCTACCCCGATGAAGCCCATCACCTGAGCAGGCATGAGTTATGACTTGGCTTTGTTGATCAGGAGGCTGAGTTGGGAGCAGGTTTGAAGAGCCAGATCCCTGGACCTCTCCACCTCCTAAAGGGAGGATCCTGCCAAGAGCCCATCATCGAGGTAAGGGTAGATACGTACTCCTCGACGCCGAAGATGGGCTGCCACCACTGCAATGCACTTGGTGAAGACCCGAGGGGCCGATGACAGGCTGAATGGCATGGCTCGGAACTCGTACAGGGTTCTTTTGACCCTGAAGCGGAGGAACCGCTGATGGGATGGAGGAATTGGGACGTGAAAGAATGCATCCTGTAGATCCAGTGAACAGAACCACGTTTCGCTCCAGAGGTGATATGATCTGGTTCAGAGTTACCATCCAGAAGGTGCGAGACCTGAGATACTGATTCAGGTCGTGGAGATCTAGGATGGGGCGCCAACCCACCATCCACTTGGGAACCAGGAAGTACCTGGACACGAAGCCTGGGTCTGTAGGAGGATCCGGCACTGGAGCTACCGCCTCTTTGTGGAGGAGCTGAGCTATGTCATCTCGAAGAGCCGATTGAGTGCAAGCTGAGATCCTTTCCTCCCGAGGGGCGCGGGCTCGGCTGGGAGGGTACTGCTTGAACTCTAGAGGCAGTCCCTGACTGACCACTTCAAGAACCCACCTGTCTGAAGTGATATCAGCCCAAGCGGAATGAAAGTGGCGGAGCCGGCCCCCCACGGGAGGACCCAGAGCTGACGTGACGGGTGTAGGGGTGGCAACCCCCAACCCGTCACTTAGCAGGCTTAGAGGAGGAGGAGGAGGAACCTGGACCTGCGCCTCGGCCCCCTTTACGGGGCTGTTGAGGACCCTGCTTGGGCCACGGACACCAAGCTTGAGCCTGCTGCTGCTGCTGCTAGCCTCCTTGATAGGAGGGCTGTCTGACCACAGGGGAAGAATGCCACAATAGCTTTGTCTTTCTTTTCTGCTGGTTCTTGCCCGAAGAACCTTTTGCAGCAGTAGCATCCAAGGTAGTACTGGACTGCTCTATACGCTGAAGGTGACCGGCCACTCCTGGACTGAACAAGTCAGTACCAAGGAAAGGAACGTCGGCTAACTTGTGCTGGGTATCCGCTGGGAAGGAGGATAGCCTCAGCCAGGCCCCGCGGCGAGTAGCCACTGCGGCTTCTAAAGAGCGGGCACAAGAATCGCCAATGTCTAGGGCCATCTGGAGCTGCTGTTTTGCAAGAGCACGGCCCTGATCATGGACTTGCTTGACCGTGGTCTGCATGTCCGCCGGGAGATGAGGGAGGACGTTGTCTAATGACCCGAGGAGGTCATGAGAGAAGTGTGCCATAATGACAGCTGGACTGGCCTGACGAAGGCCTAAGGAAGAGGCCGCGTAGACCTTGCGGGCAGAGTGGTCCATATTTTTGGACTCCTTGTCCGGGGGTCAGTCTGTGTCGGCCGAGCTACCGATATGTCTAAACACAGAAGCGGTCACCTGGCTCTCGGCCGAAGGATGTTCTGTGAATCCCAGCAGGGACCCCATGGACACCGCATACTTGTGGGACATGTGGGCAGACGGTGTTGGGCAGGAAGCTGGACACTGCCAGAGCTCAAGAGCCGGGCCAGTGATGACTTCAGCCAATGGAAAGGCCTCCATCGGGGTATTCCCCCCCCTTTTTTTTGCTCCAAACTCTGTTTATTCCTCCATCTCGTGGAACTCTCTCAGGCATCTTCCAATGCCCCCAACTCTACCTCCGTGCCTGAGAAGCCCCCTAATTCCTGGCACCAGCCCAGCTATCTCCCTGGCTCTGAGCTCCCCGAGGAAGGGATGCCCTATCCGCTCAGGGCGCTCTATCTAGAATTCGGGCCGGCAGGGCTCGGCCCAGGAGAGGAGTGCAACTGGCGGTGGAGTGTGGTCGGGAGAGTGGTGGTGCCATCGCCTATCCACAGGGTGGGGTGTTTTTCTTTTAATTACGCCCCAAACGTGGGACGTGCAATGCTGTACAGCCCACGACGTGAGTGCTCCCAACCACGTCCGGAAGACAGCTGCCCAGCGTCTACCCTATTTGAGAGCCCTTGTGTGCTGCAGTGCCTCCGGCCTCACCCAGGGGCTGCTGCTGCGCCAGGCTACCCCTGGATCCCTCCCCGAGAGAGAAGAGGAGAGCAGTCCTCCGGATGCTCGAAACTCTCTCTCCCCTACTGACCCCCGGTGGACTGGGCTCATTCCTGAACCCGGGTCTCCGGCATGGTGTCCAGCGCCTCAACCCTCAACACCACAGGGCTGGTGTATCCTCCCTTTTAAGGATGCCCGTAGGGGGGTACTCTGCCTTTTTCTGGATAGACTCCAGAGGCATTCCGGTGGATTCAGAGATCAGGTGGAGAATGCCTTGAAAGGAGGAAGGACCCTCCTCTAAACCTGCCACGGAGGACTCATCATCCCCAGGATGGGAGTGCAGTCCTGTGACATCCAAGTCCGAGGAGTCGTGGTACAACGGTCTCCCACCTACGTCCCCTTCGATCTGCCGGGGGCGGTCAGGGGTAGCTGTGATGGACAGACGTCGGGGAAGCCCAGTGTCTGTACAGTCCTCTTTCAAAGGAGCCCCTCCCTGAGGCTGCTTAGGTGATGGTTCCACTAGAATCTGTGGAGAGACCGAGATGGGCCAAGCTGGGATATGGGTCAACCCCGCGGACGGGGGAACTGAAGGCTTCAGTTCCGGAGGGGTTGGCGTCAGCCCAGGAGGTGGTAGTCAAGTGATGGCCGGGGTGGACAGCGAAGCCGGCTTCTGCCTGGTCAAAATCAGCTGTTGCCACATAAGACCCTCATAGTGTCAACGGAGTTTCTGTCGAAACCTCTCCTCATCCGAGGAGGATGAGGATCTTCGGCAATGCCTCTTTTTAGAGTGCTTATGACTCTTTTTTGGTCGTTCGACCGAAGGGGTTCTGGACCTCGATCGAGATCGGGCTGGCTGACTCGGTCGATCAGGAGACACCGGGGTCGGTGAAAACCGAGGGCCTGGAACCGTTTCCTTGATGGTGACACCAGCGGGCAGGGTCCCTTCATTGGGAAAGACAAGGACTGGAGTCCTTTCTAAAGAATCATTGACCGGAGTCGGCAAAATAGGGTCGATCAGGTCGAGAGATATCTCAACTTCGTTGGCCACTTCCTCGATCTCTTGGCCAGATGGAAGATCCGTGAAGCCGGCAGCCAAGGATGTGATCTCAACCGTGGTCGAGACCTCGTGTTCCTGGAACTCGGACCTTTCTTGATCCCAAGAACATCTCCGTTTCGACGAAGACTTAGGGTCCATCTCCCTCTTCCGAGGGAGGGAGGAATGCGAGCCTGAGGGCGCCTCACCCCTGGTGGGGAGAGACTGGCACAACTCCTTGAAGGAGCCCGAAAAGGTGGAACCGAAGTTCAGAGGAACAATAAAACTCAAGAGTCGCCGAAGCTTGAGCCGCTTCATCCTCGAAAGCCTTCATTTGCTCCAACTGTTCGGCGGATCCCAAAGCCATGGAAACTGCCCACCTCGCCTCCTTCGATTTCACCGGCGGGTTCCTTTTTTCCACTCTCCCCAATTTTAGGCTGTTGGGATGGAAGGCAAGGTAGAACATGCAGGTGGAGGTGTTATGTCCAACACCAAGGCAGTAGACGCACGTTAGGTGGGAATCGGTGCGTGACAGCTTCTGGCTGCAAGAGCATTGGCGAAATCCAGGAGCAGATTTATCCTCCATGTCCCATGCTAACTATTATCGAATCGACAATCCAACGGAGTTTAAAGGGAAAGTTGCAGTAAAACCACGCTTTAAATCCAGGGTCTACTAATTGCTGTGAAGCACCTAGGGAACCTGTATCTTCCAGCGGAAAGTAAGATCTGGCGTCATGGGGTGGAGCCGAGGTTTATACCACCTGGGTGGGTGGGAGGAGCCAGCTTGAAGACTTACGGCAAGATTTAAAGGGGAAAGGGACATGCCAAACAGTGTGGATGAACAACATATCCACGCTCCTAGACCATGATTCTATTTCTGTGAAGGAGCCCTGCAAGGATTGTTGGAGCTGGGTAAGGTCTGGGTGCCAGCTAAAGGTCACAGCATCGTTGGCATAAAGGAGCAGGCGCCCAGAGCAGGCCAACGGGAGGGGGTTTAGGTATATCTATCTCCTTTGCGGATATCTCTTTCATCAAGCCACACCTTTGGAATGAGTCCCAAGCAGTACCAGAAGCTAACAGTCTGGGTGGCTGGAGCCTACAGGCTTATGACAGCAGGCACTATAGCACAGCTAGGCCAAACCCAGCTCATCTACGAGAGACAATATCCAGAGTGTAGTGCTTAGTAAAAGTGTAAATAGTACTCCAGGTAGCAGCTGCACAAATCTCTGCAGCGAAAACATTCTGAAAGCAAGCAACAGAAGTGGTCATGCCTCTTGTAGAATGACCAGGAACCACACCAGGAAGTTCCTTACCATACTTCCTATGACAGAACGTAATACCATGTGCTAGCTATTTGAACAAGCACAAAAACTGAGGCGTCCTCTTCCCCAAGGGTGAACGAAACAAAAAGCTACGAGGACCTTCTGCAGTCCTTTATACACTGTGTATAGTACCTGAGTATTCTAGGTACATCTCAGGTACAGAGCCATGCTTCCCTTGGACTGGCATGCTCTGGATACTACACTGGCAGGTGGAGGGATTGATTTAAAGTAAACTTAGACACCATCTTTGGGAGAAACTTCGGATTAGTACAAAAAGACACCCTGTCTTTGTGGAAAATCAAATAAGGAAGCTCACACATTAGAGCATGCAGCTCTGAAAGCCTTTGAGCAGAAGTAATTGCAACTAAATATAATGCTTCCCAAAAATAATGCTTTTGGCATCCATGGCTTTGGCTGTGCCTTCATTTGAGGCTGGGGAGGCTGAGATTTGTTTTGGGCTCCCCTGCCTTTTCTACAAAAGGACTGCTGATTCTGAAAGAAACCACTTCCTTTGCCCCCTCTCAGGGTTAGCAGGAGCTAGTCTGGAAGTCCTCATGGTTATTCTAGTTTTCTGAGACGACTCAAGAGACTCCTCTACTTGCTGTCCACACAGGTAAGTGCCATCAAAGGGGACATTTATTACCTGTTGTTGAACATCTTGGAAAAAAAAAAAAAAGAAGTTTGTAACCAGGAATGCCTTCTGATATACAGACACCTGCTGCAGCCGATTGGGAAGCAGTATCATAGGCATCAATCGCAGCTTTGAGCTGATGACCATTAGACTCCATATCGTGAACAGCAGTCTCTAGAATCCTTCTGCTGTCAGAGTCTACTCTGCCATAGACTTTAACAAGCTCCAAAGTGTATACCATACTTGCAAAAATGCTCTTGGGAGCTAGCAATCTGCATGTTAGGGGTAGCTGCTGGGAAAGCCCACTTGCTAATAGCATCAATCCTCCGCAACTCCTTTTTAATAGGGTGCACAGTGACCTCCTGGGAAAGAATGGCTTTGCCATTCTCAGCGAGAATAAATGAAAATTACATACTCACTGTAATTCTTGATCTTCTTGGACCATCTTCACCATTGATTCATACTGTTGGGTTCAAGCCAAAGGTGCTGGGACCCTGGGGGAGCCAAAAATCTTCAGGAAGGCTAGTGCCGAGATAGGCTGCGTGCATGCGCAGCACTGCAAGACTAGCTTTGCACTACATAGCCTATCTCAGCAATGTTCCTCAACTGCCTCAGTACCATTTTTCCGAGGAGGTGCAGCATAACCTAAGTAAGTAAGTAAGCAACTAACCTAACAAGGGCATAAGATAGCCCATTGGACCCGTGTAAGAAGGGTCAACAACAAGAACAGTGTCTTCACAGCCCAAACTGAAACAAGGGAGGTGAAGGCCAGGAAACAGAGACAGTGAGCTCAGGGGATGGTGGGTGGATGTGTGAATCTATGGTGAAGATGGTCCAAGAAGATCAAGAAATGGAATTTACGTAACTACCATAATTCTTGATCTTCTTGGACGAAGTCTCCACCACTCATTCACACTAAAGGGATCTATGCCGGAGGTGCTAGGACCCAGCGGGAGCAAACTTTTTTGCAGGAGGATTGGCACCAGAGATGGAGCCACAAGGAGCGGCGCCACAAGCCTTGGCTCGTACAGCAATGACTATCTCAGCGTCGACCCTCCAACCGCCTCAGTACCTTTTTTTCCGAGGAGGTGCAGCGTAACTAACCTAGAAGGATAGCCAAACAAAAAAAAATGAACATAAGATAGTCCGGAAGACCCGTATAAGAAGGGCCAAGAAAGAAGTCTTCATAGTCTAAAGATTGAGGGAGTGAAGACCAATAACAGAGGTGAGCTCGGGGGATGGTGGGTGGGCGTGTGAATGAGTGGTGGAGACTTCGTCCAAGAAGATCAAGAATTACGGTAGGTACGTAATTTCCATATCTTCCTGGACATAAAGTCTCCAACACGCATTCGCACTATTGGGAGAGTACTGAGCTAATAATCCCCCGAGAGGGCTGCAGAAGAAACCGAGCTCACACATTTAGGACAGAAGTTCATTCAGGATGGCTCTGCCAAACGAAATATGTCACCTGGCATGGACATTCAGGGCACAGTGTTTGACGAAAGTATGCACTGAGCTCCAGGTAGCCGCATTGCAAATATCTGCAATGGGCAAGTTGCAGATTTCCACCAGGGATGCCACGACTGCTCTAGTAGAGTGAGCGTACACTCTGCCCTCCAACTTAACCTGCGCCATGGAATAACAGTGGCGAAGGCATACCACCAGCCATGCCGAAATGCATCTGATAGCGACAGGTTGACCCAGCCGGGACTCGCTGAAGGAAACAAACAGTTGTTGAGCTTTGCAAATTTCTTTTGTTCTATCTAAATAGAAATGCAAAGCTCTTTTGACATCCAAAGAATGAAGGGAACGCTGTCCTTCATTTTGGAAGTTCGCAAAGTAAGTAGGAAAGACCAAAGGCTGGTTTAGATGGAATTCTGAAACAACCTGAGGGAGAAACTTAGGATGGGTCCTAAGAACTACTTTGTCTTTACGAAACACAGTATACGGAGGGTCTGTGACCAAGGCATGTATCTGAGAGACCCTGCAGGCCGAGGTAATGGCCACCAGGAAGGCCGTTTTCCAAGTGAGAAATTTCAGCTCACAGGTAGCTAGAGGCTCGAAGGCTTTCGAGTGAGCATGTCTAGTACAAGATTAATGTCCCAGGCTGCGACTGGACATCTTACAGGGGGTCTGGTATGCAGAATTCCCTTAAGAAACCTCTTAACCACAGGTAGCTGAGCCAGTGACAAGGAAAGTACTGGCTCGTGATAAGATGAAATGGCACAAAGATGAACCTTGACCATAGAGTATTGCAGACCTGAATTTGAGAGGTATAAAAGGTACTCTAGAACTTTATTTGGTGGACAGGAAAAAGGATTCAAAGAGGATTTTGCACACCAGAGCGAAAAACGCTTCCATTTGGCTGTGTAAGTTTTTCTAGTGGCTGGCTAGCGCACAGCCAGAAGAATATCTGAAACTCTGCAAGAGGCATTGAACCTGTTTACCTCTATCTCTTCAGGAGCCAAGCGTGAAGGTGAAGCGATCTCAGATTGGGATGGACCACAGGCCCCTGAGTCATAAGGTTCATCTGAAGGGGACGCACTTTCGGAGGGGTTTTCCACATAATGTTGAGTAACGGAAACCATATTTGTAGAGGCCAGAAGGGAGCAATGAGGATCATTTTGTCCCCCTGGGACTTGAACTTGAGAAGTACCCTCTGAATTAGAGGAAGAGGTGGAAAGGTGTATAGAAGGCGTTTTGTCCACTGCAGCCTGAAAGCATTCTGACAGAAAATGAAACGCCCTGGATTTCTGGAGCAGAAAAGAGGCAATTTTGTGTTGAGTGGGGATGCAAAAAGGTCCAGGTCTGTAGTTCTCCACTCTGCGAATAGTGACTGAACTACGGTTGAGTCAAGAGACCATTCGTGAGGATCTGTCTCTGTTCTGCTGAGACGGTCTGCCAGTTCGTTCTGCACTCTTGGTAGGTAATCCACTTGAATTAGAGCTTTGTACTCCAAGCACCATTCCCACACTCTGATCGCCTCCCTGAATAAAGTGTAAGAGTGAGCACCACCCTGCTTGTTGATGTCCTTCAAAGCTCGGACTGCATAAAGGACAGCTCCCCTTTTTAAGACATTCATGTGAAGCTGGGACTCATTCTGAGTCCACATTCCTTGGGTGTGGAGATTCTGACAGTGAGCTCCCCACCCTATCAGGGACGCATCTGTGGTAATGGAAATCTGATGATCCAGAGGAGCAAAGGGATATCACTGAAGGAGATTGTCCTCTTGCGACCACCAGGTGAGAGACCTCTTCAAAGGTTCTGTCACCTTGATGAAAAAGGACTGAGGGTGAGTGGTTGGGGACCACTGAGTACTGAATCCATTGAGAGGTTTTCATGTGGAGGCGAGCTAGAGGTACAGTGGAACATCGAGCATGCCATGAGGCTGAGCATCTGTTGCATCGAGAGAGCTGAAACCGAGCTGTTCTCTCTCATGTAGCGGGCCATCTGTAGGATATCGCTCCTTCTGTCCTCTGGTAGAAAAGCTTTCGCACAGGAGGTGTCCAGAAAAGTTCCTATGAAAAGGAACTTCTGGTATGGCTGCAACTGTGATTTCTTGATGTTTAGCAGGACTCCCATGGATGTGAGAAAGTCCGAGGCTATGGCTACGGTGTCTAGAGTTCCTTGCCTGGAAGGGATTGCTAGAAGCCAGTCGTCCAGATATGGGAACACTTGTATTCCGACCTTTCTGAGATGCACTGCGAGAATTGCACAACACTTTGTAAAAACTCGCGGCGCCGAGGATAGCCCAAAGGGCAGGACTCTGAACTGATAATGCTGGCCCAAAGCCACAAACCTTAGGTATTTGCGATGCTTCAGGTGAATAGGGATATGCTGGTAAGCATCCTGCATGTCCATGGAGGCTAACCAGTCGTGTTGATGAAGCAAAGATAACAGAGTTCCTAGCAAAATCATTTTGAACTTTTCTTTGGGAAGAAATTTGTTCAATTTTCCGAGGTCCAAAATAGGGCGCATGCCTCCGGTTTTCTTTGGAACTAGAAAGTAATGGAAGTAGAACCCTGTGTTCTGTTGATCCATCAGAACTATTTCTACTGCCCTGTTGTTCAGAAGACCTTATATCTCGGTGGCGGGAAGCTCTGATTGAAGAACTGACAGCCTGAGCTGACGTTTGGGGGGATGATCCGGAGGGTTCTCTGAAAGATTGAGGGAATACCCCTTGCAGATTATCCAGAGGACCCATTTGTCCGAGGTTATGGACTTCCACCAGTTGTAGAATAGAGTCAGATGACCCCCCACCGCCAAGAAAGAGTCCCCCTCGGGCAGCTGAGGTGGGATTTGGGCCAGAAACTCAGAAGGCAGCACTGGGCACTTTGGGCCCTTGTGCCTTCTGTTGCGTTTTCTTTTGAGGCTGGGAGGTTTGATTCTTATTAAAACCTCTCCTGCCCTTACCTTGAAAGGACTGACGGTTGAGAAATTGATGCTTATTAACTACCCCCCCCGAGAAGGAGCGGGAGCAGGTCGAGCCAATTTAATGGCAGACCTAGTCTTTTGAGTGGCCTCTAGAGCTTGCTCTACTTGAGGAACGAAGAGATACACACCGTTGAAGGGTAACACCATGACCTGTTACTGGGCATCATTCGTGAAACCTGAAGTGCGCTGCCAGAGAGGCGTGTGGTTGCAATACCCGCCGCTGCCACCCTGGAGGCAGTATTGAAAGCGTCCATAGCTGCTTTAACCTGCTGGTTGTTGGACTCCATAACCCTGGTTATGGTCTGAAGAAGTTCTGAATTAGAGTCTGACTCAGGTAGAGCTTCTACCAATTGTTTGAGCGAATGCCAAAGAACATACTCATATTGAGAGAAATAACTCTGGTAGCTGGCAACACGCATAGCCAGGGTGGATGCAGCAAAGACTCTCTTACCTAAAGTATCTATCTTATGAGATTCTTTGTTCATAGGTCATGCTGTAGTAGCTTGAGGAAGGATGACCTTATCATTCTCTGCCAGGACTACAATAGGGTTTGGGAGGCCAAAATGGGTTGATCCTTAGGAGCAGCATACTTTCTATCTATGGACTTAACCACAGAAGGAATGAGAGCAGAATTATTCCATATCACTTGAGAAAAGTTTCAAAGGAGGGCTGTACCGGGGGAGTTAGATCCATAGGGATCTCCGGGACATGAAGGTATTGGAGTCTTAAAAGCTTCCCAGGATCGATATCTGTAGTCTGCAGAGAAAGAGTGGAACTCAAAGTCTTTAGCAGAGACTTAAAAGACAGGTCTTTGACCACAGGCTCTGCAACAGGATTAGGTCCTGCTCCTTCCAGATCGTCACCCAGTCGCAGGTCTGGGTCAGGCTCAATATCACCTCCTGACAGACCAGGAGGGACTGTATGGACAACAAAGGAATGAAAATCAGAAGGAAATGAGGAAGGAAAAGGATTCGGAGAGGAGAAGCCCTGAAGACTGGCTGACGAAAAGCCAGGCCTCAGTGCTGAAGAACACGGCGTTGAAAAGCCGCACGGTGCCAACAAACCCGACGGTGCCAAAGAAGAACACAGTGCCAAAAAGCCACACGGCGCCGAAGTCGGCACCAAAAGGCCGCATGGTGCTGAGAAACCCAACAGCGCCGAAACCCACATGGCGCAGAGAAGCATCGGCGCTGAGTGACCCACTGATGCCAATGGTGCCGAAACCAACCCAGGGCCCCGAAAATTAGGATTTGAGGAAAAAGGAGGAAGAATACCAGGCGATAGAGGCATTGGTGTGGCCCCCTGTGCCGCAGCCATGTGGGAGGGGGACACCTGAGCACAGAGTCGATGGCACTGAGGTAGGTGCCGCATGACTAGGAAGGCCCAACCGCCCTGCTCAATCCCGCAAAGAGCCTGAGGGCCCTGGAGTGACCGGGCCAGGCAGCTGGACCAACCTCCGAGCCCACTGCTCCATCAGAGTGGCCTACTGATGAAACTGCTCATCTGAAGCCCTACCAGTAGGCGGGGAAGGGCTCCGATGTCGAAGAGGTTGGTGACCAGAACCAGGAAATGAAAATTACGTACCTACCGTAATTCTTTGATCTCTTGTATCTTCACCATTCATTACTGATTGTGGGTTAGTGCTGGGCGCGACCTCTCACGGGAGTTTTTGGGGAGTTGGCTCCAATGGCACCGCCCTCCAAGTGCGACGTCAGCGCCATGCACGAGAGGCGGCCGCTAGGTGTCAGAGACTCCTCCTCATCTCAGTTCTGGTAATGGAGGCGAAAAATAAAGGGTAAGAAAAAGGAAAGCGAGGCAAGAGAGCAGGGACAAAAAAAAGGAAAGGATATAAACTGAAAAGGAATAAGCCGGTAGAGAATAGACAGAGGAAAGAGAATTCCTACCCTAAGGGACCGCAGGACCTCCTTTCCGGGGCAGCTCTAGGGGAGGAACAGAGAGAAGGAAGAGAAAGTAGAAGAAAAAGAGGCATGTTGAGAGGGAGAACAGTGCCCATCGAGCATTGGTTGAGAGGCTTATAGGCTCGAAACTAACAAGGGAGCAAGAATCCCAGTTGCTAGAACTGAGGGGAGGTTCAACTGAACCACCTGAACAGATTCAAATGAGGGCAGACTCTCTGAACTCTCAACATGCCAAGTCCCTTCATCCTAGCTGAGGGCTCCTAGACTGCCCGGGCAGAACCTGTTCCGGGTACAGCGCCCACCCAGGAAGGGGACCAAGTCCCTTAGCAACCTGTTAAGTGCCAACACAGTAGTGTATGGAAAGACTATGCCTCTCTCAAAGGCAGTTTTGAAGTGAAAGGTAGAGTGGAACCCAACTGAGACCCCTAAGGCAAGGCAAGCGGACGCCAGAGCTGACAAGTTCAATCAGCAGCCAGAAGAGCTCAAAAATACCCGCCAGAAGGATTCTAACTTTGCCGAGGCCAAGACAGAGCATGGCCTCTGGGCTGTGAAACTGCTATAACCTGAAGAAGGTATTTAGGAATCGCACCCTAAGGCTGGGAAAGAGTTCCCTCAGAATTTAGAGAGAAAAGTATAACTGCGTTCTGCTCCTCTTACCTTGAGGAAAAAGGAACCATTCTATTAAGAATGAAAAACAAAGTTTGTTTGTTTTTTGGCATAAAGCCAAGGAAGGAAGAGGAATGAGACGGAGGGGAGACGCCACAGAAGGAGGCCACTGAGGGAAGGTGGGTGGGTACTCAGTAATGAATGGGAAGACAAAGAGAAGATCAAGAATTATGGTAGGTACGTACTCTGCTTATCTCCTTGTCAGTCTCACCATTCATTACTGCTTTGTGAGTACCAAGCCCTCCCTAGGAAAAGGGGGGTAGAACCCTGAGGGAATAAGACCTCCCAGCCTCCTGCTGGTGAGAAACAGAAGGAGAAGACCCTGGGCTAATCAAAAGAGAAGTCATGGGAAGAAGAGCTAGGAGGTGCCCCGAGGACGGGGAGATGGAGAGGCCCCTGCAGTAATCTCCCTAGCCTGTGAGGAAAAGAGACTGGTCCCCGGAGTGAGCCAATCACCTCACGCTGGGCCAGGGTGACAACCTGATAGATTTAAGCCATGCCATCTGCCTAATGCAGATCGCTGTCCTCTCGAAGCCTGGAAGCCACACCACTGGCGCCATAAGATGCCCTTGCTTGGTGTCTTGCCTGCTCCAGGCCTCATAGCAGAGGGCAATAGCTTGTCTGGTTTGCTCCATATCAGGCATTGATGCTAAGAGCTGAGAGAGCATCGACCACAAATGCCTACTGTAGGCAGCGCATGAGCTTGATGACGCAATGCAAGCTATCGCATCGAGAGGAAGAGGTGAATACTCTTCGCCCACCGTCGATCTGTAGGCAATCCGAACTAGTGGATGGTCGGCGCCAGCGGCGGCGCCCGAGTGGAGTCTCCAGGTATACCCAAACCCGAGGGCGGGGTTGGGTGAGTACCCAGGGACCCTGATGGGCATAATACCTTCGACAACAGTCTGCCGGGGCTGGAGAAGGGGCGGCTGGCTACTGCCAGGAACGGATAGACGCCTCCTCGAAGGGGATAGGCCAGGAAGGTACCACCAGGTGCTGGGCACTGAATTCTCCAAGGAATTCATGCGTCTCCTGTTCAGTATTGTCTCACTAATGTAGGAGATTCAAGATCCTCACCATCCTTCGAAGGAATCGCTTGATATTCAGTGAAACTCGCATCGGAGGAGATATGAGCAGAGATTCCTCCCTCAGAGGAGGAGATGAGGATGATGGAGAGCTTGAGTGTCCAGAAGATTCTTATGGCGGTGGGGATAGGGCGAAAGACCCGCCTTATTCATACACCTGACATATGAGGGGAAGGCCGCAGAACCTCTGAACTGCTCCCAGGATAATGGGTCCGTAGGGACTGACATGGCCTGGAAGAGCGGGGGGTGGCTGCAGAGGAACGGGAGATGGGCACCTACGAACCTCTGCTAGGGCACTGAAATCCGGAGAACGGAGCCCGAGCTGGCGGGATTTCGGACAACAGACCAGGTCGCAAAACGGAACCCTGAGAAAGCGAAACCTGGAAGAGCCCAGAAGGGGATCCTCCCCTTTGATGAACCTGGGACTGCATGGATCCAGAAGGGCAGTCCGCAGCAATGCCACTTGAGGGGACCCCGGGTCCAAGGCGCGCGGGCCCAGCGCCACGCTCCCAGCCACCCCTCTGAGGGGTGGCTGGCAGAGACTGTGGACGACTGCACCCCGCGCCGACCCCTGGACTCCGAGAGCACTCCTCTTCCCGACTCCCAGCTGCCTCCCACCCCGAGGGCTGCACAGCACCAGGAGGGTAGCTGTCACGGAAGCCCCCAGGAGAGGGAGAGCCCTCCTCCACCCCCACTCCATCGTCCCCCAGGGACCCAGGACCACCCCTTAGCTCCGGAGGGCCCCTCAGGGGAGGACAGCAGTGGGGACAGCGGAGAGGCCCGCCTGCCGCCTAGCAGCACGTGCACCGGGACCCCGACCAAGAGTCAGGTTGCCAGGATGGATCCATGTCTGAGTACACTCGACCAAGAGGAAGAGACCAGCTTGACCAAGGCCACTAGCAACCCCCGAGAAACGGGTGTGCTACGAACGGGCGCCCGTGCCAGAGGCGGCTCCCGGGATGACCTTGGCCCACTCCGGCACCTGTTAGGCTTGGCCTCTGCTCTCAGCGGCGCCGCCGGGTTAGTTTCACGGCACCGCCCCGTGACAGAACCAACCTGGTGCCGCTTGAGGGAGTTAACTGGCCTGCGGCGCCGAGCTGCAATCAAGATCAGAGCGGCATTGACTAACGGGCGCCATCTCGATCACCGGGCGCTGGATCCGAAACGGCGCTGGAGGGTGGCGCCAGGTCCACCAGTGCCGCCCAGCAGGCGCCGGCCTCGGCGACTGGGGAGCCTGCACTTCCGGAGGAGGTGACTGCTGAGGCGGTGTCCCCACCGCGGCCCCCGGAGGGACCACGGACGTTCCTCTGACACCGCAAAAGAAGCTTCCTCTTCAGCAAGAGAAAGAAGGAAGCCTCCTCCTCCACGGACCGTATAGGCCCGAGAGGGTACCGGAGGAAGGGCCTAGAGACCTACCTGGTAATCCCTGGAGGACGACCGCCTCCGAAGGTTACGCAGGGCCTTGCTGATCTTGAACGCGCGGACTTCGAGGACACGACGGTCCATGGAGAAACAGGCGTCGCACGTGTCCATATCGTGGTTGGGTCCCAGGCAATGGAGACAGACATCATGCCGGTCCGAGACGGAGAAATGCCGGCCACAGGAGCACCAATGCATAGGGGCATGGCCCGGCTTCGACTTACATTTTGCCCCCGAACCTGACATGATGCGAACTAAATAAGGCAAAAAACAGCAATAAAGCACTCGGCGCCGTTGACAGAAAATAAAGGAACGGTCTTACCAGGAGACAGCGTCGAGCGAGAGTCACTGGAGAAAAACGAGGAGTCTTGACGCAGAAACAGTTGAACTACCGTGCAGCAGGTGCAGCCTCGACGGTGGGAGAAACAGAACTGAGACAGAGGAGGAGGAGTCTACGGCACCTAACGGCCGCCCCTCGTGCATGGCCATAGTCACGTACGCACTCGAGGTGGCGCCGTTGGAGCCGACTCCAAAAAAAAACAAACAAAAAAAAAAACTCCCGTAGCGGGTGCGCACCTCCGGCACTAACCCAAGCAGTAATGAATGGTGAAGATTGACAAGTGAAGATCTGGCGACTCTGAACAAGGAGACTGGCAACTGACCCCAATGACCGACCATCGATGTGCAGACATATCAGACAGCGACCTCGAGTGATGCCTTCTCTTTTTTGACCTACGGGCCGAAGAAGGGCTCGAGGCCGAACAGTGCCGAGAATGCGACCGCTTTCTATGCTTCGGTGGACCGCCTCCCTTTGGCACTAGACCGTCCCACTGTCAGGCCCTCCTCTCCGAGAGGGCGGCGGACTGACTCCAGCCGGGTTGACTGAACAGCTTTCATACTGAAGTTTCCTACCGGCCACCTGACCTTCTAATGGTTGACTCGCCAATGTAGGTTGAGACTTCTTTCTTTAATAAGAATAAATTATCATAAGCGGTACTTTATTCGAGAAATACTATAAAATAATAAACTGAAAACTGTGCTGCTAGTTTGAAGTTTGACTCCTGGTGGGCGAGCAGCGTAGTCACTGAAGCACACTCGACGGCGGGAAAAAAGGTACTGAGGCGGTTGGAGGGTTGGCCTTGAGATAGTCATTGCCACAAGAGCTGAGGCTCGCGGCGCCGATCCTCCTGCAAAAAAAGTCTGCTCCCACTGGGTCCTAGCGCCTCTGGCGTAGATCCCATTAGTGTGAATGAGTGGTGGAGACTTTATGTCCAGGAAGATCTACGGTGAGTACATAATTTTCATATTTTCCTGGACCTTATCTTCATCACTGATTCACACTGCTGAGTTAGCGTACCAAGCTCAGAGTAGGGTGGTAAGAGATGGAGCTCATTCCTGACAGAAGTCCATTAAGGATTGTCCTGCCAGCATAGACATCCAGGGCATAGTGCTGGATGAAAGTATGCACTGAGCTCTAAGTAGCCGCTTTGCAAATATTAGCAATGTTGATAAAATGGATTTCTGCCAAGGACATTGCAACTGCTCTGGTGGAGTGGGCATGAACTTGGCCTTCCTATTTAACTTGTGCCATAGAGTAGCAGTGGCAAAGGCGGGCTATTGTCCATGCAGAAATACATTTGATCATAACTCGCTGACCTAGCCGGTTCAGGGTGAAGGAGACAAAGAGCTGCTTGGACTGACGGATGTCCTTAGTTCTATCAATATAGAACTTGAGGGCTCTTTTAACATCCAGAGAGTGGAGGATGTGTTCTCCCTCGCTCTGGAAGTTTGAAAAGTATGTTGGCAGCACCAAGGGCTGGTTTAAATGGAACACGAAAAACCACTTTAGGCAAAAACTTGGTGTGTGTGAGAAGGACCCCCTTGTCTTTATGGAAGACAGTACAATGAGGGTCTTTGACCAAAGCATGCACCTCAGAGACCCTACGGGCAGAAGAGATGGCCACCAAAAAATGGAAATTACTATCTACCATAATTCTGATCTTTCTGTGTATCTTCACCATTCATCACCTTTGGTTTCTGGCCGGAGGTCATGACCCTGCGAGAGCTTTTTTTTGGATGGGCGGAATCGATGCACCATCAGCCCCGCCCTCGAGGCCGACGCACTGCGTAGCGCTCGCAGGCTGACCATTAGGTGTTGTCGACTCCACCCTCCCGCCAGTTCTGAGTTGCCGCAGAGTAAGAAAAGGATTGGGAGGAACAAGGAAGTCCAAGGGACAAACAAATGAAAAGATATGTAAACTAAAAGGAGAAATAAATGACTGAGAGGACAGAAAAAGTTTGGAAACTAAGGGAACTGGGTAGGGGCCCCAATCTCTGGAAGAAGAAAAGGAGGAGGGAGGGTTAAGGATTTTAGAAATAAGAATGTGAGTGGGGGGGAGGAAACATACCCTGGAACCTTGACCCTCTCTCCAGACTGTATAGGAACTGTGAAAGAGTAGCCAAAAGGCTAACTGCCCAGAATTCAAGGCACAGAATCACTGGCAATAACTCCAACATAAGCGGAATCGGCTATTCTGGAAGAAAAGACAGGATACAGGGATACCCCCCCTTAAAAATAAATTGTTGGTGTAAGAAACCTAGTTTCTTAAATTAATTTGAAGTTGTGTCCAAAGGACAAGGAAATCAAGGTAGGTTGATGGGGAGAAGGGGAGAAAGGAGGGCAACTACAAACCCCCACCCCACGGGGTGGAGCCGAGGCACTGAAGGAGTGCCCCCCATCCTGATTACTCTATCCCTTAAAGAAAATTATCCCCCTATGTGCTCCAAGTCACTCCTCTCCTGACTAACAGAAAGGAGGGGGTGAAGGCGGAGGAACAAAGAGGGAGGGGGACCCAGAGACTGAGGCCCCAGGGGGATGGAGGGCAGGAATGTGATGAATGGTGAAGATATACAAAAAGATCAGAATTACAGTAGGTACGTAATTTCCATATCCTATCTGTGTCAATCTACACCATTCATCACCTTTGGGTGAGTGCCAGCCCCTCAAGAGAGCACTAATCCCACAGGACTAAGTTCCTTGGCCTAGTGGGTGTCATACCAAGAGAACCTTCATGGTCCTGGAGAGGCCAAAGAATGGGGAGAGGAGAAGGACGCCTCAGAAGGAGTAGAAGTTGCTTCCCAGACGCCGTCTCACTCCTCACGGAGAAAAAATGGATTCTCTGGTAGGGGAGGAAGCACCCCACGCCGCCAAGGGTGACAACCGGAAAGATGCAGCCATGCCATCTGCCTAGTGCAGATCAGCTGTCTCTATGAAACTGGAAGCTACCTTGTTGGCGCTGCAGATGCCTCGCCGGTGCCTGCTAGCCCAGGCCACGTGCAGAGAGTGCAATGCTTGTCTGGTTACCTATTGTCAGGAAGCGCCAGGAGTTGACCTAACCTGACCATAGGAACTCATCATAGGGAAGCATAGTGGGCCTGATGTGCTGAAATAGAGAGCAGCAACCATGCTGAGTAGAATGCTCTTCCTCCCCAGAAGTCAAAATCCATAGGATCTTGATCTGGGGGTCGGTCACGGTGAGGGGCGCGAAGCCCATCAGGAGTGTCCAGTTGCATCAATCCTGACTGAGGATGAGGCATGGAACCCGGAGACTCTGGGGGGACAATACCGCTGGCAAAGATCCCTAGGAGCTGGGACTCGGAAAGGGTCTCTGTCAGAAACGCAACAACACCTCCCGCAAGGGAGCAGGCTGGGGGGGGCACCACAAGGGTGTTCACGCTGAAATCGCCTAGAAAGGTGCGCGTCGCGTGCTCTGGATTGTGCTGTGTGGGTGGGGTGATGTAGAGGTCCTCCAACATCCTCATGAGGAATCGCTGATACTCTGCGAGATCAGCAGCTGGGGAGATGTGGACAGACGGTTCCTCTCCCTCAGAAGAGGGGGATGAGGAGTCGGGGGATCACAACAGTTCAGAAGCTGGCTGCTGAGGGGGAGGTTGAAAATCCTGTCTGTCCATAGCCCTGACATAAGCGGGAAATTGAGCATCCATGACTCTGAACTGCTCCCAAGAAAGAGGACCACTAGGACCAAAAATACCTCGGTGTGCAGGAGAATGTGGCAGAGGAGAAGGGACAGAGCCGACAACAGGAATCGGCTGTCCTCTGCCTGGGCTATGAGCACACCAGGAGCCCTAAGGAAAGAAGGAGCTCCTGAAAACTCCACAGCCGAGAGCTGGTCAACCAAACCGGAACTGCCTAGGCTGTGCCCTGAAGAATCCCCCGTGAGGTGACTGGGGCCATGAAAGTCCAGAAGGATGGTCCCCCACCTCCAAAAGAATGGGGTCCTCTCAAGGAAACTGAAAGGGAAGGGCGGAGATCCACGCTATGGCTTCTCCCAGAGCCCGGGTGGGTTCCAGAAAAAGGCCGCCGCACAGAACCAAGCCCCTCGACCCCTTGGAATCCGAAAGTGCCCTCCTCCTCCTCAAAAGAGCTAGCCTAGGCAGCTGGCAACCCTGGTCGGCCCCCGAAGGAGCTATCCAGGGAACAGCAATCTCCCCCCTCCTGTGGGTGCTCCGATCAGCCCCAAATTTGGGTGATCCAGGCACACCACCTGAGGGGGTACCACCACTGAGGGGTCAGAAAATCCACCGAGACCAGGCTGCAGAGTAATGAGGGCCTGCACCACTGCCTGCTGGTCAACACCCCTTGACCCTAGTCCCAGAAGCAACTGTCCTTTCCTCAGAAGGGGTCTGATTCCGGCCTGTCAAGGACACTACCAAGGTGTCCATGTGAGCAGCCAACTCCAAAGAGTCAGACTGCCTGTCTGACTCAGAATCGGATTCCCCCTCTGAGGAGGTGAAGACCGAAGTTCTTTGCCAAACGGTGCATGGATGCCCACTACCATCCCGGCTGAAAGGGGCACCAGAACAAATAACTGCATCAGAATCAGCGCTGAGGCCCTCAGCCACTCTGCGAACGGTGCGGGAAGAGGACATGGTGCTGAGGACGGCAGTAGCATTGGAGTCGGGGCCTGTCATGGCGCCAACGATGGCCCCAACCACGCTCTCGATGCCAAAGTCTGAAACCCCCAAAGCACCAAGTCCTTGCTCGGCACTGCAAGCGGCTCCAGAGCTGGACATGGCACCGTGCTCAACCATGGTGCTGCAAGGGGGTCCGAGGCAAGAAACAGCATTGACGGTGCCAGTAGCCTCCCACGTGCCGCATCACCATCAGCATCACAAATGGAGCCGATAGCAGCCATGGTGCTGAGGACGGATCGGGCACTTCAACGGCGCCATTAAGACCCTCGCACCGCCGAATGTTGCTGACAGACAGCGCCGGGCGACGGCACCAACCCAGGCCTTTCCAAGCCGAGGGTACGACACCGGGAGTCATCCCTGAAGGGTGATTGCAAGGCGGTAGCCCCCACCCGCCTCTCAGGGAACGACTGGGCCTCTCACGCAGAAAGGGCTTCTGCAATGGCGAGGCTACAAGAAGCAGAAGCCCCCTCCTCCTTGGTCTGTACAGAACCAGCAGGGGACCCAGAGGAAAGGCCAAGAGAATGCGGCTTGGCCCAATGAGTGCACACCCATCCCCCGGAAGTCGGCGGAGCTCGTCCAACTTTCCATGTGCGTTGTTCGATGATACAACAGTTCATGGAGAAGCAGGCATCACACGAATCCATGTCGTGCAGCAAGCCAAGACACACGAGGCAACGGTCATGCTGGTTGGTGACAGAATATTTACGGCCACACGGGCACCGACGCATGGGGGCCTGTCCCGTCTTCAAAGTTTTCTTGCCTCTCGACCAAGACATGACCTACGGATAAAAGAACTACAAACAAGACCCGACGTCGCAAAATCAAATAAGGAACAGTCTTACCAGGAGACGACGAGTGGAGCGAAACTGAACCGGCAGGAATGAGCAATCAGAGTCGATGGACTATGGTAACAGAGTCGAAGGATTTTTCATGATCAGCAGGCCTCTCACGCAGTAAGTTTTTCGGAGCTACCCACGAGGTGCGACCTCAATGGTGGGAGATGAAGAACTGGCGGGGGGACGGAGTCGACAACACCTAACGGCCAACCCATGAGCGCCATGCAGTGCGTTAACCTTGAGGGCAGCATCGATGGAGCGTAAACTCCGCCCATCCAAAAAAAAAAACCGCGAGGTCGTGACCACTGGCCAGAACCCAAAGGTGATGAATGGTGAAGACTGACACAGATAAGATTGCCATTTTCCTAATAAGGAATCTGAGGTCGCAAGTAGCCAGGGGTTCAAATGGCTTAAGAGTGAGCATGTCCAGCACAAGGTTGATATCCCAGGGAGTGACAGGTTTTCGTAGTGGGAGCCTTGTGTGCAGGATGCCTTTTAAAAACCTCTTGAAGAGAGGCAGTTGAGCTACAGTAAGGTTCTGGACTGTCTCGTGATAGGCCAAGACAGCACAAAAGTGAACACTTTACAGAGAAGTACTGTAGTCCAGCATCAGAAAGATCCAATAAATAATCCAAGACCTTGTCCAGTGAACATCGGAATGAATCCATATAGGATTAGGTGCACCATTCTGAGAAACACCTCCATTTGTTTGTGTAAGTTTTTCTGGTGGAAGACTTACAGGCAGCCAGGAGAATCTTGCAGACCCTCTGAGAGACCTTAAACCTGCTCATTTCTATCTCCTCAGGAGCCAAGCATGAAGATAAAGGGAGCACAGATTGGGATGGACCAGAGATCCCTGTGTCAGAAGGGTCCATCAAGGTAGAGGCCTTGGAAGGGCCACTGATAACTTGATGATCAAAGGAAACCAAATGTGTTGTGGCCAAAATGGGCAATCAGAATCATTTCACCCCCATGGGCCTCCAGCCTGAGCAGTGTGACAGGGTGGAATAGGACCCTGTACCAGTTGTTATGGAAAGAGTTTCAATGCAAGGATCTGTTCTGTTCTCTCCTTTTCTGTCTTTTGCCTGTCTGGTTGTACAACCAAATTTTCTTGTGAGACCTAGGATTTGATCACCCCTGACAGTCTCGCAATTCTTTGCCTCTCGCTATGTCTCAGTCTTCACTTGCTGTCTGTCTTTTCCTCCCTTGCATATCTGCTGATATAAAAAAATATGCAAATCATTCTATGGAACTGTAACTGATATTGGGATCCCTTGTTTAGAAAATATAGTGCTACTGTTGAAATGTATATAATTATATTTTGAGATGACTGCAAAAAGCTATTGGGAACTCAGGAGGTTACCTGAGTGCAAATTTTTAAGCCTTTTGTAGAAGAGCTGTGGAAAAGGGGCCTCGGCTCAGGCACACTGTGTTCCTGCCTTGCACCTGCCTGAAACATACAAGAATAGAATGCTTGTTAAGAATGGGGGTTGGAAGGACTTATAAGAGAGCTAAGCTGCAACTGCTTCAGAGAGAAGAATGGACACAGAGATTGAAGAAAAACTCAGATGGACTTTTTCAGTTTTTTGTTTTGGCCTTTGTAAATAGTTATACTGAACAATTTTATTTTTTTATGTTACTGCTAGTAGAAATAAAAACTCTTGTGAATTTTACAACTGCTCCTGGTTTTTTCTATGCTTCCTGATCTTTCCCGCAACGACAGATGGTGTCAGCCTAAGTGGGATTTATGCCATGCATATTCTAAGCCAGGAGTTTTGTGCGTGGGTACTGGACCTAGTACCAGGGAAGCACAGAGAAAGGTATGGATTCTGCAGCAGCAAGTCCAGGAGTGACTGCAGGAGAATGGCAGCCAAAATAGCAGAGACAAAAGTCCAAGCTGAGATTGTACAGCCAACTCAAGTTATGGAAAAAGAACAGGCAGTGACAGAACCTTAAAGCCTGATGGACTTTTTCAAATGGTGGGCTGTACAACAAAAAGAGACTGAGAAGCAGAAAGAAAAGAGATTCAAGGTTTAGAAGCACAGAGGAGAGAAGAGATGCAGTGACAGGAGCAGCGATGGTTGGATGCCTTGCAAGCTATCAAAGGCAGAGGATCTGGCACACATCCAGACAAGAAACAAAATGCAAGCAACTTAAAAGTAATTAAACTTACAAAGCTGTGTCACTCAGATACTACTGAGGCATACCTGACAACATTCGAAAGAGTTGCCACAGCCTGCCAAAGGCCAAAGCAGTAATGGACAATCAGACTGGTACCCTATCTGAGAGGGAAAGCCCAACTTGCCTACAGCAATATTTTTTTTTTAATTTTTTTTATTTCGTTGTTTAACCAGGTATAGCACACTAAGCTGAAAGCTTTTTTACAGGAGCGACCTGGGAGCACAAGGAGGTTAAGTGACTTGCTCAGGGTCACACAGTATGCAAGTGGAATCTGTGGGATTCAAACCCAGGTCTGGTCTGCTGGATGTCGCCAGATTTGCAGCTCAGATATGGACACTGCACAGTCAGAAAACTATGACCTGGTGAAAAGCAAAATCCTGAAAAGGTACAACACCTTTGGAGAGATCTACAGGCAGAGATTTCGATCTCTGAAGTACAACTCTGTCAAGAATCATCGAGAAACCTTCACCCGACTCAGAGAACTCCTGAAAAAATGGCTCCAACAAGAGAGCAAAACAGTCCCACAGATCGACACATTTGCCATGCAGCAATTCATTAACATCCTGCCTACAGATGTGCAGCTTTGGGTACAGAAACACTGACCAGACAGTGGGGAAAAGGCTGTTTCTTTGGCCGAGGACTACCAAGTGGCCAGACAGATGCCACAGCAGCGCTGTAACAGCCAAGCACCAGTAAGACACTATTTTTCCCATTTAAACTTGAAGCCTGATAAGAACTCTGGTGGGGGTAACAAATCTGTGCCCAAAGACGTTATTTGCTATAACTGTAATAAGCCAGGCCATATTGCAAGAAACTGCCATCCTGTATTAAGGAGAGTGCCACTGGAACAGATTTGTCCTTGGCAAATTGGGACAAGTACTTAACAGATGTGAAGGTGGGCGATAAGACTGTAAAGGGAGTCACTGATTCAGGATGCAGACAGACCCTAGTGCATGCTGAAGTGCTGGGAAAACACTGTGCAAAAGGACCAGGTACTGGTGTCATCTGCATCCACGGGGACACTCGATACTATCCCACCACCCAAGTGACTCTGACCATTAAGGGTGTGTTGCACCAAATGAAAACGGGGGTAGTACCTAGGTTACCTATACCAGTGATTATTGGAAATGACTTTCCAGGATTTACTGAGTTAATCAAGGAGGGAGTAAATCCTGATGTTTCAGCAGTTATGGTGACAAGAGCTCAGGCAAAAAAAATTTCAGACAGTGGGGACACATTTCCTTTCAGTGATTTTGATTTGGACTTGTTTGAGCATGGCTCCAAGATCTGGAAATCCAAGAAAGAAAGACGATGCCTGAAGAAACTGTGGCAACAAATGACTGATGGACATAAGGGGTTAACATATGAAAATGGTGAAACTAAATTGATAACTGATTGTGATTTTCTTTCAGAACAAGCTAACCATGTTTCTCTCCAGGGTTATTTTAAGCAGCTGGAGGTGAAAACAAAAATGAAAATTACGTACCTACCGTAATGGTTATTACCGGAGATTTGTTCCTAACTTTGTAGAGTTAGCTGCTCTCCTCACTGAACTAACGTAAAAACGGTACCCAAATAATGTGAAATGGACCCCAGAGTGTGATGAAGCTTTTCAAGCTATAACGGCTGCATTATGTTCGGTCCCTGTTTTAAGACGCCCAGACTTTAAGAAACCATTTTTGCTACAAACAGATGCATCTGAGGTAGGTCTAGGTGATATCCTAAGTCAAAATGTAGATGGGACAGAACATCCTATTCTGTATATAAGTAGGAAATTGCATGACAGAGAGAAAAGGTACTCCGCTATCGAAAAGGAATGTTTAGCAGCAAAGTGGGCCATAGAGTCCCTTAAATTTTATTTGCTGGGAACTGATTTTGTTCTTGTAACAGATTAAAATCCACTCTGTTGGCTTAACCAGATGAAAGATAAACATTCCAGAATCACAAGGTGGTACTTGGCACTACAGCCATTTAAATTCATGGTGATACACAAATCTGGTAAAGAGAATAGCAATGCTGATTTTCTGACAGAGAGCTGTACCAGTTAAGGCAGAAGGAAACAGGGAGGGAAGTCAGAATAGCAAAGGCCCAAACTGAGGAAAAGATAGCCAACTCGGTTAAGAAGGGGGGATAAAACCTTTTATAGGTACATCAGCGAGCGTAGAAAGGCAAAGGGAGGGATAGTGAGGCTGAATAGAATGAATGGTGGGTGGGCAGAGGGGGACAGTGAAAAAGCAGGGATACTGAACAAATATTTCTGCTCAGTATTCACAAAAGAGGAGGGGGAAGTGCCTAATCCAATTAACAGAAGCACTCTTGATGGGGGGTCGATCCCAGCCCTTTCACAGAAGAAAGGGTTCTGCAAGAACTTCTAAAACTGAAGGTGGACAAAGCAATGGGGCCTGATGGAATTCACCCCAGAATTCTAAAAGAATTAAGGGAGGAACTAGTGGAACCACTGGCTACTCTTTTTTAATAAATCATGGAAGGATGGTGTGGTACCCAAGGACTGGAGGAAGGTGGATGTGATTCCCCTTCACAAAAGTGGGACCAAGACAGAGGCATGAAACTACAGACCTGTCAGTCTGACCTCTGTGGTAGGGAAAGTGATGGAGTCACTTCTAAAGGAAAGAATAGTTGAGTACCTAGAGGCCAGTGGAGCACAGGACCCAAGGCAGCATGGGTTCACAGCAGGAAGGTCATGTCAGACGAATCTAATAGATTTCTTTGACTGGGTGACCAAAGTAGTAGACCAGGGAGGGGCTGTGGACATGGCCTACCTAGACTTTAACAAGGCATTTGACACAGTCCCACACAAAAGATTAATAGTCAAATTAACCAGCCTGGGAGTGGGTGCCAGGGTGGTAGCCTGGGTAAAACATTGGCTGGACAACAGGACACAGAAGGTAATTGTAAATGGAGTCCACTCTGAAGAAAGAGCGGTTACTAGTGGGGTACCGCAGGGTTCAGTATTGGGTCCAGTCCTTTTTAATGTCTTCATAAGTGACATTGCAGAGGGACTGGAAGGAAAAGTATGCCTTTGCAGACGACACAAAGATCTGCAACAGGGTTGATACACAAGGAGGTGTGGAAAGGATGAGAAGGGACTTGGCAAGGCTGGAGGAATGGTCAGAAGTATGGCAGCTAGATTCAATGCAAAGAAGTGCAAATAATGCACCTGGGAAACAAGAACCCAGGGAAGAATACACAATGGGGGAGGTAGTAACAACAACAAAAAGGAAAGGGACCTGGGGTAATCATATCAGATGACCTTAAGGTTAGCAAGCAATGTGAGAAGGCAGTAGGGAGGGTTGGGGTATACTGGGATGCATAGGGAGAGCATCAGCAGCAGAAAATAGGAAGTTGTTATCCCTCTGTACAGACAGTTGGTGAGACCCCATCTGGAGTACTGTATCCAGTTCTGGAGACCCCATCTCTGCAAGGACATAGACAGGATAGAGGCAGTCCAGAGGAGGGCAACTAAAATGGTGCAGGGTCTGCAGGAGAAGCCGTATGAGGAGAGACTAAAGGAGCTTAATATGTATACCCTTGAGGAAAGAAGGGAGAGGGGGGACATGATAGAAACTTTTAAGTACCTCAGTGGAATCAACAAAGTCCAAGAGGGTAGCATCTTTCAGAAAAAGAGACATGCAAGAACAAGGGGACACAATTTAAAGATAGAGGGGGGGGCGGTTCAGGGGCAATGTGAGGAAGTATTATTTCACAGAGAGGGTAGTGGATGCATGGAACAGCCTTCCTGAGGAGGTTGTGGGGTCTAAAACTGTAGGAGCATTCAAGAATGCATGGGACAGTCATAAGGCAATTCTTGTGGGGGGTAGGAAGAAATAGGCTGTTGGTTAACTAGGATCTGTGGCCTATCCTGTAGGTAGGGAAATGGGCAGACTAGATGGGCCAAGCGGTCCTTATCTGCCATCAAAGTCTATGTTTCTATGTTTCTGTCAAGATATGGATCAGGAATTGAGGGTCCTGAAGGTTGAAAAACAAATGTATGGGTTTGAACTTTACTGTCTGCTATATTGTTATAGAAAAATGGATAATGCACATGTGCCTAATTTCTGAAAGCAGCAAATGTTGATAGAGAATTAATAAAACGTTTTGGAAACCTGTTTAATAAAACAGGATCCCTCTTAAGGAGGGGGTGTATGTGACAGGGTGGAAAAGGACCCTGTCCCAGTTGTTATGGAAAGAGTTTAAATGCAAGGAGCTGTCCTATTCTCTACTTTTCTGTCTCTTGTCTCTCTGGTTGCGCAACCACATTTTCTTGTGAGACCTATGACTTGATCACTAGGATAGTCTCACAATTCTTTGCCTCTCGCTACATCTCAGTCTTCACTTGATGTCTGTCTTTTCCTCCCCTGCATATCTGCTGATATAAAAATATATGCAACTCATTCTATGGAAATGTAACTGATATTAGGATCCCTTTGTTTAGAAAATATATAGCGTTACTGTTGAAATGCATATAATTATATTTTGAGATGGTTGCAAAAAAGCTATTGGGAACGCAAGAGTTTACCGGAGTGAAAATTTTTAAGCCTTTTGCAGAAGAGCTGTGGAAAAGGGGCATCGGCTCAGACACACTGTGTTCCTGCCTTGCACCTGCCTGAAACATACAAGAACAGGATGCTTATTAAGAATGGTGGTTGGAAGGACTTAGAAGAGAACTGAGCTGCAACTGCTTAAGAGAGAAGAATGGACACAGAGATTGAAGAAAAACTCAGATGGACTTGTTCTGGGGTTTTTTTTGGCCTTTGTAAATAGTTATACTAAACAATTTTATTGTTTATGTTACTGCTAGTAGAAATAAACACTCTTGTGAATTTTACAACTGCTCCTGTTTTTTCCTGTGCTTCCTGACCTGTGCCTTGACGACAAGCAGCACCCTCTGAATTACTGGAAAAGGAGGAAATCTGTACAGAAAGCGATTAGTCCACCACAGCCTGAATGCATCCTGATAAAAAAAGCCAGGCTCTGGATTTCTGCAGCAGAACTGAGGCAGTTTTGCATTGAGTGGGGACACAAAAAGGTCCAGGTCTGGGGTACCCCACTCATCGAAGAAAGACTATACGACCTCTGGAGCTAATGACCACTCATGAGGATCTGCTTTTGTCTGACTCGTGGTAGGTCAATTGCTTTAATCAGAGCATTCTTCTTCATACACCACTCTGATACCCTCATAACTTCCCTGAAAAGTGGGTAGCAGTGTGCTCCCCCAATTGTTGATGTAATACAGTAGATTCCACTTAAGTGCACTTCGGATTAGGGCACATTTTGGTTTAGTGCACTACTTTCATGTTTCCTGATTTTTTCAAATATATTACGTGTTGTATTCCTGCTTGGCGCACTGTATAAGTACCTCTTTTCAAGTTAAGTACACTGGGCCCCATTGAACTTGCGCATGTTAATCGCTGCAATTAACTTCAGATTAGTGCACCAGTCTTTTCATTGTCTCCTAATGAGGTGTTGCAGATGTATTTAACACCTCGCCCTGAGCTGGTTCAGTATTCTCCACAGGCAGGCAGGCAGAAAGAGAATGGAGAGAACGGAAAGAAAAAAGTGACATTAACACTCACTCAGAAAATCCAGGTGCTCCAGCGACTGGAACAGCAGAATGTAAGGCGGATAGAGGTCGCCTCTGAATTCAGAGTTGATGTTTCCACTGTTAAACGCGTTGTTTTAAGTAAGGATAAACTGCTGTCTGACTGGGAGAGATGCGAAAACCAAACGAGAAAAAGAAGGAGAGCAGGGAAGAGTGAGGAGGTGGAAGCAGCACTGCTGCAATGGTTCACTGCAGTCAGGGGTATGGATGCTCCTGTTAAGGGGTCAATCTTAGTAAAAAAAGCCAAAGATCTTGCAGCAACCATGGGGCTGAAATTTACTGCCACATGTGGCTAGTTAAGCCGCTGGAAAGAAAGGAATGGCATCATATTCAAGAGGTGTTACCGGGAGAAGAAAGACACCAGTGGAGAGTCAGCTGGCACCTGGTTAACCACTGTGCTCCCGCAACTGTTAAAAGATTATCCCCCAGACTGCATATTTAATTGTGACGAGACCAGACTTTACTTTACAGCTATACCTGAAGGGACACTCATTTAAATCTGATTCAGCATGTGGTGGTAAGAAAGCTAGAGAGCATAGCTCTGTTCTCTTTTATTGCAACCTGACTGGGACAGAAAAGATCAGACCACTTGTGATCGGAAAGTCAAAGAAACCACAATGTTTTGCTGGTCTGTAGATAGAAGCTCTGCCTGTTGACTAATGGAAATTACGTACCTACCGTAATTCTTCATCTTCTTGGACGAAGGCTCCACCACTCATTCACACTAATGGGAGTTCACCGGAGGCGCTAGGACCCAGCGGGAGCAAACTTTTTCAAGAGGGCCAGTGCCTGAGATGGAGCCGCGAGGAAGTGGCACCATGAGCTCCGGCTCGTGAGGTAATGACTAGCTTGGCGTCGACCCTCCAACCGCCTCAGTACCTTTTTTTCCGAGGAGGTGCAGCATAGCTAACCTAGAAAGACTAACCTCAAATTCGGACATGATAGTCCGAATGGCCCGTGTAAGAAGGGTCAACAATTAAGTCTTCACCGCTCAGCCATTGAGGGAGTGAAGACCATAAACAGAGAATTGAGCTTGAGGGATAGTGGGTGGGTGTGTGAATGAGTGGTGGAGACTTTGTCCAAGAAGATCAAGAATTACGGTAGGTAAATAATTTCCATATCTTCCTGGACATAAAGTCTCCACCACTCATTCACACTAATGTAAGAGTACTGAGCTAACAATCCCCTGAGATGGGCGGCAGGAGATAAAGGATTCACGTGCTTAGGACAGAAGTCCGTTAAGAATGGTCCTGCCAAACGATATGTCATCTGGCATGGACATCCAAGACATAGTGCTTAAAGAAAGCATGTACAGAGCTCCAGGTAGCCGCATTGCAAATATCTGCAATGGGCACGTTATGGATTTCTGCCAGAGATGCCGGGACTGCTCTGGTAGAGTGAGCGTACACTCTGCCTTCCAGCTTGACCTGTGCCATAGAATAGCAGTGGCGAAGGCATGCCACCAGCCACGCTGAAATGCATCTGATAGCGACAGGTTGACCCAGCCGGGTCGCGCTGAAGGAAACAAGCAGTTGTTGAGCCAAGCAAATTTCTTTTGTTCTCTCTCTAGATAGAACTGCAGCGCTCTCTTAACGTTCCGTAAATGAAGTGTACACTCCCCTTCACTCTGGAAGTTCGCAAAGTAGGTAGGAAAGACTAAAGGTTGGTTTAGGTGGAATTCTGAGACAACCTTAAGGTGTGAAATACAGTGTACCGGGGGTCTGTGACCAGTGCATGTATTTCAGAAACTCTACGGGCCGAAGTAATGGACATCAGGAAGGCCGTTTTCCAAGTGAGGCTCGAAAGGTTTACGAGTGAGCATGTCTAGCACAAGGTTAATGTCCCAGGCTGTGACTGGACATCTGATAGGAGGTCTAGCATGCAGAATACCCCTAAGAAACCTCTTAACTACAGGCAACTGAGACAGTGACATGGAAAGTACTGGCTCGTGATATGCTGAAATGGCACAAAGATGAACTGTGACTGTAGAGTATTGCATACCTGTATTTGAGAGGTCTAAAAGACACTCTAAGACTTTATTCAGTGGGCAGGAAAAAGGGTTCCAAGAGGATTTTGCACACCAGACAGAGAAACACTTCCATTTGGCTGTGTAGATTTCTCTAGTGACCGGCTTACGTGCAGCCAGAAGAATATCTGAAACTCTATAAGAAACATTGAACCTATTCACCTCTATCTCTTCAGGAGCCAAGCTTGAAGGTGAAGCGACCTTAGGTTGGGCTGGACCATGGGACCCTGGGTCAGAAGGTTCGTCTGAAGAGGAAGAATCTTCGGGGGAGGTCCGATAGACTGCTGAGTAGCAGAAACCATATCTGCTGAGGCCAGAAGGGGGCAATGAGAATCATTCTGCCCCCCTGAGACTCCAATTTGAGAAGTACCCTCTGAATTAGGGGAAGAGGAGGAAAGGCGTATAGAAGCGTCTTGTCCACCGCAGCCTGAACGCATCCTGACAAAAAATGTCAGGTCCTGGATTTCTGGAGCAGAAGAGAGGCAGTTTTGCACTGAGTGAGGACACAAAAAAGTCCAGGTCTGGAGTTCCCCACTCTTTGAAGAGTGACTGAATGATGATTAAGTCGAGAGACCACTCATGAGGATCCGTCTCCGTTCTGCTGAGACAGTCTGCCAGCTCATTTTGTACTCCTGGCAGGTAAACTGCCTGAATCAGAGCCTTGTGTTCTGAACACCACTCCCACACTATCATAGCTTCCCTGCATAATGGGTAAGAGTGTGCGCCACCCTGTTTATTGATGTAGTACATCACTGCTTTGTTGTCCGTTTGAAGGAGAATGTTCTTGTGACAGAGTATGTCCTTCAAGGCTCGGACTGCATAGAGGACGGCTTTCATTTCCAGGACATTTATGTGAAGTTGGGACTCGTCCTGAGTCCACGTACCCTGGGTGTGGAGATCCTGGCAGTGGGCTCCCCAACCCATTAGGGATGCGTCCGTGGTAATGGAGATCTGATGATCCAGAGGGGGCAAAGGGATATCCTTCCAGAAGACTGTCCTCCTGTGACCACCAGGCGAGTGACCTCTTCAGAGGTTCCGTCACCTTGATGAGAAAGGACTGAGGATGAGTGGTTGGGGACCACTGAGTACTGAGCATCCACTGAGAGGTTCTCATGTGGAGATGAGCTATGGGTACAGTGAACAACGAGGATGCCATGAGGCCCAGCATCTGTTGCATCAAGGTAGCTTGAACCGAGCTGTGTTCTCTGATGTATCGGGCCATCTGTAAGATATCACTCCTTCTGTCCTCTGGAAGAAAAGCCTTCGCACAGGAGGCATTCAGAAGAGTTCCTATAAAGAGGAGCTTCTGGGAGGGCTGCAACTGCTACTTGCTGAGATTCAGCAGGACTCCCATGGATGTGAGGAAGTCTGAGGCCGTGGCCACGGCTTCCAGAGTCTCTTGCCTGGAGAGACTTGTTAGGAGCCAGTCATCCAGATATGGGAACATTTGTATTCCAATTTTCCTGAGGTGCGCCGTCAGAATTGCACAACACTTTGTAAAAACTTGAGGCGCCGAGGATAGCCCAAAGGGCACGATTCTGAACTGATAGTGTTGACCCAATGCCACAAACCTTAGGTATTTGTGGTGCTTTGGGTGTATGAGAATGTGTTTGCAGGCATCCTGCATGTCCAGGGAGGCTAGCCAATCATATTGATGAAGCAGAGGTAGCAGGGTACTTAGTGATATCATCTTGAACTTCTCCTTGTGAAGGAACTTGTTTAACTTTCTGAGATCCAGAATGGGGCACATGCCACTGGTTTTCTTCAGGACCAGAAAGTACTGGGAGTAGAAACCTGTGTTTCGTTGATCCAGCGGAACTATTTCTATTGCTCTGTTCTTCAGAATGCCTTATACCTCGGAAGCAAGAAGGTCTGATTGTACTGCCGACAGTCTGGGCTGTCATTTGGGAGGATGACCTGGAGGGTTTTCCCGAAAGATTGAGAGAGTACCTCTCGCAGATTATCCAGAGGACCCATTTGCCTGATGTTATAGATTTCCACTGATTGTAGAAATGAGTCAGACATCCTCTCACCACTGAGGAGGAGTCCCTCTCGGACAGCTGAGGTGGGACCTGGGCCAGAAACTCAGAAGGTGGCACTGGGCGCTTTGGGCCCTTGTCCCTTGTCCCTTCTGCTGTGCTTTCTTTTGTGGCTGTGGGTTGTGGTTTTTGTTAAAAACCTCCTCTGCCTCTGCCCAGAAAGGACTGACTTTTGTGAAACTGATGCTTGTTCGCACCCCCTCAGAAGGGGCGGGTGCAGGCCTAGCCGTCTTAATGGCAGACCTAGTCTTCTGCGTGGCCTCCAGAGCTTGCTCCACCTGAGGCCCGAAGAGATACATACCATCAAAAGGTAAAGTCATGACCTGCTGCTGGGCGTCATTCGTGATGCCTGAAGTAAGTAGCCAAGAGTGGCGGCGGGTGCAGATGCCAGCTGCCGCCACCCAGGAGGCGGTATTGTAGGCATCCATTGCAGCTTTAACCTGTTGGTTATTGGATTCGATACCCCTAGTAATGGTCTGGAGTAGCTCTGAGCTAACTTCTGATTCGGGCAGAGCTTCTACCATTTCTTTGAAGGAATGCCAAAGTACATACTCATATTGAGAAAAATAGCCCTGGTAACTGCCAATGCGCATACCCAGGGTTGAGACAGCAAAGATTCTCTTACCTAAGGTGTGTATCTTGAGAGATTCTTTGTTCATTGGTTGGGCTGTAGATCCTTGAGGAAGGACAGCCTTACCATTCTCTGCCAAGACTACAATGGCATCAGCAAATGCTTGTGAGGCCAAAATGGGACGATCCTTGGGAGGGGCATACTTCCTATCTATGGACTTGGCAACGGAAGGAATGAAAGTCGGATTTTTCCACACCATCTGTGAGAGGGTCTCAAAAGAGGGCTGTACCAGAGGGGTTAAATCCAAAGGGATCTCCAGGACATAAAGATATCGGGAGTCGCAAAAGCCTCCCAGGATCGAATTCTGTAGTCTGGAGAGAGAGTAGAATTTAAATTTCTGAGCAAAGACTTGAAGGAAAGGTCTTCTACTACAGGCTCTGCAGAAGGATTGGTCTCTGCTCCCAAGGCAGTGTCATCAATATCATCAACCAGGTGAAGATCTGGGTCAGGCTCAAAATCATCTCCTGACAGTCCTGGGGGGACTGTACAGACAGGAAAGGAGTGAAAATCAGGAGGAAGAACAGAAGAAGAAAGAATCCGAGTCGAGAACCTCTAAAGACCAGCTGGCACTGCATCAGACCCCGCTGCCATAGAGGAAAATGGTGGTGAGAACAAAGAGGGAGGTGCTAGCTGAAACGGCGCCGCACATGGTGCCGACAGAGTCCATGGCGCCGTGGATGGGCCGGCACTGATAGAGCCAGTGGTGCTACGGATGGCACCGACAGAGCCCCCAGTGCCGTGCACAGCACCGACAGAGTCAGCGGTGCTGCAGACGGTGCCAAGAGAGCCCACGGTGCCGCAGGTGGTGCCGAGAGAGTCTCATGGGTCTGAAAACTGCGATTTGAGGTAAAAGAGAGAAAAATGGCAGTGTGGACCCCTACGCTGCAGCCAAGTGAGGGGAATAAACACCTGAGTACGGAGTCGATGGCACCAAAGAAGGCGCCACATGACTAGGAAGGCCCAACCACCCTACCCATCCCTCCGGAACCGAATGGCGTGAAGGCCTCGGTGTTGGACTTACTGGCCCGGGCAACTGGACCAACCTCCGAGCCCACTGCTCCATAAGAGCAGCCCACTGGTGAAACTGCTCATCAGAATCTCCTCCAATAGGCGGGGACGAGTTCCGGTGTCAAGGAGGTCGGGTACCAGAGACAGAAACCGGTGACTCTGATAGAGGTGGAGATTGGCGCCTGGCCCTAATAACTGACCATCCATGCGCAAACATACCAGAGGGTGACCTCAAGTGATGCCATTTCTTCTTCGACCTAAGTGTCAAAGAAGAACTCAAGGCCGAACAGCGCAGAGAGTGGGACCATTTCCTTTTATGCTTTTGGGGGGGACCGCCAATCTCTCTGAGCATTGGACCGTCAGTTGTCAGACCCCCTCCTCCGGGGAGGGCAGCTGACCGGACCCAGCCCAGCTGACTGAACAGCTTTCATACGAAGTCTCCCTACCATCACCTGATCCGCTCATGGTCGACTCCATCAATGGAGGGCTGAAGATTTCTGTTGTTTACAATTAAAATATATAATCGGTACTGATTCAAAATAATTCTACAAAACAATAAACTGAACTATTGCTGCTAGTGAAGTTTAACTTCCGGCGGGTGGGCGTCGTCATCACTAAAGTGCACTCGACAGTGGGAAAAAAGGAACTGAGGCGGGTGGAGGATCGGCCTTGAGATAGTTATTGCCATACGAGGCAGACTCGCGGTGCGCTCCCTCGGCTCCATCTCAGGTGCCAGCCCTCTTGGAAAACTTTGCTCCCGCTGGGTCCTAGCGCCTCCGGTGAACTCCCGTTAGTATGAATGCGTGGTGGAGACTTTATGTACAGGAAGATCTAGAGTAACAGCAATGTTTGGATGACAGGAGCAATATTCAGCTCCTGGCTGAAAAAGATAAATGTTCTTATGCACCACAGAAGAATTGCCCTGCTTCTTGATAACTGTTCTGCTCACCCCTCCATCCCCCTCAGTCATGTCTGGCTCATTTTACTCCCTCCGAACACAACATCTCTTATTCAACCCCTTGACATGGGGATTATCCGTAATGTTAAACATTAAACAAGGTGGACATGGCCTACCTACACTTTAGCAAGGCATTTGACACAGTCCCACACAAAAGATTAATAGTCAAATTAACCAGCCTGGGAGTGGGTGCCAGGGTGGTAGCCTGGGTAAAACATTGGCTGGACAACAGGACACAGAAGGTAATTGTAAATGGAGTCCACTCTGAAGAAAGAGGGGTTACTAGTGGGGTACCGCAGGGTTCAGTACTGGGTCCAGTCCTTTTTAATGTCTTTATAAGTGACATTGCAGAAGGACTGGAAGGAAAAGTATGCCTCTTTGCAGATGACACAAAGATCTGCAACAGGGTTGATACACAAGGAGGCATGGAAAGGATGAGAAGGGACTTGGCAAGGTTGGAGGAATGGTCAGAAGTATGGCAGCTAGGATTCAATGCAAAGAAGTGCAAAATAATGCACCTGGGAAACAAGAACCCAGGGGAAGATTACACAATGGGGGCGGGAGGTAGTAACAACAACAAAAAAGGAAAGGGACCTGGGGGTAATCATATCAGATGACCTTAAGGTTGGCAAGCAATGTGAGAAGGCAGTAGGGAGGGTTGGGGTGTACTGGGATGCATAGGGAAAGGCATCACCAGCAGAAAACAGGAAGTTGTTATCCCTCTGTACAGACAGTTGGTGAGACCCCATCTGAGTACTGCGTCCGTTCTGGAGACTCCATCTCCACAAAGACATAGACAGGATAGAGGCAGTCCAGAGGAGGGCAACTAAAATGGTGCAGGGTCTGCAAGAGAAGCCATACGAAGAGAGACTAAAGGAGCTTAATATGTATACCCTTGAGGAAAGAAGGGAGAGGGGGACATGATAGAAACTTTTAAGTACCTCAATGGAATCAACAAAGTCCAAGAGGGTAGCATCTTTCAGAAAAAGAGACGTGCAAGAACAAGGGGACACAATTTAAAGATAGAGGGAGGGGCGGTTCCGGGACAATGTGAGGAAGTATTTTTTCACAGAGAGGGTAGTGGATGCATGGAACAGCCTTCCTGAGGAGGTTGTGGGGTCTAAAACTGTGGGAGAATTCAAGAATGCATGGGACAAACATAAGGCAATTCTTGTAGGGGGTAGGAAGAAATAGGCTGTTGGTTAACTAGGATCTGCGGCCTATCCTGTAGGTAGGGAAATGGGCAGACTAGATGGGCCAAGTGGTCTTTATCTGCTGTCAGAGTCTATGTTTCTATTACAGGAGCCAGGTGAGCCTTGTGTTGTACAGTACAGTAACATGCACCTCCCCACCCCCACCCCGAAACACCACAAGCATTGTTACCTTAATTTGCTGTTCTTTGGTTTTGCAGATGCTGGAGAAAATAATCCTGTGCATGGATGGTGGCACTCTAAACACAGTCACGGAACTTTCCAAAAAGGTTTCCATTCTTGATGTAATCCAAATGCTAGACCATGTGTGGTAACAGGTAAAGCCAGAAACTATCCGGAATTGTTTCAGGAAGGCTGGCTTTGTGGATCAAGAAACACCATTGGATGAGGAGGAGCTTGCACCAACTCTCCTCCCCAACATGAATCGCGATGATTTCAACTCTTACAGGGACACTGATGAGGCCTTGGTTACAACAGAAATGGTGTTCGATGCTGAAATATGTGGGGAGGTAACTGGTCAGACAGAGGAGGACGAGGAGCAGAGTTTGGCTGAAATTGGAACCGCAGACACGGAGGTAAACATGACAGAAGCTCTGAACTGTCTTGAGCGATTGAGCTTACTTGTTTGAACCAGAGAGAAAAAAGATTTAACAAAACTCTTTGAATTTGAACACTATGTGACATAACTCGCTATACAGAGCACCAGACAAAGTGAAATAACATCTTTTTTCAGAGCAGTTAACACAGGTGGTAGCTCTGCGGATAACATTACCGGGGAAACAGAAATGTGATTAGGAAGAGTTGAGGGCACAAAAGGTTTTTCTTTAAAACAACATGTACACTTCATAGAGAGATAGAGGTGAATAGGTTCAATGTTTCTTGTAGAGTTTCAGATATTCTTCTGGCTGCACGTAAGCCGGTCACTAGAGAATGCATCTGTGGTGAGAATTATCTGCGATTCTGGTGGAGCGAAGGAGAGATCTTATAGAAGGCTGTCCTCCTGCGTCCACCATGCAACTGATCAGCACAGGGGCTTTGTCACCGAGATGGCGTAAGACTGAGGATGCATTGTCGGAGACGACTGTGTACTGAGCATCCGCTAAGTGGTCCTCATGTGCAGTCGTGCTAGAGGCACTGTAAAGACTGAAGAGGCCATAAGGCCTAACATTCACTGCATGGAGTGAGCCCACACGGAGTCATTCTCCATGATGAAATGTGCCATTTGATGGATGGCAATCTTTCTGTCTTCTGGAAGGAAGGCCCTTGCCTTGGTAGTGTCCAAGAGGTCTCCTATGAAAAAGAGCTGCTGCGAGGGTTAAAGCTGTGACTTCTCTAGGTTTAGCAGGACTTCCAGGGAGGTCAGGAACTGAACAGCTGTGGTCACTTCCTCCTTTGTGCCTTGCTTGGACAGACCTGCCAGGAACCAGTCATCCAGACAGGAAAGACCTGTAGCCCAAGCTTTCAAAGGTGTACTGTGAGAACCGCAAAGCACTCTGTAAAGACTTGAGGCACCGATAATAGCACAAAAAGCAGGACTCTGAATTGATAATGCTGATCCAAGGCCACGAAGTGTAGGAACTTGTAGTGGCTTGGGTGTACTGGAATGTGCTGTAGACATCTTGCATGACTAGGGATGCCAACCAGTCCTGTGGCTACAGAAGTGGTAGAAAGGTTCCTAGGGAGACCATCTTGAACTTCTTACAGTACAGAAACTTATTTAGTATTCTGAGGTTGAGGATGGGGCGCATACCCCGTCTTTTTTGGAACTAGAAAGTAATGGGAGTAGAAGCTTGTATTGTGTTCTGCTGGAGGCACTACTTTCATTGCAATGTTTCTCAGCAGGCCCACTATCTCCAAAGTCAGGAGGTCCGTCTGGGCAGCTGACAGAGAATTCTGCCTCTTGGGCAGATAGTCTGGGGGAGGGGGGGAGGATTTCTGAACAGTTCAGTAGGTACCCCTCCTGGATGATCCTTAAAACCCACCTGTCTGTGTTGAGGGGCTTCCACTGATGGTAAAGTGTCCCCCATCAGGGAGGAGAGGTCCACCTCGGGCAGCTGAAGTAGAGTCAGGGCTGGAGAATCAGAGGGTGGCACTGGGTGCCTTTGGGACCTGTGCCTTCTGCTGCATTTTCTTTTGCAGCTGAGGAGAAGGGGTGCAGAAGGTTCAACTGAACCTTTTGCACAGCTTAGTACACAAAAGGCAGACTCTCTGCACCTCCCACCATCCCCAACCCCTTACACTCCAGCCGAGAGCTCACAGACTGCCAAGGCAGAAATCTTTTCTGAAGGAGCGCGACCAACTAGGAAGGGGAAGGGGAAGGAAGCCCACTAGCACCCTGTTAAGTGCTAACACAGATGTGTGTGGAGAAAGGGGTTGTATTTGAAGCCCTACAGAGGGCCCTACAGAGGGCACCCCTTTGCAGAAAGAACAGAGTGGGAACTCAGTCTGACTCCCCAAAGGCAAGGTAAAAAAGATTACCAGTTTAAGGCAATTGGAGTGGCAGGACAACGTTTAACTTAGCATAGGCTAACACAAATAGGAGATTCAGACATTCCAGAGGGGACCTTGAAAAAGGAACCGAACCATCTAAGAAACAGCTTCTTTAATTGTGAATTGAACAACATGGCTTAAGAAGAAGCCAAGAGGTCTCCCTCAGAGGCAATCAGAAAGAGTTCCCTCAGGATAGAAATAAATTCTACTCGTTCCCCTCTCCTTCTCAGAAAAGTGGATCCGTTCAGAGAGAAGAACGGAAGGCTCAAAAAATGTTTTTTTTTTAATCTTTAGGCTTTAAGGCCAAGAACGGAGGGAGGAGAAACAAGCAGGGAGGAGGAGATGCCAAAGAAGGAGGCCCGTGAGGGGAAGGTGGGCGGATATCAGTAATGAATGGTGAAGATACAAGAGAAGAGCAAGAATTATGGCAGGTACGTAATTTTCATATCTTCCCTTGTCAATCTTCACCATTCATTACTGCTTGAGTGAGTACCAAGCCTCCCCCGAAGGGGGACTAGGAAAACCCTGAGGAAACAAGACCCTCAGCCCCCTGTTGGTGAAAAACAGAAGGAAGAGACCCTGGCCTTACAAGACAGGAAGCTTAAGGCCGAGGAGAGCTAGGAGGTGTCCCCTGGAGATGGGGAGATGGAGGAAGCCCTTGCAGAAGCCTCCTAGCCCTGGTGGAAAAAAGGCGGGTCCCTCGAAGGCGGAGCAAATCACCCTATGCCGGGCCAGGGGTGATAATCTTGATAGGCGAAGCCATGACATCTGCCTAATGTAGATCACTGTGCCCGCAAGCCTGGAAGCCACCTCACTGGCGTCATAAGATGCCCTTGCTTGGTGCCTTGCCAGTTCAAGGCCTATAGCAGAGAAGGCAATAGCTTGTCTGGCTTGCTCCGTATCAGGCATAGATGCTAGAAGATGGGATAGCATTGACCATAGATGCCTGTTGTAGGCAGCATGGTGAGCCTGATGAGATGCAATGCACAACATCGCACAAGAAGAAGAGAACACTCTTCGCCCCCACCGGTCAAATTGTAGGGAATCTGAGTCTGATGGATGGCCGTGCGGCAGGTGGCGACGCCCGGAGTGAGACTCTAGGAACTGCAGACCCGACGGTGGGTTGGGAAGAGTACCTAGAGACTCAGGTGGGGCACAACACCTCCTCCTGCAGTCTACCGGGGCTGGGAAAGGGGTGGCTGGAGACTGCCAGGTGCGGACAGATGCCTCCCGGAAAAGGATAGGCCTGGATGGCACCACCAAATGCTGGGCACTGAATTCACCAAGGAATTCACGCATCTCCCACTCTGTATTATCTCTTCCGACAAATGAGATACGAAGATCCCTAACCATCCTCGACAGAAAGCGCTGCTATTCAGTGAAATCAGCGTCAGACGAGAGGTGAGCAAGGGGTTCCTCTCCCTCCGAGGAGGGAGTCGAGGAGGCTGAGGAACTCGAGTGTTCAGAGGACTCCTGCAGTGGTGGGGACAGGTGAAATACCAGCTCATGCATGTATCTAACATATGATGGGAAGGCCGCTGCAGTACCTCTGAACGTCTCCCAGGATAACGGGCCCATAGGACCGACATGGCCTGGAAGAGAGGGGGGTGGCTGCAGAGGAATGGGAGAGGGGTACCTATGAGGAGGCAACTGTCCTCTGCTAAGGCTCTGAAATCCAGGGAATGGAGCCTGAGCTGGCGGGGTCCCGGATATCAAACCAGGTCGCAGAACGGAACCCTGGGAATGCGAACTCTGGAAGAGCTTAGAAGGGGAATCTCCCCTGTGACGCACCTGGGGTTGCATGGATCCAGAAGGGCAACCCACAGCAATACCACCAGAGGGGTCTCTTGAGCCTAAGAGGGAGAGGCAAGACTCGGCGCTACAGCTCCTCCCTACACCCTGAGGGGTAGCAGGTGGAACTCAGTGCTCCTCACCCCGGCCCCTCAACCCCTCAGACTCAGAGGACACCATCTTCTTCAACACCAGTGACAGAGCCTGTCAATCCTGAGGTCTCCCAGGGTAGGCCCCCGAAGACAGGGCCCTTAGTCAACCCTGAGAGGGTGCAGCAGCACCACAGATGGCAGCTGCAACAGCCCCCTCTGGGAGAACAGTCCCCTTCCCAATCCCCGAGCTGTCCTTCCTCATAGGCACCAGGCCACCCCCAGCCTGGGAGTCCTCAGAGGAAGACTGTTGTGGGGACTGAGGAATGGGAGCGCTGGGCCGCCTGACACCGCACTCCACAGGAGACTCTGATCCCGAAGAATCGGGGAGCCAGGACGGGTCCGCGTCTGAGTCATCTACTTCTGAGGAAGAGCCAACCAGAAGGACCTCGATGCTGGCCACCACAAGAGTCCCCCCCCAGAAATAGCGCCACGAATGGTGCCGGTGTCACCTATGGCACCATCCGTTCCCGCTGCACCACCACCACCAACTCTGGAGTCCGGTGCTGACCCACCCACGGCTCCGGCCAAACCCCTGGCGCCGACTGCGGCACTGGGACCCAACACGGTGCCACTCATGTAGTCGACCAGGCCCACGGCACAAGAACCAAACCGGCGCTGCATGTGGCATCATCCCGATCACCGGCGCCAGAAAGCAGCGTCGAGGGTACACCAATGCCAGACCCAGCAACCGTGGGCCGTGACACTGGGGGAGCCTGCACCTCCAAAGAGGCGACAGACGAGACGGTGTCCCCACAACAGCCCTGACAGGGACCACGGTGTTCCCCTGACACCGTAAAAGAGGCCTCCTCCTCGGCAAGGCTAGAAGATGAGGAGAACTCCTTCTCAACAGACCGTATAGGCCTGGGAGGGGATCTGGAGGAAGGATCTAGAGACCTGGCCTGGGAAGCCCAAGAATGACGCCGTCCTCCAAAAGTCGGTGGGGCCTTGCCGATTTTGAACATGCGGACTTCGTGAACACGGCGGTCCATCGAGAAACAGGCGTCGCATCTATCCATATCATGGTTAGGTCCCATGCACCGAAGACAAACATCATGACAGTCCATAATGGAAAAATGCCGGCCACAGGAGCACTGACGCATAGGGGCACGGCCCGCTTTCGACTTACGTTTAGCTCCTGAACCAGACATGATGCGAAATACATTTTTTTTAAAAAGAAAAGCTCCCAGTGTCATCAAAAAATAATAAAATGAAATGATCTTACCAGACAGACAACATCGGGAAACGAACTGGGATGCAGGAGAAAGCGAAGATGTCGAACTCGACAATATGGCCTAGTGATGCAGAAAACAATTCCGACTCCGCGCAGCAGGTGCAGCCTTGACGGCAGGAGAAACAGAACTGATGAAGGAGGAGTCTGCAGTGCCTAACAGCCGCGACCTCACACACCCACGAAAGGCCACTCTGGGGACTCCTCTCAAAAAAAAAAAAAAAAACTCCCGTGGCGGGTGCACGCCTCCGGCTTACACCCAAGCAGTAATGAATGGTGAAGATTGACAAGGGAAGATCTGGAGTCGGCACTGAACCCGGTGCTGGGTCCAAAGAAGCTGGCACTGGCCCCAGTACCAGCCCCAATGGAGCTGGCTCCAGTTCCAGCAGAACCAGCACCAGAAGTGGCACTGCCAAAGAACTCAAGACAGGCGAACCTAGAGGCGACTTCAGACGCGGCATGGGGACAAGCCTTAAATGGCTTAAATCTGAAACCAAGCCAAAACCAGTCCCAGAAGGTCCAGCCGGCACCAGTGACCAGAGAAGGTACCTGTGCTTGTCCCTGCGAAGAGACAGAGTGAGGGCGGCATGTGGAACCGGTGTCAGTGGCATGGTCACTGTCAAGGGATCAGGATTTGCTGGCAAAGCCAAACACTCTATCCAGCCTGAATGCTCCAACTACAATCCCGAGGAGCCTAGGCCCGAAGGCTCGGGATCTGGGTCTGCCAGAAGGGGCAGACAAGCCAGACTCTGTACCCACTACTCCATAAGAGCTGCTCAGTGGTGAAACTGCTCACCGGAATCTCCACAAGAGGACAGAGTGGGACTCCGGGCCCAAGACCTAGAACGACAGTGAACAGAAGCCGCCAGAGAAACTGACAGTGCTGGTGAGGGCCTTCCGCTCCTGGACCTAGAAGATCTCTTAGCAGACGTACCAGAGGACAACCTTGAGTGGTACCGTTTCTTCCCCTTCAGATGGGAAGAGGAAGAACCAAGGTTGCCTGGTGCCAGGTCCCTGACCAGGACTGGGAATGGGCCCGCTTCTTTTTGTGTTTATGGGAGGACTGTCCTCCCTCCTGAACACAGGACTGCCCATGGTCAGACCCACACCCCCTGAAAGGGGGATGGACTGGACACAGCTCCACTGCCGCAGCAGCACTCATAAAGAGACTCCCTACCATCACTATCCATGGTCGAAGGCAGTTGCTTGGTAGGGCTGAGAAGAAACTGATGAAATCTCTTATTTCTTCCTAGATATCTTTTTTTTTAACTTGATAGAAAAATAACAAATATAGTACTAGTTAAAAACTGAATGAACTAAAAGCTGTTGTCATATAGACATGAAGATCTGACTCCTGGAGGGTGAGCAATGTCGTCACTGAAGTGCACTCAAAGGCAGGAAAAAAAGAACTGAAGCAGGTGAGGGCCACTGTCGAGACAGGCTACATAGCGCAAACTAGTCTCGCGGTGCCACACATGCTTGCAGCCTACCTCGGCACTGGCCCTCCTGAAGAAATTTTGGTTTCTGCAGGGTCCCAGCATGTCCGGCTTGAACACAGTAGTGTGAATCAATGGTGAAGATAAGGTCCAGGAAGATTAATGGCATCAGCTATAGGTTGGAAGCATGCACTGGTCTAGCCTTAGGAGCAGTGTGCTTACCATCTATTCCTTTGTAGACAGAAGGAATAGAGGCAGGTCTACTCCAGATTAGAATGCATCTGACAAAGTCTCAAATGCTGGCGGAACAGGAGGACCCAAATTGGCCAGCATGGTAGCAACGTTTAACCACTGCAGATGGAGACATTTACCTGGGTCAGTGGCTGAAGTCTCAAAATTAAGTGCAGTGTGCATATTCCTGAGCAAAACCTGGAAAGTGAGATCCTCCTGAGGAACAGAAGTAAGGCCTGGGTCCAAAGGCTCCAGACTACAGAAAAAAATCACTGTGGCAGACTTCAGAAATAATGAAGTCTGGGATAGACTTGTCCCCCTCCACTTCCTCTCCAGGAGGAGGGTGGTAGAGAGGAGTGGGCTGTATACCCTCCAATCCAGAATGCAGTCTTGGCTACACCAGACTGGTTTTTGAGGGGGCCCGTGCCAATGGCCTCGCCAGAAACAAAACTGAATCTGCCACCAAGGAGGTCCTCAGTGCCAAGTGTGGTGACAGAGCTGGTGCCGGAACAGGTTCCAGGTCAGACCCCAAAATGACTAAGCCCGATGCCGACAGTGGCGCTGACCCTGTCGACAATGACCCAGTCGGCACCGGAGTGACCGGCAAAGGTACCACTGCCAGGCCCATCACAGTGATACTGAACAGGTATGTGGCCAATGGAACAGAAATCAGTGTTGCAGTCACTGGAAAGGACCCAGAGGCTATTGTCAGAGCTAAATGCTCTACCAGTCTTGAAGGCCCCCCACAACTCCAGTTCCATCAGCCTCAAGGGACGAGAGACCAGCACCACAGGTCAGGGTAAACAAGCCAGATGCTGCACCCACTGCTTCATAAGAGCTGCCCAATGGTAGAATCGCACACCAGTCACCACAAAGAGACAGAGAAGGACTCCAGGCCTTAGAATGCAATAGCCTAGAACCAGAGGCCTGCGATGACAACAACAGTGCTGGTGAGAGCCTGTGACTCTGGGAGACCGAGGATCCCATGGCTGACCTCACAGAGGGTGACCTTGGGTGATACTGCTCTTCCCCTTTCAATGGGAAGAGGAAGAAATCAAGGCCAAGCAGCGCTGAGAACCGAATCAATATCGGGAATGGGCCTGCTTCCTTTTGTGCTTTCAGGAGGACTGTCCTTCCCTCAGGGTACGGGATTGCCCATCGTTAGCACCCTTCCCAGATGGGAAATGTGGACTGGACATGGTCCCACTGTTACAGCAGTTTGCCTGAGCAGGCTCCCTACCATTGTCGTCCATGGCAGTCAACTGTTGACTTGGTAAGGCTGCGAGAGACGGACAACAATATTTTTGCAAAATCACTAAATGGACATAAAAATAACAAACTAGCTTTAAATGCTAAAACTGAGAAGAACTGAATACTGTTGTCATATAGACGTGAAGTTTGGAATCCTGGTAGGCAAGCGACATTGTCACTGATACACACTTGATGGTGGGAAAAAAGGAACTGAGGTGGTCTGGTGCCGACGTAAGCCATGCAGCGTAAGCCAGTCTCATGGTGCCACATGTGCACGCAGCTTGTCTTGGCAGCAGCCCTCCTGAAAAGTTCTGGCTTCAACAGGGTCCCAGCACCTTTGGCTCAGACCCATCAGTGTGAAACAGTGGTGAAGACTGAGTCCTGGAAGATCTCAGCAATGGGGCAGAGTCCAGCTTTGAACTGATGCCACATCCAGCACCAATATTAGAGCAAACCTGGTCCCTGACATGAAGCCTCTTCTTAGCATAGATCCTGGTACCCTCAGATACCAGCCCCGGCATTGACCTCAGCATTACGGTCAGCGGCATCACATTCTTCAGTGTTACAGACGACACCAAGGTCAGGCACATCATATTGGTCAACACTATCAAAACTGTCACGGGACCCTGTGCCAGCACTATGAACGATGTCAGTGCTAGGTCCCATGCTGCCTCCACAGCCACCCACTGCATTATCACCATGAACGTGACACGGGTGTCTGGCATCAAAGGGTCCACCTGAGAGGACAAATTCAAGGACCACAACCCCGAATTTAGGGACATACCTTTCAGGGTGAGCAGACTGTGACAGGTTCACCAACAGCCACCCAGAAGCAGACATTGGTTCACCCAACACTGCCACTAAAGACTCCAACTCAACCCCAGCGAGGTGGTGGGGAGGAGAGCCTTGTACCTCAGCTGAGCCCAAAGGGCAGTAAGGGGACCCTGGAGGAAGAGCCTAATATCCTCTCATTGGCCTTACTGGATCAATAGCTGACACTGAAGGTAGGGGTGAATTCCCTCACTTTAATTCGCAGTTCTCAAAGGTAAGGATCAGTCGATTCTACAGTACACACGTTCCAGAATACCTGTTAGAAAGGTGGCCAGATGACATGGTAAGGGGAGGCTCTGCCGGTTGCCATCTCGAATACCATAGAATGGCACCAGTGACTGGGGGGGAGGGGAAGGGGTGTACAGAAGAGTGTCATGAGTGGGAGGATCGGAGCAGTTGAGATTTGGGGGGCCACTAGACCACCAGGATAGGGATATGGCAATATAACCTGGACAGTCGGGTGATCAGGGCAGGTGGGGGGACCATTAGACCGCCAGAAAGGATATGGCAACATAACCTGGACAGATGGGCAGTTGGGGTGGGGGGGCCGCTAGACCACCAGGACAGAAGGATATTGCAGTATAACTTGAACAGACAGGTGATGGGGGGCAGGGGGGACCGCCTGACCACCAATAGCGAGGGTTCTGCATTTATTTCCAAAAATGATAAAATCCTCACATGCACCCATCAGGAACAAAGCTCACACTACTCAGTTAAAGTGCTGTGCAAAAATGAAACTTATGAACTCACAATAATTATTGATCTTCCAAAATATCTTCATTCATTCACACTAATGGGTCTTAGCCTGAGGCTCTAGGACCCTATGGCAGCAAAGCCTTTTACAGCTTGAGAGGGGATGGACACTGGTGTTGGGGCCGCCCAAGAGGCCAACGTACTGACATTGTGCACGTCAGCCAGCCATCAACCGATGCCTGCCCCTCTCTTATTCAGTACTGTTTTTCCCGCCGTAGAATGTGCACTGTGGGAGCAGCCAAAGTCAAACTATATCAGTAACAGTTTTCCTGAGTTCACTGCTGATTGCTGTATTTTTTCAATGCCAAACTCCCTTCTAGCACCGCATCTGGTACCTTCTTCGCTATGGTTCATTTTTTTTCCTAAGTTTGGTGCCTTTTGTTGTTTTGGTCTTTCTGGTGCTCAGGGGACATTTTCCGAGGGGCCGACCCGGCAAACTCACCAGAATTGAGCCGACCGACCACAATGGCATGTCCTAGTCTGTACCCTTTGGGAAGGCACCCAGGTGAGGACAACGGAGCCAAACATGTCCCACAGGGCACCTTGGGTCCTCTCTAGTAACAACGCTGACCAGTTCCAGGAAAAAACTGGCCACTGGGCTACTGCCAGACCCCTTGCTGGTGTTACCTTCAGCACCAGTCACAAGGTCAACAGCAGATTCAGTGATGGGTTCCATCCCCTCACCAGGGCCGGCACTGCCTCCAAGCTGAGCACGTCACCACAGTCAGCACCGCCTCTGGAACCGTCCCTGTCCCCGGTACCGTGAACAGCACTAAGAACCAACCAGGCACTGCAAATGGCATTGGGACCAGAACCAGCACCACGGATGGCACTAGAACCGGTCAAGGCACTGGCCCTGGCACCAGGCCCAGGGACAACACCAGGAGAGACACAGTCACTGGTGTTACGCTCGGAACTGGGCCTAGAGTTGACACCATCACTGCCAGCCCCATCCCCAGGCCAAAGATCAGTGTCCTCATCCTTCTCCAGGCCACAAGGGGGCTTGAGGGAGGAGATGATGACCATCTCAGACTCAGGGTCGGGGGCAGTAATGGTACCAACCCCTCTTCTGGCACCGTGTAAGGTGCTAGAAGGGGACCCAGCTTCACAACTGCCACTGTACCGCTCACTGGTACAACATCAGAAAGAAGGCCGCACTAGGAAGGGTGGTGCTCGAAACCATAATGACACAGTTCAAAATGAGAAGGGCACTCACCAGCCAAAAAAACACATGCAGGCTCCAAAAATTCCAAAATAGAGTCCACATTTATTCCACACACATGTTGCACACTTGACGTGTTTTGGACAATAGTCCTTTATCAAAAGCTAGTGCAAATAACAATGCAGACAACTTAAATGGTAATACAAGGATGACATTATAAAAAAGTGTCAATTGACACACACATCACACATCAGTGATTGGATATACAATTACAATGTGGAGAAAACCAAGTAAGAAGGGGATTGGGGGGAGGGAAAACCAAAACCAAAAAGCCTAGGAAAAAAAACTTATTAGAAACAGGAGATACAGTAGAAAGGGGGGGGGGAAGGAGGAAAGGAAAAGAAGAGATAAAAAGTGATAATAATTACTAAATTTATTACATGTACAGTATATCAATATACCACACATATAAGGCTCATAAAAAGACAACCACCATAAATATACAATTTGCATAATAACCTGAAAATCCATAATATCCTGAACCAGAATAAACTACTTTTGCTTTTTCCTAAGAAACAGTTTCAAATCAAAATTGGTATTGAGACCAGGAAAATATGTAGCCTTAAGATTTATGATTCAAAAGGCCTCCCTCAACAAAACTAAATCATTAAACTTCCACCTCTGGGGTTGGGGTTAACCTTATCTATGGCCATAAAAGAAAACCTATGTGCAATACCTTCAACTGCATTCTGAACATGGCTTGCTATAGCACAGGTATCATCTCTTTCTCTCTATGGCCCTAAGATGTTCACTAACTCTCACTTTGAAGCGCCTAGTCGTTTTCCCTATATAGAAGGCCATGCAACACACCTGTGTCACAGGTGATAATCTGGCGAATTTCAAATTCCTTTTCTGTATTAATACTAGTAAGCATTTTGCCTGTTGAAACATGATTACAAAAGGAGCATCGTTTACACTGAAAACACCCCTGTCCTCGCCCCGAGTAAGCCAAGTTTCAGAGGTATATTTATTTATTTATTGCATATTCGGAAAATACCTTTGAGTCCAAGACTCATTTACAAAGGCTCCACGTCACATTAAGTAGAACATTACAGCAGTGATCACAAATTCAAGAGCAGGATTCATACAGGCTAATTACAGGGAGTACAATTTAAAGGCTAGCAGTCAGATCCTAAGGCATATTAGGATAGGTCTAAGTAGCTTAGATTAAAGGCTCTAGATTCAGAGTTGGACAGGTAACTCTGGTAGGTGCGGAAAGAAAAAGGGGTCAGGGAGAGAGGGAAGCCAGCTGTAGGTCCTTGTTGGGGGGAGGAGACGGGTGGGGTCAAAGACAGTCATAGCAGTTGGAAGACTGGAGAAGGCCTCTGACAAGGGTTTTGAAGGGGCCAATTCTGTTTTCGCTAGTGAGTGCGCTGGGCAGGCTGTTCACCCAGGAAGGGGTCCTGTAGCTGAAGGACCTTTGGAATTGGGAGGTTCGGCACCTGGGGACTGATAGGAGCTGCTTGCCCGAGCTACGGGTGTTTCTAGGAGTCAGGGCCAGTTGGATTATAGAGGTGAGGCCAGAAGGGGAGAGTCCCAGGGCAATCTTTTTGGCCATGAGGCATGTGTGGAACCGGATCCTATTGTTGAGGTTCAACCAGTTGGTGGCATTATATACAGAGTATGTATGGGTGAGCTGATCACAGCCGAGGACAAGGCGGCATGCTTTGCTCAAGGAGTGATGGAGTCTGCCTAGGACCAAGGTGTTTGCAGCTCGATAGATAAGAATACCATAGTCAAGGAGAGAGAGGACAGAGGAGGAGACAGCGAGCCGAAGAGCTTCAGGAGTCAGACAGTGTTTGAAGCGATAGAGAATTCCGAGTCGGACTTTCAGGGCAGTGGACAGATTATGGATGTGCTGGTGGAAGTTAAGGGATGGGTCTAGGGTGAGGCCCAGATATTTAAAGATATCCACTTGCTCGAGGGGGTCTGATTGGCAGTTAGAATTTGGGAGCAGAGCACCTTCCGGGAGTTCAGAGGGTGTGAGAAGAACATGACTTTAGTCTTCTTGTAATTTAGAATAAGACAATGGGTGTAGAACCATGTTTCAGCATCAGAGAAGGAGGACTGGAGGGAATTGTGCAGTTAAGTGGGATCTGGACTGGAGGAATATAAGACCGCATTCTCCATATACATTAATAGACTGCCAGAGCAGGACGAAGGTAGGGAGTTAAGGAAGAGACTGAACAGGAGAGGCCGAGGATGGACCCCTGTGGAACACCAGTGCGGACAGGTAGTCTGCTAGATAAGCAGGTGCCAATTTTGACCTGTTGGAACCGGTCCGATAGGTAGTCAGTGAACCAGCCGAGGGCATCATGAAAGAAGTCAATGTTGGAGAGTGTGTTTAGTAGGCGCGAGTGGTTGACCTTGTCAAATGTCTTACAGAGGTCTACAAAGACCACACCTGTGATGTGTTCTCTGTCTAAGGCAGAGTGGACATGCGTGGTGAACTCCAGGAGGGCTGCTGTGGTATTGTGCCCTTTGCAATAGCCATGTTGCTGTTTACTGAGTAGGTTGTGACTGTTAAGGTGGTCAGTGAGCTGGTCGGAGACAATACATTCAAGGGCCTTCGATTGGGGGGGGGACTGAGATGGGGCGGTAGTTGTTGGTGGAGGTATGATCTCTGCATTTAAATATGGGGGTAATGGAGGCAGATTTCCACTGTGAGGGGAATTTCCCTTGGCAGAGGGAGTGAGTGAGAATGTGGGTGTGGGGGTAGAGAACCTCGTGAAGAGTGAGCCGGAGGAGCCTCAGGTCTAAGGAGTCACTACTGTAATGGGCATTGCTTAGGGCCTTTTCTAGGTAAGATTTGACAGACGCGGGGGAGACACATCGAAGGCAGAAAGGAGGGGTGGTAGGAGTGGTCTGGAGGTTGGAGGGAGTGGGTTGGTGTAAGAAGTTAGGAGGAAGGATATGGCAGAGATCAGTGAAAGCATGGTTAAAAGCTGTGGCAATAAGAGAAGGGTCTGAAGACAGGCACCCATCGACCACTATCTGATTAGGGGGAGGATTATGATCCTTGCCACAGATATCCTTTATATTTTTCCGAACTTGTGCCCTGATCCTCAGGCAGAGGTTGGGGAGGATTTGTAATACCCTGCCTTTGCTTGTCATAGGGCCCAGGTGCAATTGTTCTGGGCCTCTCTGTATCTTTGCCTATCGGATGGCAGGCGAGACTCATTGGAGAGATGCCATAGAGAGTCTCGGGTCCGTATCAGTGCCAGTAGGCGGCCCGTGATCCAGGGAGCAAGGTTGCCTTTGACCAACCTTTTAGTGAGTGGGGCAAAATTGTCGCAGATAGCATTGAAGGTATGAATGAAAAGGTCGAGGGCACAGTCAAGGCCGAGGGTATTTGTTATGAGGGACCAATCCAGCGAGTTAAGGTGAGCTTTTAGGAGAGCAAGTTTGCCAAGTCCAAGCTTGCGCTGTACAATTATTTTGGGAGGGTTCTTTGGAGCTTTGCAGGACCAGGAGCAAAGTACGGGGAGTGGTCACTAGAGTATCGGTAGCACGGTAGTTAGTCATCTTGTGGGGCCGGTGGGTAAAGACCAGGTCCAGTAGGGAGGAAGACCCGGTGCGCTGGTTCAGGCGTGTGGGGGTGGGGACCACTTGGTTCAGGTCCTGGGCGGTTGCGACGTCAATAAGCGGGGCAGCGGTCCTAGTTAACCAGTTGATATTAAAACCCCCAAGTGCAATTCTTTCATTATGTGATGGGAGGGTGGCAAGATATGACAAGACAGAGTGGAAGGCTACATTCTGATTCCTGGGGGGACTGTATACCGCTGTGATGAGAAGGGGGGGTTTGAGAGCATCCCAGGGTAAGTTTGAGAGTAAAGGCTTGAGGTCCAGGTATCAGCAGGGGGAGAGTATTTGACTGTGCAGAGTATCCTTAACGTATACGCAAGGCCCCTGGAATTCTGCGATTCTGCAGTTGTGGAATTTTCTGCAGAATTTTCATCATGCCGCAGAATGTATATAGTGCCACAGAATTCACTGTTTCTGGTGAATTTTTATTGAAATATACTGTTTTTCCATATAGCCAGGCTTTCTTTCCCATCTTGTTTATCCTGAAACCCCTCCTCTATGCTCAGCATATGATGTCATTGATGACATCACATCATATTTAGAAATTAATAAATCATGCCGCAGAAATCAGAAAATGCTACCTCAGAAACCAAGGAGCCCTGCCGCAGAAATCAGAAAGTTCTGCCGCAGAGCACTAGGGGCCCTGCATATACGGTACAGCCTCCGCCTCTTTTACCCTGTCAGTCTACCCGGTAGAGGTTGTACCTGGGGAGCGTTACTGTCGAGTCTGGGATTTGAGGGGAGTGCTAGGTTTCACCCACTGCAATGATGTCCGGGTGATGTTGTAGGACCCATCACTGGTAGGAATCCCACTTTTTTAATAAGCTGCAGACGTTAATGGTCGCAATGCGTAGACCGGTGGCAGGGTGGCGCATGTATGTGGAGGTAGCCATTGGGATATGGTTAGGGTGGATATTGCCTGACATATGGAGGAGAAGGAGGAGGGACCCGAGGAAGGAATGCAGGGCCAATTTTTTGATATAGTGAGTTTTGCGTGTGAGGGACCCATGTGTGCTTGAGTAAGTTGGAATGGGGAGGGTAAGTAAGTGGGGAGTAGCCAGGAAAAGAGGTAGCGGCAAGAGGAAGGGGGTCTGATCCGGATAATGGCTATGTGTAAGAGTGTCCCCAAGTGTAGTGGCCCTTCTGAAGGTCATTCTGGGTGGTTCAAGAACAATGTCCTTAAGCCCAGGGTTACGATGTAAAACATGCTAGTTTTTGCAAATGATCTCTTGTATAATGAGTGACTGTGCTGTATATGTAGTTACAAAGTTGATAAGAATACTCATGTTTGGGTTCTTAGGGTGTTTTTCTGGCAGCTTATTTCGGTCCATTTTTGAAACTACTTCTCTGACATCAACAATATTTTTGCTACTATAGCCCCTCTCTAATAATATGTCATACAGATCGTCTGCTTGTACCTCAAAATCTGTTACTCTACTGCAATTATGCTTGACTCTCAATAACTGTCCCTTTGGGATGTTTTTAGTCATATCATTGGGGTGGCAACTGTCTGATAGTAGTAGTGTATCCCCCGCTATTTCTTTATGATACAGTTTAGTCTGGATACTGCCATCGATACCTTTAAACAATGTGATATCAAAAAAGTCTATGGAAGAGAAATTATGTTTCAATGTAAATTTCAATTGGTTAGTTCTATGCATGAAATCAAGGAACTGCAATAGTTCCTCAACCTCTCCATCCCATAATAGTATCACATTGTCTATGTACCTCTTATAGAGCCTGATTTTCAAACAAAATGGGTTACATACAGCATTTAAGAAATATTGCTCCTCCCACAACCCTACGTATAAATCTGCCAGTGAGGGAGCACATGTTGCTCCCATTGCTGTGCCACTAATTTGTTGGTACATCTGCTTATCAAATAAAAAAAAAACATTATCTGTCAAAACAAAATCAAGTAGTTTAACCAGAAAGTCTGTAAGAGGCATAGTTGTGTTGTCCCTCTTATTCAAATAAAAAGCAGCAGCGTCCAGGGCACCTTCATGGGGAATGCTCGTGTACAGAGCTTCGATGTCAAAGGTTGCTAGAATGGTTAATCTGTAACTTGGCATGCTCTGAGTTCTGACAGTACATGTGTGGTATCTTGAATAAAAGCAGGGAGGCCATTTACAAATGGTCTACGATAGACATCCAAAATCTTAGACAGCAGCTTGGTCAGTGACCCGATGCCGTTGACAATAGGCCGCCCAGGAGGTGATTCGAGTGATTTATGCACCTTCGGCAGAAGATAGACTGTGGCTCTGATTGGATCTTTTTTTACCACCTAATTTTTTGTGTTCTCATCAATAAACCCCTTTTGCTAAGCTTCAATAACTATTTCATCTATCACAGTCTTAAATTCAAAAGAAAAAATTACTCACCATAGTAATACTGTTTCTTCTAATGGAGTCTTGCTGTATTCTGACTATATGCAGTTAGCCCCAGCGCTTGAACTGCTCTGGAGAGTAAAGGGTTAACTCTATGCCAAGGCATAGAATTTTGAGCTCGAGCTCGGTTTTCAAACCTGCCTGTGGTACTCTGAAGTGTAACCATCAGATTTTTACGAGCACTATACTAACTAATAAAGTAGAAATTGTTTCTCAAAATTTTTGTGCCAAAGGGCAATAAACATATCATTAGGGTCAAAAGACTCAAGTCGAAAACCCCAAAAAGAATCTAAGCAGATAGGGAAACAACCAAAATATTTATAATAAAAAACAGAAAATCCTTAATAAGATAAGGTATGCCAAGTACACCTCTGGGGTGCAGCACTGTGCCTGCCAAACCACATCCTGAAACGTCTAGGTTCCAGGAGGGGAGGCAGGGAGGGAAGTCAGAATACACCAAGACTCCATTAGAAGAAGCAACATTACTATGGTGAGTAATTTTTTCTTCAAACAACATGAAGTCTTACTGTATTCTGAATATATGCAGACTACCAAGCAGTACCCCCTTGGAGGAGGGAGTCACAGAACCTATTTTGGGAACAGGTACAGCACAGCTGTGCCAAACCTAGCATCACGTCTTGACTGAATGTCAAGAGAGTAGTGCTTGGTAAATGTGTGAACAGTTTTCCAGGTGGCTGCTTTACAGATTTCCACTAAGGGTATATCTCTAGCTGCTGCAACCGAAGCAGCTGTACCTCTGGCGGAGTGAGCCCTCAGGCCTGGGGGAGGCTCTTTACCAAGCTTTGAATAGCAAAACTGGATACAGGAGACAATCCACCTGGCAATGGTTCTTCTGGTGACAGGTTTACCCTTTCTCACTCCTCCGTAAGTGAGAAATAACTGAGAACAGTCATTTCTATGGGCCTTAGTGTTTTCCACATAGTAATTAAGGGCCATTTTCACATCAAGACTGTGTAATCTTCTCTCCCCAGAGAAATAATGGTCAGTGCAAAATACAGGTAATGACAGACTGATTCAAATGAAAGTCTGATACCACCTTGGGAAAGAACTTTCTGTTGGTTCAAAGGACCACCTTATCCCTGTGAAATGAAATGAAGTCAGGTTCCACTGATAAAGCCTGTAATTCACTGATTCTCCTGGCTGAGGTAATGGCTACTAGGAATACAGTTTTCCATGTCAAGTACTTCAGCTCAGCTGAGGACAGAGGTTCAAAAGGGGGCTGCATAAGCTGTGCAATACAGATATTCAGATCCCAAGAAGGAGTAGGTTCCCGAAAGGGAGGATTAATATGTACTAGACCTTTGAAAATTTTCTTGAAAACTGGATGAAATGCTAGGGAAGAGCCCTTCCCAGCAGAAAGGAAGGATGAAATACTGTAGCTGCCAAATGTAACTTGAGAGTAGTGGGTCTGAGGCCTAAACTGTTAAGATGCACTAAATAATCTAAAGCAGTTGCAATATCAGCCAACTCTGGCTGGACATGCCTCTGAGAACACCAAAAATGAAAATTACGTACCTACCGTAATTCTTGATTTTCTTGGACGAGTCTCCACCACTCATTCACACTATTGGGATCTGTGCCGGAGGCACTAGGACCCATCGGGAGCAAACTTTTTGCTGGAGGGTCGGCGCCAGAGATGGCACCACGAGGAATGGCGCCGCAAGCCCTAGCTCGCGCGGTAACGACTATCTCGGCGTCGACCCTCCAACCACCTCAGTACCTTTTTTATCAAGGAGGTGCAGCATAACTAACCTAGAAGGGTAGCCTAACCTAAAATCCGGACATAAGATAGTCCGGGCAACCCGTGTAAGAAGGGTCAACAAAGAAGTCTTCATGGCCTAAAGATTTGAGGGAGTGAAGACCAACAAGAAAGGTGAGCTCGGGGGATGGAGGGTGGGCGTGTGAATGAGTGGTGGAGACTGGTCCAAGAAGATCAAGAATTACGTAAGTACGTAATTTTCATATCTTCCGGACATAAGTCTCCACCACTCATTCACACTATTGGGAGAGTACCGAGCTAATAATCCCCTGAGAGGGCGGCAGGAGAAACCAAGAGCTCACGTTTCTAGGACAGAAGACCATCGAGGATGGCTCTGCCAAAGGAAGAATGTCATCTGGTGTGGACATCTAGTGCATAATGTTTAACGAAAGTATGCACTGAGCTCCAGGTGGCTGCATTGCAGATGTCTGCAATGGGCACGTTGCGGAATTCCGCTAGGGATGCCGCGACCACTCTAGTAGAGTGAGCGTATACTCTACCCTCCAACATACCTGCGCCATGGAATAGCAGTGGCGAAGGCACGCCACTAGCCATGATGAGATACATCTGATAGCGACAGAGTTGACCCAGCGAGTCTCACTGAAGGAAAGCGAATAGTTGCTGAGCTTTGCGAAAATCCTTGGTTCTATCTAGATAGAAACGTAAGGCCCTCTTAACGTCAAAGAATGAAGAGAACGTTCCCCTTCATTTTGGAAGTCCGCAAAATAAGAGGGAAGGACCAAAGGTTGGTTTAGATGAAATTCTGACACAACCTTAGGAAGAAATTTAGGATGAGTACGAAGGACTACTTTGTCCTTATGTAACACAGTATACGGAGGGTCTGTGACCAGGGCATGTATCTCAGAGACTCTACGGGCTGAGGTAATGGCCACTAGGAAGGCAGTCTTCCAGGTGAGAAATTTTAGCTCACAGGTAGCCAGAGGTTCGAAAGGTTTCCGAGTGAGCATGTCTAGCACAAGATTAATGTCCCAGGCTGCAACTGGATGTCTTGTAGGAGGTCTGGTATGCAGAATCCCCTTAAGAAATCTCTTAACCATAGGTAACTGAGCCAGACTTAAGGAAAAAGGGCTCATGATACGCTGAAATGGCACTAAGATGAACTTTGACTGTAGAGTACTGCAGACCTGAATTTGAGAGGTCCAAAATGTACTCCAAAACCTTATCTGGTGGACAGGAAAAGGGATTCAAAGAGGACTTTGCACACCAGAGTGAAAAACGCTTCCACTTGGCTGTGTAAGTTTTCCGAGTGGCTGGCTTCCGTGCAGCCAGAAGAATATCTGAAACTCTTCGAGAGACATTGAACTGGTTTACTTCGACCTCTTCAGGAGCCAAGCATGAAGGTGAAGTGATCTCAGGTTGGGATGGACCACCGGTCCCTGAGTCAAAAGGTTCATCTGCAGGGGAAGTGGTCTCGGAGGAACTGCCAACATATTGTTGAGTAGTGGAAACCACAGCTGCCAAGGCCAAAAGGGAGCAATGAGAATCATTTTGTCCCCCTGGGATTCGAACTTGAGGAGTACCCTCTGAATTAGAGGAAGAGGCATAAAGGCGTAAAGAAAGCGTTTTGTCCACCGCAGCCTGAACGCATCCTGACAGAAAATGCCAGGCCCTGGATTTCTGGAGCAGAAGAGTGGCAGTTTTGTGTTGAGTGGGGATGCAAACAGGTCCAGGTCTGGAGTTCCCCACTCTTCGAATAGTGACTGAACTATGGTTGAGTCGAGAGACCACTCGTGAGGGTCTGTCTCTGTTCTGCTGAGATGGTCTGCCAGTTCGTTCTGAATGCCTGGCAGGTAGACTGCTTGAATTAGAGCCTCATGCTCCAAGCACCATTCCCATACCCTCATTGCTTCCCTGCATAAGGGGTAAGAATGAGCACCGCCCTGCTTGCTGATGTAATACATCACTGCTTTGTTGTCCGTTTGAAGGAGAATGTTCTTGTGACACAGAATGTCCTTCAAAGCTCGGACTGCATAAGGAAAGACTCTCATTTCTAGGGCGTTTATGTGGAGCTGGGACTCGACTCAGAGTCCACGCACCTGAGTGTGGAGAGCCTGACAGTAGCTCCCCACCCCATTAGGGATGCGTCCGTGGTAATGGAGATCTGATGGTCCAGAGAGCAAATGGATACCCCTCCAGGAGATTGCTCTCTTGAGACCACCAGGTGAGTGACCTCCTTAAAGGTTCTGTCACCTTGATGAGATAGGACTGTGGGTGAGTGGTTGGGGACCACTGAGTACTGAGCATCCACTGGGTGGTTCTCATGTGCAGACGTGCTAGGAGTACAGCGAACACTGAGGATGCCATGAGGCCTAGCATCCGTTGCATCGAGAGAGCGCTGTGACTGAGCTGTTTTCCCCGATGTAACGGGCCATCAGAAGGATATCGTTCCTTCTGTCCTCTGGGAGAAAAGCCTTAGCACAGGATGTGTCCAGAAGGGTCCCTATGAAAAGGAGCCTCTGGGAGGGCTGCAGCTGTGATTTCTTGAGGTTCAGCAGGACTCCCATGGACGTAGGAGGTGCGAGGCCATCTCCACGGTGTCCAGAGTCCCTTGCCTGGAAGGAGTTGCCAGAAGCCAATCGTCCAGATAAGGAAACACCTGTATTCGAGTTTTCTGAGGTGCGCTATGCAGAACTGCACAACACTTTGTAAAACTCCATGGCCCGAGGATAGCCCAAAGGGCAGGACTCTGAACTGGTAATGTTGTCCCAGAGCCACAAACCTCAGGAATTTGTGATGTCTAGGGTGAATGGGAATGTGCTGGTAAGCATCCTGCATGTCTAGGGAAGCTAACCAGTCGTGCTGATGAAGCAAGGGTAACAGAGTTCCTAGAGAAACCATTTTGAATTTCTCCTTGGGGAGAAATTTGTTAAGCTTTCTGAGATCCAGAATGGGGCACATTCCACCAGACTTCTTTGGAACCAGAAAGTAATGAGAGTAGAACCCCGTGTTTCGTTGATGCAGCGGCACAAGTTCTATTGCCCTGTTGTTTAGAAGGCCCTGAATCTTGGCGGTGAGAAGGTCTGACTGAAGGGTTGACAGCCTGGGCTGCCGTTTGGGGGGATGATCCGGAGGGGTCTCCACAAGATTGAGTGAATACCCCTCGCGAATTATCTGAAGGACCCATTTGTCTGAGGTTATGGACTTCCATTGGCTGTAGAAGTGCATCAGCCGACCTCCCAACGGAGAGGAAAAGTCCACCTCGGGCAGCTGAGATGGAACTTGGGCCGGCAATTCATAAAGTAGTGCTGGGCGTTTTGGGCCCATGCGCCTTCTTTTGAGGTTGGGCAGGTTGGTTCTTATGGAAAATACCTCTGCCTCTGCCTCAAAAGGACTGACGGTTATGAAACTGACATCTACTGGCATGCCCTCTAGAGGGGGCAGGAGGGGGTCTAGCCAACTTAATGGCTGACCTAGTCTTTTGTGTAGCTTCGAGAGCTTGCTCGACCTGAGGACCAAAAGATATGCACCATCAAGGGCAATGCCATTACCTGCTGTTAGCATCATTGGTGAAGCCTGAAGTGCGCAGCCAGGAATGGTGACTGGGTGCAAATACCAGCAGCTGCTGAGGCGGGAGCCGAATAGAAGTGTCCATGGCTGCTTTAACCTGTTGGTTGTTAGATTCAATACCCTGGTAATGGTTTGGAGAAGCTCTGGTTTTGAATCCGAGTCCGGAAAAGCTTCAACCATTTGCTTGAGAGAGTGCCACAGGATATACTGTACTGAGAAAAATAGCCCTGATAACTGGCAATATGCATACTTGAGGTAGAAGCAGCAAGACTCTCTTACCTAAGGTGTCTATCTTCACGAGATTCCTTGTTAATAGGTCGAACTGTAGTGGTTTGAGGAAGGACGACCTTATCATTCTCTGCCAGGACTACAATAGGATCCATAAAGCTTGGGATGCCAAAATGGGACGATCCTTGGGGGCTGAATATTTTCTATCAATGGATTTAGCCACCGATGAAGAAGAGCAGGATTATTCCATACCATTTGAGACAGCTCCTGAAGGAAACTGAATCGGAGAGTCAAATCCATAGGGATCTCCGAGGCATGAAGGTACTGGAGTCTGAGCAATTTCCAGGATCGATGTCTGTAGTCTGAGAAAGTGTGGAAATCATATTCTTCAGCAGAGACTTAAATGACAGGTTCTCAACCACAGGCTCTGCAGCAGTAAAGATCCTGCCGTCCACCTCATCGCCCAGCCGAAGGTCTGGGTCAGGCTCAACGTCATCTCCTGACAGTCCAGGAGGGACTGTATGGACAGAAAGGATGAAAGCCAGAAGAGGAAGAGAAGAAAGAGACAAAGGAAAGTCTCCGAGGCCCCAAGCGCCAAGAGGCTGCCCGGCACGAGCAGCTGAGGAACACCTTGGCGCGGCGAGCGCACAAGCGCCAGGGCGGTGCCATGGCGCCCGAATGGCTAAGGCACGGCGAGGCGCGACGCAGCGGGCACGCTGCGAGCCGCACGACTCCACAGGGGACGGGGCCAAGTGCCGCAAGGCATACAAGGCAAGCTCCAGAACACAAAAACAGGTTTTGAAGGAAAAGAGCAGGAGATAAGGGCATCGGTGTGGCCCCCTTCGCCGAAGCCATGTGGGGGGGGGGACACCTAAGCACGGAGTCGACGGCACCGAAGAAGGTACCGCGCGACCAGAAAAGTCCAACTGCCCTACCTGGTCACCCAGACAGCCCGAAGGCCCACGAACGACTGAGCCAGGTAGCCGAACCAACCTCCGAGCCCATTGCTCCAAAAGAGCGGCCCACTGATGAAACTGCTCATCTGAAGACCTACCTGCGGGCGGGGTAGGACTCTGATGTCGAAGACTTCGTACCAGAAGCCGCTGTTGGCGACTCCGAGGAGGACGACAACTAACCCGATAGCGAGCGTCTCACAGCGCCAGGCAGTATCAGAAGGCGACCTCGGTGATGCCTTCTCTTTTTAGACCTGTGGGCGAAAGAAGAGCTCGAGGCGAATGGTGCAGAAAATGCGACCGCTTGGCTTATGCTTCCTGAGGACCGCCATCCCGGGCATTGGACTGACCGTTGTCAGACCCCCCTTCCGGAGAAGGTGGCGGACCGGACCCAGCCCGACTGGCTGAACAGCTTTCATACGAAGTCTCCCTACCGTCACCTGACCTGCTCATGGTCGACTCCGTCAGAGTAGGCTGAGACTTCTTATCAATTTTATTAAAAATAAGAATAACTTAAGCGATACTGTATCGAGATAATACTACAAAATAATAAAAACTGAAAACTATGCTGCTAGTTTGAAGTTTGACTCCCGACAGGCGAGTGGCGTCGTCACTGAAGGCGCTTTCGGCGGTTGGGAAAAAAGACTGAGAGCGGTTGGGAGTCGGCCTTGAGATAGTCACTGCTGCAGCGAGCCAGGGCTCGAGGCGCCATCTCTGGCGTCGACTCCCCAGCAAAAAGTTTGCTCCCGATGGGTCCTAGTGCCTCCGGTGCAGATCCCAATAGTGTGAATGAGTGGTGGAGACTTATGTCCAGGAAGATCAGGTGGTCTGCAACACAGAGAGGAAGCTGGTGATTGTCTGGTGCTGCAAAGAGATTTATCTCTGGAGTGCCCCATCTTTTGAAAATGACCTGAAGAATTAGGCGGTTCAGGGTCCATTCGTGGTGACCATGAGAAATCCTGCTGAGAGCATCTGCTAAAATGTTGTCTTTCCCTGGAAGATGCACACCCATCAGGGAAGCCTGAAGGGAATAAGCTAGAGACCATATTTTCATGGTCTCTGTGCACAAGGCCAAGGACTGAGTGCCTCCCTGCTTGTTGATGTACCACATGGTTGTGGTATTGTCTGTCCTGATCTGCACCATTTTCCCTTGGACAGAAGTGGAGAATGTCTGAAGTGCTAGAAAGACAGCTCTGAGTTCGAGGAGGTTTATGTGTAGAAGAGACTCCTGATGAAACCAGGTTCCCTGAGCTGTAAGCTGGTCCAGATGGGCACCCCAACCCAGTAAGCACAGAGGCATCTGTGGTGAGAATCACTGAAGGAGCCTGACCGAGAAAGGGAACACCTTGTCGAAGATTGTACTCCTCCAGCCACCACTGGAGGGCCTGAACTAGAGTTTGAGACACTGGAACCAATTTGGAGAGAGGGTCTTTTTTCTGAGGCCAGTAAGATCTAAGATGAAACTGAGTATCTCTCATCTGAAACCTTACTCCTTGGACCACTGCTGTTGAGGCTGCCATGTGTCCCAGCAACTGCAGAAACTGTCTGGCTGGATGAGATACTAGAGGATGAAAAGAGGAAACCAGAGTGATAAGGGACTGTACCCTTGGAAGAGGGAGAAATGCCCTTGCCTGGATAGTGTCTAGCTCCACCCCTATGAAAGTGAGGAGCTGAGTTGGTTCCAGAACAGACTTTTCTAGGTTCAGAATGAATTCCAAGGGGTCTAGAAACTTTTGAGTGATCTCTAGGGCTGACTTGACTTGGTCTGAGGACTGACCCACAATGAGCCAGTCATCCAGGTATGGGAACAGAAGGATACCCTGTCTCCTGAGGAATTCCACTACTACAGCTAGACATTTGGTGAACACCCTTGGAGCAGATGTGAGGCCGAAAGGCATTGCTCTGAATTGGTAATGGCCTGATGGCAACTCAAACCTGAGGAACTTTCTGTGGGAATGTCTGATAGGTATGTGGAAGTAGGCATCTTTGAGATTCAGGGAGGCTAGCCAGTCTCCTGGTCTCAGAGAGAGAAGAATTACTCCCAGAGTCGCCATCTTGAATTTTGGTTTTGTTAAGTGTTCAGTTATCTTTAAATCTAGGATGGGTCACCACTCCCCTGTCTTTTTTGGGGTAAGGAAGTATCTGGAATACAGTCCTTTTCCCCTGTGACAAGTAGCTACCTTCTCTATTGCCTGCAGGAGGAGTAGAGAGGAGACTTCTGCCTCTAGGGCCCTTATTTCCAAGGGAGAGGGAGAACTGAAAGACTGCTTTCATTTTTGGGAACCTTTTGAAACTGAGAGCAAGTCCCTGGCTCACTACTTACAGGACCCATTTGTCTGAAGTAATAGACTTCCAGGCCTGGAAGTAGTGAGTCAACCTGCCCCCTACTGGAACTGGGGAGGCAACCCTGGCCCGACACATGAAAATTACGTACCTACCGTAATTATGATCTTTCTGTGTATCTTCACCATTCATCACAGATGGGTTATCTGGTCAGAGCCTTGAGGCTTTTTAAAAGGGTGGCGGAGCTGACACACCATCGGCATCTCCTCGGGGCAGCGTACTGCATGGCGCTCGAGGGTTGGCGATTAGGCTGTGTCGACTCCGCCTGCCTGCCAGTTCTGAGTCGCCGGAGAGGTAAGAGGAAGGGATGGAGGGTGGGACAAAAGAGTCCAAGGGACAGAAAAAGGAAAGGATGACTGAACTAAAAGAAGAAATAACGACTGAGAGGACAGCAAAGAAGAGGTTAGACTAAGGGGATTGGGTAGGGGCCCCAATCTCTGGAAGCGGAAGGAGGGAAGGGTAGGGAGGGGAAAGAATTTAGGAGCGAGGGAGAGATATTAAGGTATCTGAGACCCTTGTCCGTCACCAGATTGTATAGGAACTGCAAGGAGTAGCAAAGCTGTCTGCCAGAATTCAAGGCACAGAATAACTGGCAAATACCCCAGAAGCAGAGTCGGCTATTCTGGAGGAAGGACAGGGTACAGGGATTTAGTACTCTCTCAGGAAAAGATGTTTGGTGAAAAAAAGGTTGTTTTTTTTTTGGTTTTTTTTAGGAGAAATAGTTGGATGGACACCAGGAGGAGAACAGAAGGAGGGCAACTACAAACTCCCACCACACCGGGGTGGAGACAAAGTAATAGAGAAGGAGTGCCACTCGAGCTGTCTACTCTCATTGGAAAATACCCCCCTGTGTGTCCCTACTTTACCCCTTTCCGAAGGAGGGGGGGTCACAGAGAGGGAGGAGGGCCCAGAGACTGAGGCCCCAGGGGGATGGTGGGTGGGGTTGTGATGAATGGTGAAGATACACTGAAAGATCATAACAACGGTAGGTACGTAATTTTCATATCTTATCTGTGTCAATCTTCACCATTCATCACAGATGGGTGAGTACCAAGCCCCCCCGAAGGGGGTTGTTTCTTTACACCCTAAGGGACAAAGTCCCTTAGCCCTCAGTGGGTGACACACTAAGGGGGGGAACCTTCAGGGCCTGGAGAGGCCCGAGAGTGGGGAGAGAGAGACGGAGTTCCCCCGGAGGGGGAAGGAAGTTGCCCCGACAAGCGTTGTCTCACTCTATGGGAGAAAAGGTAGGTTACCTGGTGGTCGGATCTAATCACCCTACGCCGGGCCAAGGGTGACAACCGGGAAAGACGTAGCCATGCCGATCGCCTAGTGCAGATCGCTGTCCCTACGACCCCGGTAGCTACCTTGTTGGCATCACAAGATACCCTCACTTGGTGCCTTGCTAGCTCCAGGCCACGTGCAGAGAGTGCGATGGCTTGTCTGGTTTGCTCCGAGTCAGGCAATGAGGCTAGGAGCTGACCTAGCCTGGACCACAAGAACCTGTTGTAGGCTGCATAGTGGGCCTGATGAGCAGAAATAGAGAGGAGTAACCGTGCCGAGTAGAAGGTCCTCCTCCCCCAAAAATCAAAATCCGAGGAGTCTTGATCTGGGGGCCGGTCATGGTGAAGGGCACGAAGCCCATCCGGAGTATCCAAGTGCGTCAAACCAGACTGTGGATGAGGCATGGAACCTGGAGACTCCGGGAGTGTGCAATACCTCTGGCTGAGATCCCTTGGTGCAGGAACTCCGGAGAAGGGCCTCTGACAGAAATGCAACGACGCCTCCCGAAAGGGAACCGGCCAGGGCGGCACCACAAGGGTGGCCTCGCCAAAATTGCCTAGAAAGGTGTGCGCCGCATGCTCAGGATTGCTGATAGAGGAGGGTGAAAGGTGCAAATCCTCCAACATCCTCACGAGGAAACGCTGATACTCCGAGAGATCAGCAGCCGGAGAGATGTGGACAGAAGGTTCCTCTCCCCCTGAAGAGGGGGATGAGGAGCTGGAGGTCACCATGTGCTCAGAGGGTGGCTGCACGGGGGGAGGTTGAAAAACCTGGCTGTCCATTGCCCTAACGTAAGCAGGGAACCGGGCAGCCACCACTCTGAACTGCTCCCAGGTGAGAGGGCCACTAGGACCGAAGATGCCTGGGAGCGCAGGAGAATGTGGCAGAGGGATGGGGGCAGAGCCGAGAAGAGAAGTTGGCTGACCTCCACCAGGGCTAGGGAGCGGACCGTGAGCACCCAAAGAAGGTGCCCCGGAAGACTCCACAGCCGACAGCTGCACAACCGCATTGGTACTGCCTTGGCTGCGCCCGGAAGAATCCCCCCAGTGAGGCGACCGGGGCCGTAAAGGTCCAGAAGGATGGTCCCCTGCCTCAAAAGAACGGGACTCCCTCAAAGAAACCGAGGGGGAAGAGTGGAAATCTGCACTAGGGCTCCTTCCGGGGCCTGGATGGACCCCAGAAAAGGGCCGACGCGGCGACCCCACACCCCTCGACCCCTCAAGAGTCCAAAAGAGTCCTCCTCCTCGAGAGGGCCAGCCTAGGTAGCTGGCATCTCTGGGCAGCCCCCAAAGGGGAGACCCAGGGAGCAGTACCCTCCCCGCAGGCGTCTTGATGGGCCCCAAAGTCAGGCGATCAAGACACACCACTGGAGGGGGTACCACAACCGAGGGATCGATGAAACCCCCAAGACCAGGCTGCAGAGCTATGGTGGCACGCACCACTGCCTGCTGGTCAGCACTACTGACCCTAGTCTCGGGGGCCACCGACCTCTCCTCAGGAGGGGGCTGACTCCGACTTGTCGACGAGACCACTGTGCTGCCCACATCCGCAGCCAACCCCGAGGGGTGCGACTGCCCGTCCAACTCGGAGCTCGACTCCGACTCCGAAGAGGTAGAGTCCGATGCTCTGAGCCAAACCGTAGGAGGACAGGCAGAACTATCCTTGCCACCAGGCCCGGAAGCCACCGTTGTGCCCGAGTCAGTGCCAGTGCCCTCTGCAACCCCGCGAGCGGGATCCGCAGGAGGCACGGCCCCAGCCCGAGTCAGAGGTCCAATGCCAGGACCAGCCATGGCACCATCTGATAAACCGGCACTGGGAGCGGTACCAAGGACAGGGACGGCGCCGACAACAGCCCCAGTGGCACCCTCGGCGCCGACGTCGATGCTGCCCGGCTCCATGGCGCTGGGCGGCACCGAGGACTGTGGTAGCGCCGACAACGACGACAGACCCAGCACCAACACAGCGCCCGCCCGAGCCCTCGTTACCATGGGCGGCACCAGAGCATGGGCGACACTGCAGACAGCACCGACAGAAGGAGTCGAGCCCACAGCGCCCGAGCCCGAGGACCCGCGGCCGTGCTCAACCCCTTAAGCGCCAGGGCAAGACATGGCGAGAGACGACGTTGGATCGGATCTCCGGCTTTTCACGAACAGTGTCGGCAGCCAGCGGATGGCATCGACCGGGAGCCCGCAGCGCCGGCGGCAAGTCGGCACTGGCGACGGCCCCGCCAGAACTGACACCACGCGAATGGCGCTGAAGGCTCGACAGCGTCGTCCAGACCTTCGAGCTGCAAGGAACGACACCGGGGAGCCTTCACCCCGGAGGGGCGATTGCCATGGTGGCGCCTCCCGCCTGCTCCCGGGAAGGAGCAGGGCGGGCCTCCTGCGCCGCGGAAGGAGCCTCGACAATGGCTAGGCTACAAGTAGCCAAGGCTCCCTCCTCCTCGGTCTGTATAGAACCAGGAGGGGACCCTGAGGAAAGGTCGAGAGAGCGCGGCTTGGCCCAATGAGTGAACCCTGCCCCCGGAAGTCGGCGGAGCTCGCCCCACTTTCCATGCGCGCTGTTCGAGGACCCGGCGGTCCATGGAGAAGCAGGTGTCGCACGAGTCCATGTCGTGAAGCGGGCCAAGAGAAGCAAGACACCGGTCGTGCTGGTCGGTGATGGAGAATTTTCGGCCGCAAGGGCACCATTGCATGGGGGGCCGACCCGTCTTCGAAGACTTCTTGCCCTCCGACTGAGACATGACCTATGGAAAAAAACACCAAAACAGACTCTACGTCGCAAAATTCAAAAAATAAGGAAAGATCTTACCGGGCGACGTCGAGTGGAGGCAGAAAACAGAACCGGCACGTAACCGACGGACTTAACGCCGAAGGCGAAGGATGCAAACAGGCCTACAATCTTCTTGAAGCTTCCCACGAGGCGGCCTCGGACGGCAGGAGACGAAGAACTGGCAGGCAGGCGGAGTCGGCTGACAGCCTAACGGTCAACCCTCGAGCCACGCACGCCGGACTTCAGGGCGCGCCACGGTGTGTCGGCTCCGCCCACCTTTTTAAAAAAGCTCCCACGGGTCCTGACCTCCGCCAGATAACCCATCTGTGATGAATGGTGAAGACTGACACAGATAAGATCTCAGGGTGTTTGTTTGGCAGGAGGCTTAGACTGCGTGGATGATGGGGTCCTGGTCATCCCACGTCTGCCTCTTCCCCTAAAGAACCCCCTCTGCTGGAAAGAAGAGGAGGAGGCCTGAGCTTGGTAAAAAGGCCTGTGAAAAGGTCTGCCCCTGCCAGCCCTAAATTGCTGACTTTGAGGAGTGGCCTGCTTTTCTTTGGCTGCAGCACAGGAGGAACAGGGTGCAGGAATACACTATTTTTAAGCAAAAAAGATGTTCCAGGACTAGAGGGCATGGGATGAAGTTGGAGGGAGGACGATTCAGAGGAAACGTGAGGAAGAATTTCTTCACTGAACGAGTGGTGGACAAGTGGAACACCCTGCCAGAGGAAGTGGTGAGGGCTGAAACAATCACGGGATTTAAGAATGCATGGGGTAGACATAAAGGAATTCTGGAGGTCAGGGGTAAGGGGCAACAGACTTCTAGGAAAACATAAACTGAACTTACAAGCTCAAATGGGCAGACTGGATGGGCCATAGGCCCTTATCTGCCGACACCGTCTATGTATCTATGTGGCACTCCTGTAGGTGGTCTTGTATTCACCCATCTTCTTCATGTAATTCTCTGTTTGCTCCACAAACAGAGAATTACCAGTTACAGGAAAATCCATGGCCTTAGTCTGGGTATCCTCTGAAAGACTGGTACACCTAAGCCAAACAAACCTCCTCGTGGAGATAGATGTAGCCATGTCCCTGGAATGTACATCATTAGAGTCTATAGCAGCATGGAATTGCACTTCAGATGCCTCTATACCATCAACAGCCACCTGCTCCAGCTCCTTGGCTAGCTGGGGAGAGGCATTCTTAGCCAGCTTCAGAACCGTATCCCACATAGATGTCTGGTACCTGGCTGTATATGCCATGTAATCTGCTTGCCCGAGTCCCAAAGAGGATGCCAGGGACTGTTTCTTTGCCATGGCATCCACTTTCCTGGAATCCTTATCTAGGGGGTGAGATGCCAGGGGGATGTTAGCCTTGTCATAGGCTGTAGCTTGCACTACCCCAACTTGGCTGCAATGACTTGAAAGGAATTCCATCCCAGGACCTGATAAAGCATACCTCCTGTCCAGTCTTTTATCCACAGGAGGGATGGTTGTGGGAAACTGCATAATTTTTTGTGTCTGTTTCCCCAAGGATTTGTGTAAAGGGATAGACACTCTCTTTGACTCTGGAACATCCGTCATCTCCGCATAATCAGGCTCCTCCTGATCCTGATCAGCCTCTTCCATAGGAAGCTGAAGAGTCTCAGCCACTTTCCTGTAAAACAAGAAATGGGAAGTGGACTCAGAAAGCCTGGGAGGAGAAACATTGGAAGGCCTATCTGGGGAGATGTCAGACTCTACTGGCTCATCTAGACCTTCAGACTCACCTTCATCATAATCTTCTTCCTCCTCCTAATCGCCCTCATAGAATGCTTCAGGATCTATATCAGAAGCAACTATTTCCGACTGAACCGATCGCAGTTTGGTCGGAACCGGGCAAAGCGACTGGAATGTTGTAATCGCTTTCGCTATTTCTTCAGTGGTTGGAACTTGGGGAGTAGGATCTGAACCGGCTGACTTACGTTTTCTTTTTGACGGAACCGACTCCGCAGAGTCAGCTCTCCTTTTGCCCGAAGAGGTATCGCCTAGGTCAGTGGGCACTTCCTGAAGTTCGGTCGCAACCTAACCGGGCTGGCCATCCGGGTCAGCAGACTTCTCGGCCTCCATTTCCTTTAGCCTACTTACACGTTTTTCCAAAGTGACTTTGGGAAAGTTTTCATAAATTTGGCAGTCTTCCTTGAGGTGATCAAACCCCAGACAACACACATAGACAAGGTGGGGATCAGCCTTAGCAAAGGCCTTCCCCCACACTTGGTACAGTGCTGAAACCCAGTGGGACCGTTTTTTTAGGGGGGGTTTCTCAGACCTGCCGGATTCAAAAAAGTTACCTATCACAGCGTTAAGCCAGGTAACATACACTTTTCAGTTCTAACCATGTCATGGGTCGGTTAAAAAAATCCTATAAAATTCCGGATTTTTTTAGGAACCGATAAGTATCAGAAACCACTAAAATATTACAGAAAAATACACAAATTAAACAATTAGGAATAGATTTCGGTTCACAACTGGACCAACCAGGAAAGAACCGAAGAAAAAAATATTTCTATCAATAAAACAACACTATCTACTAAATTACCACTTACTGCACTGTGACAGAGGTAAGAATACCAAAAAATAAGAAAGCGGCTGAATAAATTGACCGTTTCGAACTTGTACCGAACCGAAGCGCAGGAGGGATCTCTGGAGCGACTTCACAGTTATGCAGAGTAAGAAATCTGATGGTTATACTTCAGAGTACCACAGACAGAGGTTTGAAAACCGAGCTCGAACTCAACGTTCTATGCCTTTGCATAGAGTTAACCCTTTACTTTCCGGAGCAGTTCAAGTGCTGGGGCTAACTACATATAGTCAGAATACAGCAAGACTTCATGTTGTTTGAAGTGGGGTCCATTTTTAAGGTTCTATGAATGCGTTGATCTTGTAACTGTCTAAGATCTTTTTTATAATCTTTATTCATTATAACAATACAAATGAAAATTACGTACCTACCGTAATTCTTGATCTTTCTGTATATCTTCACCATTCATCACTATTGGGTTCAGCTCCAGATGTAGGACCCCGGAGGAGACTTTTTTCCCCTAGGGGCGGAGTCGATGCAGGGGCGGCGCTGCCCTCGAGGCCAGCGTTCTATGTGGTGCTCGCAGGTTAGCCATTAACTGCTGTTGACTCAGCACTCACCTCAGTTCTGAGACGCCGAAGAGAGAGAGGAAAAAGGGGTGGAGGGGCAGGTCAAGGCAGCCCAAGGGATAGACAAAAGGAAAGGATATAATAACAAAGAGGAGAAATAAATGACAAAGAGGACAGAAAAGAGAGAGGAACAGCCTAAGGGATTGGGAGAGGGGCCCCAATCTCTGGAGAAAGAGGTAGGGATGGGAGAGGAGGGAAGAAAGAGAAAAGAAAGGGGGGAGGGAAGGACTCCACTCCAGACTGAAGCAGACCTGGACTGCTAGAAACATAAAACATAGAAACATAGACTTTGATGGCAGACAAGGACCACTTGGTTCACCCAATCTGCCCATTAGAGGAAAAGGTTTTAAACACTAACAGGCTGCCAGTAGGCAGAAGGTCAGAACTGCTTGGCAAGCGGCAGATAGCCCCACCAGAGCAAACAGATGTAGGGAAAAACATAGAGGTAGACCAGAAGCATGCCCCCCCCCCCCCAAACTGAGGAGAAAAACTCCAAAAAGGAGGGGAGAAAACCCCTAAAAATTCAAAGGAAGGGATTAGTTCCAAGGGGACATTCAAAATAAAGATAATAAATGGTTCGGTGGGGGGGGGGGGCCCAGGAGTCTCCCGGTCTCTCCACCCCTACCACAGACTTCCAGGTGGTGGGGAAATCGAGCCAAGGGCGATGAAGGGAGAGAGAGGGAGCGAGAAAGGACCCCCCAGGAAAGTACTCTTCCCTGCATGTCTCCAGAAGTCCCCTTCCTCCTGAGCACAAGGGAAAGGAGAGAGAGGAGGGAGTTGGAACAACCGGGAGACACACAGGAGGAGGGGGTGCCCAGAGACTGAGGCCCAAGGAGGGAAGATGGGCGTGATTTAGTGATGAATGGTGAAGATACACAGAAAGATCAAGAATTACAGTAGGTACATAATTTTCTTATTTTACCTGTCAGTCTTCACCATTCACCACTATTGGGTGAGTACTCAATACGTCCCTAAGGGACGAAGTCCCTTAGCCTCCAGTGGGGGAGACACCAGAGGGGAGAACCCCTACAAGCCTGGAGAGGTCTGCAACTGGTCTGGGTGAGATGGGGAACTCTCAGTGGGAGAAGGAAGGTGCCCCAAAAGCTGCCGTCTCCCTCTACAGGAGAAGAGGTGGGTTCTCTGGAAGGCAGAGGAAATCACCCTACGCCAGGCCAAGGGTGACAACCGGGATAGGTGAAGCTCTGGCATCTGCCTAGTGCAGATCGCTGTCCCTACAATTCTGGAGGCTACCTCATTGGCATAGTAAGACACCCTTGCCTTGCAAGCTCCAGGCCTTGAGCAGAGAGGGCGATGGCTTGCCTGGTTTCCTCCGTGTCAGGCATGGAGACTAGAGGTTGTCCTAGCCTAGACCACAAGAACCTGTCATAAGAAGCATAGTGGGCCTGATGTGAAGCTATGGAAAGGAGTGTGCCAAATAGAACGTCCTTCTCCCCCAGAAATCAAAATCCGCAGAGTCGGAGTCTGGGGGTTGGTCACAGTGTGGGGTTTGAAGCCCTGAATGGGTATCCAAACATGCCAGACCCGAAGAGGGGTGAAGTACAGTTCCTGGAGACCCCGGGAGAGCGCAATACCTCTGGTGTAGGTCCCTTGGGGCTGGAACAGTGGAAAAGGGACAGTCCAGACAGGAACCACGAGGTTGGCTGCACTGTATTCGCCCTAAAAGGCGCGTGTCACCCGGTCAGGATTGCCTTCAGAATACGGGGTGAGGAAGAGCTCATTTAGCCTCCTCGAGAGAAAGCGCTGATACCAGATGAGATCAGATGCTGGGGAAAGGGGGACAGAAAGTTCCTCTCCCTTGGACGAGGGAGCTGAGGAGGCTGACGAGTCCAGAGATTCAGGGTCAGGCTGCACGGGAGCATAGTGGAACACCTGCTTGTCCATGGTACTGAGATAGGAAGGGAAATGTGCAGCTGCAACCCTGAACTGCTCCCAGGTCAGGGGTCCCCTAGGACCAGGAATGCCTGCGAGAGAAGGAGATGGAGGCAGAGGCACGGGGGCCAAGCTCCTAGCAGAAGGGGTGCTGCTGCTGCCCTAGCAGGGGGGGCCTAGCGGATGCTCCTAACAGGGAAGGAGACCCGGTGGTCCCAGCAGCTAAAAGTCATTCAACCAGGTCAGAATGGCTAGAACTGTGCCCGTGGGAAGAATTATTCCTGTGAGGTGACTGGGACTGTGTGAGCCCAGAAGGTCGGCCCCTGACCTCCAAAGTAGAGGTCCCTTTCGAGGAGTGTTCGAGGGAAGGGCGAGGGTCTGCACTACGGCTCCTCCCAGAACCTGGGTGGATCCCAAGGAGGAGCCACTGCACCAGACCCTGTCCCCTCAACCCCTCCGACTCTGGAAGGGCCCTCTTCCTCTCTACCACCAACCTAGGTAGCTGGCAACCCTTAGCCAACTCCGAGGAGTCTACCCAGGGTGCAGTACTCTCCCCCTCCTGGGATGCCCTGTGCTGCCCCAAACTTGGACTGTCTAGGATGGACATACCAGTGACTCCGGGTTGCATGTCAGTGGCCACCTGGACCACTGTTGGCTGGTCAGTCTCACTGACCCCAGAACCGACCGCACCATCTGACCCACAGAGGGAGGCTGAGTGGGGGCCGAGGTGCTGGACACTGAGGGATCGGAGGATTTCCGAGGAATCCAGAAGCCAATCCAGATCAGACCCCGAATCCCCCTCCGAGGAGGTAGACAAGGAGGCCCGATGCCAGACAACTCCGCAATCTCTGTCAATTCCAGGACCGCGAGCCGTGCTGCCCTGAACCCCAGCACCACGAGGGGCACAAGAGCCTGGTGCAGCACCATGCCTGGTACCTAGCTCCCCCTGGCACTGCAAACAGCACCAGAGTCGAAGACAGTACCGACTGTAGCGCTGAACTCCCCAGTTGGTGGGTTGTTTTTTGCAAGTCTCTAAAGGCACTCAGACGTGATAATGCTTCAGCCGGTAGCTCATTATTCTGTGTTCCTTGCACAAGAAATGGATTTGCAGCACTAGCTGCATGCAGCAATCTATCCACATATTCAAGTGGGTTGCCTGTGTTTGTAGGTGTGTTTGGAAAAAAAAAAATAGGAGTAGCTTCAAGACTCATAGTATCTCTGTTGCAATAAAATTGGCCCAAAAACAGTGTGTAACCGTGGTTTTATGCAATTCTTCTTCTAGGTTGCAACCTGTGCAAAGCCTCAGCAGTTTAAAACAACATCAGAAAGAAGGCTGCACTAGGAAGGGTGGTGCTCCAAACCATAACGACACAGTTCAAAATTAGAAGGGCACTCACCAACCAAAAAACACATGCAGGTTCCAAAAATACCAAAATAAAGTCCAAGTTTATTCCACACACATGTAGCACGCTTGATGCATTTCGCACGTTAGTCCTTTATCAAAAGCTAGTGCAAATAACAATACAGACAACGTAAATAAAATGATAAGGATGACATCATAAAAAAGTGTCATTGACACACACATCAGTGACTGGATATACAATTACAATGTGGAGAAAACCAAGTAAGAAGGGGATGGGGGGGAGAACAGAAGAAAAAATTACTCACCTTAGTAATGTTGTTTCTTCTAATGGAGTCTTGCTGTATTCTGACATAGTGCAGTGATGTCCAACCTTTGAACTGCCCCGGAGATGAAAGAGTTAACTTTCCATGCCAGGCATGGAACGCTGAGCTTGAGCTCGGTTGAGACTCTGTCTGTTGCTGTTTGAAGTCAAACCGTCAGATCTTTACGAGCTATACTCACTGGGTGTCCTGTGTGGAAACTGTAAACTTACACTAGCCAACTGACTACTAAATATAATAAACAGATTTTTTGGTCCCAAAACAAAGACTTAAGTCAGGAAACCCAAAAAATAAAACAAAACACAACACCCACACACCCAAACCAAAGGGGTGAGAAAATAAGGGGTGGGGGCACCTCCTGAGTGCCAACACTGCTACTGCCCACCCACATCCCAAAAACAAAGGTTCTGAGATGGGAGGCAGGGGGGGAGGTCAGAATACAGCAAGACTCCATTAGAAGAAACAACATTACTAAGGTGAGTAATTTTTTCTTCAAACAACATGAAGTCTTGATGTATTCTAACATATTGCAGACTACCAAGCAGTACCTCCATGGAGGAGGGACAGAACCTACTTAGGAAATAGGCTCTGAAGCACTGCTGTGCCAAACCGAGCATCACTCCTAGCCTGGATATCCAGAGAGTAATGCTTGGTAAAAGTGTGTACTGTTTTCCAGGTGGCTGCTTGACAAATCTCTAAGATAGGAATATCCCTGGCAGCAGCCAGGGAAACAGCTGTACCTCTAGTAGAGTCCTACCTAGTTTTTCATAGCAAAATTGAATGCAAGAGACAATCCACCTGGCAACAGATCTCTTAGTGGCAGGTTTTCCCTTTCCAACCTCACCATAAGTGAGGAACAGTTGGAGGGAGTCAAACTTATGACCTTTGGTGCGCTCTATGTAGTAGCTAAGGGCCCTTTTCACATCCAAACTATGTAGCCTCCTCTCTCCAGAGGACGAATGGTCAGTGAAGAAAACAGGAAGAGACATAGACTGGTTAAGGTGGAAATCTGAAACCACCTTAGGCAAAAACTTCCTATTAGTCCTGAGGACCACCATATCTCTATGGAAAGAGATAAAACCAGGCTCCAATGACAGGGCTTGTAACTCACTTATGCATCTGGCAGAAGTGATGGTCACCAAGAAAACAGTTTTCCAAGTCAAGAACTTAAGCTCTGCTGAGGACAAAGGCTCAAAAGGGGGTTGCATAAGTTGAGCAATGCAAACATTAAGGTCCCAAGCAGGGGCAGGGTCCCTGAATGGAGGATTGGTATGAAGCAATCCCTTGAAAAATTTAGAGAAAACAGGATGAGCTGAAAGGGAAGAGTGCTTGCCTGCTGAAAGGAAGGCTGAGACAGCCGCCAGATGCACTCTTAGTGTAGCTGGTCTGAGTCCCAAGCTATTAAGATGAACCATATAGTCAAGGACTGTGGGCAGGCCAGCAGACTCTGGAGAAATATGCTTCCCAGAGCACCATATGAGAATCTCTTTCCACTTGGAGTTGTAAGCGTTTCTGGTGGAAGACTTCCGAGAAGCCTTTAGGATATCCATGACACCTTGAGAGAGGTGCAAACCAGCAAACTCTAACTCTTCAAGAGCCAGGCCTTGAGATTGAGAGATTTGAGATTCGGATACCAAACCCTCCCCTGAGCACATGTTAACAGGTTGTAATTCCTGGGAAGAGACATGGGAAGGTGGACTGCTAAGGACAACAGGAGAGGGTACCAGGGATGTCTGGCCCAGTCTGGAGCAATCAGAATCACCTTGCAGGGTTGAGACCTGATTTTGACTAACACCTTGAACAGGAGAGGGAAGGGGGGAAAATCATACAGGAACTTCCCTTCCCAATTGAGAACTAAGGCATCCAGGGGGACTGAGCCCAACACTGGGGGCCTGCAGCTGAAGAGAGGAAATTGGTGATTGTCTGGGGCTGCAAAAAGATCTATCTGTGGGGTGCCCCATCTGGAGAAGATCACCTTCAAAACCAGGGGATCCAGGGACCATTCGTGATGGCCCTGAGATATTCTGCTGAGAGCATCTGCCAGGACATTGTCCTTGCCTGGGAGGTGAACTGCTGTAAGAGAGGTGTTCAGGGAATAAGCTGCGTGAGACCATAACTTCATTGCTCTGTGCACAAGGCCGTAGGACCGAGTGCCCCTTGCTTGTTGATATACCACATTGTGGTGGTATTGTCTGTCCTGATCTGAACTACTTTGTTCTGAACAGACTTGAAAAAACTTGAAGTGCTAGAAACACTGCTCTGAGTTCTAACAGACTGATGTGAAGCAGAGATTCCTGAGGAGACCACAACCCTTGGGTGGTCAGGTCCCCCAAATGGGCTCCCCACCCCAAGAGGGAGGCATCTGTAGTAAGGATTAGAGAATGAGAATGAGACTGAGTGACAAAAGGAACTCCCTGTCTTAGATTGTCTTGATCCAGCCACCACTGTAATGCCTGGATCAGGGTTCGAGACACTGGAATTAGTTTGGTCAGAGGGTCCCTTTTCTGAGACCAGAAGGCTCTCAAGTGGAACTGAATATCCCTCATTTGAAATCTTGCTCCCTGCACCACTGCTGTAGAGGCAGCCATTTGTCCCAGGAGCTGCAGAAAATGCCTTGCTGGTCGAGACACCTGGAGGGTGAATGAAGAGGCCAGTGAGATAAGGGTCCTTGCCCTGTCCAGGGGAAGGAAGGCTCTCCTTTACTGTATCCAGCTGCCCCTATGAAGGTGAGGAGCTGCACAGGCTCTAGAACTGACTTTGAAAGATTCAGAAGGAAACCTAGAGAAGTGAGGAGTTGCTGAGTTATCTGTAGGTGTAACTTGACTTGGTCTGGAGAATGGCCTACTATGAGCCAGTCGTCCAGGTATGGAAAGATGGAGATCCTTTTTCTCCATAGGAAGGCAACTACTACTGCCAGGCATTTTGTGAACACCCTTGGAGCAGAAGTTAGGCCGAAGGGCATTGCTCTGAACTGGTAATGGCCTGAGGGCAGCTCGAACCTGAGGTACTTTTGGTGGGAGCTTCTGATGAGAATATGGAAATAGGCATCCTTGAGGTCCAGGGAGACTAGCCAGTCCCCTGGTCTTACAGAGGGTAGAATTATTCCCAGAGTCACCATTTTGAACTTTGGCTTTAAAAGGTGCTTGTTTAAATATCTGAGATCCAGGATGGGCCGCCATTCTCCTGTCTTTTTGGGGGTTAGAAAGTACCTGAAGTACAATCCTTTCCCTTTGTGTAGGGGTGGGATCCTCTCTATGGCTCTGAGAGCCAAGAGGGAAGAGACCTCTGCCTCTAGGGCAAGTGCCTCTGAAGGATTTGCAGGTGGAAAGGATCTGGTTCTCATCTTTGGAAACTTTTTGAAGCTGAGAACCAGTCTCTGGCTTACTACTTCCAGGACCCATTTGTCTGATGTTAAAGACATTCAGTCCTGGACAAAATAAGCCAGCCTGCCCCCTACCAGTGGTGGAGAATCGGCCCTGGCAAACCCATCAGGGTGCCTGCTTGGCAGGGGCTTTAGGCTGAGGGGTGGAAGCAGGCCTGCTTGTACCCCATCTGCCTCTTCCTCTGAAGAACCCCCTATGAACGTAAGCAGAAGAGGAGGCCTGGGCTTGGTAGAAAGGCCAATGAAAGGCCTGCCCCTGCCCCTGGAATGCTGCCTCTGGGGAGTGGCTTGCCTTTCTTTGGCCTGAGCACTCCTATAGGTGGTCCTGTATTCATTCATTTTCTTCATGTAGCTCTCTGTTTGCTCCCCAAACAAAGAATTACCCACAACAGGAAAATCCATGGCCTTAGTTTGGGTATCCTGAGACAGGCTAGTACATCTGAGCCAAGCCATCCTATGAAGGGCCACAGATGTAGCCATGACTTTAGATGAAACATCATTGGAGTCCACTGCAGCATGGAATTGCACCTTGGATGTCTCAATACCATCCGCAGCCACCTGCTCCAGCTCCTTGGCAAGCTGGCCAGGGACCTGTTTAGCTAAAGCCATTACAGTGTCGCATCTAGATTTCTGATATCTGGCTGTATAGGCCATATAATTAGCCTGCCTGAGTCCCAAGGATGCTGTCATGTACTGTTTCTTTACCATGACATCAATCCTCCTGGAGTCCTTATCTGGAGGGTGTGAAGCCAAGGGTATATTTGCCTTATCACAGGCTGCAGCCTGCACTACCCCAACATGGCTGCATTGCTGGGTAAGGAACTCCATATCTGAGCCTGAGAGAGTATACCTCTTGTCCATTCTCTTGTCCACAGGAGGTATAGAATTAGGAGTCTTTAAAATTTTTATTGTCTGTTTCCCAAAGGACTTATGAAGGGGACCAGACAGCTCCTGGACTCTGGGATATCCATCATTTCAACATAGTCAGGCTCCTCCTGGTCGTCCACAGCTTCTTCCATAGGAAGCTGAAGAGTTTCAGCCACTTTTTTGTAGAACATAAAATGGGAAGGGGACTCAGAAAGCCTAGGAGGAGAAACCCTGAAGGTCTGTCTGGGGAGATGTCGGGTCAATAGGCACATCCAGACTTTCGTAATCACCATCACTATCTTCATACTCTCCTTCCTCCTCCTCCGGTTCATAAAAATCTTCTAAATTATAATCTGGAACCGGGGGAACCGACCGAACCGAGCCCCTTCCTGATGGTGCCGGTTTAGCCGGAACCGGGGTTAGCGGCTGAACAATCCTTATCGCTTTGGCTATTTCATCAGCAGTCGGAGAAAGAATTTGTGGATCCGCACCGGCTGATTTATCCCTTCTTTTTCTATTAACTGGAACCGACTCCTCAGAGTCGGTTCTCCTTTTGCCTGAAGAAGTTTCACCCTGGTCAGAGGGCACTCTTTCTGGTTCGGTTGGAACCGAACCGGGCTGGCCATCCGGGTCAGCGGACTTCTTGGCCTCCCTTTCCCTGAGCCTACCAACTCTCTTTTCCAGGGTAGCTGCAGGAAAATTCTTGCAAATCTGGCAGTCTGAATCGAGGTGGTCAAACCCCAGACAATAAACACAGGTGGTGTGGGGATCAGCCTTAGCAAAGGCTTCCCCACACACACACTACAGTGTTGAAACCCAGTGGGCCCGGTTTTTCTTTTGGGTTTCTCAGAGATGGCCAGTCCTAACAAAAACTTACCCTTTTTTCCGCAATCCACCAGGCATGACACCCTTATCGGTTCCTGACAGTGTTACGGGTCGTGGAAAAAAACGTAATGAAATCCGTTTTTTTTAGAACCGATAAGGACAGTTACCACACTCTAAAGTAGAATAAACTTTTTTTGAACAATCTGATCGGTTCAAACCGAACCGATCCCACGTCTACAAGTTCCACACAGAAGAACAAGAAAATAAACCTATCTAGTACTCACGATACCACAGACAGAGACTGAACTGACAGGTTACGGATTAAATTCAGTTGAAAACCGAGAAGAACGGTACTTTAACCGACAAACTTGAACCGAGCAAAGGAGAACTCTCCGGAGCGACTGTTCAGTGAGGTGGAGTAAAGAATCTGACGGTTTGACTTCAAACAGCAACAGACAGAGTCTCAACTGAGCTCGAGCTCAGCGTTCCATGCCTGGCATGGAAAGTTAACTCTTTCATCTCCGGGGCAGTTCAAAGGTTGGACATCACTGCAATATGTCAGAATACAGCAAGACTTCATGTTGTTTGAAAAACCAAAACCAAAAAGCCTAGGGAAAAAAATTAAAAAACAAGAGGGGGTGGGGGGAGAAATACAGGTTACTCACCTGTAACAGGAGTTCTAGGAATGGTATATGTTGTTCATCCACACTGTCTGGCAGGTTCCTTGACGCTTTAAATCTTGCCGGAAGGTCTTCAAGCTGGCTCCTCCCACCTACCCGGGTGGTAAAACTCTCGGCTCCGCCCCATGATGCCAGATCTAGCCCACTGGAAGCCAGGTTGCGTCGGAGCCGGGAGGTCGGGTGGGTGGTAGGAGAACACATACCATTCCTAGAACTCCTGTTACAGGTGAGTAACCTGTATTTCTAGGGACATGGATATGTTGTTCATCCACACTGTCTGGCAGACTCCTACAGTTCTCCGGGAGGAGAGGCAAGGTGCACACCCCTACTTAGGAATAAAGACTGAGAACCGAGGTCCCAAAACCAGCATCCCGGCGTGACTCAAGGTTGATGTGGTGAGGGTAATAAAGGTATGTGCCGACTTCCAGGTAGCAGCCTGCAGATATCCTGGATAGGGACATCCTGGAAGCAACTACCGATGCAGCGGTATGGCGGGTAAATGAGCTCTTATCCCTCTGGGAGGCTCCATGCCCACCAACCTATAGCAGAGATCTATGCAGGAGGTGACCCACGTGCTTATCGTCCGCTCGGTTGAAGGTCTGCCAGGTGCGGCTTCAGCGTAGGTGACAAACAGCTGGCGAACCTCTCCCCGAACTTCAGCGTCCACTCCTTAAAGTAAGCGAGCTCTGCTAGGGTCCAAATATGGAGCCTATATTCGCCTCAGGTGTGATTGGGGTAGAACACCGCAGAGTCAACACCTAGTTAGGTGAAACTCCTGACACCACCTTGAAGGAACTTGGGTGGGGGCGAGGACAACTTTGTCCCTGTGGAAGACCAGATAAGGAGACTCGATGGAAAGTGCCTGGAGCTCTCCCATCCTTCTGGTTGATCGTGATAGCCACCAAGAAGGGTCTTCCACAACAGGTGGAGAATATCGCACCTGTGCATTGGTTCGAATGGCTTGCCCATGAGCTTGCCAATACCAGCAGTAGATCCCATGGAGGTGGAGGTTCTCACACGAGTGGAAATATAATCAAGGCCTTTGAAAAAGCGCCAGACCACCTTCTCCTCTTGCCACCGACTGCTTTCTGGCCCGCGCCCGGTAAGCAGAGATGGCTGCCAGGTGCACCTTAAGGGTTGTCGACCGAAGCCCTTGCTGAGAAAAAGGACCACAGGTAGTCCGGAATGCTTGCCAAGGAAAAGGAGGAAGGGTCCAGGCCCTTTCCTGACACCAAATGGAGAATCTCTTCCATTTGAAGGCATAGCATTTTCTGGTCGACTCACTTCGTGGCCTCAATGGCGTTGAGGACCTCGTCGGAAAGACCCAAGGCCTGGAACTCTGGCCGCTCAGGAACCAGGGCGTCAGGTGCAGGAATAGAAGGTCCGGATGGAATACCTTCCCCTGATGACTGAGATCAGGTCCGGGCAGGCTGGAAGCCGCCTCGGGAGCCTGGAGCTGAGACTGAGGAGATCTGGATACCAGAACTGGCGGGGCCAGTCTGGGGCTACCAGAATCACCTGCGCCTTGTCCCTTCTTGCCTTGAGAAGCACCTTGTGGATCAAGGGAAATGGGAGAAAGGCATAGAAGAGGTCTGGGGTCCACGGCCTCGAGAAGGCATACCCTGCAGCGAGCCCTGCTGAGGGGGGCGGGCATGAAAGTCTCAGCTTCGCATTCTCCCTGGAGGCAAAGAGGTCCGCCTGAGGCGTGCCCCAGTGGGAGAAGAGATCTTGTACTACCTCCGGCAGGAGAGACCACTCGTGAGACGCAGCCCCTATCTGGCTTAGGGCATCAGCCAGGGTGTTGGAGGCTCCTGCCACGTGAATGGCTAGGAGATCCACCTCCAGGCTGCGCACGAGACCATATGCGGAGAGCTTCCTTGCATAACAGCATGGAGCGCGTCCCGCCCTGGCGGTTTAGGTAGTACATGGTCGTGGTATTGTCCGTCTGGACCTGAACCACTTGACCCCGTAGAAACGGAGCGAAGGCGGTGAGAGCTAGGCGGACCGCTCGGAGCTCCAGCAGGTTGATATGGCATCGAGACTCCCGAGGGGACCAGAGGCAGTGCACTCTGTGCTCCCCCAGATGGGCACCCCAACTCATCAGAGATGCATCGGTCGATAGAGAGACCGTCGGCTCGGGGCGGACGAACGGGATGCCCTCCTCCAGATGTGCCGGAACGGTCCGCCACTGAAGAGCGTTCCACATTTCCTGGGTCACTGTCACCAACTTTTCCAATGGATCATAGCGTTGTGACCACTGGCTGGCCAGTCCCCATTGAAGGGGGATGCATGTACCAACGGGCCCAATGGACCACGCTGGTGCAGGCCGCCATGAGGCCCAGGAGGTGCAGAAGTCCCGGGCAGGGCGCAATTGCCCAACCATAAATGATTCGGCAAGGAGGAAGAACCTTGGCCCTGTCCGCCGGGAGCCGAGCTCTGGCTCGAAGAGAGTCGAGCTCTGCCCCGATGAAGTGTATCACCTGCTTCGGCACGAGTTCCGACTTGGCCTCGTTGATGAGGAGGCCAGTCTGAGAGCAAACCTGGAGGGCCACATCTCTGGACTGCTCCACCTCTGCTCTGGCGGGGGCTGCAACAGCCAGTCGACCAGGTAGGGGTACACCCAGACCCTTCAGTGCCGCAGGAATGCTGTCACCACTGCCATGCATTTGGTGAAGACCCTGGGAGCTAGAGAGAGGCCGAAGGGCATGGTCCGGAACTCATAAAGAGATCCCTCCGCTCTGAAGTGGAGGAATCTCTGATGAGACGGACGGATCGGGAAGAGAAGAACGCATCCTGGAGGTCCAGGGAACAAAACCACATGCCTAGTCCCAAGGATGGGAATATCTGAGCCAGAGTGACCATCCTGAAGGTCCGAGACCTTAGGAACCTGTTCAGGTCGTGCAGGTCGAGAATGGGGCGCCAGCCCCCCGTCTGTTTTGGGACCAGGAAATACCTGGACACAAACCACGGGTCTGGAGGAGGATCCGCCACCTTCCTGATCACCTCTTTCTCGAGGAGCAGGGCAATCTCGGCTTGGTGGGCCGACGAGGCTGGACCCTGTGGCCCCGGGGCGACGTCAAGGAGGGTCTGCTCGACTCCAGAGGCAGGCCCTTTACTACCACCTCCAACACCCAACAGTCCGTGGTGATAGCGGACCAGGTGGAAAGGAAGTGGTGGAGCCATCCCCCACGGGGGGAACCCAGGGAAGGGTGTCGAGGTTGGGGGCGACACCCCTCAACCTGTCACTGGGCAGGCTTGGAGGAGGGACCGGCCGAGGGACCTCCTGGGCCTTTACCTCCTTGCTTCTCATTGGAGGAAGCTTCTGGCTTGGGTTTGGAATGCCAAGCGCGAGCCTGCTGGCTCTTGTGCTGGTGCAGTTTGGCCGGTTGTGCCACAGGGGCCGAAGGACGAAAGGACTTACGCTGTTGTTGCTGGCGGCCTTTGTCCCTCTGGGCGGAGGTGACAGAGTCCAGAGTGGCGTTGGACTTTTCGATCCGCTGGAGGTGTCCCTCCACTCCAGGGCAGAAGAGGTCAGTCCCCGAGAAGGGGGCGTGCGCCAACTTGTGCTGGGTATCCGCCGTGAAGGTGGATATCCTCAGCCACACCCTGCGGCGCATGGCCACCGCAGCTGCTACTGACCTGGCACAGGAATCACCTATGTCCAGAGCAGTCTGAAGCTGCTGCTTAGCCACCGCCCTACCCTGGTCCTGCACCTACCGGACTGTGGTCCGCAGGTCGGCCGGGAGATGAGGGATCACCTCATCCAGGGAGCCCATGAGGGCGTGGGAGGTATGCCATCAGCACGGCCGAGCTGGCCTGTCGGAGGCCGAGGGAGGACGCAGCGTACACCTTGCGCCTGGCATAGTCCAGCCTTTTGGACTCTCTGTCGGGGGGCCTATCCACGTCCCGAGCGTTTCCAGAACGCTGGAAGACACTATCGGTGACTAACCCCTCGGCAGAGGGGTGCTCCGAGAAACCGGGCAAAGAGCCGGTAGGGACCGCATACTTCCTGGCCATCCTGGCCGAGGGCACAGGACAGGAAGCAGGCCGCTGCCAAAGCTCCAAGGCTGGGCCGACAATGGCCTCAGCCACAGGAAAGGCCTCTGTGGGTGAATCCCCTCGGTCTAGTATCTCCGTCAGGGGATACTTGGCCCATTTGGACACGGGCTCGAGCTGCATCCCGGTAGACTCTGAGATGAGCCGAAGCAGACCCATGAAGGACGATGGGCTATCGTCCAGAGACTGGCCCCCGGAGGACTCCAGGCCTACCCGCCTGGGGAACAGGGAGGAGTCATCATCGGACTCCGAAGAGTCTGCGAAGAGCTGCCTCAGGCCTGAGCCACCCTCCACCTGCTGAGGACGGTCGGGAGTGAGGGTGACCGACAACCTGTGGGGCAGGCCGTGACCTGACCGAGGTTCTACCACAATTGGTGGGGCAGCTAGATTTGGCCGAACAACCGGCCCAGAAATGGGCATCTCGACTGCGGCGAGCGGTTGCTTCAGCCATTCGGGCAACAGCCACTTGATGGCCGGGGGATGAATCGGAGTCAACTTACTCCTGGACAACAGTAACTGCTGCCACATAAGCTCCTCGTAACGCCGACGCAGTCTGCGTCGAAGCCTCTCCTCATCTGAGGAGGAGGACGAGGAGGAGCGGTGTCGCCACTTACTTTGGTGCCAAGACTGAGACCGCCGATGTTGGCGGAAGCGGCTTGACCGAGATGAAGTCCGAGACCGAGACCCTTGGTGAAACCGAAGGCGGGCCTGGGAAGGGGCGGGGGAACCCCGCTCTTCCCTCGGCTCGGACACTTTAACCGGGGACTGCCGCCCCGAAGGCACGGGCAGATCCTTGGTCTCCACCGGGGAAACTGGTGAAGAGGGGTTATCGGCTCTACCAGTCGACCACCCGGCCGACGGGTCGAGGAATATCTCAACTGCATCGAAGGGTGTCTCGGTAGGCTGGCCTGACGGGGACGCCGTGAAGCCAGCGGCCTGAGCCGCAACCTCGACCAAAGTCGACGGTCGGCTGTCCGGGGAAGGAGACCTCTCCCACTCCCACGAACGCCGACGATGGGACTTACCCTTCGACTCCCTCTTCCTGAGCCGAGAGGAATGTCCCGATGGCCCCTCTCCCTTCGTGGAAAGGGACTGGCGAAGCTCCTTGAACGAAGCCAAATAAGAGGAACTCAGAGAGAGCGGGATAAACGCCGCGACCGAGGAGGAGGAAGATGCGGCCTGGGCCGCCTCCTCCTCGAGGGCGATCATGTGCTCGAGCTGCTCAGCCAAGCCAGCTGCCGCGGACACCGCCCAATGAGCCTCTTTGGATTTTACCAGCGGGTAACACTTCTCAGGGCGCCCGAGCTTCAATCAGGCAGCGCGATCCTCCAGGACGTTGGCCGAAAAGGAGCGGCACAACTCACAGTCCCGCGGGTCGTGGTCTAGACCGAGGCAGTAGATGCACGTGGAGTGCGGATCCATGTTGGACATCTTCTGCCCGCCAGGGCGCCTCCGAAAGCCTGGAATCAATTTGTCCATCGCAGCCGCGAGGGATAAGAAGACCGAAGTTTAGAAAACTTCAAAACTAGTTTCGGATGAACCGAAGAGTTAGGATCCAGTCTAAAACGCAGAGCGCTAAGGAGGGAACCTGAGCTTCCAAGCGGTAAGGAAGAGCTGGCGTCATGGGGTGGAGCTGAGAGTTTTACCACCCGGGTGGGTGGGAGGAGCCAGCTTGAAGACCTTCCGGCAAGATTTAAAGTGGCAAGGAACCTGCCAGACAGTGTGGATGAACAACATATCCATGTCCCTAGAAAAAGAAGAGATAAAAAGTGATAATAATTACTAAATTTATTACATGTACAGTATATCAATATACCACACATATAAGGCTCATAAAAAGGCAATCACCATAAATATACAATTTGCATAATAACCAGAAAATCCATAATATCTTGAACCAGAATAAATTACTTTTGCTTTTTCCTAAGAAACGTTTCAAATCAAAATTGGTATTGAGACCAGGAAAATATGTAGTCTTAAGATTAATGATCTAAAAGGCCTCCCTCAACAAACTAAATCATTAAAGTTGTCACCTCTGGGGTTGGGGTTAACCTTATCTATGGCCATAAAAGAAAACCTATGTGCAGTACCTTCAACTGCATTCTGAACATGGCTTGCTGTAGCACAGGTATCATCTCCTCTCTCTATGGCCCTAAGATGTTCACTGAATCTCACTTTGAAGCTCCTAGTCCTAACCGATGCTCCTTTTGTAATCATGTTTCAACAGGCAAAATGTTTACTAGTATTAATACAGAAAAGGAATTTGAAATTCACCAGATTATTACCTGTGACACAAGTGGGGTGATTTATCTGGCTACCTGCAGCTGCATGGCCTTCTCTACAGGGAAAACGACTAGGAGCTTCAGAGTGAGCGTTAGTGAACATCTTAGGACCATAGAGAGAGGAGATGATAACTCTGCTATAGCAAGCCATGTTCAGAATGCAGTGGAATGTACTGCACATAGGTTTTCTTTTATGGCCATAGATAAGGTTAACCCCAACCCAGAGGTGGCAACTTTAATGATTTAGTTTTGTTGAGGGAGGCCTTTTGGATAATTACTCTTAAGGCTACATATTTTCCTGGTCTCAATGCCAATTTTGATTTGAAACCGTTTCTTTTTTTTTTTTTATTGTTTCTCCCGGGGCCCCAGTCGGCCCAAGTCACTAGGCAACCTTATCTCCGGCCACCATCTGACCTGCGCCGGACTCCCATGAGGGCAAACACCTAATTACCCCACTATTTACCCCCCTGGTGGGGTGGCACAGGTCGACCAACTCCCCCACCGAGATCGGATCTGCATTGGTGATCCCCTTGGAGCCAGTGCCAGTACAGTCAAATGGCCATCAAGCCGCAATGACTGCGGCACCCAATTTTACGTTTTCACCCTGGGCTGAGGGTGTGCAATGACGCCAGTGGAGGGGAGCACACACGTGTCCACATGCTCTTCCTCCTGGCGTCTGCCCCCAGCTCCTCCCTGAAGCACAGCGCAGTGCTGTGTACCCCAGCCTCCGCCAGGGGGCAATCAGACTTTGACTGTTGTGGGCCCCCCCTCCCTGGAGAAGGAGAGCTGTCCAACGGATGCTCAATCCTTCTCCTCTCCTGCTGACCTGCGCTCGTTCCTGAACACGGGTCGCCAGCATGGCACGAGGTAAGGCAACCAGCGCCTCAGCCCTCAGTGCAACCATTTCTTAGGAAAAAGAAAAAAGTAATTTATTCTGGTTCAGGATATTATGGATTTTAAGGTTATTATGCAAATTGTATATTTATGGTGGTTGTATATTTATGAACCTTACATGTGTGGTATATTGATATACATGTAATAAATTTAGTAATTATCACTTTTTCTCTCTTCTCCCCCCCCCTCCCTCTCCTGTTTTTAATACTTTTTTTCCTAGTCTTTTTGGTTTTGTCCCCCAATCCCCTTCTTACTTGGTTGTCTCCACATTGTAATTGTACATCCAATCACTGATGTGTGTGTCAATTGACACTTTTTTATGATGTCATCCTTGTTGTACTATTTAAGTTGTCTGTATTGTTAGTTGCACTAGCTTTTGATAAAGGACTAACATCCAAAATGCCTCAAGCGTGCAACATGTGTGTGGAATAAACTTGGACTCTATTTTGGTATTTTTGGAGCCTATGTGTGCTTTTTGGTTGGTGAGTGCCCTTCTAATTTTGAACTGTGTTGTTATGGTTTGGAGCACCACCCTTCCTAGTGCAGCCTTCTTTCTGATCTTGTTTTAAACTGCTGAGGCTTTGCACAGGTTGCAACCTAGAAGAAGAACTGCGTAAAAATGGAAATTACGTACCTACTGTAATTCTTGATCTTCTTGAACGAAGTCGCTACCACTCGTTCACACTGATGGGACTATGCTGGAGGAGCTAGGACCCAGTAGGAGCCAACATTTTTCAGGAGGGCCAGCGCCGAGGTAAGGTCGTGAAGAAGTGACACTGTGAGCCAGGCTCGCGCCGAATAGAAAGTGAGCTTGGGGGATGGCAGGTGGGCATGTGAATGAGTGGTGGAGACTTCATCCAAGAAGACCAAGAATTACGGTAGGTACGTAATTTAAATATCTTCCAGGACATTAAGCCTCCACCACTCACTCACACTGATGGGAGAGTACTGAGCTAAAATAATCTCCCTGAGATGGGTGGCAGAAGAAGAGAGGAGTTCACCTAGGACAAGTGTCCATTAAGGATTGTCCTGCCAAAGGACTGATGCTGTCTGGCATGGACAGCCAAGACATAGTGCTTTCCGGAAGTGTGCACGGAGCTCCAAGTGCCCGCACTGCAGATGTCCGCAATGGGCACATTGTTGATTTCAGCCAGAGAAGCCATGACTGCTCTGGTAGAATGAGCGTACACTCTGCCTTCTAACTTAACCTGTGCCATAGAGTGGCAGTGATGGAGGTATACTACTATCCATACTGAAATACACCTGATAGCAACAGGTTGACCCAGCCAGGTCGGGCTGACGGAGATAAACAGTTGTTTAGACGTGCAGATTTCCTTAGTTCTGTCTAAGTAGAACCGCAGGGCTCTCTTCACATCCAGGGAATGAAGGGTACGCTCTCCTTCATTCTGGAAGTTCGCGAAGTAGGTAGGAAGGACCAAAGGCTGGTTCAGATGAAATTCTGAGACAACCTTAGGAAGAAACTTGGGGTGAGTCCTAAGAAATGAAAATTACGTACCTACCGTAATTCTTGATCTTCTCTTGTATCTTCACCATTCATTACTGTTGGGTGTCAACGGGCGTACCACCTGAGTTTTTTTTTTTTTTTTTAGAGGGGTCAGTGGCATGCCCTACAGTGATGCTCATGTGGAGCGAGGGCGGCCGTTAAGAGTCAAGAGACCTCCTCCATCCCAGTTCTGTTAGCCTGAGCGGGGAAATAAGGATTAGAACGAGAGTGAGGCAAGAGAGTCGAGGGATAGAAAAAAGGAAAGGATATAAACTGAAAAAGGAACAAGCTGATAGAGGACAGAAAAGAGAGAGGGGAAAAATGCCTACCCTAAGGGACCAAAGGGCCTTACTTCTGGGGTGGCTCTAAGGAAGGAACAGATAGAGAGGAGAAAGAAGAGGCAGGAGAAGAAGAGAGAAAAAAGGGGGGATGCTAGGAGGAGAGAATTCTGCCACTGAGAAATTGACTTAGGGTAATAAGATCAGAACAAGGAACAAGGGAGCAAGGATCCCATTTCAACAATTCGGAGAGAGGGTCAACCGAACCTCTCGCACAGTTTGGACACAAAAGGCAGATTCTCTAAACCTCCCGCCATCCCTAACCTTCCAGACCCCAGCTAGGAGCTCTCTAACTATTAAGGAGGAAAACTGTTCCCAACAGAGAGCGGCCAACTAGAAGTGAAAGGAGCCCTCTAGCACCTTGTTAGGTGATAACACAGTAGCATACGAAAGTGGGGAGGGGGGCCGCAGGGGGCATCCCTGTACTTAAACAAATAGAGTGGGAACTCAATTGGACTCCATAGAGGCAAGGAAGGAAACACCCCTTAAGGGCACTGAAGTGCCAGACAGCATCAACCAGTAGAGGCTGTATAATAGGATTAGGGCCTGCCAGAAGGGCCTGGGAAGAGAAGACGAGCCACTTAAGGGACCATCTCTTTAATTGTGAATTGAAAAACATGACTGGGGAAGAGCCAAGAGATGCCTAGTAAGGGCAGTCAGAAAGAGTTCCCTCAGGTACAGATACATTTTAACTCGTTCCTCCTATTTTCAGAGGGAAGGATCCATTTAGAAGAATGGATTTATTTTTTTTTGGCTTAACGGCCAAGGGAGAAGGGGGAGGAACGAGCAGGGAGGGGGAGACGCCGAAGAAGATGGCCCTTGAGGGCATACCTCTCAACCTCTTGCCTCCTGAATCAGGGACAAGGCTTAAAAAAATCAGGGACAAAGACCCAAAATCAGGGACACATCTTAAAAATTGATACTATTCATTCAGAATGCTGATAGAATAAGAGGATTTGTGTTAAGATGCATTTTCTAAAGAAGAACAAGTCTGAATCTTTGATGTTTGACATTATTTTGTGATTTTAATCCCCACTCTTCTGTCACAAAAACACAACTTTTAAGAGGGACAGAGGAAACTTTTGAGGCAAAATCAGGGACATCCCTGAAAATCAGGGACAGTTGAGAGGTATGCTTGAGGGGATGGTGGGCGGGATTCAGTAATGAATGGTGAAGATACAAGAGAAGATCAAGAATTACGGTAGGTACGTAATTTTCATATCTTCCCTTGTCAATCTTCACCATTGATTACTGTTGGGTGAGTACCAAGCCCCCCTCCCCCTCCAAAGGGGGGGGGTAAGAGTAAACCCTGAGAAAACAGATCCGTCAGCCTCCTACTGGTGACAAGTAGAGAGGGGAAGACCCTAACCAATAGACTAGGAGGTCTAAGGTGGGTGAGGAGGAGGAGGAGGCGCCCCCGAGGGGCTGTGGGAAGGGGTTGCCCCTGAAGACGCCTCCTCGCCCTACGGGAAAAAGGCGGGTCCCCCAGAAGGCAGAGCCAGTCACCCTACGCCAGGCCATGGGTGACAGTCTTGAGAGATGAAGCCATGCCATCCGCCTAATGCAGATCGCTGTCCCCACTAGTCTGGATGCCACCTCGTTGGCATCGTAGGATGTTCTCGCTTGGTGCCTTGTGAGCTTCAGACCCTGCAGAGAGAGGGTAATGGCTTGTCTAGACTGCTCTGAGTCAGGAAGCAGGGCTAAGACCTGAGCCAGCATCGACCACAGATGCCTGTTGTAAGCAGGGTGGTGAGCCTGATGGGAAGAAATGCACGACCAGAAGAGAAGACTCTTCGTCTCCACCGGTCGAACTCAGCTGAATCCGGAGACCTGTCATGCGCCAGGCGGCGAGATCCGGAAGGAGTATCCAGGGACGTCAAATCCAAAGGTGGGTGAGGTAGAGAACCTAGAGACTCGTGGGGGGCACAATACCCTCTCCCGCAGTCTCCTAGGGCTGGAGAAGGAGTGGCTGGAGACTGCCAGGTGTGGATAGACGCTTCCTGGAAGGGAGTCAGCCAGGAAGGCACCACCAAATGGCAGGCACTGAATTCACTAAGGAAAGCACGCATCTGCTGCTCAGTATTGTCCCTATGGATGTAGAAAAAATGAAGCTCCGAATACCATCCTCGACAGGAAATTCTGATAGTCGGTGAAGTCAGCGTCAGAGGAAAGGTGGACAGAAGGTTCCTCTTCCTCAGTTGAGGAAGACGAGGAGGAAGTGGAGCTCGAATGCCTAGAAGACTCCTGCGGCGGAGGGGACAGGCGGAAGACCTGTTCATCCATGGCCCTAACATAGGATGGGAAGGCCACCGCAGTAGCTCTGCACGTCTCCCAAGATAATGGCCCAGTGGGCCCCACATGGCCTGGGAGAGAGGGAGGTGGTTGCAGAAGGATGGTCAAAGGGCACCTAATAGCACATGCCTGACCTCTGCCAGGGCTCTGGGATCCAGGTAGCAACGCCTCCAAGACTGGGGACCCTGAGATCGTGCCGGGTTGTGTAGTAGAAAGGGTAAGAGACAACTCCGGAAAGAGCCCTGAAGGGGAATCTCCCCTGTGATGCGCCTGGGATTGCATGAGTCCAGAAGGGAAACCCTCAGAAACGCCACCAGAAGACGCTTTAGAGACCTTCAAAGAGAGGCGAGGATCAGTGCTATGACTCCTCCCGCACCCCGCAGGGCGTTGGGGGTTCGTCGCTGCTCCTGACCCCTACCCCTCAATCCTTCAGACTTAGAAGCAGCCCTCTTCCTCGTAACCAGTGTCGGAGGTCCCTGCTGAGCAAGACCCCAAAGGGCACCCGCTGAGGAAGAGTCCTCTTCCCTCTGCTGAAGGACCCGAGCAGCACCGGGAGTGGCAGCTGCCTGGGACCTGCGAGAAGAGGGCATCCTCTCTTGGACATCCGAAGGGTCCACTATGGAAGACTCCAGGCCACCCCTAACCATGGAATGATCCGGGCTAACCAGCCCCAGGGAGTCTGGGAGAGGAACACTGGACTGTCTGGCCCTGTGGCTACAGGAGGTTCAGAGCCAGAAGACTCTAGCTGCTGGTCTGGGTCCTCACCTGAATCGCCTCCAGGGTCGACAAGGAAGACTCCAGTCCCACAGCCAGCGGAACCTGCCCCGAGGTGGCACCAGGCCTGGTACCGCCGTGAGCTACGACTACCACTCCGCAGAGTCATCCGCACTCCTGATGGCACCAGGTTCCTCGGCCATGCCGCCGAACGGGCACCGCAGTCCCCGACACCGCCAACGCGCAGAGACCCAGCATGGCATCGCGAACGGCACCGCCCAAGTTCTCGGCCCCGCACGAACCGCGCCGAGGCCCAGCCAGCACCGCCAGCGGCGCCTCGCTTGAGTCCCTGGCACCACAAATGGCGCCAAAGCCCAGTGCGGCACCACCAACAGCGCCACCTGAGTCCCTGGTACTGCAGATGGTGCCACGACTCCAGAATGACACCGCATGTGGCACTGCCCGAAACCCCGGCGCTGCTAATGGCACTTAAAACCCAGAATGGCACCGCCGACGGCCCCGTCTGGTCACCGTGCCGTGAGCTGTGCCAGACTCCACGACGAGGACAGCCAGTAATGAGGGTCCACCAGAGCCGGCCCCACAACCGAGGCCGCAACACTGGGAAGCCTGCACCTCCACGGAGGTGACTGCCGGGACGGCGCCAACGGCGCGACCCCAGGAGGGATCACACCGTTCCTCTGGCGCCGAAGAAGAAACCTCCTCCTTGGCAAGGCTGGAAGTGGAGGAGGCCTCCCCCTCACCAGGCCGTATAGACCCGGGAGGGGAACCGGAGAAGGGTCAGGAGATCTAGCCTGGGAAGCCCTAGGGTGACGTTGTCCTCCGATAGTCGGTGGAGCTCGTCCGACTCAAAATGCGCAGACTTCCAAAAAAAGGCGATCCATGGAGAAGCAGACATCGCAATGATCCATATCATGGTAGGGTCCCAGGCACCGGAGACAAACATCATGACGGTCCGTGACCGAAAACTGCCGGCCACAGGGGCACCAACGCATAGGGGCACGACCCACCTTAGATTTACGCTTTGCCCCCGAATCAGACATGATGCTAAACAATTGAGGAAAAAACACAGAAAAGTCTTGGCGTCGTCGAAATAATATAGAAAGGAGCGGCTTACCGGTTGACGACGTCGAGAAAAACTGGGATGAAGGAAACTTCGACAGATGCGGCCTATGACGCAGTACTCGAGCAACTCCGTGCAGCAGGTGCAGTCTCGATGGCGGGAGAAACAGAACTGGGATGGAGGAGAAGTCTGCGGCGCCTAACGTCCGCCCCTCGCGCTCCACGAAGAGTGTCACTCTGGGGGTGGCGCCGTCAACGCCGACTCCTCTAAAAAAAAAAAAACTCCCGTGGCGGGTGCGTGCCTCCGCTGACACCAACAGTAATGAATGGTGAAGATTGACAAGGGAAGATCTACCTTCTCTTGTGAAATACAGTATATGGGGGGGTGGGTCTGTACCAAAGCACGTATTTCTGATACTCTGGCGGAAGTAATGGCCACCAGGAAGGCCGTCTTCCAAGTCAGAAATTTCAAGTCACAAGTAGCTAGAGGCTCGGAATGTTTATGGGTGAGCATGTCTAGCACAAAGTCAATGTCCCAGGCTGCTACAGGTCATCTAACTGGTGGCCTGGTATGCAGAATGCCCTTAAGAAACCTCTTAAACACAGGAAGCTGAGCCAGAGACATGGAGAGTATAAGCTCAGGATATGCAGAGATTGCGCAAAGATGAACTTTGATGGTGGAGTACTGTTGACCTGTGTTAGAGAGGTCCAGAAGATACTCTAGGACTTTGTTCGGTGGGCAGGAAAAGGGGTTCCAGGAGGATTTCGTGCACCAGATAGAGAAACATTTCCACTCAGTCATGTAAGTCTTCCGAGTAGCTGGCTTGTACGCAGCTAACAGAATATCTGAAACTCTACAAGAAACATTAAACCTATTCACCTCTATCTCCTCAGAAGCCAGGCGTGAAAGTGAAGGGACCTCAGGTTGGGATGGACTACAGGGCCCTAGGTCAGTAGGTTCGTCTGAAGTGGAAGCGGTTTCGGAGAAGTTACCGATAGTCTGTTGATTAACGGAAACCAAATTTGACAAGTCCAGAATGGGGTGATTAAAATCAGTTTGCCCCCCTGTGCCTCCAGTTTGAGCAGTACCCTCTGAATTAGGGGAAGAGGAGGAAATGCGTATAGAAAGCGTTTTGTCCACTGTAGTCTGAATGCATCCTGACAAAATATGCCAGGTCCTGGATTTCTGGAGCAGAAGAGAGGCAGTTTTGCGCTGAGTGGGGATGCAAAAAGGTCCAGGTCTGGAGTTCCCCATTCTTCGAAGAGTGATTGCACAACAGTTGTGTAGTGAGACCTCATGAGGATCTGCCTCCGTTCTGCTGAGATGGTCAGCCAGATCGTTCTGTACTCCTGGCAGGTAAACCACCTGGATTAGAGCTTTGTGCTCCAGACACCACTCTCATAGCCTCCCTGCATAAGAGGTAAGAGTGTGCTCCACCCTGCTTGTTGATGTAGTATATCACTGCCTTGTTGTCCGTTTGAAAGATAATGGTCTTGTGACAGAGTACTTCCTTCAAGGTCCGGACCGCATAAAGGACGGTTCTCATTTCCAGAACATTTATGTGAAGCTGAGACTTGTCCTGACTCCACTGGCCCTGGGTGTGGAGATCCTGGCAGTGAGCTCCCCATCCCAGCAGGGACGCATCCATGGTGATGGAAATCTGGGATCTACACGGGTGAAGGGATAACCCTCCTGAAGGTTGTCCTCCTGAGACCACCAGGTCAATGACCATTTCAGTGGTCCTGTCACCTTGATGTGAAAGGATGGAGGGTGTGTGGTTGGTAACCACTGAGTGCTAAGTATCCACTGAGTAGTTCTCATGTGAAGAAGACCCAGAGGCACAGCAAAAACTGAGGGTGCCATGAGACCCAGCATCCACTGCATTGAGAGAGCTCGGACTGAGCTGCTTTCTCTGATGAAGCAGGCCATCTGGAGGATATCGCTCATTCTATCCTCCAGAAGGAAGACTTTCGCACAGGAGGTGTCCAGAAGGGCTCGTGTGGAAAGAAGCTTCTAGGAGGGCTGCAGCTGCGACTTTTTCAGGTTTAGCAGAACTCCATGGACATGAGGAAGTTTGAGGCCATAGCCATGGCCTCTAAGGTCTCTTGTCTGGAGGGGCTCACGAGAAGCCAGTCATCCAGATATGGGAACACTTGAATCCCGATCTTCCTCAGATGTGCCATGAGAACTGCACAGCACTTTGTAAAAACTTGAGGTGCTGAGGATAGCCCAAAGGGCAGGACTCTGAAGTGGTAGTGCTGACCCAATGCCATGAACCTTAGGCACTTGTAGTGTTTTGGGTATATGTGAATGTGTTGATAGGTGTCCTGCATGTCCAGGGAGGCTAGCCAATCATGTTGATGAATCAGAGGTAAAAGAGTACTGAGAGATATCCTCTTGAATTTTTCCTTGAAAAGGAACTTGTTCAACTTTCTGAGGTCGAGAATAGGGCGCACACTGCCTACCTTCTTTGGAACTAGAAAGTAATGGGAGTAGCAAACCTGTGTTCTGCTGCTCTAGTGGAACTGCATCTACTGCTCTGCTGTTTAGAAAGCCTTGAATCTCGGAAGCAAGAAAGTCTGACTGAGAGACAAACTGCCTGGGCTGTCGCTTGGGTGGATGATCCGGAGGGGTTTCTGACAGATTGAGACAGTACCCCATGCGGATTATCCTGAGTACCCATTTGTCTGTTATCGACTTCCACTGGTCATAAAACTGAGTCAGATGCTCTCCTATTGATGAGGAAGAGCCCCCCTCGGACACTTGAGGTAGGACCTGGGCCAGAAACTCAGAGGGTGGCACTGGGCGCTTTGGGGCCCCATGCCTTCCGCTGCGCTTTCTTTTGCGGCTGAGGAGTTTGGTTTCTGTTAAAGCCTCCTCTGCCTTTACCAAGAAAGGACTAATGGTTATGAAATTGACACCTATTCCTGCCCCTTTGAGAGGCTGCGTAAAGGGGTCTAGCTGTCTTGATGGCTGACCTAGTTTTCTGAGTGGTCTCCAGCGCCTGCTCTACCTGAGGTCCGAACAGATACACACCATCGAAAGGTAAGTCCATAACCTTTTTTCTGGGCATCATTCGTGAAGCCCAAGGTGCGCAACCAAGAGTGGCGATGGGTGAAAATACCAGCCGCCACGACTCTAGAGGCAGTGTCGAAAGCATCCATGACAGCTTTAAGCTGTTGATTATTGGACTGAATGCTTCTCGTAATGGTCTGTAGGAGCTCTGCGTTAACCTCCGAATCGGGAACAGCTTCTACCGTAGCTTTGAGCGAATGCCAGAGTGTACACTCGTACTGAGAAAAATGACCCTGATAGCTAGCAATGCACATGCCCAAGGTTGAAGCAGCACAGACTCACTTACCCAAGGTGTCGATCTTGCGAGATTCTGTGTCTATTGAACGTGCTGTAGCTTCCTGTGGAAGAAATGAAAATTACGTACCTACCGTAATTCTCGATCTTCTCTTGTATCTTCACCATTCATCACTGCTTGAGTAGTGCTGGAGGCGTGCACCCGCTACGGGAGATTTTTTTTGGCGGGGGAGTCGGCTTCAATGGCGCCGCCCACGAGAGCGACGCGCTGCGTCATGCACAAGGGGCGTCCATTAGGTGCCGCAGACTCCTCCTCCATCTCAATTCTGGTAGCCGGAGAGGCAAACTAAAGGGTAAAGGAAAAAAAGGGGAGAGCGAGGCAAGAGAGCCGAGGGACAGAAAAAGGAAAGGATATAAACTGAAGAAGGAATAAGCCAGTAGAGGACAGATGGAAGAGGGAGAATACCTACCTTAAGGGACCGCAGGGCCTCCCATCTGGGGCGGCTCTAAGGGAGGAACAGATAAAGAGAAAAGGAAGAAGAAGAAGAAGAAGAAAGAAGGGATGTTGAGAGGGGGAGAACACTGCCCATATATATATTGGTTGAGAGGGTTATAAGCTCAGAACCAAAACCAAGGGAACAAGAATCCCTCCTACAAGGAGTGAGAAAAGGTTCAACTGAACCGCTTGTATAGATTGGATACAAAGGGCAGATTCTCTAACTTCTCATCATCCCAACCCCCTACACTCTAGCTGAGAGCTTACAGACTGCCTGGACAGAAATCTGTTCCGGAAGGAGAGCGCTCAACTATTGGGGGGGAGGGGGTAAGCCCCTTAGCACCTTGTTAAGTGCTAACAATGAAGTGTGTTGGTAGGGGTTAGGCCCTACAAAAGGCAGCTTTGAATGAAGGACAGAGTGAGAACTCAATTGGACTCCCTGAAGGCAAGGCAAGGGCAGCAGTTCAAGGTTAAGAAGTGCAAAAGCATTAACCATAAGAAGCTGAAAATTAAATAATGCCCACCAGGGGGGACCTTAATTTTGAGGTCGAACCAAGAGGGACGGTCTCTTCAGCTGTGAACTGAACAACGTGGCTAAGGAGCCCAGAGGTCACCCCTAGGAGCAGTCAGAAAGAGTTCCCTCAGGATAGGAGAAAAAGTCCTACTCTTTCCCCTTTACCTTGAGGAAAAAAGATCCGTCCAAGAAGGACAGAAACCAGGATACTTTTTTTTTTTTTTTGGCATAAAGGCCAAAGGAAAGGAGAGGAATGAGAAGGGAGAGGGAGACGCCGCAGTAGGAGGCCACTGAGGGGAAGGTGGGTGGGTATCAGTAATGAATGGTGAAGATACAAGAGAAGATCAAGAATTATGGGAGGTACGTCATTTTCATATCTTCCCTTGTCAATCTTCACAATTCATTACTGTTTGGGTCAGTACCAAGCTCCCCTCCCAAGAGGGCGGATAAAGAAACCCTGAGGGAGCAAGACCCCCAGTCTCCTGTTGGTGGGAAACAGAAGGGGAAGACCCTGGGCTAATCAAGTGAGAAGCCTATGGTGGAGGAGAGCTAGGACGTGTCCCCTGAGGACAGGGGGACAGAGGAAGCCCCTGCAGAAGTCTCCTAGCTCTGGAGGAAAAGAGACAGGTCACCCGGAAAGTGGAGCGAATCACCCTACGCCAGGCCAGGGGTGACAACCTTGATAGACGAAGCCATGCCATCCGTCTAATACAGATCGCTGTCCCTGCAAGCCTGGAAGCCACCTCACTAGCGTCATAGGATGCCCTTGCTTGGTGTCTTGCCAGCTCCAGGCCCATAGCAGAGAGGGCAATAGCTTGTCTCGTTTGCTCCGTATCAGGCATTGATGCTAAGATTTGGGAAAGCATCAACCACAAATGCCTACTGTAGGCAGCATGGTGAGCCTGATGTGATGCAATGCATAACATCGCATGAGAGGAAGAGAACACTCCTCGTCCCCACTGGTCAAAACGTAGGGAATCTGAGTCTGGTGGATGGTCGTGCACCAGGCGGTGGCGCTCGGAGGGAGTTTCTAGGTATGCCAATCCTGAAGACGGGTTGGGGAGAGTACCTAGAGACTCCAATGGGGCACAATACCTTCTTCTGCAGTCTGCCGGGGCTGGAGAAGGGGCAGCTGGCGACTGCCAGGAACGGATAGACGCCTCCTGGAAGGGAATAGGCTCGGAAAGTATCACCAAGTGCTGGGCACTGAATTCACTGAGGAATTCACGTGTCTCCCGTTCGGTATTGTCTCGCCTAACAAAAGAGATGCAAAGATCCCTCACCATCCTCGAAAGGAATCGCTAATATTCAGTGAAATCAGCATCGGAGGAGAGATGAGCAGTGGGTTCCTCTCCCTCTGAGGAGGAGGGAGACGAGGATGATGGAGAGCTTGAATGTCCAGAGGACTCCTGCGGCGGTGGGGATAGGTGAAACACCCACTCATGCATGTATCTAAAGTATGAGGGGAAGGCCGACGCAGAGCCTCTGAATGTCTCCCAGGATAGTGGGCCCATAGGACCGGCAAGGCTTGGGAGAGAGGGGGTGGCTGCAGAGGAATGGGAGAGGGGCACCCACGGTGAGGCAAATGTCCTCTGCTGAGGCTCTGAAATTCGGGGAACGGGGCCCGAGCTGGTGGGATCCCAGACAACAAACTAGGTTGCAGAACGGAACCCTGGGGATGCGAAGCCTGGAAGAGCCTACTAGGGGATCCTCCCCTGTGACGAACCTGGGTCTGCATGGGTCCAGAAGGGCAGCCCACAGCAACGCCACCAGAGGGGTCCCTGGGGCTCGAGAGGGAAAGAAGGGGCCCGGTGCTACAGTTCCTACCCACCCCCCGAGGGGTGGCAGGTGAAGACTTAGGCACCTGAACCCTGTCTCTCGACCCCCCGGACTCTGAGAACGCTCTCCTCCTTGACCCCAGTGACCCCCCACCCCGAGGGGGTGCTGCAGCACCGGGATCAGCAGCTGCCACAACCCCCCCCAGGAGGGAGAGCCCCTCCCTCCACCTCCACGCCATCCCCCTCCAGGGACCCCAGACCACCCCCAGCCTGGGAGGCCTTGGGGAGGACAGCAGCGGAGACAGAGGAATAGGCACGCTGGGTTGCCTAGCACCTCGTCCCACCAGAGACCCTGATTCCGAACAATCAGGGTGCCAGGATGGGTCCACATCTGAATCTTCACCCTCCGAGGAGGAAGAGACCAGCTGGACCACAGTACTGGCCACCCTGGGGGTCGCCTGTGAAACGGCACTGCGAACGGCGCTGGTGGCGGCGCTGGACGACCCTGGACCACCCGCAATGCTGAGACCCGGCCCTGACTCCCCAATGGCGCCGGCCAGACCCACGGCACTGCCGTTGGCACCAGGACCTGACTTGGCACCGCTAGAAGAACTGACCATGCCCGGTGCCAAGAGCCAACACAGAGCCAAAAATGGTGCCGTCTCGATCACTGGCACCACAAGCGGCGCCGGAATCTGAAATAGTGCCAGAAGGCGGCGTCGAGGGTCCACTGATGCTGGGTCCAGCAGACCTGTGTCTCGACACTCGGGGAGCCTGCACCTCCGAGGAGGTGACTGCCGAGGCGGTGTCCCCGCTGCAGCCCTGGGATGGACCTCGGCGTTCCTCTGACACCGCGAAAGAGGCCTCCTCTTCAGCAAGAGAAGATGGGGAGACCTCCTCCTCTACAGACCATATAGGCCTCAGAGGGGACCCGGAGGAGGGGTCTACAGACCTTACCTGGGAATCCCTGGAGCGGCGCTGTCCCCCGAAAGTCGGCGGAGCCTTGCCGATCTTGACCGTACGGACTTCCAGGACGTGATGATCCATTGAGAAATTGGTGTCGCACGCATCCATATTATGGTTGGGTCCCAGGCAACGGAGACAAACATCACGCCGGTCCGTGACAGAAAAATGCCGGCCACAGGAGCACTGACGCATAGGGGTGTGGCCTGCCTTCGACTAGCGTTTTGGCCCCGAACCTGATATGATGTGAACTGGAACAGCATCGATAAACAACAACTAGGCCTAGTACTGAAAAATCCTAACCACACAGCAGGTGCAGCCTCGACAGCGGAGAAACAGAACTAAGATGGAGGAGGTCTGTGCCACCTACGGCGCCCTGCACATGACACAGTCGCAGTAGCTCTGATGGCGGCACCGGTTGGAGCCGACTCAAAAATTTAAAAATCTCTGTGAAGCTGCAGACCTCCCGCACTACCCATGCAGTAATGAATGGTGAAGATTGACAAGGAAGATCAGCCTTGTCATTCTCTGCCAGAACAACAATGGCATCAGCAAAGGCTTGAGAGGCCAGAATGGGACTATCCTTGGGAGGGGCATATTTCCTATCTATGGACACAGAGGGAATAAGAGCCGGGTTATCCCACACCATCTAGGAAAGAGTCTCGAAAGAGAGCTGCACTGGAGGGGTTAAATCAATAGGGATATCCGGAATGTGTAGATACTCCAGATGCAGCAGCTTCCCAGGATCAATATCCGAGGTCTGGAGAGAAAGAGAGTGGAATTTAGATTCCTTAGCAGAGACTTAAAGGAAAGATCCTCGACCAAAGGCTCTGTAGAAGGTTTGTTCCCCGCACCTAAGGCAGAATCATCATCGAAGTCATCTCCCAATCAAAAATCAGGATCAGGCTCAATGTCATCCCCTGCCAGTCCAACAGGGACTGTATTGATAGGAAAGGGGTGAAAAGAAGAGGAAGGAAGAGGAGCAGAAAGAATCGGCTTTGAAAATCTCTGATACCCATGTGGCACTGCCAGAGCTTCTAGCACTGCCATAGGAAGCAGCGCCGAGAACAGAGGTGGCGTTGGCATAGGAAGCGGCACCGAGCGCAGCACCGGCAAGGATTGTGGCACTGAGCACAGCGCCAACACAGCACATCGTGTTGAACACAGCGCCGGTGCAGCCAGAACTGATTGCAGCACCGGCATCACAGCAGAAGTCTATAAACTCCGATTTGAGGAAGAAAGCAAAGAAATTCAGCAGGAGATAAAGGCACCAGTGTGGACCCCTGCACTGCAGCCATGTGAGGGGGATAGATAACAGGGTGCAGAGTCAACGGCATCAGAGAGGGCGCCATGTAACTCGGAAATCCCAACCGCCCCGCCTGCAGGCTCAAAACTGACAGACCCTAAGGCCCCGGTGACAGACTAGCCGGTTCAGACAGCCAGGACAGCCTCCACACCCACTGCTCCATAAGAGCGGCCCAGTGGTGAAACTGCTCACCGGAAGACCCCCCCAACAGGCAGGGAGGGACTCCGGAGTTGAGGATGCTGGTCACCAGGGACAGAAACTGGAGGGGACTCCGGAAGCAGCAGAGACTGGCCCCTGCCCCCAGCAACTGACGATCTACGTGCAGACGTACCAGAGTGCGACCTCAAGCGGTGCCACTTCTTTTTCGATCAGGAGGCCGAAGAACAGTTCGAGGTTGAGAGGTGCCGAGAATGGGACTTTCAGGGAGACCACCTATCCCCCTGAGCACCGGACCATCTGTAGTTGGACCCTCCCCTCTGTAGAAGGCGGCGGACCAGACCCAGCCCAGCTGACTGAACAGCTTTCATGCAAAGTCTCCCTATCGTCACCTGCCCCACTCATGGTCGACTCCATCAGTAGAGGGCTGAAGACTTCTGACAAAATTAGATAAGTACTTTATTTTCTCTAGAAAATAATAAAAACTAATAAAACTGAAGCTGCTGTCGTATAGCCGAAGAAGTTTCACTCCAATGATGACGGCGTTGTCACTGAAGCACCTGCGGAGGAAAAAGGAACTGAGAGGCGGTTGGAGGGTCAACGTCAAAGTAGTCTATTCAGAGCGAGCCTGACTCATGGTGTCGCTTCCTTGCGGCCCTAGCTCAGCGCTGGCCCTCCTGAAAAATGTTGGCTCCTGCTGGGTCCTAGCGCCTCTGGCGTAGTCCCATCAGTGTGAATGAGTGGTGGAGTCTTAATGTCCAAAAAGATCCATGGTTACATGCTGTTTATTTGAGACTGCAACAGAAATACCATGAATCCTGAAGCTTCTCCTAATTTGTTTTTTCCAAACATACCTACAAACACAGGCAACCCACTTGAATATGTGGATAGATTACTGCATGCAGCTAGTGCTGCAAATCCATTTCTTGTGCAAGGAACACAGAATAATGAGCTATCAGTTGAGGCATTATCACTTCTGAGAGCCTTTAGAGACTTGCAAAAAACAACCCACAAAATTGCGTAGGGTGTGAAAAAATTACTCACCATAGTAATGTTGTTTTTTCTAATGGAGTCTTGCTGTATTCAGACATAATGCAGTTAGCCCCAGCACTTGAACTGCCCCGGAGAGGAAAGAGTTAACTCTATGCAGAAGCATAGAACGTTGAGATCGAGCTCGGTTTTCAAACCTCTGTCTGTGGTACTTCCCAGTGTAACCGTCACATTCTTACGAGCTAACTAACTAGTAACTAAAGTATGGAAATTGTTCAAATATAGCCAAAGGGCAAAATATATCTTCTTAGGCCCCAAAAGACTCAAGTCGAGAACCCAAGAAGGAAAGGTAGTGCCAATATTTAGTAAAACACCAGAAAAAATAATAATAATAATATCTACCCCACCCAAGAGGGAGGGTACAAGGTACACCCCTGAGATGCAACACTGTACCTGCCAGCCCACTTCCCAAAACCAGGTTCTGAGAGGGGAGGCGGGGGAGGTCTGAATACAGCAAGACTCCATTAGAAGAAACAACATTACTATGGTGAGTAATTTTTTCTTCAAACAACATGAAGTCTTGCTGCATTCAGACATAATGCAGAGTACCAAGCATTTCCCTATGGAGGAGGGAATGCAGAACCTACTTTGGGAAGAGGCTCTGCAGTACTGCTGTACCAAACCTAGCATCACTCATAGCCTGGATGTCCAGGGAGTAATGCTTGGTGAAAGTATGTACTGTTTTCCAGGTGGCTGCTTTACAGATCTCTAACAAAGGTATATCTCTGGCTGCATTTAGAGAAGCAGCTGTACCCCTGGTCGAGTGAGCCCTCAGGCCGGAAGGGGGCGTCCTACCGAACTTGCCATAACAAAATTGTATACAAGAAACAATCCACCTGGCAATAGTTCTCTCAGTGGCAGGCTTACCCTTTCCCACTTCACCATAAGTGAGAAACAATTGAAGACAGTCATTTCTACTGTGCCTTAGTATGCTCAATATAGTAGCTAAGGGCTCTCTTAACATCCAGACTGTGTAACCTTCTTTCACCTGAAGAAGAATGGTCAGTAAAAAAACACAGGGAGAGATACAGACTGGTTCAGATGAAAATCTGAAACCACTTTGGGCAAGAACCTCTTATTGGTTCTGAGGATTACTTTGTCCCTATGGAAGGAGATGAAATCAGGTTCCACTGACACAGTCTGTAACTCACTAATCCGCCTGGCAGAAGTAATAGCTACCAGGAACACAGTTTTCCAGGTCAAGTACTTCAATTCGGCCGAAGCCAGAGGTTCAAAGGGTGGCTGCATTAGCTGAGCTATGCAGACATTAAGATCCCTATGGGGAGTGGGCTCCCTAAAGGGAGGGTTAATGTGAACCAGACCTTTGAAAAACTTTCTGAAAACAGGATGAGATGCCAGGGAAGAGCCCTTCCCTGCTGAGAGGAATGCAGAGACAGCTGCTAGATGAACCTTCAGAGTGGCAGGCCTAAGGCCTAAACCATTGAGATGAACTAGATAGTCTAAGGTTGTGGAAATGTCTGCAGAATCAGGCAGGATGCCTTTCTGAGAGCACCAAATACTGAACCTTTTCCTTTTGGAGTTGTAAGTTTTTCTAGTGGAACGTTTCCTAGAGACCTTCAGAATATCCAGAACTCCCTGAAAAAGATGTAGAGCTGCATATTCTAACTCTTCAAGAGCCAGGCCTTGAGATGGAGAGACTGGAGATTGGGGTACCAGATCTGCCCCTGGGAGGAGGAGGACAGGAGATTGTATGTCCTGGGCAGAGACAGGGGACGTGACACTGACAAGGACAGCAGTAGAGGATACCAAGGCTGTCTGGCCCAATCTGGAGCCACCAGTAACACTGTGCAGGGTTGAGTCCTGATCTTGATCAGAACTTTGAACAGCAGAGGGAAGGGAGGGGAGGGGAAGGGAGGGAAGGCATAGAGAAACCTGCCCTTCAAGTCCAAAAAGAAAGCATCCAGGGGAACCGTCCCCAGGACTGGAGGTCTGCAACTAAACAGAGGAAGTCGATGACTGTCTGGTGCTGCAAAGAGATCTATCTCTGGAGTGCCCCACCTGGAGAAGATGACCTTCAGTATGTGAGGATCCAGGGACCATTCATGGTGTCCCTGTGAAATTCTGCTCAGAGCACCTGCTAGTATGTTGTCCTTCCCTGGAAGGTGAACTGCCACCAGAGAAGTCTGAAGAGAATAGGCCAGAGACCACAGCTTCATGGCTTCTGTGCACAAGGCCGAGGACCGAGTGCCTCCCTGCTTGTTGATGTACCACATTGTGGTGGTGTTGTCCGTTCTGACTTGGACCACCTTGCCCTTGACTGAATCCGAGAAGCTCTGCAGGGCTAGGAAAACTGCCCTGAGTTCCACGAGACTGATATGAAGGAGAGACTCCTGTGGAGACCAGAGCCCTTGAGCTGTCAGGGCTCCCAGGTGGGCTCCCCACCCTAGAAGAGAAGCATCCATAGTTAAAACTACTGATGGGACTTGAGGGAGAAATGGAACCCCTTGTCTGAGGTTGTCCTGGTCCAGCTACCACTGGAGAGCTTGGACCAGAGTCCGAGTCACTGGAATCAGTTTGGTAAGTGAATCCTTCTTTTGAGACCAAAAAGACCTCAGATGAAACTGAATGTCCCTTATCTGGAACCTTGCTCCCTGCACCACTAACGTGGAAGCTGCCATGTGGCCCAGGAGCTGGAGGAACTGTCTTGCTGGGCGGGAGACCTGAGGTCGAAAGGAGGAAGCTAGATCCACTAGGGCCTTTACCCTTGCCAGGGGTAGGAAGGCTTTTGCTTGTACAGTGTCTGACTCTATGCCTATAAAGGTGAGAAGCTGAACTGATTAGAGTACAGACTTTGGAAGACTGAGAAGAAAACCCAAGGAGCTGAGTAGGTCCTGGGTAGTTTGAAGAGCTGACTTGACCTGTAAATGAGACTGACCCACTAACAGCCAGTCGTCCAGATACAGAAAGATGGTGATACCCTGTCTTCTGAGGTAAGCCACCACTACTGCAAGGCACTTTGTGAACACCCTTGGAGCTGATGTTAGACCGAATGGCATGGCTCTGAATTGGTAATGGCCTGAAGGCAACTCGAACCTGAGGTATTTTCTGTGAGAGCACATGATAGGAATATGGAAGTAGGCATCCTCGAGGTCCAGAAATGCTAGCCAATCCCCTGACCTTAGAGAGGAAAGGATTATTCCCAGAGTTACCATTTTGAATTTGGGCTTTGAAATGTGTTTGTTCAGATACCTTTTGTCTAGGATGGGTCGCCACTCCCCCTGTTTTCTTTGGGGTAAGGAAGTACCTGGAATACAGTCATTTTCCCTTGTGCTGAGTAGGAACCTTCTCTATAGCTCTGAGAGCTAGAAGAGAGGAAACCTCTGCCTCTAGGGCAAGGGTTTCTGAGACTGATGCAGATGGAAAAGACTTGGCTCTTCTTTTTGGAAATTTTTTGAAGTTGAGGGCCAGTCCCTGGCTTACTACTTCCAGGACCCCCTTTTCTGAGGTCACAGACTTCCAGGCCTGGAAGCAGTAAGCCAGCCTGCCTCCTACTGGAAATGGGGAGTCGACCCGGGCTGACACATCAGGGTGTCTGCTTGGCAGAAGCCTTAGACTGAGAGGAGGAGGGAGCAGCCTTGCTCATCCTCCTCCTGTCCCTCCCTTGGAAAAAAAACCTTTGTGAGTAAGAAGAGGAGGCCTGGGCTTGGTAAAAAGGCCTGTGAGAAGGCCTGACCCTGCCCCGGACTGCTGCTTTTGAGGAGTGGCTTGCCTTTCCTTGGCCTGTGCACTCCTATAAGTTGTCCTGTATTCGTCCATTTTCTTCATGTAAGCCTCTGTCTGCTGCCCAAACAGAGAGTTACCAACTACAGGAAAATCCATAGCCTTAGACTGGGTGTCCTGTGATAGGCTAGTACATCTGAGCCAAGCATGCCTCCTGAGAGTCACAGATGTAGCCATGACTCTGGATGCCACATTGTTGGAGTCCACAGCAGTGTGAAACTGTACTATCGATGCCTCAATTCCATCTGCAGCCACCTCCTCCAGCTCTTTGGCTAGCTGGGAGGGAGGCCTGTTGAGCCAGTTTCAGAATCGTATCCCACCTGGACTTCTGGTACCTGGCTGTATAGGCCATATAATTTGCCTGCCTGAGTCCCAAAGAGGATGCAAAGTATAGTCTTTTGGCCATGGCATCAATTTTCCTGGAGTCCTTGTCTGGGTGGTGTGAAGCCAAAGGAATGTTTGCCCTGTCACAGGCTGCAGCCTACACTACCCCAACATGGCTGCAATGTGAATAAAGGAACTCCGCAGCTGAGCCTGATAACATACACCTCCTGTCCATTCTTTTATCTACAGGAGGTAAAGAGGTAGGAGTCTGTAGACTCTTTTGTGTCTGTTTCCCCACGGACTTATGAAAGGGGATAGAAAACCTTTTGGACTCTGGGATGTCCATCATCTCCACAAAATCAGGCTCTTCTTCCTCCTTAGCAGCTTCAACCATAGGGGGGTGGAGGGTCTGGGCCACCTTCTTGTAAAACAAGAAGTGTGAAGGGGACTCAGAGAGCCTGGGAGGAGAGATATCAGAGGGCCTGTCTGGGGAGATGTCCGGTTCAATGGGCACATCCAGACCCCCCTGGTCGTCATCATCGCTGGGATAATCTTCATCTCCCTCCCACTCCTCATAGAAAGCATCCAGATCGTAAACCAAAGGAGCCGGTTCCGACTGAACCGACTGCCTGACCGGTGGTGCCGGTTCGGACGGAACTGGGCTAAGCGATTGGACAATACTAATTGCTTTGGCTATCTCACCCGTGGTTGGAGTATGCGGTACTGGATCCGAACCGGCAGACTTTCATTTCTTTTTTGATGGAACCAACCCCTCAGAGTCGGCTCTCCTTTTGCCCAAGGAGGTATTGCCCAGGTTAGTAGGCACCTCCTCAGGTTCGGCCGCAACCGAACCAGGCTGGCCATCTGGATCCACGGACTTTTCGGCCTCCCTTTCCCTCAACCTACTCAGTCTTTTTTCTAGAGTGGTTTTGGGAAAGTTTTTGCAAATTTTTCAGTCTGACTGGAGGTGGTCAAACCCCAGACAATAAACACAGATGAGGTGGGGGTCGCTCTTGGCAAAGGCCTCCCCACACTCAGTACAGTGTTGAAACCCAGTGGGACCGGTTTTCTTTTTGGGTTTCTCAGACATGGCCAACCTACCAAAATTACCCTATAGAAGCTTTCAAGCGAGGTAATACCAACCGATCGGTAACAACCACGTCACGGGTTTGGAAAAGAACCGAGAAAAAGCCCGGTTCTTTTGAAACCGATCGGTACCGGAACACCACACTAATCCCAGAAAGATATTATTTAAAATTAGAGAACTCACAAGGTCGGTTCCTAACCGGACCAACCGAAAAGAACCACAGTTAAGTAAAATTAAAACACAGTCACTACCTATCTACAACACTACCTGTACCATAGACAGAGGCTGGAAATCCGAAAAAAACAATAAAGAAATGGTTTTACAAACTGGACGCTTTACTATACCAAACCGAGCAGAGGAAATCTCCGGAGTGACTTCACTGTTAGGCGGAGTAAAGAATCTGACGGTTACACTGGGAAGTACCACAGACAGAGGTTTGAAAACTGAGCTCGTGCTCAACGTTCTATGCTTCTGCATAGAGTTAACACTTTCCTCTCTGGGGAAGTTCAAGTGCTGGGGTTAACTGCATTATGTCTGAATACAGCAAGACTTCATGTTGTTTGAATGGAACATTTCCAGCCTAGAAGTTTATACCCAAGTCAAAAGAATCCTGAGGGGCTTACAACTCCTAAAAGACCCGACACGTAGCCAGGAAGATCCAGAGTTCATGAAAGCCTGGGAAGCCATTTTATCCGAAGAAAGTTTCAAACTTATGGACCTTATAATTCAATACAGTAAAAAACGAGAAGAAATTATAAAACAAGGAGCTGAAACAAAAGGAACAGATGGTGCTAACATTCTGGAACCATCGAGATTTTGATGTGGAGAGTGATAAAATGAAGCGGTCCATTGAGAAGCTAGAACGAGAGATTAAAGCGGTTAAAACCACCAAATCTGAACGGGACACAGGAGATTATGCTCTTAATAGGGTATTTTCATGGAAGCAACAAAACAACCGACATGGGATTTTAAAACAGACCAGACATGTGTCTTTTAATGAGAGTACTGATTATTCTGATTCTGAACCAGAAGCACCCATTGCTAATTCTTCTTTTCAGCAGGACAGGCCAGAAACGGAACCACCTTTAGAGCCGAGACACAGCCCAAGGTTACTAGGCAACCCAGTACAGGTGCGGCCACCATACTACACAGAGGCAAGAGGATTCGGAGGAGCCAGAAGAGGAAGAAGTGGTTTCAACAACCAACGCGGATACCAGCGATGTTGCAACAGGGGAACATTGTGGGGCAACGACAACAGGAATTACAGGAAGAGACAATACTAAATCAGAACATCAACTCCAAGGTAATTAATTTATCAAATTATGAACTGTCCCCCTGTGAAATACAAGTTTTAAGTAAAGGCCTCGGGTTTGTCCCAACTACACCTCTCAATTATTTCCAGACTACTGTAGACATTCTTTTTATGCAGAAATCTCAGCTTGAAATCCTTTTTTGCACAAAAGAATGACTGTTCTGAAAGTAATGAGGTTGCTAAACCATTTAAACCTCAATCAGAATTTTGCCCTCCAAGTGCCACCATTACAGTGTTCAAATGTCTTGGGAGCAGGAGTTAGAAATGCCTCTTAAAAATCCAACTCCTATATTTTATCATAACCTTTCTAGGTTGGAACGAGAGGCAGTGGAGAAACTTAAGATGACTACATCTATCATTATTAGAAATGCAGACAAAGGTGGTTGTATTGTAATAATGAATGAATAAAGCAGATTATAAAAAAGAAGCTCTTAGACAGTTACAAGATAAACACTTTTAAAGAACTTTAAAATGGACCCCACTTTTGAATTTAAGACTGTGATAGATGAAATAGTTATCAAAGCTGAGGAAAAGGGGTTTATTGATGAGAACACAAAAAATTATGTAGTAAAAAAAGATCCAATCAGAGCCACATTCTATCTTCTGCTGAAGGTGCATAAATCACTCAAATCACCTCCTGGGCGGCCTATTATCAGCGGCATCAGGTCACTGACCGAGCCACTGTAAGATTTTGGATGTCTATCGTAGACCATTTGTAAATGGCCTCCCTGCTTTTATTCAAGATACCACACATGTACTGTCAGAACTCAGAGCATGCCAAGTTACAGATTAACCATTCTAGCAACCTTTGACATCGAAGCTCTGTACACGAGCATTCCCCATGAAGGTGCCCTGGACGCTGCTGCTTTTTATTTGAATAAGAGGGACAACACAACTATGCCTCCTACAGACTTTCTGGTTAAACTACTTGATTTTGTTTTGACAGATAATGTTTTTTTTATTTGATAAGCAGATGTACCAACAAATTAGTGGCACAGCAATGGGAGCAGCATGTGCTCACTGGCAGATTTATACGTAGGGTTGTGGGAGGAGCAATATTTCTTAAATGCTGTATGTAACCCATTTTGTTTGAAAATCAGGCTCTATAAGAGGCACATAGACAATGTGATACTATTATGGGATGGAGAGGTTGAGGAACTATAGCAGTTCCTTGATTTCATGCATAGAACTAACCAATTGAAATTTACATTGAAACATGATTTCTCTTCCATAGATTTTTTGGATAGCACATTGTTTAAAGGTATCGATGGCAGTATCCAGACTAAACTGTATCATAAAGAAATAGCAGGGAATACACTACTACTATTAGACAGTTGCCATCCCAGTTACGTGACTGAAAACATCCCAAAGGGACAGTTATTGAGAGTCAAGCATAATTGCAGTAGAGTAACAGATTTTGAGGTACAAGCAGACGATCTGTATGACAGACGATTAGAGAGGGGCTATAGTAGCAAAAATGTTGTTGATGTTAGAGAAGTAGTTTCAAAAATGGACAGAAATAAGCTGCTAAAAAAACACCCTAAGAACCCAAACATGAGTATTCTTGTCAACTTTGTAACTACATATACAGCACAGTCACTCATTATACAAGAGATCATTTGCAAAAACTAGCATGTTTTACAGAGTGACCCAGGGCTTACAGTACATTGTTCTTAAACCACCCAGAATGGCCTTCAGAAGGGCCACTACATTTGGGGACACTCTTACACATAGCCATTATCAGGAATATACCTCTGAAACTTGGCTCACTCGGTGGGTACAGGGGTGTTTTCAGTGTAAACAATGCTCCTTTTGTAATCATGTTTCAACAGGCAAAATGTTTAGTAGTATTAATACAGAAAAGGAATTTGAAATTCGGCAGAAAATCAATCACCTTTGACACAGGTGAGGTGATTTATCTGGCTACCTGCAGTTGCATGGCCTTCTATACAGGGAAAACAACTAGGAGATTCAAAGTGAGAGTTAGTGAACATCTCAGGGCCATAGAGAGAGGAGATGATACCTGTGCTACAGCAAGCCATGTTCAGAATGCAGTGGAAGGTACTGCACATAGGTTTTCTTTTATGGCCATAGATAAGGTTAACCCCAACCCCAGAGGTGGCAACTTTAATGATTTAGTTTGTTGAGGGAGGCCTTTTGGATCATTAATCTTAAGGCCACATATTTTCTTGTCTCAATACCAATTTGGATTTGAAACTGTTTCTTAGGAAAAAGCAAAAGTAATTTATTCTGGTTCAGGATATTATGGATTTTTCAGGTTATTATGCAAATTGTATATTTATGGTGGTTGTCTTTTTATGAACCGTATATGTGTGGTATATATATGTATTTTTTTCAACTCTGTTTATACACCAGGCCCCACAGGACTCTCTCAGACTGGACCCTGGGTACTCACTCTGTAACCACTCACCGAGACCTCCGCACCATGCCTCTGACCGAAGACATCCCTCTTCTGCTTCTCCAACTTGCCACCCCCCCGGCTCTGAACCTCCCGAGGTGGGGATGCCACCATCTGACCGGTGCTCTATCTACAATCTAGAGTGCGGTCAGAGAGCAGGGAGGAACCAGGGGCCGGTTTCGCTGGTCCGGTATTGAGCGTGTTGGGCAGCCCTGTTTCCTGTCCTAGCCTTCCCAGGCACCTGGAGGTTCTTCTCACTTTGTTGCCCTGTGGAGCTTAGCTGTGCAATGATGTCTAGATGGCGAGCCGTCGAAGTCCACCTCGCTCCACCCCATAGTTGGCTCCATCACACCGCCCGTACCTCCGATCTCCACCGGGGGCCACTGCTGCTCCAGAGGCTCCCTGGATCCCTCCCCAGGGAGAGGAGCGCTGTCATAGGATACTCAATCCTCTCCCTCCCCTGCAGACTCCCCATGGCCCAAACTTGTTCCCAAACTTGGGTCGCTGGCATGGTGCGAGGTGTGGCATCCAGCACCTCAACACTCCGTGCCACTGGGCCGGCATATGTGTGGTATATTGATATACATGTAATAAATGTAGTAATTATTGTCACTTTTTATCTCTTCTTTTTCTTCCCCCCTTCCGCTTTCCTGTTTTTAATAAGTATTTTTCCTAGGCCTTTTGATTTTAGATTTTCCTTCCCTCTCTCATCCCCTTCTTACTTGATTTTCTCCACAATTGTAATTGTATATCCAATCACTGATGTGTGTGTGTGTCAATTGACACTGTTTTATGATGTCATCCTTGTTATACTATGTAAGTTGTCTGTATTGTTATTTACACTAGCTTTTGATAAAGGACTAATGTCCGAAAAGTGTCAGGCGTGCAACGTCTGTGGAATAAACCTGGACTCTATTTTGGTATTTTCAGAGCCTGCGTGTGTTTTCTGGTTGGTGAGTACTGCTCACTGGTACCGCAGGCGGTACCAGGAGCCAGGGCATCACCACATAGTGTCCTCTGGTGTCTAATGAACATACAGCTTCAGCCTCACGATGGGGGGAGGGGTGTCCACTGTCCAGAACAGATGGACTCGGGGTGCTCAGCCAACCCCTTGTAAGGAGCGTACTGTTGGACTGTCTGCCAGACCCCCTCCCAGGACCTCTGATGTCTCAGTGAAATGAGCATGGGGAGGATCCTTGTCTTCCTCAGCATCAGGGGTACTGGTAAGGGGCCCAGGGGAAGGCCCAGAGACCACAGCATGGCATCACGAGTGCAACACCTGCCTCTGAAAGTGGGGGGTGAACAACACCACTTCAACATGTGGAATTCTAGGACACATTTGTCCATGGAGAAACAGGTCCCTGTCATGGTCAGGGTCAAGGCAGGTATGGTATTTCGGATCCTGATCTGACACTGTGAGAGAGCTCCCACGGGGCATTGACACATGGGGGGGGGGGTTGTCTCTGAAGCCTTTCTTCTTCTTTTGCCCTTCAAACTCAGCATCTCGATGGACAAAAACAATAAAATGAGAGAAAAGCACTCAAACTGGCACCAAACTACATAAAACAGAGCCAAAATGAAACTGGAGTTATATTTAGCATTGAGGAGGGGCTCAGCATCGATAAGAGCAATAAACAGTGGTGGCAAACTGAGACAAACGGTTGCTAACAGAGTTTGAGACTTTAGCTGCTTCCATGGTGCACTCTCTACAGTGGGAAAAGAACTAAGGAAGGGAGGTGGCCGGTGTCAGTTACTGGTTTGCTCACATTTGCAATGTCAGTACATAGGCCTCGTGAGACACGCCAGCACCATCAGTCCCCTTCAAGTTGCAAAAGACTTTGCTCCCTTTGGGTCCTAGTGCCTCCGGCAAAGATCCATTAGTGTGAATGAATGGTGAAGATCGATTCCTGGAATGTCAACAAATATGTTGCAAGTAATATCTTTTATTGGGCTAACAGCAATTTTGTTAGTCCACTAAAACATATCCATCAGCAACAGTCTGAAACACACTTTTGTTAGTCCAATAAAGACTCACTTGTAGTTGTTTTTTTTTCCTTGTCCCTACAGCAGAAAGCAATCTGAATGGGACATGGAGTGCTTCGCAGCATTTGTTTCAGAGTTATGAGACCCTGAATGGAGCATGACCACCTGTCAACACTACCTTAAGGGAAACAGAGTGCATACCGGTGGCCTTGATAAGGACAGCTGGAGATCTCATACAAAACCTTTGCCTTTTTCACTTGCAGTGCTTGCACTGAAGAATCTTGTCTGTCTTTTTACTTTTTTTGGTAAGCCTCTGACAGTGTCTGTATTTACCAGATTGTGCTCAGTGCCTAGACACTCCACACACTTCCTGCGATGTGTCTTTGAGAGCTTGATTTTAGATTTACTGTATCTAAAAGGTGGTGAATGGGTAACTAACGCTGACTGTAACACCATTTTTCAATGACAAAAGAAGGCACTAAAAATTAACAAAAGTCACAATTGCGAACTTACAGTGTTACAGACGAAATAATGATATCATGTTATAAAGTAATGACAGACAAAAATAATTAATACATTTGAAGTTAAGAGCTGAAAAACACTGATGAAGATGAGTTCCCATAGAATTTGAGGACACTTGACAGTGGGTAAAAAAAGACTAAGGGGACCGGGCACGGTTATTCCATACACACAGTATCAGTCAGTATGTCAGCTACGTTTCCATGGCACAAGCGGCTCAAAGTTCTAACGGTTCTGTGGCATCTTGGTACTGGGGGACCAGATCAAAGAGTGGAGTTACAATATATGGAGACGACATCCTTGATGAAAACATAGCTACTGTATGTAAACTTCTTTCTAAGAGACTATAAGGACTAATCAACCTGTTTAACAGTAGTGATTTAAATATACCACGAAAGAAAGTAGAGAATCTCTTCCACATGCAGTACTCACCAGTTCCCCGAATTGCATCAGGCTTTGCTGCCATGGTTTTGCAGAATTGTTTCCTGCAGTTCTCCAACCAGCCAATCTGTTTCTCATGTTTTTTTGAGGATGATAAGATCTTGTTGAGATCAGCATCTAAACAAGAACAAAGTTGCTGCTCAGAATTAATTCAGTCTGCAGCAGTGGACCCCCTGTTTAAACCTCAGCTCACTGTACATGCAAATGCACTGCTCATGCAATTTAGATGTGCAGCGTACCATACCCCAAGCAAATGGCACATGCGATGGGTATGTCCTGTGTCACCGGGGCAAACAGTCAAAAGAGGCTGATCTAACCAATCCAGCTCTGCTAATGCAAAATACTTTGTTTAATCATATGAGAGACTGTGGATTTGGCCTGCCATTCGTGGTACGCTGACATGGTACGCTGAACACCACTGGCTACCTGGGCAGCACATTTAGCAGTGGCTATGCAGTCTCTGTGGTGGATCTTTCACTGCATTCACCACAGCCACTCATACTTCCTGCCAGGACTAGAAGCCATCTTGGGCACACTACAGTGCCATGCTGTGACCCCCAGCATGTGACTGCAGTCAACATTCTAGTGCTTCTACATGCAGTAAATGAAAATTAAGCACCTATTGTAATTCCTGATCTTTCTGTGTATCTTCACCATTCATCACATTTGGGTCCTGGCCGGAGGTCACAACCCCGCAGGAGCTCTTTTTTTTTTTTTTTTTGGGTGGAGTCGGCCTTTTGGCCGGGCGCTGCCCTCGGGGCCCCGGCAGCATTGCGTGTTGGCTAGAGATTGTACATTAAATTGTCTTCGACCCGCCTCCCGCCAGTTCTGAGTTGCCACAGAGTAAGAAAGGGGTTGAAGGAGGGACAAGGAAGTCCAAGGGACAGACAAAGGAAAAGATATATAACTAAAAGGAGAATTAAATGACGGAGAGGACAGAAGGAGAGTGAGAAAACTAAGGATTGGGAGAGGGCCCCAATCTTGGAATCAGAAAAGGAAGGGAAGGAGGGAGGGAGGGAGGGAGGAAAACACGAAATGGGAGGGGGAAGGACATACCCTGGAGTGATTGGCAGCTTGCAGACTGGATTAGGAGCTATGGAGGAGTAGCTAGAAGGCTGAATTGCCAGAGTTCAAGGCACAGAACCACTGGCAAAAAAACTCCAGCATGAGCAGAAGAGGCTATTCTGGGAGAAGAGGACAGGAATTCAGGGTTGTCCCCCCCCCCACCGAAACCAAATACCTGGATAGGGTAGTAACAATAAGTTTCTTTAACTAAAATTGAGGGGTGAGTCTTTAAAGACATGAACGGAGGAGGATAGAGGAAGAGAGAGAAGAGAAGAGAAGAGAAGAGAAGAGAAGAGAAGAGAAGAGAAGAGAAGGCAACCAACAATTTCCACCCCAAAGGGGTGGTGCCGAGAATAAGGAGAGAAGCGCCTTCCTCGATCCCTCCCTCCTGTCGAGGTAAAATCCTGTGTGCCTAAGGTTACACCCCGCCCTGACCAGTGGAAAGGAAGGGGGGGAAGGGGCACACAGAGGGAGGGGGACCCAGAGACTGAGGCCCCAGGGGGATGGTGGGTGGGATTTGTGATGAATGATGAAGATACACAGAAAGATCAGGAATTACGGTAGGTACATAATTTTCATATCTTATCTGTGTCAGTCTTCACCATTCATCACATTTGGGTGAGTACCGAGCCACCCGAAGGGGGCCCTAGACCCAAAAGGACTAAGTCCCTTAGCTCCCAGTGGGGGAAAAACACCGAGAGGGAGAACCTTTACGAGCCTGGCGAGGCTCGAGATTGGGGAGAGTGAGACGGGGAACCCCTGGAGGGGGCAGGAGGTTGCCCCGACAGACGCCGCCTCACCCTACGGGAGAAAGAAAAAATTACTCACCTTAGTAATGTTGTTTCTTCTAATGGAGTCTTGCTGTATTCTGACATATGCAGTTAGGTCCTGCCTTTCAACTGCCCCGGAGAACAAAGAGTTAAACTTTCCATGGCCAGCATGGAATGTTCACCGCGAGCTCGGTTGAAGCCCCTGTCTGCTGTTGTTTAAACTCCAACTGTCAGATTTTTAAGAGCAATACTCACTAGAAGTTCTGTGTGGAAACTGTAAAACTCAAAACTAGCCAACTGGCAACATATCTATATAAAAGGATTTTTTGGTTTCAAAGAAAAGACTCAAGTCAGGAAACCTAAAAAACAAAACACATCCCAAAACACAAAACTCACCCAAAATAAAGTAGGGTGAAAAAGGGACACCCCTAAGGTGCCAACACTGCTCCTGCCCACCCATATCCCAAAAACTAGGTTCTGAGAGGGGAGGCGGGGGGGGGGAGGTCAGAATACAGCAAGACTCCATTAGAAGAAACAACATTACTAAGGTGAGTCATTTTTTCTTCAAACAACATGAAGTCTTGCTGTATTCTGACATATGCAGACTACCAAGCAGTACCTCCATGGAGGAGGGACATAACCTACTTTGGAAACAGGCTCTGAAGCACTGCTGTGCCAAACCCAGCATCACTCCTAGCCTGGATATCCAGAGAGTAATGTATGGACTGTTTTCCAGGTGGCTGCTTGACAGATTTCTAAGATAGGAATATCCCTGGCAGCAGCCAGGGAAGCAGCTGTACCTCTAGTGGAGTGAGCCCTCAGGCCTGAGGGCGGAGTTCTACACAGTTTCTCATAGCAGAATTGTATACAATAAACAATCCACCTGGCAATAGATCTCTTAGTGGCAGGTTTGCCCTTACCAACCTCTCCATACGTGAGGAACAACTGGAGGGATTCAAACCTGTGACCCTTGGTGCACTCTATGTAGTAGCTGAGGGCCCTTTTGACATCTAAAAGCTGTGCAGCCTCCTCTCTCCAGAGGAGGAATGGTCAGTGAAGAAAACAGGGAGAGACATAGACTGGTTGAGGTGGAAATCTGAAACCACTTTAGGCAAAAACTTCCTGTTAGTTCTTAGGACCACTTTATCTCTATGGAAAGAGATGAAATCAGGTTCCACTGACAGGGCTTGCAATTCACTGATACACCTGGCAGATGTAATGGCCACCAAAAACAGTTTTCCAAGTCAAGTACTTAAGCTCTGCAGAGGACAAAGGCTCAAAGGGGGGTTGCATAAGCTGAGCAATGCAAACATTAAGGTCCCAAGCAGGAGCAGGGTCCCTAACTTCTGCGCCCTCTGGGACCACCGCACTTACTCTCCTGACAACCTGGTCAAGCAATGACAAATTGGGTTACCTTAACTGGTATCGTCTGCACTCCCATTGCATGTAAACCTGACTCACTCACTGTCTATGTATGGCCTAGCTCTTAATTCTCCCGGGCCACCTGTAACCACCCCTGGGCTCATGTGTTGTTTTTTTACTGACTGTCATTCCTCTATGTATTCTGATACTTCACCGTATGTGAAAACTATACTAGTCACTCCACTGTATGTAAAAGCTGTATTAGTCACTTCACTGTATGTAAAAGTTGTATTAGTCACTGTACCTGTAAAATTCAAGTCTGTAACTCTCCCGGGTCGCACCTGAAAATAGGCACATGGATGTTTAGTGTGACTTACCCGGTAAACAAAAGCAAATAAATAAATAAATAAAAGGGGGATTGGTGTGCAGCAATCCCTTGAAGAACTTACAAAACACAGGATGGGCTGACAGAGGGGATGGCTTGCCTACTGACAGGAAAGCAGAAACAGCTGCCAAATGCACTTTAAGTGTAGTTGGCCTAAGGCCTAGGCCATTGAGATGGACCATATAGTCCAGAACCTTAGGCAACCCAGCAGGATCTGGAGAAATATTCTTCTTAGAACACCAAATAGTGAATCTTTTCCATTTGGAATTGTAAGTCTATCTGGTGGAAGGCTTTCGAGGAGCCTTAAGGATATCCAGAACCCCTTGGGAAAGATGCAGGTCAGCAAACTCTAACTCTTCAAGAGCCAAGCCTTGAGATTGAGAGACCGAAGGTTTGGCTACCAAATCCTCCCCTGAGAGGATGTCAACAGGTTGTAATTCCTGGGAAGAGACAGGGGAAGGTGGACTGCTAGGGACAGCAACAGAGGGTACCAGGGCTGTCTGGCCCAGTCTGGAGCAATCAGAATCACTTTGCATGGTTGTGACCTTACCTTGACTAACACTTTGAACAGGAGAGGGAAGGGAGGAAAAGCATACAGAAATTTCCCTTCCCAATTCAGGATCAGAGCATCCAGGGGAACTGAGCCCAAGACTGGGGGTCTGCAACAAAAGAGAGGAAGTTGGTGATTGTGTGGGGCTGCAAAAAGATCTATCTGTGGAGTGCCCCATCTCGAGAAAATCACCTTCAAAACTAGGGGATCTAGGGTCCATTTGTGATGGCCCTGGGATATTCTGCTCAGAGCATCTGCTGGGACATTGTCCTACCCTGGGAGGTGAACTGCTATCAGAAAGGTTTGCAGGGAATAGGCCAGGGACCACAACTTCATTGCTTCTGTGCACAAGGTCACAGACCGAGTGCCTCCCTGCTTGTTGATGTACCACATGGTGGCGGTGTTGTCTGTTCTGACCTGGACAACTTTGTTCTGTACAGATTTGGAAAAGGCTTGCAGTGCCAAAAACACTGCTCTGAGTTCCAAGAGATTGATGTGAAGCAGAGATTCCTGAGGTGACCAGAGACCCCAGATGGGCTCCCCAGCCCAGCAGGGAAGCATCTGTGGTGAGTATCACTGAATGAGACTGAGTGACAAAGGGAACTCCTTGTCTCAAACTGTCCTGATCCTGCCACCACTGCAAGGCCTGGATCAGGATTCGAGTCACTGGGACTAGTTTGGTAAGGGAATCCTTTCTTTGGGACCAGAAGGCTCTTAAGTGGAACTGAATGTCCCTCATCTGGAATCTTGCTCCCTGGACCACTGCTGTGGAGGCTGCCATGCGGCCCAGAAGCTGTAGGAAATGCCTTGCTGGTCGAGACACCTGCAGGGTGAATGAAGAGGCCAGTTCCATAAGGGTCCTTGCCCTGTCCAGGGGAAGAAAGGCTCTTGCCCTTATTGTATCCAGCTCCGCCCCATGAAGGTGAGGAGCTGTACTGGTTCGAGAACTGACTTTGGAAGGTTGAGAAGGAATCCTAAGGAAGTGAGCACTTCTGAGTTATTTGCAAATGTGACTTGACTTGGTCTGGAGACTGACCCACAATGAGCCAGTTGTCCAAGTATGGGAAGATGGAGATCTTTTTCTCCTTAGAAAAGCAACCACTACTGCCAGGCACTTTGTGAAACCCTTGGGGCTGATGTTAGGCCAAAGGGCATTGTCTTGAACTGATAGTGGCCTGAGGGCAACTTCAACCTGAGGTACTTTCATGGAAGCACCTGATGGGAATGTGAAAATAGGCATCTTTGAGGTCCAGGGAGGCTAGCCAGTCCCCTGGCCTTAGAGAGGGAAGGATTATTCCCAGAGTCACCATTTTGAACTTTGGTTTTAAAAGGTGTTTGTTCAGATATCTTAGCCCAGGATGGGCTGCCATTCTCCTGTCTTTTGGGGTTAGGAAGTACCTGGAGTACAACTTTGCCCTTGTGTAGGGTGGGAACCTCTCTATAGCTCTGAGAGCTAGGAGGGAAGAAACCTCTGCCTCTAAGGCAAGGGTCTCTGATGGATTTGCAGGTAGAAAGGATCTGGTTCTCATCTTGGGAAATTTTTGAAGCTGAGAACTAGTCCCTGGCTTACTACTTCCAGGACCCACTTGTCTGATGTCAAAGACTTCCAGTCCTGGACAAAGTAAGCCAGCCTGCCCCCTACTGGTATTGGAGAATCGGCCCGGGCAGACCCATCAGGGTGTCTGCTTGGCAGGGGCTTTAGGCTGAGGGGTGGATGCAGGCCTGCTCATCCCCCGTCTGCCCCTCCCTCTAAAGAACCCCCTCTGAGAGTAAGAAGAGAAGACCTGAGCTTGGTAAAAAGGGCTTTGGAAAGGCCTGCCCCTGCCCCTGGACTGCTGCCTTTGAGGAGTAGCTTGCCTTTCTTTGGCCTGAGCACTCCTGTAAGTGGTCCTGTACTCGTCCATCTTTTTCATGTAGTTCTCTGTCTGCTCCCCAAAAAAAGAATTACCAATAACAGGGAAATCCATGGCCTTGGCCTGGGTATCCTGTGATAGGCTAGTACATCTGAGCCAAGCCATCCTCCGAAGAGCCACAGATGTAGCCATGACTCTTGATGAAACATCATTGGAGTCCACAGCAGCATGAAATTGTACTTTGGATGCCTCAATCCCATCTGCAGCCACCTGCTCCAGCTCCTTGGAAAGCTGGTCAGGGGCCTGTTTAGCCAGAGCTAGCACAGTGTCCCACCTGGACTTCTGGTATCTAGCTGTGTAGGCCATATAGTTAGCCAGCCTGAGTCCCAAGGATGCTGCCATGTACTGTTTCTTTGCCATGGCATCAATCCTCCTAGAGTCCTTATCTGGGGTGTGTGATGCCAAGGGGATAGTTGCCTTATCACAGGCAGCAGCCTGCACTACCCCAAAATGGCTGCATTGCTGGGAAAGGAACTCCATGTCTGAGCCTGAAAGAGTATACCTCTTGTCCATTCGTTTGTCCACAGGAGGTATGGAATTAGGAGTCTTAAGAATTTTGTGTGTCTGTTTCCCAAAGGATTTGTGGAGGGGAACAGACAGTCTCCTGGACTCTGGGATGTCCATTTCAACAAAATCAGGCTCCTCCTGATCCTCTACTGCTTCTTCCATAGGAAGCTGGAGAGTTTCAGCCACTTTTTTGTAAAACATAAAGTGAGAAGAGGACTCAGAAAGCCTAGGAGGAGAAACACCTGAAGGTCTGTCTGGGGAGATGTCCGGGTCAATAGGCACATCCAGACTTTCATAATCATCATCATCATCCTCAAACTCTCCTTCCTCCTCATCCAGTTCATAAAATTCTTCCAAGGTGTAATCCGGAACTGGAGGAACCGACTGAACCGAACACCTGCCAGATGGTGCCGGTTCGGCCGGAACCGAAGTAAGCGATTGCACTATTCTTATCGCCTTGGCTATCTCATCGGCGGTCGGAGTATGAATTTCTGGGTCCAAACCGGACGATTTATCTTTTCTTTTTCTTTTTACCAGAACCGACTCCTCAGAATCGGCTCTCCTTTTGCCCGAAGAAGCATCGCCCTGGTCAGAGGGCATCTTTCTGTTCGGTTGGAACCGAACCGGCTGGCCATCCGGCTGCGGACTTCGCCTCCTTTTCCTCAGTCTACCTAATCTCTTTCCAGGGTAGATTTGGGAAAATTCTTACAAATTTGGCGGTCTGAATCGAGGTGGTCAAACCACAGACAATAAACACAGGTGGTGTGGGGATCAGCCTTGGCAAAGACTTCCCCACACACACTGCAGTGTTGAAACCCAGTGGGCCCGTCTTTTTTCTTGGGTTTTTCAGACATGGCCAATCCTAACCAAAACTTACCCTTTTTCGCAATCCGCCAGGCAAGACTCTATCGGGTTCCGACCACACGGGTCTTGGAAAACGAATAAAATTCTGCTTTTTAGAACTGATAATGACTGGTTACCACACACCAAGTAAATCACAAACTTTTTTACCTGAAACTGATTGGTTCAGCCGAACCAATCCCCAATTTACAAGTTCCACACAGAAACTATAAAGAAAACCTATCTAGTACTCACGGTACCACAGACAGAGACTTAAACCGACAGATCGGTAGCAGCAATTCGGAAGAAACCGAGCGTAAAAACGACACTTTAACTGACTTTTTTGAACTAAGCAAAGGAGAAATCTCCGGAGCGACTGTTCAGTGAGGCAGAGTAAAGAATCTGACAGTTGGAGTTTAAACAACAGCAGACAGGGGCTTCAACCGAGCTCGCGGTGAACATTCCATGCTGGTCATGGAAAGTTTAACTCTTTGTTATCCGGAGCAGTAGAAAGGCAGGACCTAACTGCATATGTCAGAATACAGCAAGACTTCATGTTGTTTGAAAGGTGGGTTCTCCGGTACACGGAGGAAATCGCCCTATGCCAGGCCAAGGGTGACAACTGGGAAAGATGTAGCCATGCCGTCCACCTAGTGCACATCGCTGTCCCTACGACCCAAGAAGCTACCTCGTTGGCGTCGTAAGATGCCCTCGCTTGATGCCTTGCTAGCTCCAGACCACGTGCGGAGAGTGCAATGGCTTGTCTGGTTACCTCTGAATCAGGCATGGAGGCTAGGAGTTGACCTAACCTGGACCACAGAAACCTATCATAGGTAGCATAGTGGGCCTGATGAGCAGAAATTGAATGAAGCAACCGTGTTGAGTAGAAGGTCCTCCTCTCCCAAAAGTCAAAATCTGTGGGAATCTTGATCTGGGGGCTGGTCACGGTGGACAGCAAGAAGCCCATCAGGAGTGTCCAGTTGCATCAGTCCTGACTGAGGATGTGGCATATGACCTGGAGACTCCGGAGGGGCGGGGGCACAATATCTCTGGCTCAGATCCCTAGGGGCTGGGACTCCAGAAAAGGGTCTTTGCCAAAACGGCAACAACGCCTCCTGAAAAGGAGCAGGCCAGGCAGGAGGTACAACAAGGGTGGCCACACTGAAATCGCCTAAGAAGGCACGCGTTGAATGCTCCGGGTTGTGCTGCGTGGGTGGGGTGACACGCATGTCTTCCATCATCCTCACGAGGAAATGCTGATACTCCGCGAGATCAGCAGCAGGGGAGATGTGGATGGAAGGCTCCTCTCCTCCAGAAAAGGAGGATGAGGAAGCGGAAGACCTCAGAGATGCAGAGGTTGGCTGCTCAGGGGGAGGGTGGAACACTCGCTCGTCCATAGCCCTGACGTACGTAGGGAAGTGAGCAACCGCAACCCTGAATTGCTCCCAGGAGAGAGGTCCCTTAGGGCCACAAATGCCTGGGAGAGCAGGAGATGATGACAGAGGAGTGGGGGCTAATCAACAACAGAAGGAGACCATCCTCTGTCCAGGCAAGAGAGCGCACCAGGAGCCTCAAGGGAAGGAGGGCTCTGGAAAGCCCAACAGCCGACAACTGATCAACCACGCTGGAACTGCCTAGGCCATGCCATGAAGAATCCCCCCTCTGAGGTGACCGGGACAGTGAAAATCCAAAAGGATGGTCCCTTCCCTCCAAAGACCAGGGCCTTCTTGAAAAGACCGAGGAGGAAGGGCCGGGGTCCGCACTAAGACTCCTTCCCGAACCCGGGTGGGTCCAAGAAAAGGGTCGCCGCATCGAACCCTGACCCCTCGACCCCTCAGAATCTGAAAGAGCCCACCTCCTCGCAAACACCAGCCTAGGCAGCTGACAACCCTGGTCAGTCCCCCAAGGGTACCACCCAGGGAGTAGCACCCTCCCCTCCCATGGGAACTCCGGTCGGCCCTAAAGTTGGGCGATCCAGGCACACCACCAGAGGGGGTAACCCAACTGAGGGGGCAGAAAACTCTACAAGCCCAGGCTGCAGGGTAAAAGTGGCCTGCACTACCGCCTGCTGGTCAGCACCCCTGACCCTAGACTCGGGGGCTACCACCTGCTCCTCAGAGGGAGGCTGGCTCCGGTCAGCCAAGAAAACTACCAGGGTGTCCACATGGGCTGCCAACTCCAAAGAGTCGGGTGGCTGGTACGAACCAGACTCGGAGTCCGTCTGCGAACAGGTAGAGACCGAAGTCCGGTGCCAGACTGTACACAGACGCCCACCCCTGTCTGAACCAAAGGAGGCGCCAGTCTGGGTGTCCGAACCAGAGCTGGCACTGAACTCACGCACGGCATTGCGAATGGTGCCTGAAGAAGAGACAGCACCGAGAGTGGCAGCAGAGCCAGAGTCGATGTCTGCCACGGCACCATCCTGTCCCATGGTACCGCGAACAGCACCAGAGTCAGGGATGGCACTGATAGCGACACCAACAGCTCTCTCAGCATGTGACACCTCCCACGGCATCAGAAACCGCCCAGTGCCACAAGCGGCACTGAGCTAGACATGGCACTTGTGCCCTCAGCCCCAGCCTCGGCGCTCCGAAAGGCGCCGAGGTGAGAAACGGTCGAAGACGGCACCGTACAACCACCCATGGCACCATCAGCACCATGAATGGTGTCAACAGCAGAGATGGTGCTGAGCGGCGAACTGGCACCGACCATGGCGCCATCAGGGCCCACGGCGCTGAGGCCCAAAACGGCACTGATGGATGGCGTTGAGGATGGTGCCGACCCAGGCTTCCGAACCCGAGGAAATGACACTGTGTGAGCCTTCGCCCCTGAAGGGGCAATTGCCAGAGCTTTGCCTCCTGCCCGCTCCGCGGGGGAACGGACTGGGCCTCATGCACCGTGGAAGGGGCTTCTGCCACGGTGAGGCTACTAGAAGCAGAAGACCCCTCCTCCGTGGTCCGTACAGAACCAGGAGAGGACCCGGAGGAAAGGCTGAGAGATCGCGGCTTGGCCACGTTGCCTGGTCTCTCGAAGTCGGCGGAGCTCATCCAACTTTCCATGTGCGTTGATCGAGGACACAACGATCCATGGAGAAGCAGGCATCACACAAATCCATGTCCTGAAGTGGGCTAAGACACGCAAGACAACGATCATGCTGGTCGGTAACGGAGTACTTGCGGCAGCACGGGCACCGATGCACAGTGGGCCGCCCCACTTTCAGTGATTTTTTGCTCTCCGAACGAGACATGATAGACAGAAAAATAATTCAAAAACAGACTCGATGTCCCTGCAATATAATAAAAGGAACAGTCTTACCAACTGCAGCATCGAGTAGGGAGAATGGAACCAACAGGTAAAACTTTCGGCGTTGACGACACAAGAGTAGGCTGTTGTTGCTTGGAGCTCCTCATGAGGTGCAACCTCTCACGAAGGGAGACGAAAATTGACGGAGGGCGGGTCGATACACCCAACAGCCATCCTCGGCGCCGCCACACAGGAATGGCCTCAAGGGCGGTGCTGGCCGGGTGCCGACTCTGCCCAACAACAAAAGAAAAGAAAAAGAGCTCCTGTGAGGGTCGTGATCTCCAGCCAGGACCCAAATGTGATGAATGGTGAAGATTGACACAGATAAGATCTACAGTATACTGGACATGTTTTAAAAAAATGAGAAGTCAGACCAGTTCTTTAAATGAGCCTACTTCCACAATTCTTTATCACCCATTTGTTTAGATTCTGTGGTATCTCTCCCTGTAACTGCGGCAGAATGACCCTCCCTCCTCAGAAGGTAGAGAGTTTACAAGTGTTCTTAGAGAGATGTTCCATAGGAAGTTCCTTGTTGATACGTTTTTCTGGTTTAGATTTAAGATTACTCTGCAGTTTCCTGCTCTGACCCCTGGATCTTTTGTGTAGCTTCAGTGACCTTTTCATCCCCCGACTGCATTTACAGATACTGTGCCTCTCTCTCCTTCCCAGGATCCAGACACCAGACAGCCTCCCACTATAGTTCAAGCTCTTCCTGCAGCTCCTCAGAAGGTAGAGAATTTACAAGTGTTCTTGGAGATTTCAACGTTTGGCTTCTCCCACTGAAGGGTGGTTTTACTTTCATACCTGCCAGAACCTATCAGCCCACTTACCTCTCACTTCTATTTGGTTCAGCCCTCTCAGCCCCTGGAGCAACACTGAAGTCACTCCTTCTGCCCCTCCCCTATATTGTACTCTAAACAATTTCTGGACTGGATCCGTCTCCCTCTACAACAATTTCCCCCTCAACTCTTTCCCACTATTTTACCCTGCCCAGTTACTCAACTGAGGAAGTCACTTTTTCTGTGTGTCCGTGGGACTCAAACCACCTCTGCATCCCTCTCTCTGATGCAGTGTGAAACCCTAACCACTTGGCCAACACTGCCATAAAGTGTCTCTGGTCACTAACTCTTATAACACCTCAAATGAAGCTATTACTGCTCCCCCTTCTGGCTACCTCTATGACTGGCCTGCTATTAGTGTCTGATTTTTGTGCCTCTGTGCTTGCCGTAGAACAGCAGAATTTATCCTCATTTACTCACCTCCATAGACCTGATGTGCCTCCTTATACTATTGTTATATATGACTTCTTCTCTTTGCCTTCCTCTCCAACCCTGAATGTCACCTACTTGGCTTTTTCCTGTACTATCTCATCATCTCACCTACCCTCTGGCTCCCATCTCTCTGCTCCTTTTTCTTCCTCCTCCTCCTTGCTGGTGACATTGAAAGCAACCCTGGCCCTGCTAACACCCCTATTGACCACTCTAATGTCACATGGGCAAGGCAGATTGGTCTAAGAATTGCACATTTAAATGTTTGCAGCCTCCCATCCAAGTTCCCAGACTTTGAGGCCTGGTTGTGCCTCTATAAGCTCCATGTACTAGGGCTCTCTGAGACTTGGCTGAAACCCTACAACTCTGACCCCTCCTACCATCTCCCAGGTTACTCCCTCCTTCGCCTGCATAGACCAGGAAGAAAAAAGGGTGGGGGAGTAGCACTGTATGTCCAGGAACACATCTCAGCTACCACTGTTAGCCACTCCAATCCCCTCTCCCCCAGTGAATGGCTCCTTGCAGAACTGACCTTGGGTTCCTCAAAAAAGTTCTACCTGAGCTGCTGCTACAACTCCCCTACCGGAGGTATCCCTGGATTATCCATGCTTCTCGATGGCCTGGGACTACTCTCTACTATCAGAGACACCATATTGCTTGGGGACTTTTTTTTTCCCAAGTGTTTAACCAGGTGAGACACACTAAGCTGAAAGCTTGTTTACAGGTGCAACCTGGGAGCACAGGGAAGTTAAGGGACTTGCTGAGGGCCACACAGTATATGCAAGGGGTGCTGTGAGATTCAAACCCAGATCTCCAGATTTGCAGCTCAGAGCCTTAAACCACTGCGCTATACTACCTCCCTTAACCTTAATTGGTTAAATGCCCAGGAACCCGACTATGCAAACCTCCTGAAAACACACAACCTCAAGCAAATTATCTCATCCCCCACCAGGCACAATGCCTGTACACTCAACCACTCGCTGCTTGCTCGATAGCCACAAATTGAGTGGACACAGTCCTACAGGCGGGTAAATTGTCAGACTCTATAAGTGACCACTCCCCTACCTATGTTATATTTACCACAAAAATCAGACACCCCCCTGCCAAGTACCTGTCTTTCAGAAATTTTGACTGCCTGGATCTCACAAATCTCCTACAGGATGTAAGAGCAGTGAACTGGTCTGCCCTCTAACTCATCAACAATGTGTCAGATGCAGTTAGCTTCCTCACACATGCCCTCATTCAGATACAAGATCTCCACTTCCCTCTCACTACTTGGAGGGTGAGAGGGGGCTGCACCCAATGGATATCCAAAGAGTTACTGTCCCTATTGAAAGAGAGGGACAGTAAATGGAAAGCTTATAAAGCATCCCCTTCCCTCCAACACTGGAACGCCTATAGATGCTTACGCAACACATGTAAGCAAACTGCCAAATCACTAAAATGCAGTTTCTACCTAAACTTTCAAAGGAACAACCTTGGTGATCCACGTCGCTTCTGGGGCTCAGTCAGGTCCTTGCTCAACCCCAAGACCCATAGCCAAGTTACTCAGCTCACCTCCCCCTCAGGCCCCTTTACTGATCCCTCTGAGACTGCGCAGATTTTTAACAAAAGTATTTTCTGACCTCTCTGCCTATCTTACCAAACTACCCTCCCAGACACCCACCAGCCCTGGTAGTCAGGATAACTACTCCCCCTCCATCACCACCACCTCTGACACCCCACCGTTCTACTATAGAGCCACTGGCCCAGGTGTTACCACCAAGCTCCTGAAGTCCCTCCCTGGCAGGGGTAGCCCTGGCAGTGATGGGCTTTTTCCCTCATTCCTTAGGCTCATCTCTCCAGCTATCACTGAACCCCTCACCTTCATATTTAACCTTGTCCTCTCCTCGTCCACAATGGCAAACTTTTGGAAACATGCTAACCTTATGTCTATTTTAAAGTCAGGCAATCCCCTTTCTCTTGGTAATTATAGGCCTATCTCCCTCCTCCCCCTCCTGAGCAAGCTACTGGCAAAAATCGTGCACTTCCAACTATCGAAGCATCTTGGAAAGATAATCTGCTGTGCCCTCAGTAGCATGGCTTCCATAAGCACCACATCAGCCTTAGTCCAATTCTCTAACCATGTACTCAGAAACATGGACGCGGGTAAGGCCACTGGTGCTGTATTCGAGGATCAAAGGCCTTTGACCTTGTCGACCACTCCCTCCTCCACTCCACTCTCCTACACCTTGGTTGCTCTGCCGAGATAACAGCATGGTTTAGAAGCTACCTCAAAGGCAGGTCCCAGTTTGTTACAATTGGTACAGCCTCCTCCCTGCCCTACCAGTATCCACAGGTGTTCCTCAAGGCTCCATCCGTGGCCCACTACTTTTTTCCATTTTTATTAACACACACCCAGTTGAAAGACTTACCTGTGAGGCTCTCCTCTATGCGGATGACCTTGTCCTTTACCATAGTGACAAGTATCTCGCAAACATCTCCTCCACTCTTACACTTAACTATGGTGCTGCCCACAATTGGTTTCTTTCCAACAGACTCTTGGTAAATGAAAAGAAAACAAAAGTAATGCTATTTGGATCCAAACCATTACTCACAAAGATCGCCAAGACAAACTCCTACCTCCTTGTACCCACACCTGCTTGCCCCCCCCACTTGAAAATGTCCCTAGTTTTAAATACTTAGGTGTCACTCTGGACCCCTCCCTTACGTTCGCTGACTATGTCAATAATTCTGTGCACAGAGTTACTCAGAAACTAGGTGCCACCTACTGCCTAAATCAATTCCTTTCTTGTGGGGCGCACCTAGGAATTGCACAAGGAAACCTTCTACCGCTTCTTGAATACTGCTTTCCTGTCTATTCCCTCATATCCTCAGCTCTGCACTATAGACTGAACTCAGTCTACAACAGTATCTGTCACTTTGTCCTCCATGTCCCCTTTTCTACTCATCATTGTGTATTGTACCAGTGACTTGGTTGGCTACCACTGCAAAGACAGTTTGACTATGCCCTTGGTTGCTAAGCTGACAATACTCTGAGAGGCGGACACCTGTCCCCGTACTCATTCCTCCTCACGGGCAGAGTGGCAGCTTGGAGCCCCTGCGAATCATGTATCCCGGTAGTTCCACGAATCTCCTCTACCATGAGTAGTAAAGCCTTTTCCGCTCTACCCTCTCCCGATGGAACAGACTCCTAAATCTTCTGCTGCCCACCTCCCATCTCTCCTTCAAAAACAATTTCAAAGAGTGGCTGCTGTCTGCAACCAAATGCCACTGCTCTCCTGGGAAATCTCTGGCAACCCCTCTCTCCGCCCCCCTTCACCTAGTAGCAGTGTCTCATCCTTGCTACACTCACCATTACCACTCCTGTCCTCTTCCCCCACTTTTCAGGGCTTCTGCTGTTGCTTGCCTTTTCTAAGTCCCATCACCATTTGCCAAGAGGAAGTGTTGTACTAGATTTCAGAGTTCCAATCTGCTTGTTGACCTATGCACTATTAGTGTACCTGAATCCATTTTGCACTTTATGTATCATATCTGAGACTTATGTTTGGTCTCTGTGTTTTGTGACTTATATTTCAGACTGTTGCCTGGCCTGTGACTTTGTAGTTTTGATCTGTATGCTGACCTTCATTGACACCTTGTATTCTTGTGTAATTGTACTTTATGTAATGACCCCTTGTTCTGTAATTTCCTGCACCTCATGTTGAGCCTGTGTTTACTGTTGTTCTCCACACCTGTATTGCTTAATGTGCCATGCTGTGGCTCGGGTTGTGTCTGAAAACGATCCTTTGGATCAGTGCACCCACACAGTTATTAAAGACAAAAATAAATAAATAATAAATAAATAAATAAATAAATAAATAAATAACATGTCATCCCATTGAAAGGAGGGGCTGACTTATCAGAATGTTTATCACCTCATGCGGGCAGCTCTGGGTGCTCCCCATCCCCACATTGTGTTGGGTAAAGCTGAACTACTGTATATGTGTGTCATTCTGTAATTCATACATATGGCCTGGAAAGCACATCTCAGAGTCTGAAGAGGGTTTAAAATTAGCTGTAAAGAGAGTGAATGAGTCCCACAAACACAAAGATAGATGTTATGATTCTCACAAAGAAATAACCAGGATGGACTGTACCGGGACAAAAACAATCCTTTAAACAACAGACAAGGTCCAGTTATTCAAAACACATGCAAGTGCAAATTGGTTGATGCAGCAAATTTGAAAACTCTTTTCTGGCAGAACAAAAATGGAAATTATGTACCTACCGCAATTCTTGATCTTCTTGGACAAAGTCTCCACCACTCATTCACACTGATGGGAATACACTGGAGGCACTAGGACCCAGTGGGAGCAAACTTTTCAGAAGGGCCGACGCCTGAGATAGAGCCACGAGGAAGTGGCACCGCAAACCCAGTGCGTGTGGTAATGACTATCTCGGAGTCGACCCTCCAACCGCCTCAGTACCTTTTTTCAGAGGATGTGCAGCGTAACTAATCTAGAAGGGACTAACCTCAAAATCGGACATAAGATAGTCCGAATGACCCGTGTAAGAAGGGTCAATGACAAAGTCTTCACAGCTCAGCCATTGAGGGAGTGAAGACCAGAAACAGAGAAGTGAGCTCGGGGGATGGTGGGTAGGCATGTGAATGAGTAGTGGAGACTTCATCCAAGAAGATCAAGAATTACGGTAGGTATGTACAGTAATTTCCATATCTTCCGGGACATAAAGTCTCCACCACTCATTCACACTAATGGGACAGAACCGAGCTAAATAATCCCCCGAGATGGGCGGCAGGAGATAAAAGAGCTCACATGCTTAGGACAGAAGTCTGTTAAGAATTGTCCTGCCAAATGACTGATGTCGTCTGGCATGGACATCCAAGGCATAGTGCTTAACGAATGTATGCACGGAGCTCCAGGTAGCTGCACTGCAAATATCTGCAATGGGCACATTACGGATTTCTGCCAGAGATGCCGCGACTGCTCTGGTAGAGTGAGCGTACATTCTGCCTTCCAGCTTGACCTGGCCATAGAATAGCAGTGGCGAAGGCATGCCACCAGCCATACTGAAATGTACCTGATAGCAACAGGTTGACCCAGCCAGGTTATGCTGAAGGAAACAAACAGTTGTTGAGTCTTGCGAATTTCCTTCATTCTATCTAGATAGATCAGCAATGCTTTCTTTACATCCAGTGACTGAAGGGTGCACGGCCCTTCATTCTGGAAGTTCGCAAAGTAGGTAGGTAGGTAGGGAGGACTAAAGGTTGATTCAGATGGAATTCTGAGACAACTTTAGGCAGGAACTTAGAATGAGTCCTAAGAACTACTTTGTCCTTGTGAAATACAGTATACGGGGTGTCTGTGACCAGGGCGTGTATTTCAGAAACTCTATGGGCCGAAGTAATGGCCACCAGGAAGGCCATTTTCCAAGTGAGGAATTTCAACTCGCAAGTAGCTAGAGGCTCGAAAGGTTTACAAGTGAGCATGTCTAGCACAAGGTTAATGTCCCAGGCTGCAACTGGATGTCTAACAGGAGGTCTAGCATGCAGAATACCTTTAAGAAACCTCTTAACTACAGGCAGCTGAGCCAGCGACATGGAGAGCACTGCCTCATGATATGTCAAAATTGCACAAAGATGAACTTTTGACTGTGGAGTATTGCAGACCTGTGTTTGAGAGGTCTAAGAGATACTTCCAAGACTTTATTCGGTGGGCAAGAAAAAGGATTCCAAGAGGATTTTGCACACCAGACAGAGAAACGCTTCCATTTAGCCGTGTAGGTTTTTCTGGTGGCTGGCTTGCGCGTGGCCAAAAGAATATCTGAAACTCTATGAGAAACATTAAACCTATTCACCTCTATCTTCTCAGGAGCCAAGCATGAAGGTGAAGCGACCTCAGGCTGGGATGAACCACGGGACCCTGGGTCAGAAGGTTCATCTGAAGGGGAAGCGGTTTCAGGGGGGGGTTCCGATAGCCTGCTGAGCAGCGGCAACCATATCTGCCGAGGCCAGAAGGGAGCAATGAGAATCATTCTGCCCCCCTGGGATTCCAATTTGAGCAGTATCCTCTGAATTAGGGGAAGAGGAGGAAATGCACATAGAAAGCGTTTTGTCCACTGCAGCCTGAATGCATCCTGACAAAAAATGCCAGGTCCTGGATTTCTGGAGCAGAAGAGAGGCAGTATTGCGTTGAGTGGGGACAAAAAAAGGTCCAGGTATGGAGTTCCGCAATTTTTGAAGAGTGACTGAACAACGGTTCAGTCAAGAGACCACTTGTAATAATCCACTTCCATTCTGCTGAGACAGTCTGCCAGCTCGTTTTGTACAGGTAAACCACCTGAATTAGAGCCTTGTGCTCCAGGCACCATTCTCATACTCTCACTGTTTCCCTGCATAACGGGTAAGAGTGTGCGCCGCCCTATTTGTTGATGTAATACATAATTGCTTTGTTGTCTGTTTGAAGGAGAATGTTCTTGTGACTGAGTATGTCCTTCAAAACTCGGACTGCATAGAGGACGGCTCTCATTTCCAAGACATTTAAGTGAAGTTGAGACTTGTCCTGAGTCCACGTACCCTGGGTGTGGAGATCCCGGCAGTGAGCTCCCCAACCCATCAGGGCTGCATCCGTGGTATGGAGATCTGATGATCCAGAAGAGCGAAGGGATATCCTTCCAGAAGGTTGTCCTCCTGAGACCACCAGGTGAGCGACCTCTTCAAAGGTTCCATCACCTTGGCCTCCAGAGTCTCTTGCCTGGAGGGACTTGCTAAAAGCCAGTCGTCCAGATATGGGAATACTTGTATTCTGATTTTCCTGAGGTACGCTGCGAGAATTGCACAACACTTTGTAAAAACTCGAGGCGCCGAGGATAGCCCAAAGGGCAGGACTCTGAACTGATAATGTTGACCGAACGCCACAAACCTTAGGTATTTGTGGTCCTTGAGGTGTATGAGAATGTGCTGGTAGGCATCCTGCTAGCCAACTGTGTTGATGAATCAAAGGTAGCAGGGTACTGAGTGATATCATCTTGAACTTTTCCTTGTGTAGGAACTTGTTTAACTTTCTGAAATCCAGAAAGAGGCGCATGCCGCTGGTTTTCTTTGGGACCACAAAGTAACAGGAGTAGAAAATGGAAATTATGTACTTACCATAATTATTGATCTTCTTGGACAGTCTCCATCACTCATTCACACTAGTGAAATAGCGGGAGAATACATTTTTTTGAAGGGTCGGTGCCGAGACAGGACCACGCATGTGCGGTGTCGCGAGACTAGCTCGCGCCCATGTAGGCTATCTCGGCGTCGACCCTCCAACTGCCTCAGTACCTTTTCGACCAAGGAGGTGAAGCATAACTGATGAGAATAACTCATCCTAACTTTCTGGGCCTGAGAGGGCCCAGATGGCCTTTACAAGAACGGTCAAAGAATAATGTCCTCACAGTCTGAACCATAGGACAGTGAAGACCAGGAAAGAAAATGAGTGAGCCCAGGGGATGGGCATGTGAATGAGTGATGGAGACTGTCCAAGAAGATCAATAATTACGGTAAGTACGTAATTTCCATATCTTCCTGGACTAAGTCTCCATCACTCATTCACACTAGTGGGAGAGCACCGAGCTAAAACCAACAACCCTCAGTAGGGTGGTAGGAGACAGGGTTCACTCAGAAAGGACAGACAAGGACTGTCCTGCTAAATAAAAAGAGTTGTCTTGTAAAGAGCAACTAGAACATAGTGCCTACAAGATAAGTGCTCGAGCTGTAACTCACCACTTTGCACACGACTGCAATGGACACAAAATGAAAGTCTGCCAGGAAGCTGCAACCACTCTAGGAGAGCAGCAAGAACCTGGCCTCACAATGTGGTCTAGGACCAGAATTAATGGTGTCAAAGACATGTACTAATGTAACGTAACGGGACCTCAGGAACTGAAAGAGTCGGAGGTAAAGTCTACTGGTTCAGGGTAGACTGGAAAGTGCAGATGGAAACCCCCACTATCAAGTATGGCTGACCTGTAAACAACAGGCCCAGGAGCACTTGAACCCCTTACTTGGTGAACAAGGGGGTCCAGGTGGGGTTAGCCCATCAAGGAGAATGGTCTCCACTTAGTCACAGGAACCTTCCTGATGGAAGGCCAAGCACGACTTAGAAGCCTCTCGTAGTGGTCTAGTAGAACTAGATTCTACCCACTGCATATTCCCAAAGGTATCATCCTGCTCCTGTGTGTACAACTGTAGTAGCAGTCTCTGAACTGAGGGAAGAAAGGAAAAAGTGTACAGGAGGACGTGTCCACTGCGGAAAAAACATTCCGACAGAAAAAAACAGGGGCTGGATTTCTAAGGCAAATAGAGGAAGATGTGCGTCGAGGAGGGACACAGCAGGACCAAGTTATGGCTAACCCATTTGTTGAAGTGATTGAAAAAGGCAGTGACTCAATGCGGTGAGGCACTACCCACTGTGGCCTCCCTGAAGGGAGTAGGAAAGGATTCTAGTTTGTTTGCTGAAAAACAAACATCATAACTTCATCACGCACTTGAAGAGGATAGCTTCGTGAGCGACTGGCATGGACCAGTGCGCAGGAACCAAAGGTGTGAATATTTGAGAAGCTACCTCAGAAAAAAGACCTACTTGACCTTCCGTCAAGCAGAAAATCGCCTGTTAAGTTAACAAGCAAGGAAATAGGAACCCGAGTTCCGACTCGGTGGAGAGTCGCTTCTGCTGCTGCAAGGCTCTGCTCAAAAGAAGAAAGTCTGATAAAAAGAAAGGGGAATTAAGAGACTGGGCGGTCGCCTAGGTCTAGGAAATGTCTCTGAATGAGATAAATCTCTCTTAGAGAAAGAGATGACTCATACCGGCGCTGGATCGGACTCCCCTTAGGGGATGAAGAAGTCAGGTACTCTTTACCGTACTCTGGAGACGAGCGCCTCAGGGGTGAGGCGGAATCTGACCAGATCCAAAAAAGGGAGGGGGGGTATCGGGTAATTTTGGCTAGGCCCTGAGCGGTGATAAAACGTATTATTATTTTTTTTTTTTAGTCCGAACCTAACAAGGCTTTCAGGCTGCTATTTCGCAAGGATTGTCTTGATACAAAATGACGAAGATGTTCTCCATCTGAGTGCAGAAGGAGTCTGAGCATCCATACTGAAATCATGACCAGACTAATAATCACAGCTGGAGAGATGTTAACCACCTGTGCCGAAGAAGCCACCGAAGGGGCAATATCACAAGGGGGCTATATACCCTATCAAACGAGCGGAAGAGTCAGAGCGGCTCCCAACCATTAAATTAGAATGTTTCACAGAGTGCAACTGTCTTGACAATTGAAAAAGTCTAGATGCAGAAGTGTATGGTCCATAGACGCAGTGTGAAATACTATAGTGGACCCCATTACTGAGGAACTACTGAAAAGATTTTCCAGCATGGACTCTGATGATAGAGAGGACGTGCCCTTCAGTATATAAAATGAGTCGTCCGCTGTATTACTGACCAGAAGGACAGGGAAAGACCCATCTAGATGCACTTCTACCCTAGAAGAACCTCCAAGAGAAGTCTAGGTCAGAGCCATTAGAGACTCCACCATCAGGAAGGATATCGAGGAGCTTGGTACCACATAGGGAGCAGAGAAAGTGCTGCGCAGAATGAGATTCCACTGGCAGAGCAGTACAGCAGAGTTCCATCAGCAGAAAACCGCTAGATGACACAAGATCCCACATAGACCGCTACTCACTAAGATGTGTGGAAAAATAATCTGCAGAACAGGAGCTCATTCTGCGATAAACATCCCGCCACAAGTTCTGTGGAAAGAAGTCCGAAAAGGAAAAACGTGTCACTAATTCTGCTATACAGCACCCACTAGCACCTGTGTGGCACCAGCATCACTCGTGGCACAGGAGGGTACCAAGCAGTGCTTATGCCAACATGGGAGATACCCGAGGGCAGCCGCGGCAGTACCCGCAGGCACACCCGGCACCCATGTACCAATGACACCTGAGGGAGCCCCTCACACTCATGGTACCATGGCACCCATGGCACCATGGTACCCATGACATCCATGGCAAGAATGGCACCCGAGGGCACCAGAAGCACCCATGGGCACCATGGCACCCACATTACTCATGGCACCAGCGGCACCCATGGCACCCGTGGGTGCTCATGACGCTGCCTGCGGCACCCAGATGTGCTCCCGGCGCCACCCATGGCACCACTGCGGCACCTATGGGTTCCCATGGTGCCACCTGTGGCACCCATGGGTGCCCGGTACCGCCCGCAGGTGCCCGGCACAGCCCATGAGGGCACAGTGCTACCCAGACACCCGCGCACCACTGACAGCGCCGACAACCAATGGCAGCAACAAGAGCACCCATGGCACTGCACACAGCAATGGTGCCGACCCACGGCACCAACTAAGGCACGGCGCCGATCAAGGCACCAAGGCTCAGCGCTGACCAAGGCACCGAAGCCACGGCTCCGACCAAGACGCCGAACCACGGCGCCGAAGGAAAATGCCAATGGAAATCCTGAGAAGGGGAGAAGGAAAAAGGTGGTGCCCGTGCTGGCATCTACATGGAAAAGGGAGAGGGGGTAGGTACGCGGGGTCGACACGATGGCAAAGGCACCAAGAGGGCATCTCGCCATTCATGATCCAATTGACCCGGCTCTGGTCCAACAACTCCAAGGCCCGGAGGTCTCGAAATCAGGAACAGAGCCAGGAAAAACTGGAAAGTCAAACCCCCTGCTCCATAGGAGCGGCCCATGGGTGAAACTGGCCACCAGAGCTCCAATGAGGAGAGAGATGGAGCTCGGAGTCGAGAATGCAGCCATTAGGAGCGGGGCCAAGAGGAACCCACCAAAGTTGGTTCAGGTCCATCGACACTCCCGACGAACAATCCTCGTGCAGACGTATCAATGGGCAACCTCGAGCGGCACTGATTCTTCTTCCCCCAACCAGGAAGAGGAGCTAGACGTTAAGTGGAGCCGGATCCCCGGAACCGCTAGATTTGTGCTTTGAGGACTGTCTCTCTCCCCCCGAGCACAGGACTGTCCATAGTCAGAGCCCCCCCCCCATTGATTAAGGGCGGCGGACCGGACACAACCCCTCTGCCATAAAACTTTCAAACAAAGTCCTCCTACCGTCACCGCTACCATCTAAGGACGACTCCGTTGATGGCAGGAAATAATTTCTTTTTCTTCTTCTTCATAATCTTCTTCTTGAACGTAAAATAAGAAATTACTACATAAAATATTAAATTAAACATTACAAGCTGCTGTCGTATAGACGAAAACTTAGACTCCGGCAGACGAGCGACGTCGACATCCAAGCGCACTCGACGGCGGAAGAAAAGGAACTGAGGTGGTTGAAGGGTCGACGCCGAGATAGCCTACATAGGTGTGAGCTAGTCTCGCGGCACCGCGCATGCATGGTCCTGTCTCGGCGCCGATCCTTCAAAAAATTTAGGCTCCCGCTTGGTCCTAGCGCCTCTGGCGCTATCCCACTAGTGTGAATGAGTGATGGAGACTTAGTCCAGGAAGATCTGAAAGAGTCGGAGGTAAAGACTACTGGTTGAGGGTAGACCGGAAAGTGCAGATGGAAACCTCTACTATCAAGTATGGCTGACCTGTAAACAACAGGTCCAGGAGCACTTGAACCCCTTACTTGGTGAGCAAGGGGGTCCAGGTGGGATTAGCCCATCAAGGAGAATGGTCTCCACTTAGTCACAGTAATCTTCCTGATGGAAGGCCAAGCATGACTTAGAAGCCTCTCGTGGTGGTCTGGTAGAACCAGATCCTACCCACTGCATATTCCAAAAGGAATCATCCTGCCCCTGTGTGTACAACTGTAGCAGCAGTCTCTGAACTCAATGAAGAAAGGAAAAAGTATACAGGAGGATGTGTCCACTGCGGAAAAAACATTCCGACAGAAAAAAAGCGGCTGGATTTCTAAGGCAAATAGAGGCAGATGTGCGTCGAGGAGGGACACAGCAGGACCAAGTTAGGGTTAACCCATTTGTTGAAGTGACTGAAAGAGGCAGTGACTCAATGCGGTGAGGCACTACCAACTCTGGCTTCCCTAAAGGGAGTAGGAAAGGATTCTAGTTTGTTTGCTGAAAAACAAGCATCACAACTCCATCCCACACTTGAAAAAGATAGCTTTGTGAGCGACTGGCATGGACCAGTGTGCAGGAACTGAAGGTGTGAATATTTGAGAAGCTACCTCAGAAAAAGGACCTACTTGACCTTCCGTCAAGAAGGAGAAAATCGCCTGTTAAATTAAGCAAGCAAGGAAGGAAGTAGGAACCTGAGTTCCGACTCAGTGGAGAATCTCTTCTGCTGCTGCAAGGCTCTGCTCAAGAGAAGAAAGCCTGATAAAAAGAAAGGGGAATTAAGAGACTGGGCAGTCGCCTAGGTCTAGGAAATGTCTCTGAATGAGAGAAATCTCTCTTATAGAAAGACATGACCCATACCGCCGCCGGATCGGACTCCCCCTAGGGGAACAAGAAATCAGGTACTCTTTAACATACTCTGGAGATGAGCACCTCAGGGGCTGAGGCAGAACCTGACCAGATCCAAAAAGGGGGGTATCAGGTAATTTCGGCTAGGCCCTGTGCTGTGATAAAAATTATATTTATATATATATATTTTTTTTTTTATTCCAAGCCTAACAAGGCTTTCAGGCTGCTATTTTGCAAGGATTGTCTTGATACAAAAAGACGAAGATGTTCTCCATCTGAGTGCAGAAGGAGCTGAGAGTCCATACTGAAATCATGACTGAACTAACAATCACAGCTGGAGAGATGTTAACCACCTGTGCCAAAGAAGCCACCGAAGACTCAATATCACAAGGGGGCTATATACCCTATCAAAGGAGCTGAAGAGTCAGAGTGGCTCCCGACCATTATATTAGAATGTTCCACAGAGTGTAACTGTCTTGACGACTGAAAAAGTCTAGACGCAGAAGTGTATGGTCCACGGACACAGTGTGAAATACTATAGTGGACCCCATTACAGAGGAACTACTGAAAAGATTTTCCATCACGGGCTCTGATGATAGAGAGGACGTGCCCTTCAGTATATAAAATGAGTCGTCCGCTGTATTACTGACCAGAAGGACAGGGAAAGACCCATCTAGATGCATTTCTACCCCAGAAGGACCTCCAAGAGCGGTCTAGGTCAGAGCCATTAGAGACTCCGCCATCAGGAAGGATGTCGAGGAGCTTGGTACCACATAGGGAGCAGAGAAAGTGCTGAGCAGAATGAGATTACGCTGGCAGAGCAGTACAGCAGAGTTCCATCAGCAGAAAACCGCTGGATGATATAAGATCCCACATAGACCACCACTCACTAAGATGTGTGGAAAAAATAATCCGCAGAACAGGAGTTCATTCTGCGATAAACATCCCGCCACAAATTCTGTGGAAAAGAAGTCCGAAAAGGAAAAATGTGTCACTAATTCTGCCATACAGAACCCACTAGCACCCGTGTGGCACCAACACCACTCGTGGCACAGGAAGGCACCAAGCAGTGCCTATGCCAACCTGGGTGATACCCAAGGGCAGCCACGGCAGTATCCGCAGGCACCCCCGGCACCCATGTAGCAATGGCACTAGAGGGCACCCCTAACACCATGGCACCCATGGCAAGAATGGCACTCGAGGGCACCAGTGGCACCCATAGCACCCGAGGGCACCAGTGGCACCCATGGGCACCTGCGGTGCCACCCATGGCACCCACGGGTGCCCCCGGTGCCACCCCTGGTACCCATGGCACCAGTGGCACCGGTGGCATCCATGGAATCCATGGGCGCTCACGGCGCCACCTGTGGCACCCATGGGTGCTCCTGGCATCACCCATGGCATCCCTGGCACCCATGGCACACGTGGGTGCCACCTGTGGCACCCGTGGGTGCACGGTGCCACCCAGACACCCGTGGCACCAGTGACGGTGCCGAAAACCAGGGGTAGCAACAAGAGCACCCACGCACTGCACAGAGCGATGGCGCCGATCCACGGCGCCGACTAAGGCATGGCGCCAACCAAGGCACCGAGGCACAGTGCCGACCCAGGCTCCACGGCTCGGCGCTGACCAAAGCACCGAGCCATGGCTCCGAGGCATGGCGCCAACCAAGATACCGAGCCACAGTGCTGAAGGAAAATGCCAATGGAAATCCTGAGAAGGGGAGAAGGAAAAAGGTGCTGCCCGTGCCGGCCCCTGCATGGAAAAGGGAGAGGGGAGTAGGCACGAGGGGTCGACACGATGGAAAAGGCACCAAGAGGGCACCTCGCCATTCATGATCCAAACGACCCGGCTCCATTCCAATGGTTCCGAGGCCCGGAGGTCCCCTGAAATCAGGAACAGAGCCAGGAAAAACTGGAAAGTCAAACCCTCTGCTCCATAGGAGCGGCCCAGAGGTGAAACTGCCCACCGGAGCTCCAACGAGGAGAGAGAGAGATGGAGCTCAGAGTCAAGAATGCAGCCATTAGGAGCGGGGCCAAGAGGAACCCACCAAAGTCGGTTCAGGCCCATCACCCCTCCCGACAAACACTGCTCGTGCAGACATACCAACGGGCAACCTCGAGTGGCACCGATTCTTTTTCCCCCAACGAGGAAGAGGAACTTGAGGTTAAGCGGAGGTTAAGCGGAGATTTGTGCTTCGGAGGACTGTCCTCCCCCTGAGCACAGGACTGTCCGTAGTCAGACCCCCGTTAATTAAGGGCAGCCCCTCTGCCATAAAAACTTTCAAACTAAGTCCTCCCATCGACACCGCTACCGTCTAAGGACGACTTCATTGATGGCAGGAAAGAATTTCTTTTTCTTCCTCTTCTTCATAATCTTCTTCTTGTTCATAAAATAAGAAACTACTACTTAAAATATTAAAAGCTGCTGTTGTATAGACGAAAACTTCGACTCCGGCAGACGAACAACGTCGACATCCAAGCGCACTCGACGGCGGAAGAAAAGGAACTGAGGTGGTTGGAGGGTCGACGCTGAGATAGCCTACACAGGCGCGAGCTAGTCTTGTGGTGCCACGCATGTGTGGTCCTCTCTCGGCGCCGACCCTTCAGAAAATGTTAGGCTACCACTTGGTCCTAGCGCCTCCTGCGCTATCCCACTAGTGTGAATGAGTGATGGAGTCTTAGTCCAGGAAGATCCTGTGTTTCGTCAATCCAGTGGAACTATTTCTACTGCCCTGTTGTTCAGAAAGCCTTTTATCTTGGAAGCAAGAAGGTCTGACTGTGCCGCTGACAGCTTGGGCTGTCGTTTGGGAGGATGATCCGGAGGGGGTTCCCATAGATTAAGAGAGTACCCCTCACGGATTATCCTGAGGACCATTTGTCTGATGTTATTGATGTCCACTGGTTGTAGAACTGAGTCAGACATCCTCCCACTGCCGAGAAAGGGTCCCCCTCGGGCAGCTGAGGCGGGACCTGGGCCAGAAGAAAAAATTACTCACCTTAGTAATGTTGTTTCTTCTATTGGAGTCTTGCTATATTATGACATATGCAGTGAGTCCCAACCTTCGAACTGCTCCGGAGGTGAAAGAGTTAACTTTCCATGCCAGGCATGGAACGCTGAGCTCGAGCTCGCTTGAAAACTCTGTCTGTTGTTCTTCAAACTCAAACCGTCAGATCTTTACGAGCTAAACTCACTGAGGTCCTGTGTGGAAGCTGTAAACCTACACTAGCCAACTGGCTACTAAATATAAAACACATTTTTGGTCCCAAAACAAGACTCAAGTCAGGAGACCCAAAAATAAAAAGCACAACACCAAGTCACCCCAAAAAGGAGGGTGAAAAACAAGTAGGCACCTACTAAGTGCCATACACACTGCCCACCCACATCCCGAAACAGAGGTTCTGAGAGGGCAGGGAGGTTTCTAATATAGCAAGACTCCAATAGAAGAAACAACATTACTAAGGTGAGTCATTTTTTTCTTCAAACAACATGAAGTCTTGCTATATTATGACACATGCAGACTACAAAGCAGTACCTCCATGGAGGAGGGACAGAACCTACTTAGGAAATAGGCTCTGAAGCACAGCTGTGCCAAACCGAGCATCACTCCTAGCCTGGATATCCAGGGAGTAATGCTTGGTAAAAGTATGAACTGTTTCCCAGGTAGCTGCTTGACATATCTCTAGAATAGGGATGTCCCTGGCAGCAGCCAGGGAAGCAGCTGTACCTCTGGTAGAGTGAGCCCTCAGGCCTGAGGGAGGAACCTTACCCAGTTTTTCATAGCAAAATTGGATACAAGAGACAATCCACCTGGCAATGGATCTTTTAGTGGCAGGTTTCCCTTTACCAACCTCACCATAAGTGAGGAACAGTTGGAGGGAGTCAAACCTGTGACCCTTGGTACGCTCTATGTAGTAACTAAGGGCTCTCTTCACATCTAAGCAGTGCAGCCTCCTCTCGCTAGAGGAGGAATGGTCAGTGAAGTACACTGGAAGAGATATAGATTGAGTTAAGGTGGAAATCTGAAACCACCTTAGGCAAGAACTTCCTGTTAGTCCTGAGGACCACCTTATCTCTATGAAAGGAGATAGAATCAGGCTCCACTGACAAAGCTTGTAATTCACTTATGCGTCTGGCAGAAGTGATTGCTACCAGAAACACAGTCTTCCAAGTCAAGTACTTAAGCTCTGCTGAAGACAAAGGCTCAAAGGGAGGTTGCATAAGCTGAGCAATGCAAACATTAAGGTCCCATGCAGGGGCAGGGTCCCTGAATGGGGGGTTGGTGTGAAGCAATCCCTTGAAAAACTTGGAGAATACAGGGTGAGCTGAAAGAGAAGAGGGCTTACCTGCTGAAATAAAAGCAGACACAGCTACCAGATGCACTTTTAGGGTAGCTGGTCTCAGCCCCAAGGTATTTAAGTGGACCATATAATCCAGGACTGTGGGTAAATCAGCAGTTTCTGGGGAAACATGCTTTCCAGAGCACCATATGGAAAACCTCTTCCATTTGAAATTACAAGTAGCTCTGGTGGAAGATTTTCTAGAAGCCTTCAGGATATCCATTACACCTTGGGAGAGGTGTAAACCAGCAAACTCTAACTCTTCAAGAGCCAGGCCTTGAGATTGAGAGATTTGAGGTTCAGGTACCAAACCCTCCCCTGAGCACAGGTTAACAGGTTGTGATTCCTGGGAAGACACAGGGGAGGATGGACTGCTAAGGACAGTAGAAGTGGATACCAGGGTTGTCTGGGCCAATCTGGAGCAATCAGGATCATCTTGCAGGGTTGAGATCTGATTTTGACTAGCACTTTGAACAGAAGAGGGAAGGGGGGAAAGCATAGAGAAACTTCCCTTCCCAATTGAGAACTAAGGCATCCAGAGGGTCTGAGCCCAACACTGGGGGGCTGCAGCAAAAAAGGGGAAGTTGGTGATTGTCTGGGGCTGCAAAAAGATCTATCTGCGGGGTGCCCCATCTGGCAAATACCACCTCCAGGATAAGGGGGTCCAGTGACCATTCGTGATGGCCCTGGGAAATCCTGCTGAGAGTATCTGCCAGGACATTGTCCTTGCCTGGGAGGTGAACTGCCGTAAGGGAGGTGTTCAGGGAATAAGCCAGAGACCACAACATCATTGCTTCGGTGCACAAGGCCGTAGACTGAATGCCCCCTTGCTTGTTGATGTACCACATTGTGGTGGTGTTGTCTGTTCTGACCTGTACAACTTTGTTCTGAACAGATTTGGAAAAGCTTGAAGTGCTAGAAAAACTGCTCTGAGTTCCAACAGATTGATGTGGAGCAGAGATTCCTGAGGGGACCACAACCCCTGGGTAGTGAGGTCGCCCATGTGAGCTCCCCACCCCAAGAGGGATGCATCTGTAGTAAGGATTAAGGAGTGAGACTGAGTGACAAAAGGAACCCCTTGTCTCAGATTGCTCTGATCCTGCCACCACTGTAGGGCCTGGATCAGGGTTCGAGTCACTGAGATCAATTTGGTTAGAGGGTCTTTCCTTTGAGACCAAAAGGCTCTCAAATGGAACTGAATGTCCCTCATCTGAAATCTTGCTCCCTGCACTACTACTGTAGAAGCAGCATGCTGCCCCAGGAGCTGTAGAAAATGCCTTGCTGGTCGAGACACCTGCAGGGTGAATGAGGAGGCCAGAGAGACCAGGGTCCTTGCCCCGTCCAAAGGAAGGAAGGCTCTGGCTTTCTCTGTGTTCAGCTCTGCGCCTATGAAGGTGAGAAGCTGGACAGGCTCTAGAACTGAGTTTGAAAGATTCAGAAGGAAACCTAGAGAAGTGAGCAGTTGCTGAGTTATCTGTAGGTGTAACTTGACTTGGTCTGGGGACTGGCCCACTATTAGCCAGTCGTCCAGGTAAGATAAGATGGCAATTCTTTGCCTTCTTAGAGAAGCAAGTGCTACTGCCAGGCATTTTGTGAATACCCTTGGAGCAGAGGTGAGGCCAAAGGGCATTGCTCTGAACTGGTAATGGCCTGAGGGCAGCTCTAACCTGAGGTACTTTCGGGAGCTTTGATGAGAATATGGATGTAGGCATCCTTGAGGTCCAGGGACGCTAGCCAGTCCCCTGGCCTTAGAGAAGGTAGAATAATTCCCAGAGTCACCATTTTGAATTTTGGTTTTAAAAGGTGCTTGTTTAAGTATCTGAGATCCAGGATGGGCCGCCATTCTCCTGTCTTTTTTGGGGTAAGGAAGTACCTGGAGTACAACCCTTTGCCCTGGTGTAGGGGTAGAACCCTTTCCACAGCTCTGAGAGCCAGGAGGGAAGAGACCTCTGCCTCTATGGCAAGTGCCTCTGGTGGATTTGCAGGTAGAAAGGATCTGGTTCTCATCTTTGGAAAATTTTTGAAGCTGAGAACCAGTCCCTGGCTTACTACTTCCAGGACCCACTTGCCCAGTCCTGGACAAAGTAAGCCAGCCTGCCCCCTACAGGTAGTTGAGAATCGGCCCTGGCAACCCCATCAGGGTGCCTGCTTGGCAGGGGCTTTGGGCTGAGGGTGGAAACAGACCTGCTGGCACCCCTTCTGCCTCTCCCCCTAAAGAACCCCCTCTGGGCATAAGCAGAAGAGGAGGCCTAGGCCTGGTAAAAAGGCCTATGAAAAAGCCTGCCCCTGCCCCCTGGAAAGCTGCCTTTGAGGAGTGGCCTACCTTTCCTTGGCCTGTGCACTCCTATAGGTGGTCCTATACTCATCCATTTTCTTCATGTTATTCTCTGTCTGCTCCCCAAACAGGGAATTACCCACAACAGAAAAATCCGTGGCCTTAGTCTGGGTATCCGAGACAGGCTAGTACATCTGAGCCAAGCCATTCTGCAGTGCCACAGATGTAGCCATGACTCTTGATGACACATCATTTGAGTCCACTGCAGCATGGAACTGCACCTTGGATGCCTCAATACCATCAGCAGCCACCTGCTCCAGCTCCCTTCGCAAGCTGGCCAGGACCTGTTTTGCTAGAGCCATAACAGTATCCCATCTGGATTTCTGATATCTAGCAACATAAGCCATATAATTTGCCTGTCTGAGTCCCAAGGATGCTGTCATGTACTGTTTCTTTGCCATGGCATCAATCCTCCTGGAGTCCTTGTCCGGGGATGTGAAGCCAAGGGATATTTGCCTTGTCACAGGCTGCAGCCTGCACTACCCCAACATGGCTGCATTGTTGTGAAAGGAACTCTGTATCAGAGCCTGACAATGTGTACCTCTTGTCCATTCTCTTATCCACAGGAGGTATAATGTGAGGAGTTTTTAAAATTTTAAAAGTCTGTTTCCCAAAAGATTTATGCAAGGGAATAGACAGTCTCCTAGACTCTGGGATATCCATCATTTCCACATAGTCAGGCTCCTCTTGATCATCCACAGCTTCCTCCATAGGGAGCTGGAGGGTTTCAGCCACTTTTTTATAAAACATAAAATGAGAAGGGGACTCAGAAAGCCTAGGAGGAGACACTCCTGAAGGTCTGTCTGGGGAGATGTCCGGGTCAATGGGCACATCCAGACTTTCAAATCCACATTCACTCTCCTCATACTCCTCTTCCCCCTCCTCCGGTTCGTAATATTCCTCTAAATCATAATCCTGAACCGGTGGAACCGGCCGAACCAGGCGCTTACCTGATGGTGCCGGTTCGGTCGGAACTGGGAAAGCGACTGGACAATTTGAATCGCTTTGGCTATATCTTCAGCGGTTGGAGACGAAAGTTTTGGATCCACACCGGCTGATTTCCTAGTCCTTTTTGCTGGAACCGACCCCTCGGAGTCTGCTCTCCTTTGCCTGAGGAAGTCTCGCCTGGTCAGAGGGTATTCTCTCGGTTCGGTTGGAACCAACCGGCTGGCCATCCGGTCAGCGGACTTTTGGCCTCCCTTTCCTGAGCCTACCAACTCTCTTTTCCAGGGTAGCTGCAGGAAAATTTTTACAAATCTGGCAGTCTGCATTGAGGTGGTCAAATCCCAGACAGTAACAGGCGTGTGGGGTCAGCCTTGGCAAAGACTTCCCACACACACTGCAGTGTTGAAACCCAGTTGGCCGGTTTTTCTTTGGGTTTCTAGACATAGTGCCAGTCCTAACCAAACTTACCCGTTTATGGCAATCCGCCAGGCAAGACCCTCTTATCGGTTCCCAAACGTGTCACTGGTCGTGGAAAAAAACGTAATAAAATCCGTTTTTTTTAGAACCGATAAGAACCGGTAACCACACTCTAAATCACAGATTAAGATATTTTAAGCAACCTGATCGGTTCAAACCCGAACTGATAAACAGTTTACAAGTTCCACACAGAAGAGAATAAATGTAAACCTATCTAGTACTCACAAATACCACAGACAGAGCTTGAACCGACCGGTTGCGGTTTAAATTCGGTCGAAAACCAAGAAAAACAATACTTTAACCGACAAAATGAACCGAGCAGAAGGAGGAATCTCCGGAGCGACTGTTCAGTGAGGCGGAGTAAAGAATCTGACGGTTTGAGTTTGAAGAACAACAGACAGAGTTTCAACCGAGCTCGAGCTCAGCGTTCCATGCCTGGCATGGAAAGTTAACTCTTTCACCTCCGGAGCAGTTTGAAGATTGGGACTCACTGCATATGTCATAATATAGCAAGACTTCATGTTGTTTGAAACTCAGAAGGTGGCACTGGGTGCTTTTGAGCCTTGTGTCTTCTGCTGCACTTTCTTTTGCGGCTGAGGGTTCCGCTTTCTGTTAAAACCTCCTTTGTCTTTGCCCCGAAAGGACTGACGGTTGTGAAACTGATGCTTGTTTCCACCCCCTTGAGAGGGGGCGGACGTACGTCTGGCTGTCTTAATGGCAGACCTAGTCTTCCATGTGGCCTCTAGTGCATTCTCCACCTGAGGTCCAAACAGATACATACCGTCGAAAGATAAGGCCATGACTTGCTGCTGGGCATCATTCGTGAAGCCCGAAGTACGCAGCCAAGATTGTCGACAGGTGCAGATGAAAGCTGCTGCCGCCCGGGAAGTGGTATCGAAGGTGTCCATTGCAGCTTTAACCTGTTGGTTATTTGACTTGATACCCCTAGTTATGGTTTGAAGTAGCTCTGAGTTAACCTCCGATTCGGGCAGAGCTTCTACCATTGCTTTGAGTGAGTGCCAAAGAAGATACTCATACTGAGAAAAATAGCCCTGGTAGCTGGCAATATGCATGCCCAGGGTTGAGGCAGCAAAGACTCTCTTACCCAAGGTGTCTATCTTGTGAGATTCTTTGTTTATAGGACGGGCTGTAGATTCCTGAGGGAGGACAGCCTTATCATTCTCTGCCAGGACCACAATGGCATCAGCAAAGGCTTGTGAGGACAAAATGGGGCGATCCTTTGGAGGGGCATATTTCCTATCTATGGACTTGTCCACAGAAGAAATAAGTGCTGGATTCTTCCACACCATCTGGGAAAGAGTCTTGAAAGAGGGCTGTACCGGAAGGGATAAATCCATAGGGATTTATGGAACATGTAGATATTGGAGACGCAGAAGCTTCCCAGGATCGATTTCAGTGGTCTGGAGAGAAAGAGAAGAATTTAAATTCTTGAGCAGAGACTTAAAGGAAAGGTCCTCCATAACACGCTCTGCAGGAGGATTAATCCTTGCCACCAGGGCAGTATCAGCATCAACATCATCACCCAGCCGAAGATCTGGATCAGGCTCAAAATCATCTTCTGACAGTCCAAGGGGGACTGTATAGACAGGAATGGAGTGAGAACCAGGAGAAAGAAGAGAAGGAGAAAGAATCGGAGTTGAAAACCTCTGGAAACCAAACTGCTCCACACCCATCCCCAGCGCCATCGAAGAAAATGGGGCAGAGAACAGAGAGGTGGCTGTCATAGAAAACAGTGTCGCACATGGCACCAATAGAGAGTGTGACACCAGAATCTGCGCCAACGTCACTCCCAGAGCCAGAGGCACCGACAGATAGTGCAGCACCGCACGCGGCGCCGCCGCCGCCAGCCCCAACACTGAGGACGGTGCCGACAGAGCATGCAGCACCACAGACAGCACTAACACCACTCATGGCTCCACAAAGGACCTCAGCGCCGGAGAAGTCAGCACCGCAGATGATGGCAACCTCACAGAAGTCTGAGAACTGCGATTTGAAGTTACAGGATGAAAAATGGCAGGAGATAAGGGCATCGGTGTAGACCCCTGTGCCGCAGCCGTGTGAGGGGGACAGACACTAGAGCGTGGAGTCGTCGGCACCGAAGAAGGTGCCGCATGACTAGAAAGTCTTAACCGTCCCGCCTGCCGCTCTGAAACCGACAGGCCCGAAGGCCCCAGTGATGGACTGGCTGGTTTGGGCAATCGGGACAACCTCTGAGCCCACTGCTCCATAAGAGCAGCCTACTGGTGAAACTGCTCATCAGAAGCCCCTCCAATAGGCAGAGAGGAGCTCCGGTGTCAAAGAGGTCGGCCACCAGAGACAGAAACCTGTGACTCTGACAGAGGCGGAGGCCGGTGCCTAGCCCTAATAACTGACCGTCTACACACAAACGTACCACAGGGTGACCTCGAGTGATGCTGTTTCTTCTTCGACCTGCGTGCCGAAGAAGAACTCAAGGTCGAATGGTGCTGAGAATGGGACTGTTTATTTTTATGCTTTCGGGAAGACCGCCCATCTCCCTGAGCATTGGACCGTCCGTTGTCAGACCCCTCCTCCAGGGAGGGCAGCGGACCAGACCTGGCCCGGCTGACTGAATAGCTTTCATATGAATTCTCCCTGCCGTCACCTGGCCCACTCATGGTCGACTCCGTCAATGGAGGGCTGAAGACTTCTCTCTTGTATAAGTAAGAATTTATTAAATATAATCGGTACTTATCATTGATAAAATACAAAACAATAAACTGAAAACTAAGTTGCTAATTTGAAGTTTGACTCCCTGCGGGTGAGCGACGTCGTCACTGAAGTGCACTCGACGGTGGGAAAAAAGGAACTGAGGAGGCTGAAGGGTCGAAGCCAAGATAATCATTACCACATGTGCCGGGCTCGCGGTGCCGCTTCCTCACGGCTCCATCTCAGGCACTGGCCCTCCTGAAAAAGTTTGCTTCCAGTTGGTCCTAGTGCCTCCGGTGTACTCCCATTAGTGTGAATGAGTGGTGGAGATTTTATGTCCAGGAAGATCATCTGTCCTGAGAGTATCAGGGACATCACCAGAATTTATAACAATTTTAAATTCTGGTGATGTTTCTGTAAACTCTGAACAGTCATTTTTTTCCCCACAAAAAAAGTGTTTTAAATTTCAGGAGTAACCACACTATGCATGAAATTGTTCTTCATATGTGGCCCTATAATTTATATTTATACTGCTCTGTGAGAAGTATGAGAAGTTACGTGCTTAAAGTTACCGGAGATGTGGAGGTTGTGCTAGCATGATCATGTTCTGTTGTCTGGTTCAGTTGGTCTGGGGCAGCTGATGGGAATTTTCAGTTCTGGCAGCGAGTGCCAATCGCACTCCTCTATCGGCAGCAGTGGAGATGTTCTTTGATGTGCGACAGGAGCCACTTCCAAAAGAATGGAGAGGAGAGCAGACGTAATCCTGGGACTGCTCTTCACTCGTGGTAACCATCTGCAGTCATGGGGACCAGAGAGCAACAGAATAAGTGGCAGTGGCTCCATGGATCAAAGTTTAGCCCCCACACATTGGGGGTATTACAGTAGGTCTGGGAGGAAAAGGACAGGTCGGGGGGTACAGGGTGGCAAGTTGCAAAACTCCAGAGATGGGATATGAGCATGTGGAGGAGCAGAAGGTGTGCCTAACTACATCACAGTAGGATAAAATAGAAGTCCAGAATAATTCTAAATCCACTGTATAAATATTTTGCAAAGTAAATTAATTTCTTAAGTAGTTTATGTTAAGGTTATGTTAAGTAGGTTCCACTCTGAGCTTTATAGTATGGTCTACATCACCATTTTAGCCAGTGAATCCTCTGTCAATATGCCCAATAATAATGTAAACTTGAAAGTAGTTACATAAGAACTTACCATAACAGTAGATCTTTGAGAGGATCTCTTGCAGCAGGCCATCATTGGTAGGACTCAGCCATCAGGCACTAGGACCACACAGAAATGGAACTTATGTACCTACCGTAATTCTTGATCTTCTTGGACGAAGTCTCCACCACTCATTCACACTTATGGGATCTATGCTGGAGGAGCTAGGACCCAGCAGGAGTAAACTTTTTGCAGAGGGTCGGCGCCAGAGATGGAGCCGTGAGGAGCGGCGCCGTGAGCATCAGCTCTTGCGGCAATGACTATCTCGGCATCGACCCTCCAACTGCCTCAGTACCTTTTTTTCCGAGGAGGTGCAGCACAACTAACCTAGAAAGACTAGTCTAACACAAATCGGACATAAGATAGTCTGAACGACCTGTATAAGAAGGGTCAACAAAGAAGTCTTCACAGCCTAAACATTGAGGGAGTGAAGACCAAAACAGAGAGGTGAGCTCGGGGGATGGAGGGTGGGTGTGTGAATGAGTGGTGGAGACTTCATCCAAGAAGATCAAGAATTATGGTAGGTACGTAATTTCCATATCTTCCTGGATATAACGTCTCCACCACTCATTCACACTTATGGAAGAGTACCGATCTAAAAATCCCCCGAGAGGTCGGCAGCAAAACCAAGAGCTCACGAATTCAGGACAGAAGTCTGTTAAGGATAGTCCTGCCAAACGAAAGGTTTCGTCTCGCATGGATGTCCAGCACATAGTGCTTAATAAAAGTATGCACTGAGCTCCAAGTAGCTGCATTGCAAATGTCCTCAATGGGTACGTTGTGGATTTCCCGCCAGGGATGCTTCGACTGCTCTAGTAGAGCGAGCATACACTCTGTCCTCCAGCTTGACCTGTGCCATGGAATAACAGTGGTGAAGGCATGCCACCAGCCTTGCTGAGATGCATCTGATAGCGACAGGCTGACCCAGCCAGGTCTCACTGAAGGAGACAAACAGTTGTTGAGTTTTGCAAATTTCCTTCGTTCTATCTAAATAGAAGTATAAAGCTCTTTTTAACATCTAAAGAATGAAGGGTACGTTCTCCTTCATTCTGGAAATCAGCAAAGTAAGTAGGTAGGACCAAAGGTTGGTTTAAATGGAATTCTGAGAAAACCTTAGGGAGGAACTTAGGATGGGTCCTAAGAACTACTTTATCCTTGTGAAATACAGTGTATGGAGGGTCTGTTACCAAAGCATGTATTTTAGAAACTCTGCGGGCCGAGGTGATGGCCACTAGAAAGGCCATTTTCCAAGTGAGGAATTTCAATTCGCAGGTAGCTAGTGGCTCAAAAGGTTTTCTAGTATGCGTCACCACAGAGCGTTGGATCGGCTATGACGCCAGCGACCCGGGTTCGAACGAGCCCGGAAGCTGGAGGGCCGGGTTGGGGAGAGGGCTTGAGCGTCCCAGGGACTGCATGCTCTCTGGGGAGGGGGATCCAGAGCCCGGCGCTTGACTGTCCCCAGGTGGAGACCTGAGGCGCAGCAAGGCCGATGGCAGGAAGAAGGAGGGGGGCGACGTGCCAGACGTCGGCGCTTAGTGCCTTGACGTCAGGGGACATGGCACATCGCGAGTCAAGAAGAACACCGGAAAAGCACCTTGCAGTCCCCCGGTAGACGGAGCACTAGGCCCCGACCCTCAAAGCCCCTGCCTGCCCAGAGACAGCATCCCGACGAAACTCCAGTGTGTCTCGGGGTGTAGGGCCCCCAACCCGTACCCTGCCTGGGGGGTAAACCAAGGCTCCGTGGGGGATGGACTGCTCTGGTCTACAGGCAGGTGAGCGAGGGCTGAAAAGGCCGTAGAGTGTCTCCTGAAGAGAGGGGGACCGCAGGGGGAGAGGAGGAAAAAAAAAAAAAGGTTTTCTAGTGAGCATGTCTAGCACAAGATTAATGTCCCAGGCTGCAACTGGATGTCTGACAGGAGGTCTGGTATGCAGAATACCCTTAAGAAACCTCTTAACTACCGGTAACTGAGCCAGAGATAAGGAAAGTAATGGCTCATGATAGGCTGAAATGGCACAAAGGTGAACTTTAATTGTAGAGTATTGAAAACCTGAATTTGAGAGGTCGAAGAGGTACTCTAAAACTTTATTGGGTGGGCAGGAAAAGGGATTCAAAGAGGATCCTGCACACCAGAGGGAACAACGCTTCCATTTTGCAGTGTAAGTCCTTCTGGTTGCTGGCTTTCGGGCAGCCAAAAGAATGTCAGAAACTCTCCAAGAGGCATTGAACCTATTCGTCTCTGTCTCCTCAGGAGCCAAGCATGAAGATGAAGCGACCTCAGATTGAGATGGACCAGAGGACCCTGGGTCAGAAGGTTCGTCTGAATGGGAAGTGCCTTCGGAGGGGTTTCTGCCATACTGTTGAGTAATAGAAACCATATCTGTCGAGGCCAGAGGGGAGCAATGAGAATCATCTTGTGTCCCTGAGACTTGAATTTGAGAAGTACCCTCTGGATTAGGGGAAGAGGAGGAAAGGCATATAGAAAGTGTTTTGTCCACTGCAGCCTGAACGCATCCTGACAGAAAATGTCAGGCCTTGGATTTCTGGAGCAGAAAAGAGGCAGTTTTGTGTTGAATGGGGATGCAAAAAGGTCCAGGTCTGGAGCTCCCCACTCTGCGAATAGCGACTGAACTACGGTTGAGTCGAGAGACCACTCGGGAGGGTCTGCCTCCGTTCTGCTGAGGCGGTCTGCCAGTTCGTTCTGTATTCCCAGCAGGTAGACCACCTGAATAAGAGCCTTGTGATCTAAGCACCATTCCCACACTCTCATTGCTTCCCTGCACAAGGGATAAGAGTGTGCACCACCCTGCTTGTTGATGTAATACATCACTGCCTTGTTGTCCGTCTGAAAGAGAATGTTCTTGTGACAACGAATGTCCTTCAAGGCCCAGACTGCAGAGAGGACGGCTCTCATTTCCAGGACATTTATGTGAAGCTGGGCTTCGACCTGAGTCCATGTACCCTGAGTGTGGCGATCCTGACAGTGAGCTCCCCATCCCGACAGGGACACGTCTGTGGTGATAGAAATCTGATGATCCAGAGGAGCAAAGGGGTATCCTTCCAGAAGATTGTCCTCTTGCGACCTCCAGGTGAGCGACCTCCTGAGAGGTTCTGTCACCTTGATGAGAAAGGACTGAGGATGAGTAGTCGGGGATCACTGAGTACTGAGCATCCATTGAGATGTTCTCATGTGGAGACATGCTAGGGGCACCGTGAACACTGAGGAAGCCCTGAGGCCTAACATTCGTTGCATCGAGATAGCTGGAACTGAGCTGTTTTCTCTGATGTGTCGGGCCATCTGTAGGATATCGCTCCTCCTGTCCTCTGGAAGAAAGGCTTTCGCACAGGTGGTATCCAGAAGGGTTCCTATAAAGAGGAGGTTCTGGGAGGGCTGTAGCTGAGATTTCTTGAGATTTAGCAGGACTCCCATGGATGTGAGAAAATCTGAAGCCGCAGCTATGGCATCGAGAGTCTGTTGTCTGCACGGAGTTGCTAAACGCCAATCGTCCAGATAAGGGAACACTGGAATTCCGATTTTTCTGAGATGCGCTGCAAGAATTGCACAACACTTTGTAAAAACTCATGTAGCCAAGGATAGCCCAAAGGGCAGGACTCTGAACTGATAATGTTGACTCAAAGTCACAAATCTGAGGTATTTGTGATGTTTTGGGTGAAGAGGAATATGTTGGTAAGCATCCTGCATGTCCAGGGAAGCTAGCCAATCCTGTTGATGAAGCAAGGGTAACAGGGTTCCCAGTGACATCATTTTGAACTTTTCCTTGGGAACAAATCTGTTCAGTTTTCTGAGGTCCAAAATGGGGCGCATGCCCCCAGTTTTCTTTGGAACAAGAAAGTAGTGGGAGTAGAACCCTGTGTTCCCTTGATCCAATGGAACTATTTCTACTGCCTTGTTGTTCAGAAGGCCTTGTATCTCGGAGGCGAGAAGTTCTGACTGAACTGTCGACAGTCTGGGCTGTCGTTTGGGGGGAAGATCTGGAGGGGTCTCTAAAAGATTGAGGGAATACTCCTCGCGGATTATCCGGAGGACCCATTTGTCTGATGTTATAGATTTCCACTGGTTGTAGAATTGAGTCAGACGACCTCCCACCGCTGAGAAGTCCCCCTCGGGCAGCTGAGGTGGGACTTGGGCCAGAAACTCAGAAGGCAGGCAATGGGCGCTTTGGGTCCTTGCACCTTCTGTTGAGTTTTCTTTTGAGGTTGAGGGGCTTGATTTTTATGAAAACCTCCCCTGCCTTTGCCTCGAAAGGACTGACGGTTATGAAACTGGCATTTGTTAACACCCCCCCCCAGAAGGGGCGGGAGGAGGTCGAGCCAATTTAATGGCTGACCTAGTCTTTTGTGTGGCCTCTAGAGCTTGTTCTACTTGAGGACCGAAGAGAGACACACACCATCGAAGAGCAACGCCATGACCTGTTGCTGGGCATCATTCGTGAAGCCTGAAGTGCGCAGCCAGGAGTGGCGGCGAGTACAGATGCCTGCTGCCGCAGCCCGTGAAGCAGTATCGAAAGTGTCCATAGCTGCTTTAACCTGCTGGTTGTTGGACTCGATACCCCTGGTTATGGTTTGAAGTAGCTCCGAATTAGTGTCCGACTCTGGCAGAGCTTCTACCATTTGAACATACTCATATTGAGAAAAATAGCCCTGGTAGCTGGCAATACGCATACCCAGGGTAGAGGCAGCAAAGACTCTCTTACCTAAGGTGTCTATCTTGCGAGATTCTTTGTTTATAGGCCGGGCTGAAGATGCCTGAGGGAGGACGGCCTTATCATTCTCCGTCAGGACTACAATAGGGTCCACAAAGGCCTGGGAGGCCAAGATGGGCCGATCCTTGGGAGCAGCATACTTTCTATCTATGGACTTAGCCACAGAAGGAATGAGAGTGGGATTATTCCATACCATTTGAAAAAGCGTTTCAAAGGAGGGCTGTACCGGAGGAGTCAAAGCCATAGGGATCTCCGGAACATGGCGGTACTGGAGTCTTAACAGCTTCCCAGGATCGATATCTGTAGTCTGGAGAGAAAGAGTGGAATTCAAATTTTTCAGCAGAGACTTAAAAGACAGGTCTTCGACCAGAGGCTCTGCTACAGGATGAGATCCTTCCACATCATCACCCAGGTGAAAGTCTGAGTCAGGCTCAATGTCAGCTCCTGACAGCCCAGGAGGGACTGCATGGACAGGAAAGGAGTGAAAATCAGAAGGAAATGAGGAAGGAAAAGGATTCAGAGAAGAGGAGCACTGAAGACTGGACGACACCCTAACAGGCCTCAGTGCCAAAAAAGGGCATGGCGCTGAAAAAAGGCACGGCGCTGAAAAGCCGCATGGCGCCGATGGCGAGCGATGAGGCGCACGGCACAAAGGCGGCACCAGGCAGGCGCACAGCGCCAACAACCAACGGTGCCAAGGATGGCGCAGACAGTTGCATCGATGCGGAGGATGGCGCCGAACGAGCCATCGATGCTGAAGGCGCCGAAAACATCCCAAGGCTCCGAAAAACAGGATCGGAGGAGAAAGAAGGATTAATATCCGGAGATAGAGGCATCGGTGTGGCCACCTGCGCTGCAACCATGTGAGGGGGGAACACCTAAGCGCAGAGTCGACGGCTCCGAGGGCGGTGCCGCCCAACTAGGGAGGCCCAACCGCCCTACCCGATCCTCTGAAAAGTCCGAAGGCCCCGGAGTGACTGGGCCAGGCAGCTGGACCAATCTCTGAGCCCACTGCTCCATAAGAGCAGCCCACTGATGAAACTGCTCATCTGAAGACCTACCGGAGGGTGGGGTAGAGCTCCAATGTCGAAGAGGTCGGCGACCGGAAACAGAAACCGGCGACTCTGAAGGAGGAGACCGGCAACTAGCCCCAATAACTGACCGTCTACGCACAGACATACCAGGGGGCGACCTCGAATGATGCCTTCTCTTTTTTGACCTGTGGGCCGAAGAAGAGTTCGAGGCTGAACGGAGCTGAGAGTGCGACCGTTTACTTTTATGCTTCCGAGGGGATCGCTCATCTCCTCGGGCATTGGACTGTCCATTGTCAGAACCCACTCCGGAGAGGGCGGCAGAGCGGACCCAGCCCGGCTGACTGAACAGCTTTCATACAGCTTTCATACGAAGTCTCCCTACCGTCACCTGACCTGCTCATGGTCGACTCCGTCAATGTAGGCTGAGGCTTCTTTTCTTTAATAAGAATAAATAAACTAAGCGGTACTTATTTAAGATATTATTACAAAACAATAAAACTGAAAAACTATGCTGCTAGTTTGAAGTTTGACTCCCGGCAGGCGAGCGACGTCGTCACTGAAGTGCACTTGACGGCAGGAAGAAAGGAACTGAGGCAGTTGGAGGGTCGACGCCGAGATAGTCACTGCTGCATGAGCTGATGCTCGCGGCACCACTCCTCGCGGTTCCATCTCTGGCGCCGACCCTCTGCAAAAAGTCTGCTCCCGCTGGGTCCTAGTGCCTCCAGTGTAGATCCCATAAGTGTGAATGAGGGGTGGAGACTTTATGTCCAGGAAGATACCTTTCTAGCTAGCAGTCTACCAGAGGGGGCCACCCACCTCTGACATCAGTGGCCGATGTCAACCTAGCCTATATAAGGTGGGTAGCCTCCATGCCCTCCTGCAGTTCTCCCACCAGAGACCATAAGCAGGATACTGGAAGGGGGGAAAATGAGGAGGACACCGAGGCAACCCTGTAGCAGAGGAAAAGACAAAAGGCTCACCCCAATGGAAGGGGAGAGAGAGAGACCTGGGAAGAAAAAAGAAGGGTGAAGGAAGGAGGGAAAGCAGGGCCTGCTGCAAGAGATCCTTTTGAAGATCTACTGTTACACATAAGTTCTTATGTAACTGTACTATCTTACTTTGAGGGTATGTCTTGCAGCAGGCCATCACCGGTAGGACTGAGTCCCAAGCAGTTCTGGTACTACAGACAAGCAAGCCGGGTGGCTGGTTACAAAATAACAGCCTAAGAGAGGAGGCTTGAAGGACAGCCAGGCCAAAGTTGGTTCGATGCCTAGAGGCAATGTTCAGACTGTAATGCTTGGTAAAGGTGTGGACCGTACCTTGATACAGGAGTTCCATAAATCCGAGTCTGAGAGGGACGGAAGGTACTCCAGTACCTGATCCACTAGACGGGTGAAGGGATCCAACTGGTGGGAGACAGCCCAAAGAGTGAAACATTTTCATTTCATGGAGTAGGTGGCCCTGGTGGAAAGCTTCCTGGCCGCCATAAAAACATCAGCCCCGCTGGGGGAAGATCCCGAATCTGGCTATGGCTATGTCCTCAGGAGCTATGCATGGAGATGGAGTGACTTGAGGTCCAGATGGACCAGGGTACCCTGGTCCTGGGACAGCAAGCCTGTAAACAGGGGCAGGGACAGTAGAGGTTCTACTGCGAGTTGCTGTAGTAAGGGGAACCAGATCTGACGAGGCCAGAAGGAGGCAATGAGGATCATCATAGACCCTACCATCTGGAGTTTGATTAGAACTGATTGAAGGAGTGGGAAGGGAAGGAAGACATACAGAAAACTTCCCTGTCCACGAGAGGGACAATGCATCTCGACAGAAAACTCCAGGCCCTGGATCTAGCGAATACAAATGTGGCAGTTTTGCATTGTGTGGAAATGCAAAAAGGTCCAGGTCAGGCTGAACCCATCTGTCGAAGGGGTCTTCTAACACTGAGGTCAGAAGTTTCCACTCATGAGCTCTGGACTGCGAATGACTTAAGCTGTCCGCCAGGATGTTCTGGTTGCCATGAATGGCCAAAAGTTCTAGACTATGCTTGATGGCCCAATAGCAGACCTTCATCACTTCCCTGCACAGGGGACAGGAATGAGTCTCTCCTCCCTGCTTGTTTATGTAATAAATCATGCACATATTGTCTATCTGAACCAACAGTGGACCTGGGGAGAGCGGAGTCTGGACGGTCTGAAGGGCATACATAACCAACTCCATCCAAAGGATATTGATGTGGAGATCCTTCTCGATCTCAGACCAAGTTCCGTGGGTTTGGTGGGTCCCCATGTGGGACCCCAACTGAGGCCGGAGACGTCTGCTGTAAGGATCTGCTGAGGGGGAAGTAGAGAGAAGGGCACTCCCTGAAAGAGGTTGCTGGGCTCCAGCCACCACAAAAGCACCTTTCTGACTGGACCCTACACCAGCATTGGTTGATCCAGGGCGTCCGAGCATTGGTCCCACTGGACTCGCAGTGTACATTTAGGGATTCTCAAGTGTAGCCAGGCTAAGGGAACCATCACAATGGCTGCAGCCATGAGTCCCAGAAGTCTTAAGAATTCCCTTGCCTGAACATGGCAGTTTGAAAAAAGGAGGCTGACCTGAGCCATGAGGTGCTCTGCTCTGGGGGAAGGTAAGAAGGCTTTGTCCTGAGCTGTGTTCAGGATTGCCCCTATGTAAAGGAGGTGCTGAAGGGGGTAAGGAAGGACTGGGGCAAGTTGATGGTAATGCCCAAGGACTGGAACAGACTGCAGGTACTCGCAACAGTTTGTAGCACACGACCCCTGTGTGGGACTACCAATAGCCAGTCATCCAGGTAGAGGAAGATGTGAAAGTCCTGTCTCCTCAAGGCCACAGACATCACCGCCAGGCACTTGGTAAAATCCCTCGGGGCTGAGGACAGGCTAAAGGGCAGGGCCCGAAACTGGTAGTTCTCTCCCATAAAGTGGAAACAAAGGAAGCACCTGTGGGATGCGAAAACTTTGATGTGCAGATAAGTATCCTGCATATCCAAAGAGTACTGTGAGTCCCCCTGCTGAAGCAAGGGCAGTAGACCTGAAGAGTGACCATCTGGAAACTTTTGAACTCTATGTACAAGTTGTGGTTGCTTAAGTCCAGGATGGGATGGAGCTCCCCTGTCTTCTTGGAAACTAGGAAGAAGTGGGAATAACACTCCCATCCCTGTTGGGATTTGGGACTGGCTCTATGGCCTTCTTTTGCAAAAGGACCTGAATTTTGGCCTGTATCCAGGGAACATGGCCTGGCAGATATGTGGACAGGCTTGACGGATTTTGTGGGGGCCACTCCAGAAACTCTAGAGTGTGTCCATGCTCTATGAGCTGTAGCACCAAAGCGACCCCAACTGTCACCTCCTGAAACTCTGTTTGGGGGGGGGGGTCCAGCAAGGAGTCACAAGATGGGGCAGCCTCTGGTTGGGCTGCAGATGCACCTCTGGCGGCCCAGGGAGGGGCTGGGTCAGGTGCAGGAAGAGCAGCACCTACTTCGCGTTTGTTCTGTGCCTAGGGAGGGTCTGGTCAGTCTACACGAAGAGCAATGAAAATGGGTCCAGTGCCCCGACTTTGGCTGGGTATGGTACATGGAGTGGACCGACTTCAAGGCCCTTCCGGAAGTTTGGAGCTCAGAAACAGTGTCCTGAACATCACCCCCAAACAGCTTGGGACCCTGAAAGGGAGTGTCCATAATGCTGAATTGGACATCAGGGGCAATGCCCGAGACTCTAAGTCAAGCATGGCATAGTATGCTAATACCCGCTGCATCCACCCGGCCCGGAGGACATGGGTGCCGATGTCTGACTTTGTCTTCAGGGTCTGAAGAGTTTGCTGTTTGGAGGGGTCATCTATCAACACTGCAACTGCCTCCCTAGCCTGGTCCCACAACAGATTTTGGTATTGTGCCATGTGGGCCAAGTAGTTAAGAGCCCGGATAGCGAGGGTGGCCGAGAGGCATGCTTGCCCACCTCATCCAGCTGCCTCGATTCCCTATCTGGAGAGCATTAAGGTGCTTTGGACACTTGGTGCAGTCATGGGCCGCATTAATCACTACAGAGTCGGCCTTGGGGTGCTCACCAAGAAGGATTTGCCAGCTGGAGCATGGTAGAACCTATGAGACTTTTTAGAGACCACATGGACAGTATGGGGATGGAGCCATGTGGCCTTAATAACATCCTGGTATGACTCAGAGAATGGGGGTACCAGTAGTTGTGCTGACAGAGGTAGACCACCAGGTGGCAACATTCCAGATCTTGCTCCTCAGTCTCCCATCCCATCATTGCTTGGATGTGCCTCATGATATCCACAAAGGTGGGGTCATCAGGAGATGATTTAGGGATATTACTGGGCTCCCCTTCATCTCCCGAGGAGAACCCCCTCAAAGAAGGAAGACTCTGAACTGACCCCATCATCGATGGCACAGTCCTTGTCTGCACTGCTACCTGGCTGGTGGTCGCTTGGGCGAGCAAGGGTACCCATGTCGGTAAGGCTCCTACAGGTAGGAGGAGGAGGACTTGGTCCCAGGTGGGTTGGGGTGGATTCCCGAGAAGGCTCAGAGGGGTGCAGCTGGGGTGGTGCACCAGTGCCAGGTTAAACTACTTGTAGACCTCGCAGGCCTGAATGTTGTGGTCTGGGTCTAGGCAGAAGAGGCCAGCAGAGTGGCCATCCTTGTCCAGGATCTGTTTGCTGAGGCACACTTAGTGGAGTGGTCGGAAGAAGAAGGTTGTGAAGACATAAACGAGAAGAAGTAACACCGGAAAATGTTGATGTTTAACTAAATAAACAAGGAAATAAAGTGTGGTAAACGCAGGAAAATGGCGATCAACTGTAGCTGCGGCAGAGTCCGTGGTCCGCCGTGCGTTGGTTGATGGAGGGAAAGAACTGGAGGGAGGCACGTGAGCTGCCCACCTTTTACGGGATAGGCTGACATTGGTCACTGACATCAGACGTGGGCAGCCCCCTCTGGTAGACTGCTAGTTAGAAAGGTTTCCGTGTGGTCCTAGCGCCTGACGACTGAGTCCTACCGGGGATGGCCTGCTGCAAGAGATACCCTTGAAGTAAGATTAACAATTGTGCAAATTTTTTAACAACCCCTCAAGCCCCCAATGGTAGCTTAACTACAAAGGAAGTAACAGTCCACATTACTGAATTTTCTTCTTAGTTTTAGAAGGGGAAGGGATCCTATATTCTGCTTGCCACCTGATCCATTCCCCTTCCAGATGCTGACAGAACCAAGCTCCATCCCATGCCACCCCCACATTTTGTGATGAAGGAGTTTGTAGAACCTGGGAGCGCATTGCTTACCATGGGAGCAGATTTTTAAATTCATTTTTTATATCCTAGAGGGGTCACTGTGGTCAAATCAAAGCCATGGCTCAACTAACAAGGCTCTTATTAGTACCGCCATGGCTTTGATTTGACCCCAGTAACCCTCTAAGATACTAAAAAATTTATTTTAAACTCCCTTCTCATTGTAATTAATGGAGCGCGCCCCATGCTTTACAAACTACTACATCACAAAATGTGGGCGCATGGACGTGGAGCTTAGTTCTGTTGGCACCAAGAAGGGGAAGAGATAGGGTGGATGAGCAGAATTTATGATCACTTCCCCTTCCAAAACTAAGAAGAAAATTCAGTAATGTGGACTGTAAAGTCCCTTGTAGATAAGCTACCATTTGTGGGGTTTGCATAAAGCACTGAAACTGTGCTCTTTAAGAGTATAGTATTACTTTTACCTGTGTTTGCAATATGAAGGGTGAAATTCCATACAAAACCAGCTCCGATGGCAGTGCCAAGTCCAACAGAGAATATATCATTGTTGTGATGTAGCTATAGCATTCTCACAACTCTTTCGCATTACGGAAAACACATTTATATAGTCCTACTGTACATTTTACCTTGTTTGAAGGTAGATACTTTCGCAGTTTCAGGAAGATAGCACTTTGGCAGTGGGAGGGATGAAAACATTGGCCATGGGTATGGCTCATTGCCCTGGTAAAAGAAACACAGAAAGAAATGACAATGCAAGGTGGATTTATGGCACTCTCTCAAATCACTATTATTAAACAAATACATTATTGATTTCTACTGGGTTTGCCTCCTACTACTCAGCCTTATTGCCTACCTATCAAAAAATTACATCAAATATTACATTTTAATGTCACAATGTGCTAGAATTAAAAGAAAAAGATAATTGATACAGGCTTCTATAGTTATCAGACCAAAGCATTTATACGACCTCGCTCTAGGAGGTAACATTTCTGACTGCATTGATTTTTTTTTCGTAGGAAGGAAAATTAAAGCATTCTGAGGAAATACTGTTTCCACAATTTTATGCATCACTCTTTCTGCTCTTTCTTTTCTGACAGTAATTTCTTTCTCAGCTATGTCAGGATGACAGTCAGTAGAAGAGTGTAACACTTAACAAAGGAACCTGCTTACGAAATGGTGTACTATGAGCATACTGATGAGATCTGTGGGTATTTAATTCTGTAACAGAATACAAGTTGGCGGAAATCACTAGATAAAAGGACAATGCTATGTGACAATAAAGTGGTTCCAAAATAATTCACTCCAAGTACAATAACTCCTCATGATACATCTACCTAAAAACCTTTAAGTGCTTCATATTGTTTGATTTTTTGTTGTTGTTGCTGTTATAAAAAAAATGGCTTGCAGTCATTAAAAAACACATGAAAATGATGAAGTGTTTTTTTTTTTCCTCTTACTTTTTGCAATGCTCTGGGAGGCAGGATTCGTTCTGATGGTCCTCCAACAAGATTCATCCTTATGAGAATATGATTTCTCTCCACAGACAGACCATCAATTATAAAATCCCTGTAAGGAAAATTTCATTTTGATTAGTGTATGCCTTCAAAACATACTATTTGCTGGCAGAAAAGGACCATTTGACCCCCCCCCAGTCTGCCCGGATGTTCCCCTGTCTAATCCGTCTCCACCTACCCTAACTGGTTTCTGGAGACCCCCCTCCTACCTATTTCCTCCTATACCCCATGTCTAACCCACGCATGCTAAGTTGAAATCCACTTACTGTTTCATCCCCACCACTTCTGCTGGCAATCTGTTCCAGGCATTTACCACTCTTGCAGTGAAGAAATATTTCCTCACATCTCTCTTCACCTCTGCCCCCTCCAGCTTCAAGGTATGCTCCCTGGTCCTGGTGCTTTTTAAATTTGAAGGAGACTCTGTTTACCATGTCAGATACTTGTAGGCCTCCATCTTGTGAGCTTTCACCTTCCTCTCTTCCAGGATGTACATGTTGAGATCCCTCAGTCTCTCAACAGAGGGCTTCTTCAGCAACCCCTGCACCATTTTAGTTGCCCTCCTCTGGACTGCCTCCATCTTGTCGATGTCCTTTCTGAGCTGCGACCTCCAAAACTGAACACAGTTCTCCAGGTGGGGTCTCACCAGCAAGTGATACAGTGGCAACATCACTTCCCTCCTCCTGCTGAAGATACCCTCTCTATGCAGCCCAGCATCCCACTAGCTCTACCTGCTGCTTTGTCACACTGTCCTGCCACTCTGAGGCCATCAGATATCATACCCCAAGGTCCCTTTTCCTGTTTAGTGAATGTCAGTAACCCCCCTTCCCCATCCTATACTCAGCTCCTGGGTTCCTATATCTTAGGTGCACAATTCTGCACTTTTTGGAAGTGAACCCCAACTGCAACACTTTTGACCACTCCTCGAGTTTCCCAAGATCCCTGTGAATTCTCTCCACCCCCTCCAGAGTACCCACCCTATTGCAGATTTTGGTATCATCTGCAAAAAGGCATATTTTTCCTTCCAGTTCTTTTACAATGTTGCTTATGAAGACATTGAAGATGACCAGTGTCGGCACTGTGCCCTGTGGCACCCTGCTGGTCACTTTCTCATTGTTAGAGTGAGTACTGTTTACAACCACCCTCTGCTTCCTATTTGTTCACCAGTTTCTAGCCCAATTCACCACTTTGGATCCCACCCCTAGGCTGCTCAGTTTATTTGTCAGCCTCCTGTGAGGCACAGTGTCAAAGGCATTGCTAAAGTCCAGACAGGCCACATCCATCGCCCTTCCCTGACCTTTTCCCCTGGTCACCAAGTCAAAGAAATATGAAAATGATGTACTCACCATACTTCCTGATCTTCTAGGGATACCTTCACAGTGATTCATACTAGCGGGTCAAAGCTGGAGATGCTAGAACCCAGCGGGAGCCAGAACTTTGTAGGGACTGGCACAAAGGTAAGCAGAGTGCATGCATGGCTCCATGTGTGAGCCCACGCTGCTGCCTGGTTATGTCTACGTCAGCCCCCAACTGCCTCAGCACCATTTTTACTAAGGAGGTGCAGCATAGCCTGTCAAGTACCTATGTACTTAACCTAAGGGCATAAGATAGCCCTGGTGGCCAGTGAAAGAAGGGCCACCAAATCCAGTAACACAGTATCTTTACAGCTCAAACCAAACATAAAGGAGTAAGACCAACACAGACATGCTGGAGTGGATCTGGTGGATGGTGGGCAGGCATGTGAATCAATGGTGAAGATATTCCTAGAAGATCAAGACTGATGGTGAGCATGTAATTTTCATATTTTCTAAGAATCAATCTTCACCATTGATTCCCACTAGTGGGTCAGAGTACGAAACTCAGAAAAAGTCCCCCAGATTCGGGCAGTAGGACCTAGGGACTCACTCAGGATAGTAATCCAGTTAGGATTGTCCTGTTGAAGGTGGTATGCTACCTGGCATGTACATTCAGGGCATACAGTAGTGTTTACTGAAAGTGTGCACTGTGCTCCAAGTTACATCTCTGTAAATATCTCCAATAGGCACAGTGCGAATCTCTGCCAGGGACGTGGCAACCGCTCTGGTGCAGTGGGCGCATACCTGGCCCTCCGGTTTAATCAGAGCCATGGCATAGTAGTGGCACAGGCAATTCATAATCCAGGCAGAAATGCACTGGACTACAACATGCTGCCCCTTTTGATTATGACTGAAGTAGAGAGCTGTTTGGAATGTCTGAAGACTTTGGTTCAGTCCAGACAAAACCTAAGGACACCCTGAAAATCCAAAGAGTGGAGAGCTCTTTCTCCCTTATTCTGGAAGTTGGCAAAGTAAGTAGGCAGCACTAGTGGCTGATTAAGATGGACCTCTGACACTACTTTTGGTAGAAACTTGCGGTGTGCAAAGAGAAAAGTACAGTTACGTAAGAACATACCATAACAGTAGATCTTCGAGAGAGGTTCCTACAGTAGGTCATAACATACAGAACTATGCCCCCTGGTGTCAGGACCGCACGGCAAATTTTTTTGTTAGCAGTGTCTGGTGGGGGACTGCCCACCCATTGTCATGTGATGGATGTCAGCATGATCATGTGTAGTGGGTGGCCCCACGCCCGCCTTCCAGTTCTGCCGCCGGAGACCGCTTGTGGTTTCGACAGGAGGAGCAGATAGCCTTCCTAGAACCCAATCCAGAACGGCCTGCAAGAGCATGCAGAAAAACCTGGGGGATGGAGGGAGGGGAAAAAGGTGACCTATTGCAGGAACCTCATTTGAAGATCTACTGTTACGGTAAGTTCTTACGTAACTGTACTATCTTGCTTCAAGACAGTTCCTGCAGTAGGTCATAACATACAGGACTGAATCCCAAGCAGTCAATCTCATTTTGGATAAAACTGGAGCCCGGGAGGAAGGAAAGTCTGACGAGAGAGAAATGGACATTACGTACCTACCGTAATTCTTGATCTTCTTGGACGGAGTCTCCACCACTCATTCACGCTACTGGGACTAACCCGGAGGCGCTAGGACCCAGCGGGAGCCAAAAATCTTCAGGAGGACTGGTCCTAGGTAGAACTGCGAGGAGCAGCACTGCAAGCACGGCTCGCGTCGTATAGGTTACCTTGGTGTCGACCCTCCAACCGCCTTAGTACCTTTTTTACCGAGGAGGTGCAGCGTAAACTAACCCAGTGAAACTAACCTGTGTCGGACATAAGATAGTCCGAATGACCCGTGTAAGAAGGGTCAACTCAACAGAATCTTCACAGCCCAACAATGAGGGGGTGAAGACCAAAACCAGGATGAGTGAGCTCGGGGAGATTGAGGGTGGGCATGTGAATGAGTGGTGGAGACTCCATCCAAGAAGATCAAGAATTACAGTAGTTACATAATTTCCATAGCTTCCTGGACATAAAGTCTCCACCACTCACTCACACTAATGGAAGTGTACCAAGCTAAAATAATGCCCCGAGATGGGAGAGAGGAGCTCACTTAGGACAAAAGTCCATTAAGGATTGTTCTGCCAAAGGACTGATGCTATAAGCATTAAACAAAAGGACTGATGCTGCCTGGCATGGATGTCCAAAGTGTAGTGCTTTACGAAAGTGTGCACAGAGCTTCAAGTGGCCGCACTATAGATGTCCATAATGGGCATGTTTTGGATCTCTGCCAGAGATGCCACAACTGCTCTGGTAGAATGTGCGTACACTCTGCCTTCCAGCTTAACCTGTGCCATGGAGTAGCACTGGCGAAGGCATGCCACTAGCCATGCTGAAATACTTATCTGATAGCAACAGGCTGACCCCGCCGGGCTGTGCTGAAGGAGACAAATAGTTGTTTTGACAAGCGGATTTCTTTAGTTCTGTCTAAATAGAACTGCAAAGCTCTCTTCACATCCAGAGAATGCAGAGTGTGCTCTCCCTCATTCTGGAAGTTCGCGAAATAGGTTGGAAGGACCAAGTGCTGATTTAGATGGAATTCTGAGACAACCTTGCGGAGGAACTTAGGTTGGGTCCTAAGACCCACCTTGTCTTTGTGAAATACAGTATACAGAGGGTCCGTGACCAAAGCATGTATTTCAGACAGTCTGCGAACAGAGGTAATGGTTACAAGGAGGGCAATCTTCCAAGTCAGAAACTTCAGCTCACAAGTAGCTAGGGGCTCGAAAGGTTTACGAGTGAGCATGTCTAGCACAAGAATAATGTCCCAGGTGGCTACCAGTCAACTGACCGGTGGCCTGGTATGCAGCATGCCCTTAAGAAACCTCTTGACTACAGGTAGCTGAGCCAGAGACACAGAGTGTACAGGCTCATGGTATGCTGAGATCGTGGAAAGGTGAACCTTCGTGGTTCCATGGCAGATGTGAGCTGCTGGTATTGGATTCAGTGCCTCTAGTGATGGTTTGAAGAAGCTCTGTGTTAACTTTTGAATCTGGGAGAGCTTCTACTGTGGCCTTAAGTGAATGCCAGAGTATATACTTGTACTGAGAGAAGTAACCCTGGTAACTATCAATGAGCATGCCCAGGGTGGAAGCAGCAAAGACTCACTTTCCCAAAGTGTCAATTTTGTGAGATTCCTTGTTTATCGGATGTGCTATAGATTCTTGCAGAAGCACGGCCTTGTCATTCTCTGCCAGGACAACTACGGCATTAGCAAAGGCTTGCCAGACCAGGATAGGCCGATCTTTGGGAGGGGCATATTTCCTATCTATGGACTTAGCCACAGCGGGAATAAGTGCCGGACTATCCCACATCATTTGTGTGAGAGTCTCAAAAGGGGGTTGCATGGGGGGGGAGTCAATTCCACAGGAATGTCTGAAATGTGCAGGTACTGCAGACACAGCAATTTCCGAGGATCGATCTCCGAAGTCTGGAGAGAGAGAGAGAGAGGTATTCACGTTTCTAAGCAGAGATTTAAAGGAAAGGTCCTTGACCAGAGGCTCTGCTGTAAGGGAAGGTTTATTCACCACCCCTAGGGAGGAGTCACTGTCAAAGTCATCCTCCAATTGAAGATCAGGATCAGGCTCAATATCATCTCCAACTAGTCCTGAAAGGACAGTATAGATAGGAAAGGGAGGAAAAAGAGGAGGAGGAGCAGCACGAATCGGAGTCGAAAACCCCGGTGTCGTATGCGACACCGCACACGCTCCCAGTGTCGGAACAGAAGGAGGCGCCAAGAACACTGGCAGCACAAGCACGGGACACGGTGTTGGGCATGGCACTGGAAGAGCTGGCACCGGAGCCAGCGGCACCGAACGAGAAGTTCCCAATCCTCGACTCACTGAGAAAAGTCTGAGAAATTCAGTAGGAGATAAAGGTACCGGTGTAGACCCCTGCACCACAGCCCTACGAGGGGGAAAAATACCAGAGTGCGGCATCAACGGCACCAAAGAAGGCGCCGTATGACTAGAAAGCCCCAACTGTCCTGCCCGCAGGTCCGAAACTGAAAGGCCCGAAGGCCCCAGTGACGGACTTACCGGCTCGGGCAGATGGGACAACCTCTGAACCCACTGCTCCATAAGAGTGGCTCAAGGGTGAAACTCCTCACCAGAGGAACCCCCAAGGGGTGGGGAGAGACTCCGGAGTCAAGGATGACGGTCACTAGAAGCAGAAGCCAGTGACCGATGATTGTCATGCAGACATACCAGAAGGTGACCTCGAGCAGTACCATTTCTTTTTCGACCAGGAGGCCGAAGAAGAACTCGAGGCCAAGCGGTGCCGAGTCCTCGATGAGGATCGAGAATGGGATCACTTCTTTTTGTGCTTTTGGAGGACTGCCCATCCCCCGAGCACCGGACTGCCTGTAGGTCAGACCCTACTGCAGAGGGCGGCAGACCAGACCCAGCCCTGCTGACAACACAGCTTTCATGCAAAGTCTCCCTACTGTCACCTGCCCCGCTCATGGTCGACTCCGTCAAAGAAGAGTTGAAGACTTCTCTGAAGAAAATTTACTTATTACTATTACTTATATTTTCTTTAAACTGATAACAAAAATAATAAAAACTAATCAAAACTGAAAATCTGCAGCTGTTGTCAAATAGACATGAAGTTCCAACTCCCGGTGGGTGAGCGATGTAGTCACTGAAGCGCACTCGACGGTGGGAAAAAAGGAACTGAGGTGGTTGGAGAGTCGACGCTAAGGTAGCCTATATGGCACGAGCTGGGCTCATGGTGATACTTCCTCACGGCCCTACCAAGGTGCCGGCCCTCCTGAAGATTTCTGGCTCCCGCTGAGTCCTAGCGCCTCTGGCGTAGTCCCATTACTGTGAAAGAGTGGTGGAGACTTTATGTCCAGGAAGATCCTTGAGCCGACCTAATCCAGAAAAGATCCTACAGGACTGCTAAGTAGGAACTCACTCCAAACCAAAATGGCTCAGTCCAGACAAGGACATTTGGAGAAAGAAAAAAGGAACAAACTCTAGGTTGCCACAGCACGAAAATTGGCTACGGGAAATCTGATTCGGAGAAAATCCGCGAAGTGGATGTGATCCTCATATGAAGACCTCAGACTTCCCATGGAAGAAATTTGGCACATTCCCTAAAGAATAGAATAATAAAGTGCAGTCGTCCCACCATTCGGACAGGCACTGTGAGAAGCGTACCATCCCATAACCCTTAGGGGCAAAGGAAATACCAACCGTAGCTATGTACTTCCTTTTGTCCTGTTAATGCAAAACACTGAAAACTATGCACTTCCCTACTGTGCAGGAGAACCCTGCCCTATTAGAAAAATTTTTGCAAAATAACCCCAGCAATGAACAATCTTCAGGCCAGGGCCATACTGCCATCCCCCAAAAAAGGAGTGGGGGAGAAGAGTGTGGAAGAAAGGGAGAGACAGTGGAGGGCTCCTGTCAAGAAAGATGACAGGGGAGTATCCCCCAATAGGCCAGTCTGCCTCCGCCTATCAAGATAAGATAGTAGATAAAGCGGACAATAGGATAATGATAAAAAAAATTGGGACCACCTGGGTATGACTCCTACGGGTGTGGGATGAATCTCAGTACCCAGAGTAGCAAGTAAGGGAGAAGTCCTAGACTTTTAGGATTGCCCGAGTGGAAGAGAAAAATGTGTTCTTTCTTGCGTAAAAAAAAAAAAAAAAAAAAAAACCTAGGGAAAGATTCCCTGGTCTGCCCCACAGTCTGGTTAACTCGATCAGAGATCTCCATAACCAGAGCAAGCCTTCTGGAGGAGGCATGCATCAAAGAGAAAGACCTAAGGGTTTACATGTGGAATTCTGATTTGCTTCCTCTTCTAAAGAGGTGAAGAAGAACACAGTGACTGAAAAAAGCCCAGGTCTTCCGCCGAAGCAGAAGACATCGATCTGTCTAGGGCAGAGAGGAACAAAAAGCACCAAAAGTCGTTCCCCTTGCAAGTAACCTTAAAGGAAAGAAAGCTCCCTACCGGTAGGTTAAGGGAGTGGGATCAGAAATTAAATTCACCTAGGCAAAGTGGGCGCCTAGGGCGAGCATGGGTAAGGAAGAGCTGGCCGACAGAAAAAACTGTCTGGTAAATTGTCCCTGCATGGGTAATACGGATGGGTACCTCCCTGCTCAATCCAGTACCCGATTGTATACTTGCAGAAGGTCTGGACCGGGAAGGTCCGAAAAGCATCAAGAGATACTTCCCTCTCCATGTTAAGAGACCTCCTGACACAGGAGATCTCTCTCTCTCTCTCTCTGGGGCATCCAACTTCAGAACTTGGAGTTCTGGAGTAAGCGTTCCCAAATCTTCTTGGGTTTACAACCCCCTAAAGGAGACCCAATAGAATGTCTCCGTCCCGGGGACGGAGAGAATGGATCGTGGTCCTCCTGCCAAAAAGGCAGAGAGCCGTTCTAGTATAGACATGTCCGTGGAAAAGCTACCAGTCCCAGTCTGCTCCTATAAGGTATCGGGAGGGGGGCAGGGAAGACCATGGAGAAGAGACTAGGTACACCATAAAGGGGAAAGGAGATAGGAGGAGTGTCCTCTAGGGCACCGCTTAAGCCAAACATCCAGGTAAGAGAAGTCAGAAAAAACCCTTACTTGGAAAGGTGGGACTGCGTAGATAGGGAACCTGGGCACCCTGTAAGCAGGATACATTGTCCCTCTACAATTCAACAGTGAATTTGGGATAGGCAGCCTGTGGCACCTTGCATACAGAGCAGAGGTGACCCAAAAAGAAAACTGGAGGATGGGGCGACAATCAGTCGGTCGCCCTGTAGGGTATAAAAGAAAAATAAAGAAAAACGAGGAGTAAGACGTTTTTCATCTGTGCCCTAAATGCTGCAACCATCGTAGCATTCTTGGAACTAATCAAGATCTCTTCTCCTCATGGAAAGATGAGAATCCAGGAATGAAAAAGAACGGTGTACAGGGAAAGCAATGGGTCCCTCTGGATACTTACTGGAAAGGATTCTATTCTTAGAGGAAAAAACTCTGAAATACTAACGTTCCTTTCCCCAGTGGGTCCCCTTTATGGAGAAGGAGGGGACGCTGATTGGGTTACAAGAATTAAGCCTAAGAGGCCTGGGAGGGTAAGGTCCCCTTGGCCTCTTGCTGGTTCCTGGAAGCAGGTGGAGAGAAGATGGTGGAACCTGACATGCTCCGTGCATTCCTCTGTCTAGCGAAAGGCTGTTTAACAAGCCTTTTCTGATGGGATACAGAGGGGTACTTAGACCTGACATCTACCTTATACATAGGCCTAGAAGAACTCAGAGCCTTGCCCTTGTCAAGCAGACCCGTAAGGATGTCCTTGGTGCCACCCCCGTACAGTACGGGGCCCTGGAAAGGGGCATCTTGTACAGCTGCCGGTACGTCCGGGGTCAGCTCGGATGTATGCAGCCAAGCATGGCATCTGATGCAGACCACTGAGGCAGAAGAGCAAGCAACGACATCAACAGAGTCATAAGCCTCTCGTAGTGTGCCTACAGGAAAACTTAGACAGTTGCATGGTTTTAGAGAGCTCAGTTCTTAGGTCCGAGTCCTCGATGGACCCGAGGCGAGTTTCCAGTTGGGTCAGGGTGACTTTTTGATAGAAGACCATATGCGCTATATAATTCAAAGAGCGCAAGGCACATTTAGAGCAGGCATAGACTTTGACCCCAAAGTGATCTAGCAGTCTAGATTCCCTATCAGGAGGATAGGATTCTGAGTGCATAGGCTGTAGAATGGGCTCTTGAGCTACTGCTAAAGCGCTAAGGTATGCCATCGGATGGGAACCCAAAAAAGGAGTGCCCTCCGGAGCGAGATAAGTCTGGTCTGCTGCCTTGGGTCATGTGGGGGAACCCAAGGAGGAATCAGGTTAGGCAAAGCCTCAGCCAAGTCCAAATGTTCGACAAGGCATTTAAACTTAGAGTCCTGTTCCTCCGTATTCCAGTCGTAGGTAGTCTGTAGGATACAGAGGATCTCAATAAAGGAGGGATCGTCTGGAGGCGATCTGGGAAATCCATTTCTCTTAGCCTCCGTGGTCCCTAAGAGATCCCCAGAAGAGGAAGAGGATGATTCCGCCTCCGATCTCGAGGAATCTACCCTGTCCAGGCTACTGGCTCTTGTGAGGGTGACCTCCCTGTGGAGTCTCCCCCGTAATATGCACTGTGGTTGAGCTTCCAGGAGACCTGGGACGTGAGGTGGAGGAGGACACTGCCACTTGTCGCGTCCAAGCAGGGTCCAGCTGAGATCTGGCCTCTTGCCACCAGGACTGCAAGACAGCCCGGAAGTTCTGTGGGGGCTGAGGCTGAGGTGATTGAGGTAACTGAAAGGAAGAAAGGGCCGCCTCTGTAGTAAGAGGGGTGCCTCCTTGAGCTAGGGGAAAAGGGCGGGGTGTAGCCCAGTTCCTTATGTCCTGGACAAAGACAACCCATGTTAGGTCCAGATGCTAAGGAGGCTGTCGCCCGGTTTGATGCTGGGTAACTTGGTGTCGGGTAGCTTGGATATAGATGGACCCGCCCGATGGGTGTCTGAGGATTAGGCAGAGTAATCCGAGGACTAGCGGGGGGGCCTGTGGGCAAAAAAGAAGGACCCGGCGTTGGTGTACCTGACGTTAGCAAAACTGACGTCGGGGCTAGTGTCAGTCCGACTGATGTCAGGGATGGTGGTAGGGGCCCTGGCAGCGGCACCAACAGGGAACTTCCCATGCCCGCAGGTAAAATCGAAGTGATCTCTGTCGGCTTATCTGACGTCTGAACCTCTGATGACAGGGCTGTTGTCTGGCCGACGGACGTCAGGGATGGAGGTAGTGGCCCTGGTGGGGACACCGACGGGGAACTTCCTCTGCCCGCAGGCAAAAATGAAGTGTCCTGTGATGGCTTATCTGATGTCAGACCCCTGATGACTGGGCTGTTGTCTGGCTGACAGAGGTAAGGGACGGCGGTAGGGACCCTGACAGTTGCACTGACGGTGAACTTCCCCTGCCCACAGGCAAAAAAAAAGTGTCCTGTGACCGCTTGTCTGAAATCAGAGCCTCTGACAACAGGACTGCTGTCTGGCTGAGGGTCATCAGGAATGGAGGTAAAGGCCCTGGTGGCGACGCAGATGGGAGACTGCCCGTGGCACACGATGAGGACTCCAGCATCGAAGGTTTCGAAGGTTTGGGGTCCTGCGGAGGAATCTCCAACATCGGAACTGGTGACAGGTCTGAAGGAAAAGGGGCATCCAACACAGGGGCAGGCTCACAGAGGTCAGGCTCCCCAAGGGGGATCCTGTAGGGGACTGCATGGGAACCAGTGCTGGAGTGAGGGAAAGAGTTACCACGTCCAGGTGACCCTCTTCCCCCTCCGATCCGGATACAGGGTCGGAAAATGAAGGAGCCACCATGGGAGGCGGGTGTGAAGGCTCCCGCCCTGTAGAAACTAGGTGGAAGGGCTGGCCAGAGCAGGACAGCGAGCTCAGCTGGGTGTCGGGTGGTTCAGCAGCAGCCCCTGACGGGCGAGCTTTGACCGGGCGGACATTGGAAGCTCCGACATATGACTTACTGGTCGATGGGGCCACGTGGGTGGTGGACGAACCCCCAGCCGAGATACCGGTGGGTGCCGCACGGGCTCCCTCTGGGCCAAAGTGTGACTTACTGGCATCCGCGCGGACTCCAGAGGAGCCGGGGCCCCACTGACCGGTCACGACAGGGCGTCTGCCGGAGGAGCCGGTTGGCGACTTATCAGCCGAAGATGCAGACTTTGAGCAAGTCTGGAAGGACTTGAAGGTAGAAGTGGATCCAGAGAAGCCAGATGAGGAGGCTTGGACTGTGACCAAACCTGGCGGTGCAGTAGCGACCTTGACCATTGGGACCTTACTGGAGGAGGGCCTATCTCAGTTGTTCGACCGTTCCTGCTCCTGGTGCTTCTCCTTCTTTTTGAAGTCTGAAGAGGGCGAAGAAGCGGAATCTCTCAGCTTTTGCAGCTCTTTTTCAAAGGAGGCCATCCTGGATTTCAAGAGGTGGGCTTTTAGGGCCTGCTGCCTGCGCTTACAAGTCGCCTGGTTGAAAGGTTGGCAGTCCGGGCAGGCCCCGGTGACGTGGTCCGGGCCTAGACAGATGAGGCAGAGTTTGTAGTTTGTGGCCATCCTTGTGAGGGATCTTTGTACCGCATTTCTTTGGCTTCGATGTTTGAGAAGACATACAAGAAAAATAAAGTGAACTTTACTATAAGAAAAAAAAATAAGAATACTTATTTCAAAATGGTGATCGACTGGAGCTATGTTTACCGCGAGGTCCGATGTGCAGAGGTTGACTGCGAGAAAGAACTGGAAGGCGGGCAGGGGAGCCACTACATGAATCACATGAGACACCTGTCACGTGACGAGGGGTGGGCGGTCTCCCGCCAGACACTGCTAGCAAAAAGTTTGCCGTGCGGTCCTGACACTGTCGTCGAGGCACAGGTCAAGAAGCATAGGAAAAACCAGGAGCAGTTGTAAAATTTGCAACAAGAATTTTATTATGAATACTAATAAAATTAAAACATTTAATTGTTCAGTATAACTATTTACAAAGGCATAATAAACAGAGAAGACCCATCTGAGTTTCCCTTCAATCTCTGTGTCCCTTGCAAGCAATTGCAGCTTTGTTTATATAAGTCCTTGCAACCCCCCTTCTTAACAAGCATCCTGTTTTTTCTAAAAATGTTCTTGTAAATATCAGGCATGTGCAGCTAGAACACAATGTCCCAGAACTGAGGCCCCTTTTCCACAGCTTCTGCAAAAGGCTTAAACATTGCATTTCAGGTTAACCCCTTAAGTTCCCAATAGCTTTTTGCAATCACCTCAAACTATAATTATATACATTTCAACAGTAACATTATATAATTTTTAAACAAAGGGATCCCAATATCAGTTACATTTCCACATAATGAGTTGCATATATTTTTATACCAGCAGATATGCAAGGAAGGAAAAAACAGAAACAGCAAGGGAAGACTGAGAGACAGTGAGAGACAAAGAATTGCGAGACTGTCAGGGTCATCAAATCCTAGGTCTCACAGGAAAATTTGGTTGTGCAACCAGACAGAGAAGAGACAGGAAAGGAAAGAACAGAACACATCCTTGCATTCAAACTCTCCAGAACTGGGACAGGGTCCTATTCAACCCAGTCACAGACGCCAGGGGGTGCAGTCCTATATGTTATGACCTACTGCAGGAACCCTCTCAAAGTAAGATTGAAAATTACATACCCACCGTAATTCTTGATCTTCCCAAGTATCTTCACCATTCATCACGATTGGGTCTAGGCTGGAGGACTGGACTCTCAACAGAAGCATATTTCTTCAAGAATTTTGGAGTTCAGGGAGCAGACATTGGAGATGGTGCCGCCCACTAGGCAGACGTATTATGTGGCACTCGCAAACTGGCCAGTAACTGACACTGCCTCCCCCCACCACTCCTCAGCTCTGTCCACCAGGAGCGAAAGAGAAAAGGGTAGGGGAAGGGAGAGAAGGGCAAGAGAGCGCAAGGGAGAGGGAGGAAAGGGAGGAATAACTAAAGATAAAAAGGCTGACCAAAAGAAAGATTAGAGTTGGTATGCAGGGCAGGGATGACCAGAGCAATGGGCAGCCCTAGAGATAGAGGAGAAACAGAAAAAAAGAGAGAGAGAGAGAGAGAGAGATGGTCAGTCTTCCCCCGCTCTCTCCCTCCCTCAAGGCTGAGATTCCTCAAGACAGGGTAGAAGAGCCAAGTGCTCCTACCAGAACTGGGGCTCAAGAAGAGAGCCGCATCCTTTAGAAAAAACAAAGATGTGTGTCCTCCCAGGACCGAACTAAGGAGGTAAAGGGAGATGGCACCTGCACAGCAGCAAATTCTCCCACCCTTTTTTTTTTTGTTAAATTGAGAGCACAGGAAGAGCGAGGTTGGGCAGGAGAAGGAGGCAAAGGTCTGGGGGGGAGAGCAAGGGGAACACAGGGCAAGGTGATCTCGAGTTAAATCTCAGAGTAGCACCTCTTCCCCTCTTTTATTTTTGCTTAAATACCTCAAGACGAGGGGCAAAGATACAGGTTTAAAAGACAGTAGGGGACAGAACTACAGGAAGAATCTCATGTAACATATGTCTGCCTGTCTGACTCACCGAAGAAAAAACCCTCCTGGATGGAGAGGCTGACCCAGGGGGAGGGACAAGAAGGAATGGGAAAGAGGGGAGAAATGCCTCTGTGCCACCTTCCTGCCCTCCGCCCGTAGTCCCCCTTCTCCTCCTCTCCTTTTTTTTTCCCAGCTTGAAGAACAGAGCTGAGCGACCAAAAATGAGAGGAGAATCCAATCTAAAAGGAATGGCAAGGTTTGCCAAGGAGAACCATCTCCCTTCTGAAAATGAACCCTTGTAAAACTAAAACAAGGGAAGAATAGGGGATGGAAGGAAGTTCAGGGAGAAGTCGTTGCCCCATGCCTGGCCTCGGGGGATGGAGTGTGAGATGTCGTGAAGATACTTGGGAAGATCAAGAATTACGGTGAGTACGTAATTTTCATATCGAACCAAAATAATCTTCACCATTCATCAAGACTGGGTCAGAGTGCTGAGCTGTCAAACCCTGAGGGAGAAAGTTCCCTCAGACTCCTGTGCGGGAGACACAAGGGGAAGAGGCCCCTTACTGGTCTGGCAAGGCCCGCAAATGGTCAGATTAGGTGGAGGCTCCCAAGCCCTGGGAGATGAAAGACACCCCTGTAGCTCACACCTTGCCCTGTGGGAGAAGAAATGGGCCCCCTGGAAAGGTGAGGATATCATCCTATGCCGAGTCAAGGGTGACAACCATGACAGACGAAGCCATGCCATATATCTTATGCAGACTGAGGTTCCCATCAGCCTTGAGGCCACCTCATTTGTGTCACAAACTGCTCTAGAGAGGTGTCTTGCTAGTTCTAGGCCACGCGTAGAAAGGCTAATGGCTTGCTGGGTTTCCTCACAGTCAGGCATAGAAGCTAGGAGTTGACCTAGCAATGTCCAGAGGTGCCTGGCATAGACTACATGTTGAGCCTGATGAGCTGCAATACACAGGAGAAGGCGCGCTGCCAGAAACACTCTTCTTCCCCAACATCAAACTCAGCCAAGTTAGACTCTGGGGGGCAGTCATACCGAGGGCGACAATGCTCAGAGGGGGAATCTAGGAACTCTACTCCTGAACAGGTTGAGACATGGCACCTGGAGACTTCACAGGAGCGCAATACCTGTGCATGCAGTCCCTCGGGGCATGATCTGGGGCAGCAGGATGCTGCCAGACACCGTACAAGGCCTCCACAAATGGCCGGGGCCAGGGAGGTATGACCAGATGGTCAGCATTGTATTCCCCCAGGAATGCCAGTGTCATACAAGCAGGGTTGTGTCCAGCAAAGTGGGAGATATGCAGCTCCTCCAACATCTCCACAAGGAAATACTGATATCAGGTGAAGTCAGCATCAGCAGAGTAATGGAGAGAGGAATCCTCTTCCTCAGTGGAGGAAGTGGAAGATTCGGAGGAGCTGGGTTCAGTGAGAGGTGGTGTAGGGGCTTGAGGTCTAAAGATTACATCAGTTAGTGCCCTCAGGTACCTAGTGAATGTAGCCGCCAACCTCCTGAACTCATACCAGGTCAGGGGCCCCTCGGACCAAGTAGACCTGGCAGAAGGGGAGGGGGAGGCAGAGGATGAAGGGGGAAGAAGTCTGGCGAACCAGAGAAGGTCCTTCTCAAGGGCTGTGAAGCCAAGCAAGAGACCCCTCCTGAAAGGGGGGGGCTGCCTATCTCACCCACTGCAGAGCACCCAACAGCAGTGGGAGGAACAGGGTGGTGTCCTTGGGGGAAGCCCCCAGGTGAGGAGAACGGAACCGTACAGTGCCCGTCGGGCGGCTCCTCTCCTTACCAACCAAAGGACCCCTCTTAAGAGGAGGGGGAAGCAAGGAAGGGTCAGCACTACAGCTCCTCTCCAAGTGCCTAGAGGCTCCAGGGATGGACCGAGGCACAGATCCTGACCTGCTAACACCTGCCCCACTAGAAAGGGACCTGCCCCTTGGAAGAGGCCTAGAAGAAGAAGAACAGTCCAGATTAGCAGGAGAATGAGAAGTCTGAGATGCAGAGGAGCCAACCCCGGACTGCTTCCTGGCAGTGTCCCCAGCAGCTGAGCCCACCTCCCCACCCAGAAAAGTGATGAAAGCAGATCCAAAGCTGGAGTCGTTGCTGACTCTGTAATCGGCATCAAGTCTGGTGTTGCCATCCCCACAAGTGTCCTGGCTTGCAATAAGAGAGTCCCCAACACCAGAAGAGGCACCAGAGGGCTCAGGGCAGGTGGCACTGTGAGCAGCACCGAGGGGAGTGCCCACAGGCTCCAAACCCACTGGAGGCCTCGGGTTCACCCGGGAAGCATCCAGAGACTCCACAGAGGCAGGTCCCAGTCGGCATCATCCCAATCCTCGCTCTCCTAGGTGGAGGACAAAATCAGGGGGGTCTCCAAGCTGGCCACCCCCTGGATCCTAGGCCCTCCAGCACTGACAGCGGCGTCGGAGGGTAGCCTGGATGCACAGTCGGTGCAATCTCACTCACCAGCACTGAGGGTAGTGCTGGGGGCAGAGGCAGCACTGGGACCTGGCACTGAGGGGGCCACTGCAGCAGGCCAAGCGTATAGCTGTGGCACCACACCCAGGGTCGTCCAAGCCTCTGAGGAGGCACCGAACTGCAAGGGGTGCTCAGCTGCCCCCTCCACGGAGGAGAAAGACTGCCCCACTAACCCCTCACTAAGACCCCTTGTTCCGGCAAGATGGGAAGCAGAGGGGATCTTCTCTCTGCTGGTCCATATAGAATCAGCAAGGGGCTCACAGGAGAGCCCAGAGACCATGTTTTGGCATCCTGAGTACAATTCCATCCACCAAAGGTTGGGGGTCTCTCCCAAACCTCGCCGCGTGGATAACAAGGATCCAATGAAAAACAGGCATTGCACTCATCCACAGCATGGCAGGGACCCAAACAGGAAAAACAGCAGTCCTGTGGGTCACAAATGGTGCCACAGGGGCACCAACGCACTGGGGCAACTCCCATTTTTTTCGAAGACTTTTTCGGTCCCAGACTCAACATAGCTGCTGACGGAAAAGAAAATAAATGGGAGAAAACTCAATGCCACACTTGAAAAACTATATAAAAAATAATTAAAGAAAAAGAATCAATGCTGCAAATGGTGCCAAGACTTACGAGGTCGACAAAGTATGGTGTAGAGTAGGCCAAAAATAACAAAGGTGAACACAGCTGACGCAGTTGCTGTGACACTCCCTCACTGAGACCCATCCTTGACGGTGAGAAAAACAGAACTGAGGAGCCAGGGGGGCCAGCATCGATTACTGGCCAGTCTGCGAGCGCCACATAATACGTTAGCCTCGTGGGTGGTGCCATCTCTGACGCCGACTCCCCTGACTTTAAAATTCTTAAAGAAACATGCTCCCATTGACAGTCCAGTCCTTTGGCCTAGACCCAATCATGATGAATGGTGAAGACTGACTTGGGTAAGATCTGCCCTGTCATTCTGGAAAAGGCATGGATTTCAGACACACTGCGAGTAGTGGTAATGGCCACTAGAAATATGTTTTCAAGTTAAAAACTTACATACGAACATACAAAAAATGGCAGCAGAAAAAGACCAAAAGGTCTATTTGTCTGCTCATAATGTGGATCCCTCAGTGATTACTGAAAAGTACACCCCCACTCCCGACAGTAGTCCCCCCATGTTGCTACTTTTAACTCCAACCCTCCCCTTTACTTTGTCCCAACCCTTCTTTAAAGCTGTCTACTATCTTTAGGGATGCCATCTCATGTGTCGACTCATTCCACTTAGCCACCATTCTCTCAGTGAAAAAGTGTCTCCTCATTTCCCTTTTGCATAGTCCTCGCACTAGCTTGAGGCAGTATCCTCTGGTAGTTTTGTTGCTGCTAAGGCTGAAGAGACCTTCAAAGTTCACCTTGTTTATGCCACTGAGGTATGTAAATGTTTCAATCATGTCACCCCTCTCCCTCCTGTCCGTACATGTCGAGGTTTTTGAGTCTCTCTTCATACGCCCAATCCTGTTGACCCTGGATCATTTTAGTTCCTTTCTCTGGACATTTTCCAGAAGACTGACATCATTCCTTAGGTACGGGCACCAGCACTGCACACTGTAATCCAGATGCAGATGCACCAGAGAGCTGTGTAATGGCAGAAAGACCTCTGAATTCCTGCTAGTTATTCCTCTGGATATATAGCCCAATATTCTATTTGCCTAGGCTGCTGCCTTCCTGCCATGTGCAGAGTGTTTTAGGTCACTTGTGATGATCACCCCCACATCTTTCTCCTCTTCCGACTTGGTAACCTGCACACCACCAAGGCAATATTCAGTCTTTGCGCTCTTAGCCTCCAAGTGTATAAATAAAAATTATGTACCTACCATAATTCTTGATCTTCCTGGATATCTTCACCATTCATTACTGTTGGGTTCCTAGCTGGAAGTGTTGGGACCCCACGGGAGCTTATAGCTCTAGGAATTTTGAGGCCAGTAGCCAATGCTGATGGCGGCACCATCCTCTAGTGAGAGACAGAACATCGCGCGCGTGAATTGGCCAGTAACTGATGCTGACTCCCCAGCCTCCTCGGTTCTGCTTGCCGAGAGGGAGAAAGCAAGTGATAGAGAAACTAATGGAGGAGTGAGGGACAGGAGGCCCAAGGAAGTGCAAAAGGAAAGGATGTAAACTGAAATAAAAGCCTGAGAGAGACACACATAAGGAATCTATAAAATCTTGGATGGGGCAGAGAAGGGGTGGGGAAGAGGGTGTGGGGGGGGGGGAGGAGGAGACCAAGAACAGAACCTCCTGGGAGAGAAGCCCCGGGTCTCAAGGTGTAGAGGTAGAAAACAGGCCTATAAGCATGGAGATTTTATGAGAAGGAGGTTAGAACAGATAAACAAAGCTGGAAAGTGCTCTATGTCATTTGGGCGAATCAATTACAGGGAATGCAACTTGGGAGAATCAATAACAGCGAGTGTAATTACTGCACCTACACACTACAGCATGGCACATTTCAGCTACAATATGACTTCAGACCTGTAACTGCAAGTTACAGGAGAGCCCGTGAAGGTAATCATACCGACTGCGGACGTGATACTCGGACACTACCTGTGCCAACTGCTCAGCAGATCCCGGTACCGACGACGCACATTTGCCGCATCAGCCCATTTCTAAATATCCTACATTATGCCACACATTGATTGCCATGATCGCTGAATGTGTGCAGGAGCTCAATTTGTGCAGGTGCCGTAATTTGGTGGTCACTCAGGGTGGATTCACCAACTTGATTAGCCCAAACTGAGTCGCCCAAATTACATGATACCGCTTGAAAGTAAGCTGAGGAAAAGCAAGAAGATGGGATGAAAACCCCACCATTGCTAGTGAAAGGATGCCTGAGCAGGCTCCCTTATACCCACCACATTCTCCTCCTGCTACCTCTGTCCCCTTCCCCTTTTTCTAGCGTGGTCTGAAACAGACATTGGAATTGATAATATCTTCCTCCCGCCAACAGAGGGAAAAGCCTCTTGGTGTAAGTCTCCAACCAGTGGAGATGAAACTAGGTGAAGGGTAAGCTACCTTTCAGGCATAAGGATATGTAGGTTTCGAAACACTGTCACCGTTAGGAAAAAAGTGAGTGGCAGAGGTGAAAAAATTACTCACCGTAGTAATCTTCTTTCTTCCAAGGGGTCCTTTAGCATCAGTAACTATAGCAGTTAGCTGGCTAGGTGCAACTGCCTCAGAGGTTTGCCTTTAAGATCATTAGCATAATGAGCTTGGGCATCGGCCAATCAGAAAAAAGGAGGGGAGTGTGCTGAGAGGGAGCAGCCTGAAGGGCTTCAGAATTTTTTCGAAGATAATGGGTACATGCCCCCAAAAGTGAACCAACAGGATTCAAAAGACATGCAAATGTCCAAAATCAGAACAGATATCAACAACTTGAGCTTGAAAACTCTTTAATAAAAGACCAATTTTGATGATAAAAACTGGGAACAGAGCCCTTCTCCTAAAAGGTGACCCAGGGAGGAAGGGTGAGAGCTTACTGATGCTAAAGGACCCCTTGGAAAAAAGAAGATTACTATGGTGAGTAATTTTTTCTTCTTACCCCAGGAGTCCTTTAACATCAGTAACTATAGCAGACTACCAAGCAGTACCAAGTGGGAGGTGGGCAGAGAACCTACTTAGGAAAGAGGCTCTGCAGACCCACCTTGCCAAATATTGGCACCAGATCTGGACTGCACATCTAAACTGTGGTGCTTAATGAACGTGTGAACAGATTTACAGGTAGCTGCTTTGCAAACATCTTGAAGGGGTATGTCCCTTGCTGTTGCCACAGAGGCTGCAGCACCCCTGCTAGAGTGGGCCCTAAGCCCCACGGAAGGTTGATGACCAGCATTTTCATAGCAGACTCTAATACAGTAGACTAACCAGCTGGAAATAGTCCTCTTGGTAGCTGGTCTTCCTCTGCCTATATCCCCACAGGTGAGGAACAACTGATCTGTCTAGTATGCTCTAGATAGTAAAAAACAGCTCTTTTGACATCCAGACTGAGGAGCTTCTGCTCATCTGGAGTGGATATCTTGGTAAAGAAGACAGGCAGAGTAATAGACTGGTTAAGGTGAAATTCAGGGACCACCTTGGGCAGGAACTTCCTACTTGTCCTGAGCTCAGTTTTGTCTCTGTGAGGAATGATGAGATTAGGCTCAGTGCACAGGGCCTGTAGCTCTGCAATCCTCCTGGCAGAAATAATGGTCGCCAGGAAGACAGATTTTCTGGTTACAAACTTGAGATGGGCAATGGCCACAGGCTCAAAGGGTGGTTCCATGAGCCTGGCAATGCAAAGTTTCAGGCTCCAAGGAGGACTGGCTCCCTGACTGGAGGTTGGAGGTGCAAGAGGCCTTTGTAAAACTATTTGAATATGGTGTGGGGAAAAAACTGACTTTCTGTTCCCCACCAAAAGATAGGCCGAAATTGCAGCCAGGTGTAGCTTGAGAGGGGAGGATTTCAAGCCGGACACCTGCAGATGTACCAGGCAATCCAACAGCTGGGAGTCTGAAGCTGTAAGAGGATTGACCTTTTTGCTCTTGCACCAAAGGGAGAACCACTTCCCATTTGGCAGCATAGTTTTTCTTTGCGTTAGTTTTTTTGTAGCCATTTTCTGGGTCATAAGGACTTGCTCCGAGTACTGACAGGATGGAGGAAACAGTTACTTACCATAGTTATCTTGTTTCTTCAAAGGAATCACTCATGATTAAACTGATGCAGTCAGCCTCCTGTGTTGAACTGCCCGGAGAGGGAATGGAATTTAGAACTATATGTAAATGATGGAACTCTCATTGGCTCATGCTAATTTCGAACTGCTGCACTCTAGGTGCTTCCGATTCTTTGTGACGCCTAATTGGGTGTAAGACCCTCTAGCTAATCTTATCATTACAAGAAAATTAAGCCACTCCCAAAATCACATTTCCCTGAAGGCCAAAACCCAAAAGGTGAGTTCACTAAGGACACCAACTGGTTCAAATGTGTGAATCTCAGAAGTGGCTTATGCTAAAACAGAGATGCAGAACAAAAAATTCCCTCTACTTATTGTAGCACTTTTTTTTTTTTTTTTTGAAAGGTTCTGGTAGGGGAGGCAAGGTGGGTGCTTTGATCATAATGAATGATCCCTTTGAAGAAACAAGATTACTATGGTGAGTATTTTTTTCTTCTAACACTAGGAATCACTCATTACGATTAAACTGATGCAGACTACCAAGCAGTAGCTCTGGAGGTTGGGCAGAGAGCCTATTTCAAAAACAGGTTCTGCAGAACTGCTGTGCCAAACCTGGCATTACTTCTGGATTGGAGATCCAGGTTGTAGTGCTTCGTAAAGGTGTGCACCATTTTCCAGGTAGCTGCCTTGCAGATTTCCAACAGTAGGATATCCCTTGATGCTGCCACTGTTGCAGCTGTACCCCTGGTGAAATGAGCCCTAAGGCCCAGAGGAGCTTGTTTACCCAGTTTATTGTAACAAAACTGTATGCATGCCACTATCCAGTGAACAATGGTACATTTTGTGGCAGCTCTTCCTTAGCCCACTTCACCATAAGTAAAGAAGAGCCGAGTCTGTTCTGGTCTGTATGCCATGGTTCTGACAATATGGTGGCTAAGGGCCCTTTTGACATCCAGGCAATGGAGCTTCTTTTCAGGGGAACTAGTCATCTCTGTGAAGAAAACGGGTAGAGCCATAGTCTGATTCAGATGGAAGCCAGATACCACCTTAGGAAGAAATTTCCTATTAATCCTGAGGACCACCTTGTTCCTGTGGAATGAGATATAATCCACATCTGTGCACAGTGCCTGTAATTCGCTGAGCCTCCTGGCAGAGGTGATGGCCACTAGGAACACAGTTTCCCAAGTGACATACTTCAAATCTACAGTAGCCATGGGCTCGAATGGATGCTCCATGAGCTTGGCAATGAAGATATTTAGATCCCAAGCAGAGACTGGCTCCCTCAAAGGAGGGTACAAGTGATTCAGTCCTTTAAAGTATTTTCTGAATACTGGATGAGAGGTCATGGATCTCTTCTTGCCAGCCGATAGGTATGCTAAGACTGCAGTCAAGTGTACCTTAAGGGGTGGATGGCTTTAGGCCCAGTGTGTGCAAATGTGTCAAGTAGTCCACAAGGACAGACAAGTCAGATTTGGAAGGGTCAGTACCCTTGCCTGAACACCATATGGAAAACCTCTACAATTTAGAGGAATATGTTTTCTTAGTGGAAGGTTTCCTAGAGCCTCTAAGCACAGTCAGTACCTCTCCTGACAGCTTAAGGCTAGAAAATTCTGGGTCCTCAAGAGCCAGGCCTTGAACCTGAGGGACTTGAGGTTCAGATACAGGATCCTGCCCTGGGAGGCTGTCAGCAAGTTATGCCTCCTGGGAAGGTGATATGGCGGGGGCTACTGACAGAGTTAGCAGAATGGAGTACCGAGGTTGTCTGGCCCAGTCTGGTGCCACCATACTCATTGCAGCTGGTTGGGACCTTAGTTTCACTAGGGTCCTGAGCATCATTGGGAATGGAGGAAAAGCATATAGGATCTTCCCTGTCCACTCCAATGCCATTGTATCCAGAGGGATTGTCCCCTTGTGTGGTGGTCTGCAACAGAACAGGGGCAACTGGTGTTTTTTTGCGGAGGGAAACAAATCCACCTCTGGGGTGCCCCATCATCTGAAAAACTGAACTGTGTACTTGGGGAGTCAGTGACCATTCGTGATGGTCTTGACTGATCCTGCTTAGTGACTCTGCCAAAACATTGTCCTTCCCTGGAAGGTGCATGGCTGTTAGTGTTACCTGCATAGAGCATGCCAGGGACAACAGTCTCATTGCTTCTCAGCATAGAGGGGTGGACCTGGTTCCTCCTTGCTGGTTGATGTAGTACATGGTTGTGGTATTGTCTGTCCTGACTTGCACTACCTGGTTTTGCAGATGAGGAGAAAAGGCTAACAGGGCTAAATACACTGCCCTTAGCTCCAGTAGACTGATGTGTATCAGTGATTCTTGGGGTGTACCATGTGCCACTTGCTGTGTGATCCGTGTGTACCCCCCCAAGCCCAGTAGTGAGGCATTTGTTGTAAGAACCAGGCAGGGCTGCTCCTTTAGGAGGAGTACGCCTACCCTGAGGCTGTCTAGATCCAGCCACCACTGCAGTGCCTCAGGCTGTGAGTGACTGGAATCAGTTTGGACAGTGGGTCTGTCCTTTGAGACCAGTACTGTCCTAAGTGAAACTGAATGTCTCGCATTTGGAATCTGCATCCTGGGACTACTGTGGTAGCAGCTGCCATGTGTTCCAGTAGCCTGAGGAATTCTCTGGCAGGTCAGGGCCTGCCCAGGGTAAAAGAGTTTACTACTTGCAGGATGCTGTCCACCCTGTCCTGAGGCAGGAAAGCTCTGCCTAGACTGGTTTCTAGATCTGCTCCAACAAAGTTCAGTACCTGTACTGGTTCCTGCTATGACTTCTGCTCATTTATGAGGAAGCACAGGGACTCCAGAGTAGACCTTGTGAGGGTCAATGACTGTTTTGCATGCTGGCACGATCAACCTATGACTAGCCAGTCATCTACACGGCAACACTGTAGTGGCCTGAGGCCAGTCTGAACCTCAGGTACTTTTTGTGGGTTGACCTGATAGAAATATGGAAATAGGCATCCCTGAGGCCCAGGGATGCCAGCCAATCCCCTTTCTGTAGTGTAGGGATGATTATTGACACAGTCACCATGTTGAATTTTGCTTCAGAATGTGTTTAAGAGCTTGAGATCCAGGATAGGTCGCCAGTCCCCATTTTTCTTTTTGGTAAGAAATATCCTGACTAGAAGCCTTCGCCTCTTGCACAAGGGATACAGTCTCCACTGCTTTGATGGCTAGGAGGTGGTTTACCTCTGCATCCAGGAGGATCCTGTCTGCAGAGGTGACTGGGGCAAAGTTTCTTGCTCTCAGCTTGGAGGTGATTTGAAGCCGAGTGTCAGTCCCTGGCTCACTACATCCAGGACCCATTTGTCTGTGGTGATGATGGGGTTCCAAACCTGGAGGTAGTGAGCCAGTCTGCCACCTACTGGGGGCGGTGGTGGTAGAAGGGAGGTGACCTGGACCAGCCCGTCAGGGGTTCTGTGTGGGCTGGGATGTGTGTAGGGAGATGGCCTTCTCATGGACCATCTGCCCATCCCTCCATAACAACCTCTTTGTGGCTGGTAGGGTTGTGTAGCCTGAGCCTGAAAGAAAGGCCTGTGGTATGAACCCACCTACCCCTGCCTCTCCTGTACTGGGACCTGTAGGAGGAAGAAGGCCTTTCCCTGGAATTACTTCTACAGGTAGCCTTGTATTCCTCCACTTTTTTCATGTAGGCTTCTGTTTTGTCACCAAATAATGAGTTTCCCTCACATGGAAAGTCCATAGCATTAGCCTGGGTGTCTGGGGTCAAGTTAGTAGTCCTCAGCCAGGCAAGTCATCTTACTGAAACAGAAAGGGACATTAGCCTTGCTGCTGTGTCATTTGCATCCACTGCAATGTGTAACTGGCATTTGGTGGTGTCCAGTGCAGCCCTGGCAGTTTCCTGTAAATCTACTGCCACTTCACCCTGGATTCTGTCTGACATAGCCAAAACAGAATTCCAAAGTGATTTCTGGTACTGTATGGAATAAGCCATACATGGAGTGAGGCAGCCATATACCCCCACTTTTTTTTATTTTTTATATTCCATCCATTTTCCTAGAGTCCTTATCGGGGGGTGGGATGCCAGAAGTATTCTGGACTTTTCACATGCTGTAGCCTGTACCACACCTTCATGGTCAGGATGGGTAAAAAAGAAAATCAGCAGTGGTTCTGTCCAGCTGACATTTCTTGAAAATGTTCTTGTCTACCCCAGGCACAGTGGTTGGGGTCTTCAACATTTGCAATAGAGATTTTCTCAGGGTCTTATGCATATGCAGTAGCAGATGCTTTGTTGGGGTTAGCCCCATCATTTTCATAAAATCTGCTTCCCCCACATCCTCCTCTGTCTCTTGGAGTAGGAGGTTTAATGGGTCAACCATATTTTTGACTAAGGCATAATGTGAGGTATACAGTAGTCTTCAGGAGCGCTGGGAGGAGAGCCAAACTCCTGCTCTGGGGAAACCTCTGGCTCTGTGGGTTCCCCCTCCTCCTCCTCTTCGTCAACCTCAGTGTCCTCATAAATAAACTAAGGCACCTGGGGTGCTGGGACCTGGGCTGAAACCGGACCCACAGCCTGCAAGGCTTGTAAAATTTGTAGTGCCTTGGCGATGTCCTCTGCTGAGGGTATAGTTTGCTGTTTGTCTGCTGGGAGCTCCTTAGCCTTCTCAGCCGGAGGAGCAGAGACATGCATTTCTTTATATTTTTTTTTTTTTTTTTTTTTGAAGGGACAGTCTCAACCACTGTCTCCACAGCCCTTTTTGTCTTATGATCAGGCTTATCAGGACCCTTGTCAGAGTGTTTAGACTTGTCCTTTTGGACACAGAGAGAGAGGGAGCTTCGTCTGATACATTAGGAGAAGTAGAAGCCATTTCTTCTAATTTTTTAGACCTCTTTTTAAGTGTCTTGGCACAGAAAGTCTTACCATTTTACAGTTAGAAAAAATATGGCTAGTTCCCTGGCTAAAAACACACAGGGAATGCTTCTCAGCTTTAGCAATAACCTAGCCACAAGACTCGCAATAAAACCCTGTGGGTCCAGTGCGTTTTTTAGGTATAGCACTAGGGACCTCTGACATTGAGTAGGCTATAGTAAATAATCACTAAATTAAAAGAATCAGTTCCCTGGAACTGGCAATTTTAAATAAAAACAACTGTTATCGGTTCCGAGAACTGAGCGTCTATCAGTTCCATGAAGAAAAAGGGGAACCGCAAAAACACTAAAAAGTGTTTAAAATATAATTGGAAGACGGAACCATAAGGGAACCATCAAATAAAGTAGCTTTTAAACAAAAATTGAGGTAAAAACCTCTCAGAAATAGCGGATCCCTTGGTTCCGCGAAACCTGAGGGAACTGCTAAAAAAACGATAAAAACAAACAAAAACATTAAATAACTAGTCCAACTAAACTTTTAAGGGCAGCAATTCAAAATGTATATAATTTAAACAGTACTTATCGACCAAATTAAAATTTTAGAAGTAGGTTGAAGGAGAGCTCTCTGGGACGTCTTCACTGGCAGGTGGAATAAAGAATCTGAAGCACCTAGAATGCAGCAGTTGCTAGAGCGGCAGTTTGAAATTGGCATGAGCCAATGAGAGTTCCATTATTTATATATAGTTCTAAATTCCATTCTCTCTCCGAGCAATTCAACACAGGAGGCTGACTGCATCAGTTTAATCACAATGAGTGATTCTTGGGGTTAGAAACTCTAACTCCTCAAGAACCAGGCCTTGAGGTGAAGAGAGTATAAGTCTGAATAATGCACTCCTGTCTGGGGAAGGGTCGACAGAGAGTGAGTTGGTGGCAGGTGAATGGGCCTGCTGCAGGATGGTGAGAGAAGGAGGGGGTACCAGGTTTGCTGCCAATCAGGAGCCACCAGAATCCTTGATGCAGGCTGTAGTCTGAGCTTCAGCAATACCCCAAGTTTTAGGGGGAAGGGAGGGATTGCATATAGGTATCTCCTTAAGCAGTCCAAGATCAGGGCATCCAGGGGAAGCATTCCCGGGACTGGGGGCCTACAATAGCACTGATGAAGCTGGAAATTGAGGGGAGAGGCAAACAGATCCACTTCTGGAGTGTCCCAGTGCCTGAACACTTTGGCTAGTACTTGCTTGTTCAGAGTCCATTTGCTCCGACCTTGACTGATATGAGTTAGAGCATCTGCCAGGCTATTGTGCTTGCCTAGGAGGTGAATACCTGAAAGTCTGACTCCCAGGGAGAAGGTGAGAAACCAGATTGTCAGAGCCCCTGAACAGAGTATTTCCTGATCGGGTACCACCCTGCTTGGTTATGTTAAACATTGCAGAGGTGTGTGTGTTTGAATTTGTACAGTCTGCCCTTTTATGACAGAAGCATATACTTTGAGAGGTAGAAAGATTGCTCTGAGTTCCAAAAGGTATATATGTAACTGTGAGTCTTGGAAAGTCCAGGTGCCACTCACTGAGGCACTGTCCGGATGAGCTCCCCTGCCCAGGAGGGAGGCATCTATGGTGATCACCTCTGTGGGAAGCGGAGCTTGGAAGGGGATCCCTACTGCCAAATTTGAAGGGTTCTTCCAGCAAAGCAGGGACTGCTCTGTCACCGGTCACAGCTTTGAAAAATTGCTGCTTCTTTGAGACCAGCGAGCTCTAAAATAGGCTTGCAGGATTTGTATCCTGTACCTGACTCATGGGACCACTGCAGGCATTGAAGCCATGTGTCCCAATAGACTGAGGAAATGTCTGGCTGGTTTTGGCTGTCCATGAATGAAAGAATCTACCACTGAGGGAAAGTTTGAATTCCCACCTGTGGAAGGAAGGCATATCCTTTCTGGGTGTCCAGCTGAGCACCTATAAAGGTGAGTAGCTGGGTGGGTTCCAGGTGAGACTTTATTTAGATTTACCAGGGAACCCAGAGACTCCAGCGTGAACCCTGTGAGGGAAAGGGACTCCCTAACCTGACGAGGAGACTTTGGCACTATGAGCCAATCATCATAAAAGGGGTAGACAGAGACACCCAGCATCCTGAGGTGTGCTGCTACCACTGCCAGGCACTTTGTAAAGACTCCTGGAGCCAAGGATAAGCTGAAAGGACGCAGCGAACTGATAGTGGCCCGAAGGGAGTTTAAACCAGAGAAACTTCCTGTGAGACTTCCTTATGGGTACAGTATATGGAAAAAAGGAGTCCTTTAGGTCCAGGGAGGCTAGCCAGTCTCTCTGCTGTAAGGACTGTATGACTAGTAACAGAGTGACCATCTTGAAATGAAAATTACGTACCTACCGTAATTATGATCTTTCTGTGTATCTTCACCATTCATCACAGATGGGTATCTGCCGGAGTCAGGACCCGCGGAGCTTGTTTTTTTTAAAGGTAGGTGGAGCCGACACACCATCGGCGCCACTGGGCCGCACCGCGTGCGCCGGGCTGGCCGTTAGACTGTGTCGACCCGCCTGCCTGCCAGTTCTGAGTCGCCGGAGAGGTAAGAGGAATGGAGGAGGGTGGGACAAGAGAGTCCAAGGGACAGAAAAAGGAAAAGATGTATGAACTAAAAGGAGAAATAACGACTGAGAGGACAGAAAAGAAAAAGGTTAGAAACTAAAGGGGATTGTGAGGGGCCCCAATCTCTGGAAGTGGAAGAAGGGGGGGTAAGGTGGGTAAAGAATTTAGGAGAGGGGGAGAAGGATAAGATATCCCGGACCCTGGTCCGTCTCCAGATTGTATAGGAACTGCAAGGAGTAGCAAAGCTTTCTGCCAGAATTCAAGGCACAGAATAGCTGGCAAACACTCCAGATAAGCAGAGTCGGCTATTCTGGAAGAAGGACAGGATACAGGGATTCAGCACCCTCTCAAGGAAAGATTTTTGGTGAAAAAAAGGTTTTTTTTTTTTGTTTTTTTTTTTTTAGGAGAAATAGGTTGGATGGAAACAGTGAGGAGAGAAGGAGGGCAACTACCAACTCCCACCCCACAGGGGTGGAGTCAAGGTACTGGAGAAGGAGTGTCGCTCGAGCTATCCACTCTTCCTGGAAAATACTACTCCCCTGTGTGTCCTTATTTTACCCAATCCTAAGGAGAGGAGGGGAGTCACAGAGGGAGGGAGACCGAGACTGAGGCCCCAGGGGGATGGAGGGTAGGGTTGTGATGAATGGTGAAGATACACATAAAGATCGTAATTACGGTAGGTATGTAATTTTCATATCTTATCTGTGTCAATCTTCACCATTCATCACATATGGGTGAGTACCGAGCTCCCCTGAAGGGGGTTTTCTTTTACACCCTAAGGGACAAGGTCCCTTAGCCATCAGTGGGTGACACACTAAGGTGGGGAAACTTCAGGGCCTGGAGAGGCCCGAGGGTGGGGAGAGAGAGAGAGAGAGAGAGACGGAGTCCCCCCGGAGGGGGAAGGAAGTTGCCCCGACAAGCGCCTTCTCACTCTTCAGGAGAAGAGGTAGGTTCCCTGGTGGGCAGAGTTAATCACCCTACGCCGGGCCAAGGGTGACAACCGGGAAAGACGTAGCCATGCCGTCCGCCTAGTGCAGATCGCTGTCCCTACAATCCTGGTAGCTACCTCGTTGGCATCGTAGGATGCCATCACTTGGTGCCTTGCTAGCTCCAGGCCACGTGCAGAGAGTGCAATGGCTTGTCTGGTTTGCTCAGTGTCAGGCAATGAGGCTAGGAGCTGACCTAGCCTGCACCACAAGAACCTGTCGTAGGCTGCATAGTGGGCCTGATGTGCAGAGATAGAGAGAAATAACCGTGCCGAATAGAAAGTCCTCCTACCCCAGAAATCAAAATCCAAGGAGTCTTGATCTGGGGGCCAGTCACGGTGAAGGGCGCAAAGCCCATCAGGAGTATCCAACTGCGTCAATCCAGACTGTGGATGAGGCATGGAACCTGGAGACTCTGGGGGTGCGCAATACCTCTGGCTGAGATCCCTTGGGGCAGGAACTCCGGAGAAGGGCCTCTGCCAGGAACGCAATGATGCCTCCCAAAAAGGAGCCAGCCAGGGTGGCACCACAAGGGTGGCCTCGCCAAAATCGCCTAGGAAGGCATGCGCTGAGTGTTCAGGATTGCTAATAGTGGAAGGAGTAAGGTGCAAATCCTCCAACATCCTCACGAGGAATCGCTGATATTCAGAGAGATCAGCAGCCGGAGAGATGTGGACAGAGGGTTCCTCTCCCCCAGAAGAGGGGGATGAGGAGCTAGAAGTCATCGTCTGTTCAGTGGGCGGCTGCACAGGGGGAGGTTGAAAAACCTGGCTGTCCATTGCCCTAACGTAAGCAGGGAACCGAGCAGCCACTGCTCTGAACTGCTCCCAGGTGAGAGGCCCGCTAGGACCGAGGATGCCTGGGAGTGCAGGAGAGTGTGGCAGAGGGATGGAGACAGAGCCGAGAAGAGATGTCGGCTGACCTCCGCCTGGGCTAAGGAGCGGACCGTGGGCACCCACGGAAGAAGGTGTCCCGGAAGACCCCACAGCCGACAGCTGAACAACCACATTGGTCCTGCCTTGGCTGCACCCGAAAGAATCCCCCCTGTGAGGCGACCAGGGCCGTATAGGTCCAGAAGGACTGTCCCCTACCTCAAAAGAACAGGACTCTCTCAAAGAGACTGAGGAGGAAGAGCGGAGATCCACGCTATGGCTTCTCCCAGGGCCCAGGTGGACCCCAGAAAAAGGCCGACACGCCAACCCCACACCCCTAGACCCCTCAGAGTCTGAAAGAGCCCTCCTCCTCGAGAGGGCCAGCCTAGGTAGCTGGCATCTCTGGGCAGCCCCCGAATGGGTTATCCAGGGTGCAGTACCCTCCCCCCCTGCAGGCGCTCTGATCAGCCCCAAAGTTGGGCGATCAAGGCACACCACTGGAGGGGGTACCACAACTGAGGGGTCAGTGAAACCGCCAAGACCGGGCTGCAGAGCTATGCTGGCCTGCACCACTATCTGCTGGTCAGCACCCCTGACCCTAGTCTCGGTAGCCACTGACCTCACCTCAGAAGAGGGCTGACTCCGACTGGTCGAAGAGACTACCGTGCTGCCCACCTCAACAGCCAACCCTGAGGGGTCAGACTGCACGCCCGACTCAGAGCTCGACTCCATCTCCGAGGAGGTAGAGTCAGAGGCCCTGTGCCAAACCGTGGGAGAGCGGGCAGTGCCATCTTTAACACCAGGCCCAGAGACCACAGCTGTGCCCGAGTCGGTGCCAGCGCCTCCCACAGCCCTGCGAGCGGAATCTGAGGGAGGCGCGCCCCAGCCTGAGCCAGAGATCCAGAGCCGGACCAGTCACGGCACCATCCGGTCCCACGGCACCACGAAAGCAGCCGAGGATGGAGACGGGCATCGACGACAGTCTGAAGCGGCCCCATCGGGCATCACGATGAAAGCCGCTTGGCCCCCGGCGCTGTGAATGGCGCCAAGGCAGGGCAGCCCCGAGGATGGCACTGAAGGGGCGGATAAGGCACCGAGCACCAGCACCGCCCAGCTCCCCGGGCGCGGCAGGGCGACGCTGAAGACGGCGCCGACTTAGGAAAATGAAGGCCCCACGGCGCCGAGCCTCAAGGACATGGCGCCGTGCTCAACCTCGGCGCGCAAAACATGGAGAAGGACGGCATCGTAGTAGATCTCACGACACCGCTAGCAGTGTCGGTGCCCCGAACGGCTCTGACAGAGATCACGGCACCACGCGACAAGTTAATGCCGACGACGGCCCCGTCAGGGCCTATGGCACCGCGAACGGCGCTGAGGCCTCCAACGGCACCGGCCGATGGCATTGAGGATGGTGCTGACCTAAGCCTGTGGAGCCGCAGGAGCTTACACCGGGGAGCCTTCACTCGGCAGGGGCGACTGCCATGCGGCATTCTCCCGCCTCCCGAAGGAGCCGGACGGCCTCCTGCACTGCGGAAGAAGCCTCGCAACAGGTAGGCTACAAGCTAGAGCTCCTCCTCCTCAGTATGTATAGAACCGGGAGGGACCCAGGAAAGGCCGAGGCGTGGCTTAGCCCCAGCAGTACACACCGACCCGAAAGTCGGCGGAGCTGGCCGCACTTCACGCCGACGTTGTTCGAGGACCCGGCCGTCCATGGAGAAGCAGGCGTCGCACGAATCCATGTCGTGAAGCGGGCCAAGACACGAGAGACACCGGTCGTGCTAGTCGGTGACGGAGAATTTTCAGCCGCATGGGCACCGTCGCATGGGGGGCCAACCCGTCTTGGAAGATTTCTTGCCCTCCGACCGAGACATGACCTACGGGGGAAAAAAACACCAAAAACAGACTCGACGTCGCAAAAAAGAATAATAATGGAAAGATCTTACCGGGCGACGTCGAGTAAAGCAACACAGAACCGGCAGGAATCACCGACGTACTTCAGCACGATATACTGTGTAACGGTAGAACACTGCGAAGCAGGCCTCAAATCTCTTCAGCTTCCACACAAGGTGACCTCTACGGCAGGAGACTAAGAACTGGCAGGCAGGCGTGGTCGACACAGCCTAACCAACCACGAAGGCCACGAAAAGGCCAGGCCCTGAGGGCAGCGCCGATGGTGTGTCAGCTCCGCCTACTTTAAAAAAAAAAAAAAAGCTCCCGCAGGGTCCTGACCTCCAGCAGATACCCATCTGTGATGAATGGTGAAGATTGACACAGATAAGATTTTGAGTTTTAATAACAAGGTAGGTCGCCACTCCCTAGTTTTCTTTTGTGTCAGAAAGTACCTGGAGTAGAGGCCCTTGCCCCTGTTCATGGGCCGGGACCCTCTCCACCACTCGCAGAGCTAGAATGTTTTTTAACTCCAACTCCAACAATAACACCTTTGTTGGGGTTAGAGGCTTTGACACCTGGGTACATTTGAGGTCTGTATACACTCCCATTAGGGCTTATACTGCGAAGCTGCTGGCTGGGTAGAGGTGGCCCTTCTTTGGTCCCTTCTGCCCCTTCCTCTAAAAGCACCCTGTACTGAGAGAAGTCAGGGGTTGGGAATATAAGGCCTGTGAAAATAACCTCTGCCTCTACTGCCCTCGGTTGGAATTTCCGCAAGGCAGGAGGCTTAGGTTTAGACAAGAGACCTTGTTGCAGCCAGTTGTTCTGGAATCGAACAATATGATTTGATCACAGGGAAAGTCCATGGCTTTAGACTAAACGTCTGGGTTTAGACCGGTAGTTCTAAGCCAGGCAAAGCATCTCAGAGAGCTGGCATGGGCCATGGCTCTAGAGGTGGCATCTTTGTTGTCATCTGCCATGTGGAATTGGTACTACATCGCTTCCCGAGCAGTTTTTGCCATATCCACCAGCTCCTGTACCACTGTATCCAATCCTTTGTGGGTAATGGCCAGGACAGAAATCCACAGTGCTTTCTGATATTTGGCTGTGAAAACCATGTAGGAAGTTTAACAATCAGCCTGTGGTTTGCTATGAAATCTGTTTTGCTGCAGTCCTTGTCCAGGGGTAAGGAGGTCAAGGAGACCCCAGCTTTCTCGCAGGCTACCTGCTGCATTATACTCTGTACAGACAGACACTCAGCATTGTTCCTTAGACAACCAATATATTTATATATTTATTTACTTTTTTTTTTTTAGCTTGCTTGTCAACCCGTGCCACAGAAGTGGGGGTTTGAAGCAGTTTCATGGTATTCGTATTTATATTTTTTCATTATAGATAGGCACAACCAGTCTTTAGGAGGTATGTGACCTTTCACCTCCCTATAGTCTTTATTCTCATCCTCATCCTGGATGGACTCCTGAGTAGGGAGGTCCAGGGTGTCTAGCATGTTTTGGATAAACGCATTGAGGGGGGATCCTCCTGTTTAGCAGAGGAAGCTCCAAAAAGAGGGTAGTGGACACATAAGGTTCTAGGTCCTCAAATTAAGTCAGGGGCATCATAAAATTATTCATCATCATCATCTATATCACCTTCACAGTCTCAGGAAGAGAGAACTGTGGAAGAGTGCATACTAGCCCCAATAAACATAGACCCCATCTTTTGTAAGGTCTGAAGGACGTGCCATGCTTTTGCCATATCCTGTACAAATGGAAGATCCTGCGCAGAATGTGGCTGTATATGTTTTGTTATTTTCTTTATGTTTTATGTCCCCTGTTGTCTCACTAATAGGTTTCCTAGGAGCAACAATAGCGTTTTCTGTCTTTACAGACTATCTTTTTAGCCACTTCATCAGCAACTTGATCATGCTTCCTTTTTTGTACAGACACTTAATCAGTGCCCTTACTATTTTTAAATTTGGGAGGAACTTCATCAGCTCCTTTGGAAGCTTTATTTATTTGACTGGGACTTAGAATTTTTATTTTTTATTAAATTTAGATGGCCCCTCATCGGTAACCTTTGCTTTTTCCTCAGCCATATATATTTTTCTTAGGTCTCTTTGCTCTGTTTTCACCAAATTTGTGCAAAGAGAACCAGTAGAACTGGACCAAAAACAACTGAGGCACAGGTTGCTGAAAATGCTGTTATGCCAGTCCTGTGACAGCTGACGCACTCACTTTTTTTTTTTTGCAGGTCCAGATTTCTGTTTAGTTCTGGGAATCTCTGACAAGTCAATCCACAGAGAACCTAGCAATAACTGTCACAGTTTGAAAATCAAATAGTTACCTCACGGTAGGGATCCGCGAGTTCTGAGGTAAAAAAACACAGAAAAAACATCAAAATTCGATGGTAGGTTCTCTAACGAAACTGTAAAATATGACAGGAACCACTGAAAATCTGCAGCTGCAGTAAAAAAATATATAAATTAAGCAGTTGTGGTAAAAATAACGTATAAAATACGCAGATGCGGTAAAACAATCAGCAGGTGCGTGGAAAATAAAATTTAAAAATGGTAAAATTACACTCAGCACACTAAAAAATAAGTTTGTGAGGAAAACTTTACCAAGATAAGCAAAAAAAGAGGCCGTCAACAAGGAAAGTTGAGAGACACCTCTGGGGCAATGTTGCGCAGTCAGTGGAGAAAAAACTCTGAAGCCCTTCAGGCTGCTCCCCCTGAGTACACGCTCCTCTTTTAATCTGATTGGCTGATGCCACGCTCATTATGCTAATTATCTTAAAGACATACCTCCGGGACAGTCGCACCTAGCAGCAAACTGCCATATTTACTGATGCTAAAGGACTCCTGGGTAAGAAAGATGTCTTTCTGAGCATTCAAACTTGAAAAGCCTTCCACTAAAATTACCCAGAAACTGGGAAAGGAAGCGTAGTCGAAAATAAGAAATAAAAGACCACAAAATGGTAAAGAGAGGATCCCCAAGGCTCAAGAAACAGAGAGAGAGAGAGAGAGAGAGAGAGAAACTCCAACTGAAGAAAAAAGGCAATTTCAAAGTTGTTTTCAGTAAGGCTGAGAGTTTAGGTCACCTCAGCTCACTGAAACAGTATAAGTGGGTTAGAAAGGCAACTAGAGGAAAGTGGAGTTCCTTACATCCCAAATAACTTGAGTCTTGGGGAAGGTAAGAGTCCCTGCTTGCCTTCTCCTTAGAGACGGCACCCTAATAAAATACTTCAAGAAGAAAATTTAGGGGGCCTGGAGGGGGACAGAGAGATGCCACCCACAATTGGCCTCAGAAAGAGAAAGAAAGCAAACAGGGAGGAGGCTCTGCCCAGGTAACTGGCCATGAGGGGATGGTGGGCAGAAAGCAGTAATGAATGGTGAAGATATCCAGGAAGACCAAGAATTATGGTAGGTATTCGAGTCCCTGCTTGCCTTCTCCTTAGAGATGGCACCCTAATACTTCAAGGAGAAGATTTAGGGGGCCTGGAGGGGCCAGAGAAATGCCACCCACAATTGGCCTCACAAAGAGAGAGAAAGCAAACAGGGAGGAGGCTCTGCCCAGGTAACTGGCCAAGAGGGGATGGTGGGCAGGAAGTAGTAATGAATGGTGAAGAGATCCAGGAAGACCAAGAATTATGGCAGGTATGTAATTTTCATATCTTACCTGGATCAATCTTCACTATTCATTACCGGTGGGTGAGTACCAAGCACCACAAAGTGCCGCTGGCACCTCCCTGAGGGAAAAATCACCCTTGGCCTCATGTGGGGGAGACACACGAGGAGGGATCCCTCATGGGCCTGGCTACATGGGCGACTGGTCAGGGCCAGGTCAAGGTTCCTGATGCGCAAGAGAAGGAGGGTGCCCAGACAGTTCTTGTCTGGCCTTATGGGAGAAGAATCGGGCCCCACAGAAGGGTAAGGCAATCACCCTATGCCAGGCCAAGGGTGATACCTGGACTAGCCGGAGCCATGCCATCCACATAATAGAGACTGCTGTTCCTACTAGCCTGGAGGCTGCCATGTTGGCATCATAAGATGTCTCTCTTTGTGTCTCGCCAATTCCAAGCCACGTGGAGAAATGGCGATGGCTCCTCTGGTTGCTTCGCTAACAGGCATGGCTGCTCGGATCTGTCCCCAGCGAAACCACAGGTGCTTCGCACAGGCTACCTGGTGCACCTGGCATGCACAAATGAAGAGCAAGAGACGCACAGAAGAGAAAATCCTTCTTCCCCAGCAAGCAAACTCCACAGAGTCAGCCTCTGGAGGGTGGTCCTTAGAGGGGCGATAACGCCCCGAGGGGGTACTCAGCCACTCTAGCCCAGACATAGGATGGGACATAGCTCCTGGAGACCTGGGGAGAGTGCAATACCTGCGCTGGTAGTCCCAAGGGGCTGGAACAGAGAAGGTAGGAAAAGGAATCACTCTGCCCCTGTGTGCCTACAACTGTAGTAGCAGTCTCTGAACTAAGGGAAGAGAGAGAGAAAGTGTACAGGAGGACGTGTCCACTGCAGAAAAACATTCCGACAGAAAAAACAGGGTCTGGATTTCTAAGGCAAATAGAGGCAGATGTGCGTCGAGAGGGGACGCAGCAGGACCAAGTTTGGGTGAACCCATTCATTGAAAGTGACTGAATAACGGCAGAAGTGACTCAATGCGGTGAGGCACGACTCGCTCCGGCCTTCCTGAAGGGGAGTAGGAAAGGACTCTGGTTTGCTTGCTGATGAAAAACAAACATCACAGTTTCGTCACACACTCAAAGTGGGTAACTTTGTTAACGACTGAAATGGAACCAGTGCGCAGGAACCGGAGGTGTGAATATCGAGAAGCCATCTCTGAAAAAAGACCTACTTGACCTGTGGTAAAGAAAGAAGCATGCCGTCTGTTAACTTGAAGCAAGCAAGGAATTAGGAACCTGAGTTACAACTCGCTGGAGAGTCACTTCTGTTGCTCTGAGGCTCTGATCAAGAGAAGAAAGCCTGATTTAAAAAAAAGGGAAACCAACAGACTGGGCAGCTGCCTAGACCTAGGAAATATCTCTGAATAAGAGAAATCTCTCTTTGAGAAATGAGATGACCCATACCTCCGCTGGATTGGACTCCCCCTAGGGGTAGAAGAAGTCAGGTACTCTTCACCGCAGTTTAGAGACAACCACCTCAGGGGCTGAGGCGGAACCTGGCCGGACCCAAAAGGATGGTATGGGGTAATTTCAGGCTAGGCCCTGTGCTGTGATGATTTTTAATTTTTTACCATTAGTCCGAGCCTGACAAGGCTTTCAGGCTATCTGGCAAGAACAGCCTGATACAGAAATGATGAAGATGTCATCCATCTGAGGGGCAGGAGGAGCCTGAGCGTCCATAACTGAAATCATGACCAGACCAATAATCACAGCTGAAGAGATGTTAACCACCTGTTGCTGATGAAGCCACCGAAGGGGCAGTATCACAAGGGGGCTACATACCCCTATCAAAGGAGCGGAAGAGCCTGTACAGCTCCTGACCATTGAATTAGAATGTTCCACAGAGTGTAATTGTCCTGATGACCGAAAAGAGTCTAGACACAGGAGCATTTGGTCCACAGATGCAGCATGAAATACTATAGTGGAGCCCATCACTGAGGAACTACTGAAAATATCTTCCATCACGGACTCTGGTGATAGAGAAGGCTTGCCCTCCAGTCTATGAGATAAGTCATCCGCTGTATCACCGACAAGTAGGACAGGGAGACATTCATCCAGATGCACTTCTATCCCAAAAGGACCCCTAAAGGGAGGTCTAGGTCAGAGCCACTAGAGACTCTGCCACCAGGAAGGGTGTCGGGGAGCTCGGCACCACGTAAGGAGCCGAGAAAAGTGCTAAGCGGAATGAGGGATTCCGCAGGCAGAACAGCACAGAAGAGTTCCATCGGCGGATAACCGCTGGATGTCACCAGATCCCATGCAGACTGCCACTCACTAAGATCTGTGGAAAAATAATCTGCCGAACAGGACTTCATTCTGTGGAAAACATCTCGCCACAAGTTCCGCGGGAGAAGAGGTCTTCAGAAGGAAAAATCTGCCACTAGTTCTACTGGACGGCAACAGCTGGCACTCCCCCTGTGGTACCAGCATCACTCGTGGCATAGGGTGGCACCAAGCAGTGCTGATGCCATCCTGGGTGACACCCGAGGGCACCCGCGGCAGTACCCGCAGGCACCCCCGATACACATGGCACCAGTGACACCTGAGGGCACCCACGGCGGCACCAGCAGGAACCCCCAGCACCCAAGGGCACCCATGGCAGTACCCGCAGGCACCCCGGCACTCACGGCACCAATGGCACTCATGGCAGCCATGGCACCTGCAGCATCTATGGGCGCCCACTGTACCACCCCGCGGTGCCAGCCGCAGCACCCACAGGTGCCCATGGCACCACCTGCAGCACCCACGGGTGCTCTGCACCACCCACGGCACTGCACAACACCCGTGGCACCGTCAGCAGCGCCAGGAACCAATGGCACCAACAACAGCTCCCATGGTGCTGGGTGGCACCAACAGCACCCGGGTCATGCTCAGCAGCAACAGCGCTACCCACGGCAGTGACACCAACACCAGCAGTGCCGCCTATGGCACCAATGCCAATTCCAGCAGCGCCGCCTTGGTGCCGCTCCACGATGCGGACCTGCGGCATCACCCATGGTGTCGGCCATGGCGCCAGGACCAACAACACCATGGAGAATGCCAACGGAGAAAATCCTGAGGAGAAGGGGAGAAGGAAAAAGTGGTGCCTGTGCTGGCCCCTGCATGGAAAGAGGAAGGGGGTAGGCACGAGGGGTCAATGCAATGGCGAAGGCACCAAGAAGGCACCGTGCACATCCTAATCCAATCGACCTGGCCCCGGTCCAGCAGCTCTGAGGCCCAGAGGCCCATAAATCAGGAACACTGGCCAGGAAAACTGGACAGAAGTCGACCTCCCTGCTCCACAGGAGCGGCCCATAGGTGAAACTGCACACCGGAACTCTATCGAGGACAGAGATGGAGTCCGGAGTCGAAGAACGCAGCCATTAAGAGCGGGACTAAGGGGAACCCACCAAAGTCGGTTCAGGCCTATCGCCCCTGCCAACTGACAATCCCCATGCAGACGTACCAGAGGGCAACCTCGCACGGCACTGATTCTTCTTCCCCAATGAGGAGGAAGAGCTTGAGGTTAAGCAGAGCGGATCCTCGGAACCACCAGATTCTTGCTTCGGTGGACTGTCCTCCCCCCCCCTCCCGAGCACAAGACGGCGCGAGTGGACCCCCCCTTTTGCAAGCGCGGTGGACTGGACACAGCCCCTCTGCCATAACAACTTTCAAACGAAGTCTTCCTACCGTCACCGCTACCGGCTAAGGATGACTCCGTTAATGGCAGGTGAGAATTTATTTTTCTTCTTCTTCTTAATCTTCTTCATAAAATAAGTAAATACTACTAAAAATGTTAAATTAAACGAATACTAAACGGCTAAAAGCTGCTGTTGTATACACGAAAACTTTAACTCCAGCAGACGAGTGATGTTGACATCCAAGTGCACTCGACGGTGGGAGAAAAGGAACTGAGGTGGTTGGAGGGTTGACGCCGAGATAGCCTACACAGGTGCGAGCTAGTCTCACGGTGCCGTGCATGCGTGGTCCTGTCTCGGCGCCGACCCTTCATAAGATTTTTGGCTCCAGTTTGGTCCTAGCATCTCCGGCGCTATCCCACTAGTGTGAATGAGTGGTGGAGACTTTTGTCCAGGAAGATCTACCAGACACTGTGCGACTGCAATGAAAGGAAGGGGCCATGGAGGGATCACAGCGGATTCCAAACTGTACTCCCAGAAGAAGAACAGCATCGCATGCAAAGAATTGCGGTCTACAGCTCGGGGCAGATGAAGTTACTCCAACATCGTTGTGAAGAACCGCTGATAGTTGGTGTAATCAGCGTCAAAGAAGATGTGGGTGGAGGTGTCCTCTTCCTCTGAGGAGGAAGGACTCTGTACAGGGCGGCAGTGCATGGGCAGGAGGTAGAAAACCTATCTCATCCACAGACCTAAAGTAAATGAGAAACACACTTTGCCGTCACCATGTACTGTCCCCACATAAAGGGACCCAGGGGACTGGACAGTCCTGGGAGGGGGAAGGAGGAGGCACAGAGCAAGGAAGGGGAGAGCCATCCCAAGAGACCGCTGGCCCTCTGCCAGGGCTGTGGGAGCAAGCAGAGGACACCTCCTGAGGGAGGGGACTGTGCTGCCCAGTCATCTACTGCTGCTCAACCTGCCCAGAGCAAACAGGGTGGTGCCCTTGAGGGGAAGACCCCTGGTGAGGAAACTGGAGCTGTACAAGCTCAGAAGGGTGGCCCCTGTCCCCACTAACAGCAGAGTCCTGACCCCTAGAAGGAGAATGAGATCCACTATCAGCACTCCAGCTCCACTCCGGGGAGGGCTGAAGCCACAGGGACAAACCAGGACACCTGATGTGGCCCTACCAGACTCAAACCAGAAGACCGAGGCTTGACCCCTCAAAAGAGGCCCCACCTTAGCCACTGGTCTCAGAGAGGGGAAGGAATAAACCGGCACCAAGGTCAGCCTCAAATTCCTCCTTGGCACCAGCATCGGTGCTGATAGCTGAAGCGACACCGGCTACAGGCATGGCATCGGAGAAGGTGCCATCACCAGAAGCGGCATCAACTGCAGCGCCATTCTCAGAAGTGGCACAGACTGCGATGCCTACCTCAGAAGCAGCACCGATCACGGCGCTGTCCCCAGAGCCAGCACCGAACGCAATGCCACTCTCCAGCCCAGCACCAGAATCGGCACTGGGAGCTTCCTTGGCACCAAAGGTGGCACCGGTGGAGGGAGAGGAGGCACTGCAGATGGCACCAGCCAGAGAAGAGGGCGAAAGGGAGGACCACGGACTGGGCTCAGAAAGTGCCCGAAGCTCCAGAGAGCTGGGCTGCCAATCGGGATCATCCTTTCCGATTCCAGGGAGGAGATCACTTAGATCCCAGAGAGGAGACTATGGACACTCTAACCATCCTGGCACTGAGGGCGGTGTGGGAGGGGATCCAGAGGCAACGACAGAGCCACCTCGTTGACCAACACTGGGGTTGATGTTGGGAGCTGAAGCTGCCAAGGGAGCTGCCAATGTAGACCTTGCGTATAACTGAGGCCTTGACACTGGGGCAGCCCGGTCCCCTGAAAGGGAACCAGGCCACAAGGGTTGCTTAACCAGTCCCGTGGAGGAGGCCGACTATTCACCTGACCCCTCACCTAGGCATCCGGTCTTAGTGAGACCTGAGACAGTGGAGGTCTGTTCTCCCCCAGTGCGTATAGCAGTGTGGGAGACCAGGGGGGAAGGGCCCAGAGACCTTACCTTGGTGGCCCTCATATGACGCCGACCACCGAAAGTTATGGGGTCTCCCCAGCCTTGCCGTGTGACTTACCAGGGTGCAGAAGTCTGTCAAAAAACATGCGTTGCTCGAATCCATGTCATGGAATAGCCCCAGGCAAATGAAACACTGATCATGCAGGTCCATTACGGTCATGAGACTATTAGAGGGGCACCGATGCATCGGGGTAGTCCCTGCCTTTGAGGAACACTTATACCCTAAACCAGACATGATCGGCCACAAAAAATAACAAAAACAAAAGGAAAAGACTTGATGCTGCAAAACTTCAAAATAATAAAAGAGGGTCGATGCCAAAAGTGGCAACAAACTGGTGTCATTGAGTAACGGTTTGTCCGACGAACAGAACCTTCTTGAATGAAGTACTGCTGTGCTGCTCCCACAAAGTCCTTAGCTGCTGCCTTGATGGTGGGAAAAACAGATCTGAGGAGGCTGGGGAGTTGGCGTTGGTTACTGGCCAATCCATGAATGCCACGTTCTATCTCATGCTTGAGGATGGCGCTGCCCCCGTCGGCTCCTGGCCTCAAAATTCTTAAGAGCTGTAAGCTCCCGCAGGGTCCCAGTGCCTCTGGCTAGGAATCCACCAGTAATGAATGGTAAAGATTGATCCAGGTAAGATCTCTGTACTTCTTGGCATCGAAACCCATTTGCCAAATACCCGATCACCTCTCAAGCCTGTCTAGATTATCCCTGAGATCCTGTATTCCCTCCTCTGTGTTCACCCTCTCACAAACTTTGGCATCTTCGGCAACAGGAAGATCTTACTCTTTACTCCATCTGCTATGTCACTAATATATTGAACAGCACCAGATCAAGCACAGAATCCAGTCGGACCCTGCTAGTGACTGCTGTAGCCCCCGAGAATCCCCTCCCAACCACTACCCTCTGACTCCTATCCTGCATTGAGTTTTTATTTATTTATTTATTTATTTTATTACTTATTTAGTATATTGGAATTACAAACCTTTGAGTCAGAGACTCGTTTCCAAAGGCTCCACGTCAAGTCAACAATGACATACATAGACAGTCTAACAATCATACAAATATGAAGGTGTTTCAATACAGTCAGCACAGATTTGCAATTACAGGCATACTATTGCATCCTATACAGAGAGGTAGCTAAGAGTAAATTCAAATATAGTAAACAGTTGAGTCCTATACAGTGAGGTAGCTAAGAGAATAACAAGGGAGAACAGTACAGTAGTTATACTGGGTACAAAGGGGATAAGCATTCTTGAGACAGACTTTGTCAGTGCAATCAGCCTAGTGTGTTGGGCAGCAGATGAAGATGGGCAGGACAGCTGGCTGGGTGTGGTCGCCAAGGAAAATACACATAGAGGACCTGTTCCAGGCAGGTGCACTTATGTGTGGCCAGGAGGTGGTCCTTAAGGGCCATTTTGAAAGGGCCAAGTTTTGTGTGGTTGGTGACCGGATGGGGCAGGGAGTTGACCCAGGTGGGAGCCCTGACAAGAAAGGATCTCTGGGCTAATTTAGTCCGTACTCTGGGAATAGCTAAAATAGCCATGGCAGAGCTTCGGGTGTTCACGACTGGGGTGGTGGAGGTCAGAGAAGATGATGTTCCGGGGGGGGGTCAGGCCCAGTAGGGATTTTTTGACCATAAGGCAGACCTGGTACTGGACCCTCTCATTGATGTTGAGGATCTGGGTGAGGGCGTGCAGGGTACATGCGTGTGTTATCTGGTCCGCACCACTGAGTAGTCTGCAGGCTTTGTTAAACAACATTTTTATTTTACTGATGGCTGTGGCATCAGCTGCAGCATAGACCAGAAGCCCATAAACAATCAGGGACATTACGGATGAGGTGATAGCTAGTTTTAGGGCTTCTGGTGGCAGACAATCCTTGTGGTGATAGAGGAGGCCAATGCGTGCATTGGTGGCAGATGCGAGGGTGCTGAGGTGCGTGTGGAACGTGAGGGCAGAGTCGAAGATAACTCCTAGATATTTATATGAGACCTGCTCTAGGGTGTAGAGTGACTTAGCTTGGATTTGTAGCTGGGCATTTTTTAGCTTGTTTTGGTGGTGCGCAAATAAGAGGGTCTTAGTTTTATTTAGATTCATGACCAGCCTGTGTGCACCAAACCACTGCTCAGTTTGACTGAAGGTGTTTTGGAGTGTGGCCTGCAGGTTGGTTGGACTGTTGTGAGAGGCGCAGATGACAGTGTCATCTGCGTATAGAATGATTTTCTCAGTGCATGAGGCAGGGACTGCATTTATGAAGAGGCTAAAAAGCAAGGGCCCTAGGATGGAGCCCTGTGGAACTCCGGAGTGGATTGGGCATGTGCAGGAGACCACGTTAGTTATCCGTACACATTGCGACCTGGATGACAGGTACCTAGCAAGCCAATCCAGGGGTCCCTGTGAGAACCCCAGTTTACGGAGGGAGTTTAGTGGGGGGGGGGTGACTGACCATGTCGAAGGCCTTGGACAGGTCTATGAACACAGCCCCTGCACTGTGCCCTTTGTCAAGTATAGAGTGTATGTGGTTCGAGAATTCTAGAAGGGCCATGGTGGTGCTGTGCCCAGCCCAGAACCCATATTGTTCTTTGCACAGTATATTATGAGCTCCAAGGTAGTCTGTGGGCTGTTCTGCCACAATTTTTTCTAGCGCTTTGCACAGCGGGGGCAGAATGGAAATTGGCCGATAGTTTCCAGGTGTTAGATGGTCCCCTCCTTTGAGGATGGGTGTGACGACTGCGGTCTTCCAGGCTGTGGGGAACTGACCTAGGCAAAGGGAGCAGTTTAGGAGGCCAGTGAGTGGGGCAAGGAGTACATCCAGCACCAGGTGGAGGAGCTTTATGTCAAGTGGGTCATTTAGGGGTCTGGTTCCATTCAGGGCCTTGGCTAGGTAGGGCCTAGCTTCCTGGGCAGAGATGGCTCGGAGGTAGAAAGGTGGCCGAGGGAGGCAGAGGGGATCAAGGATAGGTATGGGGTCAAAAAAGTTGGGGGGAGAAATGAAAATTACGTACCTACCATAATTGTGATCTTTCTGTGTGTCTTCACCGTTCATCACATATGGGTTCAGGGCCGGAGGTCATGACACCGTGGGAGCTTTTTTTTTTTTTGGTAGGTGGAGCCGACGCACCATCAGCGCCGCCCTTGAGGCCGACGTATTGCGTGGCGCTCGCGGGTTGGTGAAGGGTGGGACAAGGAAGTCCAAGGGACAGGAAAAAGGAAAGAATATAAAACTAAAAGGAGAAATAACGACTGAGAGGACAGAAAGAGAGAAGTCGTGAACTAAAGGGATTGGGAGGGGCCCCAATCTCTGGAAATAGAGGAGGGAGGGAGGTAGGGTGGGGTAAAGAATTTAGAAGGTATGAAGGGAGGAGAAAGGGTAAACGTATCCCAGACCCTGGTTCGTCTCCAGATTGTATAGGAACTGCAAGGAGTAGCCAAAGGCTTCTTGCTAGAATTCAAGACACAGAATAGCTGGCAAAAACTCCAGATGAGCAGTGTCAGCTATTCTGGAAGAAGGACAGGCCACAGGGGATTAACACCCTCTGAAGGAAAAAATGTTGGTGTAAAAGAAAAAAGATTTCTTTTTTTTTTGAAGGGTAACCCAAAGGACAAGACAAAAATGAGATGGACGGGAAAAGAGAGGAGGAGAGAATGGAGGGCAACTGCCAACTCCCACCCCACAGGGGTGGGCTAAAGCACTGGAGAAGAAGTGCCCTCCATGCTGACAACTCTCCCCAGAACCTTATCCCCCTATGTGCCCCTGTTCACCCCACTCCTGGGGGGGAAGGGGAAGGTTGGGCACAGAGAGGAAGGCGGACCCAGAGACTGGGGCCCCAGGGGGATGGAGGGCGGGATTGTGATGAAAGGTGAAGATACACAGAAAGATCACAATTATGGTAGGTACGTAATTTTCATATCTTATCTGTGTCAATCTTCACCATTCATCACATATGGGTGAGTGCTGAGCCCCCCCTCGAAGGGGGTTTTCTTAACACACTAAAGGACAACGTCCCTTAGCTCTCAGTGGGTGACACACTAAGAGGGAGAACCTTCAGGGCCTGGGGAGGCCCGAGAGTGAGGAGAGTGAGACGGGGACACCCCGGAGAGGGAAGGAATTTGCCCCGACAAACGCCTTCTCACTATACAGGAGAAGAGATAGGTTCTCTGGTGAGTGGAGTTAATCACCCTACGCCGGGCCAAAGGTGACAACCGGGGAAGATGCAGCCATGCCATCCGCCTAGTGCAAATCGCTGTCCTTACGACCCTGGTAGCTACCTCGTTGGCATCACAGGATGCCCTCGCTTGGTGCCTTGCTAGCTCCAGGCCACGTGCAGAGAGTGCAATGGCTTGTCTGGTTTGCTCCGTGTCAGGCAATGAGGCTAGGAGTTGACCTAGCCTAGACCACAAGAACCAGTCATAGGCTGCATAGTGGGCCTGATGTGCAGAGATGGAAAGCAACAACCATGCCGAGTAGAAAGTCCTCCTACCTCAGAAGTCAAAATCCGAGGAATCTTGATCTGGGGGCCGGTCACGGTGAAGGGCGCGAAGCCCATCAGGAGTGTCCAACTGCGGCAATCCAGACTGTGGATGAGGCATGGAACCTGGAGACTCCGGGTGGTCGCAATACCACTGGCAGAGATCCCTAGGGGCAGGAACTCCGGAGAAGGGTCTCTGCCAGGAACGCAATGATGCCTCCCGGAAGGGAGCAGGCCAGGGGGGCACCACAAGGGTGGCCTCGCTGAAACTGCCTAGAAAGGCGTGCGCTGAGTGCTCTGGATTGCTTACAGTGGAAGGGGTGAGGTGCAAGTCCTCCAACATCCTCACGAGGAAATGCTGATACTCAGTGAGATCAGCGGCTGAAGAGATGTGGACAGAAGGCTCCTCGCCCCCAGAAGAGGGGGATGAAGAGTTGGAGGGCACTGACTGCTCAGAGGACGGCTGCTCGGGGGGAGGTTGAAAAACCTGTCTGTCCATTGCCCTAATGTAAGCTGGGAACCGAGCAGCCACAGCCCTGAACTGTTCCCAGGAGAGAGGCCCGCTAGGACAAAGGATGCCTGGGAACGCAGGAGAATGTGGCAGAGGGATGGGGACAGAGCCGAGAAGAGATTTCGGCTCACCTCCGCCTGGGCTAAGGAGCGGACCAAGAGCACCCGAAGAAGAAAGTGCTCCTGAAGACTCCACAGCCGACAGCTGAACAGCCATTGTGGTACTGCCTTGGCTGTACCCGGAAGAATCCCCCCTGTGAGGTGACCGGGGCCGTATAGGTCCAGAAGGACGGTCCCCTACCTCAAAAGAATGGGTCTCTCTGAAAGAGACTGAGGAGGAAGAGCGGAGATCTGCACTACGGCTTCTTCCAGAGCCCAGAAAAAGGTGGGCCCCAGAAAAAGGTCGCCGTGCAGACCCCATGTCCCTCAACCCCTCGGAGTCCGAGAGAGCCCTCCTCCTCGAGAGGGCCAGCCTAGGTAGCTGACAGCCCTGGCCAGCACCTGAGGGAGCTATCTAGGGCGCAGCACCCTTCCCTCCCGTAGAAGCCTTGATTGGCCCCAAAATTGGGCGATCCAGGCACACTACGTGGGGGTACTACTGCTGAGGGGTCAGTGAACCCACCAAGACCGGGCTGCAGAGCAATGGTGGCCTGAACCACTGCCTGCTGGTAAGCACCCCTGACCCCAGTCTCAGCAGCCACTGACCCCACCTCAGAAGGGAGCTGACTCTGGCTTGTCGAGGACACTACAGGGCTGCCCACACCAACAGTCAACCCCAAGGAGTCAGACTGCTCATCTGACTCAGAGACCGACTCCGCCTCCGAGGAGGCAGAGGCCGAGGCCCTGTGCCAGACCGTAGGAGGGTGCCCGGTGCCATCTCTGCCAAATGGGGTGCCAGACTCCGAGACCACACCCAAGCCAGTGCCAATGCCTCCCACAGCACGGCGAGCGATGCCCGCGGAGGACACGGCTCTGGCCCGAACAGCAGCCCCAGAGTCAGAACCAGTCACGCGCCATGAGTGACACCCCAGGACTGGGATGGCGCTGACGACAGCTTTGATGGTGCCATCGGCACCACAGATGGTGCCGCCCGGCTCCACAGCACCGTGAACGGTGCCGAGGGCAGGGGTGGTGCAGACGACGGCGCCAACAGCAATATCCGATGCCCCCATGACGCCCAGTCCCGAGGCAGACATGGCGCCGTGCTCAGCGGTGCCGTGGCGAGAAAAACACAAAGATGGTGCTGTAGGGCCTCCCACGGCGCCGCTAGCAGTATCAGCGCCGCAAACAGTACTGACAGCAGCCATGGCGCCGAGAGACAAACTGGCACAGACAATGGCTCTGTCAGAGCCCATGGTGCCACGAACGGCGCCGAGGCCCACCCGGGCCTTGAGAACTGCGGGTGCAACACTGGGGGAGCCTTCACCCCAGAAGAGGCGATTGCCTTGGCGGCGCCTCCCGCCCGCCCCCTGAAAGGAGCAGGACGGGCCTCCTGCACCGCAGAAGGAGCCTCGGCAATGGCCAGGCTACAAGAAGACGAGGCTCCCTCCTCCTTGGTCCATGTAGAACCAGGAGGGGACCCAGAGGAAAGGTCGAGATTACGTGGCTTGGCCCGACGAGTGCACATCCCCGAACCCTGAAAGTCAGCGGAGCTCGCCCCACTTTCCACGCTGTTGTTCGATGACCTGGTGGTCCATGGAGAAGCAGGTGTCACACAAATCCATGTCGCGGAAGCCGGGCCAAGACACGTAAGGCAATGGTCATGCTGGTTGGTGATTTAAAATTTACGGTGCAGGGCACCACGATGGGGTCCGTCCCATCTTTGAAGTCTTCTTGCCCTCCGACCAAGACATGACTTACGAGGAAAAAAAACACCAAAAACAGACTTAACGTCGCCAAGAATAAAAATAAATGGAAAGATCTTACCAAACGACGTTGAGTAGGCAACTAGAACCGGCAGGAACGGGACCGACGGACTGCGGCATGGAAGAATAACGGCAGAACGAAACTGTCGGGTACAGTCCTCAAATGTTCCCAGGAGAGAGGCCCGCTAGGACAAAGGATGCCTGGGAACGCAGAAGAATGTGGCAGAGGGATGGGGACAGAGCCGAGAAGAGATGTCGGCTGACCTCCGCCTGGGCTAAGGAGCGGACCAAGAGCACCCGAAGAAGAAAGTGCTCCTGAAGACTCCACAGCCGACAGCTGAACAACCATTGTGGTACTGCCTTGGCTGTGCCCGGAAGAATCCCCCCTGTGAGGTGACCGGGGCCGTATAGGTCCAGAAGGACGGTCCCCTACCTCAAAGAATGGGTCTCTGAAAGAGACTGAGGAGGAAGAGCGGAGATCTGCACTACGGCTTCTTCCAGAGCCCAGGTGGGCCCCAGAAAAAGGTCGCCGTGCAGACCCCATGTCCCTCAACCCCTCGGAGTCCGAGAGAGCCCTCCTCCTCGAGAGGGCCAGCCTAGGTAGCTGACAGCCCTGGCCAGCACCTGAGGGAGCTATCCAGGGCGCAGCACCCTCCCCTCCCGTAGAAGCCTTGATTGGCCCCAAAATTGGGCGATCCAGGCACACTACGTGGGGGTACTACTGCTGAGGGGTCAGTGAACCCACCAAGACTGGGCTGCAGAGCAATGGTGGCCTGAACCACTGCCTGCTGGTAAGCACCCCTGACCCCAGTCTCAGCAGCCACTGATGCCACCTCAGAAGGGGGCTGACTCTGGCTTGTCGAGGACACTACAGGGCTGCCCACACCAACAGTCAACCCCAAGGAGTCAGACTGCTCATCTGACTCAGAGCCCGACTCCGCCTCCGAGGAGGCAGAGGCCGAGGCCCTGTGCCAGACCGTAGGAGGGTGCCCGGTGCCATCTCTGCCAAATGGGGTGCCAGACTCCGAGACCACACCCAAGCCAGTGCCAATGCCTCCCACAGCACGGCGAGCGATGCCCGCGGAGGACACGGCTCTGGCCCGAACAGCAGCCCCAGAGTCAGAACCAGTCACGGCGCCATGAGTGACACCGAGGACTGGGATGGCGTTGACGACAGCTTTGATGGTGCCATCGGCACCACAGATGGTGCCGCCCGGCTCCACAGCACCGTGAACGGTGCCGAGGGCAGGGTGGTGCAGACGACGGCGCCGATAGCAATATCCCATGCCCCCATGACGCCCAGTCCCGAGGCAGACATGGCGCCGCGTGTTTGCAGCGCCAAGGCGAGAAAACACAAAGATGGTGCTGTAGGGCCTCCCACGGCGCCGCTAGCAGTATCAGCGCCGCAACGGTACTGACAGCAGCCATGGCGCCGAGAGACAAACTGGCACAGGCAATGGCTCTGTCAGAGCCCATGGTGCCACGAACGGCGCCGAGGCCCACCGGGCCTTGAAACTGCGGGTGCAACACTGGGGCTTCACCCCAGAAGAGGCGGTTGCCTTGGCGGCGCCTCCCGCCCGCCCCCTGAAAGGAGCAGGACGGGCCTCCTGCACCGCAGAAGGAGCCTCGGCAATGGCCAGGCTACAAGAAGACGAGGCTCCCTCCTCCTTGGTCCATGTAGAACAGGGAGGGGACTCAGAGGAAAGGCCGAGAGTACGTGGCTTGGCCCGACGAGTGCACATCCCTGAGCCCTGAAAGTCAGCGGAGCTCGCCCCACTTTCCACGCGCGTTGTTCGATGACCTGGTGGTCCATGGAGAAGCAGGTGTCGCACAAATCCATGTCGTGAAGCGGGCCAAGACACGTAAGGCAATGGTCATGCTGGTTGGTGACGAAAAATTTACGGGTGCAGGGGCACCGTCGCATGGGGGGTCCGTCCCATCTTTGAAGTCTTCTTGCCCTCCGACCGAGACATGACTTACGAGGAAAAAAAACACCAAAAACAGACTTAACGTCGCCAAGAATAAAAATAAATGGAAAGATCTTACCAAACGACGTTGAGTAGGCAACTAGAACCGGCAGGAACGGGACCGACGGACTGCGGCATGGAAGAATAACGGCAGAACGAAACTGTCGGGTACAGTCCTCAAATGGTTTCGATCATTCCTCGTAGGCAGGGTTCAGAGGGTGGTCACTGAAATTTATTCCTCTGATGCCCTATCCCAGTCCTGCGGGATGTTGCAGGGCTCCATATTGGTGCCCATGTTGTTCACAGTGTATATGCAGCCAGTGGAAGATATCATTAGTTGATACGGCTTGAGCTTTCACTGCTATGCAGATGACACTCAGCTGTATATGTCCTTTGTGCCCGGACAGGTTGCTGCGATCTCTGTGCTAAATAACTGCCTCTCTGAAATCAAAGACGGGATGAGCTCCAGTTGGCTGAGACTGAATCTGGATAAGACTGAGGTGTTGTTTGTGGATCTGGGTCGGCCAGGAGCAGATTTGGGGGGCTGGGCACGTGTCGGGCCTGTGGCTTGATGGTGTCCGGCTCACTACCTCAGATCAGGTGCGGAACCTGGGCATTATTTTTGATGATGGCTTGACCATGAAATCTCAAGTGTCAGCTGTGGTTAAATCCTCATTTTACCATCTGAGGAATATCGGCCAGGTGAAACACCTGGTTCTGCCAGGCGACCGTCCAACATTGGTCCATGCCTTCATTACTAACCGTTTTGACTACTGCAATGCCCTCTACCTAGGGCTGTCGGGGGTTGACATCCGCTGCTTGCAGCTGGTGCAGAACGCTGCAGCCAGGCTGTTGACTGGTACCTCTACCTCATCAGTTAAGAGAATGCCTGACCATCAGTAGTTTTAAATCTTTGTTAAAAACGTATTTATTTTCACTTTTCCCAGACTAATTTTTAATTTATATTGTTTACTTGTATATTTATGGTGTATATTTTGTACAGCGCCTTGATATTGAAAGGCGCTATATAAATAATGATTAGCTTGCTAGATTTGCTGGTTGTGCTTCATCACATGCCTGGAAACAAATAGACCACTCACCAGCTTACAAATTCATAAACAGACTACTCCCTTATTTTGAGTTTCTTTGTACCCAGGATATAACTAGAGACTTGTCATGTTGAATACCACATGCCTGCTCATGTTAAGTAGCATGGATGTGGAAGACTCAACCGCCGGTGGAAGCTGCTCCCACCAAGAAGCAGACTAGGACACCGACCAAACATGAAAATTACATACCTACCGTAATTCTTGATCTTCTCTTGTATCTTCACCATTCATTACTGATTGGGTAGTGCCGGAGGCGCGCACCCGTTACGGGAGTTTTCTTTTTTTTGGAGTGGCTCCAGCGGGCGCCACCTCGGCGACATGCTGCGTCATCTGTGGGGGCAGTTAAGTGCCAGACTCCTCCTCTATCTCAGTTCTGGTAGCGGAGGGCGAAAATAAAGGTTAAGAAAAGGAAGAGTGAGGCAAGAGAGCGAGGGATAGAAAAGGAAAGGATATAAACTGAAAAGGTATAGCCGGTAGAGAATAGACAGAGGAGAGAGAATTCCTACCCTAAGGGACTGCAGGGCCTCCTTTCTGGGGCGGCTCTAGGGGAGGAACAGAGAGAGGGAAAGAGAAAGAGGAAGAAGAAGAAGAAGAGAAGGAGGCATGTTGAGAGGGAGAACAGTGCCCAACGAGCATTGGTTGAGAGGCTTACAGGCTCGAGACTAACAAGGGAGCAAGAATCCCAGTTGCTAGGACTGAGGGCAGGTTCAACTGAACCACCTGAAAAGATTCGAATGAGGGCAACATCTCTGAACTCTCAACATGCCAAGTCCCTACATCCTAGCTAAGGGCTCATGGACTGCCCGGGCAGAATCTGTTCCGGGAAGAGCGCCCACCCAGGAAGGGGACTAAGTTCCTTAGCACCCTGTTAAGTGCTAACACAGCAGTGTATGGGAAAGATCATGCCTTTACGAAGGCAGCTTTGTATGAAGGATAGAGTGGGAACTCAATCAGACTCCCTAAGGCAAGGCAAAGCAGATGCTCAAGGCTGACAAGTTCAAGCAGCAGCTAGAATGAGCTCAAAGATAATACCTGCCAGGGGGATTCTAAATTTTGCTGAGGCCGAGTCAAAGCACGGTCTCTTAAGCTGTGAAACTGCATGACCTGAAGAAGGTATTTAGAAGTCGCACCCTAAGGGCGGTCAGAAAGAGTTCCCTCAGAATAAGAGAAAAGCACAAACCGTGCTCATTCCTCTTTACCTTGAGGAAAAAAGGAACCATTCATAAAGAATGTAAAACAGAAAGTTTTTTTTTTTTTTGGCATAAAGGCCGAAGGAAGAGGAACGAGGCGGGGGGGAGACGCCACAGAAGGAGGCCACTGAGGGGAAGGTGGGTGGGTATCAGTAATGAATGGTGAAGATACAAGAGAAGATCAAGAATTACGGTAGGTATGTAATTTTCATATCTTCCCTTGTCAATCTTCACCATTCATTACTGCTTGGGTGAGTACCAAGCCCCCCCCCTTTAAAAAGGGGGGGTAGAACCCTGAGGGAACAAGACCCCCAGCCTCCTGCTGGTGAGAAACAGAAGGGGAAGACCCTGGGCTAATCTAGAGAGAAGACTATGGGGGAGAAGAGCTAGGAGTTGCCCCCCGAGGACAGGGAGATGAAGAAAGGCCCTGCAGTAATCTCCTAGCTCTGGAGGAAAAGAGACGGGTCCCCTGGTAAGCGGAGCGAATCACCCTACGCCGGGCCAGGGGTGACAACCTTGATAGATGAAGCCATGCCGTCCGTCCTGATGCAGATCGCTGTCCCATAAGCCTGAAGCCACCTCATTGGTGTCATAAGATGCCCTTGCTGGTGTCTTGCCAGCTCCAGGTTTATAGCAGAGAAGAAAATTACTCACCTTAGTAATTGCTTTTCTTCTCATGGAGTCTGCTATATTATAACAATAGCAGTCAGCCACTGCAGCTGAACTGCCCGGAGAGAAGGAGTTAACTCCAGAAGATCTGGAGTTCTACAGCGAGGGCTGTGCCCAAAGCTTCTATCTGGCAGTTTCAAATGAAACTGTCAGATCTTACTGAAGCCAACATCAAAGGACGGAAAAGTCTGTGTGGAAAACTACACTAGCCTATGGCTAACCTACTAGTAGTAATAACAACAATATAAACAACAAGAAACACCCAGAACCATAATAACAAAGGTTGATGGTATTATGGTTAGTTTACCACCCCGAGCAAGACATATGAACCCCCTTCCCCAAGACTCAAGTCCAAGAAGGGCAATAAAAAAAATAACCTAAATGAACAATCTAGATCCCTAACCCAAAGAAAAACAGGGTTAGGGAAAACTAAAATGGCATGACACAGTGCTTGCACAATTTGCACCACCTCTACCCAAGTAGAAGTTCTGAGAGGGCAGGAGGGAGGGTGGATATATATAGCAAGACTCCATGAGAAGAAAAGCACATTAAAGGTGAGTAATTTTTCTTCAAACACCATGAAGTCTTGCTATATTATAACAATAGCAGATTACACAGCAGTACCTCCATGGAGGAGGGTCAGAACCTACTTAGGAAATAGGCTCTGAAGCACAGCTGTGCCAAACGAGCATCTCTCCTGGACTGGACATCCGGGAATAATGCTTGGTAAAGGTGTGAACCGTCTTCCAGGTAGCAACTTGACAAATCTCCAGAATAGAATGTCTCTAGCAGCCGCTAGAGGCAGCTGTACCCTGGTGGAGTGGGCCCTCAATCCTGAGGGGGTACTCTACCCAGTTTCTGATAACAAATTGGATACAAGAGACAATCCACCTTGCAATTGTTCTCTTAGTGGCAGGTTTCCTTGCCAACCTCGCCATAGGTAAGAAACAGTTGGAGGGATTCGAACCTATGACCTCTGGTGCCCTCTAGATAGTAACTTAATGCCCTTTGACATCAAGCTGTGCAGTCTCCTCTCACCTGAGGAAGAATGCTCAGTGAAAAATACTGGGAGGAGATAGATTGATTCAGGTGGAAATCAGAAACCACCTTAGGCAAAAACTTTCTATTAGTCCTAAGGACTACCTTATCTCTGTGGAAAGAGATAAAATCTTCCACTGACAGGGCCTGTAACTCACTTATCGTCTGGCAGAGGTGATAGCTACTAGAAAAACGGTTTTCCAAGTTAAATACTTGAGTTCTGCTGAAGACAGAGGCTCAAGGGGGTTGCATTAACTGAGCAATGCAAATATTCAGGTCCCAGGCGGAGCTGGTTCCCAAAGGAGGGTTAGTGTAAGTAACCCTTTAAAAACTGGAGAACACAGGGTGAGAAGAAAGGGAGGCAGGCTTCCCTGCTGACACAAAAGCAGAGACAGCTGCCAGATGAACCTTCAGGGTAGCTGGTCTAAGGCCTAAGGAATTCAGATGGACCAAATAGTCCAAAGAATGGGAAGATCAGCAGATTCTGGGGTAATCTGCCTCTCAGACACCAGATGAAAACCTCTTCCACTTAGAATTATAAGTGGCCCTAGTGGAAGGCTTCCTTGAAGCCTTTAAAATATCCATAACACCCCTGAGAAAGGTGTAAATCAGCAAATTCTAGCTCCTCAAGAGCCAAGCCTTGAGGTGGAGGGACTTGAGGTCCGGATACCACACTCTCCCTGTGCACAGGCCAGTAAGTCGAGAACTCTGGGCAGGCTCAGGGCAGAGTGAACTGCCAGGGACAGGAGCAGAGGGTACCAGGGCTGTCTGGCCCAATCTGGGGCAATCAGAATCACTCTGCAAGGTTGAGATCTGATTTTCACTAGTACCCTGAAAAGGAGAGGAAAGGGGGAAGGCATGACAGGAACTTCCCTTTCCAATCCAACAGAAAGGCATCCAGAGGACTGAGCCCAGTACTGGAGGCCTGCAGCAAAAAGAGGAAGTTGGTGGTTGTCTGGGGCCGCTAAAAGATCTATCTGAGGAGTGCCCCAACTGGCAAAAGACAGACCCTAGTACTTGTGGATTCAGAGCCCATTATTTGATGGCCCTGAGAAATTCTGCTGAAGGCGTCCGCCAGTACATTGTCCTTCCTGGGAGATGAACCGCTATCAGGGAGGTGTTCAGGGAATAAGCCAGAGACCACAACTTCATTGCTTGTTACGAGGCTGAAGACCGAGTGCCCCTTGCTTGTTGATGTACCACATTGTGGTGGTATTGTCTGTCCTGACTTGAACCACTTTGTTCTGGACAGAATCTAGAAAAGACCAAGAGCTAAAAAGACAGCTCTGAGTTCCAGAAGATTGATGTGAGCAGAGATTCCTGAGGAGACCACACTCCTGAGTGGTAAGGTCGCCCAGGTGAGCCCCCACCCAACAGGGAGGCATCCGTGGTGAGAGTGAGGGAGGAGAAATGGGAATGAAGGGAACCCCTTGTTTCAGATTGCTTTGATCCTGCCACCAGTGTAAAGGCCAGGATCAGGGTTTGAGTAACTGGGACCAATTTGGTAAGGGTCCTTCCTCTGAGACAATAGGCCCTCAAATGGAACTGAATGTCCCTCATCTGGAATCTTGCTCCCTGCACAACAGCTGTGGAAGCAGCCATGTGCCCGAGGTTGCAGAAAATGCCTTGCTGGTCGAGAGACCCACAGGGTAAGGAGGATGCCAGGGCGATGAGTCTGTCCACCCTTTCCGAGGAAGAAAGGCCCTGGCTAACCTTGTGTTCAATTCTGCGCCTATGAAAGTTAGGGCCTGAACTGGTTCAGAACTGACTTTAGTAAGTTTAACAGGAATCCCAGAGAAGTGAGAAGCTGCTGGGTGACTTGCAAGTGGGATTTCACCTGACCTGGAGACTGACCCACAATGAGCCAGTCGTCCAGGTAGGAAAGCACAACAACCCTTGCCTTCTTAAAATGAGCCACTACTGCGAACATTTTGTGAATACCCTTGGCTTCAGAGGTATAACAAGGGCATTGCCCTGAACTGGTAGTGGCCTGAGGGCAATCCGAACCTGAGGTACTTTCGGTGAGAAGGCCTGATCAGAACATGAAAATAGCATCCTTGAGGTCCAGGGAAGCTAGCCAGTCCCCTGGCCTTAGGGAAGGCAATATCATTGCCAGAGTTAACATTTTGAACTTTGGTTTCAACAGATGCTTGTTCAAGTATCTTAAATCCAGAATGGGCCGCCATTCTCCTGTCTTTTTTGGGGTAAGAAAGTATCTTGAATAAAGCCCCTTGCCCTGATGGCAAGGAGGAACCCTTTCCACTGCTTTGCAGACCAGAAGAGAAGAAACCTCTGCTTCCAAAGCAAGGGCTTCTAGAAGGATTTGCAGGTGAAATGCCTGGCTCTCATCTTTGGAAAATATTTGAAGCTGAGAACTAGACCCTGGCCTATTACCTCAGAACCCATCTGTCCAGAAGTTAGGGACAGCCAGCTCTGGCTGAAATAGGCCAACCTACCCCCACTGGTACAGGAGAATCGACCCTGGGCACCCCATCGAGGTGCCTGCTTAGCTAACAACCTTAGGCTGAGGGGAGGAGATGGTCTACTTCGCCCGTCTACCCCTGCCTCTAAAGAAACCCCTCTGCGAGACAGCAGAGAGGCTTGAAATTGAGTAAAAGGCCTGGAAAGGTCTGCCCCTACCTCTGGGAGCATGCCTTTGTGGCATGGCATGCTTGTCCTTAGCCTGGGCACTTTTGTAGGTAGTTCTGTATTCATCCATCTTTTCATATAATTTTCTGTTTGCTCCCCAAACAGAGAATTTCCTACTACAGAAAATCCATAGCCTTTGACTGAGTATCTTGGGACAGATTAGTGCATCTGAGCCATGCCAACCTCTAGAAAGCTACAAGTGGCCATGACCCTGGAGGAAACATCATTAACATCAACAGCAGTATGAAATTGAACTTTAGAGGCTTCAATGCCATCAGCAGCCACCTGTTCCAACTCACTAGCCAGCTGGCCATGGGCCTGCTTGACTAACTGCAATACTGTGTCCCACCTAGATTTCTGATATCTAGCCACATAAGCCATATAATTTGCCTGCCTGAGTCCCAAAGAAGCTGCCATATACTGTTTCTTCGCCATGGCATCAATCTTCCTAGAATCCTTGTCAGGAGGATGTGAGGCCAGAGGAATATTAGCCTTGTCACAGGCTGCAGCTTGTACCACACCTACATGACTACACTGCTCAATCAGGAAGTCTGTATCCGAGCCTGACAAAGTATACCTTCTGTCCATTTTTATCTACAGGAGGGACAGAATGAGGATTTTTAAAATCTTTGTTGTTTGCTTCCTAAATGACTTATGCAAAGGAATAGACAACCTCCTAGACTCTGGAATATCCATCATTTCCACATAATCAGGCTCCTCTTGCTCATCCACAGCCTCCTCTAAAGGAAGCTGGAGGGTTTATGCAACCTTTTTGTAAAAAATAAAGAAAGAAGGGGACTCAGACAGAGTAGGGGGAGATTCTAAAGGTCTGTCTGGAGAAATGCCCGGTTCAATGGGCACGTCCAGACCCTCCCAGCCACACATATATTGATCAAATTCCTCCTCCCCCTCCTGTGGTTCATAAAAATCCTCAACTTCAAAATCCTGAACCACTGGGACTGAACGAACCAACCTTTTACCAACTGTTGGTGGTTCTACAGATCCCTGAGACAGTGACTGGACAATCTGAATGGCTTTAGCTATCTCTGCAGCAGTTGGAGACACAATTCTGGACTCCAAACCTCCTGATTTCTTTGTCTTTTACTTGGGACTGGTTCCTCTGAACCAGTCTTCCTTTGCCCGAGGAAGTCTCGCCCTGGTCAGAGGGCACCCTCTGGTCCAGTGGGTACTGAACCGGCTGGCCATCCGGGTCAGCGGATTTTTGGCCTCTGCCCCTGAGCCGCCCAATCTCTTCTCCAGGGTGGCTGCAGGAAATTTTACACCCTGGCAGTCTGACAGGAGGTGGTCAGCCCCAGACAATAGACACAGTGGTGTGTGGGTCAGCCTTGGCAAAGGCCCCCACAGACATCACAGTGTTGAAACCCAGTGGGCCCGGTTTTTCTTTTGGGTTTCTCAGACATAATGCCAGCCTAACCAAAACTTGCCCTTTTGATGGCAGTGCCAGGCAAGACACCCTTATCGGTTCCTAACCGTGTCACGGTATTTGAAAAACCGTAATAATTTCGATTTTTAGAACCGATAAGAACAGAACCGCACTCTAAAACCCACAGTACAGTTTTAAAAGGCAGAAAAACCAGCGATCCGGTTCAAACCGAACCGACAATTAATTTCCACACAGACTTGAATTTTGTACTACGGTTACCAGATAGAGCTTAGAACCCAAATGCGGTAAAAATAATGACTTTGCCGGTTCAAATGAACCGAAAACTACTCTCTTGAACCGAAATGAACCGAGCTGAAGGAGCTGATCTCCGGAGCGACTGTTCAGTGAAGCGAGTAAAGAATCTGACAGTTTCATTTGAAACTGCCAGATAGAGCTTTGGGCACAGCGCCCTCGCGCTGTAGAACTCCAGATCTTCTGGAGTTAACTCCTTCCTCTCCGGGGCAGTTCAGCTGCAGTGGCTGACTGCTATTGTTATAATATAGCAAGACTTCATGGTGTTTGAAGGCAATAGCTTGTCTGGCTTGCTCCATATCAGGCATTGATGCTAAGATCTGAGAGAGCATCGACCATAAATGCCTACTGTAGGCAGCGTGATGAGCCTGATGAGATGCAATACAAGACATAGCACGAGAAGAAGAGAACACTCTTCGCCCCCACCAGTCGAATTGTAGGGAATCAGAGTCCGGTGGACGGTCGTGCACCAGGCGGCGGCGCCCGGAGGGAGTCTCTAGGTATACCAAACCCGAGGGCAGGTTGGGGAGAGTACCCAGGGATTCCGAAGGGGCACAATACCTTCGTCAACAGTCTGCCAGGGCTGGAGAAGGGGCGGCTGGCGACTGCCAGGAGTGGATAGACGCCTCCTGGAATGGGATAGGCCAGGAAGGTACCACCAGGTGCTGGGCACTGAATTCGTCAAGGAATTCACGCATCTCCCATTCGGTATTGTCTCGCCTAATGTAGGAGATTCGAAGATCCCTCACCATCCTCGAAAGGAATCGCTGATATTCAGTGAAATCAGCATCGGAGAAGAGATGAGCAGAGGGTTCCTCTCCCTCAGAGGAGGGAGACGAGGATGATGGAGAGCTCGAGTGTCCAGAGGATTCTTGCGGAGGTGGGGATAGGCGAAACACATGCTCATTCATATACTGACGTATGAGGGGAAGGCTGCCGCAGAACCTCTGAACTGCTCCCAGGATAACGGGCCCGTAGGGCCGACATGGCCTGGAAGAGCGGGGGGTGGCTGCAGAGGAATGGGAGATGGGCACCTATGAAGAGGCAACTGTCCTCTACTAGGGCTCTGAAATCTGGGGAACAGAGCCCAAGCTGGCGGGATCCCGGACAACAGACCAGGTCGCAAAACGGAACCCTGGGGACGCGAAGCCTGGAAGATCCCAGAAGGGAATCCTCCCCTGTGACGAACCTGGGACTGCATGGATCCAGACGGGCAGCCCGCAGCAATGCCACCGAAGGGGACCCCGGGGCCCAAGAGGGAAAGGCGGGGCTCAGCGCTACGGCTCCTAGCCACCCCCCCAGGGGTGGCCGACAGAGACCGCGATGCCTGCACCCTGCCCCTCGACCCCTCTGACTCCAAGAGCGCCCTCCTCCTGGACCCCAGGGTTCTCCCACCCCGAGGGGCTGCAGCAGCACCAGGGAGGGTAGCTGCCACGAGCCCCTCAGGAGGGAGAGCCCCTCCCTCCGCCCCCACTCCATCGCCCCCCAGGGACCCAAGACCACCCCTAGCCCGGGGGCCCTCAGGGGAGGACAGCAGCGGGGACAGCGGAAGAGGCCCGCTGAGCGCCTGGCACCACGTGCCACCGGGACCCCGACTCCAAGAGTCAGGCTGCCAGGATGGGTCCACGTCTGAGTCATCAGCCTCCAAAGAGGAAGAGATCAGCTGGACCACAATACTAGCAACCCCGGGGGTTCCCGGTGAAACGGCACCGCGAACGGCCCCGGTGCCAGAGGCGGCGCCGGACGACCTCGGCCCACCTGCACCCGCTAAGCCTGGTCCGGCTCCCCACCGGCGCCAGCTAGGCCCACGGCGCCGCCCTCAGCGCCGAAACCCAACCCGGCACCGCCAGGAGAGCGAACCGGGCCTGTGCGCCGATGGCACCGGCGCCGCTGGTGGCGCCGGGATCCGAAATGGCACCGGAGGGCAGCGTCGAGGGTCCACCGGTGCTAGGCCCAGCAGCCGTGGGCCTCAACACTGGGGGAGCCTGCACCTCCGAGGAGGTGACTGCCGAGGCGGTGTCTCCGCCGCGGCCCCAGAAGGGACCTCGACGTTCCTCCGACACCGCAAAAGAAGCTTCCTCTTCGGCAAGAGAAGAGGAGGAAGCCTCCTCCTCTACAGACTGTATAGGCCCGAGAGGGGACCCGGAGTAAGGGCCTAGAGACCTTACCTTGGAATCCCTGGAGCGACGCCGTCCCCCGAAGGTCGGCGGGGCCTTGCCGATCTTGAACACGCGGACTTTGAGGACACGATGGTCCACGGAGAAACAGGCGTCGCACGCGTCCATATCGTGGTTGGGTCCCAGGCAACGGAGACAGACATCATGCCGATCCGTGACGGAGAAATGCCGGCCACAGGAGCACGGACGCATAGGGGCAAGGCCCGCCTTCGATTTACATTTTGGCCCCGAACCTGACATGATGCGAACTAAATAAGGACAAAAACAGCAACAAAGCACTCGACGCCGACGACAGAAATAAAAGAAACGGTCTTACCAGGAGACGGCGTCGAGCGAATACAACTTGAGAATACGAGGAGTCTTGTGACGCAGAAAGCTTCGACTACCGCGCAGCAGGTGCAGCCTCGATGGCGGGAGAAACAGAACTGAGATAGAGGAGGAGTCTGCGGCACCTAACAGCCGCCCCTCGTGCATGACGCAGACGTCAAGGCTGAGGGCGGGCGCCATGGAGCCGATTCCCAAAAAAAAAAAGAAAACTCCCGTAGCGGGTGCGCGCCTCCGGCACTACCCAAGCAGTAATGAATGGTGAAGATTGACAAGGGAAGATCATGTCCTCTTGAGTGAGGACTGGGAGCACTGGGGTCTGTAAGATCCATTCCTCAACCTCGTCCGACAACTGGTCATGAGACTCGCATATAGGGCCCTATTCATGACAGTGGGTTGGGTACCCGCGAATGGTATGTATCCCCCCCTCCTGCGCAGCTCCGCACCCGTGGGAGATCCACGTGGGGACCGCATTCATGAACAGCAGTCCCCGCTCCCCAGTGCGCAGGGTCATGAGGTTGGTCCAGTGCAGGGCTGTGGACCCAGATGCGCAGCCAACTGACTGTCTGGACTGGGTCCTGGAGTGGATCCCTTGCACCCGCAGGGTGCCATGTTTGTACTGGCACGCAAAGCGCCAGGCAAGGTGTTGGGGCCGAAGTCATCGGCCAACTGCCCCCAGCCCACCCAGTGATCCCTAAGGCAGAGAAGGCCCTATTGGGGGTGCCATGCCCCATCAGGCCAGCAGTTCCATCCCCAAGGGGCGTGTAACTTGCCGCCTGGGTTTATACCTGCTTTCAAAATGTGTAGCCACCAGCCACTGTGCGCAGCACTCCACGGTTTCATGCACTACACAGAGTGCTGCTGTGGCCCCCATCCCCCTGCCCACCACAGTGTGGAGCTGCGCACATGGCCCAGGAATTGGGCGCATAGGCGGGGGTGGCCCTGCTTTGTGCATAGCATGGATAGGGTGCACTGTGCACTGCCGGGTGCAGGTGGGCTATGTGCCTGGGTTATGTGGCACATATCCCATCTGCACTCTTTGTGAATAGGGCCCGCTATTTCCACAACCTGTTCGACTAGAGTCGAAGCTGACTGGCTCAATGGGGGTACCCAAGAACTCTCGGCCTACCCCTCAACTGAAGGGCACTTGACCACCGTTGAGCGGTCAGGCAAGTTGAGGGACTGGGAGGACCTTGATCTCTACCGGTCCCATGAATAGTGCCAGCAGTGAATGTGCCTATAACCATGGTGGGAAGGGCTCTCCCCCAGGGTCTGAAGGGCCAAACACATGTCTCAGAAGCCTCCGGTGAATGAACCTCCGGCACTGGTCCCAGCCGGGAATAGCACAGAGACCAAGGAGGTACCCACCATGGCAGCTGCCACTTCCACCTGGTCTAGGTGCTCTGGTCAATCGGTACCAGCATCAGAAGCATGAACATGTGTTTTGTATCTGTTACTGTTTTCAGGCAACTATACTAGCAGATAGGAGTCCTCCGCAGTTTAGCCCATCAGTCACATCATCAGAGGGCTGGCCACGGGGGACTCTGAGACAATAATGGTGGGCAGAAGGTTGCAGGATCAACTAGTTAAAGTTCAAGATTTCAACAGTGTAACGTATTTAAAACAATAAATGGCTGGTGCGTTTTAGCTAATTGGGACCTATAGGTCCCATGTTTTTACTTGTGCAATGCTGGCAGTTCTCCTTTAAAACAGAAAATAAAATTATAACTGATGTTGTGACTATTAGGCCTGCCTCAGGGATTACCCTTTGGCTTTATCTACAGCCTACATGTTGTCATCGCCTTCTGCAAGTTACATTAATATTTCCTGCCCACCTTAGAGGGGACTCACTTAGCAGTTTGGCCTAATGCCTAGTATGCAAAGATGTGAACCTGGAGAACCTGGGTTGAATCCTACAACTGTCACTCACTGTGTGACCTCGCTTGAGTCCCTTAACCTCCCTCTGTTTAACCTCTGTAATCTCTCTCCATTACATCTATGTGTGCTATTTAACTCATACTGTACAAGGCAGCAACTTTCTCTCTCTTCCTTCTCTCGGACCGCTGTGTGCTGTGGGATACAGTGTGTATGAACTGCCATGGCAACAGGCAGTGATATCAGAAGCAAAGATTGGTTTTACAGCACGAATAAGCAAATGGAACAGATTAAGTGTAAGGGAAATAATCATGTTATGATGTTTTAATGGAAACATCTTCAGTAATACAAAAAGGGAAGATCCTGAAATTCATGGGGGGGCGCTGTTTGTAGCTTAATGCTGCTGATGCCAACTGTTTTTTTTTTTCTGGAAAGCAGGAAATCTCTTTAACAATTTATTACAAAGCCATGCATTAGCAAAGCAGTAAAAAGAAACAGTCATACTTCTCAACCTCTCAGCATTAAAATGCATAGCACTGGCCTTCAAAATTCAGAGCAAATGGCCAGAATGTGTAGCACTTTCTTATCTTAAAGAGTAATATGTTTACAAATTGTGGACCACATACACTTTGTGCTAAAGAATGTTTCCATCAAGTTAGCTCAATTATTTAATAGTCTGTGTCTCCAGAAATATATTTAACATTGTAAAGAACATCAGGAAATCTTTGTGGAGCAAGGGTAGATTTCAGTGGGAAAATCATAGCGCTATGCGAAATCCGTAGCAGTTGAGAAGTATGGAAATAGTGCATTTTTGAAAATGGCATTTGTGTCTTAAATATGTGCCTTAGTTTTTTTTTTTAAACCACTCTGAAGTGGAACCACAGACTCCAAAATGGAAATGCTGCAGAAAAAGTGTATTCAAAAAAGGTACTGAAGATGTGTTTCTGTAAAACAGAAGCTCTCCCCATTAACTAACATTCAGCAAAGACATGTATGCAGGAGGCACCAGCCAGTAAAATCACCTTTTTCAGGCTGACGGAAAGCTAAAGTGTGTATTCTTTGAGACAGAAAGATTTTGGTAATGGTTCTTTTCTGGTATGTAATGTTGTGAGGTACCCATATTTCAGAGGACAGTGGCAAGCTTAGGATGTGGCAATTACTGGGAAAAGCAACTGCGATGAACCATTGTCTCACCAAGGTCCTGCTGCACAACCTTTCTGCTAGCTGCAGAGCTAAGAAGGAAATAATCTCCAATAACATTCAGTGAAAGCCTTAGAGCTCCTGAGATGGACAATAATAATGTTCTCCTCTTCTCATGTAGACTCCGTACAAAACGCAGTCATGCCCATATAGGCCTCCATTTACACAGCGACAGTCAAATGTCACAGAGAATTGGTTTACACAAAGGATTATGCTATGCCTCCTCATTATAATGTTGTTGCTTTGGTATATTTTTGTGAGCTCTTGTATGTCTCTGTTCACTCAGGCATATCTCTCAATCTCCTGCCTCGCAAGTCAAGGAAAATGATCAAAATTAGGGGCACTGGCACGGTTTATAAAATGCTATGAACTTAAGGAGCTTGCCTCATCATGTGGCTCAGTGTAAAACGTATTGTCAGCAGGAGAACCAGACTATAACTGCGATACTGTATCTGCCTATGTTTTATGTATCAAATTCTTGCTCATGTCAAAGATGTGTCTTATACATACTGCTCAACTGTTCTTAATTTTCAGGGATCTCCCTGGTATTGCCTCAAATAAATCATCACCTCACCCCTACCTAAAATTGGCATTTTTTGTCACTGAAGAGCTGGGATTTTAAGCATAAAATAATGTAAAACATTAAAGTTACAGTCTAGTTGTACATAAAATGCTTTTCATTCAAAGCCTCTTCTAATTCTTTCAGCCTCTTGAGTTGATTTTAAGGTGGTATTACTCATTTTGACCATTTAGCCATATTTTAAAACCTTGTCTCAGATTTTTGAGTACAATGGTTAAAAGACATGAGGCCCAATTGTAATAGCCCCCCTGTGATCGACGCACCATGTGCCGAAGTCCCTACTGTGGCAAACTCGGGTGTGCCAGGGACCCTGCATTGAATTTTGCAAAAATCAGTGTCTTGGTGCCAAATCCTCTGAGTTTGCTGCAAGCCGTCTTGTGCACCATCCAACTGGCACACAGGTGGGGAATGTAACAAGCAGCAACAGTGGCAGGGACCTGCTGGCCATACATCCAATTGCTGGCAGGGCCCATGGAGGGCAGGTTGGGGGGTTGGGGGCTGGCGATGGACCCGAATAGGGCAATGGCACAGCCAACTCAGTGGCAGGCACTGGGTGTGGGGGGGTGCAGTACTGTGACTTGCAGTGGGAGGGGCAGCCCTGGAAGTCACCAACTGCAGCCCCCACTACTGCCAAGACACTTGGCTGGGTGCAGGAGGGCTGCAGACATCTGCTGGCAGTGGCCGCAATGGGGAGGGGACAGACCACTTCCCACCATGGCAAGGCACTTACAATGGCTCATGGGCCTTTAGACCAGGTCCCAGCTGGTCTAACTCTGGTGGCCCATGCGCCCACTAGAGGGGTTTGCAGAACCCAATTAAGGGGGATACTGCAGTGCTGCCCTGGTGCAAGCCCCCTTCCTCCTTGCAACACCGGTGCATCTGGTTGCAAGGACAGCACAAGCCTGGATGGTACAGACAGGCCCCCAGTTGCCACAGGGGGCATCTGAAAATCAGGAATGGTGCATGGTGCAGGAAAATATGCCCCTTGCACTAGTCCTTATTTGCATTAGCACAGTGCACCATTCCCAAGGGGTTGAAAATCGGGCCCATAGTCTCATGTGGACCCTACTAAAAACTAATATCTGAACAAAGAACAATCCAAATGCATGTAGGTGTGTCCTCCAGTCAACACTTATCACTCTATATATAGAATAATAGATAGGAAATCATCAGTAACAAGGCTATAGTTCCAACAATGGATTCAGGGGACCTATACAGCACCAGTGCAAAGCTCGAGTGGTTTATATTGCCAGAATCCCAAGATGGAATGACAAGCCTAGTTACTGCTGGTTTTCTGTTATTTTCTGTAACATACAAAACACTTCAAACATTCTGTCTCATAAAGCATTTGATCTGATGTCAGAATGATAGTATTGAGACTTTCTGATGTCAGAGAAATGGTATCATGAGTTTTTGATGTTACTGATTTTCTTTGGGGGAAAAAAAGACACCCATATATTACAAAGGAATTAACATAAGCTATAGAGAATGGTGGAACAGTTGTCTGATGAACTGTCTAAACTGATTAAAATGGTTTGTTATTAACCACTACAAGACAGCATATTTGGTTCAATAAAGCCTTTTGAAAAGAGTGTGCGATAGGCACTGTGTGTCAGAAGTACATATTGCCTCTAAGGATTATGTCTTTTACATGTCTTAGTTAACTCCCTTAAAAATGGAGCAATTGCTTCTGTTTCTTATTAATTATGATTCCATCAGAATTGCGATACCCAGTTGCGATATAAAATGTTTGTGCTCTCACATCACAAACTTGGCAGATGGCTGGCTAATCTGCGTGTATTCAGTTTCAACAGTTTTTAAGTAATGGTACATCTTCCAAACATATTTGGATCACTGTGCAGTGCACAAGAAATGAAAATTACGTACCTACCGTAATTCTTGATCTTCTCTTGTATCTTCACCACTCATTACTGCTTGGGGTAGTGCTGGAGGCGTGCACCCGCTATGGGAGATTTTTTTTTTTTTTGGAGTCGGCTCCAACGGTGCCACCCACGAAGGCGACGCGCTGCGTCATGCATGACAGGCGACTGTTAGGTGCCACAGACTCCTCCTCCATCTCAGTTCTGGTAGCCAGAGAGGCAAGAAAAAGGGTAAAAATAAAAAGGGGAGAGCGAGGCAAAAGAGCCGAAGGATAGTAAAAGGAAAGGATATAAACTGAGGAAGGAATAAGCCGGTAGAGGACAGATGGAAGAGGAAGAATACCTACCCTAAGGGACCGCAGGGCCTCCCATCTGGGACGGCTCTAAGGGAGGAACAGATAAAGAGAAAAGGAAGAAGAAGAAGAACAAAGAGAAGAAAGAAGGGATGTTGAGAGGGGAGAACACTGCACATAGATATATTGGTTGAGAGGGTTATAAGCTCGGAACCAAAAACCAAGGAAGCAAGAATCCCTCTTAGTAGGAGTGAGAAAAGGTTCAACTGAATCGTTTGTATAGACTGGACACAAAGGGCAGGTTCTCTATAATCTCATCATCCCAACCCCCTACACTCTAGCTGAGAACTTATAGACTGCCGGATAGAAAACTGTTCTGGCAAGAGAGCGCCCAACTATTTGGGGGGGGGGGTAAGCCACTTAGCACCTTGTTAAGTGCTAACACCGAAGTGTGTGGGTAGGGGTTAGGCCTTACAAAGGGCAGCTTTGTATGAAGGATAGAGTGGGAACTCAATCGGACTCCCTGAAGGCAAGGCAAGGGCAGCAGTTCAGGGTTAAGAAGTGCAGAAGCACCAACCAGAAGGAGCTGACAATTAAATAATGCCCACCAGGGGGAACCTTAATTTTGAGGCCAAGCCAAGAGGGACGGTCTCTTCAGCTGTGAGCTGAACATCGTGGCTAAGGAGCCCAGAGGTCATCCCTAGAGGCAGTCAGAAAGAGTTCCCTCAGGAAAGGAGAAAAGTCCTACTTGTTCACTTTTACCTTGAGGAAAAAAGATCCGTCCAAGAAGGATGGAAACCAGGATAGTATTTTTTTTTTTTGGCATAAAGGCCAAAGGAAAGGAGAGGAACAAGAAGGAAGGGGGAGACGTCGCAGTAGGAGGCCACTGAGGGGAAGGTGGGTGGGTATCAGTAATGAATGGTGAAGATACAAGAGAAGATCAAGAATTACGGTAGGTACGTAATTTTCATATCTTCCCTTGTCAATCTTCACCATTCATTACTGCTTGGGTGAGTACCAAGCTCCTCCCCCAAGGGGGGGGATAAAGAAACCCTGAGGGAGCAAGACCCCCAGCCTTCTGTTGGTGGGAAACAGAAGGGGAAGACCCTGGGCTAATCAAGTGAGAAGTCTATGGTGGAGGAGAGCTAGGAGGTGTCCCCGAGGAACGGGGAGATGGAGGAAGCCCCTGCAGAAGTCTCCTAGCTCTGGAGGAAAAGAGATGGGTCCCCCGGAAAGTGGAGTGAATCACCCTACACTGGGCCAGGGGTGACAACCTTGACAGACGAAGCCATGCCGTCCGTCTAATACAGATCTGCCCCTGCAAGTCTGGAAGCCACCTCATTGGCATCATAAGATGCCTTTGCTTGGTGTCTTTCCAGCTCCAGGCCTATAGCAGAGAGGGCAATAGCTTGTCTGGTTTGCTCCGTATCAGGCACTGATGCTAAGATTTGGGAAAGCATCGACCACAAATGCCTACTGTAGGCAGCATGGTGAGCCTGATGTGATGCAATGCATAACATCACACAAGAGGAAGAGAACAATCTTTGCCCCCACTGGTCAAACTGTAGAGAATCTGAGTCCAATGGACAGTCGTGCACCAGGCGGCAGCACCCGGAGGGAGTTTCTAGGTAGGCCAATCCCGAAGGTGGGTTGGGAAGAGTACCTAGAGATTCCAATGGGGCACAATACCTTCGTTCGCAGTCTGCCGGGGCTGAAGAAAGGGTGGCTGTTGACTGCCAGGACCGGATAGACGCCTCCTGGAAGGGAATAGGCCAGGATAGTACCACCAAATGCTAGGCACTGAATTCACCGAGGAATTCACGTGTCTCCCATTCGGTACTGTCTCGCCTAACAAAGGAGATACGAAGATCCCTCACCATCCTCGAAAGGAATCGCTGATATTCAGAGAAATCAGCATCGGAGGAGAGATGAGCAGTGGGTTCCTCTCCCTCAGAGGAGGGAGACGAGGATGATGGAGAGCTTGAATGTCCAGAGGACTCCTGCAGCGGTGAGGATAGGCGAAATACCCGCTCATGCGTGTAACTAACATATAAGGGGAAGGCCGCCACAGAGCCTCTGAATGTCTCCCAGGATAACGGGCCCATAGAACCAACATGGCCTGGGGGAGAGGGGGGTGGCTGCAGAGGAATGGGAGTGGGAGTGGGGCACCTACAGCGAGGCAACTGTCCTCTGCTGAGGCTCTGGAATCCCCGGAATGGAGCCCGAGCTGGCGGGATCCCGGACAACAAACCAGGTCGCAGAACGGAACCCTGGGGATGCAAAGCCTGGAAGAGCCTAGTAGGGGATTTTCCCCTGTGACGAACCTGGGGCTGCATGGATCCAGAAGGGCAGCCCACAGCAACGCCACCAGAGGGGTCCCTTGGGCTCGAGGGGGAAAGATGGGGTCTGGCGCCACGGCTCCTACCCGCCCCCCAAGGGATGGCAGGTGAAGACCGAGGCACCCGAACCCTGTCTCTCAATCCCCTGGACTCAGAGAACGCCCTCCTCCTCGACCCCAGCGACCCCCCCACCCCGAGGGGGTGCAGCACCACCAGGATCGGCAGCTACCATGACCCCCTCCCTCCACCTCCGCTTCATCCCCCTCCAGGGACCCCAGACCACCCCAGCCTGGGAGGCCTCAGGGGAGGACAGCAGTGGAGACAGAGGAATAGGCACGCTGGGCCGCCTAGCACCTCGTCCCACTGGAGACCCTGACTCCGAAGAGTCAGGGTGCAGGACAGGTCCACATCTGAATCATACTCTGAAGAGGAGGAGGAGGAGGAAGAGACCAGCTGGACCACAATACTGGCCACCCCGGGGGTCTCCAGTGAAATGGTACCACAAACGGCGCCAGTGCCAGCGGCAGCGTCTGACCACCCCGGATCCCCTGCAACGCTCAGACCTGGCCCCGACTCCCCAACGGCACCGGCCAGACCCATGGCACCGCCCTCGGTGCCGCTAGAAGAAATGACTGGGCCCACGGCACCGCTGAGAGCCAACATGGCACTGCAAACAGCGCCGTCTCGATCACATGTGCCGCGAACAGCACCGGGATATGAAACAGCGCCAGAAGGCGGCGTCGAGGGTCCACCGATGCTGGGCCCAGCAGACATGGGCCTCAACACTGGGGGAGCCTTCACCTCTGAGGAGGTGACTGCCGAGGCGGTGCCCCCGCCGTGGCCCCGGGAGGGACCTCAGCGTTCCTCCGACACCACAAAAGAAGCCTCCTCTTTGGCGAGAGATTATGAGGAAGCCTCCTCCTCTACAGACCATACAGGCCTGAGAGGGGACCCGGAGGAAGGGTCTAGAGACCTTACCTGGGAATCCCTGGAGCGGCGCCATCCCCCGGAAGTCGTTGGGGCCTTGCCGATCTTGAACACGCGGACTTCCAGGATGCGACGGTCCATCGAGAAACAGGCATCGCATGCATCCATATTGTGGTTGGGTCCCAGGCAACAGAGACAAACATCATGCCAGTACGTGACGGAAAAATGCTGGCCACAGGAGCACCGATGCATAGGGGCGCGGCCCGCCTTCGACTTACATTTTGGCCCCGAACCTGACATGATGTGAAAAAATTAAGACCAAAACAAGCATAGCTCTTGGCGCCGTTGAAAAAGAGACGGGAAAAAGAACTGTCTTACCAGTGAAGACGTCGAGAAAAACGGGAGGATTCTGGAATGGTTGATGTCGCACTAGACCTAAAACTGAATGTGACCGCGCAGCAGGTGCAGCCTCGATGGCGGAAGAAACAGAACTGAGATGGAGGAGGAGTCTGCGGCACCTAATGTCCGCCCCTCGCGCATGACGCAGCGTGTCGCTCTTGTGGGCGGCGCAGTTGGAGCCGACTCAAAAAACCAAAATCTCCCGTAGTGGGTGCGCGCCGCCGGCACTACCCCAAGCAGTAATGAATGGTGAAGATTGACAAGGGAAGATTATTAGCATTCAGTAACAGAAAAACAACAAAAAAAAAACCTACATGTATTTCAACCCACAGTAACGTTACAAAAGCTTTGGTGGATGTCCTCCTTTTGTGTTTGGCATAACTCTTGATGGATGGCTTGACTGTACAAAAAATGCTACTGAGATCTCAGGTCTGGTTTTGTTAATGAGCTGTCAGGAGTGGCTGAAGAAAACGAAAATTACGTACTCGCTGTAATTCTTGATCATCTAGGAATCTCGTCACCATCGATTCACACTGATGGGTCTGAGCCAGAGGCACCAGGACACTGTGGGAGCCACAACTTTTCAGGAGGGCTGGCACCAAGGTAAGCTGTGCACATGCATGGCACCACGAGACTGGCTTGCAGGTGCAGACTTGCCTCGGCACCGGCCCTCAACCACCCCAGTACCTTTTCTGCTGCGCAGCATAACCTAATAAGTACTTATGCACGTAACTTTAGGGCATAAGATAGCTATGGTGACCCATGTAAGAAGGGTCAACAAACCAGTAAAACAGTGTCTTCACAACCCTAACCAAGTATGAGGGGTGAAGACCAATAAACACACTGGACTGAGCCCGAGGATAGTAGGTGGGCGTGTGAATCAATGGTGAAGATATTCCTAGAAGATCAAGAATTGCGGTGGTACATAATTTTCATATGTTCCAGGAATCAATCATCACTGATTCACATGAGTGGGTCTGAGTACCAAACTCAATCAAAATCCCCCAGGATAGGGCAGGAGGAGCCAAGGGCTTACTCAGGATAATAACCCATTTAGGATTGTCCTGTCAAAGATGGCATGCTGCCTGACATGGACATACAAGCCATAGTGCTTAACAAAAGTGTGCACTGTGCTCCAAGTTGCAGTTCTGCAGATATCACTAATAGGTACAGAGCAAATCTCTGCTGGGGACATGGGAACTGCTCCGACTGAGTGAGCACATACCTGGCCCTCCAGCTTGACCTGTGCTATGACACAGCAATAGTATAGGCAGCTCACAATCCAGGCAGAAACGTATTTGATTGTAACAGGCTGTCCCTCCCAATTGGGATCAAAGGAGACAAAGCTGTTTGGATTGCCTGAAGTCCTTAGCTCTGTCCAGGTAGAACATGAGGACCCTTTTAACATCCAGAGAATGGAGAGTGCATTCTCCTTCATTCTGTAAGTTGGCAAAGTAGGTAGGCGGCACTAGTGGCTGGTTAGGATGAAACTTCAACACCATCTTCAGCAGTAACTTGGGGTGTCTATGGAGAACTTGCCTAGTCCTTATGGAAAACAATATATGCGGCGATCTGTGACAAAGACATGGATTTCAGACATTCTGCGAGCAAAGGTGATGGCCATTAGAAATGCTGCTTTCCATGTTAAAAACTTCCGCTCTCATTGTCGCAAGGGGCTAGAAGGGTTTGCGACTGAGCATATCCAGCACAAGGTTGATATCCCAGGCAGCCACTGGCTTCTTAATGGCTTGCCTTTGTGTGCAAGATGTCTTTAAGGAACCTCATGAGCAGCGGCAGCTGTGCCAGGTAGATGCCCCAATGGGCTCATACTGTAGTTTGCAGATATAACACACAGGCAGACCTTTACTGTGGAATACTGTAGGCCAGCATCCGAAAAGTCCAGCCAGCAAGTACTCCAGAACCTTGTCAGGTGGACACACAAAGGATCTATGTGGGTTTTGGAGCACCAGATGGAAAATCTTTTCCACTTGGCCGTGTACATTTTCCTAGCAGAAGGCTTATAAGCAGCCAAAAGTAATTCAGAGACCCTCTGAGATACCTTGTAGATGTTCACTTCCATCTCTTCAGGAGCCAGGCCTGAAGATGAAGGGAGCACAGGCTGGGATGGACCTGGTGACCTGGAGTCAGTAACTATGTCGTGAATGGAAGAAACACAGGTTACTCACCTGTAACAGTAGTTCTAAGAGTGGTATATGTTGTTCATCCACATATCTTGGCAGTGTCCTTTCCCTTTAAGATGTGCCTAAAAGTCTTCAAGCTGGCTCCTCCCATCCACCTTGGTGGTATATCCCTTGGCTCCACCCCATGATGCCAGATCTGGCCCACTGGAAGCAGTGTCGTGCGCCTGAGCCAGAGGAGGTCAGGTGGGTCTGTGTGGATGAACAACATATACCACTCCTAGAAATACTGTTACAGGTGAGTAACCTGTGTTTCTAGGGATGTGGATAAGTTGTTCAATCCACACATCTTGGTAGACTCCCAGCAGTTCTCTGGGAGGAGGAAGACAAAGCGCACACCCACTACTTAGGGAACAGAGACTGGAGAACTGAGGCCCCAAGACCAGCATCCCGCCGTGCCTCGAGGTCAATGTGGTAATGGGAATTGAAGGTGTATGCTGACTTCCAGGTAGCAGCCCTGCAGATTTCCTGGATAAGGATGTCCCTAGAAGCAGCCACTGATGCAGTGGTATGACAGGTGGAATGAGCCCTTAGCCCTACGGAAGGCTCCCTACCTGCCTACCTATACCAGAGATCAATGCAGGAAGTGACCCACCTATCAATCATCCACTTGGCTGCAGGTCTGCCATGTGCAGCTTCAGTGTAGGTGACAAACAGCTGGTGAACCTCTTTCCAAACTCCAGCTGTGCGTTCTTTATGGTAAGCGAGTGCTCGCCTCAGGTCCAGAGTATGGAGCCTGTGTTCTGCCTCCGAGGTGTGATTCGGGAAGAACATCAGGAAAGTCATCACCTGATTCAGGTGAAACTCCAGCACAACCTTTGGGAGGAACTTTGGGTTGGGGTGCAGGATAACCTTGTCTCTGTGGAAGACCAGGTAAGGAGACTCCACTGAAAGTGCATGGAGCTCACTGATCCTTCTGGCTGATGTGATAGCCACCAAGAAGGTAGTCTTCCACGACAGGCGAGACATGTCACACTTGTGCATCGGTTCAAATGGCTTGCCCATGAGCTTTTCCAAAACCAGCAACAAGTCCCATTGTGGTGGTGGTTCACGCATCGGAGGGGAAATGAGGTCAATGCCCTTGAAAAAGTGCCAGATCACCTTCTCCTGCACCAATGACTGCTGATCAGCCCATGCCCAGTAAGCAGAGATGGCTGCCAGGTGCACCTTAAGGGTTGTCAACTGAAGTCCCGCTTGAGAGAGGTACCAGAGGTAGTCCAAAATGCTGGCCACTGGACAGGACAAAGGTGTCGTCGAGGCACAGTTCAGGAAGCATAGGAAAAAACAGGAGCAGTAACATAAAAAGCATAAACTTGTTCAGAATAACTACATACAGAGGAGAAATACAGTAGCTTTACTTCAGTCTGTGTGCCCCTTGTTCTCCAAATCTTTCTTGCAGTTGCAGCTTAGCTCTTTTATAAGTCTTTTCCACCCCCATCCTTAGCAAGCATCCTGTTCTTGTAAGTGTTCTGTTCTTGTAAGTTTCAGGAGCTGCTAGAATACACTGTGCCTGAGCTGAGAGGTCCCCTTTTGCAGCTTTTGCAAAAGGCTCAAAGATTTGCATTAAGGTAACCTCTAGAGTTTACAACAGCTTTCTGCAATCATCTCAAAATATAATTATATATATTTCAACAGTAACGTTATATATTTTCCAAACAAAGGGGGATCCCAATATCAGTTACATTTCCATACGATGATTTGCACATATTTTTATATCAGCAGATATAGATATGCAAAGGAGAAAAACAGACAGCAAGAGAAAACTGAGAGACAGTGAGAGGCAAAGAAGAAAAAATTACTCACCTTAGTAATTGCTTTTCTTCTCATGGAGTCTTGCTATATTAGGACTTATGCAGTATGCCCATGGCTTTGAACTGCCCCGGAGATGAAATAGTTAACTCCAGAGTAATCTGGAGTTCCACAGCGCGAGGGCGTTATTCAAAGCTCTATCTGGGTTGTTTGAACCCAAACTGTCAGGTTCTTTACGAGGCTAAACTAATATAGCAAGTCTGTGTGGAAAAGCCCTACACTAACCATTGGCTATCTACTAACAGTAGAACCACAAAACACAACAACAAACAATAATGAAAACAATATTACCTATTATTGTTAGGATAACCCTTGACCATCAATACTAGGCCCCCTCTGCCCAAAAGACTCAAGTCCAGAGAGGGGCCCAGCTACCACTTAACAAAAAACAGAAATTATCTAGTTCCTAACCCAAGAGAAGAAAAGGGGACTAGAAGCTAAAAGGCATGACACAGTGCTTGCACCAAATGTCAACCCCATACCCAAGTAGGGATTCTGAGAGGGGTAGGAGGGAGGGTTGTCCTAATATAGCAAGACTCCATGAGAAGAAAAGCAATTACTAAGGTGAGTAATTTTTTCTTCAAACACCATGAAGTCTTGCTTATATTAGGACTTATGCAGATTATACAGCAGTACCTCCATGGAGGAGGGTCAGAACCTACTTAGGGAATAGGCTCTGAAGCACAGCTGTGCCAAAGCGAGCATCTCTCCTGGACTGGACGTCCAGAGAATAATGCTTAGTGAAAGTGTGGACTGTCTTCCAGGTGGCAGCTTGACAGATTTCCAAAATGGGAATATCTCTAGCAGCCGCTAGAGATGCAGCTGTACCCCTGGTGGAATGAGCCCTCAGGCCTGAGGGAGGCTCCTTACCCAGTTTTTGGTAGCAGAACTGGATACAAGAGACAATCCACCTAGCGATTGTCCTCCTAGTAGCAGGTCTCCCCTTACCCACATCTCCATAGGTAAGGAAGAGCTGGAGGATTGAACCTGTGACCCTTGGTACGTTCCAAATAGTAGCTAAGAGCTCTTTTAACGTCCAAACTGTGCAGCCTTCTCTCACCAGAAGAAGAGTGCTCAGTAAAAAATACTGGAAGAGAGATGGATTGGTTAAGATGAAAATCTGAAACCACTTTAGGTAAAAACTTTCTGTTAGTCCTGAGGACCACTTTATCTCTGTGGAAAGAAATGAAATCCTTTTCCACTGACAAGGCCTGTAATTCACTTATACGCCTAGCAGAAGTGATAGCCACTAGAAAAACAGTTTTCCAAGTTAAAAACTTGAGGTCTGCCGAAACCAGAGGCTCAAAGGGGGGTTGCATTAGCTGGGCAATGCAAACATTCAGGTCCCATGCAGGAGTAGGTTCCCGAAAGGGAGGGTTAATATGAAGTAACCCTTTGAAAAACTTGGAAAACACAGGGTGAGAGGAAAGGGAAACTGGTTTCCCTGCAGAAATAAAAACAGAAACAGCTGCCAAATGAACCTTCAAGGTAGCTGGTTTGAGGCCTAAGGAATTTAAGTGGACCAAATAGTCCAACAAAATAGGCAGGTCAGCAGATTCTGGGGTGATCTGCCTCTCAGAACACCAAAATGAGAATCTCTTCCATTTAGAATTATAAGTGGCTCTAGTGGAAGGCTTTCTAGAAGCCTTCAAAATATCCAGGACACCTTGAGAAAGGTGTAAATCAGCAAATTCTAACTCCTCAAGAACCAGGCCTTGAGGTGGAGGGAATTGAGGTCCGGATACCACACTCTCCCCTGTGCACAGGTCAGTAGGTCGTGGGTCCTGGGCAAGGTCAGGGGAGGGCGGAATGAGAGGGACAGAAGAAGAGGGTACCAAGGCTGCCTGGCCCAGTCTGGAGCAATCAGAATCACTCTGCAAGGCTGAGTTCTGATTTTCACCAGTACCCTGAAGAGGAGGGGGAACGGAGGAAAGCATGAAGAACTTTCCCTCCCAATTCAGTTGAAAGGCATCCAGAGGACTGATCCCAGAACTGGGGCCTGCAGCAAAACAGGGAAGTTGGTGGTTGTCTGGGGCTGCGAAGGGATCTATCTGAGGGGTGCCCCAACTGGCAAAGACCGACCCCAGCACTTGAGGGTTCAGAGCCCATTCGTGATGGCCCTGAGAAATCCTGCTGAGGGCGTCCGCTAGGACATTGTCCTTCCCTGGGAGGTGAACCACTAAGAGAGAGGTGTTCAGGAGCAGGCCAGAGACCACAACTTCATTGCTCGTGCACAAGGCTGAAGAGCGAGTGCCCCTTGCTTGTTGATGTACCACATTGTTGTGGTATTGTCTGTCCTGACTTGAACAACCTTGTTCTGGACAGTTTCAAAAAACCTGGAGAGCTAGGAAGACAGCTCTGAGCTCCAGTAGATTGATGTGAAGCAGAGATTCCTGAGGGACCAAACTCCCTGAGTTGAAAGGTCACCCAGGTGAGCTAACCCAGCAGGGACGCGTCCGTGGTGAGGTGAGGGAATGAAGAACAGGTAGGAATGGGACCCCTGTGGACAGGTTGCTTTGATCCAGCCACCATTGAAGAGCTAGGATCATGGTCTTGGTCACTGGGACCAATTTGGTAAGGGGGTCCCTCCTTTGAGACCAATAGGACCTCAAGTGGAACTGAATGTCCCTCATCTGAAATCTCACTCCTGGCACAACAGCTGTAGAAGCAGCCATGTGCCCTAGGAGTTGTAGAAAGTGCCTTGCTGGTCGAGAGACCTGCAGGGTGAAAGAAGATGCCAGGGCAATAATTTTGCCCACTCTTTCGGAGGGGAGGAATGCCCTGGCTAACTTTGTGTTCAGCTCTGCACCTATAAAAGTTAGTACCTGAACTGGTTCGAGAACTGACTTTGAACATCTCAACAGGAACCCCAGAAAGGTGAGGAGTTCCTGAGTGATTTGCAAGTGGATTTTACCTGCTCTGGTGACTGACCCACAATGAGCCAGTCGTCCAAGTAGGGAAACACAGCTACCCCTTGTCTTCTTAGGTGGGCCACTACTACAGCTAGACATTTTGTGAAAACTCTTGGAGCAGAAGTGAGTCCGAAGGGCATTGCCCTGAACTGGTAGTGGCCAGAGGGTAGTTCGAACCTGAGGGTATTTTCGTGAGAGGCCCTGATTAGGATATGGAAATAAGGCCCTTGAGGTCCAGGAAGCTAACCAGTCCCCTGGTCTCAAGGATGGTAAAATCATTGCCAAAGTTAGCATTTTGAACTTTGGTTTTACAAGATGCTTGTTCAGAAATCTTAAATCCAAGATGGGCAGCCAGTCTCCTGTCTTTTTGGGGTCAGGAAGTACCTTGAGTAAAGACCCTTGCCCTGGTGGCAAGGGGACCCTTCCACTGCTTTGCAGTCCAAGAGAAGAAACCTCCGCTTCTAGTGCAAGGGTTTCTAAAAGACTTGAAGGGGAAAGTGTCTGGCTCTCATCTTGGGAAACTGTTTGAAGCTGAGAACCAGGCCTTGGCTTACCACCTCCAGAACCCATTTGTCAGGTTAGGGACAACCAGTTCTGGCAGAAATAAGCCAGTCTGCCCCCACGGTACAGGAGGTTGGCCCCAGACACCCCGTCAGGTGCCTGCTTAGCAGGAGCAGCTTTAGGTTGGGGAGAGGGAGAGGGCCTGCCTGTGCCCGTCCTGCCTCTGCCTCTGAAAAATCCTCTCTGCGCAAAAGCAGAGGATGCCTGGAATTGGTAAAAGGGCCTATGGTAAGGCCTGCCCCTACCCCTGGAGGCATGCCTTTGTGGAGTGGCATGCCTCTCCTTAGCTTGGGCACTTTTGTAAGTAGTTCTGTATTCATCCATCTTTTTCATGTAATTTTCTGTTTGTTCTCCAAACAATTTCCTATGACAGGAAAATCTATAGCCTTTGACTGGGTATCTTGGGACAGATTAGTGCATCTGAGCCATGCCAACCTACGGAGAGCTACAGAAGTGGCCATGACCCTAGAGGAAACATCATTAACATCAACAGCAGCATGAAATTGAACTTTAGAGGCTTCAATGCCATCAGCAGCCACCTGTTCCAACTCACTAGCCAGCGGGCCCTGGGCCTGCTTGGCCAACTGCAATATAGTGTCCCATCTAGATTTCTGATATCTAGCCACACAAGCCATATAATTAGCTTGTCTGAGTCCCAAAGAAGCTGCCACATACTGTTTTTTCGCCATGGCATCAATCTTCCTGGAATCTTTATCAGGAGCATGTGAAGCCAGGGGAATATTAGCCTTGTCACAGGCTGCAGCTTGAACAACACCTACATGACTACACTGCTCAGTAAGGAAGTCTGTATTAGGGCCTGACAAAGTATACCTTCTGTCCATTTTTTTATCTACAGGAGGGACAGAAAAAGGATTTTTTTAAAACTTAGTGGTTTGCCTCCTAAATGACTTATGCAAAGGAATAGACAACCTTCTAGCCTCTGGAATATCCATCATTTCCACATAGTCAGGCTCCTCTTGCTCATCCACAGCCTCTTCTAAGGAGCTGGAGAGTTTCTGCTACTTTCTTATAAAATCTGAAATGAGAGGGGACTCAGACAACAAAGGGGAGACTCAAAGGGTCTGTCTGGAGAAATGTGCGGTTCTATGGCACTTCCAGACCTTCCCAATCACAATTACAATCATCAAACTCCTCCTCCCCTCCTGTGGTTCATTAAAATCCTCAACATCATAATCCTGAACCACTGGACCTGAACAGACCCCTTTTCCAACCAGAGAGGGTTCAACAAGTCCCTGAGACAAAGACTGGACAATTTGTATGGCTTTAGCTATTTCTACAGCAGAAGGAGAGACAAAACTGGACTCACACTAGCTGATTTCTTTGTCTTTTACTTTGACTGGTTCCTCAGGACCAGCCTTTCTTTTGCCCGAGGAAGTCACGCCCTGGTCAGAGGGCACTCCCTCTGGTCCAGCCGGAGCTGGACCGGGCTGGCCATCCGGGTCAGCGGACTTTTTGGCCTCTCGTTCCCTGAGCCTGCCCAATCTCTTTTCCAGGGTGGCTGCAGGGAAATTCTTACACACCTGGCAGTCTGACAGGAGGTGGTCAGCCCCCAGACAATAGACACAAGTGATGTGTGGGTCAGCCTTGGCAAAGGCTTCCCCACAGACATCACAGTGTTGAAACCCAGTGGGCCCGGTTTTTCTTTTGGGTTTCTCAGACATAATGCCAGCCTAACCAAACTTGTCCTTTTTTCCGGCCTTGCTAGGATTAAGACGCCTTATCGGTCCCTAACCGTGTCACGGTATAGGAAAAACAATTTAAAATACTAGGTTTTTAGGACCGATAAGAACCGGTACCTCACTCTAAATGCAAAGAAAATGAGTTTTAAAGAAACCCGATCGGTTCAGAGTGAACCGATAATGAGTTTCCACACAGACTAATTTTCTTTTACTTACGATTACCAGATAGAGCTTCAAACCGAAACGGGTAAATTTAAACACTTTCCGGTTCAATGAACCGATAAAATTACTTTAAACCGCAAAACGAACCAAACTGAAGGAGCTGGTCTCCGGAGCGTCTGTTCAGTGAAAGCGGAGTAAAGAATCTGACAGTTTGGGTTCAAACAACCCAGATAGAGCTTTGAATAGCGCCCTCGCGCTGTGGAACTCCAGATTACTCTGGAGTTAACTATTTCATCTCCGGGGCAGTTCAAAGCCATGGGCATACTGCATAAGTCCTAATATAAGCAAGACTTCATGGTGTTTAAATTGCGAGATTTTTGGGGTGATCAAGTCCAAGATCTCACAGGAAAATTGGGTAGCGCAACCACACAGAGAAGAGACAAAAAAGGAAAGATCCTTGCATTTAAACACTTTCTCCATAACAACTGGGACAGGGTCCTAGTCTGCCCTGTCACAAAAGGGTCCAGCCCCTTGTCCTGACACCAAATGGAGAATCTCTTCCATTTGAAGGCATAGCATTTTCTGGTCGATTCCTTTCCAGATGTCTCCACCATGATGAGGACATCTTCAGAGAGACCCAAAGCCTGGAACTCTAGTTGCTCAGGAACCAGGATGTCAGGTGCAGGGATTAAAGGTCCAGGTAGAGTACCTTCCCCTGACTGATGGAGAGCAGGTCCTGGCGTAGTGGAAGACACCTCGGGAGCCTGTTGCCGAGGCTGAGGAGATCAGGGTACCAAAAGTGGCGTGGCCAGTCCGGAGCCACCAGGATCACCTGTGCCTTGTCCCTCCTGACCTTGAGCAGCACCTTGTGGATCAAGGGAAGTGGAGAGAAGGCATAGAAGAGGCCTGGGGTCAAAGGCATCCCCCTGCAGCAAGCCCTGCTGAGGGGGGTGGGCACAGAACAGCCTCAGCTTTGTATTCTCCCTGAAGGCAAACAGGTCCACCTGAGGGGAGCAACACTGGGAGAACAGGCTGTGAACTACCTTGCAATGAAGGAATCACTCATGAGATGCCTCGCCTACCCAGTTGAGGGCGTCCAACAGCTGATTGGAGGCTCCTGCCACACAGATGGCTACGAGATCCACCTCCAGGCTATGCATGAGGGTCCAAATGCGGACAGTTTCCTTGCACAGAGGCAGGGAGTGCGTCCCACCCTGCTTGTTGAGGTAGTACATAGTCATAATGTTGTCCATCTGGACTTGGACCACTTGACCCCGAACATATGAAGCGAATGCAGTCAGCGCCAGTCGAACTGCCTAGAGCTCCAGCAGGTTGATGTGCCAACGGGGCTCCTCAGGGGTCCAGAACCCATGGACTCTGTGTTCCCCCAGATAGGCATCCCAGCCCATCAGAGAGGCATCGGTCATCAGGATGACCATTAGCTCGGGCGGACAAACAGGATCCCTTCCTGCAGATGCTCTGGGACTAGCCACCATTAGAGGGCATCCCACATCTTCTGGGTCACAGTGACCAGCTGGTCGAAGTGACTTTTGCGCTGAGACCACTGGCTGGCCAGCTTCCACTGCAGGGAGCACATATTCCAACGGGCGCAATGGACCACGCTGGTGCAGGCTGCCATGTAACCAAAAAGGTGCAGGAAGTCCTGGGCAGGGTGCAATTGCCCAACCCGAAATGATCTGGAAAAGGAGGAGAGAACCTGCGCCCTGTCCACCAGGAGCCGGGCTCTGGCTCGGCATGAGTGGAGCTCTGCCCCGATGAAGCTGATAACCTGCGAGGGCATGAGTTCTGACTTGGCCTCATTAACCAAGAGGCCAAGTTTGATCCAGGTGCCTGACCACTTCACCTCCTGCCTGGAGGGACCTGCAATCAGCCAGTCATCCAGGTAGGGGTACACCCAGACCCCTCAGTGCCTCACGTAAGCTGCCACCACTGCTATTCATTTGGTGAAGACCTTAGGGGCCGTGGAGAGGCCAAAAGACATGGCCCGGAACCTGTATAGGGTTCTCTTGGCTCAAAAGTGGAGGAACTGCCGGTGGGACGGATGGATCGAGACGTGACAGAACGCGTCCTGAAGATCCAGGGCACAAAATCACATGTCTTGCTCTAGAGATGGTATAATCTGAGATAGAGTTACCATCCTGAAGGTGTGCAACCTGAGGACCCTGTTCGGGTCGTGTAGATCTAGAATGGGGCACCAGCCTGCTTTGGCACCAGGAAGTACCTGGAGACAAACCTTGGGTGTTCTGGAGGATCTGCTACTCTGACCACAACCTCCTTGTGGAGGAGCTGGGCTATGTCATTTCGAAGAGCCAACCGAGTGTCTGCGGATACCAAGTCTTCCCGTGAGGCGCATGCTCAGCTTGGAGGGTACTGCTCGAATTCCAGAGACAGACACTGGCCGATCAGTTCCAGAACCCACCTGTCCATGGTGACAGCAGACCAGGCAGAAAGGAAGTGGCGGAGCTGGACCCCCACAGGAGGACCCGAGGGAGGCATGACAGGCATGAGGGTGGCACTTCTCCCTATCCCATCACTGAGCAGACCTGGAGGAGGAGGACCCAGCTGAAAAGTCACCAGGTCCCTTCCCTCCAGGCTTATGGACCGAGGTCACTGACTTGGGCCTGGGTCACCCAGACTGATCCTGCTGGCCCGGATGATGCTGGGCTGGTTTTGCCGCAGGAGTGGAGGACCGTAATAGCTTTTGCTTCTGCTGCCTGAAGCCCTTGGGATCCTTCTGCATGGATGTCACGGAGTCTCAGGTGGCACTGAACTTCTCAATATGCTGGAGGTGACCCTCCCCACCACGCCCAAACATGTCGGTGCCCATGAATGGAACAGCCGCCAGCTTGTGCCGAGTGTCTGCCGTGAAGGCCGAGATCCACAGACAAACTCTATGATGCATGGCAACGGAGGCCGCCAAGGAGCGAGCACAGGAATACCCCAGATCCAGAGCCATCTGAAGTTGCTGCTTGGCCACAGCCTGGCCCTGATCCCAGACCTGCTTCACCATGGTCTGCAGGTAGGTGAGGAATCACCTCATCCAAAGAGCCCAAGAGGGCTTGGGAGAAGTGTGCCATCATGATGGCCAAGTTCACCTGGCGGAGGCTGAGCGAGGAGGCAGCATAGACTTTTTTTAGCTGTGTGGTTCAATTTCTTGGACTTCTTGTCTGGTGGCTTGTTGACATCCCCAGTACTGCCTGAGTGCTGAAACATGGAGTTGGCCACCAACCCCTTAGCTGAGGGGTGCTTTGTGAAACCCGAGAGGGTACCGATGAACACTGCATCTCTGTGGGCCATCCAGGCAGAGGACACAGGGCAGGAAGCAGGGCGCTGCCAAAGCTCCAGGGTTGGGCCGACAATGGCCTTGGCCACTAGGCAAGCCTCCGTCGAAGAGTCCACTTTGTCCAGAATCTCTGTAAGGGGATAACGAGCCTGCTTCTGGATGGGCTCCAGTTTTATCCCTGAAGACTCGGAGAGGAGGCAGAGGATACCCAGGAAGGAAGGAAGTGGGCCCTTCCCCTGTCGAGAGATCCCCCACGGACTCCATGCTGACTGGACAGGACTGCAGTGAGGAATCCTCAGAGGAGTCCGCATAAAGCGGCCGACCGCCTGAGTCACCCTTGAACCACTGTGGATGGTAAAGCGTAAGGGTGACCTACAGCCAATAGGGGAAGCCCCTTGGCCGGCCGAGACTCCTTAGTCAGAGCGCTGGTCGGCAGCTGCTTGGGTGGCAGCTCCACCACAATCGGTGGAGAGGCCAACTTCAACCAAACCGAGACTGTCTGGACCTGCTCCGCTGGGGGAGGGATGGTCTCGACCCACTCCACAGGACAGGGGGAGTCGGTGTTGGCAAGTCGGGTGACAGTCAAGTGATGGCCAGTGTGGGAGCCGAGGTCAGCTTCGGACTGGCCAGCACCAACTGTTGCTACATGAGGGTTTCGTAGCATCGATGCAACTTGCACTGAAGCCTCTCCTCACCCAAGGAGGATGAAGAGGAGGAATAGCGGTGGAGCCGTTTCCCGTGACATCAAGAGCGGGAGTGCCAATGATGGCCGAAGCTGCTCGACCCATTAGTGGAGGAGTATCTCGTCCTTGACCACTGCCACAGGGGTTGCTGCCAGGGGATCTTGGAGGGAGCCGTGAAGTGCCGCAGCTTCTCCTGGTCTGGGTCGGTAACCGGAGGGATTTGCTCAGCGGACTGAGTAGCCCCTTGTGAGGTCACGGGCAGAACCGGAGTCTTGAAAAGCGAATTGTTGGCCTCTTCAAATGACAGCCGGTCGATAGGGTTGAGAAAAATCTCAGCCGCATCATCAGCTGGCGTCTCGACCAACTGGACCGACGGGGTCTCCGTGAAGCCAGTGGCCAAGGCCGTGGTTTTGACAATGATCAAAACCTGGGAGTCCTGAGACTGAGAACGTTCCTGGTCCCTGCAACGTTGATGGTGAGTCTTCTCTTTCTTCGACTCCTTCTTGCGAGAGCGTGAGCTGTGTGATCCAGAAGGGCCCTGCCCCTTAGTTGCGAGGGGCTGGCACAGCTCCTTGAAGAAGCCCAAAAAAGTGGTGCCCAAATGGAGTGGAACAAAGGAAGAAGCCAAGGAGGACTGAGAGGAGACCCGAGCTGCCTCCTCCTCGAAGGCCGTAAGTTGTTCCAGCTGCTCGGCGGACCCTGCAGCCACAGAGACCACCCAACGGGTGTCTTTAGACTTGAACAGCAGATGTCGTTTTTCTGAGTGGCCCAACTTAAGTTGGGTGAGGCGGCCCGTGAGGACTGTCGTGTGAAACAATCGACAAATGTCGCAGGCCTGGGTATCATGTTCGTGGCCCAGCCAGTAGATGCACGTGGCGGGTGGCGGTACATCTTCTGCCCGCAAGGGCACCAATGAAATCCGGGTGTAGACTTGTCGTCCATCCAGTCACGATCGAAGATCAAGATGAAGACAAAAACTCATAAGAGTTGGTTTGGAAGTAATTCCGAAGAATTTAAGCGCTAGGACCTACTCAATGCGGGAGCGGAAGGAGGGAAACTGTTTCTTCCAGCAGAAAGGAAGATCTGGCATCATGGGGCAGAGTCGTGGGATATATTACCCAGGTGGGTCGGAGGAGCCAGCTTGAAAACTTTCTGGCAAATCTTAAAGGGAAAGGACACTGCTAAGACGTATGGATAGAACAACATATCCACGTCCCCAGAATCCTCTATTTTCTGACGAATAGTCTGTGTAACAGAGGAAACCATTTATGTCGAGGCCACAAAGGTGTGACTAGCATTATCTTGCTCCCATGCTCCTCCAGTTTGAGCAATACCCCTCTGCAGTAGAGGGACTGGGGGGAATGTATACAGAAACAGATTTTGCTAATGCAGTCTGAATGCATCCTGACAGAAATAGAAATTATGTACTTACCATAATTGTTGATCTTCTTGGACAGTCTCCATCACTCATTCACACACCCACCATCACCTGGGTTCACTCGTTTTCTTTCCTGGTCTTCATGGTCCTATGGTTCAGGCTGAGAAGACATTGCTCTTTGACCTTTCTGGCAAAGGCCATCTGGGCCCTCTCAGGCCCAGAAAGACAGGATAAGTTATTTCATTAGTTATGCTGCACCTTCTCGGTCAAAAAGGTACTGCGGCAGTTGGAGGGTCGACGCCGAGATAGCCTACACAGGCGCGAGCTAGTCTCGTGGTGCCACATATGCATGGTCTTATCTCGGCGCCGACCCTTCTGAAAATGTTTGGCCCCCGCTTGGTCCTAGATCCTCCAGCTCTATCCCACTAGTGTGAATGAGTGATGGAGACTGTCCAAGAAGATCAACAATTATGGTAAGTATGTAATTTCCACATCTTACTGGACTAAGTCTCCATCACTCATTCACACTAGTGGGAGAGTACCGAGCTAAAACAACAACCCTGAGTAAGGTGGTAGGGGATAGGGTTCACTCAGAAAGGCCAGCCAGGGACTGTCCTGCTAATTAAAAGAGCTGTCTTGGAAAGAGCATCTAGACCATAGTGCTTACAAGATAAGCAGCTGAGTTGTAACTCACCACTTCGCAGACGACTGCAATGGACGAAAAAGGAAACTCTGCCAGAAAGCTGCAACCACTCTAGGAAAGCAGCAAGAAGCCGGCCACACAATTTGGGCTAGGACCAAAAATAATAGTGTCAAAGACATATATTAATCTAACGTAAAAAGGCCTCAGGGACTGAAAAAGGCGAAGCTAAAGTCTACTGGTTCATGGTAGACCGAAAAGCACAGATGGAAACCCCCCACTACCAAGTATGGCTGACCTGCGAACAACAGTTCCAGGAGCACTCGAACCCCTTACTTGGTGAACAAAAGAAGGTTCTGGTGGGGTTAGCCCATCAAGGAGAATGGTTTTCACTTAATCACTGAAACCTTCCTGATGGAAGGCCAAAGCACGATTTAGAAGCCTCTAATGGGTGGTCTAGTAGAACCAGATCCTACCCACTTTATGTTTCAAAAGGAATCATCCTGCCCCTGTATGTACAACTATAGTAGCAGTCTCTGAACTCAGGGAAGAGAGGAAAAGTGTACAGGAGGACGTGTCCACTGCGGAAAAACATTCCAACAGGAAAAAAACAGGGGCTGGATTTGCAAGGCAAATAGAAGCAGATGTGCATCGAGGAGGGATGCAGCAGGACCAAGTTAGGGCTAACCATTTGTTGAAAGTGACTACATAATGGCAGAAGTGACTCAATGCAGTGAGGCACTACTCACTCTGGCCACCCTGAAGGGAGTAGGAAAGGACTCTAGTTTGCTGAAAAAAAACCTCACAGCTCCGTCGTGCACTCGGAGAAGATAGTTTCGTGAGCGACTGGCATGGAACCAGTGCGTAGGAACCGAAGGTGTGAATATTTGAGAAGCCATCTCAGAAAAAAGACCTACTTAACCTTCGGTCAAGAAAGGAGTATGTCGTCTGTTAAGTGGAAGCAAGCAAGAAAGCAGGAACCTGAGTTCCAACTCGCTGGACAGCCACTTCTGTTGCTGCGAGGCTCTGATCAAGATAAGAAGCCTGATTAAAAAAAAGGGTGGATTAACAGACTGGGCAGTCGCCTAGGTCTAGGAAATGTCTCTGAATAAAATAAATCTCTCTTGGAAAAGAGATGACCCATACCGCCACTGGATCGGACTCCCCTTAGGGGTAGAAGAAGTCAGGTACTCTTTACTGTATTTTAGAGAAGAGCACCTCAGGGGACTGAGGCAGAACCTGACGAAATCCAAAAGGGTGGTATCGGGTAATTTCGGCTATGCCCTGTGCTGTGATAATTTTTTTTTTTTTTTTACCATTAGTCAGAGCCTAACAAGGCTTTCAGGCTGCTATTTCACAAGGATTGCCTGATACAAAAATGACGAAGATGTCCTCCATCTGAGGTGTTAACCACCTGTGCTGAAGAAGCCACCGAAGGGGCAATATCACAAGCGGGCTATATACCCGTATCAAAGGAGCAGAAGAGCATGAGCAGCTCCCGACCATTAAGTTAGAATGTTCCACAGAGTGTAATTGTCTTGATGACTGAAAAAGTCTCGACACAGAAGTGTATGGTCCACGGATGCAGTCTGAAATACTATAGTGGACCCCATCACTGAGGAACTACTGAAAAGATCTTCCATCACAGACTCTGATGCTAGAGAGGACATGCCCTTCAGTATATAAAATGAGTCATCCGCTGTATTACTGACCAGAAGGATAGGGAAAGACTCATCTAGATGTACTTCTACCCCAGAAGGACCCCAAAGGGAGGTCTAGGTCAGAGCCACTAGAGACTCCACCTCCAGGAAGGATGTCGAGGAGCTTGGTACCACATAGGGAGCCGAGAAAGTGCTGAGCAGAATGAGAGATTCTGCTGGCAGAACAGTACAGCAGAGTTCCATCAGCAGAAAACTGCTGGATGTCACAAGATCCCATGTAGACTGCCACTCACTAAGATGTGTGGAAAAAATAATCCGCAGAACAGGACTTCATTCTGTGGAAAACATCCTGCCACAAGTTCTGCAGAGAAGAAGTCTGTAGAAGGAAAATGTGTCACTAGTTCTGCCAGACAGCACCCACTAGCACCCCCGCAGTACCAGCATCACTCATGGCACAGGAGGGCACCAAGCAGTGCCTATGCCAACCTGGGCAATACACGAGGGCACCCTCAGCAGTACCTGCAGGCACCCATGCAGCAATAGTACCCGAGGAGACCCTCAACACCCATGGTACCATGGCACCCATGGAACCCATGGCAAGAATATCACCCGAGGACACCAGTGGCACCCATGGCATCCATGGGTGCCTGCAACGGCACCTGCAGGTGCTCGGTGCCACCCGCGGCACCCATGGGTGCTCAGCACCACCCGCGGGTGCATCAGCGCCACCCGTAGGCCCCACGAGACACCCGCTGCACCACCAGCGGTGCCACAAACCAATGGCAGCAACAACACCACCTGCAGCACCGCACAGAGCGATGGTGCCAACCCACGGCACCAACGATGGTGCTGATCCTTGGCGCAGACAAATGGCGTCGACTAAGGCATTGAGGCACAGTGACGACCAAGGCACCGAAGGAAAATGCCAAAGGAAATCCTGAGAAGAAGGAGGAGAGAAGGAAAAAGGTGGTGCCCGTGCCGGCCCCTGCACGGAAAAGGGAGAGGGGGAAGGCATGAGGGGTCGAAATGATGGCGAAGGCACCAAGAGAGCACTGCGCCATCCTGATCCAATTGACCTGGCTCCGTTACAATGGCTCAGAGGCCCAGAGGCCCCGAAATCAGGAACACAGCCAGGAAAACTGGAAGAAGTCAAACCCCCTGCTCCACAGGAACGACCCAGACATGAAACTGCCCACCGGAGCTCCAACGAGGACAGAGATGGAGTCCGGAGTCGAGAAAGCAGCCATTGGATCAGGGCCAGAGACCACCAAAGTGGGTTCAGGTCTATCAGCCCCCGCAAGATCAATCCTTGTGCAGACGTACCAAAGGGCAACCTCGAGTGGCACTGATTCTTCTTCCCTGAACAAGGAAGAAGAGCTCGAGGTTAAACGGAGCCGGATCCCATGAACTGCTAGATTCGTGCTTCGGTGGACTGTCCTTCCCCTGAGCACAGGACTGTCCGTAGTCTGACCCACCTCCATTTATCAAGGGCAGCGGATCGGACACAGCTCCTCTGCCATAACAACTTTCAAATGAAGTCTTCCTACCGTCTCCGCTACTGTCTAAGGACGACTTCGTTGATGGCAGGAAAGAATTTATTTTTCTTCTTCTTCATAATCTTCTTTTCTCATTCGTAAAATAAGAAATTACTACTAAAATGTTAAATTAAACACTAAAAGCTGCTGTCGTATAGACGAAAACTTTGACTCGGCAGGCTTGGCGCTGACATCCAAAGCGCACTGACGGTGGGAGAAAAGGAACTTATATGTGTTGGAGGGTCGATGCCAGATAGCCTACACAGGCGCAAGCTACTCTCATGGTGCCATGCATGAGTGGTCCTATCTCGGCGCCAACCCTTCTGAAAATGTTTGGCTCCCACTTGGTCCTAGCGCCTCCGGCACTATCCCACTAGTGTTAATGAGTGATGGAGACTTAGTCCAGCAAGATAACGCCATTTCCTGGCTTTCAGGAGCAGAATTGAGGCAGTGTGGCATTGAATGGGGATGCAAAAGAGGTGAACATCTGGGGTACCCCACTTGTTGGACAATGATCTCATAACGTCTGCAGCTGGAGACCACCCATGGGGATTGGCCTCTGTTCAGCTGAGCTCATCTGCCAGAGTCTTTGAACTCCTAGCAGATAAATGGCCTCGAGCAGGATTCACTGCTCTAGAAAACATTCCCACGCTCTCATCTCCTCCCTTCAGAGAGGGTAAGTGTGTGCTCATCCCTGTTTGTTGATGCAGTACATGACAGACTTGTCTATTTGGAAAAGGACTGTTTTGTGGCTGACTAGGTTCTCATTTGTTGACGTAGAACATGATGACAGACTTGCTGTCTGTCTGGTGGAGGACTGTTTTGAGGTTGACTAGGTCAACTAGTGCTCTCAGATCATACAAAACAGCTCGCCTCTCCAACACACCAAGGTGGTGATAAGTCTCTGATGGGTCCCAGATCCCTTGTGTTTGAAGCACCCGACAGTGGGCTCCCCACCCCAATAGGGAGGCATCCATGATGAGAGTCACCCGAGGCTCCGGTCGGGATAAGGGAAAGCCCTGGAGGAGACTGTCCTCTACTGATCACCATGTGAGTGACTGAACCGGGGACTTGGTCACCTCAATGGGTGCTGGTAATGCTGCCCTAGTATGACATACTGGAGGCATCTGTCATGGCTGGGGTGCATCAGAATGTACTGTTATGCATCCTGCATATCCAGGGAAGCTAACCAATCCTGAGGTTTCAGGAAGGGGAGCAGAGATCCCAGAGAAATAATTTTGAATTTTTCTTGATCCATCATTTTTTTTTTAGATTTCTGAGGTTGGGAATGGGCATGTCCCTAATTTCTTTGGTATGAAGAAGAGATGGGAGTTAAAGCCTGTGTTTTGCTCTGACTCTGACAATATTTCTACAGTCCTGTTGCTCAGAAAGCCTGCAATCTTCTTCACCAGAAGCTTTGACATACTATGTAAGCCAATAAGAGGGGCTGCCTTCTGGAAGGATAGTCCAGAGGGATTTCTGTAAAATCCAGGGAGTATCCCTCCCGGATGATCCTGAGGATTCACTTGTCCATCATAATGGACTGCCACTGACAGTGATACTGGGTCAGGCACTCCTACACTGGGCAGGAGAGGTCTGCCTCAGGCAGCTGAGGCAGGACTGGAGCCAGAGCTTCAGGAGGTAGCATTAGGTACTTTCAGACTCTAAGCCTTTGGCTGCACCGTCTTCTGAGGCTGGGAAGGATGAGATTCATATCGGGCTACCCTCCCCATGAAAGAGCTGCTTGTTCTGAACAAAATCATGTCCTTTTCCCCTAAGTGGGTTAGCAGGGGCTGCCCTGGAAGTCTTAAGGGTAGTCCTATTTTAATGAGATGCTTTAAGAGACTTCTCTACCTGCTGTCCAAACAGGTAAGTTCCATTGAAGGGAACATTCGTAACCTGTTATTGGATATCTTGGGGAAAAAACAGCAGTTCATCGGCAGGAATGCTTTCTAATGCAAATGCCTGTAGTGGCAGAGCAGGAGGCAGTATCAAACGCATCCAAAGCAGCTTTGAGCTGATAACTATGGGACTCAGTTCCATGTTTGGCAGTCATCAGTCTCTGAATCTGGCATGGACTCTGCTAGCGACCTGAGCGAGCTCCAAAGGGTATACTCGTATCTGGAAAAATGCCCTTGGTAGCTAGCAATCCACAAGCCTAGGGTAGTTGCTGCCTGCTTACTCATAGTCAAGGCCACTGATTTACGGTGATTAAAACAATTAAATTCCGTTTTCAAGACTTAAGATTCCGGAATTTCACCGGTGATTCTTACTCTAATTTCCGGATTTTACCGGGATTCTGTTATCATTTTTTTAGTATGTGCATAAATAATCAGAATTAAAGAAGGCTTAGTATACAGAGCATTAAATAAAGCAAACTGAAAATAGTACAGAAAGGAATTAAAAGAAAAACACACTTTTTTATAGATTTACTGATCTGATAGAAAATGCCAGATTCCATGAAATCTTCATTTTTAACGGTTTTCAGGCAGCCCTAATTCCGGAATTTTACCGGATTTTCCGGTAAAAACCGAAAAACAGTGGCCTTGCTCATAGTGCTTTGTGAGAGTCCTTGTTAATAGGGCGTGCAGTGACCTCTTGGGGAAGAACAGCCTTGTCATTCTTAACAAGAATAACAATGGCATCAGCTATAGGCTGAGCAACATACACCAGCCTATACTTAGCGGCACTGTATATTTTGTCTATCTGTTTGTAGAGAGATGGTGCTGAAGCAGGTCTACTCCAGATTGCATCAGACAGAGTTTCAAATGTGGGCAGAATAAGAGAAACTAAATTGACCAGCATGGTAGCAACATTCAACTACCGCAGACAGAGACGATTGCCTTGGTCAATGGCTGTAGGTCCACAGATAAGTGTAGGATGTATATTATAAAAAGGAGAACTGAAATGGAGCTTTTTGATTGGTTCTAAACGTTCCAACAGTCCTACATTAATCCTTTCATTAACACTCTTGCAGATCCTCAGAATACGCGCAGTGGTTTTCAACAGAAAATGGCCAAGCATAGCAGAATTCTTTTTCTGGAACTTCAGTGCACCATTAGCACTATCACACCACGATTTGTATATAAACACAAATTCATTTGCCATCTATTTTATAAGTCTGTTAGTTCGTTGTTTGGCTAATTTCTGAGGCTAATTTAGCCCTTTATCTGTCAAAACTGGTTTAAAGCCAAACAAATGAAATATGTAGTGCAGTCCTGGAGCGTAGCCTGATGATTGCAAGTGCTGTTACAGAAAAAGACGTGCAGCACCAAATAAGCTGCTGCTCATCAGACCACACAGGAATGTTATGCAAAAAAAAAAAAAAAAGTTACATTTTGTTATGTTTTTACAGTCAGATCTGAACTTTGTTGTGGGCATGATCCGCCTGGTTTGGCGGACAATCAGTTGACCCAGGCAAGTACACAATCTTCTAATGACCAAGGTTGCCAAGGGTTTCCATGGAAACGTTGATTTAACCCGTCAACAGCAGAGACTGCGCTCTCACAGTAACAGCTTATGTGTTTCGAGCCTGGGTTTTGAGACTTCTGAACCTCTGTACATATGAAGCCCTTAGTTAATATTAACTGTTGTTCGCCCTGATGTTTGTCCCAGTCAGACTAAAGGGCAAGCCTCAAACTAGAGTGGAAAATTTAAACTCCTCACACAGTACTCACTGCTTCTGGCGTGGTGTGCAAGTCTTTGTGAGTTACTATGAAAACTTGAAATGGAAATCATGAACGCACTTACAAAGCAGGCACATCGTGGACAATCCAGATTTGGAAAGTGTTCCAATACTGGCAGGTGGACTATTTAACTAAATATCTCACTTTTAATTTAAATAAATAAAACAAGGTACACTTTTTAAACATTTTTCTGTTTGTTTCTTTTTATATAGCAATAAGGTACTCCCAGGGGTTTTGTTAATGTTCTTGTTAATCACCCCCTGGGCAATATGGCACTCGGCTGCAACATGTGCCACATTACGCCCCCAGGGGGTGATTAACTAGAAATGGAAATTACGTACCTACCATAATTTTTGATCTTCTCGGACGAAGTCTCCACCACTCATTCACACTAATGAGAGTACGCCGGAGGCACTAGGACCCAGCGGGAGCAAACTTTTATCAGGAGGGCCGACGCCTGAGATGGAGCCGTGAGGAAGTGGCACCGTGAGCCTGGCACATGCGGTAATGACTATCTCGGCGTCGACCTTCCACCCACCTCAGTACCTTTATTCTGAGGAGATGCAGCGTAACTAACCTAGAAAGGACCTAACCTAAAAATCGGACATAAGACAGTCCGAATGACCCGTGTAAGAAGGGTCAACAATAAAGTTTTCACAGCTCAGTCATTGAGGGAGTGAAGACCATAAACAGAGAACTGAGCTTGGGGGATGGTGGGTGGGCGTGTGAATGAGTGGTGGAGACTCCTTCCAAGAAGATCAAGAATTACGGTAGGTATGTCATTTCCATATCTTCCTGGACATAAAGTCCCCACCACTGATTCACACTAATGGGAGAGTACCAAGCTAAATAATCCCCCGAGACAGGCAGCAGGAGATAAAGAGCTCATGTGCTTAGGACAGAAGTCCGTTAAGAATGGTCCTGCCAAATGGCAGATGTCATCTGGCATGGACATCCAAGGCATAGTGTTTAACAAAAGTATGCACAGAGCTCCAGGTAGCCGCATTGCAAATATCTGCAATGGGCACATTATGGATTTCCGCCAGAGATGCCGCGACTGCTCTAGTAGAGTGAGTGTACACACTGCCTTCAAACAGTTGTTGAGCCTTGCAAATTTCTTTCGTTCTATCTAGATAGAACCGCAATGCTCTCTTAACATCCAGCGAATGAAGAGTATGCTCCCCTTCATTCTGGAAGTTGGCAAAGTAGGTAAGAAGGACTAAAGGTTGGTTTAGATGGAATTTTGAGACAACCTTAGGGAGAAACTTATGATGAGTCTTAAGAACTACTTTGTCCTTGTGAAATACAGTGTACAGGGGGTCTGTGACAAGTACGTGTATTTCAGAAACTCTACAGGCCGTAGTAATGGCCACCAGGAAGGCCGTTTTCCAAGTGAGGAACTTCAACTCGAAGTAGCCAGAGGCTGGAAAGGTTTACGAGTGAGCATGTCTAGCACAAGGTTAATGTCCCAGGCTGCAACTGGATGTCTAATAGGAGGTCTAATATGCAGAATACCTTAAGAAACGTCTTAACTATGGGCAACTGAGCCAGCGACATGAAAAGTACTGGCTCATGCTATGCCGAAATGGCACAATGATGAACTTTGACCGTGGGGTACTGCAGACCTGTGTTTGAGAGGTCTAAGAGATACTCCAAGACTTTATTCAGTGGGTATGAAAAAGAATTCCAAGAGGATTTTGCACACTAGATAAACGCTTCCATTTAGCTGTGTAGGTTTTTCTAGTGGCCAGCTTACGCGCAGCCAAATGTATATCTGAAACTCTACGAGAAACATTGAACCTATTCACCGCTATCTCTTCAGAAGCCAAACGTGAAGGTGTAGCAACCTCAGGTTGGGATGGACCACAGAACCCTGGGTCAGAAGGTTCATCTAAAGGGGAAGCGTTTTCCGGGGCTCGATAGTCTGCTGGGTAGCGGAAATGAAAATTCGTACCTACTGTAATTCCTGATCTTTCTGTGCATCTTCACTATTCATCACATTTGGGTTCTGGCCGGAGGTCACGAGCCATGGGAGTTTTTTTGTTTTTTGGGATGGGCAGAGTCAATGTACCAACGGCGCCGCCCTTGAGGCCGACCCACTGCCTGGCGCTCACGGGTTGGCCGTTAGGTGTCATCGACACCACCCTCACGCCAGTTCTGAGTCGCCATAGAGTAAGAAAGGGTTGGGAGGGACGGACAAGGAAGTCCAAGGGACAGACAAAGGAAACATATACAAACTAAAAGGAGAAATAAACGATGGAGAGGACAGAAGGAGATTGAGAAAAAATGGAAATTATGTACCTACCGTAATTCTTTATCTTCTTGGACGAAGTCTCCACCACTCATTCACACTGATGGGATCTATGCCAGGGGCGCTAGGACCCAGCGGGAGCAAACTTTTTTGCAGGTGGGTCGGCGCCAGAGATGGAGCCGCAAGGAGTGCTGCCACGAGCCTCGGCTCATGCGGCAATGACTATCTCGGTGTCGACCCTCTAACCGTCTCAGTACCTTTTTTTCCGAGGAGGTGCAGTGTAACTAACCTAGAAGGACAGCCTGACAAAAACCAGACATAAGATAGTCCGGAAGACCCACATAAGAAGGGTCAAAGAAAGAAGTCTTCACAGCCTAAAGATTGAGGAAGTGAAGACCAACAACAGAGGTGAGCTCAAAGGATGGTGGGTAGGCGAGTGAATGAGTGGTGGAGACTTCGTCCAAGAAGATCAAGAATTACGGTAGGTACGTAATTTCCATATCTTCCTGGACATAAAGTCTCCACCACTCATTCATACTGATGGGAGAGTACCGAGCTAATAATCCCCCGAAAGGGCGGCAGGAGAGACCAAGAGCTCACAAATTTAGGACAGAAGTCCATTAAGGATGGCTCTGCCAAATGAAATATGTCGCCTGGCATGGACATCCAGGGCATAGTGCTTGACGAAAGTATGCAATGAGCTCCAGGGAGCCGCACTGCAAATATCTGCAATGGGCATGTTGCGGATTTCCACCAGGGATGCTGCGACTGCTCTAGTAGAGTGAGCGTACACTCTGCCATCCAGCTTAATCTGCACCACGGAATAACAGTGGCGAAGGTATGCCACCAGCCATGTTGAAATGCATCTGATAGCGACAGGTTGACCCAGCTGGGTCTTGCTGAAGGAAACCAGTTGTTGAGCTTTGCAAATTTCTTTTGTTCTATCTAAATAGAAACGCAGAGCTCTTTTGACGTCAAAAGAATGAAGGGTACGCTCTCCTTCATTTTGGAAGCTCGCAAAGTAAGTAGGAAGGACCAAAGGTTGGTTTAGATGGAATTCTGAAACAACCTTAGGGAGAAACTTAGGATGGGTACACAGTATACGGAGGGTCTGTGACCAAGGCATGGCGGGCCGAGGTAATGGCCACCAGGAAGGCCGTTTTCCAAGTGAGAAATTACAGCTCACAGGTAGCTAGAGGCTCGAAAGGCTTTCGAGTGAGCATGTCTAGTACAAGATTAATGTCCCAGGCTGCGACTGGACATCTGATAGGAGGTCTGGTATGCAGAATTCCCTTAAGAAACCTCTTAACCAAAGGTAACTGAGCCAGTGACAAGGAAAGTACCGGCTCATGATAAGCTGAAATGGCACAAAGGTGAACTCTGACTGTAGAGTATTGCAGACTTGAATTTGAGAGGTCTAAAAGGTACTCTAGAACTTTATTGGGTGAGCAGGAAAAATGATTCAAAGAGGATTTTGCATACCAGAGAGAAAAACGCTTCCATTTGGCTGAGCAAGTTTTTCCAGTGGCTGGCTTGCGTGCAGCCAGAGGAATATCTAAACTCTGCGAGAGACATTGAACCTGTTCACCTCTATCTCTTCAGGAGCCAAGCGTGAAGGTGAAGCGATCTCAGATTGGGATGGACCACAGGCCCTTGAATCAGAAGGTTCGTCTGAAGGGGAAGTGCTTTTGGAGGGGTTTCCAACATACTGCTGAGTAACGGAAACCATATCTGTAGAGGCCAGAAGGAAGCAATGAGGATCATTTTGTTCCCTTGGGACTCGAACTTGAGAAGTACCCTCTGAATTAGAGGAAGAGGCGGAAAGGCATATAGAAAGCGTTTTGTCCACTGCAGCCTGAACGCATCCTGACAGAAAATGCCAGGCCCTGGATTTCTGGAGCAGAAGAGAGGCAGTTTTGTGTTGAGTGGGGATGCAAAAAGGTTCAGGTCTGGAGTTGCCCACTCTGCGAATAGTGACTGAACTACAGTTGAGTCAAGAGACCGTTCGTGAGGATCTGTCTCTGTTCTGCTGAGATGGACTGCCAGTTCGTTCTGCACTCCCAGCAGCTAGACTGCCTGAATTAGAGCCTTGTGCTCCAAGCACCATTCCCACACTGTCATCGCTTCCCTGCATAAAGGGTAAGAGTGAGCACTGCCCTGCTTGTTGATGTAATACATCAATGCTTTGTTGTCCGTTTGAAGGAGAATGTTCTTGTGACAGAGAATGTCCTTCAAAGCTCGGACTGCATAAAGGACGGCTCTCATTTCTAGGACATTTATATGAAGCTGAGACTCGTCTTCAGTCCACGTACCTTGGGTGTGGAGATCCTGACAGTGCGCTCCCTACCCCATCAGGGACGCGTCTGTGGTAATGGAGATCTGGTGATCCAGGGGAGCAAATGGATACCCTTCCAGAAGGTTGTCCTCTTGCGCCCACCAGATGAGCGACCTCTTCAGAGGTTCCGTCACCTTGATGAGAAAGGATTGAGAGTGAGTGGTTGGGGACCACTGAGTACTGAGCATCCATTGAGAGGTTCTCATGTGGAGACAAGCTAGGGGTACAGTGAACACCGAGGATGCCATGAGACCCAGCATCCGTTGCATCGAGATAGCTCGAACCGAGCTGTTCTCCCTGATGTATCGGGCCGTCTGTAGGATATCGCTCCTTCTGTCTTCTGGAAGAAAGGCTTTCACACAGGAGGTGTCCAGGAGATTTCCTATAAAAAGAAGCTTCTCGGAGGGCTGAAACTGCGATTTCTTGAGATTTAGCAGAACTCCCATGGACATGAGAAAGTCTGAGGCCGCGGATACTGCGTCAAGAGTTCCTTGCCTGGAAGGACTTGCTAGAAGCCAGTCGTCCAGATACGGGAACACTTGTATTCCGATCTTTCTGAGGTGCACTGCGAGAACTGCACAACACTTTGTAAAAACTCGCGACACCGAGGATAGCCCAAAGGGCAGGACTCTGAACTGATAATGCTGGTCCAAAGCCACGAACCTTAGGTATTTGTGATGCCTTGGGTGAATAGGAATATGTCGGTAAGCATCCTGCATGTCCAAGGAGGCTAACCAGTCGTGTTGATGAAGAAAAGGTAACAGGGTTCCTAGCTATATCATTTTGAATTTCTCTTTGGGAAGAAATTTGTTCAATTTTTCTGAGGTCCAAAATGGGGTGCATGCCCCCAGTTTTCTTTGGAGCTAGAAAGTAATGGGAGTAGAACTCTGTGTTCCGTTGATCCGGCGGAACTACTTCTACTGCCCTGTTGTTCAGAAGGCCTTGTATCTCGGAGGCGAGAAGTTCTGACTGAAGTATTGACAGTTTGGGCTGTCGTTTGGGGGGACAATCCGGAGGGTTCTCCAAAAGATTGAGGGAATATCCCTCGCGGATTAGCCAGAGGACCCATTTGTCCGATGTTATGGACTTCCACTGGTTGTAGAATTGAGTCAGATGACCTCCCACCGCTAAGAAGGAGTCCCCCTCGGGCAACTGAGGTGGGACTTGGGCCAGAAACTCAGAAGGCGGCACTGGGCGCTTTGGGCCCTTGTGCTTTCTGTTGCATTTTCTTTTGAGGCTGAAGGGCTTGGTTTTTATTAAAACCTCCTCAGCCTTTGCCTCGAAAGGACTGATGGTTATGAAACTGGCATTTGTTAACACCCCCCCCAAGAAGGGCCGGGAGCAGGTCGAGCCAATTTAATGGCTGCCCTAGTCTTTTGTGTGGCCTCTAGAGCCTGTTCTGCTTGAGGACCGAAGAGATACACACCGTCGAAGGGCAAGCCATGACCTGTTGCTGAGCATCATTCGTGAAGCCAGATGTGCACAGCCAGGAATGACGGCGGGTACAAATGCCCGCCGCTGCCACTCGGGAGGCGGTATCGAAGGCGTCCATAGCTGCTTTAACCTATTGGCTGTTGGACTCGATACCCTGGTTATGGCTAGAAGAAGCTCTGAATCAGTGTCCGACTCCAGTAGAGCTTCAACCATTTGTTTGAGTGAATGCCAAAGAATATACTCATATTGAGAGAAATAGCCCTGGTAGCTGGCGATACGCATACCCAGGGTGGATGCAGCAAAGACTCTCTTACCTAAAGTATCTATCTTACGAGATTCTTTATTTATAGGTCGAGCTGTAGTAGTCTGAGGAAGGACAACCTTATCATTCTCTGCCAAGACTACAATAGGGTCCACAAAGGCTTGAGAGACCAAAATGAGTCGATCCTCGGGAGCAGCATACTTCCTATCTATGGACTTAGCCACAGAAGGAATGAGAGCAGAATTATTCCACACCATTTGAGAAAGCGTCTCAAAGGAGGGCTGTACTGGGGGAATTAAATCCATAGGGATGTCCGGAACATGAAGGTACTGGAGTCTTAAAAGCGTCCCAGGATCAATATCCATAGTCTGGAAAGAAAGAGTGGAATTCAAATTTTTCAGCAGAGACTTAAATGACAGGTCCTCGAGCACAGGCTCTGCAGCAGGATTAGATCCTATTCCTTCCACATCATCACCCAGCCTAAGGTCTGGGTCAGGCTCAATATCATCTCCTGACAGCCCAGGAGGGACTGTATGGACCGGAAAGGAGTGAAAATCAGAAGGAAAATAGGAGGGAAAGGGGCTCGGAGTCAAGCAGCCCTGGAGACCGGAAGACGGCACACCAAGTCTTGGTGCCAAGGATGGCGCCGACAACCCAAATGGTGCCAAAAAGCCGCATGGCACCAAGGGCGGTGCCAACAAGCCGCACGGCACCGGGGACAGAGCCGAGGGTGGCGCCGACAACCTCAACAGCGCCGAGGATGGTGCCAACAGATGCACTGAGACCGAGGACAGTGCCGAGCGCACCCATTGGACACCCATTTGCACCAACCAACACAGAGCCCCAAAACCAAGATTTGAGGCAAAGAAGGAAAAGAAGCAGGAGAAAGAGGCATTGGTGTGGCCCCCTGCGCCGCAGTCACGTGAGGGGGGAAAACACCTGAACGCGGAGTCGACGGTGCTGAAGAAGGCGCCGAGCAACTAGGAAGGCCCAACTGCCCTATCGATCACCCAAAGGGTCTGAGGGCCCCTGAGTGACTGAGCCAGGCAGCTGGACCAACCTCCGAGCCCATTGCTCCATCAGAGCGGCCCACTGATGAAACTGCTCATCTGAAGCCCTACAAGAAGGCGGGGAAGGGTTCCGATGTCGAAGAGGTCGGAGACGGGAGACAGAAGCCAGCGACTCTGGAGGAGACCGGCAACTGACCCCAATGACCGACCGTTGACACGCAGACATACCAGAAGGCGACCTTGAGTGATGCCTTCTCTTTCTGGACCTACGGGTCAAAAAAGAGCTCGAGGCCGAAAGGTGCCAAGAGTGTAACTGTTTTCTTTTATGTTTCCGGGGGGACCGCCCCTCCTCCCCCGGGCATTGGACTTTCTGTTGTCAGACCCTCCCTCCAGAGAGGGCAGCGGACCACACCCAGCCCGGCTGAGTGAACAACTTTTATTCAGAGTCTCCCTACTGTCACCTGACCCACTCATGGTCGACTCCGTCAATGTAGGCTGAGACTTCATTCTTATAATAAATTATAGTAAGCGGTACTTTATTTCGAGAAATACTACAAAATAAAAAAACTGAAAACTATGCTGTTAGTTTGAAGTTTAACTCCTTGCGGGCGAGCGATGTCACCACTGTAGCGCACTCTACGGCTGGAAAAAAGGAACTGAGGCAGTTGAAGGGTCGATGCCAAGAAAGTCAATGCCGCACGAGCCAAGGCTCACAGCACCACTGCTCGCAGCTCCATCTCTGGCGCCGACACTCCTGCAAAAAAGTTTGCTCCCGCTGGGTCTTCGTGCCTCCAGCGTCGATCCCATCAGTGTGAATGAGTGGTGGAGACTTTATGTCCAGGAAGATCTAAGGGGATTGGGAAGGGGCCCCAATCTCTGGATGCAGAAAAGGAGAGCGAAGGAGGGAGGGAGGGAAAAAACTAGAACTGGGGAGAGGGAGGACATACCCTGAACTGCTGACTGGCTCCAGACTGTATCGGAACTGCGAAGGAGTAGCCAGAAGGCTGAATTGCCAGAATTCAAGGCACAGAATATAAAAATTACGTACCTACCGTAATTCTGATCTTTCTGTGTATCTTCACCATTCATCACCTTTGGGTTCTGGCCAGAGGTCATGACCCTGCGGGAGTTTTTTTTTGGATGGGCGGAGTCAACACACCATCAGCACCGCCCTCGAGGCCGACGCACAGCGTAGCACTCGTGGTTGGCCATTAGGTGTTGTCGACTCCACCTCCCGCCAGTTCTGAGTCGCCATAGAGTAAGAAAGGGTTGGGAGGGAGGGACAAGGAAGTCCAAGGGACAGACAAAGGAAAAGATATATAAACTAAAAGGAGAAATAAATGACTGAGAGGACAGAATGAGTTTGAAAACTAAGGGGAGTGGGTAGGAGCCCCAATTTCTGGAAGTTGAAAAAGAAGGAGGGAGGGAGGGTTAAGGAATTTAGAGATAAGGATGTGGGGGGGGGAAGGAACACACCCTGGAACCTTGACCTGTCTCCAGATTGTATAGGAACTGCGAAGGAGTAGCCAGAAGGCTTAATTGAAAGACTTCAAGGCACAGAATCACTGGCAATAACTCCAACAAGCAGAATTGGCTATTCTGGAAGAAAAGACAGGATACAGGGATTACCGCCCCCCCCCCCCCGCAAAAAGAAAGTTTTGGTGTAAGAAACCTAGATCTTACTTCGAGAGGGTTCCTTCAGTAGGTCATCACAGAAAGGACTGGTGTCACCTGGCGTTGGGCCGCACAGCAGACTTTTCTAGCAACCCCTGATGGGGGCCGCCCACCTGACGTCACGTGACTGGCGCCAGCGTGACTGCATATAAGGAGTGGTCTCCACGCCCCCCCAGCCTCCTTTTCCGCTTCGGTCACCGTGTCAGCTTGCATTGCAGACTTCCATATAGCGATCGTCGTGAAACTGTCTTGTGTTGGAGTTTCCTTCGCTAAAATTCTCAACTTTATATCCTTTTTCATTGATGTCTTCACCCAAGAAGAAGTGCTCGTCGTGTGGCACACAGATCCCGCACAAACATGGTCACCTTAAATGCATCCTCTGTTTAGGTCTGAACCATCCTGTCTCCTCCTGCCCTGAGTGCCAGACCTTCAATCAGACCATGAAGAAAAGGAGACAGCAGGCTTTGGAGGCCCATCTTTTAAAAGACCGTCTGGCTTCTCTTGAAAAGAAGATGGACCGCTTAAGAGAGTCCTCGGCCGAAAAATCTTCTCCTTCCAAGAAGCACAAGGAGAAATCCAGGGAGCGGGAACGCTCCACGGATGACGAGCGGCCCTCGACGAGCAAGACCCAGCCGCTGCCCTAAAATCAGATGGTAAGTATGTTAAGACCGCAGTGGGTCAGCCGGTCATTGGCTCCTCTGATGAACGCAACGCTTCAGCCGATAAGTCAGCCTCTGGCTCCTCTGGGGATCGGCTGCGGCTTGTTAGCTGACTACCCAGCATGTGGGTACTCACCCGGCACCAGTCGGTAAGTCAGTCAGTGGCTCCTCCCCTGCCCGCCCGACTCCATCCGCTAAGACGGCTGTCTCTGACGGTTGCATGGGTACGGTTCCCTCGTCAGGGCCTGACGGTGCCTCACCCGACGTCTGGCGGAACCAGAGGGAGAAAGCCCTTCTCCCTCCTATTCCCTCGCCGGTGGGTACTTCAGATGACGATACCGGAGAACCCCTCGATGTAGTCAACGCTTTGGGGACTGCTCTGCATTCCCCTCTCAGGGTCAAGGAGAAGGAGACTCCTCCTCAGCCAACAGGCCATACCGTGGAGGTCCCACCTCTGCCTTCGGGCAGGATTCCAGCTCTCCTCCGACACCGGACATCCCAACGACAGTCCCGCAGCCTGGACTGGTTGACCAGCCTCAGCCATTGGCCCCGATGCTGGATCAGGTCCCGCTGCCAGGGCCCCTTCGTCCGGCTCTGACGCCGGCCTCATTGACGCCAGATCCCCTTCCAGTGCCAGAAAGGGTGGTGCCGGTCCCGACATCGGTTCCCCTGACGTGGCCTGTCCCGACACCAGACCCACTGCCTATATACACAACAGCAGGTCTGACGTGGGTACCCCCGACGCCTGATCTGACAACGGGGAATTACTCTAGACCCCGAACTGTCCCACCTTACCTGCAGTGGTTTCCTGGGGACCACTAGCCGGCGGGTCCCCCTCTGGACTGGAGTCATTTTGGACAGTTCTACCCTGGATTTAATCCCTACTCATCTTACTAGGGATTCCAGGGTTACTACCCTTCACCGGGTTATTCCTTCTCCTCCTGCCCCATAGCCTCTGCCTACTCCAACCCCCCCCCCCGCCTCCAGCTGCTCTGGATTTCAAGGCGCTAATTCAGTCTTGGTGGCAGGGGGCAAGGTCAGAGTTGGTCTCGGACCTGGAGACCAGGCTCCCACACCCACGGTCTCCCAGGTCCCCTTCCTCGAGCAGTTCCTCTATTGCCACAGTCCATGTCTCAGGGAAGTCTCGTCAGGATATTTCCCTTCCCGATACCCAACACCATCCTGTCGAGGAGGCGGACAATGACGATAGCTCAGAGGGGGCTGACGACTCTTCAGAGGAGGTCCCGGAGGAGCCTGAGGGTCCGAGAGGCAAGGTTTCCCCGAAATTTCCACCAGAGGACCCTGCCTTTTCGGACCTTTTTGAAGTCCATGAAGGATTATTTTGACTGGGAGTCTGAAGATCAGGACCCCATGAGACAGAGGCTCACAGAACATCTCAACCTAGAGTCTCTGTCCCTGGTCCCCATTCCTCCTTGGATGGCACCTCGCCACTACTATCTGGCAGATGCCTCATTCCCCCCCAGCTATCCCCAAATGGGCGGACAGACTTTAGCGGGCGCTGAAGGATGCCCCATTCCTGAAGGCTCATCCCAAGGCTGACTCTGTGGTCATCTCTGCAGCTCATGATCACTACTCAGCGCCAAAGCACATGAGCACCTATCCTCCGGACAAAGAGTCAAGGCAGATGGACCAGTTCGGGAGAAAGATTTATTCATCGGCCACATGTGCTCTCTGGTCCCTTAACTATGTGGCCCACATGGTGTCCCACCAAAAGGCTACCTTGGCCAGGCTTGAAGCATGAGTCCAATCCATGGACCCCTTGCCTTTAAAGGAGGAACTTGCCAAGGATCTTTGCCTCTCCAAAGTTTCATGTAGGCATGCCTTATGAGCCACCTACGACTCTGTCAATTCGGTGGCATGTACCTCGGCAACTACCATTGCCCTTAGACGGCATGCCTGGCTTTGCCTCTCTGGACTCACCAACGAGGCCCAGTCGGTGATTCAAGATGCCCCCTTTGGGGGATCAGTGCTCTTTGGGGGGGGGGCACCAAAGACATTATCACAGACCTACAGGACAGGGGCCTTGCCCTTAGGTCTGTGAGGTCAATGTACTGATTGAGTTTACAGCAGCAGCAGCCCTTTCAGAAAAGGACCTGGAGGCAGACGAAGAATGCTCTGGCGTGTCGCTTGGGGAAGCATAAGGCCACGGACAGGAGTGGAGGGCAGTCACCTCCGACGAATGGGTCCTGCAACTAGTGTCTGTCGGACACACAACAGAGTTTCTGGAAATTCCCCTGGAAAATCCACCAAAGAAGTCCTCTTACTTCAGGGATCAGGCCCTCCTCGTTCGTGAAGAGGTAAACTCGCTCTTACTCAAAGAAGCAACAGAGCACGTTCCCCTCTTGCAAAGGGGAAAGGGGTTTTACTCCCATTTTTTCCTGGTTCCAAAAAAGACAGGGGACTTCAGACCCATACTCGACTTAAGCCAGTTAAACGAGTTTATTGAGTACAAAACATTTCGGATGCTGACACTTCAGAGCCTCCTCCCACACTCCTCATGGAGAACCACTGGCTCTGTACTCGAGATATTCAGGATGCCTACCTGCACATCCCCATCTTCCCCAGCCACCATCACTTCCAGGAGGAGCACTTCCAGTTTTGAGTGCTCCCTTTTGGTCTGTCTTTGGCACTTTGGGTCTTTACCAAGTGCCTGGTGGTGGTTGCGGCTTTTTTGCGCCACAGGGGTATTGCAGTTTTCCCTTACTTGGACGACTGGCTGATTTCAGCCCCGTTCAGGGATTCTTTACAGGAAGCTCTTATCTTCACCCTGGATCTCTTCAACAGACTAGGGATCACAGTAAGTTTTCCCAAGTCCTCCCTTATCCCTGCCCAGAGACTTCAGTTTATAGGGGCAGTCCTGGATATGGTCCAGTGCAGAGCCTTTCTTCCTCCAGACAGGATGGAGACACTTCTCAGTCAGGCCTCCAAAGTGGCTTCCCTCAGGACCATCCTGGCTTGGGAGGTCCTGCGCCTTTTGGGTCTGATGGCAGCCTCCATCACAACTGTTCCCCCGGCAAGGCTTCACATGAGGGTCACTCAGTGGTCCTTGCGGGTGCAGTGGGACCAGCTCCTGGATGACCTCGACCATTCGGTACTGGTCTCCTAAGTGGTTCAGAAAGAGTTGCATTGCTGGATGGATTTTCGCAATCTTTCCTTGGGGCTCCCCTTCCGGAGCCCGGTGCCCTTAGCTTCCCTCACCACGGATGCCTTGAATATGGGGTGGGGAGCACATCTAAGGGAACACCAAGCCCAGGGACAGTGGTCCAGCATGGAGACTTCCTTACATATCAATGTTCTGGAGATGAGGGTGGTCCTGTATGCCCTACAGGCCTTTCAGACCCTCCTTCCCAAGGGATCACTGCTAATCCAAATGGACAACATGTCAGTGGTTTGGTATATCAACAAGCAAGGGGGAATCCGGTCGTACCCCTTCTGCTGGGAGACGCGGGTGTGGAACTGGGCAGTCCAGCACCATCTAGCCCTCGTGGCCGTGCATGTTCTGGATGTTTTAAATGTCTTGGCGGATACTCTCAGCAGGTCTCGGACCCTAGCTCACGAGTGGGAACTGCATCAGGAAGTGGCAGAATCCATCTTCCAACATTGGAGGCATCCGGAAATCGACCTCTTCACCTCCGACTCCAACGCAAAACGTCCTAGATTTTGCCCGCTCATTCCAGGGCACGGTGCTTTTTGGAATGATGCATTGTTTCTCTCTTGCACAGGAACATTTTTGTATGCCTTCCCTCCATTTCCCATTCTACAGAGGGTCCTTCTCAAGCTTCAGGTGGAGAGAGCAAAGATGATCCTCATTGCTCCTCTCTGGCCGAGACAAATCTGGTTCCCGCTGCTAGAACAGCTCTCCAGGGAACCACCGGTTCCACTTCCAGTGACTCACGACCTCCTGACCCAGGATCAGGGTCAACTGTTACATCGGTGGCTCAGGACCCTGCACCTTCATGCGTGGCTCCTGCAGACACAGCAATATCTCGCTTCGGGGTCTCCTCTCGAGTTGCTCAATCCTCATTGAGGCCTGAAAACTCTCTACTCGTTCCACTTATGCCATGAAGTAGAAACGGTTTTCCATCTGGGTGACTGCTAAGGGCTGGAACCCCTTCTCTTGCGCTGCCCCGCAAGTCATGGAATGCCTCCTTCACTTATCAGACTCCAGTCTTTCATACTCTTCTTTAAAGATCCATATCTCAGCTATCTCAGCGTACCACGAGCTAGTGGATGGTAAACCCGTGGCTCAGTTGGAGGTCTCAAAAACCTTTCTGGAAGGGATTCTCAATCTGAAACCCCCCATCTGCAGCCCAACTCCGCCTTGGGATTTGAATTTTGTCTTGGAAAAGTTCACCCTTTCTCCTTTTGAGCTGGCTATGAGCTGTGATTTGCACTTCCTTTCTTGGAAGGCGCTTTTTCTCGTGGCTATCTCGTCAGCCTGAAGGAGCCCTATCTGATTTTCCATAGGGACCGGGCGGTCCTCAGAACGCATCCAAAGTTTCTTCCCAAGGTGGTATCAGAAGCCACACTGAATCAATCAGTAGAGCTTCCTGTGTATTACTCATCCCCCTCTAACAGAGGTGAGGCACTCCCTTCATACGATGGATGTTCATTGGATTCTTCAGTGTTACACTCACCGAACCAAAGAATTCCGTACCTGCGACCAGCTGTTCATTTTCTTTGCCCCTAGATCGAAGGGCAAACCAATTTCTAAACAAAGCCTAGCCAAATGGTTTGGCAACTGCATTAGATTCTGTTACCAGAAGTACGAAAAGCCTCTGCTGGGTCCCGTTAGAGGTCATTCTATTAGGGACATGGCTGCCTCCGCGGCCTTCTTACGCAACATCTCTGCGGCTGACATTTGTGCTGCTGCTACTTGGAGTTGTGTCCATACCTTTACCAAACATTACAGTCTGGACATCGCTTCTAGGTGGAGGGCTGGCTTTGGCTTAGCCGTCTTGTACGGCCTTCTGTCCTAGGCTGGGTCCATTCTGGATCCCAGTTTTTTTCTGTTGGAGTTTTGTTCTCCCCCTTCCTAGTTTCTCTCGGTCTCTCCTTGGAGGGACTGCTTGGGACTCTGTCCTATATGTGATGGCCTACTGAAGGAACCCTCTCAAAGTAAGATAGTACAGTCACGTAGGAACTTACCGTAACAGTAGCTGTTCAGGAGAGGTTCCTTCATTAGGTCATGTTTGTGTGATGGGGGGGACACACCTTGGAACCTTGACCTGTCTCCAGATTGTATAGGAACTGCGGAGGAGTAACCAAAAGGCTAACTGACAGAATTCAAGGCACAGAATCACTGGCAATAACTCCAACAAGCAGACTCGGCTATTCTGGAAGAAAAGACAGGATACAAGGATTATCCCCAACCCACAAAAAGAAAGTTTTGGTGTAAGAAACCTAGTTTTTTAAATTAAATCGAGGTTGTGTCCAAAGGACAAGGAAATTAAAACAAGCTGATGGGGAGAAGGAGAGAGGGAACAGAAAAGAGGGCAACTACCAAGCCCCACCCCACAGGGGTGGAGCCGAGGCACTGAAGAAGGAGTGCCCCCATTCTGACCACTCTACCCCTAGAGAGAATTATCCCCCTATGTGCCCCAAGTCACCCTGCTCCTGACTAACAGAAAGGAGGGGGGCGAGGGAAAGGGCACAGAGAGGGAGAGGGACCCAGAGACTGAGGCCCCAGGGGGATGGAGGGTGGGATTGTGATGAATGGTGAAGATACACGAAAGATCAAATTCAGGTAGGTACATAATTTTCATATCTTATCTGTGTCAATCTTCACCATTCATCACTTTGGTGATGCCAAACTGAAGAGCTTCAACCCTAAGGGACTGAGTCCCATAGCTCTCAGTGGGTGACACACTAGAGGGAGAACCTTTATGGGTTTGGAGGCCGAGAGGGAGAGTGACATGGGGACCCCCCGGAGGGGGTAGGAAGTTGCCCTGACAGACATCGTCTCACCCTACGGGAGAAAAGATAGGTTCTCTGGTGAGTGGAGTTAATCACCCTACGCTAGGCCAAGGGTGACAACCGGAAGAGATGCAGTGATGCCGTCTGCCTAGTGCAGATCGCTGTCCCTATGACCCTGGTAGCTACCTCATTGGTGTCATACGATGCCCTTGCTTGGTGCCTTGCTAGCTTCAGGCCACGCACAGAGAGTAAAATGGCTTGTCTGGTTTCCTCCGTGTCAGGCATCGAGGCAAGGTGTTGACCTAGCCTGGACCACAGGAACCTATCATAGGTAGCATAGTGGGCTTGATGAGCAGATATCGAGAGAAGCAACCATGCCGAGTAAAAGGTCCTCCTACCCCAGAAGTCAAAATCCAAGGAATCTTGATCTGGGGGCCCGGTCACAGTGCAGGGTGCAAAGCCCATCGGGAGTATCCAATTGCATCAATCCTGAGCTAGGATGACCTGGAGACTTCGGAGAGGGGGGCACAATACCTCTGGCGGAGATCCCTAGGGGCTGGGACTCCGGAAAAGGGTCTCTGCCAGAAGCACATTGATGCCTCCCTAAAGGGAGCAGGCCAGGTTGGCACTACAAGAGTGTCTGCACTGAAATGGCCCCAAAAGGCGCATGTCGAATGCTCCTGATTGTGCTGAGTAGGGAGGGGGGTGACATGCAGGTCCTCCAACATCCTCATGAGAAAATGCTGATACTCAGTGAGATGAGCAGCTGGGGAGATGTGGACAGATGGTTCCTCAGCTCCTGAAGAGGAGGATGAGGAGCCAGAGGACCTCTGAGGTTCAGAGGTTGGCTGCTCAGGGGGAGGTTGAAAAACCCGTCTGTCAATGGCCCTAACATAAGAGGGAAATCGAGCAGCCACAGCTCTGATCTTCTCCCAGGAGAGAGGGCCGCTTGGACCAAGAATACCTGGGAGAGCAGGAGAAGGTGGCAGAGGAGAGGGGGGCAGAGCTGACAATAGGAATCATCTGTCCTCTGCCTGGACTAGAGAGCACACCTGGAGCCTTAAGGGAAGAGGGAGTTCCGGAAAACTCAACAGCCGACAGCTGGTCAACCATACTGGAACTGCCTAGGCGGCACCCTGAAGAATCCCCCCTGTGAGGTGACCGGGGCCGTGAAAGTCCAAAAGGATGGTCCCCTACCTCCAAAGAATGGGGCCCTCTTGAGGAAACCGAAAGGGAAGGGCGGAGATCCGCAGTACGAATCCTTCCAGAACCCGGATGGGTCCAGAAAAGGGTCACCGCGTCGAACCCCTATCCCTCAACCCTTCGGGATCTGAAAGAGCCCTTCTCCTCAAAAAAGCCAGCCTAGGCAGCTGGCAACCCTAGTCAGCCTCTGAAGGGCTATCCAGAGAGCAGCACCCTTCCCTCCTATGGGTGCTCCGATCAGCCCCAAAGTTGGGTGATCCAAGCACATCACCTGAGGGGGTCCCACCACTGAGGGGTGAAAACCCTCCGAGGCCAGGCTGCAGAGCAATGGTGACCTGTACCACTGCCTGCTGGTCAGCACCCCTGACCCTGGACCCGTGAGCAACTGTCTATTTCTCAGAGGGGGGCTGGCTCTGGTCTGTCAAGGAGACTACCAAGGTGTCCACGTGAGCAGCCAACTCCAAAGAGTCAGACATACAGTCAACAGCAGAGACGGCACTGAGCAGCAGACCGGCGCTGAACACGGCACCATCGGGGCCCACGGTGCCACGAACGGCGCCGAGGCCCAAGATGGCACCGACGGACGGCATCTAGGATGGTGCTGACCCAGACTTCCCAGCCAGAGGAAACGACATCAGGGGAGCCTTCACCCCCAAAGGGGCGATTGCCAGAGTGGTGCCTCCCGCCCGCTCCCCAGGGGGAATGGACTGGGCCTCCTGCACCCATGGAAGGGCTTCTGCGATGGCGAGCTACTAGAAGCAAGCCCCTCCTCCACGATCCGAACAGAATCGGGGGGGGGGGAACGGAGGAAAGGCTGAGAGCTTGTGGCTTGGCCTGACGAGTATGAGCGCATCCCCCGAAAGTCGGCGGAGCTTGTCCAACTTTCCACACACATTGATCGATGACACGACGGTCCATGGAGAAGCAGATGCATGAATAAATGTCGTGAAGCCGGCCAAGACACGCAAGACAATGATCATGCTGGTCGGTAACGGAGTACTTGCGGCAGCACGGGCACCGACGCATAGGGGGCCGCCCCGCTTTCAGCTATTTTTTGCCCACCGACTGAGACATGATCAACAGAAACACAAATCAAAAACAGACTCAACATCGCTGAAAACTAATAATGGAAAAGTCTTACCAACAGCGGCGTCGAGTAGGGCAAAATGGAACCGGCAGGTAAAACTTTTTTGTCGTCGAAGACACGAGAAGGCCGTTGTTGATTGCAGCTCCACACGAGGTGCGACCTCTACGGTGGGAGACGAAGAACTGTTGAGAGGGTGGGGTCGACGACACCCAACGGCCAACGCGCAAGCACCACGCAGTGCATTGGCCACGAGGGTGACGCCGTCGGTGCATCGGCCCCGCCCATCCAAAAAAAAATAACCTCCCATGGAGTTGTGACCTACGGCCAGAACCCAAATGTGATAAATGGTGAAGATTGACACAGATAAAATCCATATCTGCCAAGGTCAGAAGGGGGCAATGAGAATCATTTGGCCCCTCGCCCCCCCGGGACTCCAATTTCAGCAGTACCCTCTGAATTAGGGGAAGAGGAGGAAAAGCGTATAGAAAGCATTTTGTCCACCACAGCCTGAACGCATCCTGACAAAAAATGCCAGGTCCTGGATTTCTGGAGCAGAAGAGAGGCAGTTTTGCGTTGAGTGGGGATGCAAAAAGGTCCAGGTCTGGAGTTCCCCACTCTTTGAAGAGTGACTGAACGACGATTAAGTTGAGAGACCACTCGTGAGGATCCGTCTCCATTCTGCTGAGATGGTCTGCCAGAGCTCGTTTTGTACTCCTGGCAGGTAAACCACCTGAATCAGAGCCTTGTGCTCCAGGCACCATTCTCACACACTCATTGCTTCCCTGCATAATGGGTAAGAGTGTGCACCGCCCTGTTTGTTGATGTAGTACATCGCTGCCTAGTTGTCCATCTGAAGGAGAATGTTCTTGTGACATAGTATGTCCTCCAAAGCTCAGACTGCAGAGGACGGCTCTCATTTCCAGGACGTCTATGTGAAGTTGAGACTCATCTTGAGTCCACGTACCCTGGGTGTGGAGATCCCGGCAGTGAGCTCCCCAACCCATCAGAGATACATCCATGGTAATGGAGAGCTGATGATCTGGAGGGGCAAATGATATCCTTCCAGAAGATTGTCCTCCTGATACCACCAGGTGAGCGACCTCTTCAGAGGTTCTGTCACCTTGATGAGAAAAGTCTGAGGGTGAGTGGTTGAGTATCACTAATCATCCACTGAGAGGTTCTCATGTGAAGACGAGCCAAGGGTACAGTGAACACTGAGGATGCCATGATACCCAGCATCCATTGCATCGAGATAGCTCAAACCAAGCTGTGTTCTCTGATGTATTGGGCCATATGTAAGATATTGCTCCTTCTGTCCTCTGGAAGAAAAGCCTTTGCACAGGTGGTGTCCAGAAAAGTTCCTATGAAGAGGAGCGTCTGGGAGGCTGCAACTGCGACTTGTTGAGGTTCAGCAGAACTCCCATGGGTGTGAGGAAGTCTGAGGCTGTGGCCTCGGCCTCCAGAGTCTCTTGCCTGGAGGGACGTGCTAGGAGCCAGTCGTCCAGATATGGGAACACTTGTATTCCAATTTTCCTGAGGTGCACCGCAAGAATTACACAACACTTTGTGAAAACTCAAGGCACTGAGGATAGCCCAAAGGGCAGGACTCTGAACAGATACTGTTGACCCAGTGCCACAAACTTTAGGTATTTGTTGTGCTTTGGGTGTATGAGAATGTGTTGGTAGGCATCCTGCATGTCCAGGGAGGCTAGCCAATTGTGTCGATGAATCAAAGGTAGCAGGGTACCACGAGATATCATCTTGAACTTCTCCTTGTGTAGGAACTTGTTTAACTTTCTGAGATCCAGAATCGGGCGTATGCCACCAGTTTTCTTTGGGACCAGAAAGTAATGGGAGTAGAAACCTGTGCTTCATTGATCCAGCGGAAATGAAAATTATGTACCTACCGTAATTCTTGATCTTCTCTTGTATCTTCACCATTCATTACTGCTGGGTGTAAGTCGGAGGCGCGCACCCGCCACGGGAGCTTTCTTTTTTTAGAGGAGGCCGAGCCAGTTAAGGGACGGTCTCTTTAACTGTGAACTGAACAACATGGCTAAGGACAAGCCAAGAGATGCCCCCTAAGGGCAATCAGAAAGGGTTCCCTCAGGACAGATAAATTCCACTTGTTCCTCCTATTCTCAGATGGAAGGGATCCGTTTAGAAGAACAGAAGAAAAAGCAAGATAGCTTTTTTTTGGGGGCTTAAAGGCCAAGGGAGAAGGGGGAGGAACGAGCAGGGAGGGGGAGAAGCCGAAGAAGGTGGCCCATGAGGGGATGGTGGGCTGGAATCAGTAATGAATAGTGAAGATACAAGAGAAGATCAAAAATGACGGTAGGTACATAATTTTCATATCTTCCTTAGTCAGTCTTCACCATTCATTACTGCTGGGTGAGTACCAAGCCCCCTCCCCCTCCGAAGGGGGGTCTGAATAAACCCTGAGGGAACAGATCCCTCAGCCTCCTACTGGTGAGAAGTAGGGAGGGAGAGACCCTAACCAACAGACCAGGAAGTCTAAGGTGGGTGAGGGGTAGGAGGAGTTCTCCATGGGCTGGGGAGGGAAGGTGCCCCTGAAGAAGCCTCCTCACCCTGCGGGGAATAAAGGTGGGTCCCCTGGAAGGCAGAGTTAGTCACCCTATGCCGGGCAATGGGTGACAGTAGGAAGAGATGAAGCCATGCCGTCCACCTAATGCAGATCGCTGTCCCTACTAGTCTGGACGCCACCTCGTTGGCGTCGTAGGATGCCCTCGCTTGGTGCCTTGCAAGCTCCAGACTCTGCGTAGAGATGGCAATGGCTTGTCTTGACTGCTCTGAGTCAGGAAGAGAGGCTAAGACCTGAGCTAGCATTGACCACAGATGCCTGTTGTAAGCAGCGTGGTGAGCCTGATGAGAAGAGATGCATAACAACGCACGGCCAGAAGAGAAAACCCTTTGTCCCCACCGGTCGAATTCAGCAGAATCCGTATCTGGAGGCCTGTCGTGCACCAGGAGACGAGGTCCGGAAGAAGTGTCTAGGGACGTCAAACCCCAAGGCGGGTGAGGCAGAGAACCTAGAGACTCATGGGGGACACAATACCGTCTCCTGCAGTCCCCCGGGGCTGGTGAAGGAGTTGCTGGGGACTGCTAGATCCGGATAGACGCCTCCTGGAAGGGGATTGGCCAGGAAGGCACCACCAGGTGGTGAGCGCTGAATTCACTAAGGAAAGCATGTGTCTGCTGCTCGGTATTGTCCCTACGGATGTAGGAAATACGAAGCTCTGAAACCATCCTTGAAAGGAAACACTGATAGTCGGTGAAATCAGCGTCAGAGGAAAGGTGGATAGAAGGTTCCTCTTCCTCAGTTGAGGAAGACGAGGAGCAAATGGAGCTTGAATGCCCAGATGACTCCTGCAGAAGGGGGGACAGGCAGAAGACCTGTTCGTCCATGGCCCTGACATAGGACAGGAAGGCCGGCGCAGCAGCTCTGAACGTCTCCCAAGTTAATGGCCCAGTGGGCCCCACATAGCCTGGGAGAGAGGGAGGTGGTTGCAGAGGGATGGGCGAAGGGCACCTAATAGCATGTGCCGGCCTCCGCCAGGGCTCTGGGATCCAGGTAACGACGCCGCCAAGACTGAGGACCCTGAGATCGTGCCAGGCTGTGTAGTAGAAAGGGTAAGAGACAATTCCAGAAAGAGCCCTGAAGGGGAATCTCCCGTGACGTACCTGGGATTGCATGAGTCCAGAAGGACAAGCCCCAGAACCGCCACCAGAAGGCGCTTTAGAGACCTTAAGAGAAAGGCGAGGATCAGCGCTATGACTCCTCCCCGCACCCCGCAGGGCAGTGGGGGCTCGTCACTGCTCCTGACCTCTACCACTCAATCCTTCGGACTTTGAAGCAGCCCTCTTCCTTGTGACCAGTGGTGGAGGTCCCTGCTGAGTGGGACCCCGAAGGGAACTTGCTGAGGCAGAGTCCTCTCCCCTCTGCTGAAGGACCCGAGCAGCACCAGGAACGGCAGCTGCCTGGGACCTGCGAGAAGAGGGTATCCTCTCCTGAACACCCGAAGGGTCCACCATGGAAGACTCCAGGCCACCTCTAACCATGGAATGATCCAGGCTAACCAGCTCCGGGGACTCTGGGAGAGGAACACTGGAACGTCTAGCCCTGCGGCCTACAGGAGGTTCCGAGCCAGAAGACTCTAGCCGCTGGTCTGGGTCCTCACCTGAATCATCCTCCTCCGAGGAGTGGGTCGACGAGGGAAGACTCCATCTCAACAGCCGCAGGAACCTGCCCAGAGGCGGCACCAGGATTGGTACCACCGTAGGCTGCAATGACAACCTAGGTCTGCAGAGTCATCCGCACCTTCGGTGGCGATCAGGGTACTTGGGCACTTTTCTTGACAGGCGCGCTCGAAGTCCCTGATGCCGCCAACGGTGCCGGAATCAGCGCACCACCAAAGGTGCTGCCCAAGTCCTCCAACGGTGTGGACGGTGCACAGGCCCATCACGGCACCGCCCGAGTCCCCAGTACCGCAAACGGCGCTGAGGCCCAGAGCGGCACTGCCAACAGCACCGTCCGAGTCCCTGGCATCGTGAACGGCGCCGAGACCCAGAACGACACCACCAACGGCCCTGCCCGAATCACTGGTGCCGCAAGCTGCGCCAGACTCTATGATGACAAGGGCAGACGGAAACGAGGGTCCACCAGAGCCGGGTCCCGCAACCGTGGGCCGCGACACTGGGGGAGCCTGTACCTCCACGGAGGTGACTGCTGGGATGGTGCTAACGGCGTGACCCCGGAAGGGATAACACTGTTCCTCCGGCGCCGAAGAAGAAACCTCCTCCTCGGCAAGGCTGGAAGCGGAGGAGGCTTCCTCCTCGCTGGGCCGTATAGACTCAGGAGGGGACCTGGAGGAAGGGTCAAGAAATCTGGCCTGGGAAGCCCCCGGGCAACGTCTTCCTCCGAAAGTCGGTGGAGCTCATCCGACTTTAAACGCGCGGACTTCCAACACACGGCGTTCCATGGAGAATCAGGTGTTGCAATGATCCATATCATGGTAAGGTCCCAGGCACCGGAGACAAACATCATGACGGTCCGCGACGGAAAACTGCCGGCCACAAGGGCACCGACGCATAGGGGCACGGCCCGCCTTAGACTTGCGTTTTGCTCCCGAACCAGACATGATGCGAAACAATTAAGGAAAAACACAGAAAAGCTCTTGGCATCATCAAAATAATATAGAAAAACAGAACGTCTTACCGGTCGACGACGTCAAGAAAACGGGATGAAGGAGCTTGACGGCTTCGAGAACAAATGCGGCCTATGACGCCGTACTGTATTCGGCTCTGCGTAGCAGATGCAACCTCGATGGTGGGAGAAACAGAACTGGGATGGAGGAGGAGTCTGTGGCGCCTAACGGCCGCTCCTCGCACATCACACAGTGTGTCACTCTTGGGGGCGGCGCCGTTGCCTCAGACTCCTCAAAAAAAAAAAAAAGCTCCCATGGTGGGTGCGCTCCTCCGGCTTACACCCAGCAGTAATGAATGGTGAAGACTGACAAGGGAAGATCTACTTCTACCGCCCTGTTGTTCAGAAGGCCTTGTACCTCGGATGCAAGAAGGTCTGACTGTACCGCCGACAGCCTGGGCTGTCATTTGGGAGGATGATCCGGAGGGGTTTCCGAAAGACTGAGAGAGTACCCCTCACGGATTATACTGAGGACCCATTTGTCTGATGTTATAGATTTCCACTTGTTGTAGAACTGAGTCAGACGTCCTCCCACTGCTGAGGAGGCGTCCCCCTCGGGCAGCTGAGGTGGGGCCTGGGCCGGAAACTCAGAAGGTGGCACTGGGTGCGTTTGGGCCTTGTGCCTTCTGCTGTGCTTTCTTTTGCAGCTCAGGGTTCTGGTTTCTGTTAAAACCTCCTCTGCCTTTGCCCCAAAAGGATTGACGGTTATGAAACTGGCGCTTGTTCCCACCCCCTTGGGAGGGGACGGGCGTAGGTCTGGCTGTCTTAATGGCAGACCAAGTCTTCCATGTAGCCTCTAGTGCTTGCTCCACCTGAGGTCCGAACAGATACATACCATCGAAAGGTAAGGGAATGTCTTGCTGCTGGGCATCACTCGTGAAGCCTGAAGTACACAGCCAAGAGTGGCAATGGGTGCAGATGCCAGCTGCCGCCGCCACCCGGGAAGCGGTATCGAAGGTGTCCATTGCAGCTTTATCCTGTTGGTTATTGGACTCGATACCCCTAGTTATGGTTTGAAGTAGCTCTGAGTTAACCTCCGATTCAGGCAGAGCTTCTACCATTGCTTTGGGTGAATGCCAAAGAACATACTCATATCGAGAAAAATAGCTCTGGTAGCTGGCAATGTGCATGCCCAGGGTTGAGGCAGCAAGTGCTGTCTTACCCAAGGTGTCTATCTTGTGAGATTCTTTGTTTATAGGACAGGCTGTAGATTCCTGAGGAAGGACAGCCTTATCATTCTCTGCCAGGACCACTATGGCATCAGCAAAGGCTTGTGAGGCCAAGATGGGGCGATCCTTGGGAGAGGCATATTTCCTATCTATGGACTTGGCCACAGATAGAATAAGAGCCAGATTCTTCCACACCATCTGTGAAAGGGTCTCGAAAGAGGGCTGTACCAGAGGGGTTAAATCCATAGGGATTTCCGGGACATGAAGATATTGGAGACGCAAAAGCTTCCCAGGATTGATTTCTGTGGTCTGGAGAGAAAGAGTAGAATTTAAATTCTTGAGCAGAGACTTAAAGGAAAGATCCTCAATAACAGGCTCTGCAGGAGGATTAATCCCTGCCCCCAGTGCTGTATCAGCATCAACATCATCACACAGTCCAAGATCTGGATTGGGCTCAAAATCATCTCCTGACAGTCCAGAAGGGACTGTATAGACAGGAATGGAGTGAAAACCAGGAGGAAGAAGAGAAGGAGAAAGAATCAGGGTTGAAAACTGCTGGAAACTAGACAGTGCCACACCCATTTCCGGTGCCGGCAAAGAAAACGGCACTGAGAACAAAGAAGGAGCAGTCACAGAAAGCGGTTATGCGTTGGCGCAACAAAGAGCGACACCGCACCATACGGCACCACCCGGTGCTGGAGGCACCGACGAATGTTGCGAAGCCACGCCTGGGGCCGCCATCAGCCCCGCCGCCTAGGATGGCGCCAACAGAGCCCGCGGTGCCGCTGATGGCACTGACAGCACTCGCGGCGCCGCAAGGGATAGCGACACCAGAGAAGTCGGCACTACAGATGATGGCAATGTCACAGAAGTCTGAGAACTGCGATATGAAGTTACAGGATGAAAAATGGCAGGAGATAAGGGCATCGGTGTAGACCCCTGTGCTGCAGCCGTGTGAGGGGGACAGACACCAGGGCACGTAGTCAACAGCACCGAAGAAGGCGCTGTGCAGTAGGAAGACCTAACCGCCCCGCCTGCCGTTCTGGAACCGAAGGGTCCGAAGGCCCCGGAGTCGGACTGGCTGGTTCAGGCAATCGGGCCAACCTCCGAGCCCACTGCGCCATAAGAGCAGCCCACTGGTGAAACTGCTCATCGGAAACCCCTCCAATAGGCGGAGAGGGGCTCCAGTGTCGAAGAGGTCGGCCATCAGAGACAGAAACCAGCGACTCCGACAGAGGTGGAGACCATCACCAGGCCCTAATAACTGACTGTCTATGCGCAGACGTACTAGAGGGTGACCTCGGGTGATGCCGTTTCTTCTTCGACCTGTGTGAAGAAGAAGAACTTGAGGCCGAACGGTGCCGAGAATGGGACCGTTTCTTTTTATGCTTCCGGGGAGACCGCCCATCTCCCTGAGCACTGGACCGTCCGTTGTCAGACCCCCCCCTCCCCCGGCCCCGGGGAAGGTGGCAGACCAGATCTGGCCCCACTGGCTGAACAGCTTTCACTCGAAGTCTCCCTACCGTCACCTGCCCCACTCATGGTCGACTCCGTCAATGGAGGGCTGAAGACTTCTCTCATAACTAGAATGTATTAATATAATCGGTACTTATCAAAGATAAAATACAAAACAATAAATTGAAAACAAAGCTGCTAGTTTGAAGTTTGACTCCCGGCGGGCGAGCGACATCATCACTGAAGCACACTTGACAGCGGGGAAAAAAAGAAATGAGGTGGTTGGAGGGTCGACGCCGAGATAGTCATTACCACACATACCGAGCTCATGGTGCCGCTTCCTCGTGGCTCCATCTCAGGCGCCGGCCCTCCTGAAAAAAGTTTGCTCCTGCTGGGTCCTAACACCTCCAGCGTACTCCCATTTGTGTGAATGAGTGGTGGAGAATTTATGTCCAGGAAGATCATGAACATAACCCCTGGTTGTACCTTATGAAAAAATTACTCACCTTAGTAATTATATTTCTTCCAATGGAGTCTTGCTGTATCCTGACAATTGCAGTGATTCCCAACCTTTGAACTGCCCTGGAGAACTAAGAGTTAACTTTCCATGCAGGGCATGGAATGCAGAGCTCGAGCTCGGTTGAAGTCTCTGTCTGGAGTGTTTTGAACTTAAACCGTCAGATTCTTACAAGCCCAACTAAACTAAAAATTCTATGCTGAAATTGTAAAAATTCTACTAGCCAACTAGCTGAAAAAGTTTTGGGTTCCCAAGGAAGACTCAAGTCAGGAAACCCAAAAGCAACAATGTACTAAAGATAATAATAAATAAGCACCCAAACAAAAAGGGAGGAAGGTGCATGCACAAAAACACCCTGGGGGTGCAACACTGCACCTGCCCACCCCAATTCCAAAAACAGGTTCTGGAGGGGAGGCAGGGAGGGAGGTCAGAATACAGCAAGACTCCATTAGAAGAAATATAATTACTAAGGTGAGTAATTTTTTCTTCAAACAACATGAAGTCTTGCTGTAGTCTGACAATTACAGATTACCAAGCAGTACCTCCAAGGAGGATGGAGAGAACCTACTTTGGGAATAGGCTCTGAAGTACCGCTGTGCCAAACCGAGCATCACTCCTAGCCTGGATATCCAGAGAGTAATGCTTGATAAAGGTATGGACTGTTTTCCAGGTGGCTGCTTGACAAAATTCTAAGAGAGGGATATCCCTGGTCGCAGCCAGGGAAGCAGCTGTACCTCTTGTGGAATGAGCCCTCAGGCCTAAGGGTGGAGTTTTTCCCAGTTTTTCACAGCAGAATTGTATACAAGACACAATCCACCTGGCAATAGATCTTTTGGTGGCAGGTAAGTGAGGAACAACTGGAGGGAGTCAAACCTGTGACCCTTGGTACGCTCTATGTAGTAACTAAGGGCTCTTTTGACATCCAAACTGTGTAGCCTCCTCTCTCCTGAGGAAGAATGATCAGTGAAGAAAACAGGGAGAGACATAGACTGGTTTAAATGGAAGTCTGAAACCACTTTGGGCAAGAACCTTCTATTGGTTCTAAGGACCACTTTATCCCTGTGAAAGGAGATAAAATCAGGTTCCACTGACAAGGCTTGCAATTCACTGATATGCCTGGCAGAAGTAATGGTTACCAGGAACACAGTTTTCCAAGTCAAGTACTTAAGCTCTGCTGAAGACATAGGCTCAAAAGGGGGTTGCATAAGTTGAGCAATGCAAACATTCAAATCCCAGGCAGGGGCAGGGTCTCTAAAAGGGGGATTGGTGTGAAGTAATCCTTTAAAAAATTTACAGAACACAGGATGGGAAGATAGTGAGGAAGGCTTCCCCACAGACAAAAATGCAGAAACAGCTGACAAGTGTACCTTGAGAGTAGCTGGTCTGAGGCCTAGGCCATTAAGATGGACCATATAATCCAGAACCGTGAAGGCAATTCAGCAGTGTCTGGAGAATATGCTTCTCAGAACACCAAATGCTGAACCTTCTCCATTTGGAGTTGTAAGTCTTTCTGGTGGAGGGCTTTTGAGAAGCCTTGAGGATATCCAGAACCCCTTGGGAAAGATGCAGATCTGCAAACTCTAACTCTTCAAGAGCCATGTTTTGAGGTTGAGAGACTGAAGATTGGGGTACCAAATCCTTCCCTGAGAGGATGTTAACAGGTTGTAATTCCTGGGAAGAGACAAAGGAAGATGGACTGTTAGGGACAGGAACAGCGGGTACCAGGGCTGTCTGGCCCAATCTGGAGCAATCAGAATCACCTTGCATGGTTGAGACCTTATTTTTACCAAGACTTTGAACAGGAGACGGAAGGGGGAAAGGCATACAGAAACTTCCCCTCCCAATTGAGGATCAGGGCATCCAAAGGGAGAGAGCCCACGACTGGAGGTCTGCAACAAAAGAGAAGGAGTTGGTGATTGTCTGGAGCTGCAAAGAGATCTATCTCTGGAGTGCCCCACTTTGAAAAAATCACTTTCAAAACCTGAGGGTCCAGGGACCATTCGTGATGGCCCTGAGAAATCCTGCTCAGTGCATCTGCCAGCACATTGTCCTTGCCTGGAAGATGAACTGTTACAAGAAAGGTTTGTAGGGAATAAGCCAGGAACCACAACTTTATGGCTTCTGTGCACAAGGCTGTGGACCGAGTGCCCCCCTGCTTGTTGATATACCACATGGTGGTGGTGTTGTCTGTTCTGACTTGAACCACCTCATTCTGACTGACTGTGAGAACGCTTTTAGAGCCAGAAAAACTGCCCTGAGCTCTAGAAAATTGATGTGGAGGAGGGATTCTTGGGGGGACCACAGCCCCTGGACAGTAAGGGACCCCAGGTGGGCTCCCCAGCCCAGGAGAGAAGCATCCGTGGTAAGGACAACTGAACAAGGCTGAGCAACAAAAGGAACACCTTGCCTTAAATTGTCCTGATCCTGCCACCACTGGAGGGCTTGGATCAAGGTCAGAGTCACTGGAATCAGTTTGGTAAGGGAGTCCTTTCTCTGAGACCAGAAAGCTCTCAGGTGGAACTGAATATCCCTAATCTGGAATCTTGCCCCTTGGATCACTGCTGTTGGAAACTGCCATGTGGCTAGAGCTGGAGAAATGCTGCTTACTGGTGAGATACCCGAAGGCTGAAGGAAGAAGCTAGTTCCATAAGAGCCCTTGCCCTTTCTAGGGAGAAAGGCTCTTGCTCGGAGTGTGTCCAGTTCTGCCCCTATAAAGGTAAGAAGCTGGACTGGTTCGAGAACTGACTTGGGAAGGTTGAGAAGAAATCCTAGAGAAGTGAGCACTTGCTGGGTCACTTGCAAGTGAGACTTGACTTGGTCTGGAGACTGACCCACTATTAGCCAATCGTACAGATAAGGAAATATGGAAATCTTTTGCCTTCTTAGAAAGGCAACTACTACTGCCAAGTACTTTGCGAAAACCCTTGGGGCTGAGGTTAGGCCAAAGGGCATTGCTCAGAACTGATAGTGGCCTGCGGGCAACTCGAACCTGAGGTACTTTCTGTGGGAGCACCTGATGGGAATGTGAAAGCAGGCATCTTTGAGGTCCAGGAGGCTAGCCAGTCCCTGGCCTTAGACAGGAAGGATTATTTTAGAGGTTATCATCTTGAACTTTGGTTTTAAAAGATGTTTGTTTAGATATCTTAGGTCTAGGATGGGCCACTCCCCTGTCTTTTTGGGGGTCAGGAAGTACCTGGAGTACAGTCCTTTTCCCCAGTGTAGGGTAGGTACTCTCTCTATTGCTCCTAAAGCTAGCAGAGAAGAAATCTCTGCCTCTAGAGCAAGGGTTTCCGAGAGGTTTGCAGGTGGAAAAGATCTGGCTCTCATCTTTGGAAATTTTTTGAAGCTGAGAACCAGTCCCTGGCATACTACTTCCAGGATCCACTTGTCTGAGGTAATAGACTTCCAGTCCTGGAAAAAGTAAGCCAGCCTGCCCTCTACTGGAATAGGAGAGTCGACCCGGGCAGGCCCATCAGGGTGTCTGCTTGGCAGGGGCTTTAGGCTGAGGAGTGGATGCAGGCCTGCTCATCCCCCTTCTGCCTCTCCCTCTGAAGAACCCCCTCTGAGAAAACGAAGAACAAGAAGAGGCCTGTGCTTGGTAGAAAGGCCTTTGAAAAGGCCTGCCCCTGCCCCTAGACTGCTGCCTTTGAGGAGCTGCCTGCCTTTCCTTGGCCTAAACACTCGTGTAAGTGGTCCTGTACTCATTCATTTTCTTCATGTAATTCTCTGTCTGCTACCCAAACAGAGAATTACCCACTACAGGAAAATCCATGGCCTTAGCCTGGCTGTCCTGTGAGAGGCTAGTACATCTGAGCCAAATCATCCTCCGAAGAGCCACAGATGTAGCCATGACTCTTGACGAAACATCATTAGAGTCCACAGCAGCATGAAACTGAACCTTAGATGCCTCATCATCTGCAGCCACTGCCTCCAGCTCCTTGGCTAGCTCGGGAAGGCCTGTTTAGCCAGTGCCAGTACAGTGTCCCACCTGGACTTCTGGTACCTGGATGTATAGGCCATGTAATTCGCCTGCCTGAGTCCCAAAGAAGATGCCATGTACTGCTTCTTTGCCATGGCATCAATCTTCCTGGAGTCCTTATCAGGGGGTGTGAAGCCAAGGGAATATTTGCCTTGTCACAGGCAGCAGCCTGCACTACCCCAACATGGCTGCATTGTTGATATAGGAACTCCGTGTCTGAGCCTGAAAGCGTATACCTCTTGTCCATTCTTCTATCCACAGGAGGTATAGTGTTAGGAGACTAAGATTTTTAGTGTCTGTTTCCCAAAAGATTTAAGGAGGGGAATAAACAGTCTCCTGGACTCTGGGATATCCATCATCTCTGCATAATCAGGCTCCTCTTGATCTTCCACAGCCTCCTCCTTAGGAAGCTGGAGGGTTTCAGCCACCTTTCTGTAAAACATGAAGTGAGAAGGGGACTTAGAAAGCCTAGGAGGGGAAACACCTGAAGGCCTGTCTGGGGAGATGTCCGGTTCCACAGGCACATCCAGACCTTCACTTACATCATAATCCTCAAATTCCCTTCCTCTTCAAATTCCGGTTCATAAAATCTTCAAGGTATATTCTTGAACATGGGAACCAACGAACCAAACCCTGCCAGAAGGAGCGGATGCGGTCGGAACCGGACGGAGCGATTCCACAATCTGAATCGCCCTGGCTATCTCTTCGGCAGTCGGAACATGAACCTCTGGATCTGAACCAGTCGATTTATCTTTGCGCTTTCTTTTTGTCGGAACCGATCCCTCGGAATCGACTCTCCTTTTGCCCGAAGTATCGCCCTGGTCAGAGGGCACTCCTTCTGGTTCGGTCGAAACCGAACCGAGCTGGCCATCCGGGTCAGCGGACTACTCGGCCTCCTTTTCCGGGTCAGTGGACTTCACGGCCTCCTTTTCCCTCAGTCTACCTAATCTCTTCACAAGGGTAGATTTGGGAAAATTTTTACATATTTGGCAGTCTGAATCGAGGTGGTCAGACAATAAACACAGGTGATGTGGGGATCGGCCTTAGCAAAGACCTCCCCACACTCACTGCAGTGTTGAAACCCAGTGGGCCCGGTTTTTTTCTTGGGTTTCTCAGACATGGCCAACCTAACCAAACTTACCCTTTTTTCGGCAACCGCCAGGCAAGACTCCCTTATCGGTTCCTAACTGTGTCACGTGTATTGGAAAAAAACGGTTGAAAACACGTTTCTTTTTAGAACCGATAAGAACCGGTAACTACACACTAAGTATAACAAAATTCACAATCAAATGGCTGGTTCAGCTGAACCGACCGCACTTTTACAAGTTCCACACCGAAAAATAGAACAATTCCTATCTAGTACTCACGGCACCACAGACAGAGACTGAACTGACTATGCGGACACTTTTTTCGGTTTAAAACCGACGAAAACTGAAAACTTTAACCGACTTTTGAACCGAGCTGAAGGAGAAATCTCCGGAGCGACCGTTCAGTGAGGTGGAGTAAAGAATCTGATGGTTTAAGTTCAAAACACTCCAGACAGAGACTCCAACCGAGCTCCAGCTCAGCGTTCAATGCCCTGCATGGAAAGTTAACTCTTAGTTCTCCGGGGCAGTTCAAAGGTTGGGAATCACTGCAATTGTCAGAATACAGCAAGACTTCATGTTGTTTGAATGCTTAACTTCTGAGCAAAACTTGGAAAGTTAGAGCCTCCTGAGGTACAGAAGAATGGCATGGGTTCAAAGAGCCCAGGCTAAAGAAAGTGCCATGGTTGCTGCCCTCATAAATTATGAGGTCTGGGTCAAACTCGTCCCCCTCTACTTCTTCCCTGGAGGGAGGGTCATTTTGGGGGATCACAAACCCTCTTATCCACAACACAGTCTTGACAATACCGAAGGACCAAAACCTGGCACCGACACCAGCACCAGACCCAGAGCCAATGACCTAGCCGGCACCAATGTGACCAGCAATGGTACCGCAGCTGGCCCCACCACAGTGACACTGGATGGGGCCGTGGCCAGTGGAACAGGAGTCAGTGGTGTGGTCACCATCATGCGCCCAGGGGCTGCTGCCAAAGTCAAATGCTCTACCCAGCTTGAGGACCCCACCAGCAAGTCCAGCTCTACCAGCTTTGAGGGGCCAGGGACCAGTTTCACTGGCAAAGACACATGGGCCAGAGGCTGCACTCATTGCTCCATAAGAGCTGCCCAATGAACGAAATGCCTACAGGAGTCCCAGCTTACAGACAGAGAGGGACTCTGGGCCTGAGAACTCAACCTCTGGCAACCACAGGCCCCCGATGATGTAGATGGTGCTGGCGAGGGCCTCCAGCTCTGGGAGACAGAGAACCTTGCAGCACACCTCACAGAGGGCAACCCCAAGCAGTACTGTTTCTTCCCCTTCTAACAGATAGAGGAAGAGCTTGAGACCAAACTGCACCAAGAACCCAACCGGGATCAGGAATAGACTCCCTTCTTTTTGTGCTTCCAGGAGGACTGTCCTTCCTCCCAGGAACTGGTCAGAAACCTCCCCTGATGGGGAAGTGGATCGGGTACGGCCACACTGCCAGAGCAGCCTGCCTGAGTTGGCTCCTACTGTCATCCTCCATGGCCGTCAATCGTTGACTTAGTAGGATTGAGAGAAACTAACAAGACAATTTTCATAAAATCAATAAATAAACTGATACAAAAATAACAAACTCTAGCTTTAAACTCTAAAACTGAGAAGAAATGAATGATGTTGTCATACAGACGTAAAGTTCTGACTCCCGGCAGGTGAGCGACATCGTCACTGAGACACACCCAAGGGTAGGAAAAAAGGAACTGAGGTGGCTGACAGCTGGTGCCAAGGTAAGCCTAAGCCCACAAGCCAGAGTCGCCATGAAGACTGATTCCTGGAAGATCTTACTGAGTGATTAAACAAGTTTCCAAACTAGGACTGTACTGGATATTTTATCATTTGTCATTTGCTGAGGCAAAGAGAAAGGCTGGGAAAATGCCTGAAGTGCCAGGGTCTTGTCTGTCAAGATAAGCATGGAGCAGCTTCCTTATCAGGTGTTGGAGGTGAAGAAACCTATTATCCAGCCCCCTCCTAGCTGCGTAGCAGCTTTAAAGAGTAGCAGCAGCATATGAAAATTACGTACCCACCGTAATTATGATCTTTCTGTGTATCTTCACCATTCATCACCTTTGGTTATTGGCCAGAGATCATGACCCTCAGAGGCAGCTTTTTTTTTGGATGGGTGAGTTGATACCCCGAGGCTAGGCACTGCGTGCGCTTGAGGGTTGGCCAATATGTGCTATCGACTCCGCCCTCCTGCCAGTTCTCAGTTGCGGAGAGGTGAGGAAAAGGTTGGGAGGGTGGGACAAGGAAGTCCAAGGGACAGACAAAGGAAAAGATATATAAACCAAAAGGAGAAATAAATGACTGAGAGGACAGAAGAAGGAGACTAATGGGATTGGGTAGGGGCCCCAATCTCTGGAAATACGTAAAGGAGAGAGGAGGAATTAGGATAAGCCTGAGGGGGGGAGAAAGGTAACAACCATAGCCTGGACCTTGACTTGTCTCCAGATTGTATATTAACTTCAAGGAGTAGCCAAAAGGCTCACTGACAGAATTCAAGGCACAGAATTATGGGCAATAACTCCAAATGGCAGAAAACGGCTATTCTGGAAGAAAGACAGGACACAGGGAATTCTCCCCACCCTCTCAGGGAAACAAATTTTTGGTGTGAGAAAATTTTGTTTCTCTAAAATAATAAAGGATATGTCCAACAGACAAAGAAAATTAAGGACTGATGGGAACAAAGGAGGAGTAGAGAATGGAGGGCAACTGCCAACTCCCACCCCACAGGGGTGGAGATAGAGCACTGGAGAAGGAGTGCCCCCCCCATGCTGACCACTCTCCCCTTAGAAATATTATCCGCCTATGTGCCCCTGTTTATCCCACTCCTGACAAAAGAAAGGAGGGGGACAAGGAAGGGCACAGAGAGGGAAGGGGACCCAGAGACTGAGGCCCCAGGGGGATGGCGGGCGGGACTGTGATGAATGGTGAAGATACACAGAAAGATCATAATTACGGTAGGTACATAATTTTCATATCTTACCTGTGTCAATCTTCACCATCATCATCTTTGGGTGAGTGCTGAGCCCCGGCGAAGAGGGTTTTAACCCTTAAGGACAGAGACCCTTAGCTCTCAGTGGGTGACACACTAAGAGGGAGAACCTTCAGGGCCTGGGGAGGCCTGAGAGTGGGGAGGGTGAGACGGGGACCCCCCAGAGGGGGAAGGAAGCTGCTCCAACAAGCGCCGTCTCGCGCTACAGGAGAAGGGATAGGCTCTCTGGTGAGCAGAGTTAATCACCCTACGTCGGGCCAAGGGTGACAACCGGGAAAGATGCAGTCATGCCGCTCGCCTAGTGCAGATCGCTGTCCCTACGACCCTGGGAGCTACCTCGCTGGCATCGTACGATGCCCTCGCTTGGTGCCTTGCTAGCTCCAGGCCACATGCAGAGAGTGCAATGGCTTGTCTGGTTTGCTCTGTGTCAGGCAAAGAGGCTAGGAGTTGACCCAGCCTGGACCACAAGAACCTGTCATAGGATGCATAGTGGGATTGATGTGCTGCGATAGAGAGCAGCAACCATGCCGAGTAAAACGTCCTCCTCCCCCAGAAGTCAAAATCCAAGGAATCTTGATCTGGGGGCCAGTGATGGTGGAACGCGCGAAGCCCATCAGGAGTGTCCAGCTGCGTCAATCCTGACTGTGGATAAGGCATGGAACCTGGAGACTCCGGGGGGGGGCGCAGTACCACTGGCAGAGATCCCTAGGGGCAGGAACTCCGGAGAAGGGCCTCTGCCAGGAACGCAACGACGCCTCCCGAAAGGGAGCACAGGCCAGGGGGGCACCACAAGGGTATCCTCACTGAAGTCGCCTAGAAAGGCATGCGCCGAGTGCTCTTGATTGCTTTGAGTGGGAGGAGTGATGTGCAGGTCCTCCAACATCCTCACGAGGAATCGCTGATACGAATGGGTAACATCAGAAATGGACAGGGGAAAGCCTGTGGATGTATTATTCTTGGACTTCAGCAAGGCATTTGACTCTGTCCCCCACCATGGTCTGGTGGAGAAACTGACGGGGTTGGGAGTAGGCCCTTTGATGGTCAGATGGATTGAAAACTGGCTAGCTGGATGCACCCAGAGAGCAGTGGTCGGTGGGGAGCTCTCGAACCCTAGAGAGGTCGGTAGTGGGGTACCGCAGGGCTCGGTCCTGGGTCTGATCCTGTTTAATGCATACATATCGGACATCAGGGAGGGTATAGGGTGTGAAATGAGTCTCTTTGCTGATGACTCCAAGATGGGAGCAGTAGTTGAGGGGAAGAGGGGAGGTTGGCCCTACAAGGGGACCTGGACACCCTGGAAAGCTGGGCTCACACATGGAAATTAAATTTCAATATCACCAAGTGCAAGGTGATACATCTTGGGTGGGGAAACCCTAAACACAGGCACACCCTAGGAGGGGAGGTGCTGGAGGCCTCAACAGGGGAAAAAGACCTAGGGGTCATGGTGGATGCATGTATGAATAGCTCTGAGCAGTGCAGGAGAGCGGCTAGCAAGGCAAACAGGATGTTGGGATGCATCGTAAGGGGGGATCATCTCTAGGAGCAGGGAAGTGATTCTGCCGCTGTACAATGGACTGGTTAGACCACACCTTGAGTACTGTGTGCAGTACTGGAGACAGCACTTGAACAGGGACATACAGCTCCTGGAAAGGGTACAGAGGAGGGCAACTAAGATGATACGAGGACTAGGGGGTTTGACGTATGAGGACAGACTTCAGCTTTGCCTGTTTTCATTGGAGGAGAGGAGAGACAGGGTGGACATGATTGAGGTCTTCAAGTACCTCAAGGGAATAAATAGGGTAAACATGGAGGGAATATTTAGACTAAAGCAGGGAGGTATCACCAGAGGGCATGGTTTGAAGCTGGAAGGTGGAAGGATGAGGGGAGAAAAGAGGAGGAGATTTTTCACTGAGAGGGTGGTGGACCCTTAGAATGCACTGCCTGGCGAGCTGGTTCAGATCCACAGTAGAGGGCTTCAAGAGAGGGTGGGACAGACACAGAAAGCGGATGTATCAGATGATGGCCTGGCCCAGGGGAGTGGGGATGGATGATAGGGGTTTCTGGAACATGGGCGGGGGAAGGCCTCGGCACCCAACTAGGGATCTGAGGTTCGAGCAGACTCGATAGACTGTAAGGCCTAATCTGCTGGCAATTAGTATGTTAGTACTCCGCGAGATCAGCAGCTGAGGAGATGTGGACAGAAGGCACCTCTCCCCCAGAGGAGGGGGATGAGGAGTCAGAGGACCTCAGCTGCTCAGAGGGTGGCTGCTCGGGGGGGAGGTTGAAAAACCTGTCTGTTCATTGCCCTGATGTAAGCAGGAAATCGAGCAGCCATGGTCCTTAACTGCTCCCAGGAGAGAGGCCTGCTAGGACCACAGATTCCTGGGAGCGCTGGAGAATGTGGCACAGGGATAGGTGCAGAGCCGACAAGAGAAATCGACTGACCTCCGCCTGGGCTAGAGAGCGCACCAGGAGCACCAGAAGAAGAAGGTGCTGCGGAAGACTCCACAGCCGACAGTTGAACAACCATATCGGAACTGCCTTGGCTGCACCCTGAAGAATCCCCCCAGTGAGGTGACCAGGGCCGTGTAGGTCCAGAAGGACAGTCCCCTACCTCCAAAGAATGGGGCCCTTTCAAAGGAATGGAGGGAAAAGAGCGGAGATCCATGCTATGGCTTCTCCCAGAGCCTGGGTGGGCTACAGAAAAAGGTTGCCGCAGAGACCCCATTTCCCTCGACCCCTCAGAATCAGAGAGCATCCTCCTCCTCAAGAGAGCCAGCCTAGGCAACTGGCTGCCCTGGTCGGCCCCCAAAGGAGCTATCCAGTGTGCAGCACCCTCCCCTCCCATGGGTGCTCTGATCGGGCCCCAAAGTTGGGCGATCTAGGCACGCTTTCTGAGGGAGTACCACCGCTGAGGGGTCAGAGAACCCTCCGAGGCCGGACTGCAGTGCAATGGTGGCCTGCACCACTGCCTGCTGGTCATAACACCGGACCTCAGCCCCGGCAGTCACTGTCCGCTCCTCAGAGGGGGTGCTGACTCTGGCCTGTCTAGGACACTACGAGGGTGCCCACGCCAGCAGCTAAATCCAAGGAGCCAGACTGCCCATCTGACTCAGAGTCCAACTCCACCTCTGAAGAGGTAGAGATCGAAGCCCTGTGCCAAACAGTTGGCGGGCGCCTGCTGCCATCTCGACCAAATAGGGTACCAGAAACAGAGACCGTACCCGAGTCAGTACCAGTGTCCTCCACAGCACCACGAACAGTGGCAGAAGAGGACATGGCTCCAACCAGGACAGCAGTCTCCGAGCCAGAACCTGACATGGCGCTGTCCTGCCTCAAGGCACCATGAGCAGCGCCGAGGACAGAAACGGTAGCGAAGAAGGCTCCAACAGCGCTCTCGGTGCCGAGATCTGAAACCCCCATGGCACCGTGCCCATGTCTGGAACAGTGAAAGGCCCCAGAACTGGACACGGCGCCATGCTCAACCTCGGTGCCGCGGACGGCGCCGAGGCGAGAAAAAGTCAGAGATGGCACCATAGAACCTACCACGGCGCTGCTAGCACTATCGGCTCCGTGAACGGTGCCAACAGCAGCCATGGTGCCGAGCGACAGACCGGCGCTGTCGCTGACTCCATCAGGGCCCACGGTGCCGTGAACGGCGCTGAGGCCCGAAATGGTGCCGACAAACGGCGTCAAGGATGGCGCCGACCCGGGTCTTCCGAGCCATGGGTCCAACACCGGGGAAGCCTTCGCCTCCGAAGGCGTTGCCAAAGCGGTGCCTCCCATCTGTCTCCGGAGGAAATGGACTGGGCCTCCTGCACCACGGAGAAGCCCCGCCACGGCTAGGCCACGAGGCCGAGGCTCCTCCTCTTCCTCGGTCCATACAGAACCAGGAGGGGACACGGAGGAAAGGCCGAGAGAATGCGGCTTTGCCCAATGAGTGCACGCCCGACCCCCGGAAGTCGGCGGAGCTCGCCCCACTTTCCACGCACGTTGCTCGATGACCCAGCAGTCCATGGAGAAACAGGGATCGCATGAATCCATGTCGTAAAGCGGGCCAAGACATATAAGGCAAAGGTCGTGCTGGTAGGTGACGGAGTATTTTCAGCCACATGGGCACCGTCGCATGTAGGGGCCGTCCCGTCTTTGAAGTTTTCTTGCCCTCCGATCAAGACATGACCTACAGAGAAAAAAACATCAAAGAAGACTCAGTATCGCAGAATAACAAAAATAATGGAAAGATCTTACCGGATGATGTCGGGTGTGGCGAACAGAACCAGCAGGAAGGGAGCCAACGGACTTTGGCACCGAGAATCAACACGGAGTCGCAAGGATAAATTTGCTGCGAAGCAGGTTAGGCCTCACTTTCTTCTCTCGAAGCTCTCACGAGGTGACCTCGACGGCGGGAGACAAAGAACTGACGGGTGGGTGGAGTCAACAGCACATAATGGCCAACCCGCGAGCGCCATGCAGTGCGTCAGCCTCGAGGGCGGTGCGTCGACTCCTGCCCATCCAAAAAAAAAAAGAAGTAGAAGCTCCCGCAGGGTCATAACCTCCGGCCAATAACCCAAACGTGATGAATGGTGAAGACTGACACAGATAAGATCTTATCTACTGTCTATTAGGCTAAATAGCCCAGATACTAGCCAAATCAGGAGAGATGCTGAAACCATTCATAGATACACCTTAATCCCATACGGGGCAGTGCTGCACCCTTCTTCCGGACCCTTACTTCATATATACAGGTGGCAATCAGGGGATAAGTCTCAAATCTCGACTATAACCTGCTGTCATGCAGCCATAAGTTTCTCTGTTGCTACTACCACACAGCTTTCTGTGGAGCATGTACTCACAATCCAGTACGGATGCAAACAATAATATCCGACAGGGTGGGTGGTATTGGGCAATACCGGACTGCCCAGGGGCGTAATGAGGCCCAACGCCGCAGGCAGAGGGCCTTATAGACCCTGGAAGATCCGGTATTGCCCATACCGCCCACCCTGGAGGGTATTATTGCGCTTAGAAAATGGGCTGTGTCATTTTTACAGGATTATAAAAAAAGTAAAGTAATTCACTAAACTTGACTACAATTCAGGTTTTTTCTCCTTCATTGGCAAAGTAGTCCCTCTACTACTGGCATTGGTAGTAGAGAGCAGTGTAATGTCTGGTACTGTGCTGTCTCACTTCATCCCCCCCTCCCCAAACAATCTGTCCCCTTCTGTCTTTTTCATTTTTTTTCTGTAACCCCATTGATGCAGTTTATTTTTTTACATTCAAAGTGCCAATGGAAGTGAAATCGGAATGCAGGACTGCAGAAAAGTGAAAGTTTTTCAGGTTGTGTAGTGACGCGTGGTCTCTCTCTATTCATCCCCGGCCATTTGTCTGTCCCTTCTATCCTTATTTTACCCCATCGATGCAACTCATTTATTTATTTTCAAGGCTTCAATGGCGGTGGGAAATGCAGGACCGCGAAAGTGAACAGATTTCTAGTTGTGTAGTGACACACGTTCCCCGTCTCCCGCGCCAAGTTGCCATTCTCATCTTTAAAGTTACTCTCTGTTCCTCCTGCTGGAGTGTGCTCCGTTCTATGAAAACATGCATTTTTTTATGTTATCAGGCAGCTGAATGGTGTAGCGTGTATGGCAGAGTGAGTACTGCCTGGGACGAAGCGCTGCACTGGATAGAGGAAGCACAGAAAAGTAGGCGGGAATCCAGCAGTGTGAGAGAACAGTGCGGGGAGAAGGCTGATGGGGCAGTTGGGTGGTGAGTGAGGTATTTTGTGTTTTTCTTTTATTGAAGTGGTTAGCAGTTCGGGGGTGTCAAACAGCAGTTGGCACACCACGCGATGGGCTTGTTCTAATGACATGTAAGACTGGCTGCGAGGAGCACTGAGCATGCGATGTGCTAGCGCTAGTGATTTAAAAGGAATTTTTTTTTTCTTTATCAGAGTAGACACTGAGACTAGTGTATTTGGGGAATCCTGCTGGGAGTGGGGCACTTCTCTGATTTGGGATGTGCTGGCAGTGGCACTGAATTAGGGACCCATGGGGATGCCAGTGTCACTCGCTAAGCGAAATTAAAAAAATGGTGCAGATTTCAACTTGAATAGGGTGGTTTTGCCCAATAAGCAATCAGGGTGGGCACAAGGATAGCTTAGGTGGTGATGTGGTCAGGTGACTGGCACTTTTTATTTACTGGGCATCTATTGAAAGTTAATGTACCCCCCTGGCTGGGGTACTAGCCTATCAGAACCTAGTAAATAAAAAGCCCATTTTCTAAGCATAAACAAACTGGCAAAAGCAGAGTCACCTTATGTGGTGACTTATACACTGGGAGCAGGAGGAGGAGCAGAGTCACCTTTTTTGGGGAGATATATATGGAGTGGCAAAGTGATAACCTCCAAAAGTCTCCAAACACGGTTGCACAAAACACAGGAAGCTGCATTCGAACGGAATGCACAACAAGATGGAACACCTCTAGCCAGCTGAAAATGGTGCAGCTGATGTGTTCAGCACTCGGCCCTGGGAGGCAACTAAGAATGAGAATTTAAAGAAAAGTATACCGTAGGTGCCTGGAAACTGTGTTGCAACAATATAGTTAACAAATGCATTTGCTTTAGCAGGATGACCAAGTAGTGAGATTCGGTTAAAAAAACAAAGAACGAAGTGTGCAGATGGGGAGAGAGAAGACAGGGAAATGGAGAGAGAGAGAGAGAGAGGAAATGGACTGATTCCTGCCTACTGTAAGTGCTTTAACTCCACTCGTTGGGTAGAATGCAGAGCAAACATTTGTGATGTGATAAACCCTTTTTCTCTTCTCCTATTTGCTATATGTCAGCATAGCTCTCGCTATGCAGCCATAATAAAAGGAAGGTAACTGTTGTCATCAGGGGAGAGTATTGTTTGCTTCAGCGGCTGTAACTGCCAGATGTAAAGAGACTCAATCACAGGACTGACATGTCCACCATGTCATGCAGTTTGCCAAGAAAGGTAAAATTCTGGCAGAGTAGGAAAGTAGAGAAAATCCTGAAAGGAAAAGGGAAAGAACCAGGAAGTCTGAGATGATAGTGACAGTCCTAATACAATTTTTCACAGTGAGCAGGGCAACTGATGCTCCTATAAGTGGCCCAATTCTGCTTCACAAAGGAAACCAACATGCACAGATTCTAGGTCAGCCCTTCAGCTCTACTAACTACTGACTATGTCATGGAAGGATTCAAACGGTATTATTTTTAAATGTTGCCATAAGAGAAAATGATGCTGATAGTGACTCAGCAAATCAATGGCTGCTAAGCGGTCTCCTGCAGATTTTAACTAAATTTCCTCTCAATGCCACCTAAGATTGTGATGAGACAGATTCTAAAAAATACTGTACAGTCCAGTTAAATGCACACCCACCCTGCCAGTCCAACATTACTTTAGTGCCACATTGCAGGGAATCCTAGTATTAAAATCATCTGTGACATTGGGGGTTGTTATTTTATGTGAAATGTACCCGAGTCTGTTGCCTGATCCTCTAGACAGACTCACTTTACTTTTTCTTTAGAACAGCAAGCAAATCCTCTTCCATACCGAACTGGGACGTAAAAGCACAGGGGTTGACCTAGCCACACAGGTGTCCATGCTTGACGCCATCAGAACGCTTGACAGCACTAGGCAAGACCTAAATCCAAAAACAGTTTGCTATAGCTACTAATAAGCTAGCTCCCCTCATCAGGACTTGCAGCGCTCACCCTACCTGTCCAACCACCGACTATGACACCAATAGATTTCAACACCTATCTCAAAACTGACAGCAGGATTGCTATTATTGACTAATTGGCTAAGAAGAAGTCAGAAGCACCAAGTTTTCTCATCAGCGAGAATGACGACCTCCCCCACAGCGACAGCACAATACTGATGCAGGTATTGTGCCGCCTCTTAAATCAGTGTTTTCTGTGGGGGGCTTTGTCCCCCGCACCCCCCTGGACTCTAGGATTCCAACTCAAGGTCAGAGTTGGTCCGGGGAGGGGGCAGAGCACTGGTGGAAGGCAAAACACAGAAAAAGGACCATTACCATGAATGTCTACGTAATGGTCTTTTCCAGTCATTCCTACGTCGAAATTAATAAAGCGAAAGGGGTGATACAGAAGAAATCTGTAGGGGCATGGGGACTTGCAATCCAAAGAAGATGAAGTCAGACAAGGAAAATGAGCACGTAGTACCAGTCTCCACCATTTAAGCCCTAAACCATATGGAGCAAATGAAACAATTTCTGAGAACAAGGGAAACCAGGAGTTAAATGCGCATTTTGATTTCAAAACCTACCTACATCAGGTGGCAGTTACGAATCAAATGAAGCAGAGCCTGAAAAAGTCTCCGAACACACTCTTGCAAAAACAAAGGGAGGCATGTTTGAAAGGAGACACCAACAAAATGGAATACCTCAAGCCAGCTGAAAATGGTGCGGCTGATGTGTTCAGCACTCTGCCCCAGGTAGGCTACTCATAAGCAGGATGCGAGGATTGCTGTCCGATGAAGACAAGCTCTCCTCCAGGTCGGCCTACTCCACCCTGCACCTGAAATCTTTGGTGAAGTCCACCATCCTGTAGCACCAAGCCAGAAAAAAGAAACACACAAACTGGCAGGCACCTTCCGGACAGAGGATTTCCTGCAGTGTCTAAGCCCCCCCCCCACCGCTGAGAAGGAAGCGAGGCTTGCAGTCAGATGGAGATGAAACAGAAATTATGTACCTACCGTAATTCTTGATCTTCTTGAACGAAGTCTCCACCACTCATTCACACTAATGGGATCTACGCCAGAGGCGCTAAGGGTCGGCGCCAGAGGTGGAGCAGTGAGGAAGCGGCACCGCGAGCCGTGGCTTGTGCGGTAAAGACTATCCCGGCATCGACCCTCCAACCGCCTCAGTACCTTTTTTCCGAGGAGGTGCAGCGTAACTAACCTAGAGGGACTAACCTAACAAAAACGGACATAGGATAGTCCGAATGACCCATGTAAGAAGGGTCAACAATAGAGTCTTCACAGCCCAGCCACTGAGGGAGTGAAGACCAGATATGTGAGCTCAGGGGATGGTGGGTGGGCGTGTGAATGAGTGGTGGCAACTTCGTCCAAGAAGATCAAGAATTATGGTAGGTAAGTAATTTCCATATCTTCCTGGACATAAAGTCTCCACCACTCATTCACACTAATGGGAGAGTACCAAGCTAATACTTCTCCGAGACAGGCGGCAAGAAAAACTAAGAGCTCACATACTTAGGACAGAAGTCCATTAAGAATAGTCCTACCAAATGACAGATGTCACCTGGCATGGACATCCAAAGCATAGTGTTTAACGAATGTATGCACTGAGCGCCATGTAGCCACATTGCAAATACCTGCAATGGGCACGTTGAGGATTTCCATCAGAGATGCCGCGACTGTTCTAGTAGAGTGAGCGTACACTCTGCCTTCCAGCTTGACCTGTGCCACAGAATAGCAGTGGCGGAGGCATGCTACTAGCCACGCTGAAATGCACCTAATAGTGACAGGTTGACCCAGCTGGGTCTCGCTGAAGGAAACAAACAGTTGTTGAGCCTTGCGAATTTCTTTTGTTCTATCCAGATAGAATCGCAGCACTCTCTTAACATCCAAAGAATGAAGGGCACGTTCTCCTTAATTTTGAAAATTAGCAAAGTAGGTAGGCAGGACTAAAGGTTGGTTTAGATGAAATTCTGAGACAACCTTAGGGAGAAACTTAGGGTGAGTCCTAAGAACTACACTGTCTTTATGAAACACGGTGTACAGGGTTCTGTGACCAGAGCATGTATTTCAGAAACTCTACGTGCCGAAGTGATGGCCACCAGGAAGGCCGTTTTCCAAGTGAGGAACTTCAACTCGCAAGTAGCTAGAGCTCGAATGGTTTCCGAGTGAGCATGTCTAGCATAAGGTTAATGTCCCAGGCTACAACTGGACGTCTGATAGGAGGTCTGGTATGTAGAATACCCTTAAGAAAGCTCTTAACTACAGGTAACTGAGACAGAGACAAGGACTGTACTGGCTCATGATAAGCTGAAATTGTACAGAGATGAACTCCGACTATAGAGTACTGCAGACCAGGATTTGAGAGGTCTAAAAGGTACTCCAAAACTTTATTTGGTGGGCAGGAAAAAGGGTTCGAACAGGATTTTGCACACCAGAGACAGAAACGCTTCCATTTGGCTAAGTAAGTTTTTCTAGTGGCTGGCTTACGTGCGCCAAGAGAATATCTGAAACCCTATGGGAAACATTGAACCTATTCACCTCTATCTCTTCAGAAGCCAAGCGTGAAGGTGAAGCGCCTTCAGATTGGGATAGACCACGGGACCTTGGGTCAGCAGGTTTGTCTGAAGGGGAAGTGCTTTGGGGGATTCTGACAGACTGTTGAGCAGCGGGAACCATATCTGTTGAGGCCAGAAGGAAGCAATGAGAATCATTTTGTCTTCGTGGGATTCAAATTTGAGAAGTACCCTCTGAATTAGGGGAAGAGGAGGAAAGGCATATAGAAAGCATTTTGTCCACTGCAGCCTGAATGCATCCTGACAGAAAATGCCAGGTCCTGAATTTCTGGAGCAGAAGAGAGGCAGTTTCGCACTGAGTGGGGATGCAAAAATGTCCAGGTCTGGAGCTCCACACTCTTTGAAGAGTGACTGAACGACGGTTACGTCAAGAGACCACTCATGAGGATCCATCTTCATTCTGCTGAGACGGTCTGCCAGCTCGTTTTGTACTCCTGGCAGGTAAACTGCCTGAATCAGAGCCTTGTGTTCTGAGCACCACTCCCACACTCTCATAGCTTCCCTGCATAATGGGTAAGAGTGTGCGCCGCCCTGTTTGTTGATGTAGTACAGCACTGTTTGTTGTCCATTTGAAGGAGAATGTTCTTGTGACAGAGTATGTCCTTCAAGGCTCGGACTGCATACAGGATGGCTCTCATTTCCAGGACATTTATGTGAAATTGGGACTCATCCTAAGTCCACGTACCTAGGGTGTGGAGGTTCTGGCAGTGAGCTCCCCACCCCATCAGGGACGCGTCTGTGGTAATGGAGAGCTGATGATCCACAGAAGCAAAGGGCTACCCTTCCAGAAGATTATCCTCCTGCGACCACTAGGTGAGTTACCTCCTTAGAGATTCTGTCACCTTGATGGGAAAGGACTGAGGGTGAGTGGTTGGGGACCACTGAGTACTGAGCATCCACTGAGAGGTTCACATGTGGAGACGTGGTAGGGGTACAGTGAACACCGAGGATGCCAAGAGACCAAGCATCCATTGCATTGAGATAGCTCGAATTGAGCTATTTTTTCTGATGTACCGGGTCATCTGTAGGATATCGCTCCTTCTGTCCTCTGGGAGAAAAGCCCTTGCACAGGAGGTGTCCAGAAGAGTTCTTATGAAAAGGAGTTTCTGGGAGGGCTGCAACTGCGATTTGTTGAGATTTAGCAGGACTCCCATGGACGTGAGGAAGTCTGAAGCCGTGGCTACAGTGTCCAGAGTTTTCTGTCTGGAGGGGCTTGCTAGAAGCCAGTCATCCAGATATGGGAACACTTGAATTATGATTTTCCTGAGATGCGCTGTGAGAAATGCACAACACTTTGTAAAAACTCGCGGCGCCGAGGAGAGCCCAAAGGCAGGACTCTGAACTGATAATGTTGACCAACGCTACTAACCTTAGGTATCTGTGGTACTCTGGGTGTATAAGAATGTGTTGGTAGGCACCCTGCATGTCCAAGGAGGGTAGCCAATCGCGTTGATGAATCAAAGTTAGAAGGGTACCTAGAGATATCATCTTGAACTTTTACTTGTGAACGAATTTGTTTAACTTTCTGAGATCCAGAAAGGGGCGCATGCTGCCAGTTTTCTTCGGAACTAGAAAGTAATGAGAGTAGAATCCTGTGTTTCGTTGGTCCGGCGGAACTACTTCTACTGCCCTGTTGTTCAGAAGGCCTTGTACCTCGGAAGCAAGAAGGTCTGACTGTACTGTCGACAGCCTGGGCTGTCGTTTGGGGGGGGATCCGAGGGAAGTTCTGAAAGATTGAGCGAATATCCCTTGCGGATTATCCAGAGGACCCATTTGTCTGATGTTATAGACTTCCACTGGTCGTAGAACTGAGTCAGATGTCCTCCCACCACTGAGGAAGAGTGCCCCTCGGGCAGTTGAGGTGGGACCTGGGCCAATAACTCAGAAGGTGACACTGGGCGCTTTGGGGCCTTGTGCCTTCTGCTGCATTTTCTTTTGTGGCTGAGGGGTGTGGTTTTTGTTAAAACCTCCCCTGCCTTTGCCCCGGAAGGACTGACAGTTGTGAAATTGACGCTTGTTGGCACCCCCCTCCCAAGAGGGTGGGTGTGCGGATGAGCTATCTTAATGGCTGACCTAGTCTTCTGTGTGGCCTCCAGAGCTTGTTCCACCTGGGGTCGAACAGATACATACCGTCGAAGGGTAAGGCCATGACCTGCTGCTGGGCATCATTCGTGAAGCTCGAAGTACGTAGCCAAGAGTGGCAACGGGTACAAATGCTCACTGCCGCCACTCGAGAAGCAGTATCAAAGGCGTCCATTGCAGCTTTAACATGTTGGTTATTGGACTCAATACCCCTGGTTATGGTGTGACGTAGCTCTGAATTAGTTTCCGACTCAGGCAGAGCTTCTATCATTTGCTTGAGCGAATGCCAAAGGACATACTCATATTGAGAAAAATAACCCTGGTAGCTGGCAACTCGCATACCCAGTGTGGAGGCAGCAAAGACTCTCTTACCTAAGGTGTCTATCTTACGAGATTCTTTATTTACAGGCCTGGCTGTAGATGCCTGAGGGAGGACGGCCTTGTCATTCTCTGCTAAGATTACAATGGGATCAGCAAAAGCTTGTGAGGCCAAAATGGGCTGATCCTTGGGAGCAGCATACTTCCTATCTATGGACTTAGCCACGGAAGGGACGAGAGCAGGATTGTTCCATACCATCTGAGAAAGGGTCTCAAAAGATGGTTGTACCAGAGGAGTTAAATCCATAGGGATCTCCGGGACATGTAGGTATTGGAGTCTTAAAGGGTACCTAAACAAGCAGTTTTGTAAAACTGCAAATTCCAAAATCTGGCTTCATAGCGAGGTAAAGTAAAGGCTGCTGTTTACATTTATGCTAAAACTGCTTGTATGTAAATAACATAAATGCAGTTTCATAGCTTTTAAAAATTGTAAACATCAGGCTTTCACTTTCAAAAAGCAGCCTTGGTTTCTCCCTAAGATGTCTGCCAAGTGTGCTAAGTGATGAGTCATGATGACATCACTGGAGCCAGAGAAAGGGACCCACATATATTCCTATTGTGTTAACTAGTTCTTCATTCCCTCGTTGTTTTGAATTGTTGTACCAGAATGATCACCACCACGTGTTAACTCATGGATTATTTTGATCAGTACACGTTAGGCTATGATTTTGTTCATTTTGTTTACTTTAACTTGCTGAAAATGTTTTGCTGACTTTCTCTTTGGCAAATCGCAGTACAGTACAACACTTCAAATACCTGATGATCTAGTGGTTATGTGATGCCCTGCATTTTGTTTTTTGTTAACCAGGAGAGACATACTAAGCTGAAAGCTTGTTTATAGGTGTGGCCTGGGAGCACAAGGAAGTTTAGTGACTTGCTCAGGTTCACACAGCAAAGTACTGGTCTGGTTCAATTCCAAAGCTCTTGCTCTCTTGTTAATCCACAAATAAGGCTTTCTTTTTCCATGTGAACTCCCTGCTCCTAGCCTGCTTTCTGTTGAACACCCCACCATCCATACCCTGTCCTCAGTACTGCCTGGGGCTGTATATGTGCTTACGGTCTCATGAAGAGAATTATCACAACTCAGATTGTAATCTTGTACGTCAGAGAGTTGTGCACACCTGTACCGATACACATCATCAGCTGGCACTGTTAAAAAATGCCTCCAAAATCACTCTCCAGTCCACTTTCTCAATGTTTGACTTCTGCTCCCACAGTAAACATTGAGTGGATTACCACCCTTCTGCACATTGAAGGTAGCATGTACAGTTCCACTGTTCTGTTTTTTCCTCACCACATTAACCAACAACTAGGTCTTCCTGGAGGGCCAAGCAATAAGCATCATGACCCATCAGAAAAACTGCTGTTCATGCCCTCATAAGGGCTACACTTACAATGGATAACAATATAATTAGCAGGAGAGGCATATTAATACCTTGAGCGAATCCACCCGACTTCCAGTGTCAGTCTACTTCTTTACCTGTGATCTGCAGAACCCCGCAGGACAGTTCCCAGCAATTCTTCTCCAGTACTTTTCTGTGCTCTACACCACAATGCGAGTTGGCTGGCTACCACCCTTCCAACTCTTGAATGAGCTATACACAACTCCCTTAATACTGTCCTAACAAATGTCAACATCCCCCCCCCCCAACCGAGGGTAATCTCCCTGCACTGATTTCAGTAACAATTTAGGTGCAGCCCTGCCACTCTGAGTATTTGCCATCGCTGGCTGCTGTCATCCACAGTCAGGTAGTGCTCACGGTACTGGCAGCCCCACATTTCAGATCTCACAATGATCTGCTCAACGTCCCCATTCCTGTCTTCCCCTAACCTTGATATAGCTGTACCCTGTTGGAATGGCCTCTTCAGTCCCTCTCTGGCATTCTTTCTTCTCACCTGCCCCCCACACCACAAACTGATGTGCTCACTACCCTTTCACATCATGAATGTGGTTAGTATAGTCTCCCATATTATTTTTACATATTAATAATAAACATGATCTTCTGGTAAGCCAGGCTGATAGCAGTAGGGCACAAGGGGAAAAATAGGCTTTCCTACTCATATAAGATCTAAGCCACCTATGATTAGACACTATTAAATGACATGCATAATGATGTGCACACCCATCATTTAATAGTGCCTAATCAGAGGAAGCCTAGATCTTTTAAGGCTAGGAAAGCTCATCATTCCCCTTGTTCCCTGCTGCTATCAGCCTGACTTACTGGAAAGATTTGTTTATTTTTGATATGTCAAAGAACCCGGGGACTGCACTACCTGCATTCATGATGCAGAAGGGTAATGAGCTCACCAGTTTTTGACATGAGGAGGAGTAGTGAAGAATGAATACCAGAGGGGGACTGAGAAGGCCACTCCTGCAAGGTACTGCTATATTCAGGGAAGGGGGGAAGACAGAAGGGGAGAAATGTGAGCAGATCACTGTGAGAAATAAGATGTGGGGCTGCCAGCACCATGATCACTACCTGACACCACCATTCTGGCCAACATTCCCCTTCCCATAATACCAGTTCATGCAATTGTCCAAGGCTGTGTGTGGGTATTTATGTGTGAAATGGCTGCCACTACACATTGTCACTTCACTACCAATCTAGCATTGCTTGTAAAGCACTTTGGGATACAATGTTTATGAAAACCACCATATAAATGCTGATTCTTCTTATTATTTCTCATGGAAAAAGACAAGACAAGCATATATTTGATTTTCAAGAAAGTATGAACTCTTAACATTGGATTGCACATGAACTTTGCTACATAAAAGTGGTGGATCTAGGGGTGGTGAAGGGTGTGGCTGCACCCCCCACATTGTAATGTACTTGCTTGCTGTTGCTGCATTTCACTTTGTTGAAGTCTGATTTATTGATTGTACAAATGTTTACAAACTATGGCTTTCACTTGTAGGGTCTGTCAAAAACGTACTAGAAAAAAATAATAGCAGAATATATAAAGGTTTAATAAAAATGTTAAAAAGTGCATATTAAGTATGCACACCACCCCAGCACCCCCATTGTAGCATCCTGGATCCGCCATAACCACTAGACCACCAGGTTATTCAAGATTTGTTCTGCACTGTGGATTGCTACAGACAAGGTCAGTTGGATTAAAAACACAATTTTTGCAGTTAAAGTAAACAAAATGAATAGAACCATAGCCTAACATATGTATTATACAAAATAATGCACATGGTTTTGACCATTTGGGTGAAACAATTCTACACAGAGGGGAAAAAAGAACTAGTCAGTACTATAGAGAGCCATATATCGCTCTGACTTTGGCTACAATGATGTCATCACGTAACATATGTGGTGGCCATTTTAGGAAGCAGGTAAGAGTTTTTTTGAAATTGGAAGGCTGATTTTACAATTTTCAAATGCTCTGGAACCACGTTTAGGTAAACTATATAACTGTAGTTTTAACATTAATGAATACAGCAGCCTTTTCTTTACTTACCTACAGAGTCATATTTTTGAATAGTTTGTTGTCAAAATGTTGTTTAGGTATCCTTTAAAAGCTTCCCAGGATCGATTTCTGTAGTCTGGAGAGAAAGAGTGGAATTTAAATTTTTCAGCAGAGACTTGAAGGAAAGATCTTCAACCACAGGCTCTGCAGCAGGATTGATCCCTGCTACTTCAACATCATCACCCAGCCGAAGATCTGGGTCAGGCTCAAAATCATCTCCTGACAGTCCGGGGGACTGTATGGACAGGAAAGGAGTGAAAATCAGAATGAAAAATAGAAGAGGAAGGAATCGGAGTCAAAAAGCCCTGGAGGCTGGACGGCGCCACACCAAGCATCAGCGCTGACGAAGAACACGGTGCCGAACACAAGGAAGTCAGCGCCATCAGAAACAGCCCAGAACACAGCGCCGACAGAGGCCATGGTGCCGAAAGAGCTTGCGGCACCGCGGATGGCAACGACAGAGCACCCGGCACTACAGACGGCGCCGAGAGTGTCCCAAGGTTATGAAAACTGCGATTTGAGGGAAAAGAAGGAAAATTAGCAGGAGATAAATGCATCGGTGTGGACCCCTGCACTGCAGCCATGTGAGGTGGGGAAAAACCCGAGCACAGAGTCTACGATACCGAAGAAGGCGCCGCGCGACTAGGAAGGTCCAACCACCCTACTCGGTCCCTCGAACGGCCCGAAAGCCTTAGAGTGACCAGGCCAGGCAGCTGGACCAACCTCCAAGCCCATTGCTCCATAAGAGCATGTGCAGTAGGGCCCTGTCCTGATACAGAGCTACCCGCTGCATACTAATGTGATTCCTTTGTTCCCTTCCCCTTATAGGCCTCAGAATCTCCCCTCTCCCCTCAGAACAATGCCCAGCTGAGGTGCTTGCATTAGGGGACTCCAGAGAGCTGTAAGAAGTAAAGCCTCCCTCCTTCCAGTGTACATGTGCAGGGGTGTTACCCTGTCGGCGCTACGTGCCAACCGCCCCAGGCACCCTCCCACCCAAGCTTGGCTCTACCTTATTGCTGCATACTGGTCACGTGACACATCACATGACCTTGCCTTCCATTTACCGTGTCCACTTTCCCATTTGCAGCTTATAATTTCTGACCACTAGGGGTCACTGCAGTGCCCTTTCTGCCACCACTCCATCCACTCCCCTCATCTCTTCCACTTCCTATTTGCAGCTAATATCTTTATCTGTCCACTAGGAGTCACTACAGTCCCCTCCTAGTCCCTATTGTCTGCCTTTATCTCACCACTCTAGTTTCTTTCCTAATCTCTACTCCTCCCCACCTCCTTCTTCCCATAGTTTCCAAAGTCAGCAGCCCTACCACTGAGCCAACGGGTCAGGCTACTTTTTCTCTCTGTTTTAAAGCTTTTAAGCCTTTTCTCTCCATACTCGGAAAAAATACTTATCTCCCGTCCCACTGCAGGTCTCAAACCCTGTACCCTTGACACCAGAGTCAGCAGCTCTGCCACTAAGCCAACAAATCAGGCAAACTTATTTTCACTTTTTAAAGCTGTTAAAGCCTCTGACTCCATAGTCTACTAAAATACCAACTTGCTGCCTACATAGCCAAGGTTCCCCATGTCAGACTTGAACCCTGTACCTTTGGCACCAAAGTCTGTGATGCTTCCACTGTGCCACTGGGTCAGTACAGAATTACCCTCTGCTTTATCTCCTTAATCCTCGTCGAGCTCCCCAAAGATCCTGCACTACTAAGACTTACCATGACCACTCTCTCTATCACCAACATTATCTATCGACCCCTACCTTTTCTCTAACTATACATCATTATCATGGTAGATACCTCTCCAAGCTGCTGCTTACCAGGGCTCTACCTTTGCACCCCAGAGTCTGTTTCAGGGGACCTGACACTCCTGCCCTGGACCCCACCCCCCACCTTGACCCATAGGACTCCTGGGATCCCCCCACCCATCTCTGGCCTCTGTGTTCTAGGCCTTACCTCCCGCTAGTCACTGCCTTGTTTCACTTCTCCCTTCCTAAGGGATATGGCCACCCTTGTCTGTGTGCTGCTCCCTGCTTGTACTACCAGAACGCGCTCCAGAGCGTTAACAAATCTGAGGCTCGCCTCCCTACGGGTATTAATGCTACTCCTCCTGATCTCTGGAAACATCCACCCTAACCCTGGTCCTACCCGCTTGCCGCCAACCAATCAGACTGCACCCGGGGAACTCTGTATAGCCTCCATCAACATCTGCAGTTTGCTAAAGAAATCTGATAATCTACAAGGGTGGGTTGCTCAACAGTGACCAAACATTATCTCGGTGGTAGAAACCTAGCTAATGGCTGCACTCCTGACTCCGCAGTAGCTCTGCCACGGTACACAATATTTCAGGCTGACAGACTAGCCAAAAAAGGGGGAGGATGTGCAATTTACCTCAGCGACACCCTCCAAGGTCTCACTCTGCCTTCCCCAGCTCTTGACCATGGTGCCCAGGTCCTCTCCCTCCAAGTTAATGTCGCTCCTTCCAGGGCACCTTTCTTCATCTCCTCTATCTACATCCTGCCAAGGAATCAAAAAAGTGCTTTCCAGTCAGTTCTCACCCACCTCCAGCAACACCCAGATAAGGCAAAAATTATTGCCCTGGGTGATTTTAACATCAATTGGTTAGCAGACACTGCCACACTGTATAGGGATGCTGCAGCCACCCTCAGTCTATCTCAAGTTGTGCCCACTACCACCTGACACAACCCGAGAACAGGTACCTCGACCCTCATTGACCTAATTCTTACTAATCGTCCTCACAAATTCACCCAAGTCTCCGTGCTACCTGATGCACTGAGTCAAGTCATTTTTATTTATAAAGCGCCTTTCAAGATCAAGGCGCTGTACAGAAATAAATAGAACAATAAAATCCAAACATTAAAACAACCAAAACTAAGAAGAATAAGCCAGGGTAAAAGATATGTCTTTAAAGCATTTTTAAAACTATCAGCAGTTGGGCATTCTCTTAATCAGCCAGTAGAGAATTCCACAGGGTTGGGCGAAAGGCAAAGGCAGGATACGACCTTCAAATGAACCCTGGGAATCTCTCTAGATACCCTAAGCTGGCAGAGCGGAGGGGACGGAGGGGCAATAGGGAATCAGAAGATCTTTCAGGTAACGGGTCCCTGGTCGTGCAGGGCTTTAAAGGTTAGTAAACCAACCTTAAGGTGATCGCCACCGAACAGGCAGCCAGTGCAGTTAGCGAAACACAGTAATCTGGCTGGTTCTAAGAGTCCCAGTCAAAAGCCTGGCTGCAGCGTTCTGCACCAGCTGAAGGCGGGATATCAACCCCGGTAGCCCTAGGTAGAGGAATTGCAGTAGTCAAGACGGGTAGTGACAAAGGCGTGGACCAAAGTTGGAAGGTCCTCCTGGGGAATCAGATGTTTCACCAGGCGATATTCCTCAGATGGTAGAAAGAGGATTTGACAACAGCTGACACCTGAGATTTCAGGGTCAGACCATCATCAAAATAAGCCCCAGATTTCGCACCTGTCGAGAGGTAGAGAGCGATACGCCACCAAGTACTAAACCTGATAGCTGTCCAGCACCCAAACCCACCGCAGGACGACCTGGATCCACGACCAATACCTCAGTCTTATCCAGATTGAGTCTCAACCAACTCGAACTCATCCAAATTCTGATCTCATCCAGGCAGTTATTAAGTACAGAGAGTGCATCACTCTGATCGGGGAGAAAGGACAGATACAGCTGAGTATCATCTGCATAGCAGTGAAAACTCAAACTGTATCGCCTGATGATTTCTCCCAATGGCAGCATATACACTGCAAACAACATGGGAGCTAAAATGGAGCCCTGTGGTACCCCACAAGGCAGGGAGAAAGCATCAGAGGAATAAATTCCGGTGACAACTCTCTGAGACCTGCCAGTGAGGTAAGAACAAAACCACTTGTGGACTGTACCAGACAGCCCACAAAAAACCCGCAGTCGCTCCAATAGCACCCCATGGTCTACAGTGTCAAATGTGGCAGATAGATCAAGAAGGACCAGAATGGTACAAGCCTTTCGATCTCTGGCCATTAGGAGGTCGCTCAATACCCGAACAAGGGCAGTCTCAGTACTATGCCTTTTCCTGAAACCAGACTGGAGAGTATCATAGACATTATGAGAAGTAAGATGATCATCCAATTACAGCGAACTGCCTTTTCAATAACCTTACCAACAAATGGCAGGTTAGAGATAGACCGGTAGTTAGCTAGAAAGTCTGGGTCCAAGGAGGATTTTTAGGAGTGGTGAACTACTGCCTCTTTAAGGGGTCAGGAAAAACCCCCTCTCAAGGTTCCAGATAATGTCAGCAAGGATTGGGTAGATAATTTCTACACAACCTACTAACAACGATGTAGGACCGGATCCAAACTACAACTAGTTGGTGGCATTGTTTGGATGATCTTCACAATGTCCCACGAATTCTGGGCGGTGAAAGTCTAACCAGACAGACCGAGGATAAGACACCACCAGTCGTCCACCGCAATCCCCCGTAGGAGAGGTCGGACCGATGCCGGACCTGATGCTGGCAACCTTATCTGCAAAGAAGTGAGCGAACTCCTCGCATCTAAGCTGAGAGAAGGCTTCTCTAGGCTGAAGACAGACTGGATTGCACAGTCTGTTCACAGTCCGGAAAAGCTGAGCCGGTTGATTCTTTGCAGCAGAAATCTCTCTGGACAGGAATTCTGCCTTCTTACGAGTGATTTCTGATTGGTAGCTATCATAATGGGCCAACAATCTAAGCCTGTCAGCATCAAGGCCCGATTTCCACCAGGCTCTCTCCAGCCTTCGGCCTACTCGCCTGAGTGACCACTCACCAGTACTTGGGCGCTGGTCTTACTTGGCTTCAAAGGCCCCTCCTAAAGTTAGCTTTCAGCGAAAATTCAGGCCAGGCAAGCTACAGTCCTTGAAATACTACCTCATCAGCTGGGACTGGTCTCCCATTGCTGCCTCCCCTAATATTGATTCAGCCCTGGAGTACTTTGTCAATTCCTTCAATTCAGCTTGTGACCTTTTTGAACCCTTCTGCAAATGAGTCATTAAAGGAGCTGACACCCCTTTGATGTCCCAGTCCCTTCTGGACCTCATGGGCCACCGAGACAATCTCTGGCACATAGCCTTAGAGACTGGGAGGCCCGCTGATAGGCAACGCTACCGTGAGGCCAGGAACCGCTGCACCTGGCAGGTCCAACAGGCAAAGGCAGAATACTATAGAGCAGCCCTCTCTGCCTCCTAGGGGAAGGGGCGCAATTTCTGGGACTCCCTCAAAGATCTTAGTGGCAAAATTTCTAATGCCCCCGATACTGTTAAATGGCAGTGTCTCCACGGACCCTGACACAATAGCAAATGCACTGAACTCCTCGTTCTCGGACCTCAGCAGCGTGCTCCCTGCCAACTTTTTTGCACCCACCCCCACCATAACATCAACACCCACCCAAGTACCCCCTTTCCACTGCAAGGTCATCTCCCAGCATCATGCTGCCCCCTTCTGCTAAAGGCACTCAACAAATCCCGGTTCAGCAGTGACAATCTCGATCTTAAAACACTAAGGCTCACTCTCCCTGAAGTACTCTACCTCCTCACTACCCTGCTAAACTGCTCCCTTGCCCTAGGTCAGTTCCCCTCCATGTGGAAAACTGCCCTCATCACTCCTCTCCTGAAGAGTGGTGACCGAACCCTGCCTAGTAATTATCGGCCCATCTCAATTCTACCCCCTCTCTCCAAGGTTCTTGAAAAGATAGTTGCCACCCAAGTCACAGACTACCTTGCTCAACACAATCTCCTCTGCCCCGAACAGCATGGTTTCTGAAAAAACCATAGCACCAGAACCGTGTTTTTGGAATATACCAACACTATCCATGCGACCCTGGATGCAGGCCAGATTGCTGGTGCTGTCTACATAGATCTTTCCACAGCATTTGACACCGTTCACCACTCACTTCTCCCAACCTCGCTAACCCAAATAGGTTTCTCACAGGATACCACCACTTGGTTCTCAAACTACCTGTCTGACAGAACCCAGAGAGTCAGACTAGGGCATACTGTACCTTATCATCCCCCCTCAGAGTTACATCTGGGGTCCCCCAAGGTTCAATCCTTGGCCCCCTACTTTTCACTCTATTCCTTAACTCCCTGTCCAAGGCCTGTTCTGGGAGTCTCCTTCTAAACGCAGATGATGTGGTTTTATTCAGCACCCACACCAACCCTACCGCCCTCCAAGTAGCCCTCCAAGGGTCGTTTAATGAGGTTGAATCCTGGTTTACTGACCATAGGCTTGTTCTAAACTATAAAAAAACAAAGTCCATGCTGTTTGCCCATGCCCAAAACAAGTTCAGTAACCACCCCCCTGCTCATCCATAACTCCCATAATGAGACCCTGGAACAAGTTTCTACCTTTAAATATTTAGAGGTTACCCTAGACTCAGGGCTAACCTACCATGAACATATCCGCTGACTTAATACGGCTGTAAATGTATGCATTGGTCTGCTCCACTGCTACAAGCACTGTCTCCCCTCTGAAGCCCTACAGCTAGCCATCTCCTCCTCTGTCCTGTCACTCATTGATTACGGGATTATCCTCTATGATGCTGCTGACAACACCTCCCACAACAAAATTAGGGTTTCCCTGAATAAAGCCTGTAAACTGGCAACAGGATGTGACCGGCTCACGCACACCTGTATGCTGTATACCAGTACAAACTGGCTCATTTCGTTGATCACCTAAAGTACCAGACCTGTCTCCTTGCCAAGAAAATCATGACTGGCCTCACGCCCCTAGCTCTTGTGACAATGCCCCCCAACAGCACCAGACACACAAAGTCACGCTGAGAAATCGCCCTACCAGGTTCCTTGATGTAAAACCTCCATGGGGCAAAGAACTTTCAGATACCAAGCCCCCAAATGGCTGAACTCACTGCCCATACCAGTCCTCCTGGCTCCTACCCTGGGACTGTTCAAATCCCTTCTCCATAGCAATATCTTGCGTGACTCCACCTTTGACTGTACCTGACCTACCCATGACCTATAACTGCCATGACAATGGACCCACTTGGTCCTGCTTCTAGAGTGCCTGTCCCTGGTTTCGGTCTTACCCGAGCCTCAGACTATCTGACACTCACTGGACTGTGATGCTTGCACATTCCAGTCATAAATACTTCTCTACAACTACTGTACTGTATGATTGCCCCTGTAGTTACTGTATTTATTGTTTTTTGCTACTGTACTGTATTGTCTATGACTGTTGTAATTATCCTGTACCACATCCACCTGTTGTACTTTACCATGTATCATTCGTAAGGTGTGATATTTCCCACACTGTTATTTATACTGTGATATCTGTACACTGTATGCTCTGTATTGTTTTCTATGATGTGGAGCCTTTGTAAAAGAGTCTCTGACTCAAAGGTATTAATTCAGATTGTATTCAGTACATAAATAAAATAAATAAAAGAGCAGCCCACTGGTGAAACTGCTCATCGGAAGCCGCTCCAATAGGTGGGGACGGGCTCCAATGTTGAAGAGGTTGGCCACTGGAGCCAGAAACCAGTGATTCCGAGAGAGGAGGAGACCGATGCCTGGCCCCAATGACCAACCGTCGACACGCCGACATACCAGAAGGTGACCTCGAGTGATGCCTTCTCTTTCTCGACTTGTGGGCCGAAGAAGAGCTCGAGGCCGAACAGTGCCGAGAATGGGATCGTTTTCTTTTATGCTTTTGGGGGGACTGCCCATCTCCCTGAGCACTGGACCGTTCATTGTCAGACCCACCCTCCGGGGAGGGCAGCGGACCGGACCTAGCCCGGCTGACTGAACAGCTTTCATACGAAGTCTCCCTACCATCACCTGACCCGATCATGGTCAACTCTGTCAATGGAGGGCTGAAGACTTCTTTATTATAATCAATAAAATTAAATCTAATCGGTACTTGTTTCAAAGATAAATTGCAAAACAATAAACTGAAAACTATGCTGCTAGTTTGAAGTTTGACTCCCGGTGGGCAAGCAACGTCGTCACTGAAGTGCAGTCGATGGCGGGGAAAAAAGGAACTGAGGCGGTTGGAGGGACGACGCTGAGGTAGTCTTTACAGCATGAGCCACTGCTCATGGTGCCGCTTCCTAGTGGCTCCACCTCTGGCGCCGACCCTCTTGAAAAAAGTTTGCTCCCGTTGGGTCCTAGCGCCTCTGGTGTAGATCCCATTAGTGTGAATGAGTGGTGGAGACTTTATGTCCAGGAAGATCTCCCTTTCATGCTGGCCTCCTCCTCCACGCCATACTCAAAATCTTTCAGGAATTCAAACATTCCATAGCTCCCGGCCAAAAAACTGAAACAGAAACAAACTGGAAGGCACCTTCTGGATGGAGGATTTCCCGCTGCACCAAAGTCTGACTGGTAGTATAGCCTAGAAGTTAGAGTAACGAGCTTTGAATGAGCTTGGTATATCCAGCAGACAGACTTGGGTTTGATTCCTACAACATCCATTTGCATACTGCGTGACTCTGAGCAAGTCACTTAACCTCCCAGTGCTCCCAGGTCACCCCTGAAAAATGGAAATTTTGTACTTACCATAATTATTGATCTTCTTGGTCAGTCTCCATCACTCATTCACACTAGAGGGATAGCGCCGGCGGCAGTAGGACCAAGCAGGAGCCAACATTTTCCAGAAGGGTCTGCACCAAGACAGGACCATGCATGCGTGGCACCGTGAAGGGGGGGAAGGGGAAATTGTTTAACCAGGAAAGGCACACTAAGCCGAAGCTTGTTTCCAGGTGCAACCTGGGAGCACAATGAAGTTAAGTGACTTGCTCAGGACCACACAGTATGCAAGTGGGGGCTGTGGGATTCAAACCCCGGTCTGATCTGCTAGATGTCACCAGATTTGCAGCTCAGAGCCTTAAACACTGCGCTATACTGCCTCTGTGAGACTAGCTCGCGCCTGTGTAGGCTATCTCGGCATCGACCCTCCAGCCACCTCAGTACCTTTTCGACCGAGGAGGTGCAGCGTAACTAATAAAAATAACTTATCCTGAGTTTCTGGGCCTGAGAGGGCCCAGATGGCCTCTGCAAGAAGGGTCAAATAACAATGTCTTCACAGCCTGAACCATAGGATCATGAAGACCAGGAAAGAGAACGAGTGAACCCAGGGGATGGTGGATGGGCGTGTGAATGAGTGATGGAGACTGTACAAGAAGATCAATAATTACGGTAAGTACGTAACTTCCATATCTTACTGGACTAAGTCTCCATCACTCATTCACACTAGAGGGAGAGTACCAAGCAAAAACCAACAACCCTGAGTAGAGTGGAGGAGATAGGGTTCACTCAGAAAGAACAGCCATGGACTTTCCTGCTAATAAAAAGAGCTGTCTTGGAAAGAGCAATTAGAATATAGTGCTTACAAAGATAAGTGCTTGAGTTGTAACTCACCACTTTGCAAACGACTGTAATGGACACAAAAATTAAACTCTGCCAGGAAGCTGCAACCACTCTAAGAGAGCAGCGAGAACCAGGTCTCACAATTTGGTATAGGACCAAAATTAATAGTGTCAAAGACATGTACTAATCTAACGTAAAGGACGTCAGGAGATGAAAAAGCCAGAGGTAAAGTCTACTGGTTCAGGGTAGACCGAAAAGTGCAGATGGAAACCTCCACTAGCAAGTATGACTGACCTGCAAGCAACAGGTCCAGGAGCACCTGAACCCCTTACTTGGTGAGCAAGAAGGTCCAGGTGGGGTTAGTCCATCAAGGAGAAAGGTTTTCACTTAGTCACTGAAACCTTTCTGATGGAAGCCCAAAGCACAACTTAGAAGCCTCTTGTGGTGGTCTAGTAGAACCAGATCTTACACACTTTATATTCCAAAAGGAATTATCCTGCCCCTGTGTGTACAACTGTAGTAGCAGTCTCTGAACACAGGGAAGAGAAGAAAAGTGTACAGGAGGACGTGTCCACTGTGGAAAAACATTCCGACAAAAAAAACAGGGGCTGGATTTATAAGGCAAATAGAGGCAAATGTGCGTCGAGGAGGGACGCAGCAGGACCAAGTTAGGGCTAACCTATTTGTTGAAAGTGACTGAATAGCGGCAGAAGTGACTCAGTGCGGTGAGGCACTACTCACTCCGGCCTCCCTGAAGGGAGTAGGAAAGGACTCTAGTTTGTCTGATGAAAAACAGACATCACAGATCCATCATGCACTCGGAGAGGATAGCTTTGTGAGCGACTGGCACGGAACCAGTGCGTAGGAACCGAAGGTATGAATATTTGAGAAGCCACCTCTTCGGTCAAGAAAGGAGTATGTCGTCTGCTAGACTGAAGCAAGCAAGGAAGTAGGAACCTGAGTTCCGACTCCCTAGAGAGTTGTTTCGGTTGCTGCGAGGTTCTGCTCAAGAGAAGAAAGCCTGATTAAAAAAAAGGGGATTAACAGACTGGGCAGTCACCTAGGTCTAGGAGATGTCTCTGAATAACAGAAATATCTCTTGGAGAAAGAGATGACCCATACCGCCGCTGGATCGGACTCTCCCTAGGGGTAGACGAAGTCAGGTACTCTTTACCGTATTCTAGAGATGAGCGCCTCAGAGGGCTGAGGTGGAACCTGACCAGATCCAAAAGGGTGGTATCAGGTAATTTCGGCTAGGCCCTGTGCTGTGATAAATTTTTGTTGTCTTTTTTTTGTTTGTTTTTTTACCATTAGTCCGAGCCTAACAAGGCTTTTAGGCTGCTATTTCACAAGGATTGGCTCCTCCTCCTGAGGCTGAATGGGTGGCTGTTTGTGCTTGTCTGTGTCTGTAGTTAAGTTTTTGTTCATTTACAATGTTTTCTGCTTGGATGACACTGTGCCATTCTTGCACACAACATCGGTGAAAGTCTCCTGGACTGAATTTCTGCAAAACATTATCACCAGGTATCAGCTTTTTAATTTTAAATCAACTTTCTTGAAGCCTCCCCAAGGAAGCACATGTCTTACAACTAGTCTTACAAACATGGTGATGCTGGGTCCTGCAACTGAATCAACATTTTCAACATTGTTGTCTGACCACTCCTAAAGCAGCTGCACTTGTGGACTTTAAAGAACAAAGGAATTAAAAACACTCTGTGACTGAATCAACAGTTCTGTCTGACCTGCTCTCAAGGTATTGTACTTGTCTCTGAGGACTTTGAAGATCAAAGGAAACATACAGACAAAAGGATTTCACACATTGTATATGCCCAGGCCACAGTTTATCACCTTTCAGGAATTTTAACATATTATGTGACCCTGGATCTCAACAGCTCATCATTTCCTCTGGATGTAATTTAACCATCAGCATTTTTCCTTTGCCATCTCCTTCTGGTGTGCTTGTTAGACCACCCAAGTGCCGCCACCACAGCTCTACCATGGATTACTCTGGCAATGTACACCCAAATCCTGGACCAGCTGGGGTCGCATTGTCAAGCAACAATAAGAAGGAAGGAACAATTACACTCGCCAATATAAATATCTGCAGTCTACTCAAAAAGATAGACTGCTTGCAAGTCTGGACATTACAACATAACCCTGACGTACTCGCAGTCGTTGAGACGTGGCTCACTCCAAAAACACCAGAATCCACTGCCTTGATACCTGGTTACACACTATTCAGGAATGACAGGATCTCAAAAGAGGAGGGCTGTCGTTATACATTAAAGACTCAATAAAGGGGTTTGTTCTTCCTTTACCCCACCTTACCAGTACTGCACAAATTCTCCCCCTAAAAATTCTGTTGGGGGCCCACAATTAAGCACTATCTATACTTACTGTATACATCCCTCCTGAAGTGAAATTTCCAGGATTCGAAGAACTCATGGAGGTTATCAGATGTCAGCATCTCAACTCTGAATCCATCATTCTAGGGGACTTCAATATCAATTGGTTGGCACCACCACCTGGCACATATAAGGACACTATAGCTGCACTGCATCTTACAAAACTCGTTGACTCACCAACTAGAACAAATTACAAAACTAGATCTATCATACTACTTGGCTGGATCCTCACAAACCGCCCGGATTGTATCTCCAACCAGTCCATCCAGACTCACTGAGTGATCACTCTCCAGTAACCTGCAGCTGGACCAGCAAATTCAATACAACACCTCCCTACTAATCTCTAATCGTAAACTAAAAAGAGGTCACCTGGAGTACCTTAAGGAGCAGCTACGCAACACTGACTGGAGTCCCCTTGACACAGCGGAGGATATGGACACTGCACTCGAGTACTTCATCAAACAATTCAATGCTGCTTGTGACTGCCATGCCCCAGTGCAGAGGACAAAGATCCGTGGAAGATACAGCCACTGGATCACACCAGACTTAATAGGCTGCATAAAAAACAGGGACAACTGGTGGCATAGGGCACAGAACTCTGGCAAGCAATCAGACTTCCAGGAATACAGAAGACTACGGAATGACTGCACCTGGACCATCCGGTCTGCCAAAAGTAAACATTTTAGGGAAGCATTAAAAACATCATGAGGAAACAGCAAGTCTTTTTGGAATAACCTAAAAGATGTAACAGGGAAAGTCAAGAAAGAGGCTCCACAAATGCTCAACATCGATGGTGCCCCTACCCTTGACCCCCTGACTATTGCGAACACGTTTAACAAAGCATTTACTGACTTTAACAGTGTACTTCTGACAAATTTTTTTTGAAGAAACCAACCCAAGCTCAAGCCAAAGCCTAGGGCTGACTCAAACATCCCCCCTTCCTTCTATTTCAAATCTGTCAGCTACAACCAAGCAAGAAAGTACATTCGTAAGGTACTTGGAAAATCCAGGAAAAGCGGTGACACACTCAACCTCAAATTTATTTCCCTTGCACTTGACGAAATCCTAGCTCCCATTAGTAAACTGCTGAACTTATCCCTGCAGTTGGCTCAATTCCGCCAAGCTTGGAAGTCAGCCCTGCTAACTCCGGTGCACAAGAGCGGTGACCCGGCACTGCATGCCAATTACAGGCCTATTTCTATCCTTCAACCACTGTCAAAAGTGCTGGAGCGCATAGTCTAAGACCAGCTGGTTGAATACCTTAATAAATACAACATTTGGTGTGCGGAACAACATGGATTTTGGAAACGGCACAGTACCTCCACAGCTCTTCTGGAGTTCACCAGCCACATACACAGTTCACTGGACCAGTGTAACCTTGTTGGCGCGGCCTTTATTGATCTAACAAAGGCCTTTGACATGGTCAGTCACTCCCTACTATTTCAACAACTCACCTCGATAGGCCTCTCTAACCCCGCTACTAACTGGTTCAAACGCTATCTAGCTGATCGTTACCAACAGGTAAAGATTGGAAACATCACATCTGGGCCCCTGCCAGTTCACTGTGGGGTCCCCCAAGGTTCAATCCTAGGACCCCTCCTTTTCAGCATCTTTCTAAATAGCCTGCCTAGATCGTGTGACCAATGGATACTTCTCTATGCAGATGATACTGTTATTTTATCTTCTCAACATGACTCTCACACCCTAAACTATCAGCTACAACATGCTTTTAAACAAACTGAAGATTGGTTCTGAGCCCACAAGATGGTTCTGAACTATAAAAAGACTAAAGTAATGCTTTTTAGCAGTGCTAGAAGCAAACACAAAGCAGCATCCCTTAACATCACTAACTGCGAAGGGGTTTCATTTGAATAAGTGGAGCAATTCAAATACCTGGGGATTACGCTTGACTGTTCCCTCTCCTATGCAGAACACATTGAGAATGTGTCCAAAACAGTCAACATAAGAATTGGGCTCCTGCACAGGCACAAGAAATGCCCAACACCTGAAGCACTCCAAACCGCAATCCACAGCACAGTTGTCTCCGTCATCGACTATGGATTGGTCATATACAGCTCAGCCACTCCCACCTCACTACATAGGATAGCAGTAGCCCTAAACAAAGCCTGCAGACTGCTCACCAATTCCCCCCGACTAACGCACAAATGTGACCTTTATGAGCAAGCCGGGTGGCTACAACTTGAAAACAGGATACAATACCAAACCTGCCTCTTAGCTAAAAAATCACTACTCGGACTTCAGCCTCCTGGAGTCACAAGCCTATTAAGCTTATTCACAGGCCCACACCACACGAGGAACTCTGACCATCAGGTTCTCACCATCCCTCACTGCAGAACCTCCCAGGGGCACAGGTCACATGCCTACCGGGCACCACTTTAGCTCAATAACTTCAGCACTGAACATAACACCACGCAGAGATTGGGGCTTTACAAGACCAAGCTAAGACAACAACTACTGAAGAAAAGCTTCTGTGAATGTACTTTCTAATTACTTCACACACACACACTTCTGACCCCAGTCTTATTCACCTTTCAGGTTATTACCATCTCCTCGCTACTCCTACTTTGTCCTTCTACCCTGAATTGTACCCATGTTTACCTTGCAATACCCTGCACCCTCCTCTCCCACCTCCCCCTAAATAGTCATCATGCCCCCCCCCCATTCAGTGCCCCCTACTCTCCTTTCTGGATAGCTGTTTACTGTCTTTTACCTTATAATGCCACCTAGGCTGTTACTGTTACCTGAATTATCCTAGTGTTAAAACCATCTCTATTTCCTATTTGCAATGTATTTTTGTCTATACTTACCTACAGTAGCTAGATACTCCTAAACCCGCAATGTATGTATACCCACCCTTTACAACGTGGAACCTTTGTAAAAGAGAGATCTCCCGCTCAAAGGTATTGTAATCCAAGATTGAATAAATAAAAAATAAAAAAAAGGATTGCCTGATACAAAAATGACAAAGATGTCCTCCATCTGGCCTGTGCCGAAGAAGCCACCGAAGGGGCAATATCACAAGCGGGCTATATACCCCTATCAAAGGAGCGGAAGACCTGAGCGGCTCCTGACCATTGAATTAGAATGTTCCACAAGGTGTAACTGTCTTGACGACTGAAAGAGTCTAGATGCAGAAGTGTATGGTCCACGGATGCAGTCTGAAATACTATAGTGGACCCCATCACTGAGGAACTACTGAAAAGATCTTCCATCATGGACTCTGATGATAGAGAGAGAATGCCCCTCAGTATATAAAATGAGTCATCCGCTGTATTACTGACTGGAAGGACAGGGAGAGACTCATCTAGATGCACTTCTACCCCAGAAGGGACCCTAAGGGAGGTCTAGGTCAGAGCCACTAGAGACTCTGCCACCAGGAAGGATGTCGAGGAGCTTGGCACCACATAGGGACCAGAGAAAGTGCTGAGCGGAATGAGAGATTCCACTGGCAGAACAGTGCAGAAGAGTTCCATCAGCGGAAAACTGCTGGATGTCACAAGATCCCACGCAGGCCACCACTCACTAAGATGTGTGGAAAAAAATAATCTGCATAACAGGACTTCATTCTGCGGAAAACAACCTGCCACAAGTTCTGCGGAGAAGAATTCTGTAGAAGGAAAATTGTCACTAGTTCTGTCAGACAGCACCCACTAGCACCCCTGCGGCACCAGCATCACTTGTGGCACGGGAGGGCACAAAGCAGTGCCTATCCCAACCTGGGTGACACCCGAGGGCACCCATGGCAGTACCTGCAGGCACCCTCGGCACCCATGCAGCAATGGCATCCGAGTGCACCCCCGACACCCATGGTACTCATGGCACCCAAGGTACCATGGCACCCATGGAACCCTTTGGCAAGAATGACACCCAAGGGCACCAGTGGCACCCATGAATCTCATGGCACCCATGTACTCATAGCACACAAGAGTGCCCACGCATCACCCACGGCAACCGCGGATGCTTGGTGCCACCTGTGGCACCCATGGGTGCTCGGCACCACCCGTGACATCTACAGGTGCTTGGCGCCACCTGTGGGTGTTCAGCGCCATCCACGGGTGTTTGGTGCTACCCACGGGTGCTCAGCGCAATCCGCGGCACCGCGAGACACCCACGGCACCACCAGCAGCGCCGACAACCAATGGCAGCAACAACAGCACCCGTGGTGCCACACAGAGCGATGGTGCCGACCCACGGCACCAACCATGGCACCAAGCCATGGCGCCAACCACGGCACCAACCCAGGTACTGACCACAGCGCTGACCCACCGCGCTGTGACCCAAACACCAGCAGTGCCGCCTATGGCACTGACGTCAAAACCAGTGGCCGCTATGGCACCAATCTACGATGCTGGACCTGCAGTGTCACCCATGGCGTTGGGCACAGCGCCAGGACAAACACCACCGTGGAAAATGCCAATGGAAAATCCTGAGAAGAAGGGGAGAAGGAAAAAGGTGGTGCACGTGCCAGACCCTGCATGGAAAAGAGAGAGAGGGAGGTAGGCACGAGGGGTCTACACAATGGCGAAGACACCAAAAGGGCAACACGCTCATCCAGATCCAATCAACCCGGCTCCAGTTCAGCAGCTCCGAGGCCCCAAAAATCAGGAACACAGGCTAGGGAATCTGGAAGAAGTCAAAATCCCTGCTCCACAGGAGCGGCCCAGAGGTGAAACTGCTCACCGGAGCTCCAACGAGGACAGAGATGGCGTACAGAGTCGAGAATGCGGCTGTTAGGAGTGGGGCCAAGGGGAACCCACCAAAGCCGGTTCAGGCCTATCACCCCTCCCAATGAACAATCCCCGTGCAGACGTACCAGAGGGTAACCTCGAGCGGCACCGATTCTTCTTCCCCTAACGAGGAAGAAGAGCTTGAGGTTAAGCGGAGCTGGATCCCTGGAACCACTAGATCTGTATTTCAGTGGACTGTCCCCCAAGCACAGGACTGTCCGTAGTCGGACCCCTTGCTTATCAAGGCGCGCAGACCGGACACAGCCCCTCTGCCTTAACAACTTTCAAACGAAGTCCTCCTAACGCCACCGCTACCATCTAAGGACTATCCGATGATGGCAGGAGAGAATTCTTCTTCTTCATAATCTTCTTTTCTTATTCGTAAAATAAGAAATTACTACTAAAGTGTTAAATTAAACGCTAAAAGCTGCTGTTGTATAGACGAAAACATTGACTCCAGCAGACGAGCGATGTCGACATCCAAGCGACCTAGTCTCGTGGTGCCACACATGCATGGTCCTGTCTCGGCGCCGACCCTTCTGAAAAATGTTGGCTCCCGCTTGGTCCTAGTGCCTCCGGTGCTATCCCACTAGTGTGAATGAGTGATGGAGACTTAGGCCAGGAAGATCAGGCATCTGTGCCTAGTGGGCCTTACCCGGTTAACAAAAAATAAAATAAAATAAAAAATAAAAGTCCCATGAGCAGGATGCGAGGCTTGCTGTCAGATGGATATATGCTCTATTCCATATCAGCCTCCTCCTTCATCCTGTACCTGAAATCTTTTGGGAAGTCCACAGCCCCATAGCTTCTGATCAATGGCTTGTTATTTATTTATTGAAATGTTTCACCAGGAAGGCACGCTGAACAACAAGTTGCTCATCTCCCGGTGCGACCTGGGGGTGGGGGGGGGGCTACTACTGGATGAAGAATTAGACATACAGTTTAACATTTAAAACATACAAGAAATTAAACATTCAATTACATTTGTAACAAGACAGTTAAAAAATATCATTCCATATGAATCGACATCTTCTCCCCAGTGTGACTCTGTATGCCCCTAAGTTATCCTTCACCTGCTTCGAATAACAGATTTAGGCAGAAAGGCAAAAACTCCCCTTCTTTCCCTTTCAACCTTCAGTTCCTGTTTCTTTTTTTCTGCAACCTTTGGACTAGCTGGGAGGGGGAAGATGAGCAGGATGGGACTGGCTGCTGGGAGTGTCTTATACGGGAAAGGATAAAGTTGCTGACAAGTGCGGCTTTCTCTTTTAAACTATGAGAAGCTTCCGCCCATCAGTCAGGCTGAATACCATCACTGTCAGCCTGCTCCTCACTGGGCTGTCAGTGGTGAGCCTCCTATAGCCTGAGCTGCACTGGATGCTCTACTTCAACAACTCTGCAGCCCCTTCTCTCAACCTACAACAAAATGTTCACTTTGCACTGTGCATACAAGCAAACAAAAAAGGGGTAACTCCATGCTTCCAGATAAGAGCTGAGTGAACCCAAAAGTAAACCCATATACCTGTTTTCTCTATGACAGATAAGAGAAAGTAGGGATTAGGAGCAAGTGGAGATGAAGGACTGGTAGTCCCAGAGTCCCAGGGAGTCAAGATGCGGTCATCTCCTCCAGCATCCTCCAGGGGGTAAAGGGTCGAGGCCCAAAAACACAGCGAGAAGTGACAAAGGGTACACCAACCAAAATGTTAACATGGTTAGAGAAGAGATGAGAAATATGACCTGCTTCTCCCTGGAACCACAAGGATGTACATTCTGCAGAGTTGGGCGTGATCCTGGAGAGCTTCACTGTACTCTGTGAAAAACTGTATTAATCCAAAACAAAGTGCACTGCACCCCTCCACACAGAGAAGCTGCTCAGTAGACAGTGTTGTATAAGTTACTTTTAAAAAGTAATCCATTACAGTTACAAGTTATTCTCAAATAAATGTAATCAGTTACAGTTATTTATTACTCTTCTATAAAAAGTAAAAAGTAACTGTAACTCATACTACATTTCATATTACTTCATATTACATTTGGTGAGTTGGTCATGTTTATTCATTTAACATATACACTGAATTGAATTATTACTTTTTTGACCGGTGTAAGTAACTAGTATTGATTCTCTGTTTTTGGGGTTGACTTTTCTTAGTTTAACTTTTATTTGCCAGGGAGGAACTGTAGCTAGGAGATATCTGCAGTCATTTGTGACTAGACCTGTTACTTAGTCTCTGTGAAATAGGTGTCTGAAAGGAAGGAAGGCACTCCCCGGGGTGGAGGGTCAGAGTTGTAGTTGATTATTTCTGGAAGGCACAGGTTCACTCCCACCCATCCTACCCCTCACCCCACCTGCCCCAAGTGCATAACTTCCTTTATAGCAGGGGTTCTGACAGCACTTCCCCAAAACTGCTAACAACATACACCTGTTCATATCCTTAAAGGCACAGCACACTGAATAGGGGGTAGAGACACTCACAAGCTTGTGCACACTAAAACAAGAACAAAAAAAAAGGCATCTGTAACAGGAAGGGACACAGACATGTGGGGAGTGGTGCAATGCACTTGCTGTGGAGAAGCAGTCTTTTGGGAGACATTCTGGAGACTGCATTGCTGCCCTATTTGCAGGCACCTCTCTGGTCTGGGGGAGGAGGTTGTTCATCTCCATGCTGACCTGGCAGGGATTCAGGAAACCTGCTCCCCCCCCAGAGACCACCCAGGCCACTGCCACTACCTCAGAGGTTGCCAAGAAAGTGGAGTGGTTGGACCACGGTGGGCTCAAGGAGGGTGAGGGTGGTGGAACAGAGGCGCATCTCTCCAGTTGTGCCTCTCCACAATTCATTCGCCACTCTGGTGGAGCATGGTTCATCTACGGAGGCACCCGCAGTGGAGACTAAGGAGGATGCTGGGAACCTCCACAATGGAGACCCACAGGAGGGTGGCACAGGATCCCACAGGGGAAGGAAACAACTCCAGGTGGGGGACTCAATTGTTAGTGGGGTAGAACTGGGGGGGAGGGGAAAGGGAGGTAAGGTGCCTGCCAGACACCATGGCTTGGAGGGACAGGAAACAAATCCTCAGGATCGTGGGAGCAGTTGCAAGGGGGAGTGAGCTGGATGTCATTATCCATCTAGGGACAAATGACCTGGCTGACAATGGGATCAGAGCAGTGCAATAGTAGTTTGTGGATTAGGGGAGGGGCCTTAGACAAGTAGCACACACAGTAACTTTCTCGGAAGTGCTACCTGTCTATGGCATGCATGAGGCTAGGGTACTCTGCTATGGGATTCAATGACTGGTTGAAAAACTGGTGCGGAGCTCAGGGATTTGGCTTCATTGGGGACTGGGGCTCCACCTGTAGGGATGCAGGCCTATACTGCCACAATAGTCTGCAGCTTTCCAGGGGGGGAACCAGGATCCTAGGTGATAGGTTTAAATGCTTCATTGGCAAGCATTTAAACTAGCCGTGGGGAGGCACTGAAAAGGAGAAGGGAAATTCTAGCTCCCCAAAAAATCAGGGTAGTTAGTGAGGTAAACACCAAGATAGAGCAGTCGATAGGGAGAAGGACAGGGGTAAATAGAGAAAAAGACAAAGGCAGTAAGGACAGGGATGGGGCAAAAAAGAAATAAAGCCATAAAAAAATGGAGGGTAATGAGTACCAATGCCCGTAGTCTAGGTAAAAAGCTTCCCGAAATGGTGGCCTTGATGGAAGAGGGATGCCTGGATAGCGTGGCAGTCACAGAAACATGGTACTCAGAGAACCACAACTGGGATGTCAACATACAAGGGTACACAATCTACAGCAGGGACAGGGAGGGAAGAAGAGGAGGAGGAGGAGGAGGAGTAGCTCTCTATGTAAGGGAAGGGATCAAAGGAACAGAACTAAAGGGTAAACAGGGAAGAGAGGAGGCACTGTGGGTCACCCTGGAGACTGGAAATGGCACCACAATCCGCACAGGTGTTGTATACAGACCCCCATCTCAGGGGGAGGAAATGGACAAGGAAATGATGGAAGGCATCCTTAGGATGGTAGAGAAGAAAAAATTACTCACCTTAGTAATGTTGTTTCTTCTAATGGAGTCTTGCTATATTATGACAATTGCAGTATGACCGCAAGTTAGAACTGCTCTGGAGGTGAAATAGTTAACTTTCCATGCAGGCATGGAATCTTGAGCGCGAGCTTGGTTAAGGAAGCTCTGTCTGCTTTCTTTCAAACCCAAACCATCAGATCTTTACGAGCTAAACTCACTAAGGCTCTGTGTGGAAGCTGTAAACCTACACTAGCCAACTGGCTACTAAACATAAGAACACATTTTTGGTCCCAAAACAAAGACTCAAGTCAGGAGACCCCAAAAATGAAAAACACACACCAGTCACCCCAAAAAGGAGGGGTGAAAAGGTGGGCATCTACTAAGTGCAACACTGGACTGCCCACCCACAGCCCAAAACAAGGTTCTGAGAGGGGCAGGCAGGGAGGGAGGTCATAATATAGCAAGACTCCATTAGAAGAAACAACATTACTAAGGTGAGTAATTTTTTCTGCAAACAACATGAAGTCTTGCTATATTATGACAATTGCAGACTACACAGCAGTACCCCCATGGAGGAGGGACAGAACCTACTTAGGGAATAGGCTCTGAAGGACAGCTGTGCCAAACTGAGCATCACTCCGAGCCTGGATGTCCAAGGAATAATGCTTGGTAAAAGGGTGAACTGTTTTCCATGTAGCTGCTTGACATATGTCTAAAATAGGGATGTCTCTGGCAGCAGCCAGAGAAGCAGCTGTACCCTGGTAGAGTGAGCCTCAGGCCTGAGGGGGAACCTTACCCAGCTTTCATAACAGAATTGGATACAAGAGACAATCCACCTGGCAATGGATCTTTTGTGGCAGGTTTCCTTTCCAACCTCACCATAAGTGAGGAACAGTTGAGGAGTCAAACCTGTGACCCTTGGCTGCTCAATGTAGTAACTAAGGGCCTTTTCACATCTGTTGTGCAGCTCCTCTCACCAGAGGAGGAATGGTCAGTGAAGTAAACTGGGAGAGAAATAGATTGGTTAAGGTGGAAATCTGAAACCACCTTAGGCAGAAACTTTCTATTAGTCCGAAGGACTACCTTATCTCTGTGAAAGGAGATAAAGTCTGGCTCCACTGACAATGCTTGTAATTCACTTATGCGTCTGGCAGAGGTGATAGCTACCAGAAATGAAAATTACGTACCTACCGTAATTCTTGATCTTCTCTTGTATCTTCACCATTCATTACTGATTGGGTTAAGCCGGAGGCGCGCACCTGCTACGGGAGTTGTTTTTTTTTTTTGTCGGCTCCAACGGCGCCGCCCTCGAGCGTACCTCATCAGCCATGCGGAGGGGCGGCCGTTAGGTGCCGCAGACTCCTCCTCCATCTCAGTTCTGTTACGGAGAGGCGAAATAAAGTGTAAGAAAAAGAAAGTGAGGCAAGAGAGCCGGGGATAGAAAAGGAAAGGAAATAAACTGGAAAAGGAATAAGCCGATGGAGAATAGACAGAGGAGAGAGAATTCTACCCAAGGGACCGGAGGGCTCTTTCTGGGGCGGCTCTAGGAGGAACAGAGAGGGAGAGGAAGTAGAAGAAGAAGAAGAAAGAAAGAAAGAAAAGAAAGAAAGAAAGAGGCATGTTGAGAAGGAGAACAGTGCCCATCAAGCATTGTTGGTTGAGAGGCTTATAGGCTCGAAACTAATAAGGGAGCAAGAATCCCAGTTGCTAGGACTGAGGAGAGGTTCCACCGAACCTCCTGAACAGACCCAAGAGAGGGCAGACTCTCTGAACTCTCAACATGCCAAGTCCCCTCATCCTAGTTGAGGGCTCCTAGACTGTCCGAGCAGAACCTGTTCCGGAAGAGCGCCCATCCAGGAAGAGGACTAAGCTCCTTAGCACCTTGTTAAGTGCTACCACAGAAGAGTATGGGAAAAACTATGCCTTCTCGGAGGCAGTTTGTAAGTAAAATAGAGAGGAACTCAATCAGACTTGCTAGAACAAGGCAGACAGAGGCTTGAAGCTGACAAGTTCAGTCAGCAGCTGGAAGAACTTTGAAAAATAATGCCTGCCAGGGGGATTCCAAACTTTGAGGAGGCCAAGACAAGGCATGGCCACCAGGCTGTGAAACCACATGACCTGAAGAAGGTAAGGAATCGTACTCATAGGGCAGTCAGAAAGAGTTCCCCAGAATTAAAGAAATTTGCAACTGCATTTCGCCTCTCTACCTTGAGGAAAAAGAGAATCCATTCACAGGAATGTGGAAAAAAAAGATTTTTTTTGCATAAAGGCCAAGGGGGAGAGAGAGAACGAGACGGGAGGGGAGACGCCACAGAAGGAGGCCACTGAGGGGAAGGTGGTGAGTCAGTAATGAATGGTGAAGATACAAGAGAAGATCAAGAATTACGGTAGGTATCGCATCTTCATATCTTCCTCGCCAATCTTCACCATTCATTACTGCTTGGGTGAGTATGCCCTCCCTTGACAAAGGGGGTAGAACCCTGAGGGAGCAAGACCCCCAGCCTCCTGTTGGTGAGGAACAGAAGGGGAAGACCTGGCTAACACAAGAGAAGCCTAAGGGAGAAGAGCTAGGAGGTGCCCCTCAAGGACGGGAGACAGAGAAAGCCCTGCAAAAGTCTCCTAGCTCTGAGGAAAAAGACGGGTCCCCGAAAGCAGAGCGCATCACCCTACGCCGGCCAGGGTGATAACCTGATAGACGGAGCTGCTGCCGCCCGCTTAATGCAGATCGCTGTCCCCGCAAGCCTGGAGGCCACCTCACTGGCGCTATAAGATGCCCTTGCTTGGTGTCTTGCCAGCTCCAGGCCTATAGCGGAGGGCAATAGCCTGTCTGGTTTGTTCCGTATCAGGCATTGATGCTAGGAGCTGGGAGAGCATCGACCACAGATGCCGATTGTAGGCAGCGTGGTGAGCCTGATGTGATGCAATGCAAGCCACCGCACGAGAAGAAGAGAACAACTTTCGCCCCCACCGGTCGAATTGTAGTGAATCCGAATCTGGTGGGCGGTCATGCGCCAGGCGGCAGCGCCCGGAAGGAGTCTCTAGGTACACCAAACCCGAGGACGAGGTTGGGAAGGGTACCCAGGGATTCCGAGGGGCACAATACCGATTTACGACAGTCTGCCGGGCTGGAGAGAAAGGGCGGCTACATCGCCAGGAACGGATAGACGCTTCCTGGAAGGGATAGGCTAGGAAGGTACCACCAGGTGCTGGGCACTGAATTCTCCAAGGAATTCACGTGTCTCCCGCTCAGTATTGTCTCGCCTAACATAAGAGATTTGAAGATCCCTCACCATCCTCGAGAGGAATCGCTGATATTCAGTGAAATCAGCGTCGGAAGAAAGATAAGCAAGGGGTTCCTCTCTCTCAGAGGAGGAAGATGAGGATGATGGAGAGCTCGAATGTCCAGAAGATTCCTTCGGCAGTGGGGAGAGTCGAAAGACCCGCTCATGCATGTATCTAACGATGAGGGAAGGTCAGAGAACTCTGAACTGCTCCCAGGATAACGGACCAGAGGGGACCGGCATGGCCTGGAAGAGCGGGGGATGCAGAGGTACTGGAGAAGGGGCACCACGAAGAGGCAACTGACCTCTGCCAGGGTCTGAAACCTGGGAACGGAGCCTGCCGATGGGATCCCTGGACAACAAACCAGGTCCGCAAGACGAGACCCTGAGGATGCCATGCCTGAAGAGCCCAGGAGGGGAACCCCCTGTGACGAACCCGGGACTGCATGGGTCCAGAAGGGCAGTCCACAGCAACGCCCACCGGAGAGGGAACCTCAGCCCAAGAGGGAAGGGCGGGGGCGCCATTGCCCTAGCCACCCTACCTAGGGTAAAGGCCGGGCGGAGACCTGCGCTCCGGGCCCCTGCCCTCGACCCTCGGACCTCGAGAGAGCCCTCCTCGACTGCAGCTGCCTCCCCAACCTCGAGAGAGGCAACAGCACCCGGGAGGGCAGCTGTCATAGGCCCCCAGGAGGTGGACGCCTCCTCAGTCCTCACCACATCACCCCCTGGGACCCAGGCCACCCCTAGCCCGAGGACCCTCAGGGGAGACATGGAGAGTGGCTGGGAGGCTCACAGTCCGCCTAGCAACCCTTGTGCCACTTCAAGAGTCAGGGTGCCAGGATGGGTCCACATCTGTGTCATCAGCCTTCGAACAGGACGAGACCAGCAGAACCTCAATGCTGGCAACCCCAGGGATCCCCGGAGCAACGGGCGCCGGTGTTAGGACTGCATGACGCACTTCCGCCCACTGCGACAGCGCCAGGCCCTGTCCTGGCTCCCTGCCACACCAGTTAGCCCACGCGCCACTCCCGGTGTCGGAACCCAACCCGGCGCCGCCGAGCACAGACCTGGCCCATGGCACCGCAAGTCATGGGCGCCGAGGGTCCACCGTGCCAGGCCCAGAAATCGGGGCCTCGACACTGGGGAGCCTGCACCTGAGTGAGGTGACTGCCGAGGTAGTGTCCCGCCGCGCCCCCGGAGGGACTGACGACGTCCTCCGACACCGCGAGAAGCTTCCTTCGCAAGAGAAGAGGAGGAAGCTCTCCTCTCAAGGATCGATATAGGCCCGGGAGGGGACCCGGGCGCTGGCAGAGACCTTACCTGGGAATCTCTGGAGCCGACGCCGGCCCTCAAGGTCAGCGGGCCTTGCCGAGCTTGAACGCTGCTGGACTCGAGGACACGACGGTCCATGGAGAAACAAGCGCCGCCGCGGCTCCATGTCGTGGTTGGGTCCCAGGCAACGGAGACAGACATCATGCCGGTCCGAGACAGAAAATGCCGCCACAGGAGCACCGACGATAGGGCGCGCTCACTTGACCCACGCCTTGCTCCCAACCGACATGATGCGAATCAAACAAGGAAAAAGTAATAAAGCACTCGGTACGTAGTATAGAAATAAAAAGGAATGGTCTTACCGCATAATGGCATCGAGTGGATGGAGTCTGAGAAAACGAGGAGCCTCTGTGGAAAAAAACGAAACTATACACTACCGCTGAGCAGGTGCAGCCTCCGACAGGGGGAGAAACAGGAACTGAGATGGAGGAGGAGTCTGCGGCAATCTACGCGGCCGCCTCAAGATAGATGCTGCACGTCAGTTCTCGAGGGCGCCGTTGGAGCCGACTCTAAAAATAAAAAAACTCCCGTGAGCAGGTGCTGCCCGCTTAACCCAAGCAGTAATGAATGGTGAAGATTGACAAGGGAAGATACACAGTTTTCCAAGTCAAGAACTTAAGCTCAGCTGAAGACAAGGGCTCAAAGAGAGGTTGCATGAGCTGAGCAATGCAAACATTGAGGTCCCAGGCAGGGGCAGGGTCCCCAAATGGAGGGTTAGTGTGAAGCAAACCTTTGAAAAACTTGGAAAACACAGGGTGAGATGAAAGAGGAGAGGGTTTACCTGCTGAAACAAAGGCAGAGACAGCTGCCAAATGTACCTTCAAGGTAGCTGGTCTCAGACCCTAAGTGTTTAGATGGATCATATAATCTAGAACTGTGGGTAGATCAGCAGAGTCTGGGGAAATATTCTTTTCCGAGCACCATATGGAAAATCTTTTCCATTTGGAATTGTAAGTAGCCCTGGTAGAAGGCTTCCTAGAAGCCTTGAGTATATCCATTACACCTTGAGAAAGGAGTAGGCCAGCAAACTCTAGCTCTTCAAGAACCAGGCCTTGAGATTGAGAGACTTGAAGTTCGGTACCAAACCCTTCCTGGGCACAGGTTAACAGATTGTGATTCTTGGGAAGGCACAGGGAGGATGGACTGCTAAGGACAGGAGGAGAGGATACCAGGGTTGCCTGGCCCAATCTGGGCAATCAGAATGACCCTGCAGGATTGGGATCTGATTTTGACGAGCACTTTGAACAGGAGAGGGAAGGGGGGAAGGCATAGAGAAACTTCCTTCCCAGCTGAGGGCTAAGCGCCCAGAGGGACTGAGCCCAAGACTGGGGGTCTGCAGCAAAAGAGAGGAAGTTGATGATTGTCTGGAGCTGCAAAGAGATCGATTTGAGGGGTGCCCCATTTGGCAAATACCACTCCCAGAACCAGGGGATCCAGGGACCACTCGTGATGGCCCTGAAAGATCCTGCTGAGAGCATCTGCCAGGACATTGTCTTTGCCTGGAAGGTGAACTGCTGTAAGGGAAGTGTTCAGGGAGTAGGCCAGAGACCACAACTTCATGGCTTCGGTGCACAAGGCCGTAGACCGAGTGCCCCCCCCCCCCGTTTGTTGATGTACCACATTGTAGTGGTGTTGTCTGTTCTGACCTGTACAATTTTGTTCTGAACAGATTTGGAGAAAGCTTGAAGTGCTAGAAAACTGCTCTGAGCTCCAACAGGTTGATGTGAGCAGGGATTCCTGTGGGGACCACAGTCCCTGGTAGTGAGGTCGCCATGGGGCCCCCACCCCAAGAGGGATGCATCTTTAGTAAGGATTAATGAGTGAGGCTGAGTGACTGAGGAACTCCTTGTCTCAGGTTGCTCTGATCCTGCCACCACTGTAGGGCTTGGATCAGGTTTCAGTTACTGGATCAACTTGGTAAGGCTTTCTCTGGGACCAAAAGGCCTCAAATGGAACTGAATGTCCCTCATCTGAAATCTTGCTCCTTGCACTACTGCTGTGAAGCAGCCATGTGTCCCAGGAGCTGCAGAAATGCCTTGTTGGCCGAGAGACCTGCAGGGTGAATGAGGAGGCCAGGAGACTAGGGCATTTTGCCCTGTCTCAAGGGAGGAAGGCCCTGGCTTCCTGGGTGTTCAGTTCTGCGCCTATGAAGGTTAGGAGCTGGACAGGCTCCAGCACTGACTTTGGGAGATTCAGAAGGAAACATAGGGAAGTAAGCAGTTGCTGAGTTATCTGAAGATGTTGGTTGACCTGATCTGGAGATTGGCCTACTAAGAGCCAATTGTCCAGGTAAGGAAAGATGGCAATCTTTTGCCTTCTTAGGCAAGCTACTGCTACTGCCAGGCATTTGGTGAATACCCTGGCCGGTGGTGAGACTCAAGGGCATTGCTCTGAACTGGTAATGGCCTGAGGGCAGCTCTGAACCTGAGGTACTTCGTGGGAGCTTCTGATGAGACTATGGAAGGAGGCATCCTTGAGGTCCAGGGACGCTAGCCAGTCCCCTGGCCTTAGGGAGGGTAAAATGATCCCTAGAGTCACCATTTTGAACTTTGGTTTTAAAAAGTGCTTGTTCAGGTATCTGAGATCCAGGATGGGCCGCCATTCTCCTGTCTTTTTTGGGGTGAGGAAGTACCTGGAGTACAAACCTTTGCCCTGGTGTAGGGGTGGAACCCTTTCCACGGCTCTGAGAGCGAGGAGGGTACAGACCTCTGACTCTAAAGCGAGTGCCTCTGATGGAGATGCAGGAGGAAAAGATCTGGCTCTCATCTTCGGAAATTTGTTGAAGCTGAGAACCAGTCCCTGGCTTACTACTTCCAGGACCCACTTGTCTGATGTGAGACTTCCAGTCCTGGACAAAGTAAGCCAGCCTGCCCCTCACAGGTAGAGGAGAAGTGGCCCTGGCTACCCCATCAGGGTGCCTGCTTGGCAGGGGCTTTGGGCTGAGGGGCAGAAGCAGGCCTGCTTGCACCCTGCCTGCCCTCCTCTAAAGAACCCCTTTGGGCATAGGAGGAAGAGGAGGCCTGAGCCTGCAAAAAGGCCTGCCCTGCCCTTGGGAAGCTGCTTCTGAGGAGTGGCCTGCCTTCCTTGGCCTGAGCACTCTATAGGTAGTCCTGTATTCATCCATTTTCTTCATGTAATTCTCTGTCTGCTCCCCAAACAGAGAATTGCCAACCACAGGAAAATCCATAGCTTTAGACTGGGTATCCTGTGACAAGGTGGTGCATCTGAGCCAAGCCATTCTGCGAAGTGCCACAGATGTAGCCATAACTCTTAAAGATACATCATTAGAGTCCACCGCAGCATGAAACTGCACCTTTGATGCCTCAATGCCATCCATAGCCACCTGTTCCAGCTCCCTGGCAAGCTGGTCAGGGACTTGTTTGGCTAGAGCCATCACAGTATCCCATGTGGATTTCTGGTATCTGGCAGCATAAGCCATATAATTTGCTTGTCTGAGTCCCAAGGATGCTGCCATGTACTGTTTCTTTGCCATAGCATCAATCTTCCTGGAGTCCTTTTCAGGAGGGTGTGAAGCTAAGGGAATATTTGCCTTGTCACAGGCTGCAGCCTGCACTACCTCCACATGGCTGCATTGCTGTTTAAGGAATTCCATGTCAGAATCTGATAAAGTATACCTTCTGTCCATTCTTTTATCTACAGGAGGTATAGAATGAGGAGTTTTTAAAACTTTTACTGTCTGCTTCCTAAAAGATTTGTGAAGAGGAATAGACAGTCTCTTAGATTCTGGGATATCCATCATTTCTACATAATCAGGCTCTTCCTGGTCATCAACAGCTTCCTCAACAGGGAGCTGAAGAGTTTCAGCAACCGTTTTATAAAAATAAAATGAGAAAGGACTCAGAAAGCCTTGGAGGAGAAACCTAAAGGTCTGTCTGAGAGATATCCAGTTCAATAGGAGCATCCAGATCCTCCAGACCATATTCACTCTCCTCATACTCCTCTTCCCTCCCACGTTCATAAAATTCCTCAAAATCATAATCTTGAACCGTGGGACCGTTGAACCGAACGCCTCCCAGATGGTGCCGGTTCAGGAACCGGGAAAGAGACTGGACAATTTGGATTGCTTTAGCTATCTCTTGAGCTGTTGGGGAAAGAACTTTTCCACAGCAGCAGACTTTCTAGTCTTTTGTAGGAACTGGCCCTCAGAGCCAGCTCTTCGCTTGTCTGCGAGGAAGTATCACCCTGGTCAGAGGGTACTCCTCCGTTCGGTTGGCACCAACCGGCCGCCATCCGGGTCAGCGGACTTTTTGGCCTCCCTTTCCCTGAGCCTACCAACTCTCTTTTCCACGGAGGCAGCAGGGAAATTCTTACAAATCTGGCAGTCTGCATGGAGGTGGTCAAGCCCCAGGCAATAAACACAGGTGGTGTGAGGGTCAGCCTTGGCAAAGGCTTCCCCACAGACACTACAGTGCTGAAACCCAGTGGGCCCGGTTTTTCCTTTGGGTTTCTCAGACATTATGCCAGCCTAACCAAACTTGCCCGTTTATGGCAATCCGCCAAGCAAGACTCTCCTATCGGTTCCCAACCGTGTCACGGGTCGTGGAAAAAACCGTAATGAAATCTGTTTTTTTAGAACCGATAAGAACCGGGAACCGCACACTAAAAGGACTAGAGATTTAAAACACAACCTGATCGGTTCAAACCGAACTGATAAATATTTTACAAGTTCCACACAGAATTTTGTATGTAAAACTATCTATTACTTCCATTACCACAGACAGAGCTTGAACCGAACAGTTGCGGTTAATTTCAGACGAAAACTGAGTTTTTTTACACTTTAAAACAGCGAAAATGAACCGAGCAAAAGGAGATATATCCGGAGCGACTGTTCAGTGAGGCGGAGTAAAGAATCTGACGGTTTGGGTTTGAAAGAAAGCAGACAGAGCTTCCTTAACCGAGCTCGCGGTCAAGATTCCATGCCTGCATGGAAAGTTAACTATTTCACCTCCGAGCAGTTCTAACCTGCGTCATACTGCAATTGTCATAATATAGCAAGACTTCATGTTGTTTGAAAGGGAGATACTGCTGATGGGGACCTGAATATGCCAGATGTTAACTGGAGCACCTTTGCTGCAGCCACATCCAAGAGCAGAGCCATTCTCGATGCCCTACAGGGGTCATGCCTCAGACAACTAGTTTTGGAACCCACTCAGGAGGGAGCAATCTTAGACCTGGTACTCTCAAATGGGGATGGAAAGAGATCTCTGATCTTGAAGCGGGTAGCCATCTGGGAACAGGCGACCACCACACAGTGTGGTTCATGATAAACTTAGCTGTACAGTCATGCCATACAAAAGTGAAGGTACTGGATTTCAGGAGGGCTGATTTTGTCAAAATAGGAGTGTGCCTCAGAAAATCACTAGCAAACAGGCAAGATGGTGGGGTGGAGCAACAATGGGGAAACATCAAAACCGCCATCACAGAGGCAACAAGCCTTTGTGTGAAGCAAATAAACAAATCAAAATGAAAGAAAAAAACACTATGGTTCTCAAAAGAAGTGACGAGGAAGGTTAGGGAGAAAAAGATAGCATTCAGGAAATATAAGGAAACACAGGAGGAACAGGACAGAGAACTGTACCAGTTAAAGCAGAAGGAAGCGGGGAAGGCAATCAGAATAGCAAAGGCCCAAACCGAGGAAAAGATAGCCAACTCACTTAAGAAGGGGGATAAAACCTTTTATAGGTACATTAGAGAGCAAAGAAAGACTAAGGCAGGGATACTGAGGCTGAATAAAGAGGAAGGTGGCTGGGCAGAGAGAGACAGTGAAAAAGCAGGGATACCGAACAAATACTTCTGCTCAGTATTCACAATGGAAGAGCAACAGGACATACCTAATCCAGTCAATAGAAGCACTCTGGATAGGGGGTTGATATTAGTCCTTTCACAGAAGAAAGGGTTCTGAAAGAACACTTAAAACTGAAAGTGGATAAAACAATGGTGCCTGATGGGATTCACCCCAGAATTCTAAAAGAACTAAGGGAAGAACTAGTAACACCACTGACTATCCTTTTTAATAAATCATGGGAGGATGGTGTGATGCCTGAGGACTGGAGGAGGGTGGATGCAATTCCCCTTCACAAACGTGGGAGCAAGACAGAGGTAGGAAAACTACAGACCTGTCAGTTTGAGCTCAGTGATAGAGAAAATGATGGAATCACTTCTGAAGGAAAGAACTGTTGGGTACCTAGAGGCCAGTGGGGCACAGGACCCAAGGCAGCATGGATTCACAGCAGGAAAGTCATGTCAGACAAATCTAATTGATTTATTTGACGGGGTGACCAAAGTAGTAGACCAGGGAGGGTCTGTGGACTTGGCCTACCTATACTTTAGCAAGGCATTTGACACAGTCCCGCACAAAAGATTAATAAACAAATTACCCAGCCTGAGAGTGGGTCCCAGGGTGGTAGCCTGGGTAAAACACTGGCTGGACAACAGGACACAGAGGGTAATAGTAAATGGAGCCCACAGTAAAGAAAGGGGGGTTACTAGTGGGGTACCACAGGGTTCAATACTGGGGCCGTCCTTTTTAATGTCTTTATAAGTGACACTGCAGAGGGACTGGAAGGAAAAGTATGTCTCTTTGCAGATGACACAAAGATATCTGCAACAGGGTTGATACGCAAGGTGGGGTGGAAAGGATGAAAAGGGACTTGGCAAGGTTGGAGGAATGGTCAAATGAATGGCAGCTTAGATTCAGTGCAAAGTAATGCACCTGGGAATCAAAAACCCAGGGGAAGAGTACACAATGGGGGGTGAGACACTGACAACAACAAAAATGGAAAGGGACCTAGGGGTAGTCATATCAGATGATCTAAAGGTGGTCCAGCAATGTGAGAAGGCAGTAAGGAGGGCTGGGGAGATACTGGGATGCATAGGGAGAGGCATCACCAGTAGAAAACAGGAAGTTGTTGGCCCTCTGTACAGACAGTTGGTAAGACCACACCTGGAGTACTGTGTACAGTTCTGGAGACCCCATCTCCGCAAAGACATAGACAGGGTGGAGACTGTCCAGAGAGAGTTAACTAAAATGGTCAGGGTCTGCACCAGAAGACTGATGAAGAAAGGCTAAAGGAGCTTAAGATGTATAGCCTCGAGGAAAGGAGGGAGAGGGGGGACATGATAGAAACTTTCAAATGCCTCAAGGGAATCAACAAAGTCCAAGAGGGTAGCATCTTTCGGAAAAAGAGATGTGCACGAACAAGGGGGCACAATTTGAAGATAGAGGGGGGATGGCTCAGAGGTAATGTGAGGAAGTATTTCTTCACAGAGAGGGTTGTAGATGCATGAAACAGCCTTCCAGAGGAGATCATAAAGTCAAGAACAGTGGGGAAATTCAAGAATGCATGGGACAGACATAAGGCAATTCTAGTGGGGGGTAGGATGAAGTAGGCTGTTGGTTAACTATGATCTGCAGCTTATCCGTTAGGTAGGGAAATGGGCAGACTAGGTGGGCCAAGCGGTCCTTATCTGCAATCAGATTCTATGTTTCTATGTTATTGTATATGCTCAGGAAGCTCCAAAAAGCATAACAATCTAAAATAGAATCTAAAGACAAGAATATTTATGTTGTTCTTTTCCATTATGATATAGTCAGTGCTTTTATTCAGACCAGTTCCTTTAATATGTCAACAAACTGAATTTAAAAAAATTAAAACTGGCCCAGTGGCATGGAGGGCTTAGGTGCTGGCACCTTACCTCCTGCCACACCGGCAACCTGGGTCGCCCAGGGGTCAGCTGGGAGAGGGAGGATTGAGCATCCGGAAGACAGCTCTCCTCCCTCGGGGTTGGGGGTGATTACCACGACCCATGCCAATACTGACACTTGGAGATGTCCAGGTGCCAGTGCAGGTCTGGGTGTGTCAGAAGGCAGGGTTACAGTTAGACGTGTAGGACGTCTCAGTTGAGGCAGACTTCATCTGCCACATTACCGAACAGTCCAAGCCCTAGAGGAAACCTACCTAAGGGAGAAAACAGGACGAAAAACATGGAGGACCGGCATCAAGAAGCCCTGCCTATCACGCCACTAAGTCTCACTGGATCCAGGGATGAATCTGGATTTGTGTTCCGAGTTGGGGAGGATGGCCCTCCATTCCTGGACCCACCACTGGGGGGCAATCCACAGAGGAGACTCAAGATGACCGTGGCTGACAGGGATAGGGCTGAGTAGCTACCTGTACCTGCCAAAGGCAGATAAAAACCTCTACAGAAAAAAAAAAAAGAAAAGTGGAACAAGTTCCAAATCTGGACCAGTAGCAGGTTTTAATTTGCAGGGAAAACAACTGAACTCGTGCAGGAAGGCACATCAATCTCTGTAAATCCTTCTCCCCAATTAATTAGTTTTTAAAGATGATAACACTATACTTTTAAAATGAGCCAGCTAGCAGCTGGGTCTGTATTTGCTCTGTGGAGAATCTAAAGGGGGCAAGTCACCATTTCAAACAAAAGAACTCACATGATTGTGGATTTTCGCATTCTTTGTTTACTCGCACTGCACAGAAAAAGGGCTTTCAATATAGCTGCAACAACACTCCTATTTAAAGTAGCTCCACAATGCAAAGCACGCTGGTATTTTAACACTGACATCGAGGGGCACATGTGCCATTCCTGCAACTGAAAAGTGTACCATCTCTCTGGCTTCGTCACAGAGCAAATGCAAACTGGTCTCCCAGCAGGCTAATTTCAAATGTGTTACACCTAAATGGAAGAAAACTGAATACAATTGTGTTATTGCTTTTTCCTTCAAATTGCTGAAGTTTAAGTCTTTGGTGTAGTTTTAAACAACAAGAGTAAAGAGAATCTTCAGAGGCATTTCAAAGCATAATACTTGGATACCCCATACCCTTCTCTGGAATGTTTATCAAGCTGTCTCTATGCCTTGAGGTGGTGACCCCATCAGGCCTGACATCTCATTACCTGAGACAACACTCCCTTCCCCTACAGGCCCCTCAGAAGCTGCTACAACCCACTCTGACCCATAATTTTAAAACATCCTAAATGGATTAAATTTATTATGCAGTGCCCCAAACCCAGTACATACCCCCTCACTTGCCCCATTGAATCGAGTTGACAATGTATGTGATGGCAACCTGGTGGGCGGTGTCATCGAGGCAAAGGTCAGGAAGCATAGAAAATCAGGAGCAGTTTTAAAATTCACAAGTACTGTTTTGTTATTCTCAATAACAATATAAAAAAATGTGGGCAGAATTCTTTTTAACATAGGCATTTCAAGCAAAACAAAGTCCTTCCTCTGAGGGTATCTCTAATTCTAAATTTCAGTCTCGCTCTAACAAAAGATTTCTGTCTTTTTATAAGAAGTCTTTGCCTGGCAATTAACTTCTGCATCCTGATCTTATTAACAGACATCCTGTTTTTACACAACATGTATCAGAGTTCTTGTTGGTTTCTTTCCTGCAGATGAACAAATTAGAATATGGTATCCTAAACTTATTCTCCTGTTGACAACTCTGCAAATGAGTTTGTGGAGATCAAACTGCATCTCAAAGTTAACCCCCTAAGTTCCAAATAGTTTTTTGTATTCATTTCAACAATCTAACTATATACATTTTCAAACCAAAGGATCCCAATTGCACACATAGATCCATATAAAGATTCACATATAATTATATAACCACAGATACGCAAGGGGGAAGAAAAGGTAGAAACAGCAAGTAAAGGCAGGGAAAGAGTGGGGGGGATGCGAGACCATCAGAGGGACCAGTTCCTAGGTCTAACAAAAAAATCTGATTGCGTAATCAGACAGACAAGAGACAGAAAAGAAGAGGATAAAACAGAGCCTTGCATTTAACTCTTTCTGCTCAACAAATGGGACAGGGTCTTATTCAACCATGTTACATACACCCCTCTTTAACAGGGAACCGGATTTAAAAAAAACAGGTTTCTAAAACATTCTTTTAATTCTCTTTTAACATTACCTTTTAACTTTCACAGTTATGAGCATATGCAGTATCCCTTTTTCCATAACAAACAGTACAACATGCAGTTAAGTTTAAACCCACACATTTTATTTAACCTTCAGAATTCTCAATTCCTGATCCATATCTTGACAGAAAATCAACACTGACATTCTCTTTTCCAGATTTGTCCATTACTTTGAATTTAAATGGCTGCAGTACCAGGTACTACCTTGTGATTCTGGCATTTTTATCCTTCATTTGATTAAGCCAACAGGGAGGATTATGATCAGCTATAACTACAAAGTTAGCTCCTAGCAAATAAAACTTAAGGGACTCCACAGCCCACTTTGCCACAAGACATTTGTTTTCAATAGTGGAGTATCTTTCCTTTCTGTCATGCAGTTTCCTACTAATATACAGAACAGGATGTTCCTTCCCATCTATATTCTGACTCAAGATTGCACCTACGCCTACATCTGATGCATCTGTCTGTAACAAAAACTGTTTCTCAGAATCTGGGCTTCTTAAAACAGGCTGAACATAATGCAGCCTTGATGGCCGGAAAAGCTTCACTACACTCTGGGGACCATTTCACATAATTCGAGAACCGTTTCTTTGTGGTTTCAGTGAGGGGAGTAGCTAACTGGTTAAAGTTGAGAATACAGCTCCAACAGTAACCAACCAGCCCTAAAAATGACCTGCCATGTTTCGTTTTATGGATAGGACTGTTAACTACAGCTTCTGTTTTAGAAATCTCTGTCTTTACGTGTCCATTTCCCAGAACATATCCAAGATATTTTGTTTCCTGCATGCCCAATGCACATTTGGTAGGATTAATGGTCAAACCTGCATTTTTGATAACTTGAATAACTGCTCATAGGTGTTCCAGGTGGCTTTTCCAGTCTGGACTGTACACCATGACATCATCCAGATAAGCAGCATGATAACCAGTGTGAGTAGCTAAAATTATATCCATGTACCGCTGAAATAGGATAAATGTCAAATTCTGATGCTTAAGATTCCTAAAATCAAGGCACATTCTTAACACCCCTCTTTTTTATTTACAATCACCATTGGTGATGACCAAGCACTTCTTAACTCTTCTGTGCTACCCAACTCTTTCATGTTTTGTATTTCCTTAACCATGTCTGCTCGTAACAGCTCTGGTAATCTGCATGTCTTTTGTCTAAAAGGGCGAGCATTCTCGGTCACTATTACGTAATCAACCCCTTTTGCTTGGCCTGGCACTGTGGTAGAACTACCAGTATCAGTTGAGTTCTCTTGAGGGGCACCTTCAGAAGAACCTTATGTGAATTGTGCCCAGAGATGGTAGAGAGATGCAGAAAAATGACAGGTTACAATTCTTCCAGAATGCAAATCAATGTATAGGGCCCTCCACCAGCAGCAAATAATATTGTACACAACATCCTGATGATGTAACCTAGGATACCTCTTCCAGCGACTGAGGCAGTCTACCAAGTCATTAGCACCAGCAAGATATGTGGCAAACAGTTGAGCACTGAGACGCATCGTAAGTGGCCATGTCTCCAAAGCCTCCTTGCACAGCTTGAATGAGCAGGCTATTCCCTGATTGTTCACCTAGAATATGGCCATTGTGTTGTCAATGTTGATGCAGTGTGAGTGACATGCCACCATTGAAAAAAATGTCTGAAGAGACTATCTCTTATGATTACTGGTACCCAGCAGTCAGTAGTTATTTCTGACCATTTGGGCAAAAATTTGCCAGACTGCTCAAACAATCCAGAGGCCAAGGAAGGACAGGCCATACCTTTCTGTATACATACTGTAGATAACATCTAGCCTGCATCAGAAAATGGATAACATCCCCAATCTTAAACAACTTATATACTGTGCTTGGCTGAACAGAGGATGCCTTAAGCTTTACAACACACTTCTAAAAATGGTAACTCCTTACCCTGAGCTTCCAGTGGTTTCTGTAACATTTTCCCTCTGTGCCTTCAGAAGCAGTTCTGATACTTTGTACTGAGATTCCAAAAGAAGGAGTGCGTCTAGATTACAGCATAAAACACTTAACAACCTGTAATGGAAGACACAATGTTACAGCACCTTTAATTTCAGACACACTGTACTGGAGAGACACACAATGTGATGTACTAATGACATCTAATGCAAGGTATTAAATCAGTTTAAAAATCAGTAAGCAGACAGAAGTTAGGTTGAGAAGCAAAATCATACATCTAAGGTCCTTTTTTTTTTTTGCCTTTAGTGTCAATCTTAGGGCAGTGCTGCCCCATGGGCAGAGTGTTCGTTCTGCCCACTCCCCCACTCTACTGACCCGATTGTAGAAATGAAAAGAAAAGTGTGACTCTCACTGGGATCTGAACCTAGGTATCAGCAGTCCATGTGTAACCCCCCTGCAAATGGGGGTTCCCAAAAGACTTCCAGGAGCTTGCTTGAATGCTCCAAGCCTGAATGGTGCTTGGCATTTAAGCCATTTATCAGTGAGTGTTTTTAGAGCCTCTGGTACTGTCTCTTTAAGAGCTGTCTGCTTGCAGACATAATTAGTTTGTATGGGGGGACTGTGTGCTTCTCTGAGTACCACTCGAGCTGCTGCCAATTCACTTCATTTTGCAGTCACTAGGAGTGCAAAGGGAACCTATCTGAAAGATGTAACTGTTTGCCAGAAATTATTTAGAGTAATAATGAAATTACAGTTTGTCTAACCTGCTTTCTTTGCAGTCAGAACTGTGTCTGCTAGTTCCCATTCTAGTTTTGAACTGCTGAACTGGACCAATCAGTGTGGGTAAGCTAGCTCTAAAATGGTGCCTTGACGAATCAGAACTTGACTCATAATCTGAGCCAGCCACAAGAGGATTGTATGGGCAGTGACTCTGGGAGATGTAGTTTAGACTTCAGTGCCTTTTGGACCAACAGCAGCAGTCTATTGTGAGTGACAGCCAATCCAGTCAAGAACTGGGAGGAACTCAAAGGAAGTGCCCGTTTTGTCGGTTGGAGTTTCAGTTGAGCTTTGGCAGTGAAGAAGGAAGGAGCCCTGTGCTTTTTCAGTGTGCAGTTTTAGTCAAAAAACGTGTGTAAGGCCCAGAGTTCCGGTCTGCAGCTTGTGTAACAGCTTGCTAGGACTGAATCCGTCCTGTGAAAAGAATCAAAGGATCTCTGAAGAGTAGAAACCAGGCTCACCCTGTAGAAGACTGGAGGAATTGCTGAAAATTGCACTCGGTCTGTCAGGAACTGAATCTGCTGTGTGTTCTCCGGGTATTGTGCAGTAATTGCGATCGGGATACAGATGCAGCCTGCCTGGTGTAGTGCTTTCTTTATATGGATGTGTGAAGAGGTTTGTGTACTTCAAGTGAGCCCTGCTGACATTGAAGGACCCTATCTTATTTGGAGGTCGTGAGTACTAATTCAGGTCGCCCTGTTGAATTGCCACATTAAATCCAAATGGAATTACTGTACTGCTGACTGTTTAATTCTCCTTTTCTCTGTGGTGAAAGGGCCCTACCAGCTGCCACGGTTTGGACTAGCCACTAGGGCTTGGGTATCCAGGGACAGTAACTGATACGGATAGGCCTGTGCACAGAGCCATAGGTAGATTATTAGAGTGATAAGCTAATTAACCTGATTTCCCCCTGTCCTTGTTATATCCCCCTAAATAAATCAGAGCTGCTTGTTTCAGCAAAGTTATACTGCCTGAGGTATTGTCTATGTTAAAGTACTGTACTGTGATTGTTGCACTGTATCTCATTTCACAGGAGGTCCCAGTGCCGGAACCAGACCTGGGGGTAAGTGTATACTGTGAAGGTAATTCTGATATATTGTGTGGGCCACTAGTGGGAAGAAAGGGGGTTGCAGTGTCCCAGAGGGCTGTGACCAAGTTAGTTTAACTATTGCAACCCTGACCTCTGGGTGGAGGCACCCGCCATTGGATCCAGGCCCCTCAACCTGTTAGTGGCAAATCAGGCAGGGTAGTAGCCCCTGGGATAGCGCCATCTAGGTTTACATCTTGGAGGCTCACCGCTGGGATTGTGTGTCCTCTAGTGGCCATATTCGAACCACTGTTAAGAAAAAATGGGTACCCGACAGAAGTGGCTGTGCACCGCTGGTGGAGTGGTGTACTGGGAGGATCGACCCCAAAATGCTATGCTTATCCTGGACATCCCCTGTATCAATACGGACACTGTGCAGGGAGTATTTCCAAGGTGGAAGGTTTACAAAACCCTGTGGTGGTGGTCGGCATGCTAATCTGCTCACCCACACTTTCCTGGCCCTAGTAGAGTTTAAGGATCCCATAGATAGCTCCAAAGTGCCACAGACCATTACCCCAGAGGAGCCCTCACTGCTTGGAGAGTGATAACTAAGGACAGTAAAGACCGGAGAATCAGCCCACCACTATCTGAAACTTTTGAGGAGAAATTTGCTGAATGGTTTGCTGGGAGGGGAAAACTGTGGAGGACTTGAAGAAACTATTCTTGCCACCTGGGGTGTTCCTCCCCAACACCCTCTCCTGCTCCAGTGCCCGTAATGGTGGCTGAACCAATGCAGACTCCTATTTCTGCACCTGCCATTAGTCACGACTCTTACCAAAGGTTGAGGATCTTCTCTGGCACCCTCCCACCCCCAAGGGAGGATGACTGAGACCTGGATAGACTATGTTGCCCCCAAGTGCTAGAATGGCAATGCTCTGGAAGGCAAAAGCAAGAGGGTTAGTGAGAGCCTCCGAGGTCCCGCCCTGGCTACCATCCGTGCTAAACGGGCCAGTAACCCTGAAGCGACTGCACAGGCCTATCTTGAGGCCTTGGAGAATGTGTATGGGGCTCAGATTCTGATGAGGACCTATGGCGGAGAGTAAGAAATGCACAACAGTACCAAGGGAGTTGTTGTCTGTGTATCTCTCGGCTGGAAAAATTGTTGCAAGAATGCCTCAGAAAGGGTAGTTTGCCAGCGATTGAACTGGACCGAATCAGACTGGACAGAATCCTTAAGTCTGCCCCTTCTCAGAACTGCTGTTGCTTCAGTTCGCCTGGCAAATCGACTGGAATCCCACCCTCCTATGATGAGTTAATGAGAGAAATTCGAGAGTTGAGAAAAGGCGACCTCGGGAGGTACCTGCACCAACAGCTGTGGCTACGACCCGAGTGACTGAGGGTGACCCATCAAGTGAAGTTCAGGGGCAGAGGTTGACAGTCAATGAGTGCTCTGACAAGGAAAAAGATATGCCACAATGGGGCGAACTGTTGAGAGATCCGAATTCAAAACAGTCCCTTTATGAAGGCCATGCCTGCAAGTACGGGCCCTGACCTATATCCGACTGCATCTGCTATGGGGTGGGGTACCCACCCATGTATCTCCTGCTGATAACAGCTCCAAACTCAATTCCTTGACCATGGAAGTGGAGAAACTGACGAGATGTCTCCAAATGCTTATCACGCTGCAAACAGAGATGGCACCCAGGTTTCCAGTTAGTAATACCCCGCCCTGGCTCCCAGTGTGGCGCCTCGGCCAGCTCAAACTCCAGAAAGTATGTTTTGCTATAATTGTGGAAAGATGGGCACATGAAAGAGGAATGCCAGTCCCAAAAGACACTGACAAAGTGCATATAGGCTACAAGGAGCTTCGGAGAAGAAATCAGTGGTTAAGAGGTGCACGACATGATCCCAGTGAGGGCACCAAAATGCTAATTCACGTCCTTTTGTGGCAAGGTCAGTTGCCCAGGCCCCTACCGCCTCTCCAGACTGGTCCAGAATAGTGGGTCCCTCCATGGAGACCACTGTAAAGGTGAATGGAGTGTCTACAAGAGCTGTATTAGACAGTGGCTCCCAAGTGACAATTATGTTCCAGGATTGGTATCAGAAGCATTTGTCAGGCGTACCCTTACAACCATTAGAAGGACTGCATGTATGGGGTTAAGTGAGAAGGCCTACCCTATTCCGGGTATATCCGAATTTGGCTGTCTTTCCCCACCTCCGTGGCTGGAGTGGCTGAACAAGTAGAGACCCTAGCCTTAGTGTGTCCCCCACTGGACTGTATGATGGTGTCCCTTTGTTGATTGGAACAAATGCTCATATGTTGGAAGGCTGGCACAGTTGTGTTATGAAAACAGGGTCAAAGACTAGTAGAGCTTTAAGAGTTCGGCTTTAATTAAGAAGGCCTATGAGGCACAGAGAGATGCTGAAAAACAGAACCAGAGGAACCGGTCGGAATTGTATGGAAGAAGGATCCTGAGTCTCTGATCCTGGCGCAAATGCCCAGTGTACCTTACAGGAGAGGTCCGTATCAGAAAGGATGTTAAGAATAAAATATTAATGTTGGATGCACCAGGCGATGGAAAATTGCCAGAGGGACTGCTGGTCAAGCCTAGTATTTTGCCGCTAGAGCCCATGCTTATGCCAGAAGGGTAATAGTCCAAGTTCATAATGTGTCTGAAAGAGACATTCGAGTAAACAGAGGTTGCATCCTGGCTAATGTGCATTGTGCAGACACTGCAGTGCTACCCAGCAGCAAGAGTTCAAGGAAGAATGACAGAGTAACGCCTGACTTGTTTGATTTAGCGACTCCGCTGCCAGCTGAATGGAAAGTGAGGATCAGTGAGAAGCTTGCCCAGAGAGACCAGGTGTTTTCTTTAAAGGAATGGGATGTAGGATGCGTGCAAGGAGCTGAGCACAATATCCGGCTGCATGACGAAAGACCATTTCGTGAGAGGTCTCGACGTCTGGCACCTGCTGACATAGATGATGTGAGACGGCATCTGCAAGAGATGTTAGCTGCTGGTGTAATACAAGAATCCAGAAGCCCTTATGCTTCCCCCATTGTGGTAGTGAGGAAAAAGAATGGAACAGTAAGGATGTGTGTGATTATCGCACCTAAACGCGGACTATCCTGATCAGTACACAATGCCCTGCATTCAGGATGCTTTGGACTGCCTAAGCGGGAGCAAGTGGTTCTCTGTGCTGGATCTCCGCAGTGGGTACTACCAGATCGCAGATGGCCCCAGAGGACCGTGGAGAAGACGGCCTTTATCTGTCCGCTTGGCTTCTATGAATTCATGAGGATGCCTCAAGGATTTCAGGTGCCCCAGCCACTTTTCAACGATTGATGGAGCGTGCAGTGGGGACATGAACTTACTAGAGTGCCTGGTATACCTAGATGATGTTATTGTGTTTGGCAGCTCACTGGAGGAACATGAGAGCAGATTATTTAAGGTATTGGACCGACTGGAGGACTTTGGCCTAAACTGTCCATTGATAAGTGTCAATTCTTTCAAACATCAGTAAAGTATGTGGACACATAGTATCCACGAGGAATAGAGACGGCCAAGTAAAGTTGAGGCCTTGACCACCTGGCACAGCCCAAAAATCTAAAGAACTGCAAAGATTCCTGGGATTCTGTGGTTATTATCGAGCTTCATCAAGGACTATTCAAGAGTGATCCGCCCTTTACTTAACCTTACTCAAGGGTATCCCCCAACCCACAAAAAATACCAAAGTCAGCGTCCCTCAAGACTGAAAGAGTGTATTTTCATCCGAGTGAAGTATTTGGGGCCCGCTGGACTCCTGATTGTGAGACTTCTTTTCATGAGATCATATATCAACTTACCCATGCTCCAGTGCTGGCCTATGCCGATCCAAGAAAACCTTACGTCCTGCACACTGATGCTAGCTTGCAAGGGTTGGGGCTGTGTTGTACCAAGAGCACGAGAATGGCCTGAGACCAGTGGCCTTTGCCAGTAGAAGCCTGACCCCATCCGAAAAGAACTATCCTGTACATAAGTTAGAGTTCCTAGCTTTGAAGTGGGCTATTGTTGACCAATTCCATGAGTACTTGTATGGGGCTAAAATACTAGTAAAACTGACAATAATCCTTTGACCTATGTGCAGACCTCAGCTAAGCTGGATGCCACTGGCCATAGGTGGCTTTCTGCATTATATATGACTATGCTCTCGAATACCGAGCAGGTCTGAACGCATAGATGCTGATGCTCTCTCCCGGAGGCCTGTTCCCAGAATGATTGGGTCCGATTGGCAGAACCTGACATTCGGGCAGTCTGCGGAGGATTTGACAGGGAGGAACAAATGTCCACGGACGCAGTGGACTGCATGGTGGATTGCTTGGGAGCCTCTGAGAATGCATACCTGCTGCTTATTGCCACTTTTCTGCAATAGACATTGGTGCACTGCCTCAGCTGGACAATGACAGTGTTCGGCAGGCTCAATCCCGCGATCCCATGATCAAAGCAGCTTTAGAAGCCCTCTATGCAGGAAAAGATGTGTCCAAATTACGCTCCACTGATTTGAGAACTGCACTGTTATACAAAGAAGGTTCTAAGTTGAAACTGATCAATAAACTGTTATACAGAGAAACAGTAGACAGAGGGGACAAGTAGACAAACAACAACTAGGCTGCCCACTGCCTTCGAGACTCAGTACTGAGGTCCTTGCACAACCACATGGGGCACCTTGGTATAGACAGAACACTTGACTTGGTGAGATCCAGATTCTATTGGCCTAAGATGGGGGCTGATGTGGAGCAACACATTCGAACTGTGCGCTGCTTACAGAGGAAAGCTTCCCCAGAGGGCTGCCCCCTTGTTAACATCACCACCAGTGCACCCATGGAGCTGGTCTGTATTGATTTTCTGAGTTTGGAGTCAGATCAAAGAAATATCAGTAATGTGCTGGTGGTCACTGACCATTTCACGAGATATGACCAAGCTTTCCCCACCAAAGACCAGAAAGCATCCACTGTGGCCAAAGTACTTGTAGAAAACTTTTTGTTCACTATGGGGCTCCACAAAGAATCCATTCTGATCAAGGAGAGACTTTGAGAGTCGCCTGATCAAAGAGATGCTTTCTCTGTGGGGAGTCTGAAGTCCAGAACCACTCCTTACCACCCCAGGGGACCCACAGCCTGAACGTTTCAACGCACTTTGCTAGATATGCTAGGCACCCTGCACCCAAGGACAAGCCTAGATGGAGCCAACAAATTAGCACCCTGGTACATGCTTATAACTGCACAAAGTGATGCCACTGGATTCTCCCCACCGCCTGATGTTTGGAAGAAGCTCGACTACCAGTAGATGTGTGTTTTGGGGTCTCTCTGATGGGGTTCAAGCTGATAACTATTTACAGTATGTGCAAAAGTTAAAGGCCCAGCTAACTCATCGTACAACTGGCTCAAACCATGGCTGCCAAAAGAAATCTGGCCAACAAAGAAAGGTATGATAAAAGGTGAAAGCACAGGAACTCCAGGAGGGAGATCGGGTTGCTAAGAAATCTGGGACTGCATGGCAAGCACAAGATTGCTGACAGATGGCACCATCTCCCTCACATTGTAGTGGGCAAACTAGATGATCTGCCAGTGTACAAAGTAAGGCCTGAGAATAATTCAAAGATGTAAAACAATGCATAGAAATCATTTACTGCCCATTGGACAAATCTTAATTGAGTCTGAGCCCTTAGAAGATGCCCCTCTGGACCAGTGACTAGAGCTGCTGCTAAGAAAAGATCAAGAAAGTCTGCACCTACAGAAGCAAAGTTAAAGTGTTCCCCTCCACAAGTCCCAGTTGAGCATGACTGTCAGTCCATATAGGAAGAAAGTGAGAGTGACTTTGAATACTATCCTTCTTACGAACTGAGTCAATTGTTTCGGGGCAATCCCCTAGTCAATACTGGAGATGAAGTTGGGCCTTCTGGACTGTCTAAGCCCCAACTTCATCCCTGAGCCAATGCTCCCAGAAAGTGAAGTGCAAAGCATCAGATCAGATGAAATGGAATCATTGTGCATGGTTGAACTGTTTGAGCTTTCAGGGAGGAAAATGATAGATTGGGGCAGACTGGTGATACACCGAACAAGAAGAGTATTTTGAGTGCCCTGACAGTCCACTGCCAGTGTCCGAAAGCTCTCCATGCGAGCCAAATGTTGTAGACTCAGAAACTGTAACTCCTGGAGCTGAAAGTGCCCCAAGTTCTAGCCTCTCTACCCCATGGAGACTCCCTGACAAGTGAGGACAATGCTGAAAATGAGGCTCAGAGTGCAGAGACTATAACAGTTCCCCTAGAAAGACTGGTCGAGCTGTAAAGCCTGTGGTGCACCTCAGTTATGATTCACTTGGGAGGCCTGTGGACTTGCCTCTCAATGTTGTCCATAAAGGAGTGTATGTGTCCCGAGCTCATTGCCCAAACTGAGCATCAGTGCTAACTCCAAGTTACTTGTGTTGCCCTCTAAGTATGGTGCCCTTGCCCCGTCCAGCCCCAAGGTAACTGATAGGAAAGGGCCCCCTCTCTTCAGGTTTCATGTACAAGAGGTAATAACTTGAGTTATGGTACAATGTGTATGTAATACTGTGTAAAGAGTGACGTACTGCAATGTTTCAGAAATGTGTTCTTGGTAAAATGATATATTGACTGATGATTACATGTGCGAGCCTAATGCAAATGTATATGGTTGCAGTTGAAACTTATGGAGGTACTTGCTTGATGCGGACGTCAAGCTTTCCCAGGCCAGGAAGGGTGTAACCCCCCTGCAAATGGGGGTTCCCAAAAGACTTCCAGGAGCTTGCTTGAATGCTCCAAGCCTGAATGGTGCTTAGCATTTAAGCCATTTATCAGTGAGTGTTTTAGAGCCTCTGGTACTGTCTCTTTAAGAGCTGTCTGCTTGCAGACATAATTAGTTGTATGGGGCACTGTGTGCTTCTCTGAGTACCACTCGAGCTGCTGCCAATTCACTTCATTTTGCAGTCACTAGGAGTGCAAAGGGAACCTATCTGAAAGATGTAACTGTTTGCCAGAAATTATTTAGAGTAATAATGAAATTACAGTTTGTCTAACCTGCTTTCTTTGCAGTCAGAACTGTGTCTGCTAGTTCCCCATTCTAGTTTTGAACTGCTGAACTGGACCAATCAGTGTGGGGTAAGCTAGCTCTAAAATGGTGCCTTGGACGAATCAGAACTTGGACTCATAATCTGAGCCAGCCACAAGAGGATTGTATGGGCAGTGACTCTGGGAGATGTAGTTTAGACTTCAGTGCCTTTTGGACCAACAGCAGCAGTCTATTGTGAGTGACAGCCAATCCAGTCAAGAACTGGGAGGAACTCAAAGGAAGTGCCAGTTTTGTCGGTTGGAGTTTCAGTTGAGCTTTGGCAGTGAAGAAGGAAGGAGCCTGTGCTTTTTCAGTGTGCAGTTTAGTCAAAAGCGTGTAAGGCCCAAGTTCGGTCTGCAGCTTGTGTAACAGCTTGTTAGGACTGAATCTGTCCTGTGAAAGAATCAAAGGATCTCTGAAGAGTAGAAACCAGGCTCACCCTGTAGAAGACTGGAGGAATTGCTGAAAATTGCACTCGGTCTGTCAGGAACTGAATCTGCTGTGTGTTCTCCGGGTATTGTGCAGTAGTGCAGTCGGGATACAGATGCAGCCTGCCTGGTATAGTGCTTTCTTTTATATGGATGTGTGAAGAGGTTTGTGTACCTCAAGTGAGCCCTGCTGACATTGAAGGACCCTATCTTATTTGGAGGTCGTGAGTACTAATTCAGGGTCGCTCCCTGTTGAATTGTCACATTAAATCCAAATGGAATTACTGTACTGCTGACTGTTTAATTCTCCTTTTCTCTGTGTGAAAGGGCCCCTACCAGCTGCCACGGTTTGGACTAGCCACTAGGGCTTGGGTACCCAGGGACAGTAACTGATAGGGATAGGCCTGTGCACAGAGCCATAATGAATTATTAGAGTGATAAGCTAATTAACCTGATTTCCCCTGTCCTTGTTATATCCCCTAAATAAATCAGAGCTGCTTGTTTCAGCAAAGTTATACTGCCTGAGGTATTTGTCTATGTTAAAGTACTGTACTGTGATTGTTGCACTGTATCTCATTTCACAGGAGGTCCCAGTGCGGAACCAGACCTGGGGGTAAGTGTATACTGTGAAGGTAATTCTGATATATTGTGTGGGCCACTAGTGGGAAGAAAGGGGTTGCAGTGTCCCAGAGGGCTGTGACCAAGTTAGTTTAACTATTGCAAACCCTGACCTCTGGGTGGAGGCACCCGCCATTGGATCCAGGCTCCTCAACCTGTTAGTGGCAAATCAGGCAGGGGTAGTAGCCCCTGGGATAGCGTCATCTAGGGGTTACACATGCTTTAGCTCTTAACCAGCTGAGCTATGAGAGTTCAGCCAACTAAGGCCCCTGAGTTTTCCCATGTGAATCACATATACATTCCTTTCTGGTGTTGCAATAAGCAACCAGGAAGTTTTTTTACAGACTCAATTCTATTGACTGAATTTCATTTCATTTTACTTTTTATACTTGTAAATCTGATGAGCAAATCTGCCCTTTTTCACAGATGACAAGTTACAACAATACAAAAGAGAACATTCAAGACAATATGATAACTTATACAATACAATACAAAATGTCAAATACATATAATTTAACAATGACCTCCCAGCATATGGTCAACAAATACATTCAAACTTATTAACAATCCATTGCTTAAAAGAAAAAATTACTTACCTTAGTCATGTTGTTTCTTCTAATGGAGTCTTGCTATATTATGACAATTGCAGTTTGTCCCACCATTAGAACTGCTCCGGAGGTGAAAGAGTTAACTCCCATTCTAAGAATGGAACTTAGAGCGTGAGCTCGGTTAGAGAAGCTCTGTCTGGGTTATTTCAAACCCAAACTGTCAGATCTTTACGAAAGCAAAAACTAAGGTCTGTGTGGAGCTGTACTACACTACTAGCCAACTGGCTACCTAAACATTAACATCTATTGCTGGTCCCAACACAAAGACTCAAGTCAGGGGACCAGAAGTAATAATATAATATAAAATAAAACACCACACCCAAAAACCCTAGAAGGGTGGAAAACATATAATGGGCATAACTAGTGCCCACATAGGCTGCCCACCCCATACCCAAGTAGAAGTTCTGAGAGGCAGGCTGGGGAGGTCATAATATAGCAAGACTCCACTAGAAGAAACAACATTACTAAGGTGAGTAACTTTTCTTCAAACAACATGAAGTCTTGCTATATTATGACAATTGCAGACTACACAGCAGTACCTCCATGGAGGAGGACAGAACCTACTTAGGAATAGGCTCTGAAGCACAGCTGTGCCAAACCGAGCATCTCTCCTGGCCTGGACATCCAGGAGTAATGCTTGGTGAAAGTGTGTACCGTTTTCCAGGTAGCAGCTTGACATATCTCTAAGATAGGGATGTCTCTGGCAGCAGCTAGAGGCGGCTGTACCTCTGGTAGAATGAGCCCTCAGGACAGAGGGGAACTCTCCCAGTTTCTGATAACAAAATTGGATACAAGAGACAATCCACCCGGCAATTGATCTCTTAGTGGCAGGTCTCCTTTTCCGACCTCACCGTAAGTGAAGAAAAGTTGGAGGATTGAACCTGTGACCCTTGGTACGCTCTATATAGTAACTTAGGGCCCTCTTAACATCTAAACTGTGCAATCTCTCTCACCAGAGGAAGAATGTTCAGTGAAAAACACTGGAAGGAGATAGATTGGTTAAGATGGAAATCTGAAACCACCTTAGAAAAACTTCCTGTTAGTCCTGAGGACTACCTTATCCCTGTGGAAAGAAATAAAGTCAGTTTTACTGACAAGGCTTGCAACTCACTTATGTGCCTGGCAGAAGTGATAGCCACTAGGAAAACAGTTTTCCAAGTTATACTTAAGCTCTGCAGAAGACAGAGGTTCAAAGGGGTGGCATTAACTGGGCAATGCAAACATTAAGGCCCCAGGCAGCGCCGGATCCTAAAGGTGGATTAGTATGAAGTAATCCCTTAAAAACTTGGAAAATACAGGGTGAGCGGAAGAAGAGGGCTTTCCTGCTGAAACAAAAGCAGAGACAGCTGCCAAATGTACTTTCAGGGTAGCTGGTCTCAGGCCCAAAGAATTAAGATGGACCATATAGTCCAAAACAATGGGCAAATCAGCAGATTCCGGGAAATATGTTTCCCAGCACCAAATGGAAAACCTTTTCCACTTAGAATTATAAGTAGCCCTAGTGGAAGGTTTCCTAGAAGCCTTTAAGTTTCAAGAACACCCTGAGAAAGGTGTAGGTCAGCAAATTCTAACTCCTCAAGAGCCAGGCCTTGAGGTTGAGGGATTGAGGTTGGATACCAAACTCTCCCTGGGCACAGGTTAACAGGTTGTGATTCCTGGGGAGACACAGGGAAGATGGACTGTTGGGACAGAAGGGTGGGTACCAGGGCTGCCTGGCCCAATCTGGGGCAATCAGAATCACCCTGCAAGGCTGGGATCTGATTTTACTAGCACCTTGAATAGGAGAGGAAGGGGAAGGCATAAAAAACTTCCTTCCCAATCTAGGAGAAAGGCATCCAGGGGACTGAGCCCAACACTGGGGCCTGCAACAGAAAAGTGGAAGTTGGTGATTGTCTGGGGCTGCAAAAGATCTATCTGAGGGTGCCCATCTGGCAAAAACTATCCCCAGTACTTGAGGATCCAGAGACCATTCGTGATGGCCCTGGGAAATCCTGCTGAGAGCATCTGCTAGGACATTGTCCTTTCCTGGAAAATGAACTGCTATGAGGGAAGTGTTCCTGGAATAGGCCAGAGACCACAACTTCATTGCCTCGGTGCACAAGGCCGAAGACCGAGTGCCCCCCTGCTTGTTGATGTACCACATTGTTGTGGTGTTGTCTGTTCTGACTTGTACCACTTTGTTCTGAACAGGCACTGAAAACTGCCAAGTGCTAAAAGACAGCTCTGAGTTCCAGCAAATTGATGTGGAGCAGAGATTCCTGGGGGACCACACTCCCTGAGTGGAGAGGTCGCCCATGTGGGCTCCCACCCCAGGAGGAAGCATCTGTAGTGAGGGTCAAGGAGTGAGACAGAGGAATGAAGGGACACCAGTCTTAAATTGCTCTGATCCTGCCACCACTGGAGGGCCTGGATCAGGGTTCGGTCACTGGGACCAACTTGGAAAGGGGGTCTCTTTCTGAGACCAAAGGCTCTCAAGTGAAACTGAATGTCCCTCATCTGAAATCTTGCTCCTTGCACTCACGGCTGTGGACACAGCCATGTGCCCAGGAACTGCAAAAGTGTCTTGCTGGTCGAGAGACCTGCAGAGTGAGGAGGAGGCCAGAGCCACCAAGTTCCTTACCTCTCTAAGGGTAGGAAGGCTCTGGCCTGCTTTGTGTCAATTCTGCACCTATGAAGGTGAGCACCTGAACTGGTTCCAGAACTGACTTTGGAAGATTTAGCAAGAAGCCCAGGGAGGTGAGCAGCTGCTGGGTAACTTGCAGGTGAGATTTACCTGTTCTGGGGACTGGCCTACAATGAGCCAGTCGTCCAGATAGGAAAGGCAACAATCCTTTGCCTTCTTAAATGAGCAACTGCTACTGCCAGACATTTTGTGAATACCCTTGGGGCAGAGGTGAGGCCGAAGGCATTGCTCTGAACTGGTAGTGACCTGAGGGCAGTTCGAATCTGAGGTACTTTGGTGGGAGCTTCTGATTAGGGCGTGAAAATAGGCATCCTTGAGGTCCAGGAGGCTAGCCAGTCCCTGGCCTTAGAGAGGGTAAAATCATTGCCAGAGTTACCATTCTGAACTTTGGTTTCAAAAGGTGTTTGTTCAGATATTTGAGGTCTAAAATGGGCCGCCATTCTCCTGTCTTTTTTGGGGTAAGGAAATATCTGGAGTACAGACCCTTGCCCTGGTGTAGGGGAGAAACCCTTTCTACAGCTCTGAGAGCCAGGAGGTTGAGACTTCTGTTTCTAGAGTAAAGGTCTCTAAAGAGTTTGCAGGTGGGAAAGATCTGATTCTCATCTTTGGGAACTTTGAAGCTGAGAACCAGACCGCTTAACTACTTCCAGGACCCACTTGTCTGAAGTTAGAGACACCCAGTTCTGAATGAAGTAAGCCAACCTGCCCCCTACGGGTAAAGGAGAATCGGCCCTGGGCACCCCATCAGGGTGTCTGTTTGGCAGGTGCTTTAGGCTGAGAGGTGGGAGCAGGCCTGCCCACACCCCGTCTGCCTCTGCCTCTGAAGAAGCCCCTCTGAGCATAAGCAGAGGAGGCCTGGGTTTGGTAAAAAGGCCTGTGAAAAGGCCTACCCCTACCCCTGGGGGTCTGCCTCTGAGGAGTGGCTTGCCGCTCCTTGGCTTGAGCACTCTTATAGGTAGTCCTATATTCATCCATTTTCTTCATATAATTCTCTGTCTGCTCCCCAAACAGAGAATTTCCCACCACAGGAAAATCCATAGCCTTAGTCTGGGTATCCTGTGACAAGCTAATACACCTGAGCCAGGCCAACCTATGAAAAGCTACAGGCGTAGCCATGACTCTAGAGGATACATCATTAAAATCCACAGCAGCATGAAACTGCACCTTGGATGCCTCAATGCCATCAGCAGCCACCTGTTCCAGCTCATTAGCAAGCTGGCCAGAGGCCTGTTTGGCCAAAGCCATAACAGTGTCCCATCTAGATTTTTGATACCTTGCTACATAAGCCATGTAATTTGCTTGCCTGAGTCCCAAGGACGCTGCCATGTATTGTTTTTTTGCCATGGCATCAATCTTCCTGGAATCCTTGTCAGGAGGATGTGAAGCCAGGGGAATATTAGCTTTATCACAGGCTGCAGCCTGAACCACCAACATGACTGCATTGCTGTGAGAGGAATTCTGTGTCAGGACCTGACAGTGTGTACCTCCTGTCCATCTTTTTATCCACAGGAGACACAGAATTAGGAGTTTTTAAAATTTGTATTGTTTGTTTCCTAAATGATTTATGCAAAGGAATAGACAATCTCCTAGACTCTGGTATATCCATCATTTCTACAAAATCAGGTTCATCTTGCTCATCCACAGCTTCCTCCAATGGGAGCTGGAGGGTTTCAGCAACTTTTTTGTAAAACATAAAGTGAGAGGGGGACTCAGAAAGCATAGCGGGAGATTCTAAAGGTCTCTCTGGGGAGATGTCTGGTTCAATGGGCACACCCAGACCCTTCAAGTCACATTCATACTGTTCATAATCATCCTCCCCCTCCTCTGGTTCATAAAACTCCTCAACATCATATTCCTGAACCGGTGAAACCGACCGAACCGACCTTTTACCAGACAGTGGCGGTTCGGATGGAACCGGAGAAAGTGACTGGACAATCTGAATAGCTCTTGCTATCTCTGCAGCAGTTGGAGAAGAATTTTGGGCTCACACTGCTGATTTTCTTGTTTTCTTTACTGGAACTGGCTCATCCGGCCAACTGCGTTGCCGGAACTTCGCCCCTGGTCAGAGGGCACTCCCTCCAGTTCGGTTGGCACCGAACCGGGCTGGCCATCAGGTCAGTGGACTTTTGTGGCCTCTCGTTCCCTGAGCCTGCCAACTCTCTTATCCAGGGTGGCTGCAGGGAAATTTTTACAAATCTGGCAGTCTGAATTGAGGTGATCAAACCCCAGACAATATACACATGTGGTGTGTGGGTCAGCCTTGGCAAAGACTTCCCCACAAGCATCACAGTGTTGAAACAGTGAGGCCCGGTTTTTCTTTTGGGTTTCTCAGACATAATGCCAGCCTAACCAAAAACTTGCCTTTTAATGGCAGTGCCAGGCAAGACACCCTTATCGGTTCCTAACGTGTCACGGGTCTTGGAAAAAAACGTAATGAATTCCGGTTTTTTTAGAACCGATAAGAACCGGGAACCGCACTCTAAAACCTCTAATTTTTGTAACTTCAAGTTTTAAAGCAAGCTGATCGGTTCAAAACCGAACTGATAACATTTACAAGTTCCACACAGAAATTAAACTGAAATTACTTATGATACCACAGACAGAGCTTGAACCGATCGGTTTGCGGTTAAAATAATAATATTCTCGGTTGATTTGAACCAAGAAAACACTGTTTAAACCGAGAAATGAACGAGCAGTAGGAGAAATCTCCGGGCGACTGTTCAGTGAGGCGGAGTAAAGAATCTGACAGTTTGGGTTTGAAATAACCCAGACAGAGCTTCTCTAACCGAGCTCGTGCTCTAAGTTCCATTCTTAGAATGGGAGTTAACTCTCACCTCCGGAGCAGTTCTAATGGTGGGACAAACTGCAATTGTCATAATATAGCAAGACTTCATGTTGTTTGAACAAGATTTATAACAAGAGACAGTTTTTTTACACTCAACCGAGTCACTAGGAACCGAATTAAAAAATAAAGGAATTCCTCTGCTCAGCTCCTGTTCCCATAGGTCAAAGAATGCTACTGCACAGGGTATCTACAGTTTTCAGCGCTGCCCCGAGAGCAGATTCTCACTCCCTCTTCACCTGTTTCTATGTTTCTATGTAAATTACGTACCTACCGTAATTCTTGATCTTCTTGGACGAAGTCTCCACCACTCATTCACACTGATGGGACTACACCGGAGGCACTAGGACCCAGTGAGAGCCAAAAATCTTCAGGAGGGCTGGCGCCAAGGTAGGGCCATGAGGAAGTGGCACCGCAAGCCTAGCTTGCGCCATATAGACTACCTCGGCGTCAACCCTCCAACCGCCTCAGTACCTTTTTTCTGAGGAGGTGCAGTGTAAACTAACCTAGTGAAAACTAACCTATATCGGACATAAGACAGCCCGAATTACCCATGTAAGAAGGGTCAATACAAGAGAGTCTTCACAGCCCAGCCATCGAGGGAGTGAAAACCATGAACAGATAAGTGAGCTCGGGGGATGGCGGGTGGGTGTGTGAATGAGTGGTGGAAACTTCGTCCAAGAAGACCAAGAATTACAGTAGGTATGTAATTTACATATCATCCTGGACATAAAGTCTCCACCACTCATTCATACTGATGGGACAGTACCGAGCTAAATAATCCCCCGAGACAGGCGGCAGGAGAGAGGAGCTCACTTAGGGCAGAAGTCCATTAAGGATTGTCCTGCCAAAGGATTGATCCTGTCTGGCATGGACATCCAAAGCATAGTGCTTAATGAAAGTGTACACAGTGCTCCAGGTGGCTGCATTGCAAATGTCTGCAATGGGAACATTACGGATTTCTGCCAGAGAGGTGGCCTGGTATGAAGAATGCCCTTAAGAAACCTCTGACCACAGGAACCTGAGCCAGAGACATAAAGTGTACAGGCTCATGGTACGCTGAGATTGCACAAAGGTGAACCTAAACAGTGGAGTATTGCAGGCCTGTGTTTGAGAGGTCTAGAAAATACTCCAGAACTTTGATTGGTGGGCAGGAAAAGGGGTTCCAGGAGGATTCTGCACACCAGATGGAGAAATGCTTCCACTTAGTCGTGTAGGTTTTCTGAGTAGCTGGCTTGCGTGCCACTAATAGGTATCAGAGACCTTACGAGAAACATTAAACCTGTTCACCTGTATCTCCTCAGGAGTCAGGCATGGAGGTGAAGAGACTTCAGGTTGGGATGGACTACATGGCCCTGGGTCAGCAGGTTCATCTGAAGTGGAAGCGGTCTCCAGGAGGTTTCTGATAATCTGTTGATTAAAGGAAACCAGATCTGACAAGGCCAGAATGGGGCGATGAGAATCATTCTGTCCCCCCCCAAGCCTCCAATTTGAGCAGCACCCTCTGAACTAGGGGAAGAGGAGGAAATGCGTTCAGAAAGCGTTTTAAAGAAATACAAATCACACATACCACCATAATGCAAAGCATCATGGGCTGTATATGCAAACCACCGCAGAATATTATGCTGGTTCAACTTTAAGCAGAAATGCATGGTGCCGAAAGGCCTCCCACACAGTCTGTAAAGGGTGCCAACAGAAGACACATGTCCACCACAGTTTGAATGTATCTTGATAAAAAAACACCATGTCCTGGATTTCTGGAGCAAAAGAGAAGCAGTTTTGCATTGAGTGGGGACGCAAAAAGGTTCAGGTCTGGAGTTCCCCACTCTACGAAGAGTGATTGCACAACGATTGCGTCGAGTGACAACTCATAAGGATATGTCTCTGTTCTGCTGAGACAGTCCGCCAGATCGTTCTGAACTCCCAGTAGGTAGATCGCCTGGATTAGAGCTTCATGCTCCAGGCATCATTCCCACATACTCATCGCTTCCATGCACAAGGGGTAAGAGTGTGCTCTGCCCTGCTTGTTGATGCAGTACTTCACTGCTTTGTTGTCAGTCTGGAGGAGAATGGTCTTGTGACAGAGTATGTCCTCCAAAGTCCAAACAGCGTAAAGGACGGCTCTCATTTTCAGAACATTTATGTGAAGTTGAGATTCATCCTGACTCCAACGACCCTGGGTGTGGAGATCCTGGCAGTGAGCTCTCCATCCCAACAGGGATGCATCCATGATGATGGAGATCTGGGGATCTAGAGGGGCGAAGGGATATCCTACTCGAAGGTTGTCCTCCTGAGTCCACCAGGTAAGCGACCATTTCAGCAGTCCAGTCACCTTGATGCGAAAGGCCTGTGGGTATGTGGTTGGGGACCACTGAATGCTGAGCATCCACTGAGTAGTTTTCATGTGAAGGTGAGCCAGGGACACAGTAAACACTGAGGCTGCCATGAGACCCAGCATCCGCTGCATCAAGAGAGCTCAGACCGAACTGCGTTCTCTGATGGAGCAGGCAATCTGCAGGATGTCATTCCTTCTGTCCTCCAGGAGAAAGGCTCTTGTGTTGGAGGTATCCAGAAGCGCTCCTATAAAGAGCAGCCACTGAGAGGGCTGTAGCTATGACATTTCCAAGTTTAGCAGGACTCCCATGGACGTGAGGAATTTTGAAGCCATAGTTACAGCTTCCTGAGTCTGTTGTCTTGAGGGGCTCGTGAGAAGCCAATCATCCAGATACGGGAATACCTGAATCCCGAGTTTCCATAGATGCGCTGAGAGAACTACAAAGCACTTTATAAAAACTTGAGGCACCGAGGATAGCCCAAAGGGCAGGACTCTGAATTGGTAGTGCTGACCCAACGCCACAAATCTGAGGTATTTGTTGTGGTTTGGGTGTATGAGAATGTGTTGATAGGTGTCCTGCATGTCAAGGGAGGCTAGCCAATCGTGTTGATGAATCAGAGGTAACAGTACCGAGCGATATCATCTTGAACTTTTCCTTGTAAAAGAACTTGTTCAACTTTCTGAGGTCAAGAATAGGGCGCATACTGCCTGTTTTCTTTGGAACTAGAAAGTAATGGGAGTAGAAACCTGTGTTACGCTGTTCCAGCAGGACTATCTCTACTGCCCTTTTGTTCAGAAGGCGTTGGATCTCAGAAGCAAGAAGGCCCAACTGAGAGACAGACTGCCTGGGCTGTCATTTGGGTGGATGATCTGGAGGGGTTTCTCACAGATTTAAAGAGTACCCATCGCAGATTATTCTGAGCACCCATTTGTCTGATGTGATCAATTCCACCGGTCATAAAACTGAGTCAGACATCCTCCTACTGCCAAGGAAGAGTCCCCCTCGGACAGCTGAGTTGGGACCTGGGCCAGAATCTCAGAGGGTGGCACTGGGGGCTTTGGGGCCCTGTGCCTTCTGTTGCATTTTCTTTTGTGGCTGAGAGGTTTGGTTCTTGTTAAAGTCTCCTCTGCCTTTACCACGAAAGGACTGATGGTTGTGAAACTGATGCCTGTTCCCAACCCTTTGAGGGGCTGCAGAAGGGGGTCTAGCCATTTTGATGGCCGTCCTAGTTTTCTGAGTGGCCTCTAGCACCTGCTCAACCTGAGGACCAAACAGATAAGTACCATCAAACGGTAAGGCCATAACTTTTTGCTGGGCATCGCTGCGAAACCCAAGGTGCGCAACCAAGAGTGGCGATGGGTGCAAATGCCAGCCGCCGCTGCCCTGGAGGCAGTGTCAAAGGCATCCATGGCAGCTTTAAGCTGCTGATTAGTGGAATCAATACCTCTAGTAATGGTCTGAAGCAGCTCTGAGTTAACATCCGAATCAGGAAGAGCTTCTACCATAGCCTTGAGCAAGTGCCAGAGTGTATACTCATACTGAGAGAAGTAGCCCTGTTAGCTAGCAATGTGCTTGTATAAGGTGGAAGTAGCAGAGACTCGCTTACCCAAGGTGTCGATCTTGCAAGATTCTTTGTTTATTGGACGTGCTGTAGAGTCTTGCGGAATAACAGCCTTGTCATTCTCTGCCAGAATGACGATGGCATCAGCAAAAGCTTGAGAGGCCAGAATAGGTTGATCCTTAGGAGGAGCATATTTCCTATCTATGGACTTAGTCACAGAGGGGATAAGTGCTGGATTATCCCACACCATCTGTGAAGAGTGTCTCGAAAGAGGGCTGCACCAGAGAGGTTAATTCCACAGGAATATCCGGAACGTGCAGATACTGCAGACACAGCAGCTTCCCAGGATTGATCTCCGAAGTCTGGAGACAGAGTGGAATTTAGATTCCTGAAGAGAGACTTAAAGGAAAGGTCCTCAACCAAAGGCTCTGTAGAAAGAGGTTTATTCCCTGCCCCCAGGGTGGAATCATCGTCGAAGTCCTCCCCTAATCGAAGATCAGGATCGAGTTCAACGTCATCCCCTGCCAGTCCAGAAGGGACTGTATAGCTAGGACAGGGTTGAAAAGAAGGAAGAGGAGCAGAGAGAATCGGCGTCGAAAACCTCTGAAACCCATGTGGCACCATGAGTGCTCCTGGTGCTGCCACAGGAGGCGGTGCTGAAAACACAGGCGGCGCCGGTATACGTAGCGGCACCAAGCCTGGCACCGGCATGGGATGCAGCACCAAGCATGGCACTGGCACAGGACACAACACCGCATGCAGCACCAGCACTGGGGAAGCCAGCACTGAACGCATCGCTGGCGATGGGGAGGCAGGCGCCGGTATCAAAGTTTCCAATCTCCGATTGACAGAGGAGAAGTGAAGAAATTCAGCAGGAGATAGAGGCACCGGCGTGGATCCCTGCGCCGCAGCAATGTGAGGGGGACAGACACCAAGGCGTGGAGTCGACTGCACCGGAGAGGGCGCCACGTGACTAGGAAGCCCCAACCACCCTCCCTACAGGTCCAAAGCTGACAGACCCGAAGGCCCCAGTGAAGGACTAGCAGGGCATCAGGAACAGAAACCGGAGAGGACTCCAGAAGCAGAAACTGGCCCCTGTCCCCAGCAACTGACGATCGATGCGCAGACATATCAGAAGGCGAGCAGTGCCGTTTCTTTTTCAACCAGAAGGCTGAAGTTGTCGAGCGGTGCCTAGAATGAGACCACTTCTTTTTGTGCTTTTGGGGAGACCTCCCATCCCCCCAAGCACTGGACTGCCTGTAGTTGAACCCCAGCTCTGTAGAAGGCAACAGACCTGACCCAGCCCGGTTGACCGAACAGCTTTCATGCGAAATCTCCCTACCATCACCTGCCTGACTCATGGTCGACTCCATCAATGGAGGGCTGAAGACTTCTTCTGACAAAAATTTCTTAAAATTAATTATTTTATTTCCTCTAGAAAACAATAAAACTAATATAAACTAAACAAAACTGAAAACTATAGCTGCTGTTGTATAGACGTGAAGTTTTGACTCCCAGCGGTGAGAGACAACATCACTGAAGCACACTCGACAGTGGGGAAAAAGGAACTGAGGCAGTTGGAAGGTTGATGCCAAGGAAGTCTAAACGGCGTGAGCTAGGCTCACGGTACCACTTCCTCACAGTCCTACCTCACGCTGCCCCTTCTGAAGATTTTTGGCTCCTGCTGGGTCCTAGCGCCTCCGGCGTAGTCCCATCAGTGTGAATGAGTGGTGGAAACGTTATGTCCAGGAAGATTTTATATTTTTAATTAACCATGAACCACTTTCCCAAGCTAGAAAAAAATAACTGATACCCCCAAGGTCACCACTTACCAAAAGAAGAAACAAATGACTTAAGTGATGCCCTGAGGACAATGATTCCCTAATGGCAGCAACAACTGACTGATACCCCGAGAGTACCACTTACCTAAGGGCAGCAAAAAATTAATAAGTGATACCACCAGAGAACAGCTTGCCTAAGAGCAGCAGCAAGCCTTATTCAGTTACCAAAGAATAAAAAATGACTAAGCAACACGAACAATACACTGCTTGACTAAAGGCAAAAACAAATGTCAAAATTCTGAACTGGAAACCATTTTCATATGCCAGAAACAAATGACTAACTTATATCTCGAGGGCACTGCCTGCCTAAGCGCAGCAACAAATGACTAAGTGATACCCCAAAGGCAATGATTCCCTAAGGGCAGCAACAAATTAGAAACTATTACCCCCAGGGCACCACTTGCCTAAGGGTAGCAACAAATGGTTGTGATACCCCAAAGGCAATGATTCCCTAAGGGCAGCAACAAATTAGTAACTATTACCCCCAGGGCACCACTTGCCTAAGGGCAGCAACAAACAACTAATGGATACCCTGAGGGCACCACTTGTCAAAGGGCAGCAAAAAATGAAAAAGCGATACCACCAGGGAACAGCTTGTCTAAGGGCAGCAACAAATGACTAAATGATGCCCCTTGGGCACTGCCTACCTAAGGGCAGCAACAAATGACTAAGTGATACCCCAAAGGCAATGATTCCCTAAGGACAGTAACAAATTAGTAACTATTACCCCCAGGGCACCACTTGACTAAGGGCAGCAACAAATGACTAATTGATACCCCATGGGCACTGCTTGCCTACGGGCAGCAACAAATGACTAAGTGATACCATAAGGGCAATGATTCCCAAAGGGCAGCAACAAATAACTAACTGATACATCGAGGGCACAACTTGTCAAAGGGCAGCAAAAAATCAAAAAGCGATACCACCAAGGAACAGCTTGCTTAAGAGCAGCAACAAATGAGTAAGTGATACACAAAGCACACCACTTGATAAAGGGCAGGAACAAATGGCTAAGTTACACACAGGGAACCACTTTCCTTAGACAGAAACAAATGACTGATACCCCAAGGACAGCAACTAATGACTGATATCCCAAATGCACCAATTCCCTAAGGACAGCAACAAATGATTAACCAAATGACAAGTGGTCAACTAGTACACTATACAGAGTACATATGATACGGCTAACAGGTATTGCAGTGTTGCACAAAATGAAATATGAGAAAACACTTATTAAATGCACATTAAGATAATTTGGATAATTAAAAATATTAATACTTTCCATTTTAAACTCACCAGGAGAGCAGAGCAACTTGACGATCACTTAGCTCAACTACAACGATTAAGAATAAACTCTACTGTCAGACACTACCACATAGAGGATGGCAAAGAGCTAACACAAGTACTGTAAGATGCGTCTTGATTTCTATGTTGCCAGAGAAAACACAGAAAGAGCTGGCAACAAGATCAGAGCAGTTTCCTACCCAGTAGGATTTCGACAAGTGAAAGGGAAGAGAAAATACACCCTTGGAGCATCGCCGAAGACGATAGAGCTGCTGAAAAATGATGATACAGCATTCTTTTACCAATGGGAACAGAAGATGAGGGGAAGAATTCTGCTAATACAGACAGAGAGTGGGTAGAATTAATGCATCGTCCATGGGGCAGTGCTGCCTTCAGGTTGACACCAAGGGCAAAAAAAGGGCTCAGGCAAATAATACACCCCCTTCTAAAAGGAACATATTTCCTTTTAAAACAGCAGATTATTGCTGCCTTTTACAATAAAGATAAATTAGCCGTGGAATCAAATTCATTACTAGGTTTCAAACTCAAAGGCAGTTTGGTGCTAATTACTTATAAGAAAGGCTGTAAGCTTTCTTTTATGAGTACAGCAAAGAGGTAGCAATCAGAGCAAGAGGGGTGTCACAAATGCACTCCGCTGGTCAGGCCCACTGCTCCCACAGTACCAACCACAGAGCGCAATAGTGTGAACAGGTTACAGACAGGGTAACCCTCCTGTTGGCTTTTGGGTCTGAATCACCTTTAGTCTCAAATTCTGGGGGGGGGATTTAAACTGTGAACCTTATGCTAGCATACCCAATGAATGGGTTCAGATATGTACCCTCTTGGGGGACTGCGGTACAATCTTTCATCAGGGGCACCCAGCCAGGCTTCCAAAATGAACCCTTTTAACTCTATAAGAGACCTTAGGTATATTCTTACCTATTACCAAGCTTAGTAACACCATCAAGCCCTTGAACAGCGTTAGACTTAATTTCTGTTCAGCAATAACACGCAAAAAATGAATGAGGAGACCCAGGCAGTATCTTAAGAAAATGTTTACTAAAAATGGATAAAAACAGTAAGATTAAATACAGAACAAATATCAAAGAGCATCACAATCACATAAAGTAAAAAAAGGAAAGCTACAGAATAAACTCCTACCACAATACATTTAGATCTTTTCTGTCTAATGTATTACCTCTGTAAGTACCTTTAAAGTTAAATCAGAGAGCTGTGTCTCTCTAGAGTCCCAAGATATGACATCATTTCAGACACAAGTATCAGTTTAAACTATGTGTCTCCACACCCCTTCTGTAAGTCATCTAGCTCCTTCTTTTAGAATACAAAATTACAAAAAATGATTTCCTATCAGTAGGTATCTTCAATAATGTGACATCAGCAAAAACCCATTTCCGAAATTATGAGTCTTTGATCAACCAGTTCCTTTGGGGTTTATAACCCTGCAGTCTGTCACCCAGGTGTGATATAGCTAACAGGAATCAGCTAAATGATGTCCTGTCCTGATGTAATAAAACATATATTTAGTTTCCAACTTCAAAAGCATGAGGTCATAAAAAGGCCATAAAATGCAATTTCTCAAGGAAGTTAATTACATTACAGAGATCTCCTGGTCAGTTTACATATCCTGTAGCTTCTCTGAAACCTGGAGGGGGGGCACCCATGGAAGCACAGGCTGTCTTGTGTGAGACAATCACATACTATATTTTTACATTATAAATTATCATACAATAATCATAACCAGCTGGCCAAGCGTCACACTGCTCCCCACCTAGACTGAATTTGGGGTCTCTGTCCCCAGCATGGGATGAGCTCTCTAAGTCAGTTCACTCCTCGTATAGACGAGATAAGCCATCTGCGTTCTGATTTGTCGCTCCAGCTCTACGTAAGATCATCATGTCATACCCTTGCAAGGCAAGACTCCATCTTAATAGTCTACCATTAGTTTTTCCCATTTGTGTCAGCCAAACCAGGGGGTTGTGGTCAGTTTGTACCTCAAAATGCTGCTCATATAAGTATGGCTCTAAATTCTTTAGGGCACACACTATGGCAAGACACTCTTTTTTCATAGTAGAGTAAGCCTGCTCCCGGGGAAGTAACTTTTTACTCAGGTACACTACGGGGTGATCTTTCACTTGGTTGGATGTATGACTCAGTATTGCCCCAATACCCACGTCTGAGGCGTCAGTCTGGACTATAAAGGGTCTGCTATAGTCAGGACTGGTCAATACAGGAGCAGTGCACAGTACCTCCTTCAGTCTGGTAGAGGCTTTTTCACAGGCTGGTTCCCAGGTAATTTTCTTTGGCACCTTTTTCTTTACCAGGTCAGATAGGGGAGCAGACAAGTGACTGTAATTGGGTACAAATTTCCTATAGTACCCTGCTGTCCTTAGAAAACTCCTGACCTGCTTCTGCATTTCTGGTCTGGGCCATGCCTTGATCACCTCTATTTTTATTAGGTTAGGATGGAGCTGTACCCGGCCTACAACATGCCCGAGATCTGCCACTTCAGTCATGGCCACCTGGCACTTCTCAGCTTTGACAGTGAGCCCGGCCCTCTGTATCCTGCCCAGCACTTCCCTAAGGTGGGACAGGTGTTCCTCCCAGCTGGCATTAAGGATGGCAATGTCATCCAGGTACGCCACGGCGTACTCCTCAGCACCATTTAACATCTGGTTCACCAACCTTTGGAAAACGGCTGGGGCGTCCATCATTCCGGAAGGCATCACTTTAAATTCTAATAAGCCTATCGGAGTGATGAAGGCTGACCTCTCCCTAGCTCTGTCCATTAACTCTACCTGCCAATACCCCTTTGTCAGGTCGATAGCCGTAAAGTATGTCGCCCCTCCCAACTTGTCCAGGTGTTCATCCGTCCAGGGCATCAGGTGGGTATCTGACTTTGTGACTGCATTCAGTCCACAACAGTCCACACAGATACGAGTAGAGCCATCTGGCTTGGGCACAAGAAATGAAAATTACGTACCTACCGTAATTCTTGATCTTCTCTTGTATCTTCACCATTCATTACTGTTGGGTGATAGTTGGAGGCGCGCACCCGCCACGGGACCATGGGAGCTTTTTTTTTTGAGGAGTCAGCACCGATGGCGATGCCCCCTGGAGTGACGCTCTGTGTAGAGTGCGAGGGGCGGCCATTAGGCGCCGCAGACTCCTCCTCCATCCCAGTTCTGTTAGCCGGAGAGGTGAAAAAAAAAGGTTAGAAGAAAGAGTGAGGCAAGTGAGCCGAGGGATAGAAAAAGGAAAGGATATAAACTGAAAAAGGAATAAGCCGATAGAGGATAGAAGGGAGAGGAAGAACTGCCTACCATAAGGGACCGAAGGGCCTCACTTCTGGGGCGGCTCTAAGGGAGGAACAGATAGAAAGGAGAAAGAAGAAGGGTAAAAAGAGAGAAGAATAGGAGGGGAGGCTAGGAGGGGGGAAGACTGCCATTGGCAATTAGCTAAGGGTTATAAGCTCAGAACCATAAACAAGGGAGCAAGGATCCCATTTTGGAATTCAAGGAGAAGGTCAACTGAACTTCTCGCGCAGAATGGACACCAAAGGCAGGTTCTCTAACCTCCCGCCTACCCAATTTTTCCAGACTCCAGCCAGGAGCTCTTTAATTATTAAGAAGGAAAAAACTCTGTTCCAAACAAGAGCTGCCAGCTAGGAGGGAAGAAGCCCATTAGCATCTTGTTAAGTGATAACACCTTATCATATGAAAGTGGGGGGGGGCCCACAGGGGGCACCCCTTTACTAAATAGAGAGCGCGGGAACTCAATTGGACTCCCTAGAGGCAAGGCAGGGAACACTCTTTAAGAAAATTGGAGTGCTGGATAGCACTACACCTGTAGAGACTGACATAATAGGATTAGGACCTGCCAGAAGTGGTCTGGAAAAGAGAAGTCGAGCCACGTAAGTGATCGTCTCTTTAAACTGTGAATTGAGAAAAAATGGCTGGGGAGAGCCAAGAGATGCCCATTAAGGGCAGTCAGAAAGAGTTCCCTCAGGACAGATAAATGAAGCTCGTTCCTCCTATTCTGAGGGAAAGATCCGTTCAGAAGAACAGAAAGAGAGCATGAAAATGTTTTATTTTTTTTGGCTTAACGGCCAAGGGAAAAGAGGGAGGGACGTGCAGGGAGGGGGAGACGCTGAAGAAGGAGGCCCTTGAGGGGATGGTGGGAGGGATTCAGTAATAAATGGTGAAGATACAAGAGAAGATCAAGAATTACGGTAGGTACGTAATTTTCATATCTTCCCTTGTTAATCTTCACCATTCATTACTGTTGGGTGAGTACCAAGCCCCTCCTAGAAGGGGAGAGAGAGAAAATCCTGAGGAACAGATCCTCAGCCTCCTACTGGTGACAAGTAGAGAGGGAGACCTAACCAATAGACAAGAGTCTAAGGTGGGTGAGGAGGAGAAGGTGCCCAGAAGGGGCTGTGGGAAGGGTTGCCCCTGAAGACATCTCACCCCTCACGGGAAAATAAGGCGGGTCCCCCGGAAGAGCAGAGCCAGACACCCTACGCCGGGCCATGGGTGACAGCCGAGAGAGAGAGACGAAGCCATGCCGTCCGCCTGATGCAGACTGCTGTCCCTACTAGCCTGGATGCCACCTCGCTGGTATCATAGGATGCCCTCGCTTGGTGCCTTGCAAGGTCCAGACCCTGTGCAGAGAGGGCAATGGCTTGTCTAGACTGCTCTGAGTCAGGCAACAAAGCTAAGACCTGAGCCAGCATAGACCACAGATGCCTATTGTAAGCAGCGTGGTGAGCCTGATGGGAGGAAATGCACAGCAATACACGACCAGAAGAGAAAACTTTTCGTCCCCACCAGTCGAACTCAGCAGAATCCAAGTCCGGAGGCCTGTCGAGTACTGGGCGGTGAAGCCCAGAAGGAGTATCTTGGGATGTCAAACCCGAAGGTGGGTGAGGTAGAGAACCTAGAGACTCGCGGGGGGCACAATACCATCTCCTGAAGACTCCTGGGGCTGGAGAAGGAGTGGCTGGAGACTGCCAGGTGCGGATAGACGCTTCCTGGAAGGGAATCGGCCAGGAAGGCACCACCAAATGGCGGGCGCTGAGTTCACTGAGGAAAGCACGCGTCTGCCGCTCGGTATTGTCTCTATGAACGTAGGGAGTACAAAGCTCCAAGACCACCCTCGAAAGGAAACGCTGATAGTCAGTGAAGTCAGCATCAGAGGAAAGGTGGACAGGAAGTTCCTCTTCCTCAGCGGAGGAAGACGAGGAGGAAGTGGAGCTCGAATGCCCAGAAGACTCCTGCGGTGGGGGGACAGGCGAAAGACCTGTTCGTCCATGGCCCTAACATAGGATGGGAAGGCTGCCGCAGTAGCTCTGAACGTCTCCCAAGTTAATGGCCCAGTGGGCCCCACATGGTCTGGAAGAGAGGGAGGTGGTTGCAGAGGGATAGGTGAAGAGCACCTAAAAGCACGTGCCTGGCCTCTGCCAGAGCTCTGGGATCCAGGTAGCGATGCCGCCAAAACTGGGGACCCTGTGATCATGCCGGGTTGCGTAGAAGAGAGGAAAGGAGACAACTCCAGAAAGAGCCCTGAAGGGGAATCTCTCTGTGGCGCACCTGGGATTGCATGGTCAGAGGGCAGCCCTCAGAACCGCCACTAGAGGCGCTAGAGACCTTCAAGAGGTGAGGATCAGTGCTCGACTCCTCCCGCACCCACAGGCGGTGGGGGCTCAGTCGCTGCTCGACCACTACCCCTCAATCCTTCGGACTCCGGAGTAGCCCTCTTCCTCGAAACCAAAGGTGGAGGTCCCTGCTGAGCAAGGCCCCGAGGGGCGCCTACTGAAGCAGGGTCCTCCTCCCTCTGCTGAAGGTCCTGAGCAGCACCAGAAACGGCGGCTGCCTGGGACCTACCAGAAGAGGAAATCCCTTCTCGAACCTCCGAAGGGTCCACCACAGATGACAGCAGGCCACCCCTAGCCGTGGAGCCATCTGGGCTAACCAGCTCTGGGGAGTCCGGGAGAGGAATACTGGAAGGTCTAGCCCTGCGGCCTATAGGAGGTTCAAAGCCACAGGACTCTAGCTGCTGGTCTGTGTCCTCACCTGAGTCATCTCCCTCCGAGGAGGGGTCGACATCGGAAGACTGCAAACCAACCGCAGCAGGAAACGGCCCCAAGGTGGCACCAGGCCTGGTACCGCCGTAGGTTGCGACGAACAACACATCCGCCGAGTCATCCGTCCCCCTGGCGGTGTCCGGTTCCCAGGCCGCACCGCAAACGGTGCCGCCCGAGTAGCCGACACCCGCAATGGCACCAAGATCTGTTTGAAGGAGAATGATCTTGTGACAGAGTATGTCCTTCAAAGCTCGGCCTGCAAAGAGGACAGCTCTCATTTCTAGAACATTTATGTGAAGTTAAGACTCGTCCTGATTCCATAGACCTCAGGTGTGGAGATCCGGGCAGTGAGCTCCCCATCCAAGTAGGGATGCATCCATGGTGATGGATATCTGAGATTCTAGAGGGGTGAAGGGATAGCCTTCCAGAAGGTTGTCCTCTTGGGTCCACCAGGTGAGTGACATTTTTAGGGGTTCCGTCACCTTGATGTGAAAGGACTGTGGATGTGTGGTCGATGACCACCAAGTGCTGAGCATACAATGTGAAGATGAGCCAGGGGCATGGTGAACACTGAGGATGCCATGAGACCAAGCATCCGCTGCATCGAGAGAGCTCGAGCCGAGTCATTCTCCCTGATGAAGTGGGCCATCTGAAGGATGTCGTTTCTTCTGTCTTCCAGAAGAAAGGCTCTTGCGCTGGAGGTATCCAGAAGGGCTCCTATGAAGAACAGCCATTGGGAGGGCTGTAGCTGCAACCTTCCCAAATTCAGCAGAACTTCCATGAATGTGAGGAATCTTGAAGCCATAGCCATGGCTTCCTCAGTCTCTTGTCTGGAGGGACTTGCCAGGAGCCAATCGTCCAGATACGGGAATACCTGAATTCCGAGCTTCCTGAGATGTGCTGCGAGAACTGCAAAGCACTTTGTAAAGACTCGACATGCTGAGGCAGCCACTGAGGGGCTTGATTTCTGTGATGGTTATGAAACTGACGCCGGTTCCCGGCCCTTTGAGGGACTGCAGATGGTGGTCTGGCCGGTTTGATAGCCATTCTAGATTTCTGTGTGGCCTCTAGTGCCTGCTCGACTTGAGGACCAAACAGATACATACCATCAAAAGGCAAACTCATAACTCTCTGCTGGGCATCATTCATGAATCCCGACTTACGTAACCAAGAGTGGTGTCAGGTGCATATACCAGCTGCTGCTGCTCTGGAAGCAGTGTCAAAGGCATCCACAGTGGCTTTAAGCTGCTGATTATTGGATTCAATGCCTCTAGTAATGGTCTGAAGAAGCTCTGTGTTAACTTTCAAATCTGGGAGAGTTTCTACCGTGGCCTTGAGCGAATGCCAGAGTGTATACTCATACTGAGAGAAATAACCCTGGTAGCTTACAATGCGCATGCCCAGGGTGGAAGCAGCAAAGACTCGCTTTCCCAAAGTGACGATTTTGCGAGATTCCTTGTTTATTGGACGTGCCGTAGATTCTTGAGAAAGAATGGCCTTGTAATTCTCTGCCAGGACAACTATGGCATCAGCAAAGGCTTGCAAGGCTAGAATAGGATGATCCTTGGGAGGGGCGTATTTCCTATCTATGGACTTGGCCATAGAGGGAATAAGCGCTGGATTATCCCACACCATTTGTGAGAGAGTCTCAAAAGAGGGTTGCACGGGAGGAGTCAATTCCACAGGAATGTCTGGAACGTGCAGGTACTGCAGACGCAGCAATTTCCCAGGATCGATCTCTGAAGTCTGGAGAGAGAGAGAGAGAGAGAGAGAGAGAGACAGAGATTGGTATTCACGTTTTTAAGCAGAGACTTAAAGGAAAGGTCCTCGACCAGAGGCTCTGCTGTAAGAGAAGGTTTATTTACCACCCCTAGGCAGGAATCACTGTCAAAGTCATCCCCAATCAAAGATCAGGATCAGGCTCAATATCATCTCCTACTAGTCCCAGAGGGACAGAATATATAGGAAAGGGTGGAAAAAGAGGAAGAGGAGCTCCGTGAGTCAAAAAATGAAAATTACGTACCTACCGTAATTATGATCTTTCTGTATCTTCACCATTCATCACCTTTGGGTACATGGCGGCGGAGTCATGACCCATGAGCTTTTTTAAATTATTTTGGTAGGTGGAAGATGCACTATGTGGCGCCCTCGGGGCCACGCATTGCGTGGCGCCGCTGGGCTGGCCGTTAGGCGCTGTCGACTCCACCTGCCTGCCAGTTCTGAGTCACTGGAGAGGTAAGAGGAAGGGAGTGGAGGGTGGGACAAGGAAGTCCAAGGGACAGCAAAAAAGAAAATATATAAAACTGAAAGGAGAAATAAAGACTGAGAGGACAGAAAGAAGAAGTCGGAAACTAAAAGGATTGGGAGGGGCCCGAATCTCTGGAAATAGAGGAGGGAAGTAGGGTGGGACAAAGAATTTAGAAGGTAGGAAGAGAGGGGAGAAGGTTAACACATCCCAGATCCTGGTCCGTCTCCAGACTGTATAGGAACTGCAAGCAGTAGCCAAAGGCTTCTTGCCAGAATTCAAGGCACAGAATGGCTGGCAAAAACTCCATCTGAGCAGAATCAGCTATTCTGGAAGAAGGACAGGGCACAGAGAATTAACACTCTCTCAAGGAAAGATTTTGGTAAAAAAGGAAAAGGAGTTTTTTTTTTTGTAACAAGGGATAGTCCTAAGGACAAAGAAAAATAAGATGGATGGGACAAGGAGGAGGAGAGAATGGAGGGCAACTACCAACTCCCACCCCACAGGGGTGGAGAAAATGCACTAGAGAAGGAGTATTCCCCATGCTGACCACTCTACCCAGAACATTGTCCCCCATGTGCCCCTGTTTACCCCACTCCTAACAAAGAAAGGAGGGCGGCGAGGTTGGCACAGAGAGGGAGGTGGACCCAGAGACTGAGGCCCCAGGAGGATGGAGGATGGGGTTGTGATGAATGGTGAAGATACACAGAAAGATCATAATTATGGTAGGTACGTAATTTTCACATCTTACCTGTGTCAATCTTCACCATTCATCACCCTGGGTGAGCCGAGCTCCAAGGGGTTTCTTTACACCCTAAGGGACAAAGTCCCTTAGCTCTCAGTGGGTGACACACTAAGAGGGAGAACCTTCAGGGCCTGGAGAGGCCCAAGAGTGGGGAGAGTGAGACAGGGTCACCCCGGAGGCGGAAGGAAGTTGCCACGACAAGCGTTGTCTCGCTCTACGGGAGAAGAGATAGGTTCTCTGGTGAGCAGAGTTAATCACCCTATGCCGGGCCAAGGGTGACAACCGGGAAAGACGCAGCTATGCCGTCCGCCTAGTGCAGATCGCTGTCCCTACAACCCTGGTAGCTACCTCGTTGGCATCATAGGATGCCCTCGCTTGGTGTCTCGGCAGCTCCAGGCCACACGCAGAGAGTGCAATGGCTTGTCTGGTTTGCTCCATGTCAGGCAACGAGGCTAGGAGTTGACCTAGCCTGGACCACAAGAACCTGTCATAGGCTGCATAGTGGGCCTGATGTGCAGAAATGGAAAGCAACAACCATGTCAAGTAGAAAGCCCTCCTACTCCAGAAGTCAAAATCCGAGGAATCTTGATCTGGGGGCCAGTCACAGTGAAGGGCACAAAGCCCATCAGGAGTGTCCACCTGCGTCAATCCGGACTGCGGAGGAGGCGTGGAACCTGGAGACTCTGGGGGGCACAATACCGCTGGCAGAGATGCCTAGGGGCATGAACTCTGGAGAAGGGTCTCTGCCAGAAGCACAACGATGCCTCCCGAAAGGGAGCAGGCCAGGGAGGAAGCACAAGGGTGGCCTCGCTGAAATCACCTAGAAAGGCGTGCGTCGAGTGCTCTGGATTCCTTACAGTGGCAGGGGTGAGGTGCAAGTCCTCCAACATCCTCACGAGGAAACACTGATACTCAGTGAGATCAGTGGCTGGAGAGGTGTGGACAGAAGGCTCCTCTCCCCCAGAACAGGGGGATGAAGAGTTGGAATGCACCGACTGCTCAGAGGGTGGCTGCTCGGGGGGAGGTTGAAAAACCTGTCTGTCCATTGCCCTAAAGTAAGCTGGGAACTGAGCAGCCATAGCCCTGAACTGCTCCCAGGAGAGAGGCCCACTAGGACAAAGGATGCCTGGGAGCACAGGAGAATGTGGCAGAGGGATGGGGACAGAGCTGAGAAGAGATATCGGCTGACCTCCGCCCGGGCTAAGGAGCGGACCAAGAGCACCCGAAGAAGAAGGTGCTCCAGAAGACTCCACAGCCGACAGCTGAACAACCATTTCGGTACTGCCTTGGCTGCGCCCGGAAGAATCCCCCCTGTGAGGCGACCGGGGCTGTATAGGTCCAGAAGGACGGTCCCCTACCTAAAAAGAATGGGGCTCCCTCAAAGAGACTCAGAAGGAAGAGCGGAGATCCGCACTACGGCTTCTTCCAGAGTCAGGGTTGGCCCCAGAAAAAGGTCGCCATGCACACCCCATGCCACGCGACCCCTCGGAGTCTGAAAGAGCCCTCCTCCTCGAGAGGGCCAGCCTAGGCAGTTGACAGCCCTGGCCAGCACCCGAAGGAGCTATCCAGGGCACAGTACCCTCCCCTCCTGTAGGTGCTCTGATCGGCCCCAAAGTTGGGTGATCCCAGGCACACCACAGATGGGGGTACCACTGCTGAGGGATCAGTGAACCCACCAAGACCAGGCTGCAGAGCAATGGTGGCCTGCACCACTGCCCGCTGGTCAGCACCCCTGACCCGTCTCGGCAGTCACCGACCCCACCTCAGAAGGGGGCTGGCTCCGGTGTGTCGAAGATACTACAGGGCTGCCCACCCCAACCCAACAGTCTGACTGAGAGCCCAACTCTGCCTCTGAAGAGGTAGAGGCTGAGGCTCTGTGCCAGACTGTAGGAGGGCGCCCGGTGCCATCCTTGCCGAAGGGGGTGCCAGAAATCGAAACTATGCCTGAGCCAGTGCCAGTGCCCCCTACAGCACCACGAGCAGAATCCACAGAGGGCACGGCGCCACCCCAAACAGCTGCTCCAGAGTCGGGATGAGCTCCACCTGGGCTAAGGAGTGGACCAAGAGCACCCAGAAGAAGGTGCTCCGGAAGACTCCTGGCCGACAGCTGAACAACCATTCGGTACTGCCTTGGCCATCCGGCCACGGCGCCCGGCAGACGGCGCTGACAATGCTGACGGTGCCATTGGTGCCGAGGACGGCGCCACCCGGCTCCACGGCGCTGCGAACAGCGCAGAGGGCAGAGGCGGTGCCGACGACGGCACCGACAGTGGAATCCGACACCCCTATGGCGTTGAGTCCCAAGGACATGGCACCATGCTCAACCTCGGCGCCGTGAGACGCAGACAAAGATGGCGCCGTAGAAACTCCCACAGTGCCGCTAGCAGCATCGACAGCAGCCACAGCTCCGAGGGACAAACCGGCGCACAATGGCTCCGTCAGGGACCACCGGCGCGCGAAGCAAGCAATGAGACGCAATGTAGCGCCCGACCGGCGGCATCAAGGACGATGCTGGCCCGGCCTGCGAACCGCAGGACCGACACCGGGAGCCTTCACCCGGAGGTGATTGCCTTGGCGGCACCTCCCGCCCGCCCGAAAGGAGCGGGACAAGCGTCCTGCACCGTGGAAGGAGCCTCGGCAACGGCCAGGCTACTAGTATCCAAGGCTCCCTCCTCCTTGGTCTGTGTAGAACCAGAAGGGGACCCGGAGAAAAGGCCGAGATTATGTGGCTTGGCCCGACGAGTGCGCACCCGACCCCCAAAAGTCGGCAGAGCTCGCCCAACTTTCCACGCGCGTTCTTCGATGACCTGGCAGTCCATGGAGAAACAGGCGTCGCATGAATCCATGTCATGAAGTGGGCCAAGACACATAAGGCAACAGTCGTGCTGGTCGGTGACGGAAAATTTATGGCCACAAGGGCACCGTTGCATGAGGGGCCATCCCGTCTTCAAAGTCTTCTTGCCCACCGACCCAGACATGACCTATGAAAAAAAACCCACCAAAAACAGACTCGACGTCGCCAAGAATAAAATATATGGAAAGATCTTACCAGCAACGTCGAGTAAGGCAACTAGAACCGGCAGGCCACGGCACCGATGGACTGCAGCACAATAGCTGGAGAGCAGTGCTGCTGCGTGAGGCGGTAGGCCTCAAATTGCATCTGGCTTCCACGGTGACCTCACGGCAGGGGGACGAAGAACTGGCAGGCAGGAGGGTCAACAACGCTAACAGCCAACCCAGCGGCGCCACGCCAATGCGCTGGCCCCCGAGGGCGGCACCGATGGTGCGTCAGCTCCACCTACCTAAAAAAAAAAAAAAAAAGCGCCCGCGGGGTCATGACCTCCAGCCATGTACCCAAAGGTGATGAATGGTGAAGACTGACACAGATAAGATCCCCAGTGCCCCACGTGGTACCGAAGGCGCTCCAAATGCCAGAACAGAAGGCAGCGCCAAGAATACTGTGGCGCCGGCACAGGACGTGGCACCGGACAAGGCACCGGCACCACAGGAGGTTCCCAACCCCCGACCTGCGGAGTAAAATCTGAGAAATTCTGCAGGAGATAAAGGCACCAGTGTTGACCCCTGTGCCAGACTGCCGCGTCAACAGCACCGAAGAAGGCACTGTATGACTAGGAAGACCGAACCACCCTGCCCGCAGGTCCGAAACCGAAAGGCCCAGGTGATGGACTCACCGGCTCAGACAGACAGGACAACCACTGAACCCACTGCTCCATAAGAGCGGCCCAATGGTGAAACTGCTCACCGAAGGACCCCCCCAGGGGGTTGGGAGGGACTCCGGAGTCGAGGATGCCAGTCATCAGGAACGGAGGCCAGAGGAAACCCCGAAGGAGACGGAGTTGGGCCCCTGCTGCCGGTATCAGACAATCGACACGCAGAAGTACCAGAAGGTGACCTTGAGTGGTGCCATTTCTTTTTCGATCGGGAGGCCGAAGAAGAACTTGAAATGGGATGGTGCCGAGTCCTCGATGAGGATAGAGAATGGGACCTCTTCTTTTTGAGCTTTTGGGAGGACCGCCCATCCCCCCGAACACTGGACTGCCTGTAGTCAGGTGCCCCCGTAGAGGGCGGCGGACCAGACCCAGCCCTGCTGACAACACAGCTTTCATGCAACGTCTCCCTACCGTCACCTGCCCCGTTCATGGTCGACTCCGTTGAAGGAGGGCTGAAGACTTCTTCTTGATGAAAAATTTTACCTTACTACTACTATTATTTGTTTTTTTTTTTTTTTTACTGATAATAAGACAATAAATCTAATCAAATACTAAAACGACTACAGCTGCTGTCGTATAGACATGAAGATTTGACTCCTTGCGGGTGAGCAATGTCGGCACTGAAGCGCACTCGACAGCAGAAAAAAAGGAACCGAGGTGGTTGGAGGGTCGATGCCGAGGTAGCCTATATGGCATGAGCCAGTCTCACGGCGCCACGCAGGCGCGGTCCTACCTCGGCACTGGCCCTCCTGAGGATTTTTGGCTACCCCTGGGTCCTAGCACCTCTGGCGTAGTCCCATTAGTGTGAATAGGTAGTGGAGACTATATGTCCAGGAAGATATGGAAACTACGTACTTACCATAATTGTGATCTTCCCAAATATCTTGATCATTCATTACTGATGGGTCCTACCAGAGGTCAGGACCCTGCACGGAAAAAACAGCACTGCCTCTTTAAAAATGTTTGTGCTGGGTGGAGACGGCGTTGGGACGGCGCCGCCCTCGAGGCCAGTGTTCTACATGGTGCTTGTGGGTTGGACAGTAACCGACGATGACTCCTTCCAGCCCTCAGTTCTGTCCCGCCAGGCGAGGAATAAGAAAGATGAGTATCAGAGGGCCAGGGTGCCTGAAAGATAGGAAGGGTGGGAAATAAAATAAAGCTGAAAGGATAACTAGGGTTAGACTAGAGGGAACTAAGATGGACAGGTAGGGGTGACCAGAACACTGGGCAGCCCTAGGCAAAGTAAAACAACTGAGAGACAGGAGAGAGGGAAGGAAGACAGTTGTAAGAAGGAAACTGGCTCTACACTCCTCCAACACTCCCCTGCCCCACAACTCCCCAGGACTTTTACTCCCAAGTGAAGTTCGAATGGACTAGGTTCCTCTTAAAAGAGAGAATGAAGTGATCCAGGGCCTAAGAGCCCAAGCTGGATCGAGAGGGAGGAGAGCGGGGGGCAGGAGTGGAGAGACGCAGGGGAGGAAGAGCCAGAAGCCTGGGGACATGTCCCTACCGATAAAAAAAAAAAAAAAAAACTTTTCCTTTTTTTCTTTTTTTTACAGTATAACAGAACAGCCTGATTCCTTATATTGGCATAGTTATCCTTTATCTTCTGTCTTCATCCATACCTTCTCGTGAGCTGAGCGCCCACTGAACTCCTAAAATTCACCAGATATGGCGAAAAGTAATACACCAGGAAGCAGGTTGCTCCAAGGTGAGCAGGAGTTAAAGTCTGGAGGACTGTTCAGCTGAAGAGAAAAAATTTAAGGTGGTTATACAGTACCCCAGGAGTATCCCACTGAAGTGGTGAAGCAACCTTTTAGCTTACCAAAGACGGAAGAGCATACAGACTGGACACAGGGTTCACCCCCAAGATGGAGAGTCCTTTTTCCTTATTCCATCCCACTTCGAGATGGGACAGATGGAGGGAGGGGAAAAAGGACTGAACTGCCCAGAGTCTGATCATAGGGAGGGAGGGTGGGCGTAATGAATGGTGAAGATATTTGGGAAGATCATAATTATGGTAAGCATGTATTTTCCATATCATCCCCAAATCAATCTTCACCATTCATTACTGATGGGTCAGAGTACCAAGAAGGTGAACTCTGGGGGAAAACATCCCCCAGTCTCCTGTGGGGGAAAAAAAGACATGGGAGGAGGGGGCCAATCCAGGCTTGGCTAGGTCTGAGGATCTGACAAGGCCGGTGAATGCTCCTGAGATCCGGGAGCTGGAGAGTGCCCCTGAAGAACTTGCTGTGCCCTGTGGGAGAAGAAGTGGGCCCCCTGGAAAGGTGAGGACATCATTCTATGCCGGGCCAGGGGTGACAACTAGGACAGACGAAGCCACGCAGCCCGCCTAATGCAGACTGAGTATCCTACCAGCCTGGAAGCCACCTGATTGGCATCATAGACTACCCTGGAGCGGTATCTTGCTAGTTCCAGGACCTGGGTGATTAGGGGAATGGCTTGCCTGGTTCCCTCACCATCAGGCAACACTGCTAAGACTTGCCCCAGCAGACAGCAGATGTACCTTGCAAAGGTCACCTGGTGTGCCTGATGAGACAATACCTGCAACAGGAGCCAAGCAGAAAAAAACACCTTCCTCCCCCATCAGTCAAACTCAGCTGAGTCCGTGTTGGGGGGGGCACGGTCCCGACTGAGGCGTAGATGCCCCAAAGGAGTATCCAGGATCCCCAGACCTGAAGAAAGCTGTGGTATAGCACCTGGAGACCCCACTGTTGCACAGTATCTGTGCCTGCAGTCACTAGGGGCAGGAGACAGGGCGGAGGGACATAGCCAAATGGCATGCAATGCCTCCCATAAAGGCCTTGGCCGAGGAGGAATGACCATCCTGTCAACGCTGTACTCCCCTAGAAATGACAGAATCGCACGATCCAGGTTCTGTCCGGCTGGGTGGGAAAGATGGAGCTCCCTCATCATCTCCATTAGGAATCTTTGATAGGATGCAAGAGCCCCCACAACGGAAAAGTGATGTGAAGAATCCTCTTCCTCCATTGAGGAAGCCGAAGAGGAGAGGGAGTTCGATGCCAAGCTTGGCGATGCAGAAGTTGGAGGTCTGAAAATTACCTCAGAGACGGCCCTAAAGTAAAGGAGAAACCGCGCTCCCACCGCCCTGAATTGTTCCCAAGATAGGGGGGCCTCCAGGGCTAAGGAACCCCGGAAAAGGGGAAGAGGAGGCAGAGTTACCTGAGGAAGGAAAGCCTGGTCGGACAAGGAAGGACCTCTGCCTGAGCTCTGGGGTTGTCCATATGTGCCCTGATTAGGGGAGAACTAGTTAACTCTTTTACCCCAGCATGCCCAACCCCCAAGGGGCAGACTGGGGGAAGTTCTTGAGGGGACTCCTCTGGAAGGCGAGTCTGGAGCCATACAGAGCCTCTCGGGAGGCTCCTGCCACCACCAACAGCAGAACCTCTCCCCAGAAGAGAGGCCGAACTGGACAGCCCCTGGCGATGACCCCCGACTGCCCGGGGGTGCGTGGGTTGTCACTCAGAGCCAGTTCCACCAGCCCTCTTCTCCCGAGAAGAAGATCTGTCCCTCTTTGGAGGCCCAGTGGAGGAATCCGGGCTTGCCCCTCTTGAAGGAGAAGACCCCCCCACCCCGGAGGGGGCTAGAATTTCTCCCTGAGTTTACAAGTTTTTAAAAACTTGTAAAGAGCAACCAACATGTAAGTAGTCAGGCAAACTGTTTCAAAAATGCGGAGCAGCTACAGAAAAAGCAAGTAATCCAGCTCTAGTTTTACAAAAACTTTCATGAAGAACAACGACATTGGCAGATCTCAAACTAGGTAACAAATCCCTAACTAAAAGAAGAACAACAAGCCATTTGTCAATGCCGAATGTTTGCTTGCTGGCATTGGCATTGGTAGTGTAGAAGTTACAGAGCTGCATAATAGGAATGGCAGTGAAGTATTGAACTGAAGCCAACCCCACCACCACCCTGCAGAGAGTGACAGGCATTGGGGTGTGCCTTTGGGTCGTCAGCCACGCAATTTCACCATATCCTACCCTGCAGAGACTGACAAGTGTCACGGTGTGCCTTGGGGTCTTTGGCCCTTATGCGCACCCCATTCCATCAGGAAATACGATGAGATGGGTGCGGTATAGGAGAGTGGGGTGAACTTTGGGGCCGAACAGTCCAAGGCATACCTCAATGCCTCTCACTGGCTGCAGGGTGTGGAATGGTATAAGCATTACAGGCAAGAATCCCAAGTCACACCCCTGATGCCTGTCATTCTCTACAGGGTGGGGCATTATGGTTGGAAACCCTAACACCTCAAGCATTCGTTGGTATTTTCACTCCAAATTTTCAACACGGTCTTTTTGTGACCCCCACCTCATGAACAGTGGCAATATCAGTTTGTTAGCAAGCTGCTTATGCAACGCCTTGTGCCATGCTGGGAGCCCACCACAGCGTGGCAAGCGTCCGTTGTCGTCCTTTTTAAAAAAAAAAACCTGAAACACAAAAGCGGTCCCTCGCTGTCTCTGCCCACCTGTGGCCACCCACTCGCACCCTACCTCCCACCCCCTCACCCAATACTTACCTCCGGACTCTGGTGCGGCGATCTTCGGTGGACCGGGAACACGTCTGCACTCTTCAAAGCTGACCGCGAACTGAGGAAATGCCGGTAAGCTGTATAATGGAATAGATAGGGTTTTTTCAACTTTGCTGCATATCTCAGGCATTTTTTGGAATTTTTGCACCAAATTTTCAACATGGGGTTTTTGGGACCCCTTCTCATGAATGCACTCACTGTAATGGCGTTAATCGGGCCCGAAGGGTGATTTCGCAGTCACTGCATGAAATCACCTTTCGGGACTGAGTAACCAAACAACACTGCCGCTTTTCATAAGGTGGGCTCTCAAAAAGCCTATGTTGAAAATTTGGTGCAAAAATTCCTAAAAATGACTGTTTTATAAGGGTAGAAAAATCAATCTGCTTAGCACGCGAACCAAAGATCATAGATTTTGTCTTTTTTACATTTAAAATAAGAAAATTTTAAGCAAACCAATTATGAATAAGACAAACATCAACCTGACTGTTCTTTAGCTGAAGAAAAAAGAATGAGATTATCAGCATAAAGCAAAGATTGACAGTTTTTAATAACAGAAGGGGGGGAATTAATAAACAAAGTAAATAAAAGTGGCACCAAAATTGACCCCTGAGGTACACCTCTGTCAATTCTATTCACATTAGACAACACAGATGGAATTGCACCAAACTGAGATCAGTCAGTTAAATAATCTTCAAACCAAGAGACAACATTTGGTGAAAAACCCAAATATTTTAACCTAACACAAAGTATTTTATGATCAATAAGATCAAAAGCCTTGGTCAGTTCCAGTTGCTGGGAACACTGTCGCTGAGACTTTCGAGTTTCATTAAGACCCCCATCAAAGCAAGGAACTGAGAACCAATGGCTACTACATGTTCTGTCTCCTGTCCAGATGGACTTGAAGTTAGTTAATCATCCACGTACAGGAAAACTTGGATTCCTAACTTCCTCAGATGTGCAGCAAGCACTGCAAAGCACTTTGTAATGACTTATGGTACTGAGGAAAGCCCAAAGAACAGGACTCTGAACTGGTAATGGCAGCCGAGGCAGAACTGGGGCCAGGGTTTCAGACAGTGGCACTAGGTACTTTTGGCAACTGCGTCTTCAGCTGTGCCTTCTACTGAGGCTGGGGAGGCCGATTTCAAGGATGCACCTACAGTGCCTACCGCAGCATCAACCCTCCGAAAAATGGAAATTACATACCTACCATAATTCTTGATCTTCTTGGACGAAGTCTCCACCACTCATACACATTGATGGGATCTACACCGGAGGTGCTAGGACCCAGTGGGAGCAAACTTTTTTGCAGGAGGGCCGGCACTAGAGATGGAGCAGCGAGCCTTGGCTCATGAGGCAATGACTATCTCGGCGTCGACCCTCAAACCGCCTCAGTACCTTTTTTCCGAGGAGGTGCAGCATAACAAACCTAGAAGGATAGCCTAACAAAAACTGGACATAAGATATTCCGAACGACCCGTATAAGAAGGGTCAACAAAGAAGTTTTTCTTGGACATTTATGGGAAGCTTGGACTCGTCCTGAGTCCATGTACCTTGGGTGTGGAGATTCTGACAGTGAGCTCCCCACCCCATCAGGGACACGTCCGTGGTAATAGAAATCTGATGATCCAGGGGAGCAAAGGGTATCCTTCCAGAAGGTTGTTCTCTTGCGACCACCAGGTGAGTGACTTCTTCAGAGGTTTTGCCACCTTGATGAGAAAGGACTGAGGGTGAGCGGTTAGAGACCACTAAGTACTGAGCATCCATTGAGAGGTTCTCATGTGGAGGCGTGCTAGCGGTACAGTGAACAACAAGGATGCCACGAGACCCAGCATCCGTTGCATCGAGATAGCTCGAATTGAGCTGTTCTCTCTGATGTATTGGGCCATCTGTAGGATATCACTCCTTCTGTCCTCTGGAAGAAAAGCTTTTGCACAGGAGGTGTCCAAAAGAGTTCCTATAAAAAGGAGCTTCTGGGAGGGCTACAACTACGATTTCTTGAGATTTAGTAGGACTCCCATAGACGTTAGAAAGTCTGAGGCCGTGGCTACGGTGTCGAGAGTTCCATGCCTGGAAGGACTGGCTAGAAGCCAGTCGTCCAGATATGGTAACACTAGTATTCCGATTTTTATGAGATGCGCTGCGAGAATTGCCCAACACTTTGTAAAAACTTGTGGAGCCGAGTATAGCCCAAAGGGTAGGACTCTGAACTGATAATATTGGCCCAGTGCTACAAACCTTAGGTATTTGTGGTGCTTTGGGTGCATAGGAATATGTTGGTAGGCATCCTGCATGTCCAGGGATGCTAGCCAATCATGTTGATGAAGCAAGGGTAACAGGGTCCCTAGCGATATCATCTTGAACTTTTCCTTGAGAAGAAACTTATTTAACTTTCTGAGGTCCAGAATGGAGCGCATGCCACCGGTCTTTTTCAGGACCAGGAAGTAATGGGAGTAGAAACCTGTGTTTCGTTGACCCAGCGGAACTATTTCTACTGCCCTATTGTTCAGAAGGCCTTGTAACTTGGAGGCAAGAAGGTCTGACTGTATTGTTGACAGCCTGGACTGTCGTTTGGGGGGACGATCTGGAGGGGTTTCTGAAAGGTTGAGGGAGTACCCTTCGCGGATTATCCAGAGGACACATTTGTCTGATGTTATGGACTTCCACTGGTTGTAGAACTGAGTCAGACGTCCTCCCACCACTGAGGAAGAGTCCCCCTTGGGCAGTTGAGGTGGGACCTGGGCCAGAAACTCAGAAGGTGGCACTGGGCACTTTGGGCCCCTGAGCCTTCTGTTGCGTTTTCTTTTGACGCTGGAGGCCTTGATTTTTGTTAAAACCTCCCCTGCCCTTGCCCCGAAAGAACTGATGGCAGTGAAATTGACACTTGTTAACACCCCCCGCGAGAAGGGGTGGGAGCAGGTCGAGCCACTTTAATGGCTGACCTAGTCTTCTGCATGGCCTCCAGAGCTTGCTCTACTTGAGGTCCGAACAGATACATACAGTCAAAGGGTAACGCCATGACCTGCTGTTGGGCATCATTCGTGAAGCCCAAAGTGCATAGCCAGGAGTGACGATGGGTACAAATGCCCAACGCCGTTGCTCGGGAAGCAGTATCGAAAGCGTCCATAGCTGCTTTAACCTGCTGGTTTTTGGACTCGATACCCCTGGTTATGGTCTGAAGTAGCTCTGAACTAGTGTCCGACTTGGGCAGAGCTTCCACCATCTGTTTGAGTGAATGCCAAAGGACATACTCATATTGAGAGAAGTAGCCTGGGTAGCTGGCAATACACATACCCAGGGTAGAGGCAGCAAAGACTCTCTTACCTAAGGTGTCTATCTTGCATGATTTGTGATTCTTTGTTTATAGGCCGGGCTGTAGATGCCTGAGGAAGAATGGCCTTATCACTCTGTCAGGACTACAATAGGGTCCACAAAGGTCTGGGAGGCCAAAATAGGTCGATCTTTGGGAGCAGAATAGTTCCTGTCTATGGACTTAGCCAAAGAAAGAATGAGAGCGGGATTATTCCATACCATCTGAAAGAGCATCTCAAAGGATGGTTGTACCGGGGGAGTTAGATCCATAGGGATCTCCAGGACGTGAAGGTATTGGAGTCTTAAGAGCTTCCCAGGATCGATATCTGTAGTCTGGAGAGAAAGAGTAGAATTTAAATTTTTCAGCAGACTTAAATGACAGGTCTTTGACCACAGGCTCTGCAACCAGATTAATTTCTGCTACTTCAACATCATCACCCAGCCGAAGGTCTGGGTCAAGCTCAATATCATCTCCTGACAGACCAGGAGGGACTGCATGGACAGGAAAGGAGTGAAAGTCAGCAGGAAATGAAGAAGAGAAAGGAATCGGAGTCGAGAAGCCCTGAAGACTGGACAATGCTGCACCAAGCCTTGGCGCCAAAGAGGAACACAGCGCCGATGGCAAGGAAGCCGGCGCCGTCTGAAACCGCCCAGTACATAGTGCCGAACGAGGCCACAGTGCCGAGGATGGCGCCGTCAACCCCAATGGCGCTGACAACACAAGTGGCGCCGACAGGCACAACGGTGCCGAGAGAACCATCAATGCCAATGGCGCCGAAAGCAATCCAGGACTCCGAATACTGCGATTTGAAGAAAAAGTAGGAAGAATACCAGGAGATAGAAGCATTGGTGTGGCCCTCTGCGCTACAGCCATGTGAGGGGGGGAACACCTGAGCGCGGAGTCGAAGGCACCAAAGAGGGCGCCGCGCGACTAGGGAGGTCCAACTGCCCTACCCGATCCCTCGAAAGGCCCAAGGGCCTCGGAGTGACCAGGCCAGGCAGCTGGACCAACCTCCGAGCCCACTGCTCCATAAGAGTGGCCCACTGATGAAACTGCTCATCGGAAGCCCCTTCAAAAGGCAGGAAAGGGCTCCGATGTCGAAGAGGTCGGTCACCAGAGACAGAAACCGGTGATTCCAGAGGAGGAGACCGACACCTGACCCCAATAACCGACCGTTGACATGCAGACATACCAGAAGGCGACCTCGAGTGATGACTTCTCTTTTTTGACCTGTGGGTCGAAGAAGAGCTTGAGGCCGAATGGTGCCGAGAGTGTGACTGTTTTCTTTTATGCTTTCAGGGGGACCGCCCATCCCCTCTAGCACTGGACTGTCCGTTGTCAGACCCCTCTCCCTCCGGAGAGGGCAGCAGACCGGACCCAGCCTGGCTGATTGAACAGCTTTCATACGAAGTCTCCCTACCGTCACCTGACCCGCTTATGGTCGACTCCGTTAATGTAGGCTGAAGACCTCTTTTTCTTTAATAAGTATAGTTAAGAGTAAGTGGTACTTATTTCATGATATATTACAAAACAATAAACTGAAAACTATGCTGCTAGTTTGAAGTTTGACTCCGATGGGTAATGACGTCGTTACTGAAGCACACTTTCGATGGCGGGAAAAAAAGGAACTGAGGGGTTGGAGGGTGAAGCCGAGAAAGTCATTGCCACACGAGCCAGGCACCGTCGGCGCGGCCTCGCTGCTCCATCTCTGGCGTGGCCTCTTGCTATAGTTTGTTCCCCTGTTAGCCTAGCCCCGCGATCCTATCAGTGTGAATGAGTGGTGGAGACTTTATGTCCAGGAAGATCAACAGACTCTAGTGTATATTTAAATGAAAGCCAAGGAATTGAACACTGTCGTCATGTATACAGTTAAGTCCTGGCCCCAACGGGGTAAGCAGTGACACTTCTTATCCACTCCACGGTGGAAAAATGGAACTGAAGCACTTGGGGTCTGGTGCCACTGTATACCAGTGGGTGCATGCGATGACATACGCGTAGGCCTACTTGAGTCACCAGCTCCCACCAGAAATGTTCTGTTTCCCACAGGTCGTAGCACCTCTAGCTCAGACCCATAAGTAGGTATCTATGGAAAAGACTGATTCCTGGAATATCTAGCCTTTCAGGCTCCCTACCTGATTCCATGGCCACTGACCATGAGCACAAGGTAGTGCTAAGAGACACTGTAACATTTTTTGTGTTAAACAAAGTTGACACAAAAATAAAATTTTAAAACTAAGCTAAAGAACTCAACACTATCATCAAATAGATGGTAAAGTTCTGGCCCTGATAAGGACAGTGACAGCACTACTGATGCACACTCGACAATAGGGCAAAAAGGAACTGTGGGAGCTGAGGACTGCTGCTGCTCTATACCAGCGAGCGGTGATGCACATGCAGACCTACCCATGTCACCAGCTCCCACCAGGATAGTTCTGGTCATCGCAGGGCCCTAGCACCTCCAGCACAGACCCACAAGTGGGACTCAATGGTGAAGACTGATTCTTGGGAGATCTACAAGTACCTCACAGGAGTAAACAGAGTGCAGGTGGGAAGTCTCTTTCATCTAAGGATAAGCACCAGGACCAGGGGACACATGATGAAGATGGGGGGGTGGGAGCTCAAGAGAGATGTTAGGAAATATTTATTCACTGAAAGGGTGGTAGATGTCTGGAACAGGTTGCCAGCAGAAGTGGTGGAGGCTAGAATGGGGGCGGGGTCTTCAAGCATGCAAGGGAGATAAACACAGGGGTATATTAGAAAGAGGCAGAGAGTTGGGAGGGACGTTGGAGGCCAGATAGTGTCTGCGGAGAAAGAATAGGCAGGAAAAACATGGGCAGGCTGGATAGGTGAAGCAGGCCTTTTCTGCCTACAAATTCTATGTTTCTGTTTTCCTTGGCACATCTCAGTACCATTGGTAATTTGAATAACTACTGGTAGTGTCTGGACTAAACAAATTTTGGCCAGAGCCGATAGGGATGCATGGGAGGAATTTGGGGTGAAAATTGCCAAAGTTGTGAGCCTGCGTTAGGAAAATGTAATGTAGGCTCATAAATTTGTTGTTCTGTAATATTTGCACACCAAATTTTCAACATAGACTTGCTATAACTCTGCCTCATGAAGATGGGCAGAGCAAATGTTCAACTCCTGCCCGAAAGGTAATTTCGTGCAAGGACTGCAAAAGTAATTTTCGGGACACAAAAACACATTTTGGGTCAGAGTTAAAAAATGACAGTTGTCACATTCATGAGGTGCTATAAAGAAATGGCTATGTCGTAAATTTGGGGTCAAAATACTGAAAATTACTAAAGTTACAAGCCTGTGTTTGCAAAATTCAACTTAGGCCCATAACTTTGATTTTTTTTTTTTTATATTTTTACACCAAATTTTCAGCATAGGCTTCTTATGACAGCACCTCATAAACAAGAGCAGAGGAAATGTTCAACTCCTGCCCGAAAGGTGATTTCGCACAGGGACTGTGAAATCACCTTCTGGGACAGATTTGCCTAATGACAGCTCGATTGTTCATGAGGCGGAGTCCCAAAAAAGGCATGTTGAAAATTTGGGCAAAAATGGCCAAATTATGCCAGGAAGTTCAAAACACCACTGAAATACATTAAACCGCATATCTGTTTCTTCAGTTCGCTGTCTAGCTTTGAAGATTGAAGACGTGTCTGCAGTCCAGAGAAGATTACAGCGTTGGACCTCCGATGGGTAAGTAAGGGCTGGGGGGGGTCATGGGTACTGAATTGGGGGATCGGGTAGTGGAGAGTGCAATAGCCACAAAAGACATCGATGGGCATTTTTTCTTTTCACAGGACAAAAAAAATAGACGATTCCTGTGCTGGAGGGATTGGGCACCACCCAGTGCCACTATTAGATTTCGGTGGGGGAGTAGGATGGTGGGTACTGAGAGGGAGGGTCGGATTGGGGAGGAATGTATAAAAAAAGTCAAATACCAGCGCATGCTCAGTGAGTGGACAGAGAGGATGGGATGAGGATTCCTGTACTGGATTGGGCACCCCCAGTGCCACTGTTACATTTCTGGGGGTGGGGTGGTGGTAGCTGAGAGGGAGGGTCTGGTGGGAGAAACTATAAAAATATATATAAAAAAAAAGCATAACGAGCATGCATAGTAGTGGAAGGCAGGAGGCGAGGTTCCTGCAGTGGGGATTGGGCACCCCAGTGCTACCGTTACTTTCTGGGGGAATGGGGTGGTGGGTGCTGAGAGGGAGGGTTGGGTGGGGTGAAGGAAACAAGAAATACATTTAATACATTAAAAAAAAAGCAGAAATAGCGTGCTTCCACGGTAGTGGACGGAGGTGGGATCAGTAACAGGATTTCATGATTGTGACACTGGGATTGGACACCCACCTCAGTATCATTATTATGTTTCGGAGAGGGTGGGTGCTGAGAGGAGGGTCAGGTGGTGGGGATATGTATAACTAAATAAAAAAGAAACTGACCGCGGACAGTAAAGTAGTGCAGATGCAGATGTGACTGTGTTGGAACTCCAACATGTTGTTCAGTCGCAAGGAATACAGGAGTCCTTTTCTCATAGCAAGTGATCTGTAGGGATCTGCCCACTGCAGCCCTAAGAACAGTATAGAATTTATGTAGTACTGTTTGTGCACTGCATCCCAAAATATTTTACAAACATTTTTTTTTTTTTTACACAGAATAGTATACAGTAGCTGAGATGCTATATCTCATTTCCAGTGTAGTCCTGCTTCTGCTTAGAACAGCTTGATGCCTCTCAGTGCCTCTCAAGTTGCTACTGTAAAAGGGGCTCCGTTCCAGTTAGCTCACAGGCCAATAAAAAAAAAAAAACCAGCCACACTCTATTTTATTATGCAGAAGCTTACTTTAAAATCTGAAATACTTCAGAATGGCAAAGTAGTCAGTAAATCATGATTTTTGTTGACCCTACAACCTTTGATTACCTCCAATTACAGCCTGCAGTTCTGTTATTAAAGTTACTTCTAAAATCAACTTCGTACCAGCAGTTACTGCAATTTGAGTCAGCACAATAGCCAATGACAAATGAAGCAATGAAAGCAGCATGACATACTGCAACACACTTGTTTCATTTATTTATTAAGGTCTATTAACTCAGCCTTACAGCCACTGACACCCAAAGGTGACGGATAATTGAATTAACCTGAGAAAACCCCAACATAGCGCTACCATGTACAGACTAAAGGAGACTGGTAAAAGGCATAAGCAAGAAACCGAATACTACGCACACATTTTTTTAAATCATCATTAATCATGCAAGTCACATATGGAAGTTCTACATTAGAAAGCCAGGTAGCAAGATAATATTAAAGACTGGGTAATGTCTGTGCTGTAAATAGAAGGTACAGCAGACCAGCTGATTGAATACTCTCACTGGGGCAAGCTCTGCAAGTATGAAAGGGCAGAGATACAGTTTTCATGCAAATACCCTTAGTGATAAGGAAATAAGGATGAGAACAACAGAAAAACAAGCATTTGTCAATGCCGAATGTTGCTTGCTTGTATGTGCTGTTTAGGTATTTGGAAGTGATAGTTCCATGCCTTCCTCCCAAGACATCCACTGGGTCTTTCCGTTCAGTATTCAGAGAAGAGTGGGAGGGGCAAAGGCCACAGCAGTACAGCAGTTGCCAAGGGGGTGAAGAGGGGGACAACAGTCCATTCAAAGGCAAAAGAGTCCTGCAGGAGCTCACTAAACTGAAGATGGACAAAGTGATGGAACCAGATGGCATACGCCCAAGGATATTAACAGAACTGCGAAGGGAGACAGCAGTACCTCTGGCAGCCATGTTCACTGAGTCATTCAACATGAGTGAATTGGAGGAGGGCACATGTGTCCCTCTACACAAGTCCGCAGCAGGGAGGAGGTAGGAACAGTAAGCCGCTCAGCCTCACCTCAGTAGTGGGGAAGATCATGGAGACATTTCTAAAGAAAGGATAGTGGGGCATCTAGATGCCATTGGAGCCCAGGACCATAGACAACAAGGATTCACAGTGGGGACATCATGTCAGATAAATCTGGTTGATTTCTTTGACTGGGTGACAAAGGAAGTGAATCAGGGTGGGGCAATGGACAACACTTACCTTGATTTAAGCAAAGTATTTGACACCATCCCATATAGGAGGTTGATAAACTCGCTGGGTAGGCTGGGCATGGGGGAAAGGGTGGTAAACTGGGTTAGAAACTGGCTAACAGACAGGAGGCAGAGAGTGGTGATAAATGGTGTGCAGTCTAGGGACAGGGGGCTACCAGTGGGGTGCTGCAGGGATCAGTCCTGGGGCCAGTTCTGTTCAATGTCTTCATTAGTAATATTGCAGAATGTCTGAAGGGAATGTTTTCACCAAATTTTCAACATAGCCATTTTAAGATCTCTGCTCATGAACAGCGTCACTGTGATTTTCCTAATCTGTCCCAAACATTGATTGCACATACCGAACGCGCCATTGTGCACTAAATGCACGGAAACACATTTTGGGCAACGTGAAAAATGACAGCTGTACTGCTCATAAGGAGGTGTGGTAAAATGGCAATGTTGAAAATCTGGAGTGCAAATATTAAAAATTTGTGAACTTACAAACATGCGTAGGAACTGAGAAACACACGCTCGTGAAATACAGGTTACTCACCTGTGACAGGAGTTCTAGGAATGGTATATTTTGTTCATCCACACTGTCTGGCAGGTTCCTTGCCGCTTTAAATCTTGCGGAAGGTCTTCAAGCTGGCTCCCACCCACCCAGGTGGTAAAACTCTCAGCTCCGCCCCATGACGCCAGATCTAGCCCACTGGAGGCCAGGTTGTGCGTCAGCCGGGAGGTCAGGATTGTAGATGAACAATATACCACTCCTAGAACTCCTGTTACAGGTGAGTAACCTGTATTTCTAGGGACATGGATATGTTGTTCATCCACACTGTCTGGCAGACTCCTAGCAGTTCTCCAGGAGGAGGGAGGCAAGGCGCACACCCCCTACTTAGGAAATAAAGACTGAAGAACCGAGGCCCCAAAACCAGCATCCTGGCATGACTCAAGGTCGATGTGGTAGTGGGTGATGAAGGTATGTACTGACTTCCAGGTACCAGCCCTGCAGATTTCCTGGATAGGGACATCCCTGGATGCAGCTACCGATGCAGCGGTATAGCGGGTAGAATGAGCTCTTATCCCTCTGGGAGGCTCCATGCCCACCAACCTATAGCAGAGATCTATGCAGGAGGTGACCCACCTGCCTATCGTCTGCTTGGCTGCAGGTCTGCCAGGTGCGGCTTCAGCGTAGGTGACAAACAGCTGGCGAACCTCTCCTCGAACTTCAGCCATCCGCTTCCTTATAATAAGCTAGCGCTTCTAGGGTCCAGCATGGGAGCCTATATTCGCCTCCGAGGTGTGACTGGGGTAGAACACCGCAGAATCAACACCTGGTTAAGGCGAACTCCGACACCACCTTCGGAAGGAATTTCAGGTGGGGGCACAGGACAACCTTGTCCCTGTGGAAGACCAGATAAGGAGACTCAATGGAAAGTGCCTGGAGCTCTCCCATCCTTCTGGCTGACGTGATAGCCACCAAGAAGGCGGTCTTCCACACGACAGGTGGGAGATATCGCACCTGTGCATTGGTTCGAATGGCCTGCCCATGAACTTAGCCAATACCAGCAGTAGATCCCACAGAGGTGGAGGTTCTCGCACCGGAGGGGATATGTGATCAAGGCCTTTGAAAAAGCACCCGACCACCTTCTCCTGCGCCACCGACTGCTTCCCGGCCCACGCCCGGTAAGCAGAGATGGCTGCCAGGTGCACCTTAAGGGTCATCGACCGAACCCCTTGCTGAGAAAGGGGCCACAGGTAGTCCAGAATGCTTGCCAAGGAACAGAAGGAAGGGTCCAAGCCCTTGCCCTGACACCAAATCAGAATCTCTTCCATTTGAAGGCGTAGCATTTTCTGGTCGACTCCTTACGGGACACCTCAACGACGTTGAGGACCTCGTCGGAAAGACCCAAGGCCTGGAACTCTAGCCGCTCAGGAACCAGGCCGTCAGGTGCAGGGATTGAAGGTCCAGATGGAATACCTTCCCCTGATTGACTGAGATCAAGTCCGGATGGGCTGGAAGCTGCCTCGGGAGCCTGGAGCTGAGACTGAGGAGATCTGGATACCAGAACTGACGGGGCCAGTTTGGGGCTACCAGAATCAACTGCGCCTTGTCACTCCTCACCTTGAGAAGCACCTTGTAGATCAAGGGAAATGGGGGAAAAGGCATAGAAGAGGCCCAGGGTCCACGGCCTCGAGAAGGCATCCCCCTGCAGCGAGCCCTGCTGAGAGGGGCGGCATGAAACAGTCTCAGCTTCGCTCTCTCTCTGGAGGCAAACAGGTCTGCCTGAGGCGTGCCCCAGTGGGCGAAGAGATCTTGTACTACCTCCGGCAGGAGAGACCACTCGTGAGACGCAGCCCTTATCCGGCTTAGGGCATCAGCCATGGTGTTGGAGGCTCCTGCCACGTGAATGGCAAGCAGATCTGCCTCCAGGCTGCGCACGAGTGACCAAATGCGGAGAGCTTCCCTGCACAGAGGCATGGAGCGCATCCCGCCCTGGTGGTTTAGATAGTACATGGTCGTGGTATTGTCCATCTGGACCTGAACCACTTGACCCCGTAGAAACGGAGCGAAGGCGGTGAGGGCTAGACGAACCGCTCGAAGCTCCAGCAGGTTAATGTGGCATCAGGACTCCCAAGGGGACCAGAGGCCATGCGTTCTGTGCTCCCCCAGACGGGCACCCCAACCCATCAGAGAGGCATCGGTCGATAGAGAGACCGTCAGTTCGGGGCGGACAAACGGGATGCCCTCCTGCAGATGTGCCAGAACGGTCCACCACTGGACAGCGTTCCACATCCCCTGGGTCACTGTCACTAGCTGATCTAACGGATTGAAGCACTGTGACTACTGGCCGGCCAGTCCCCATTGAAGGGGACGCATGTACCAGCGGGCCCAACCGACCAGGCTGGTGCAGGCCGCCATGAGGCCCAGGAGGTGCAGGAAGTCCCGGGCAGGGCGCGATTGCCCAACCAGAAATGACTGGGCAAAGCAAGAAAGAACCTCAGCCCTGTTCGCGGGAGCCGTGCTCTGGCTCGAAGAGAGTCGAACTCTGCCCCGATGTAAAGTATCACCTGCTTTGGCACAAATTCCAACTTGGCCTCGTTGATGAGGAGGCCAAACTTAGAGCAAACCTGGAGGGCCAGATCTCTGGACCGCTCCACCTCCGCTCTGGAGGGAGCTGCAATCAGTCAGTCATCCAGGTAGGGGTACACCCAGACCCTTCGGCGCCGCAAGAATGCTGTCACCACTGCCATGCATTTGGTGAAGACCCTGGGAGCTAGGGAGAGGCCGAAGGGCATGGCCCGGAACTCGTAAAGGAGATCCCTCCGCTCTGAAGTGGAGGAATCTCTGATGAGACGGATGGATTGGGACATGAAAGAATGCATCCTGAGGTCCAGGGAAAACCACACGCCTGCTCCAAGGATGGTATTATCTGAGCCAGAGTGACCATCCTGAAGGTCCGAGACCTTAGGAACCTGTTCAGGTCATGCAGGTCAAGAATGGGGCGCCAGACCCCCGTCCGTTTTGGAACCAGCAAATACCTGGACACAAACCCTGGGTCTGGAGGAGGATCCGCCACCTTCCTGATCACCTCTTTTTCGAGGAGCAGGGCAATATCAGCTCGGCGGGCCGACAGTGAGGCTGCAGACCCTGTAGCCCCCCGAGGGGCGATGGCTTGTAAGGGTGGGGTCTGCTCGAACTCCAGAAACAGGCCCTTTCCTACCACCTCCAACACCCAGTGGTCCGTGGTGATAGCGGACCAGGCAGAAAGGAAGTGGCGGAGCTGTCCCCCCACGGGGGGCACCCAGGGAGGAGTGACAGGGCTGGGGGTGACACCCCTCAACCCGTCACTGGGCAGGCTTGGAGGAGGGACCGGCCGAGGGACCTCCTGGGCCTTTACCTCCCTGCTTCCTGTTGGAGGAAGCCACAGGCTTGGGTTTGGGATGCCAAGCGCAAGCCTGCTAGCCCTGATGCTGGTGCTGTTGGGCCGGACGTGCCGCAGGTGCAGAAGGACGAAAGGACTTGTACTGCTGCTGACGGCGGCCTTTGTCCTTCTGGGCTGAGGTGATCGAGTCCAGGGTGGCACTGGACTTTTCGATCCGCTGGAGGTGACCTTCCACTCCAGGGCCGAAGAGGTCGGTCCCCAAGAAGGGGACATCCGCCAACTTGTGCTGGGTATCCGCCGTAAAGGTGGATATCCTCAGCCATGCCCTGCGGTGCATGGCCACTGTGGCCGCCACTTATCTGGCCCAGGAGTCCCCTATGTCCAGAGCTATCTGGAGTTGCTGCTTCACCACTGCCCTACCCTGGTCCCGGACCTGCCAGACCGTGGTCTGGAGGTCGGCCGGGAGATGAGGGATCACCTCATCCAGGGAGCCCATGAGGGCGTGGGAGAAGTGTGCCATCAGCACGGCCGAGCTGGCCTGGCGGAGGCCAAGGGAGGACGCAGCATACACCTAGTGCCCGGCGTAGTCCAGCTTTTTGGACTCCTTGTCAGGGGGCTTGTCCACATCCCTGGCATTCCTGGAAAGCTGGAAAACGCTGTCGGTGACCAACCCCTCGGCAGAGGGGTGCTCTGAAAACTCCGGCAGAGAGCCGGTAGGGACCACATACTTCCTGGCCATCCTGGCTGAGGGCACAGGACAGGAAGCAGGCTTCTACCAAAGCTCCAAAGCTGGGCCGACAATGGCCTCAGCCACGGGAAAGGCCTCCGTGGGTGAATCCCCTTGGTCCAGTATCTCCGTCAGGGGATACTTGGCCCGTTTGGACATGGGCTCGAGTTGCATCTTGGTGGACTCCGAGATGAGCCAAAGCAGACCCCATAAGGACGATGGGCTTTCGTCCAGTGACTGGTCCCCGGAGGACTCCAGGTCAACCTGCCTGGAGAACAGGGAGGAGTCATCGTCGGACTCCGAAGAGTCCGCGAAGAGCTGCGTAGGGCCTGAGCCACCCTCCACCTGCCGAGGATGATCGGGAGTGAGGGTGACCAACAACCTGTGGGGCAGGCCTTGAGCCGACCAAGAGTCCTTGGTCGGTGCCCCCAATTTCGGTTGTGGAGGCGGAGGTTCCACCACAATCAGTGGGGCAGCAAGTTTAGGCCGAACAACTGGCCCAGACATAGGCATCTCGACTGCAGCGAGAGGTTGCTTCCGCCGATCTGGTGACAGCCACTTGATGGCCGGGGAAGGCGTCGGAGTCGACTTAGCCCTGGACAAAAGTAACTGCTGCCACATCAGCTCCTCATAGCATCGACGCAATTTGCGCCGAAGCCTCTCCTCATCCGAGGAGGAAGACGAGGAGGAACAGCGTTGCCGCTTACCTCAGTACCGAGACCGCCGATGTCGGCGGGATTGGCTGGACCGAGAAGAGGTCCGAGACCGAGAACCTCGGTGTGTCCGAGGGCAGGACTGGGAGGCAGCAGGGGTCACCTGCTCCTCCCTCGGCTCGGACGTCTTAACTGGGGACTGCTGCACCGATGGCACAGGTAAATCCTCAGTTTCCACCGGGGGAACCGGCGAAGACGGGTTCTCGGCCTCACCAGTTGACAAACCATCCGACAGGTTGAGAAAAATCTCGACCGCGTTGACGGCTGTCTTGGCCGGCTGACCTAACGGGGACGCCATGAAGCCAGCAGCCTTAGCCGCAACCTCGACCGAAGTCGACGGTCAGCAGTCCGGGGAAGGGGACCTCTCCTGCTCCCACGAACGCCGACGATGGGACTTACCCTTAGGATCCTTCTTCTTGGACCGAGAGGAATGTCCCGATTGCCCCTCTCCCTTCGTGGAAAGGGAATGGCAAAGCTCCTTGAACGAAGCAGAATACGAGGTACCCAAGGTGAGCGGGATAAATGCCACGACCAAGGAGGAGGAAGATGCAGCCTGGGCCGCCTCCTCCTCGAGGGCGATCATCTGCTCAAGCTGCTCAGCCGAGCCAGCCACCACGGTAACTGCCCAATGGGCCTCTTTCAACTTAACCGGCGGGTAGCGCTTCTCCGGGCGCCCAAGTTTCAACCGGGCAGTGCGGTCCTCCAAGACGTTGGCCGAGAACGAACAGCAAGACTCGCAGGCCTTTGGGTCATGTTCTAGGCTGAGGCAGTAGATGCACGTGGAGTGCGGATCCGTCCTGGACATCTTCTGCCCACACGGGCACCACCGAAAACCAGGAGTCGATTTGTCCATCACAGCCATGAGGGAAAAGGAAGACAGAAGTCTTGAAATTTTTAAAATGAGTTTCGGATGAACCGAAGAATTAGGATCCAGTCTGTCACGCAGCGTGTTAAGGAGGGAACCTGAGCTTCCAAGCGGTAAAGAAGATCTGGTGTCATGGGGTGGAGCCGAGAGTTTTACCACCCGAGTGGGTGGGAGGAGCCAGCTAGAAGACCTTCCGGCAAGATTTAAAGCGGCAAGGAACCTGCTAGACAGTGTGGATGAACAACATATCCATGTCCCTAGAAACAGTCATTTTTAGGAATTTTTTCACCAAATTTTTAACATAGCCATTTTAAGACCTCTGCTCATGAACAGTGTCACTGTGATTTTCTTAATCTGTCCCAAACATTGATTGTGCACACTGACTGTGCCATTGTGCGCTACATGCATGGAAACACATTTTGGGAGACAAGTGAAAAATGACAGCTGTACTGCTCATAAGGAGGTGTGGTAAAATGGCAATGTTGAAAATCTGGAGTGAAAATATTGAAAATTTGTGAACTTATGAGCGTGCGTATGAACTGCGCAACACACGCCATAAAACAGTCATTTTACACCAAATTTTCAACATAGCCATTTTAAGACCTCTGCTCATGAACAGTGTCACTGTGATTTTCTTAATGTGTCCTATACATTGATTTCCTCACACAATCACCGCGCCATTGTGCGCTACATGGGCGGAAACACGTTTTGGGTGAGATGTGAAAAAAGACAGCTGTACTGCTCAAAAGGAGGTGTGGTAAAATGGTAATGTTGAAAATCTGCAGTGAAAATATTGAAAATTCGTGAACATATGAGGGTGCGTAGGAACTGTGCAACGCATGCTCGTAAAACAGTCATTTTTAGGAATTTTTCACCAAATTTTCAACATAGACTTTTTGAGAGCCCACCTTATGAACACTGGCAGTGTCGTTTCATTAATCAGTCCTGAAAGGTGATTTCACGCCCGATTAACACCATGACAGTGCAAGAATTAATGAGGAGGAGTCTCAAAAACCCCCATGTTGAAAATTTGGGGCCAAAATTCCCAAAAATGCCTGAAATATGCAACAAAGTTAAAAAAACTATATATCCCATTATACAGCTTACCTGCATTTCCTCAGTTCACAGGTCGGCTTTGAAGAGTGCAGACGTGTTCCCGTCCACTGAAGATCATCACGCCAGATCCGGAGGTAAGTATGGGGTGGGGGGGTGGGGAGGCAGGGTGCGAGGGTGGGTGCGGGTTATGGAGGGAGGGCAGGGAGAAGCGAGAGGGACAGTTTTTGTATTTACAGGTTTTTTTTTAAGAAGACGACTTGGGGACGCTTAGCACGCTGGGGGCGCTCCCAGCATGGCAGCTGGAAGGCTGTTGGGGAGGCTGGAGCCAACGGGTATTGGGCACCCCATGGCTATAACATCATTTTGCCATGCTGGGGTGTGCTCCCAGCGTGGCACCTGGATGCTTTGGGGGTGTGGAGCCGACGGGGGCTGGGCACCCCTGCACTAGAGCAGTGTGGAGGGGGAGGGGAAAGGCTGAGCACACAGTGTGTGGCTGAGCGCAGGTGGAGGGGGAGCTCTGCTCACTGGAAGCAGAGCCTCCCTTTCAACTGTATGACCACTGCATTTTCAACTGCTGTCATAGACAGCTGCAGCAGTGATAGGGGAACTGGGGCCGCGCCTGCAAACACACTGACTACACTGGAAGACGGGTGCCACACCTCCGAAAACTCGGATGATGGCACTATGTTTCTTGCACATGCGTGCAAGCAACATAATGAAATATACTCTACACTGTGTCAAAATATATTTTTTTAAAGCTGTCTTATCTGCACTGGGAGCTCTTTAAATGTCCATTCTTTAGCTGTGATAAAACATACTGTATACATGTAACCCCCATGGGGCTACAATACCTTCAAGACTCCTTTTGCATTTACACAGAAAAGGGTTAAGCCACTGCAGAAGAAGTGAGACAGCAGTTAGTGACAGGTTCACGAATCACCTGACCATTACATCAACTGGACCAGCCACGTCCATGCTCTGATGCTAGACTGGTTGGGGATGTGGAATTGGGTTTAAATTGTGGAGTTCTGGCAAATAAGGACTTCTGTGGAGAACTGCTTGTGGACTACACAACGGCAGCCATTTGCATCACCTTTATCCCCCAGTGGCAAGACAACAGCATCAGAGGGTGACTGACCAACCAATCAGGTGAAGCTAAGGAGACAGCTATAAGGGGCATCTGGACTTGACATGGACCGACTGCAAACAGTCACCAGATGAATGACAGGCATCCTGCATTGCCTATAATGACTGCCAGGGCCACTGATCAATCAGAGGCTGGCTGCTAATTCCCTAGTGAATAGCAAGGGCTTAGCAGAATCCAAGACCATCTGCATGTGTCTGCTGAATAGACTGGTGCCTGAGTGCTGTTGAGACAGACCACTCATGCTGCATCATAGACACAGAGTGTGTTTTCCAAATCAGAGTGATAAGCACAGTTCCTGGCAACTAAAAGAGAGGTACTCACATGCTGAGTGCTGCACAAGTCTGAGGCTGAACGTTGCAGCTCGCGCAGACACTAATATTTGTGCCGTGGCCATAGACTGCAACCACCTGTTCAGTACCAGAGCCAGGTGCTGGTTATAGCCACCTCTTCAGGACTGGGTTTCAAGACACGTTGGATGGAGCAGATTCATTAAGACTGCCAAAGGAGAAGCTGCCCTGTGAATGTTAGATTGCTGTAGCTGGGACAGACCTGCTGTGCATCGGAGAGATAGCTGAGGATCTGCTAAAATCAAATATTGTCACAGATGAAAGTGAAAGAAGGAGAGAAAGAGAATGACCTGACCTGCATCAGAGGGATAGCTAAAGCCCTGCGACATTGAACATTGTGACACATGGGAGTGAGAGAGAGAGGGAGGAGAATGAAGGTACACCAGAGAGAGAGGGATCGCTGCAAATTGTGATGATAGCCCATGCACCACAACAGAGATCCTCTGGTTTAGAAACTGGAAGTTGCTCCATTTAGTAGCAACTTGCAAAATAGCTGGAAAGCATTTGCTGGATTTGGCCTTCTATTCAGGAATTAGAAATACCTCACGTGTAGATTAAGAAAAGCATTTAGGTTTCGTGTTTGATCTCACAATGCATTGCTAACTTTAAGTACACCGCTGCAGGCTAGCTACTGGCAACATTATCAGGCCTACACCGTTCTCACAGCTGGGTACTCGGTGCAGCACTGGGAGCTCCCTGGTTAGAGCTAAGGGTAACATTCATACCACTGGGAAGAGGGTAGTGCCCCAGTACAGGAGGGCTAAACTTAAAGCTACTGCACTGTGCATTAGTTGTGGAGGCGGAAATGGTTTGAAGGCTGAGCCTAGAAGGACACAGAACCATAGCCTAGGGATTTATTATTTTGGTTGAACTTTTAAGGGCATTGAAAAATGCCAGTGTTACTGTAGAATTAGGCCAAGAAAGGGACATAATACCAGCCTAGGGATAAGCAATGGAGGCAGGAGGTGGTGGCTCTCTAGTGACAGTATCCCTTGACTCAGTTATGCAAATTACTTAATCAAAACAGTTGGTGGTTCCAATCATCTCAGTACCTCTTTTACCAAGGAGACAGGAAAGCTACTGATCACTTTTTTGGCAATCTGTGAAGCCAACAACAATTTCAAACTGTTTCTGGAAGGCAGGATTTGTAAACAGAGAGAGTACTGACACTGAAACTGAGCCATTAGTAGATGTTCCCATGCCAGTGTCTGTTATAGTAGAGGACTTTGAGAATTTTGTGGACATGGAAATAAAGGAGCCTACAGTGGGCGAGCTACCTGCAGCAGAATGTGTGGCTGTGACTGTGACGTAGACAGACAGCTCTGAGTGCTCAAGTGCTGTATTAATTTTTGTTATTACATATAAAATATGTGAAGGGAACATCAGTTCAAGGAAAAGGCTGTCTTACTGGAACTGACACATCAAGACCCCCCAGGGATAAGTTCAAAGGACAGGAGGTATTTTAAACTGCAGAGATCTGGGGTGCAATTACCTTGTCAATTTGCTTTCATCCCAGGAAATAAGATTAGCCATTCATAATGCCCTCAGGGAGATCCTTTGACTTGCATATTTGCCAGGAAGGACTTGCGGGGAAGGGTGTCGGAGAGAGGCCAGAATGGACATTGAAGAGGTTTGATGTCTGAGCCAGGGAGGACCCAGACGGATTTGGAAGGTCCAAAATACATTCCTGGGGGAACCCCTGCATTACATCAGAGAGATCTGAGGAGTAGGTTCCAAGGTACAGACAGGATTAAAGAGGCCAATACACTTTTGCTTTGAATACAGTGACTTAGATCAAAGAAACTTTTGAGATGTATGTGTAGCAAAGCACAAACCAGTTCTGACCAGTTAACTTGTGGAGAGGAAAATCAGTGAGATCATCTCATATGTTTTTTTAAATATTTTATTTGGAGACCCTGTACTGTAACATATAGAGTTTGATACACCAAGGCGGAGTTAGTGACCTCATGAGAAGGCCGGCTCAGAAGTGTGTTTAACTGCTGAGAGAACATGACAGACACACGAGAAAATAATTCTGACTGAGAGAAGAGAGATCCTCAAAGCACTGAAAGAAAGTAAGCATTAAATTATACCAGTCTGAAGTTATAAATTGTAGGAACTGTACTTTTTTACCTGTTTGTTTTAAGGCTGTATGTGTTGGGATATATATTTGTTCTGTAATTATTGTTCTGTTATTGTATTTTTAAAGTAAAGATATTTTTTTTTACAAACAAAACTGCTGGAGTGCCTTGACATTTCTTTTTATTTTAAGTGGAGCTTTTAAAGGTTATAGTAACACTGTGTATGGGCTTATTGTACACCAAACTGGGAAATGGATAGAGTTCTCTAAAAGTCTTGCATAGAATTCTAAGGGTTCATTTGAAAGAACTGGTTGGGTTCCCGTAGGCAAAGATATCTGGCCCCCCGAAGACAGAATTATCTGAGCCTGATAATTGGGTACGCTATCAAGAGGTTATCAGTTTGAATCCCTTCAGAGCTTGAGACTAAGGTGACTTGAACCTACAAAACAGACAAGAGGGTTACCTTGTCTGTTCACTGTACACAAATCATACGCTCAGAGGTTGGCACTTTGGGAGTAGAGGGTTGACCGGCTGAGCGAGATTGTGACAGTGATCACCAAACTAAAAATGAAAATTACATACTCATCGTAATTCTTGAACTTCCAGAATATCCTCACCATTCATCACAGGTGGATCTTAGACCAGAGGCACTAGGACCACACTGGAGTGTATGCCTTTAAGAGTTTTGGAGGATGGAAGACGACGTTGGAGATGGCGCCGCCTATGATGCAGACATATGACGTGGTGCTTGTGGACTGGCCAGTAACCAACACTGGTTCCCCCTCCTCCATAATTCTGTTCACTTAGGAGAGGAAGAAAGGGTAAGAAGACAGAGGGGCTGGGGCAAGAGAGCCCAAGGGATAGAGAAAAGGATATAGGATATGAACTGAACAAATTAATAAAAAAACAACCATAAGAGAAGAAAAGGAATACTGGGCAAATGGACTTTAGAATGGCAAAGGATGACCATGACAACTGGGCAATCAAGAGAGAGAGAGAGAGAGAAAAAGAGTAGGTGAGATGGGGAGAGCGAGACAGAGGGGGATTACCCTGAATTCTTGGTCAGGAAAAGGAGTGCGTCAAAAGAACTGGCTTGTTCTCTTGACAGGCTCTGTCCCTCAAGGGATCAGAAGAGACAATCCAACATAAAAAACACAGACCTTCCCTCACCAGAAGATGCGAGGGGGGTGAAACAAAGGCTATGACCACCTGTTTAAAAAGGGTCTCTCGTCTCTCTCTTTCTCCCCCAGAAAACACGTTTTTTTCCTTTTGAAAAACAATTACCAAAAGGGGTCTGTCAGCAACATGTATATTTTGTTCATTTTTTTACCAAGGAAGCTAGGTGGAGAAAATGGCGGCACAGTTGCCCAAGACAGGAACTGCCCCCAAAAAAAAAAAAACAAGGACCAAAGGAAGAGTTTGAGACAACATACACATTTTTAATGAAGAACCACAATCCCCCACCCTTTTTTTTTTAAACAGGCAGAAGGAAAGGGAGGAGAAACTGCTCAGAAGCCTGGCCATTGTGGAGGAAGCCAAGCGGGCAGCAGTGATGAATGAAGAAAATATTCTGGAAGATCAAGAATTATGGTGAGTACGTAATTTTCATATCTTCCAAGAAATCAGTCTTCACCATTCATCACGGGTAGGTCATAGTTCCATGCCACCATCAAAGGGTGGTGTTGGCAAACCCTGAGGGAAATGGTTGTTCCCTCAGTCTCCTGTGGGGGGAAACACAGAGAGGCGGGGGCCCCCTTATGGGTTTGGCTAGACCCGAGACTGATATGGGGCGGGCAGAGGCTCCCGTGGCCTGGGAGCAGGAACACGCCCTGCAAGCTCACACCTGAAAATAGGCCCCCTGGTACCGTGAGGCAACCGCTCTACACCAGGCCAAGGGTGACAACCTTGATAGGCGAAGCCACGCCTTCTGCCTAATGCTGACCACAGTTCCTACCAGTCTGGAGGCTACCTCGCTGGCATCGTAATATGCCCTAGCTTAGTGTCGTCAGCTCCAGACCCTGGGCAGAAAGATGAATGGCCTGCCTGGTTGCCTCACAATCCAGCATGGGTGCTAGGAGCTTTCCCAGCGTCGCCCATAGGTGCCTGCCACAGGATGCCTGGTGTGCCTGATGTGCAGCAATGCACAACATGGTGTGCGCTGTCGAGAAAACTCTGTGACCCCAGACATCAAACTTGATTGAATCTGCCTCTGGGAGATGGTCATACATTGGACAATGATGCCCAGAAGGAGTATCTAGGAGCTGGATCACAGAACGGGGGGTGAGGCATGGCACCTGGAGATCCCTGAGGTGCACAATACCTGAGCTGGCAGTCCCTCGGGGTTGCAGAGGGGTCAAAGGGACAGAGCCCAGCATTCTGCGATGCCTCCTTAAATGGCCGAGGGCACAGAGTTATGACTGTGGAGGCATAACTGTACTCCACATGGAAGGGCAGCATTGGATGGGCAGGATTGGGGCCTGAAAAATGAGATAAATGTAGCACCCTCATCATCTCTGACAGGAAGAGCTAATAATGGGTAAAATCAGCATTGACAGAGAGGTGGACCGAAGTATCCTCTTCCTCAGTGGAGAAAGACGGAGAAGATGAGGAATTGGATTCAGTGGGTGGAGGTGCCAGGGTTTCAAGCTCAAAAATGGCCTGGTCCATTGCCCTCAGGTATGAAGGGAAGGCACCTGTTGACACGCTGAACTGCTCCCAGGTGAGGGGACCCGTAGGACCAGAAATACCCAGGAGAGGGGGAGAGACAGGCAGAGTTGGAGGAGAAGGAGGGTCATGCAAGAACAGGCCAGGTCCTCTGCCAGGGCTGAGAGAGCATACAGGTGAACTTGTACCATAGAGGGGTGATTGGGGTGGTGCCCTTTGGGAGAACCCCCTGATGGACAGGTCAGAGCTATGCAGGTCCCATAGGGTGGCCTCTTTCCCCACCTACCGCAGGCCCAGAGAGTTCCGGAGGGGGGCGGAAGACCCAAGTCAGCACTTCGGCTCTGGCCAGAGCACCTACCACTCTGGTCATGCAGCATGGCACCGACTGTAACCTCTCAACCCCAACCTCACCAGAGAAGGCTATTCCCCTTGGAGTAGGCCTAACAACAGCCCCAGGATCTGAAACATGGAGTAAGGGGGACCCGGTGCAGCGAGCGGCACCCACACCCCCCCTTGGCACTGCAAACAGCACCGGAATCAGACCTGGTGCCGTGAACGGTATCGGAACCCACTCCAGTGCCAGAAATGGCACTGGACCTCGACCTGGCACCATGCCAAGCACCGCCATCCCCTCTAGTGCCAGAATCAGCACTGGAGGCATCCCTGGTGCCACTAGCAGACCATGGGACACAGGAGAAGTTGCACCATGACCGTCACCTGGAAGAGATATCCCAGACCCCGCTGATGCCGAAGGTCTAGCGCTAGGCCCAGAAGGGTCCCTTATCCTCACCAGAACCTGGAAACCAGTCATGATCATCCTGTCCATCATACTCCGGATCCGAGGATGAGATCAGTGAGATCTCCAACTTACAGATCCCAGAGACATGAACGGCAACACAAGGGGACCCAGCTGCACGGATGGCACTGCCCCAACACTGGCACCCACTTTAGTGCCAAGAGCCGAAGTGGCAATGGACCAGGGCATCAAGGGACCCACTGTTGCAGGCCCAGCTTATAGCTGTGTCCCTGCCACCATGGATGTCCGGACCCCCGAGGGGGTACCGAGCTAGGAGACGAGTGCAACCGGCTCCCTGGAGAAAGCCGGCTGTCCCACAGACCCCCTCCCCCAGGCCTCCCGTCTCGGCGAGATAAGGACTAGTGGAGGCCTGGTCTCCCTCAGTACATGTATTATCAGGGAGAGGCTCAGGATAAGAGCCAAGGGACCTTACTCTGGAACCCTGAGTGCCACGCCCACCCCCACCTCATCACGGGGAGTTGGAGAATGAGGATGTCCATGCTGAAGCAGGCGTCACAACAATCTATGTTGTGGTCTGATCCCAGGCAAGTCCAACACTGGTCATGGCTGTCCTAAAAGGCAGTATTTCTCCTGCAGTGGCACTGACACATGGGGGGGGAGACTCCAGGCAGGCAGTTTAGCATAGTGGTTAAGGACACTGAGCTGCAAACCTGGGTTTGAATCCCATCAGCCCCCACTTGCATACTGTGTGACCCTGAGCAAGTCACTTAACTTCCTTGTGTTCCCAGGTCGCACCTGGAAACAATCTTTGGCTTAGTGTGCCTTTCCTGGTTAAACAATTTCCCCTTCCCCCCCATTCTTTTTCCAGTCACATTCTTAGGCCCCTGGCCAGACCTGACCAAACTGTTAGCGAAAAATAATAAAATGAGCAACAAAAGGACCAGGCGCCGTACTACAGAAATAGAATAGCGGTGATGGAGCATCAAATGAGAGTATGGCATTGAGCTGCAGAGATGAACAGAACTGTTAATATTTTTATTGTACAAGCAACAGGACATTACAAAAGTATATATGTAATATAATTAAAGGGCATTACAACTGCCCAAACTGATATGGATACATACATATATGTAGATACACACTATGTTCTCACTTTAAGACTGTTATAGGACATAATGCATTGTGTCCACTTCCATCCTGCCCAGGGCTGTGTGGCCTATTGTGTCAACTCACTGACACTGCTTCCTCACTAAAGGAAAAGGCCGGATTCAAGCATCTTGTCAAGCTTGCTCCATATGCGGTCAAATTGCTGTTTGTTAGCAGCAATTATACTATGGGCCCTCTCAATTTTTAAGCAGCTTATAAGATTGTTTGTCCACTGCTGAGTGGTCAGGGGGTTTTCTGATATCCAATACTGCGCCAATGTGGTTCGGGCATTTACTAGGGCAAGAGAGCACAAAGACAGATCATCTCCCAGGGCACCTCTATTAGGATCAGCACCCAGAAGAAATTCTAGTGGGGACTCGAGAGGAGCTACTTCCAGCAACCTTGCTATTATTGTGTGTATTTCATGCCAGAAGGTTAATATCATGGGGCACATAAGAGTCATGTGCAAAAGGGTACCCTCCTCAGTCTGGCATTTGGAACATGTGGATGGCTTTGTGGGGTCCAGGACGTGTTTCTTCACCAGTGTGATGTAGGTTCTATGCAAGATGTTAAGCAGGGTTTGGTGCAGTCTAGTGCTTCTGGAGCACTTACTGAGATGTCGTACCGCCCTGACCATATCTCTTGGGGATATAGCAATGCCCAGGTCATTCTCCTAAGCTTTTTGTATACGTAGAATGTGGTCCACTCCCCCTCCCCCCACATTAATATGCCGTAAAATACAGACAGCGGGCCTGCAAGCAGTTAGGGCTTGAATATTTCCTCAAGGTATGGGTCTTGGCCTGGGGTCCCTGGGGAATCTAATGGTAGGGTTTGTAACCTCTGTCAGATCTGTAAGTATATGAATAGGTCACCTGTGGGAAGCAACCGTCTAGACTGGAGCTCATTAAACGTAAGGAGTCTTCCCCCTCTTCATACAACAGTGGGACTTGTCTCAGCCATTTTTTTGCCATCGTAACAGCCTAGATACACACAGATACACAGAAGGTGATGGCAGATAAGGACCGTATGGCCCACTTAGTCTGCCCCTTTTCCCAAGCTGATGCATTACCGCAGACCCTAGCTGATCTGCAGCTTACCCTCTCTTCCCTATTGCCAGAGTACTCTTATGTCTATCCCATGCATTCTTTAATTCCCCTACTGTTTTTGCCCCCACCACCTCTGCAGGGAGGCTTTTCCAAGCATCCATTACTCTTTCTGTGAAAAAGTACTTCCTCACGTTGTCCCTGAGCTTACCCCCCCGCCTCATATCATGCCCCCTTGTTCTTGTACACCTTCTTTTCTGAAAGATGCTACCCTCCTGTACCTTGTTTATCTCCCCAGATGTACTTGAATGTCTCTATCATATCCACTCTCTCTCTCCTCCAGGGAATACATATTGAGGTCCTCAAGTCTGCTCATAAGACTTTTGATGTAGTCCTTGCACCACTTTTGTTGCCTTTCTCTGGACTGCCTCTATTTTTTCTATGTCCTTCCGGAGATGCAGTCTCCAGAAATGGAAATGACATACCTACTGTAATTCTTGATCTTCTTGAACAAAGTCTCCACCACTCATTCACACTAATAGGAGTACACCGGAGGCGCTAGCATGCAGCAGGAGCCAAACTTTTTCAGGAAGGCTGGCACCAAGGTGGAGCCGTGAAGGAGTGGCACTGTGAGCTAGGTTTGCATGGTATAGACTACCTCGGTGTCGACCCTCCAACCGCCTCAGTACCTTTTTTTCCACGGTGGTGCAGTGCAACTAACCTATAGAGGACTAACCTAATATCAGACATAAGATAGTCTGAATGACCCGTGTAAGAAGGGTCAAAGAACAAAGTCTTCACAGCCCAACGACTGAAGGAGTGAAGACCATAAACAGAGAAGTGAGCTTTGGGGATGGTGGGTGGGCGTGTGAATGAGTGGTGGAGACTTCATCCAAGAAGATCAAGAATTACGGTAGGTATGTAATTTCAATATCTTCCTGGACATAAAGTCTCCACCACTCATTCACACTAATGGGAGAGTACCGAGATAAAAGAATCCCATGAGACAGGTGGCAGGAGAGAAGAGCTCACTTAGGACAGAAATCCATTAAGGATTGTCCTGCCAAAGGACTGATGTTGTCTGGCATGGACATCCAAGGCGTAGTGCTTTACAAACGTATGCACGGAGCTCCAAGTGGCCGCAATGCAGATGTCTGCAATGGGCATATTGGGGATTTCAGCCAGAGATGTCGCAACTGCTTTGGTAGAGTGAGCGTACACTCTGCCTTCCAGCTTTACCTGTGCCATGGAGAAGCAGTGGCTAAGACATGCCACTAACCATGCTGAAATGCACCTGACAACAACAGGTTGACTCAGTCGGGTCATGCTGAAGGAGACAAACAGTTGTTGAGCCTTGCAGATCTCTTTTGTCCTGTCCAGGTAGAACCGCAAAGCTCTCTTTACATCCAAAGAATGAAGGGTACGCTCTCCCTCATTCTGGAAATTTGCAAAGTAGGTAGGAAGGACTAAAGGTTGATTCAAATGAAATTTTGAAACAACCTTAGGAAGGAACTTAGGATGAGTCCTAAGAACCATCTTGTCCTTGTAAAATACAGTGTACGGAGGGTCTGTGACCAAAGCGTGCATTTCTGATACTCTATGGGCGGAAGTAATGCCACCAGGAAGGCCGTCTTCCAAGTTAGAAATTTCAATTTATAAGTGGCTAAAGGCTTGAAGGGTTTATGAGTGAGCATGTCTAGCACGAGGTTAATGTCCCAGGCTGCAACTTGATGTCTAATGGATGGTCTGGTATGCAGAATGCCCTTAAGAAACTGTTTAACTACACGTAACTGAGCCAAGGACATAGAAAGTACAGGCTCATGGTACATGGAAATTGCGCAAAGATGAACTTTTACTGTTGAGTACTACAGATCTGTGTTAGAGAGGTCTAAGAGATACTCCAGGACTTTACTCGGTGGGCATGAAAAGGGATTCCAAGATGATTTCACATACCAGATAGAGAAACACTTCCACTTAGCTGTGTACGTCTTTTCGAGTAGCTGGCTTGCACACAGCTAGGAGAATATCTGAAACTCTACGAGAAACGTTAAACCTGTTCCCCTCTATCTCCTCAGGAGTAAGGCGTGGAGGTGAAGGGACCTCAGGTTGGGATGAACTACAGGGCCCTGGGTCAGAAGGTTTGTCTGGAGTGGAAGCGGTTTCGGGAAGGTTTCTGATAGCCTGCTGATTAGAGGAAAACAGATCTGGCGAGGCCAAAATGGGGCAACGAGAATCAGTCTGCCCCCCCCCCCCGTGCCTCCAATTTGAGCAGCACTCTCTGAACTAGGGGAAGAGGAGGAAATGCGTACAGAAAGCATTTTGTCCACCACAGTCTGAACAGATCCTGACAAAAAACGCCAGGTCCTGGATTTCTGGAGCAGAAGAGAGGCAGTTTTGCATTGAGTGGGGACGCAAAAAGGTCCAGGTCTGGAGTTCCCCACTCTTTCAAGAGTGACTGAATGACAGTTAAGTCGAGAGACCACTCGTGAGGATCTGTCTCTGTTCTGCTGAGATGGTCTGCCAGTTTGTTTTGTACTCCTGGCAAGTAGACCACCTGAATCAGAGCCTTGTGCTCCAGGCACCATTCCCACACTCTCATTGCTTCCTTGCATAATGGGTAAGAGTGTGCACTGCCCTCCCTGTTGATGTAATACATCACTGCCTTGTTGTCCATTTGAAGGAGAATGGTCTTGTGACAGAGTATGACCTTCAAAGCTCGGACTGCATAGACGACGGCCCTCATTTCCAGAATGTTTAAGTGGAGTTGAGACTTGTCCTGGGTCCACGAGCCCTGGGTGTGGAGATCCTGGCAGTGAGCTTCCCAGCCCAGTAAGGATGCATCCATGGTAATGGAGATCTGGGGCTCTAGAGGGGCAAAGGGATATCCTTCCAGAAGGTTGTCCTCCTGAGATCACCAGGTGAGTGACAGTTTCAACGGTTCTGTCACCTTGATGTGAAAGGACTGAGGGTGAGTAGTTGGTGACCACTGAGTGTTGAGCATCCACTGAGAGGTTCTAACATGGAGAGGAGCCAGAGATACAGTGAACACCGAGGATGCCACGAGACCCAGCATCCGCTGCATCAAAAGAGCTTGAACTAAGCTGTTCTCTCTGACGCAGCATGCCATCTGTAGGATATCACTCTTTCTGCCTTCCAGAAAGAAGGATTTTGCACAGGAATTGTCCAGAAGGGCTCCTATAAAGAGAAGCTTCTGGGAGGGCTACAGCTGTGACTTTTTCAGGTTGAGCAGAACTCCCATAGATGTGAGGAAGTCTGAGGCCATAGCCATGGCCTCCAGAGTCTCTTGTCTGGAGGGGCTTGTGAGAAGCCAGTCATCTGGATATGGGAATATTTGGATTTCGATTTTCCTTAGATGCACCACAAGAACTGCAAAGCACTTTGTAAAGATTCAAGGCACCGAGGATAGCCCAAAGGGCAGGACTCTGAATTGGTAGTGCTGACCCAATGCCATGAACCTTAGGTACTTGTGGTGCTTTGCATGTATGAGAATGCACTGGCAGGCATCCTGCATGTCCAGGGAGGCTAGCCAATTGTGTTGATGAATCAAAGGTAACAGGGTACTGAGTGATATCATCTTGAACTTTTCCTTGTAGAGGAACTTGTTTAACTTTCTGAGGTTGAGAATAGGGCGCATACCGCCTGTTTTCTTTGGAACCAGAAAGTAGTGAGAGTAGAATCCTGTGTTTTGCTGATCCAGCGGGACTACTTCTACTGCTCTGTTGTTCAGAAGGCCTTGCACCTTGGAAGCAAGAAGGCCTGACTGCACAGCAGACAGTTTGGGCTGCCACTTGGCAGGATGATCCGTAGGGGCTTCTGACAGGTTGAGAGAGTACCCCTTGCGGATTATCCTGAGGACCCATTTGTCCAATGTTATCGACTTCCACTAGTTGTAGAAATGAGTCAGACATTCTCCTACTGCCCAGGAAGAGTCCCCCTCAGACAGCTGAGGTGGGACCTGGGCCGGAAACTCAGAGAGTGGCACTGGGTGCTTTTGGGCCCTGTGCCTTTTGTTGCATTTTCTTTTGCGGCTGAGGGGTTTGGTTTCTGTTGAAACCTCCTTTGCTTTTGCCACAAAAGAACAGACAGTTATGAAACTGACGCTTATTGCCACCTCCTCGAGAGGCAGTGGGGAGGGGGTCTAGATGTCCTAATAGCGGACCTAGTTTTCTGAGTGGCCTCTAGTGCTTGCTCCACTTGAGATCCAAACAGACACATACCATCAAAAGATAAGGCCATGACCTTTTGTTGAGCCTCATTTGTGAAGCCCGAAGTGCACAACCAAGAATGGCGACAGGTGCAAATACCAGCTGCTGCCGCTCTGGAGGCAGTATCGAAAGCGTCCATAGCAGCTTTAATCTGTTGATTGTTGGACTTGATAACTCTAGTAATGGTCTGTAGGAGCTCAGAATTAGCTTCTGATTCAGGCAGAGCTTCTGCTGTTGGTTTGAGCGAATGCCAGAGTATATACTCATATTGAGAAAAATAACCCTGGTAGCTAGCAATGCGCATGCCCAGGGTTGAAGCAGCAAAGACTCGCTTACCCAAAATGTCGATCTTGCGAGATTCTTTGCTTATATGACAGCCTTGTCATTCTCTGCCAGGACCACTTTGGCATCAGCAAAGGCTTGAGAGGCCAGGATGGGACGATCCTTGGGAGGGGCATATTTTCTATCTATGGACTTTGCCACATAGGGAATAACAGCTGGGTTGCTCCACACCATCTGGGAAAGGGTCTTGAAAGAGCTTCACCGGAGGGGTTAAATCTGTAGGGATTTCTGGAACATGCAGATACTGGAGACATAAAAGCTTTCCAGAATCGATTTCCGTGGTCTGAAGAGAAAGGGTAGACTTTAAATTCTTGAGCAGAGACTTAAAGGAAAGGTCTTCAACCACAGGCTCTGCAGGAGGATTGATCCCCGTTCCTAAGGCGGACTCAGCATCAAAATCATCACCCAGCTGAAGATCAGGATCAAGCTCAATGTCATCTACTGACAGTCCAGGAGGGACTGTATAGACAGCAAAGGGGTGAAAACCAGGAGGAAGAGGAGGAGAAGAAAACCTCTGAAATGCAAGTGTCGCCGTTGATGCCCCCAGCGCCGCCAAAGAGGACAGCGCCAAGCACAGAGGTGGTGCAGACACAGAGAGCAGCACCACACGCTGCGCCGGCAGGTGCTGTGGTGCCGAGCATGAAATCAACATCACACCTGGCACCAAAAATGACGCCGGCAGTGGATGCAACACCACACACAGCCCCAACATCGCATGCAGCACCGTGAGCAAACTCGGTGCCGGAGAAGCCGGCTCCAATCATGGTGCCGGGAAGATCAGCACCGCAGACTGTGGCACAGCAACAGAAGTCTGTAAACTGTGATTTGAAGGTAAAGGAGTAAAAATAACAGGAGATAAATGCATCAGTGTGGACCCCTGCGCTGCAGCCATGTGAGGGGGATAGACACCGGAACACGAAGTCGATGGCACCGAAGGAGGCATCGTGAAACTTAGCAGTCTCAACCACCCCGCCTGCCGATCCGAAACTGACAGACTCAAAGGCCCCGGCAATGGACTAGCTGGTTTGAGCAGTCAGGACAACCTCCACGCCTACTGCTCTATAAGAGCAGCCCAATGGTGAAACTGCTCACTGGAAAACCCTCCAGCGGGCAGGGAGGGACTCCGGCATCGAAGATGCCAGCCGTCAGAGACAGAAGCTGGAGGAGACTCCGAAAGAGGTGGAGACCAGCTCCATGCCCAGACAACTGACCATCTACACGCAGTCGTACCAGAGGGTGACCTCGAGTGATGTAGTCTCTTTTTTGACCAGTGGGCTGAAGAACAGCTCGAGGACAAACAGTGCAGAGAATGGTACCATTTCTTTCTGTGTTTCCGGGGAGACCACCCCTCTCCCCGATCGCTGAAACATACGTTGTCAGACCACCCCTCCAGAGAGGGCAGCGGACTAGACCCAGCCCGGCTGACTGAACAGCTTTCATGTGAAGTCTCCCTACCGTCACTTGCCTCACTCATGGTCCACTCCATCAATGGAGGGCTGAAGACTTCTTTCTTGTAGGATAATAAAAGTATACTTTTAAAATGTAATCGGTACTTTAGTGAAATTTAAAAAACAATAAAACTAAAAACTAGCTGCTAGGTGAAGTTTTGACTCCCTGCAGGTGAGCGACGTCATCACTGAAGCACACTCGATGGTGGGAAAAAAGGAACTGAGACTGTTGGAGGGTCAACACCCAGGTAGTCTATACCGCGCAAGCCTAGCCTGCGATGCCACTCCCTCATGGCTCCACCCCAGCGCCGGCTGTCCTGAAAAAGTTTGGCTCCCGCTGGGTCCTAGCACCTCCGGCGTACTCCCATTAGTGTGAATGAGTGGTGGAGACTTTATGTACAGGAAGATCTGGAAACAGTACTCCAGATGAGGTCTCACTAGTGATCTGTACAGTGGCATAACCACCTCCTTTTTTCTGCCAGTGATACCTCTCTATGCACTATAGCATCCCACTGGCTCTCCCCACAGCCTTCTCACATTGTTTGGTTACCTTTAAGTGATCAGATATGATTACCCCAAGGTCCCTTTCTTGACTGGTGGCCGTCAGTACCTCCGTCCCCCATACTGTACTCCTCCCTTGGATTTCTGTTCCTCAAGTGCATGATTTTACACTTCTTTGCACTGAATCTTAGCTGCCAAACTCTCGACCACTCCTCAAGCATGTTTAGCTCCCCATGCAGGAAGACACTATATTGGGGTGTCGGTTTTAGGGTGGACTAAATGGATGCATACTTTTATGTAAGTATGGTCACAGACAGCTTTCCAAACCCTTATCAGTGTTCTAGTGAATGGGTCAGGGTATGCTTTCTCAGAAGACAAAGGATGAAGCGCTGCCACCATAATATCCCTGTGCACCCCCCCACCCCTTTAATGGCCATCCATACTGGGGGAGTTGGATTCAGTCCCGTGGGCAGGAACACCAGCTGGGCTACCAGTAATAGAACTTGAAGTTTGGAGTCCAGTCCCACCTTTATTCGTGGGCTGCTGAAGGACCTTTCTGCTGATTCTAGCATTTTCCTGTGCCAAATAAATTTATGCAAGTGACTATTCAGCTCTCTGAAAAATGTATCCAGGACACAGCAAGGTATGGGCTGAAACATGTACAGGCATTGGGGAAATACAGTTATTTTTATAGTGGCAACTCGCCTGTACACAGTGAGGGGCAGATTGCTCAATCTGTCACAATCTTAATATAATTTTGGCAAGTAGGGCCTCGAAGTTAAGGGAAAAGAGCTTGGATACACTGGAAGAGATATGGACTCCAAGGTATTTAATTTTTTAAACAACTTGTACCCCCAGATCATTGTTTATTAAAATAATTTATTAAAGCCTGCCTGTTCTTCCCCCTAACTGGCAAGAGCTCACTTTTGAACCAATTAATTTTAAATCTTGATAGTAATGCATACTCCCTTAGGAGTACATGTACACATGGGAGACTTTCCTTAGGGTTCTGAAGGTACAGTAACAGATCACCCTGAAAAGGGCAGTTTGGTCTCTGGGCATATCCCACCCCCGGTGACTGCATATGACAGTGACTAGAGGCTCCAAGGCCACGACATATAGAAGTGGGGAGATGGGGCACCCCTGTCTTGTACATCACTGCAAAGCAAAGGACGGGGATAAGGAGCCAATTGTTAAGATCTGGAAAGTGGGATGGGTATAGAGAGCTTTAATCAAGGAAAGCATACAGGGCCCCACTCCACATGCCCCAAGGGTGGTAAACATATATTCCCACTCCACACGGTCAAACACCTTTTCCGCATCCAAGGCAAGGTCCGTTACACCATGACATGACTGTGTCTTTGCCCAATAATGTAGAATATTAATGGTTTTCTGAATGATATGCTTGCCCTTTCTCCCCTGAACAAATCCACTTTGATCAGGGTGAATGACTGCTGGCAGTATATGTTCCAGTCTTGTTGTTATGGCTCTAACCATGATTTTATAGTTGGAGGTGAGCAAAGATATTGGGCAGTAAAATGAACATGGTGCAGGGTCCCTGCCTGGTATGGGAATGACCATGATGGTGGCCAACCACATGGAAGGAGAAAGCTTCCCCTTCCTCACAGTTTCCACACACATTTCATGGAGAGGGTCAATAAACTTGGTCAGGAAGAAAAAATTACTCACCTTAGTAATGTTGTTTCTTCTAATGGAGTCTTGCTATATTATGACATATGCAGTATAACCCCAGGTTAGAACTGCTCCGGAGGTGAAAGAGTTAACTTTCCATGCAGTTCATGGAATCTTGAGCGCGAGCTCGGTTGAACACTCTGTCTGTTGCAGCTCAAACTTAAACTGTCAGATCTTTACGAGCAAAAACTCACTAATGTTCAGTGTGGAAGCCGTAAACCTACACTAGCCCACTGGCTACTAACTACAAAAACACATTTTTATTCTTGATCCCAAAGCAAAGACTCAAGTCAGGGGATTCAAGAGAGAAAAAATAAGCATAACACCTAAGCACCCTAAGAAAGGGTGAAAATAAAGTGGGCATCTATGAAGTGCCAACATTGCACTGCCTACCTACATCCCAAAAATAGAGGTTCTGAGAGGGGCAGGCTTGGGGGGGAGGTCATAATATAGCAAGACTCCATTAGAAGAAACAACATTACTAAGGTGAGTAATTTTTTCTTCAAACAACATGAAGTCTTGCTATATTATGACATATGCAGACTACACAGCAGTACCTCCATGGAGGAGGGACAGAACCTACTTGGGAAATAGGCTCTGAAGCACAGCTGTGCCAAATCGAGCATCACTCCTAGCCTGGATATCCAGGGAGTAATGCTTAGTAAAAGTGTGAACTGTTTTCCAGGTAGCTGCTTGACATATCTCTAGGATAGGAATGTCCCTGGCAGCAGCCAGAGACGCAGCTGTACCTCTGGTAGAGTGAGACCTCAGGTCTGAGGGAGGAACCTTACCCAGTTTTTCATAGCAGAATTGGATACAAGAGACAATCCACCTGGCAATGGATCTTTTAGTGGCAGGTTTCCCTTTACCAACCTCACCATAAGTGAGGAACAATTGGAGGGATTCAAACCTGTGACCCTTGGTACATTCTATATAGTAACTAAGGGCTCTTTTGACATCTAAATTGTGCAATCTCCTCTCACCAGAGGAGGAATGGTCAGTGAAGTACACAGGAAGAGACATGGATTGATTAAGGTGGAAGTCTGAAACCACCTTAGGCAAAAACTTCCTGTTAGTCCTGAGGACCACCTTATCTCTATGAAAGGAGATAAAATCAGGCTCCACTGACAATGCTTGTAGCTCACTTATGCGCCTGGCAGAGGTGATGGCTACCAGAAACACAGTTTTCCAAGTCAAGTACTTAAGCTCTGCTGAAGACAATGGCTCAAAAGGGGGTTGCATAAGCTGAGCAATACAAATATTAAGATCCCAAGCAGGGGCAGGGTCCCTGAACGGAGGGTTGGTGTGAAGCAACCCTTTAAAAAACTTGGAGAACACAGGGTGAGCTGAAAAAGAAGAGGGCTTACCTGCTGATAAGAAGACAGACACAGCTGCCAAGTGCACTTTTAGGGTAGCTGGTCTCCGCCCCCAAGGAATTCAAATGCACCAAATAATCCAGGATCGTGGGCATGCCAGCAGATTCTGGGAAATATGTTTACTAGCACACCAAATGGAAAATCTCTTCCATTTTGAATTATAAGTAGCCCTGGTGGAAGGCTTCCTAGAGGCCTTCAATATATCCAATACACCTTGGGAAAGGTGTAGGTCAGCAAACTCTAACTCTTCAAGAGCCATGCCTTGAGATTGAGAGATTTGAGGTTCGGATACCAAACTCTACCCTGGGCACAGGTTAACAGGTTGTGATTCCTGGGAAGACACAGGGGAAGGTGGACTGCTAAGGACATGAGGAGTGGGTACCAGGGCTGCCTCGCCCAATCTGGAGCAATCAGAATCATCTTGCAGGATTGAGATCTGATTCTGACTAGCACCTTGAAAAGAAGGGGTAAGGGGGGAAAAGCATAGAGGAACTTCCCTTCACAACTGAGGAGGAAGGCATCCAGAGGGACTGAGCCCAACACTGGGGGCCTGCAACAAAAAAGGGGAAGTTGGTGATTGTCTGGGGCTGCAAAGAGATCTATTTGCAGGGTGCCCCATCTGGCAAATACTACCTCCAGTACTAGTGGGTCCAGTGCCCATTCGTGATGGCCCTGGGAAATCCTGCTGAGGTCATCCGCTAGGACATTGTCCTTTCTTGGAAGGTGAACTGCCGTAAGGGAGGCGTTCAGAGAATAAGCCAGAGACCACAACTTCATTGCTTCGGTGCACAAGGTCGTAGACCGAGTGCCCCCTTGCTTGTTGATGTACCACATTGTAGTGGTATTGTCGGTTCTGATCTGAACAACCTTGTTCTGAACAGATGTGGAAAAAACCTGGAGTGCTAGAAAAACTGCTCTGAGCTCCAGCAAATTGATGTGGAGCAGAGATTCCTGAGGGGACCACAGCCCTTGGGTAGAAAGGTCGCCCATGTGAGCTCCCCACCCCAAGAGGGAGGCATCTGTAGTAAGGGTCAAGGAATGAGACTGGGGAGTGAAGGGAACCCCCTGTCTCAGATTGCTCTGATCCTGCCACCACTGGAGGGCCTGGATCAGGGTTCGAGTCACTGGAATCAATTTAGTTAGAGGATCTGTCCTTTGAGACCAAAAGGCTCTCAAATGGAACTGGATGTCCCTCATCTGAAATCTTGCTCCCTGCACTACTGCTGTAGAAGCAGCCATGTGCCCCAGGAGCTGTAGAAAATGCCTTGCTGGTCGGGAGACCTGCAGGGTGAAAGAAAAGGCCAGAGAGACCAAGGTCCTTGCTCTTTCCAGAGGGAGGAAGGCTCTGGCTTCTTTTGTGTTCAGTTCTGCGCCTATGAAGGTGAGAAGCTGGACAGGCTCCAGAACTGACTTTGGAAGATTGAGAAGGAAACCTAGAGATGTAAGCAGTTGCTGGGTTACTTGTAAGTGTAGTTTGACCTGTTCTGGAGACTGGCCTACAATGAGCCAGTTGTCCAGATAAGGAAAGATGGCAATCTTTGCCTTCTTAAATGAGCAACTGCTACTGCCAGGCATTTGTGAACACCTCGGGCGAGGTGAGGTCAAGGGCATTGCTCTGAACTGGTAATGGCCTGAGGGCAGTTCGAATCTGAGGTACTTTCAATGGGAGCTTCTGATGAGAACATGGAAGTAGGCATCCTTGAGGTCCAGGGAGGCTAGCCAGTCCCCTGGCCTTAGAGAAGGTAAAATAACTCCCAGAGTCACCATTTTGAACTTTGGTTTTAAAAGGTGCTTGTTTAGATACCTGAGATCCAGGATGGGCGCCATTCTCCTGTCTTTTTGGGGAAGGAAGTACCTGGAGTACAACCCTTGCCCTGGTGTATGGGTAGAACCCTTTCCACGGCTCTGAGAGCCAGGAGGAAGAAACTTCTGTTTCCAGGGCAAGTGCCTCTGATGGGTTTGCAGGTGGAAAGACCTGGCTCTCATCTTGGAAATTTTTGAAGCTGAGAACCAGTCCCTGGCTTACTACTTCCAGGACCCACTTGTCTGATGTTAAAGACTTCCAGTCCTGGACAAAGTAAGCCAGCCTGCCCCCTACTGGTAGTGGAGAATCGGCCCTGGCTACCCCATCAGGGAGCCTGTTTTGCAGGGGCTTTGGTTTGAGGGGTAGAAGCAGGCTTACTAGAACCCCTTCTGCCCCTTCCTCTAAAGAACCCCCTCTGGGCATAAGCAGAAGAGGAGGCCTGGGCTTGGTAAAAAGGCCTATGAAAAGGCCTGCCCCTGCCCCTGACATGCTGCCTTTGAGGAGTGGCTTGCCTTTCTTTGGCCTGTGCACTCCTATACAGTAGGTGGTCCTATACTCATCCATTTTCTTCATATAATTCTCTGTCTGCTCCCCAAACAGAGAATTGCCCACAACAGGAAAATCCATAGCCTTAGACTGAGTATCCTGTGACAGGGCAGTACATCTGAGCCAGGCCATTCTGCGAAGAGACACAGATGTAGCCATGACTCTTGATGAAACATCATTAGAGTCTACTGCAGCATGAAATTGCACCTTGGATGCCTCAATACCATCCGCAGCTACCTGCTCCAGCTCCCTGGCAAGCTGGTCAGGGGCCTGTTTTGCTAGGGCCAGGACAGTATCCCATCTGGATTTCTGGTACCTAGCTGCATAAGCCATATAATTTGCCTGTCTGAGTCCCAAAGATGCTGCCATGTACAGTTTCTTTGCCATGGCATCCATCCTCCTGGAATCCTTTTCAGGAGGGTGAAAGGCTAGAGGAATATTAGCCTTGTCACAGGCTGCAGCCTGCACTACCCCCACATGGCTGCATTGCTGGGAGAGGAACGCCGTATCAGAGCCTGATAAAACATACCTCTTGTCCATCCTTTTATCCACAGGGAGGATAGAATGAGGAGTTTTCAGAATTTTTACTGTCTGTTTCCTAAAAGATTTGTGCAAGGGAACAGACAGTCTCCTAGACTCTGGAATATCCATCATTTCCACAAAATCAGGCTCTTCTTGATCATCAACAGCCTCCTCAACAGGGAGTTGAAGAGTCTCAGCAACTTTCTTGCAAAACAAAAAAATGAGAAGGGGACTCAGATAGCCTGGGAGGGGAAACCCCTGAAGGTCTGTCTGGAGAGATGTCCGGCTCAATGGGCACATCCAGACTTTCAAAATCACACTCAACTCTCCTCATACCCCTCCTCCCCTTCCTCCGGTTCATAAAAATCCTCAAAATCATAATCTTGAACCGGAGGAACCGTCCGAACCGACCGTTTCCCTAATGGTGTCGGTTCGGACGGAACCGGGGAAAGAGACTGGACAATTTGAATAGCTTTGGCTATTTCCTCAGCGGTTGGAGAAAGAACTTTTGGCCCCAAACTAGCTGACTTTCTAGTCCTTTTAGTTGGAACCGGCTCCTCAGAGCTGGCTCTTCGTTTGCCCGAGGAAGTATCGCCCTGGTCAGAGGGCACTCCCTCAGGTTCGGTTGGAACCGAACCGGGCTGGCCATCCGGGTCAGCGGACATTTTGGCCTCCCTCTTTCCCTGAGCCTACCAACTCTCTTTTCCACGGTGGCAGCAGGAAAATTCTTACAAATCTGGCAGTCTGCATTGAGGTGGTCAAACCCCAGACAATATACACAAGTGGTGTGTGGGTCAGCCTTAGCAAAGGCTTCCCCACAGAGGCCACAGTGCTGAAACCCAGTGGGTCAGGTTTTTCTTTTGGGTTTCTCAGACATATTGCCAGCCTAACTAAAACTTGCCCGTTAATGGCAATCCGCCAGCAAGACTCTCTTATGGTTCCCAACTGTGTCTGGTCGTGAAAAAAACGTAATAAAATCCGTTTTTTTTAGAACCGATAAGAACCGGGAACCACACTCTAAAGGACCAGAAAGTAATTTTAAACTCAATCTGATCGGTTCAAACCGAACCGAAAAGACGTCTACAAGTTCCACACAGAAGAAAATAAACAAAAGCATATCTATTACTTACAATACCACAGACAGAGCTTGAACCGACGATTGCGGTTAAATTTCGGTAAAATAAACCGAGAATTACACTTTAAAACCGACAAACGAACCGAGCAGCAGGAGGAATCACCGGAGCGACTGTTCAGTGAGGCGGAGTAAAAAATCTGACAGTTTAAGTTTGAGCTGCAACAGACAGTGTGTTCAACCGAGCTCGCGCTCAAGATTCCATGCCCTGCATGGAAAGTTAACTCTTTCACCTCCGGAGCAGTTCTAACCTGGGGTTATACTGCATATGTCATAATATAGCAAGACTTCATGTTGTTTGAAGTTCTTATAAAAACTGACTGGTAGCCATCCGTGCCTGGGGCCTTACCACTTTTCAACTGTTTAATTGCTCTGATTATCTCAGCAATCTCCAACGGTCTATCTAGTTCCTCTGAAGTGTCAACATCCATAGGGGTAACAGAGGCCTTTTGAAAGAAAGCAGGCATTTGCTGTGAATTAAGTGAGGCCTCTGAGGTGTGAAGATTCTTAGAAAATTCTGTAAATGCTATTCCAATGGACTGATGGTCAGTGACTAAGGGCCCCTGTGTACTTTGGATATTCTTGGTAATGTTTTCTCCCTCCCCTGCACTTCAGGCCATGCTAGGAGGAGTTTCCCTCCCCTATCCCCATCAAAACATGGCCCAACTTTCCCCAGGAATAGACTGCGTTTAAGTAATGATGTACTAAGGGAATTATATTGCCACTTTACTCACTGTAACCTGTGACAGAGTTCCAAGTTGGGACGTGCCATATGGGCTTTTTCTAGTATTTTCCATTCTAGGTATTTTTCTTCTGTTCTTTTCCTAAAGGCCACATATGAAATAAATTGTCTTCTGACATATGCCTTCATGGCCTTCCACCTTACTGTGTGAGTTGTCTCCCCTTTCCTATTTTTGTCCCAGAACTCTGCAATAGAAGTACGCATGTGGGAGAGATATAGTCTATCTTTTAGGAGGACAGGGTCCAGCCTCCATGGTCTCTGAGCCACCTCTGATGTGTCCCAGTTAAATTTAGATGTTAAGGGGGCATGGTCAGAGACCAGGATAGCTTCATATTTTGTATGTTCTATGTGGAGTGCAATTCCTGAGGAGATCAGTAGACGATCCAATCTGGCATATGAGTGGTGTGCATGGGAGAAAAAATTATACTCCCTGCCAGTTCAATTCTGATGTTTCCATAAACTGTACCTATCAGGGAGCATGTCCTCTCTATCTCCTGTAGGGCTTGAGCATTCTTTGAGAGTGGTACTGGGTAGTGTTTGACCTGTCCAGTACTGAGTCTTCTATACAATTAAAGCATCTCCCCAGTATCCATGGACCTTGAAAAGGGGCCATATCCAAAAGTAACTTATGGTAAAATTTGGGTCTTCTATGTTGGGCCCATATATTGAGCCTATTGCTATTATTACGAAAGATTTGGGACAACATTAAAAAGCTTAATGGCAAATCCTGCCTCCCTCCACCCTCCCAGCTCTGCATCAACAATGCCACTTCAACCAACCCACAGGCTATCGCTAACTGCCTTAACTCAACCTATTCCGATCTTAGTACAGTCCTCCTGAGCAACTTTTTTGACCCTATCCCAGCTTCCTCGGAACAAAACCTCCAGCGCCTCCCTTTCTACCTTAGGGTCATTACAAAGCAGGAAGCAAGATCCTACCTCTCCAAAGCTCTCGGTGGTTCCAACTATTGCAAAGACTCCTTTGACATGAAAATCCTCTACCAGGTTCTTGACACTGTTCTTTTCCCCTTACCGACCTCCTTAACCGCTCCCTATGCTTTGGACAGTTCCCTAAAGCCTGGAAAACTGCAACAATTACCCCAATACTAAAAAGTGGAGACAATACCAACCCCAACAACTATCAGCCCATATCCATCCTTCCCCCTCTCTCAAAAGCCCTTGAAAAAATAATTTCCAACCAACTCACCAAGTATACACGAGCCCACAATTTGTTATGCAGTGAACAACATGGCTTTAGATCAGGCCATAGCACAACCACCGCCCTCATCGAATTCTCCAATTTCATTCACTCTGCCCTTGACCTTAAACATCTGGCCGGAGCCATCTTCATGGACCACTCTAAGGACTTTGATACGGTCTCCCCCCCCGGACACACTCCACCACACTGGTCTATCCTGTGGACCACTCTCTTGGTTTAATAGATACCTTATCTCCAGATCCCAATGTGTTAAGATAAATGACATCCGATCTTCCACCCTGCCTGTCCGCTCGGGAGTTCCCCAGGGATCCATATTGGGCCCCCTACTCTTCAGTATCTACTTAAATGCACTACCCAAATCCTGCTCCAGTAACCTACTACTATATGCTCATGTGGTTCTCTACGCCGCACACCCCTGCCCTGACAACCTACAGTCCTCCCTCCAACACTCGTTCAACCAGATCGAAAGTTAGTTCACCAGTCGCAGACTTGTGGTCAACATCAAAAAAACAAAAGCTATGCTATTTGCCCACCGGCAGAGCAAGGCCAAGGATACTGAACTAAAAATCCTCTCCCACGCTCACCTCCCTCTGGAACAAGGTCTTACTTATAAATACCTCGGCCTTACCTTTGACACCTCCCTATCCTTCCATGCCCACATTAGCATCCTGACCTCAGCCATTAATACCCGCATCAGCCTCCTATACCGGCACAAAGACTGCCTGACACTAGAGGCTCGTCTGGCTGTCACCTCTTCTGTCCTCTCTCTCGTTGACGATGGGCTCCCTATCTACTCTGCTGCGGACAACACCACCCTAAACAAAATTCACACAGCCATTCATAAAGTGTGCAGACTCCTCCTAGGCGCAGACAAATGCTCCCATACTTGCACCCTCTACGCTCTTACAAACATCTTCACCCTTGAGGAAAGACTACAATATCAATCCTGTCTCCTCACAAAAAAAATCCACCTAGGGTTAACTCCATTGGGGTCTCAGCCTTACTACTCTCATGTTCCCGCATTGCGACCACTCGTTCTGCCAACAAGCATCTGTGGACCGTGCCCAGGGTCAGAACCTCCCTTGCTCAGAGATCATTCCCCTATAGAGCTCCTGCCTGGTACAATGAGCTCCCCCAGCCATAACCTCCATTCCCAATCTAGGACACATCAAGACCATCCTAAAAAAAACACATTATCTCCTTGTGCCAATGCCAGTGCAGCTGCTAATCCCCCTAACTGACCTGCATAGAGCTGCACTATGGCCGCTCCCCATTGACACTGCCACCAATTGTATAGGACATCTCTGGTGCTGATCTCTGTCTCTGCTATATGACAATGCCCTAGAGGCTGCATCTACACTGTAACTATACCTTCTGTACTAGTACCAATGATCTAGCTACTAAATGTATAGGTCAACAGCCACCCAGGCTACTATATGTAAATACTTCCTTAAAACTGTGTTGTCTCACTATTGTTACATCACTGTTACTACTACTATACGACAATGTCCCAGAGGCTGCACTTGTATTATAATTGTTCCACCGTAATAATATCAATACCCTAGCTACTACATGTATAGACTTTCAGTCACCTTGGCTATTATATGTAATTACTTGACATGTGATGTCCCACTAATGTACTATTTCTGAATGTAAGACTATGCTGACGCGGAGCCTTTGTAAATGAGTCTATGACTCAAAGGGTTGTAATTCCTATGGCTGACTAAATAAGTAAATAAATAAATTATCTTCCCAGTGCACAGCTGCACCTGTGCCAGGGCGTACATACCCCCTGGGTCTGGGTATAAGCCGAGAACACTCCCTGAAAATCCCCTTGGAAGCCAGATGGATGCACCCCTTGCCCTGCACAAATGTGTTGCCGAGACCCATGTGCTACCCCATACAAGCTTAAGTTTCTTAGTCTCGTTGGCAGACATATGTGCCTCCTGCAGCAGGGCTACACTGGTCCTCAGTTTTTTTTTTCTGGACCAAATCTGCTTCATTTTTACAACATTTTTAAGGCCATTAACATTCCAAGTAGCAAAATTTAATTTAGCAGCCATGAGTACTATATTCAGAAAAAAGTCATTTCTACACAGCCTCAGTCATCATCTGCATATGCCACCTTATGTAGAGGCGAGCATGTCACCATAGTGACAGTGTATCCATAATCAAACTTAAAACTGTAATAACATGAATTTTCTTGAAATTCCTTTTCCCCATTCCCCCCTTTTTCACCATCCCCCCTCCCATGCCCCACCTTCCCTGTAGTCCATCCAATAAACCTGAAACTAATAAACTGTTGTTCGACCCGATGTTCAAACCCTCTTGCCCTTTACCCCTCTGTTATTGATGGCATTAATTAGTTGCACATTGGGTAGACATTTCCCTTTTCACTGTACTGTGTTAGGCAGTATTACAAGTAAATGTTCATAAGTCAGATCACAAAGTCAGGAGCAACAGGCGCCCCCCTTTCCGAAAGCTTTTTTGAACTTGTTCAGGTCACGTAGGTCTAGAATGAGGCGCTAGCCCCCCCGTCCGTTTTGGGACCAGGAAGTACCTGGACACAAACCCTGGGTCTAGGGGAGGATCCGCCACCTCCCTGATCACCTCCTCCTTCTGGAGGAGCAGGGCAATGTTGGCTCAATGAGCCAACAGAGAGGCTGCAGAACCTGTAGCCCCTTGGGGCGACAGCTCGATAGGGTGGGGACTGCTCGAATTCCAGAGGTGGACCCCTGCCTATCACTTCCAACACCCAACGGTCCGTGGTGACATCGGACCAGGCAGAAAGGAAGTGGCGGAGCCGTTCCCCCACGGGGGCCCAGTGAGAAGTAATGAGGTTGGGGGGCGACACCCCTCAACCCATCACTGGGCAGGCTTGGAGGAAGGGCCGGCCGAGGAGCCACCTGGACCTTTCCCTCCCGGCTTCCTGCTGGTGGAAGCAGCAGGCTTGGCTTTGGGGTGCCAAGTGTGAGCCTGCTGGCCCTGATGCTGGTGTTGCTGGGCCGCACGTGCCGCAGGGGCTGAAGGATGAAAGGGCTTACGCTGCTGCTGGTGGCCTTTATCCTTCTGGACAGAAGAGACCGAATCCAAGGTGGCGTTGGACTTCTCGATTCGTTGAAGATGACCCTGCACCGTGGGACAGAACAAGTCAGTACCCCGGAAGAGAACGTCTGCCAGCTTAAGCTGGGTATCCACTGTAAAGGCGGAGATCCGCAACCATGCTGTACGGCGCATGGCCACTGCGGCCGCTACTGTCCGGGCACATGAGTCAGCGATGTCCAAGGAAGTTTGGAGCTGCTGTTTGGCAACCGCCCTTCCCTGATCCCGCACCTGCTTGACCGTCGTTTGAAGGTCAGCCGGGAGATGAGGAATCACCTCATCAAGGGAGCCCAGAAGGGTGTGTGAAAAGTGTTCCATCAGGATGGCCGAGCTAGCCTGATGAAGGCCTAGGGAGGAAGCAGCATAGACTTTCTGCCCGGAGTAGTCCAATTTCTTGAACTCCTTATCGGATGGCTTGTCCACATCCCGAGCGTTCCCGGAACGCTGGAAAATGCTGTCGGTCACTAATCCCTCTGCAGAGGGGTGCTCCGAGAAACCAGAGAGTGAACCAGTAGGGACAGCATACTTCCAAGCCATCCTGGCCGAAGGTGCTAGACAAGAAGCTGGCTGCTGCCATAGTTCAAGGGCCGGACCAACAATGGCTTCCGCCACCAGAAAGGCCTCCATAGGGGAATCCCCTCAGTCCAGTATCTCCGTGAGGGGATACTTGGCCCATTTTGAAACGGGTTCGAGCTTCATCCCAGTGGACTCTGAGATGTGTTGAAGCATACTAAGGAACGAGGATGGGCTCTCATCCACCGACTGACCCCCAATGGATTCCAAGTCAAGCGGCCTGGAGAACAAGGAGTCAGCGTCGTCAGACTCCGAGGAATCTGCGAACAGCTGCCGAGCACCTGAGCCACCCTCCACCTGTCGAGGTCGATCGGGAGTGAGGGTGACCGACAACCTATGGGGAAAACTCTGACCCGACCGAGAATCCTCAGTCGGGGCCCCAGTCTTCAGTTGTGAAAGTAGAGGTTTCACCACAATAGGTGGTGCAGCCAGTTTCGGCCGAACAACCGGTGCCGGCTTCGGCTCCTCGACTACTACTACGAGGAGTTGTTTCGGCTGCTCCGGTGATAGCCACTTAATGGCCCACGAAGGCGACGGAGTCAGCTTATTCCCGGACAATAAGAGCTGCTGCCACATTAGATCCTCATAGCGAAAACACAACTTGCGCTAGAGCCTGTCCTCCAAAGAAGACGACGAGGATGAGCTGTGCCGCCGCTTTCCATGGTGCCGAGACCGAGACTGCTGACATCGGCGGGACCAGCTGGACCTGGAAGAAGACCGAGACCGAGACCTTCGGGGATTCCGAGGGTAGGTCTGAGAGGGGGTTGGGGAAACCCGCTCCTCCCTTGGTTCAGGGACCTTAACCGGGGACTCCGGCACAGAAGACAAAGACAAGTCCTCGGTTTCCACCGGGGAAACTGGTGAAGAAGGGTTGTCAGCTTCTCCAGTTGACAAACCATTCGACGGGTCGAGAAAAATCTAGACCCCGTCGACAGCTGTCTCAGCCGGCTGACCTGACAGGGACACCATGAAGCCAGCGGCCTTAGCCACAACCTTGACCAAAGTCAAGTGTTGACTGTCTGGGGAAGGGGACCTCTCCCGCTCCCACGAACTTCGATGGTGGGACTTACCTTTGGAGTCCTTCTTGTTGGACCGAGAGGAATGTCCCGAAGGTCCTTCTCCCTTGGTGGAGAGGGATTGGCAAAGCTCCTTAAAAGAAGCTGTGTAGGAGGAGCCCAAGGAGAGTGGGAGAAATGCTGCGACCGAGGATGATGAAGATGCGGCCTGGGCCGCCTCCTCCTCGAGGGCGATCATCTGCTCTAGCTGCTCAGCTGAGTCTGCAGCCATGGACACCGCCCAATGGGCCTCTATAGACTTGACCGAAGGATAACGTTTCTCGGGTCGCCCCAACAGCTATCGGGCAGCGCGGTCCTCCAAGACCGAAGCTGAAAAGGATTTGCACGACTCACAGGCCTGTGAGTCATGGCCAAGTCCGAGGCAATAAATGCACTTGGAGTGCGGATCGGTCCGGGACATCTTCTGCCCACAGGGGCAGCGACGAAATCCGGGAGTCGATTTGTCCATCACACCCATTAAGGAAAATTAAAGACCGAAGTCTTTTAAACTTGAGAATGAGTTTCGGTTTAACTGAAAAGTGTGGATCCAGGCCTAAAACGCAGAGTGCTAAGAAGAGAACCTGAGCTTCCAAGCGGTAAGAAGATCTGGCATCATGGGGCGGAGCTGGGAGTTTTACCACCCGGGTGGGTGGGAGGAGCCAGCCTGAAGACCTTCCAGCAAGATTTAAAGTGGCAAGAAACCTGCCAGTAAGTGTGGATTGAACAACATATCCATGTACCTAGAAAGAACAGTCTTACCAGCAACATCGAGTGGTGGCGAACAGCGGAACCAGCTGGCTATAAAATGGCGCTGAACTATGTTGGCGTCAACAGATTCAGTGTCGAGAAAGTGACGTTGAAGTTGTAGATTAGGCTTGAGAGCAGACAGCAGGCCTCTTGCACAGAGCTTCCCACGAGGTGCAACCTCTACGGCGCGGGAGATAAAGAACTGGCAGAAGGGCAGGGTAGACGACACCCAATGGCCAACCCGCGAGCGCCATGCAGTGCACTGGCCTAGAGGGCGGCGCTGATCATGCGTCGACTCCGCCCATAAAAAAAAAAAAAAAAGAGCTCCCACGAGGTCATGACCTCCAGCCACTATACACAAAGGTGATGAATGGTGAAGAAGATTGACACAGATAAGATCAAACAATTTGAGATATTATACAAACCAAACAGTAGTAGCAGGTTACAGGCAATACAGATAAATCAGAAGGAAACAGTACATCACAGAGTAAGCAATGGTACAGAGAGATAGCACATGGTGTACAGTTACAAGTTTCAAAACAGAGTAGCCAAAAAATTTGGTACCAGCAGTAAATACTAAACTGAGACATGGCAAACAAAAGCTAGAAGGGTAAACAGTTCGCAAGCAGAGTAATACCTAGGTGACCATGAAACGAGGAGAAGCAGGAGAGATTAGTGCAGACAGGGAATAATAGAGCCAGTTCAGAGGCACTAGGTGTACTGAGGTGAGTGACAGAGTGAGATTCCTAGGAGGGGTCTATAGTAAGGGAGGGCCGGAAAGTAGTGAAATTAAGTGCCAGTAGAGTCATAGGCACACACCAGGTTGCTAAGTAACTAGGTAAAATGGAGAGGGGGAGGAAGAGTAGGAAGACAAGGCAGGTCATCTAGGGAAAAGAGCTGGGGGAGGGGAGGGGAGGTGGAGGCAATGGGGGCCTAAAGTAGCAGGGTAGGGATGGGGAGGGTGACAGAACAGTTACGTAAGGGACAGGGGGAAGGGAAAAACAAAAGGACAAAAAGAAAGGGTGTGGGACTGGAGTGAGGGAGCGGGGTAGAGCTAACTGCACCCCAGAGTGGTAACGTCACCCTAGGGAGCATGACCAGGTGGATTCTAGAAGTAACCGGGTTCTGAGATTGGATTTGAAGGAGTGGTGCAAGGCAGCCTTGCAGATAACTGGAAGGAGGCTGTTCCATAGAGATGGTGAGGCAACCGATAGTTTTTCTCCCCATAACAGTGGAGACTCTGGAGACTTCCAATGAGGGGACCGAAGTATTATGCAGACACCTAGGGACAGTACGTGACTTAAAGAGAGAAGCATACAAGGACATGATACCATCACGTAATGTGCCATCAATGATACTACCAAAGGCACAGTCAAAACGACGTTTAAGCGAGGGTCAACCAAGAGATTTGTATAGGTCACAGTGATGGGTAAAGAAGGGGGCCATCAGCGCGAAGTGGCCAATGCTATTATAGACAGAGTTAAGTTTAAGGTGAAAGGTAGCAGACAGCGAGAAGGAGTAAATCGGAGAGCAATGGTCAAAGATGGGGAGCAGGTTCCCACGGGCAATGGCAAGTTGGGCAGCAGGGGTAAAATAGTTCTTTATTCAATAAACGTCCCCAAGCTTTTGGCTGATTCTGCGTACTACAGTGTTTGTGTGTACAGTGAATGAAAAGGATGGGTCATGGGTTACACCCAGGTATTTGAAATCAGAGACTACCTGAAGTGGAGGTCCAGATGGGGAGTGCACCAAAAGGGAGGAGTTGGATTTAGCAGCATTAGCTAGGTCGGGTTTGGATCCAAGTAGCATTGCCTTGGTTATCTTCTCATTCACCAGGAGCATGTTAGATATGAACCAGTTGTGGATGTGGCCATAATTCTGGGACAGCACAGAGGATATGTTCTGGATGGATTTGTCACTATGGTAGAGGACCAGGTCGTTGGCGTACATTAGGGCAGGGCAATTTAGGCTGTCGGTAGGGAAGGAGTTAATGAATAGGGAGAAAAGCAGTAGTCCCAGGATGGAACCATGTGGGACACCCGTAGTGACGGGCAGACCGAGGGAGGTGGCAGTATCAATCGTCACTGATTAGGAGCGGCCAGTCAGGTAACTGTGGAACCACTGCTGAGTCTCAAGGGAACAGCCAAGCTGGTGGAGTTTGGTAAGGAGGAGGAGGTGGTTGACCAGGTCAAAAGCCTTAGTCAAGTCCACAAACATTGCACCAGTGACATTACCCCGATCCATATTCCTGAAGACATGGTCGGTAAATAGGGCAAAGGCAGAGGAGGTGCTGTGATTCTTTCTGAACCCATGTTGCTGATAGCACAAGAGGTTATACTTATCAATATGGTCAGACAGTTGACGATGGACTACCTTTTCCAGAAGCTTGCTAAGGTGGGGGAGAATGGAAATCGGACAGTAATTGTCAGAGGAGAGGGGGGTCCCCAGCTTTAAAAATTGGGACCACTTTGGCAATCTTCTAGAGTGCAGGCATAGTAGATGAGGCCAAGGCAAGGTTAACAATGAATGTCAGAGGTTAAGAGATGGCAGGGGCTACGAGCTCAAGCAAGGAGGGGTAGAGGCCATCAGAGCCAGAGCTACCACAGGAGGGGAGACTCCTAAGGAGATTGGTGGTGAGCTTTGTGATGATAGCTCTTAAACAGAAAGACAGGGTGGGCGGGGAGCATGGGGGAGGGGATGTAAAGGTTGGGTCGCTAGCACCCGCTACTGGAGAGGGAAGTTGCTGAGAGAGGAGTTTACAAAGGTGGGCAGAGAGGTCAGTGAACTTTAAGTTCAATGCTTGTGCAACCTCCAACAAGTCGGTCAGTAGGCTAGTGGTGGAATTAGGTGGACTATAGGGCTGTGGGAAGGAGGAGGAGTAAGGAGGGAGCTACCGGTGTTCCAAAATTGTTGAGGGTTAGCAAGGTTTTCAGTGCATAGTCATTGGTAGAAATCATGTTTACTGGCTCTGGCAGACTGCTTGCATTTGTTACACAGGTTCCTAAAATTGAGCCAGAGGATGGGAGTGGGTGATCGTTTGTAGGCGATCCATGCTGAATCCCTTTCTTTCATAAGGATCAAGAGTTCCTTTGTGACCCATCTGGTGCACCCACCCCTCAGTCTTCTAGTAGTAATAGGGAAATGTTTATCTTGAATCATCAGGAGGGCTTCAATGAAGAAGTTCACTGCCACGGACACATCCATCAGAGAGTAGAGGGCAAGCCAGTTTACTGCATAAATGTCATGAGGTAGGTTGTTGGAGTCAGTGTTTTGGAAGTTATGGAATGACAGGTACTTAGGGGGAGGACACACATTTTTGTTTGACCAAAGAATATAAGTAGGGGAGTGGTCACTGATGGAGTTGGACAAGGTCCCCACCTGCAGAGCCTTCTCCTCTCTAGTTGAGGCCACCCATTCCAGAAGTGAGTGATTCAGGGTACGGGTGTTTTACCTAGTGGGAATGGTAATAACTTGCACCAGGTTATGAAGCTTGAGAAGGTTGGCATATTCAAGTTCATGTGCGCTTAACCCATTTAGGTTAAAGTCTCCCAGAATAATTGTATCCCTCTGAGGACAGAGAGTTCTAAGGTCAGTTAGGTGATTTACTAGACCAGGTGTGCCCCTTTTTGGGGGGTTATAGCAACAGCTGAGGTACATTTTTTTTTGCAGAGCCCAGAGTTAACTCGGAGATGAACCACTCACTGGGGATACCAGGTCTGATGAGAGCAAAAGGGTGGCTGTTAGGGGTTCTCTGATGTAAAGGGCGATGCCACCACCCTTCTTTCTCCCAGGGCAATTGCAATGCAGTAAGGAATAACCCGGTAATTTTTAGGTATTATCAGGGATGTGAGGTTTAAGCCACATCTCAGTGAGACCCAGGACAGGAGGCTTATAGAGAATTATCCAGGTTTCAAGGTCAGGGTATTTGGAAGGTAGGCTGCATATGTTTAGGTGGGCTATCTTAAGCCCTGGGGTGCAGGCCCACATGGTATGAGAATAGGATATAGTGACATTCAAGGGACCAGAGTTTGTCTCCACATCACCTGCTAGAAGCAGCAAGGATAGAAATGGGTGGTAAGGGAGGGATATCAGAGAGAGAGTGACAATAAAAGAGAGTGCAAGAAAAGGCCAATTTGTCACTTTTCTGGATTGGAGAGAACAGCATAAAGTAGGGTGCCAGTTCAAGTTAGCTCCCATCTGTATGGTTGCGGGTGGGGTGGGGCTACATCTGGAAATCAGGAGGGCGAGCAGTGAGTAATATACTTCTGTTCAGTGTCTAGAACAGAGATACAAAAGTCAAAACACAGTAAGGTGCCAAGCAGAGGGGCTGTCAGTAGAAGGAGCAGGGTGGGCTTCATAATGAGAGCTAAATCAGCAGGTAACCACCAGGAAACATGAGGCATACCATAGTGAGAAACACTTCCATTTAACAATGTAAGTCTTCCTGGTGGAGGGCTTATGTGCTGCCAAGAGAAATTTGTGACATTCTCTGGGAAACCTTCAACCTCCCCCACTTCTATCTCCTCAGGAGCCAAGCATGGAGATGAAGGGAGTGCAGATTGAGATGAACCAGGGATCCCTGTGTCAGGAGGTCCACTCGCAGTGGCAGTTGCCTTGGACGGGCCTCTGACAATTTACTGATTAATGGAAACCAGACCTGTTGAGGCCAGTATAGTGCAATTAGAATCATTTTGCCTCCCTGTGCCTCTAGCCTGAGCAGCACCCTCTGAACCAGGAGTAGCAGGGGAAATGTGTACACAAAGTGTCTTGTCCACAGCAGCCTGAATGCATCCTGACAGAAAATGCCATGTTCTGGATTTCTGGAGCAGAAAAGAGGCAGTTTTGCATTGAGTGGGGATGCAAAAAGGTCCATGTCCAGACTGCCCCACTCGTCGAAGAATGACTGCACAATGTCTGGTGCAAGTGACCACTCATAAGGATTCACCTCTGTTCTGCTGAGGTGATCTGCAAGATTGTTCTGAATCCCTGGCAGATAGACTGCCTGAATCAGAGCGTTGTGTTCAAGGCACCATTCCCCATAATCTCATGGCTTCTCTGCACAAAGGGTCGGAGTGGGCTCCCTCGTTTGTTGTAATACATCACCGCCTTGTCCGTCTGAAGAAGGATTACTTTGTGACAGAGGACATCATTCAGGGCTAGAACAGCGTACAGGACCGCTCTCATCTCCAGAACACTGATGTGCAGATGAGACTCCTCCTGGGTCCATACTCCCGGTGTGTGAAACTCCTGGCAGTGAGCTCCCCATCCAATCAGAGCTGCATCCATGGTGATGGTAATCTGAGACTCCAGAAGGGCAAACCTTGTCGAAGGTTGTCCTCCTGGATCCACCATGCAAGTGATCACCACAGAGGTTCTGTTACCTTAATGGGGCAAGACTCTGGATGTGTTGCCGAGGATCATTGTGTGCTGAGCATCCACCGAGTGGTCCTTATGTGCAATCGAGCCAGAGGCACTGTGAAAATAGAAGAAGCCATGAGACCCAACATCCATTGCACAGAGTGAGCTCACACAAGTTGTTCTCTCGGATGGCTGATTCCTATGGCTAGAGGGGCCACTAGGGTGGTGAGGGTGGCTAAGGCAAGGAAGGAGCAGAACCTGGCCAGGGAAATTAGGAGAGGGAACAAGGGGTTCTTTAGATACATTGGGGAAAAACGAAGGGTGAAGGGGCAGATTAGCAGGATTAAATCAGGGGACAGATGGGCACAAGACCCAGGGGAGCAGGCTGAGGTACTAAATGAGTACTTCACCTCAGTTTTCACCAAGGAAAATGGGGTGCTGCATCATACATGGGAGGAGACAGAGATACTGAGGGGGGACCCTTACCGATCGTGGTCTGGGGAGAGGGGGAGGCACAGCTGGCAGGAGGGGGAGGGCTAAGCAGGCAGAAGAGGTACTGGAAGTGGAAATCACAGCAGAGAGAGTAAGGGAAGCCCTCAGCTCCCTTAAGACAGAGAAAGCACCGGGGCCGGATAAATTACATCCCAGAGTGCTGAAGGAACTTGCGGATGTCCTGGCGAAACCCCTGGCGGAGCTTTTCACCATCTCTCTGAGGACAGGGTGGGTGCCCCAGGTCTGGAAGGTGGTGCATATAGTGCCTATCCACAAGGGGGGGATCAAGGGAGGTGGCAGGAACTACAGGCCTGTCAGCCTGACATTGGTGGTGGGCAAAGTGATGGAGGGCATTGTCAGAGAGGCTAGGGGGGGACCTGGAAAAGTCAGGGTGCCTGGACGATAGACAGCATGGATTCGTCCTGGGAAATCGTGTCAGACAAACCTTGTGGAGTTCTATGACTGGGTGATGAGTGCCTTGGACCTGGGTAGACCAGTGGACATCCTCTTTCTAGACTTCAGCAAGGCATTTGACTCTGTTCCTCACGTGGGCCTGTTGGATAAGCTGGGAGAAATGGGGGTGGGGAACCAGATGATCAGATGGATAGGCAATTGGCTCCAGGACCGGACCCAGAGGGTCGTAGTTGGCGGGATAGTCTCATCCCCAAAGAGGGTCATTAGTGGGGTCCCACAGGGATCAGTCCTTGGGCCCCTCCTGTTCAACGCCTACGTCTCTGACATAAGGACAGGAATCAGGAGTGAGATGAGTCTCTTTGTGGATGACTCAAAACTGGGGGCGGTGGTGGATGGGGAGGAGGGGAGGATGGCCCTACAGGGGGACCTGGAGGCTCTGGAAAGATGGTCTAGAAAGTGGAAGCTCAGGTTCAATGCAGGGAAATGCAGGGTACTCCACCTGGGGGCCAGAAACCCGGGCCGAGTGTACACCCTTGGGGGGGAATGCTACAAGTCTCGATGGCTGAGAGAGACCTGGGGGTGGTGGTGGATGTCAAGATGAACAACTTGGAGACTTGTAGGAGGGCAACAGCCAAGGCCAACAGGAAGCTGGGATGCATCACTGGGGGATCACCTCCAGAAGGAGGGAAGTGATACTCCCTCTGTATAACTGCTTGGTGAGGCCACGCCTTGAGTACTGCGTGCAGTTTTGGAGGCCACACTTGAAGAGGGACATTAAACTCCTGGAGAGGGTCCAGAGGACGGCAATCAAAGTGATTTGGGGCTTGGGGGACAGGACCGATGAGGAGAGGCTCGAAGAGCTAAATATGTACACATTGGAAGAGAGAAGGGACCGGGGGGATATGATAAAGGTCTTCAAGTACATGAAGAGGGTAAATAGGGGAGGAACAGTCAGGGTGCTTTGAAGGAAGGAGGAGGGGGCCACTAGAGGGCATGGGTGGAAGCTGGAGGGGGCAAGATTCAGGGGAGAAAGGAGGAGGTGCTACTTCACTGAGAGGGAGGTGGAGCCATGGAATGCACTGCCTAGGGGGCTGGTGGAGGCAGAGACAGTGGAGGGGTTCAAGAGGAGCTGGGACAGGTACAGGGGAAGGGTTCTGGAAGCAAAATCCAATGCAGCAAGAATATCCGGAACTGGGAAGGGAGAAGCCAGAGAAGGCGAGGGGGGCAGCAATGTCAGCACCCAGGGTGGGAGCTGACCAATTAAGCAGACTCGAAAGACCGTTAGGCCTATTCTGCTGGCATTTTAGTATGTTAGATTAAGCAAGCCATCTGGAGAATATCATTACTTCTGTCCTACGGGAGAAAGGCCCTCACCTTGGAAACATCGAGGAGTGCCCCTATGAAGAGGAGCTACTGAGAGGTTTGAAGCTGTGACTTTTCCAGCTTCAGCAGAACCCCCATGGATATGAGGAAACGAGACAACATGGAAACTGCCTCCTATGTTTTCTGCCTTGATGGGCTTGTCAAAAGCCAATGGTCCAGGTATGGAAAGACTTGAATGCCAAGCTTTCAGAGTTGTGCAGCGAGAACTGCGAAACACTTTGTAGTCGTGAGGCGCGAGGAAAGCCCAAAGGGCAGGACTATGAATTGGTAATGTTGACCAAGGCAACAAGTGGACCTACTTGTGGTGACCTGGGTGCACTTGAACATGCTGGTAGGAATCTTGCATGGCCAGGGATTCCAGCCAGTCATACTGATGAAGGAGTGGTAGCAGAGTTCCTAGGGAGATCATCTTAACTTCTCCCTGAACAAGAACTTGTTTAACTTTCTGAGATCAAGAACTGGGCGCATGTCCCCGGTTTTCTTTGGAACCAGAAAGTAATGGGAGTAGAAACCTGTGTTCCTCTCTGCCCAGGGAACAACTTCCACTGCCCTGTTTCTGAGAAGGCCCTGTATCTCGTAAGTGAGAAGGTTCGACTGAACGGCAGACAGACTGTGCTGTCACTTGGGTGGAAGATCGGGAAGGATCTCCACAAAATTCAGGGGGTAACGTTCCCAAACAATCCTGAGGACCCATTTGTCCGAGGTGATGGACTTCCACTGATTGTAGAACTGAGCAGGATGACCTCCCACTGCCCTGGAGATACTATCAGACAAAATCAGGTCAGGGTCAGACTCATCGTTCTCTACCTCGTCACTGCAGAAATCAGGCCCTGAAAAACCTAAGCCTGGCCTGGGTAAGGGGTAGACCAGAGACACCAGAACCAGCAAGGGTGTTGATGACCATGGCATCCTGCATGGCACCAGAGTAGCTGGCAGCACAGCTGGCACCAAAGGACTTGGCAACGCACGAGGCACTGTGGACACTGCCGGGTGTGGATCCAGAGTCCAAGAACCACCGCCAGACCTGGTAAAAAAAAGGGGGGGGAGCGGTACCTGTGCCAGCCCCTGTGAAGAGTCAGAGTGAGGGAGAAAGGCATGTGGAATGGGAGTCAATGGTGCCGGTAGTGTCAAGGTGGGAATGTCCGCCGCTGACACCAAATGCACGTCCTGTCCCAAAGGCCCCAACCACAGCCCAGTGGCTCCTAGGCCCAAAGGTCCCGGAACTCGGTCCACTGGACAAGGCACACAAAACAGACGCTGTACCCACTGCTCCATAAGAGCGCCCAGTGATGAAACTGCTCACCAGAAACCCCGTGAAAGGACAGAGAGGGGCTTTGGTGTCGAGAGACCCGCTGTTCAGAGAAGAGGCAACTGGGGACTCGGTGGGGAGGGTCAGGTGGGCCTGTCGCTCTCCACTACCAAAGACTCCCTCACAGACGTACCAAGGGGTGACCTTGAGTGGTATCTTCCCTTTTTCCTCCATCGGGAAAAAGAATTCAAGGTATAACAGTGCCAGGTCCCCAACTGAGACCAGGAATGGGACCGCTTCTTATTTTCCTTATGAAAGGACTGCCCTCCCTCTCAAGCACCGGACTGCCCATGATCGGATCCCGCCCTCCTCCGGAAAGGGTGACAAACCAGACACAACCCCACTGCCAGAACAGCTTTCCAGTGAAGTCTCCCTACCGTCACCAAGACCGTCCCTGGTTGATTCCGAAAATGGCAGGGCTGAGGAAAACTTTCTTTGTCTTTTTTTTTTTCAAATAACAAAGAATGAAAGCAAACAACACTAAACGAACTGAATGACTATGAGCTGCTGTTGTATAGAAGTGAAGATTTGACGCCCGACGTTCAAGTGATGTCGCCACTGAAGCGCACTCGATGGCAGGAAAAAAGGAACTGAGGTGGTTGGAGGGTCGATGCTGAAGTTGCCTACACAGGCACGAGCTGATCTCACAGTGCTGTGCGTGCATGATCCTACCATCGCACCAGCCCTCCTGAAGATTTTTGGCTCTCGCAGGGTCCTAGTGCCTCCGTCTGGAACCCAGAAGTATGAATAAATGGTGAAGACTTTAAGTCCAGGAAGACTGACCACAACATCAACAGCATGTGTCGAACCCTCTTCAGAGACCTTCCCTCCTCTCACACCACAAATAGTGCCAGAGGGGGGCCTGGTCCTGCAATCAGCACAGCCTCGCTCACTGGTACTGGCCTTAGTACTAGGAGCCAAAGAGGTGCCAGACTGTAACACCGAGATGCCCACCAGTGTAGACCCAGAGTATAGCTTTGGTCTCACCACCAGAGGCATTCACTGCCCCAAAGGGCTGACAGACTGGGAGGGGTACTTGTCTGGTCCTTGGGGGAGAGACAGACTGTCCACCAGACCCCTCCCCAGGGCCTCCAACATCTTAGCCGGGCAAGCGTCTGGAGAGCCCAGGTCTTCCTCAGTACATATAGTATTGGGAAGCAGCTCAGGGGAAGAGTCCAGTGACTTCACCTTGCAACCCCTGTTGCAATGTCTGCCTCCGAAGGTGTGGAGCTTGTGTCTGCACTTCCAATGCGCAGATTACTAGGGTGTGGTAGTGCACTGAGAAGCAGGCGTCGCACCTACCCATATCATGGTTGGCACCAAAACGGGTCAAACAAATGTCATGCCAGTCCTGAATGGTGAAGTGGCTCTTCCAGGAGTACTGATGCATGGGGTGCACTGTGACTCTTCTTCTTACAGGAAGCATTCTTGCCCTTGTACTCCTCAGAACTGGATGTAGCACCACAGACAAAAAAAAAAAGGACAGAAGAAGAGTTTAATGCCAATCTAAATTATAACATAATAAAGACAGCACTGAGAGGGATTGGTATAGAAGAGCACCACACCACATTAATGATGGTGAACTGAAGAAAGGTTTGTGATGCAGTTGCAACAACGAAACTCCCATGGTGTGTACTCAATGGCAGAGAAAAAGAGAACTGAGGAAGGTAGAAGACTGGTGTCAGTTGCTGGGCAACCCACAAGTGAGGTGTCACTATGTATGCCACACAGGTGGCATTGGCACCAATGTTGGCCCCTAGGCTGCAAAAGACTTTGTTCCTGTGGGATTCTAGTGCCTCCAGCCCTTGGCACTAAAGTGAGAATGAATGAAGAAGACTGATTCTTGCAAGATCATCACAAAATCTTGCTTATTTTTGCAGATATCATCTCCTTATTTTTGGATGACCTCCCTCCCCACCCTGGATAGTATTATTCACGATAATTCTGCAATTTTGGAGTACAAGGTAAATGTGGAAAAGTCCCAGGTCATCGCACTGAATGCCCACTGTAAGCAAACTATGTTCCAAGCCTTCCCAAGTCAGTGGGCTCCAGAAATAGTGACATGCCTTGGTGTTAAACTTAAAAGTTCTGTCAGAGACACAATGAAAGCTAATGTGCAAACTATGCTTGACAAAGTAGATTTACATAGATGGCAGGAGGTAATGCACTCTGCTTGAGGCAGGATCAACGCTGTTATATTAATCTTACTTCCCAAACTGCAGTGCATCTTGTCAAACATGACAGTGTATATCCCAGCCATCTTTTTTCTAAACTTGAAAACTAAACTGACAAGTATTATTTGGAGGAAATAACCCAGGATTTGATGGCAGACTGTACAGAGATATTGGTCAGAGGGTGGACTTGGCCAGCCCAATCTTAAACTTTTCTACCAGAATGTTGTCCTTCACCAGGCCATACTCTGCCCCTTGGACTAGGCCCAAGGTCAGGAACAGCAAAACCAGGAGTAGCAGTGCTCGAAACAGCACTTTGAATGGCACCATCTTCCCTCTCTGCAACACGAACAGCACCAAGACTAGAAACGGCAAAGGGAAAGATGCCGGGACCTGAATCACACTCCTCCCCAGGCTCTCCAATGTCTCAGCAGGGTGAGCACATGAGAAAGTCTGGTCTTGAAAGAGGCTCAGCGGAAGAGCTGAGGGACCTTACCTCAGCATCCCTGATGCAATGCCTGCCTCCGAAAGTGAGAGACGGTCAACCCAACTTCGATGCGCAGTTCTTAAGAGTGTGGAAGTCCATGGAGAAGCAGGTATTACACCAGTTAATGTCGTGTTCAAAGCCGAGGCAGGTCCAACAGGAGTCATGTCAGTTCCAGATGGTAATGTGTCCCCAAAGGAGGACCAATGGATGGGGGGCTGTCCTTGGTCGTCTTCTTTGCCTTGGTTTCTCAGAACCAAAAATGATGCCTCATGGAAAATAAGAAAAAAGGAGAAAACAAAAGGGTTCAGTGATGTGCAAAGAGAAAGAAAATTAAACTTGGCACCGAAATACAAGTGGAACCAAGGTACGTCATTGCATGAGGCGGTGGCAAACTGAGGAAGACGATGACACAGTTGAGAAAAACAAATAAATGCTGCCACAGTTTGCCTTTGGTGGCAGGAACAACAGAACTGAGGAAGGCAGGGGGCCAGCATTGGTTACTGGCCACTCCTCGAGCATGTTATTCATCTGCTTTGAGGGCAACGCCATCACCAGCACTGATCCCATAGATTCTAGGCTGCAGAAAGACTTTACTCTCATGGGGTTCTAGTGCCTCTGGCACAAACCCAATAAACTGGAATAAATGGTGAAGAGTGATTCTTGGAAGATCTGCCTGAGGAAGCCCCATCTAAAAAATGAACAGTGTCGACATTTTATTGACAGATACCAAGAATCGTATCAAACCTGTTTAGTCCCAAGACTGAAACCAAATCAGGTAGGCTTTCCTGAAGAAAATTCCTTCATCTTCTTAGCTCCTTTTTCTTGACCCAGGGTGACTTGGAATAGCCAAGGTAACTAATAAGCACAGCCCCAAGAAAAAGGTTTGATGTAACGTACTAGAGTACCATGAGAGGATGTACACTCAAGTAGGCCACAAATGGAAATTACATACTTATCGTAATTCTTGATCTTCTTGGATGAAGTCTCCACCACTCATTCACTCTAATGGGACTACGCCAGAGGTGCTAGGATCCCACAGGAGCCAAAAATCTTCAGGAGGGCAGGTGCTGGGATAGGACCACACATGTGCGGCACCACGAGACTAGTTTGCACCATATAGGCAATCTGGGATTCGACCTTCCAACCACCTCAGTACCTTTCCGACCAAGGAGGTGCAGCGTAAACTAACAAAAGAAAACCTAACCCTAACTTCTGGGCATGTGAAGGCCTTGTGCTGGCAAATGGGGACTTTGTGAGAGAACTTACAGCGGAGGAACCGCTGTCAGGGAGTGACCACTACTCAGTATGGCTCAAATTGGATATGAGCAAGGAAGGAGTGGAATCTGGCACAATAGTGCTGGACTTCAGGAGGGCCGACTTTGGGAGGATGTGGAAGTGGTAAAAGGGTACCTGGCCAGAATTCAATCTAGTATGGACACTAACCAGAGGTGGGAGCTCATAAAGCTGGGGATAGTGGAGGCAACAAAACTCTGCTGCAAAGCCCAGAGCAAGAAGGCTAGGGCTAAGAAACCGATCTGGTTGAGCAAGGAGGTCATGGAAAAGTAAGGAGGAAAAGAGCTGCCTTTAGGAAGTACAAGAAAACAGGGAGGGGGAGGACAGGAGGAGTACTTGACAGAATCGAAGGAGGTGACAAGGCAGTAAGGGGACCAAAGCATCTACGGAACTCAGGCTGGCACAAGGCATTAATAAGGGGAGAAGGACTTCTTCAAGTACATTAGGGAGAAAGGAGCCTAAGGACCACATAGTAAGGATTAGGAAGGGGGGTTGGGTGGAAGCAGGGTGCGATAAAGGCGGAAGCACTAAATGAAGTACTTCTGCTCAGTGTTTACTAAAGAGAAGAGGGGTGACACCCAAGGTGGGAGAAATTGCAGAAGCAGGGGAAGTGGAGACAGATGGGGAAATCATGGAGCAGAGTTGAGGGTTTGAAGGCACTGAGGGTGGACAAGGTGCCAGGCCAGATGGCATCCACCCCAGGGTACTGAAGGAGCTGGCAGAGGTCCTTGCAGGACCTTGGCAGATCTATATTTAATGCCCTACTACATTCGGGGTGTGTACCTAGGGACTGGAAGATGGTTTGTGGTGCCCTCCACAAGAGTGGCCCCAAGGATGAACCGGAAACTACAGACCAGTGAGCCTCACATCCATCGTGGGTAAGCTAATGGAGACTATCCTGAAGGAGGCTGGTGGCCCTCCTAGAGGCCAAAGGTCTACAGGACAGCAGACAGCATGGCTTCACACATGGCAGATCCTGCCAAACCAGCCTGGTCGAGTTCCATGACTGGGTAACTAGGCACTGGACAGGGGCCATGCAGTGGATGTCCTGTATCTGGACTTCAGTAAGGCATTGACTCAGTGCCACATGGAAGGCTGGGAAGGAAGTTAGTAGGCACAGGGGCAGGTGCAAAGCTGGTGAGATGGGTAGAAAACTGGCTGCAGGAAGGCAACAGAGGGTGGTGGTGGGTGGGGAGCTCTCACACCCAAGGGCAGTGACGAGCGGTGTTCCACAGGGCTCAGTGTTGGGACCAGTGTTGTTTGGGATATTCATTGCAGACATATCATGGGACATCAAGAGCAAGATCAGTCTGTTTGCTGATGATACCAAGGTAGGCGCGGTGGTGGATGACCTAGGGGGATGGCAGGGGTTGCAGGATGATCTGGCAAAGCTTGAAACCTGGTCAGACACCTGGCAACTGGGCTTTAATGCCAAAAAGTGCAAGGTGCTGCATTTTGGGATGAAGAACCCAAGGAGGAGTTACCAGCTAGGGGAGTGCAGCTAGCCCAGACAGAGGAGGAGAAGGATCTGGGTGTGCTCATTACAGGGTCAATGAACAACTCAGCACAATGTACGAAGGCAGCTGCAAAGGCCAACAGAATGCTGGGTTGTATTGCAAGGGGTATATCCTCGAGGAGGGAGGAGGTGATTCTGCCACTGTATAGGTCATTAGTTAGACCACACTTGAAGTACTGCGTGCAGTACTGGCATCCACATCTGAAGAGAGACATTAAGTTACTGGAGGGGGTGCAGCGCAGAGCGACAAAGATGATCAAGGGGCTGGGGGACTTATCATACGAGAGGAGGTTGAAGGAGTTGAACATGTACTCACTGGAGGAGAGGAGAGACAGGGGTGACACGATTGAAACCTTTAAATACATGAAAGGAATAAACAAGACGGGTACAGAGGGGCTGTTTAAAGTAAGGGAGGGGAGGGCCACCAAGGGCCATGATATGAGACTGGAGCGAGGAAGGTTCAGGAGGGAGATGAGGAGACACTTTTTTACAGAGAGGGTGGTGGCTGGGTGGAATGCGTTACCTGCTGAAGTGGTATGCAGTAGAACAGTGGAATGCTTCAAACGAGGATGGGACAGGACAAGGGGGAGGGTTAATGAAGGGGAAGGGTGGAAGGGAGGGGCAGCTGCAGAATAAGGGGTGCTAGCTGCATATTTGAGCAGACTTGATAGACCTCTAGGCCTTTATCTGCTGGCAAATTTCGCATGTTCGTGTGTAAGAAGCGCCAATACAACAATGTCTTCACAGCCTGAACAGCAAGGAAGTGAAGATCAAAACAGAACGAGTGAGCTCGGGGGATGGTGGCTGGACGTGTGAATGAGTGGTGGACACTTTGTCAAAGAAGATCAAGAATTACAGTAAGTATGCAATTTCATATCTTCCTGGATCAAAAGTCTCCACCACTCATTCACACTAATGGGAGAGTACTGAGCTAAAGTCAACTCCCGTGGGGGTGGTAGGAGACAGAGCTCACTCAGGACACAAGTCCATAAGGACTGTCCTGCGAAGAAAGTTAACTGTCAGCCATGGACATCAAGAACATACTGCTTTACAAAGGTATGCACTGAGCTCCAACTCACCACCTTGCAGATGTCTGCAATGGGTACATTACAAATCTCCACCAGAAAAGTCGCAACTGCTCCAGTAGAGTGGTGAGAACCCGGCCTTCCAACTTGAGCTGTGCCATGGATTAGTAGCGCTGAAGACATGCTACTAACCAAGCAGAAACACATCTCATGGCAACAGGCTGACCCAGCCAAGGTATTCAGAAAGATACAATAGTTGCTGGGATGCATATCTCTTTCTTCTGTCGATGTATAATCACAGAACCCTCAACATTCAGAGAGATAAAGGGAGCACTCTCCTTCATTCTGGAGTTAATGAAGTGAGCAGGGAGAAGCAAAACTTGACAAGTGGTAACTGAGCCAGTGACATGTTGTCTACTGGCTCAAGATAGTCCAAAAATGAACAGAGATGAACATTCTCTGCTGAGAAATGCAGACCTGTGTTCGACAGGTGCATGAGGCACCCCGAAATTTTACTTGGTGGGCAACCAAAAGGGTCCAGACGGAACTTTGCACACTAGATGGTGAAGTGTAACCACTCAGCCACGTAAGAAGGTCTATGTGTGGCTAAGAAGTTGTCTATGATTGTCTGGAAACCTAAAACTTGCCCACTTTCATCTCCTCAGGATCCCAGCATAGAGATGAAGGGAGCACAGGAAGGATGGACCAAAGCCCCTGTATCAGAGGGTCCGCTTGTAGAGGGAGTCACCTTGGGGAAACTTCTGACCGACTGTTTATCTACGCAAATTATATCTGCTGAGGCCAGCCTGGGATGATGAGGATCATCCTGCCCCCATTTGCCTACAATTTGAGCAGCACCCTCTGAACGATGGGAAGAGGAGGAAAGCATACAGGAGCATCTTGTCTACCGCAGTGAGTACATCCTGACAGAAAACACCAAGGTCTGGATTTCTGAAGCAGGACAGAGGCAGATTTGCCATGAGAGGTGATGCAGAACGGACCAGATTCAGACTGCCTCATCGAATAGTGACTGCACAATGACTGAACTGACACAACGTGCTCAAGGCACCACACTCACCTCCCCACGACCTTCCTGCACAGAGGATAGGAGAGTGCTCCACCCTGCTTGTTGATGAAAAATGGAAATTATGTACCTACCGTAATTGTTGATCTTCTCTTGTATCTTCACCATTCATTACTGCTGGGGTGTAAGCCAGGCGCCACGCCCGTGGGAGTTTTTTTTTTTTTTTTTGGGGGAGGAGTGGCACTAACGAAGCGCCACTCCATAACAGCTGAATCGCAATACGAAAAGTAGGGGCGAAGCTGTTAGGTGCCACCCAACTCAGTTCTGTAAGCTGGAGAGGCGAAAGAAAAGAATAGAAGAATAAGAGCGAGGCAAGAGAGCCGAGGGATAGTTAAAGGAAAGGAAACAAACTGAAAAAGGAATAAGACAACAAGAAGACAGGAAAGAGAAGAATCCTACCTAAAGGGACTGCAGGGCCTCCTTCCTTGGGCGGCTCTGAGGGGGGAACAGAGAAGAGAAAGGAAGAAAGGAGAGAAGGGAAGAAGAAGAAGAAGAGGAGGAGAGGATATTGGGAGGAAGGAAAAATACTGCCACAATCCTGAGTGAAATTGGCTTGAAGCTTATCAGCTCGGATGTTGAGCAGGGACGCAAGGCTCCCTTCAGACAAAACTGGTTCAGATGGTTCAAATGAACCTTCTAGACAGCTTAAAACGAGAGAGGCAGATTTCCCTACACATACCGCTATCCTATTACCCCTCACTCAAGCTGAGAGCTCACAGAATGCCAGGGCAAACTCTGTTTCGGAGAAGGAAAGCCCCCAACTATGTAAAGGGAAAAAGACCCCTCTATCACACAGATATGTGCCAGTACTTGGGGGGGTGCCCTAAGAAAGGGCCACCTCTTTGTTAAGATGGACAGAGATAGAGAAGGAGCTCCTTCTGACTTCCCGGAGAAGGCAGGGCCAAATGGACCAGACCACCAGTTTAAAATGTTAATTGTCGAATTGGGCTAGAACAGGGGTTGACTAGCCCCAGTCTGGCATTACCAGGTAATCAAGGGACACCCATTAAGTCCAAAAACTGAGGGTTACAGGAGTGTTTCAGAGACTAACTCTGATGTCCGGAGATTGAGCTAATCTGGCCCGAGAAAGTTCCTGAAGGAAAACCTTCCAGGATATCAGAAAGAGTTTCCTCAGATGAAAAGGACGTGGTTCGCCCACTCACCTCCAACTCAAATCCTTCTACCTATTTTTAGAGAAGAACAGAAGGTCCCAAGGAACCTAAGGATTTAGTCCCCCCCCCCAGAGAGGAGGGGGAAGGGGAGGAGGATGGCGAGCAGGGTGGGGGAAACATCCAAGAAATGAGGCCCATAAGGGGAAGGTGGGAGGGATTCAGTAATGAATGGTGAAAATACAAGAGAAGATCAACAATTATGGTAGGTATGTAATTTCCATATCTTCCCTTGTCAATCTTCACCATTCATTACTGCTGGGTGAGTACAGATCCCTCAGCCTCCTACTGGTGGGAAGCAGGAGAGGGAGACCCTAACCAACAGACTAAGGCAGTCTAAGGTTGCTGAGGGCAAGGGAGTGGTGGCCGGGGGGATGGAGGATGCCCCTGAAGAATCTTCCTCGCCGTGTGGGAAAACAGGCAGGTCCCCCAGAAAGTGGAAGAAGTCACCCTACGCCGGGCAATGGGTGACAGTCTGGACAGACGAAGCCATGCCATCTGCCTAATGCAGATCGCTGTCCCTGCCAGTCTGGAAGCCACCTCTTTGGCATCGTAAGATGCCCTTGCTTGGTGCCTTGCAAGCACCAGACCCTGTGCAGAGAGGGCAACAGCTTGTCTAGAGTGCTCCGTATCAGGCATAGATGCCAGAAACTGCGCTACCATCGACCACAGATGCCTGTTGTAGGCTGCATGGTGTGCCTGATGTGAACCTATGCACATCAACACACAACTTGAAGAAAAGACTCTTCGTCCCCACGGATCAAATTCAGCAGAATCCGGATCCAGGGGTCTATCGTGTGCCAGGCGCCGATGCCCGGAAGGCGTATCTAGGGACGTCAGGCCTGAAGACGGGTGAGGTAGAGAAATGGAAATTACGTACCTATCATAATTCTTGGTCTTCTTGGACAAAGTCTCCACCACTCATTCACACTGATGGGATCTACGCTGGAGGTGCTAGGACCCAGCGGGAGCAAACTGTTTTGCAGGAGGGTCGGTGCCAGAGATGGAGCCGTGAGGAGCGGCACGGCGAGCCTCGGCTCGTGTGGCAAAGACTATCTCGGCGTCGACCCTCCAACCACCTCAGTACCTTTTCTCCGAGGAGGTGCACCGTAACTAACCTAGAAGGATAGCCTAGCAAAAAAACGGACATAAGAAAGTCCAGAAGACCCGTATAAGAAGGGTCAAAGAAAGAAGTCTTCACAGCCTAAAGATTGAGGGAGTGAAGACCAACAACAGAGGTGAGCTCGGGGGATGGTGGGTGGGCGTGTGAATGAGTGGTGAAGACTTCGTCCAAGAAGATAAATAACTACAGCAGGTACGTAATTTCCATATCTTCCTGGACATAAAGTCTCCACCACTCATTCACATGGATGGGAGAGTACTGAGCTAATAATCCCCAGAGAGGGCGGCAGGAGAGACCAAGAGCTCACAATTTAGGACAGAAGTCCATTAAGGATGGTTCTGCCAAACAAAATATGTCACCTGGCATGGACATCCAGGGCATAGTGCTTGACAAAAGTTTGCACTGAGCTCCAGGTAGCCGCACTACAAATATCTCCAATGGGCACATTGTGGATTTCCACCAGGGATGCCGCGACTGCTCCAGTAGAGTGAGCGTACACTCTGCCCTCCAGCTTAACCTGCGCCATGGAATAACAGTGGCGAAGGCATGCCACCAGCCATGCTGAAATGCATCTGTTAGCTACAGGTTGACCCAGCCAGGTCTCGCTGAAGGAAACAAACAGTTGTTGAGCTTTGCAAATTTCTTTTGTTCTATCTAAATAGAGACGCAGGGCTCTTTTGACATCCAAAGAATGAAGGGTACGCTCCCCTTCATTTTGGAAGTTCACAAAGTAAGTAGGTAGGAACAAAGGTTGGTTTAGATGGAATTCTGAAACAACCTTAGGGAGAAACTTAGGATGGGTCCTAAGAGCTACTTTGTCCTTATGAAACACAGTGTACGGAGGGTCTGTGACCAACGCATGTATCTCAGAGACCCTGCGGGCCGAGGAAATGGCCACCAGGAAGGCTGTTTTCCAAGTGAGAGATTTCAGCTCACAGGAAGCTAGAGGCTCGAAAGACTTTCGACTGAGCATGTCTAGTACAAGATTAATGTCCCTAGCTGCGACTGGACATCTGCTAGGAGGTCTGGTATGCAGAATTCCCTTAAGAAATCTCTTAACCACAGGTAACTGAGCCAGTGACAAGAAAAGTGCTAGCTCATGGTAAGCTGAAATGGCACACAGGTGAACTTTGACTGTAGAGTATTGCAGACCTGAATTTGAGAGATCTAAAAGGTACTCTAGAACTTTATTGGGTGGGCAGGAAAAAGGATTCAAAGAGGATTTTGCACAGCAGAGAGAAAAACGCTTCCATTTGGCTGTGTAAGTTTTCCTAGTGGCCGGCTTGCGCGCAGCCAGAAGAATATCTGAAACTCTGTGAGAGACATTGAACCTGTTCACCTCTATCTCTTCAGAAGCCAAGCGTGAAGGTGAAGCGATCTCAGATTGGGATGGACCACAGGCCCCTGACTCAGAAGGTTTGTCTGAAGGGGAAGCGCTTTCGGAGGGGTTTTCAACATACTGTTGAGTAACGGAAACCATATTTGTCGAAGCCAGAAGGGAGCAATGAGGATCATTTTGTCCCCTGGGACTTGAACTTGAGAATTACCCTCTGAATTTGAGGAAGAGGCGGAAAGGCGTATAGAAAGCATTTCGTCCACTGCAGCCTGAACACATCCTGACAGAAAATGCCAGGCCCCGGATTTCTGGAGCAGAATAGAGGCAGTTTTGTGTTGAGTGGGGATGCAAAAAGGTCCAGGTCTGGAGTTCCCCACTCCGTGAACAGTGACTGAACGATGGTTGAGTCAAGAGACCATACATGAGGATTTGTCTCTGTTCTGCTGAGACAGTCTGCCAGTTCGTTCTGCACTCCTGGCAGGCAGACCACTTAAATTAGAGCCTTGTGCTCCAAGCACCATTCCCACACTCTCATTGCTTCCCTGCATAAAGGGTAAGAGTGAGCACCGCCCTGCTTGTTGATGTAATACATCACTGCTTTGTTGTCCGTTTGAAAGAGAATGTTCTTGTGACAGAGAATGTCCTTCAAAGCCCCGGACTGCATAAAGGACAGCTATCATTTCTAAAACATTTACGTGAAGCTGGGACTCATCCTGAGTCCACGTATCTTGGGTGTGGAGAGTCTGACAGTGAGCTCCCCACCCATCAGGGACGCGTCCGTGGTAATGGAAATCTGATGATCCAGAGGAGCAAAGGGATACCCCTTCCAGAAGATTGTCCTCTTGCAACCACCAGGTGAGTGACCTCTTCAGAGGTTCTGTCACCTTGATGAGAAAAGACTGAGGGTGAGTGGTCAGGGACCACTGAGTACTGAGCATCCACTGAGAGGTTCTCATGTGGAGGCATGCTAGGTGTACAGTGAACACCAAGGATGCCATGAGACCCAGCATCTGCTGCATCAAGATAGCTTCAACTGAGCTGTTCTCTCTGATGTATTGGGCCATCTGTAGGATATCGCTCCTTCTGTCCTCTGGTAGAAAAGCTTTCGCACAGGAGGTGTCCAGAAGAGTTCCTATGAAAAGAAGCTCCTGTGAGGGCTGCAACTGCGATTTCTTGAGATTTAGCAGGACTCCCATGGACATGAGGAAGTCTGAGGCCGTGGCTATGGCGTCAAGAGTTCCTTGCCTGGAAGGGCTTACTAGAAGCCAGTCGTCCAGGTATGGGAACACTTGTATTCCGATCTTTCTGAGGTGTGCTGTGAGAATTGCACAACACTTTGTAAAAACATGCGGAGCCAAGGATAGCCCAAAGGGCAGGACTCAGAACTGATAATGTCGGCCCAAAGCCACGGACCTTAGGTATTTGTGATGTCTTGGGTGAATAGTAATATGTTGGTAAGCATCCTGCATGTCCAGGGAGGCTAACCAGTCGTGTTGATGAAGCAAAGGTAACAGGGTTCCTAGAGATACCATTTTGAATTTCTCTTTGGGAAGAAATTTGTTCAATTTTCTGAGGTCCAAAATGGGGTGCATGCCCCCCGTTTTCTTTGGAACTAGAAAGTAATGGTAGTAGAACCATGTATTCCATTGATCCAGCGGAACTACTTCTACTGCCCTGTTGTTCAGAAGGCCTTGTATCTCGGAGACGAGAAGTTCTGACTGAAGTGTTGACATGTTTTGGCTGCCGTTTGGGGGGACAATCCGGAGGGTTCTCTGAAAGATTGAGGGAATATCCCTCGCGGATTATCCAGAGGACCCATTTGTCTGATGTTATAGACTTCCACTGGTTGTAGAATTGAGTCAGATGACCTTCCACTGCTAAGAAGGAGTCCCCCTTGGGCAGCTGAGGTGGGACTTGGGCCAGAAACTCAGAAGGCGGCACTGGGCGCTTTGGGCCCTTGTGCTTTCTGTTGCGTTTTCTTTTGAGGCTCAGGGGCTTGGCTTTTATTAAAGCCTCCTCTGCCTTTGCCTCAAAAGGACTGACGGTTGTGAAACTGGAGCTTATTAACACCCCCCCACCACCCCGAGAAGGGGCAGGAGCAGGTCGAGCCAATGTAATGGCCGATCTGGTCTTTTGTGTGGCCTCTAGAGCTTATTCTACCTGAGGACCGAAGAGACAGACACCGTCAAAAGGCAATGCCATGACCTGTTGCTGGACATCATTCGTGAAGCTGGAAGTGCGCAGCCAGGCACGACGGTGGGTATAAATGCCCGTCGCCGTTGCCGCTTGGGAGGCAGTATCGAAAGCGTCCATAGCTGCTTCAATCTGCTGGTTGTTAGACTCGATACCCCTGGTTATGGTTTGAAGAAGCTCTGAATTAGCGTCCAACTCCGGTAGAGCTTCAACCATTTGTTTGAGTGAATGCCACAGAATATACTCATAATGACAGAAATAGCCCTGGTAGCTGGCAATAAGCATACCCAGGGTGGATGCAGCAAAGTCTGTCTTACCTAAAGTATATATCTTACGAGATTCTTTGTCTATAGGTTGAGCTGTAGTAGTCTGAGGAAGGACGACCTTATCATTCTCTGCCAAGACTACAATAGGGTCCGCAAAGGCTTGAGAGGCCAAAATGGGTCCGATCCTTGGGAGCAGCATACTTCCTATCTATGGACTTAGCCACAGAAGGAATGAGAGCAGGATTATTCCACACCATTTGAGAAGGCGTCTCAAAGGAGGGCTGTACCGGGGCAGTTAAATCCATTGGGATGTCCGGAACATGAAGGCTCTGGAGTCTTAAAAGCTTCCCAGGATAGATATCCATAGTCTGGAGAGAAAGAGTGGAATTAAAATTTTTCAGCAGAGACTTAAATGATAGGTCCTCAACCACAGGCTCTGCAGCAGTATTAAATCCTGTTCCTTCCACGTCATCAGCCAGCCTAAGGTCTGGGTCAGGCTCAATATCATCTCCTGACAGCTCAGGAGGGACTGTATGGATAGGAAAGGAGTGAAAATCAGAAGGAAGATAGGAGGGGAAAAGGGTTCGGAGTCGAAGAGACCTGAAGACTGGAAGATGCCACACCAGGTCTCAGCACTGAGGAAGAGCATGGCGCCGCCTGACCCAGCACAGCGCACAGTGCCAACAGAGTCCCCGGCGCAGACAAGCCCGAAGGCCCCGACAAGCTGCATGGCACCGAGGATGGTGCCGACAACCTCAATGGCGCCGAGGACGGCGTCAACGGACACATCGATGCCAAGGATGGTGCCGAGCGACCCACTAATGCCGACAGCGCCAAAACCAACGCAAGGCCCCGAAAACTAAGATTTGAGGCAAAAGAAGGAAAAGAAGCAGGAGAAAGAGGCATCGGTGTGGCCCCCTGTGCCGCAGCCATGTGAGAGGGGAAGCACCTGTGCGTGGAGTTGACTGCACCGAAGAAGGCACCGCGAAACTATGGAGGCCCAACCACCCTATCCGATCACCCGAAGGGTCCGAGGGCCCCTGAGTGACTGGGCCAGGCAGCTGGACCAACCTCCGAGCCCACTGCTCCATCAGAGCGGCCCACTGATGAAACTGCTCATCTGAAGCCCTACCAGAAGGCGGGGAAGGGCTCCAATGTCGAAGACTGGAGACAGAAACAGGAGACTCTGGAGGAGACCGGCAACTGACCCCAATGACCGACCTTCGATGCGCAGATATACCAGAAGGTGACCTTGAGTGACGCCTTCTCTTTCTGGACCTACAGGTCGAAGAAGAGCTCAAGACGGAACAGTGCTGAGAGTGCGACCATTTTCTTTTATGCATCCGGGGGGATCGCCCCCCGTCTGCCAGGGCTGGAGGAGGGGTGGCTAGAGACTGCCAGGTGCGGATAGATGCCTCCTCGGAGGGGACTGGCCAGGAAGAAACCATGAGGTGGCGAGCACTGAATTCACTGAGGAATGCATGCTTCTGCTGCTCGGCATTGTCTCTGCGGATGGAAATACGAAGCTCCGAGAACAGCCTCGAAAGGAACCGCTGACATTCAGTGAAATCAGCGTCGGAGGATAGGTGGACAGAAGGTTCCTCTTCCTCAGGAGAGGAAGACAAGGACGAAGTGGAGCTCAAATGTTCAGAGGACTCCTGCAGCAGACGGGACAGGTGGAAGACCTGTTCATCCATGGCCCTGACATATGAAGGGAAGGCCGGCGCAGTAGCTCTGAAAGTCTCCCAAGTTAACGGCCCCGAAGGACAAACATAGCCCAGGAGAGAGGAGGGTGGCTGCAGAGAGATGGGCAAGGGGCACCTAAGAGCATGTGCCTGGCCTTTGCCAGGGCTCTGAGATCCAGGGAGCGAAGCCACCAAGACTGGGGATCCTGACATCATACCAGGTTGTGAGGAGGTAACGTGAGAAGACAAAATCTGGAAGAGCCCAGAAGGGGAATCTCCCCTATGACATGACTGAGGTTGCATGTGTCCAGAAGGGCAACCTTCAGTACCGCCACTAGAAGGCGCTCTGGAGACCTCGAGAGAAAGGCGGGGATCAGCACTACGACTCCTTCCCACACCCCTCAAGGCAGTGGAAAAGCACCACCGCTCCTCACCCCAACCTCTCAACCCCTCTGACTCTGAAGCAGCCCTCTTCCTTGACACCAGTGCAGGAGCTCCCCGCCTCGTCAGCCCCCAAAGGGAGGCCACCGATGCAGGGCGCTCCACCCCTTCCCGAAAAGCCTCAGCAGCACCAGAGATGACAGCTGCCTGGACCCTGCCAGGAGAGGGCATCCTCTCATGAATCCCAGAAGGCTGAGCCATAGAAGGTCCCAGGCCACCCCTAGCTGTGGGACCCTCAAGGCGAACCCGCACCGGGGACTCGGGGAGAGGAACATTGGGCCGCCTGACATCACGGCCTACAGAGAGTTCCGAATCCGAAGACTCAGGCTGCCAATCGAGGTCCACCTCTGAGTCATCCTCCTCTGAAGAGAAGTCGAGCAGAGTGATCTCCAGAGAAGCAACCCCAGGAACCTCTCCTGCAATGGCACCGCTGCAGGCCGCAACATCGCCTATGGCACAGCTCGAGTCCCCCGCACCATGGATGGAGCCGGGAACCACAACAGCACTGCCAACAGTGCCGTCCAAGTCCCTGGCTCTGCGGAAATCACCGGAACTCAAAGCTGTGCCCACCAGTGGTGCCACCCAAGCCCCCTGCACTGCACACGGCACAGTAACCCAAGCTGACACCATCAATGGCACCACCCAAGTCCCCGGCCCCGCGGATGGTGCCAGGACCCAAAGTGGTGCCAACGGCACCGGAACCAAAAGCGACATCGCTAGGCGACATCAAGGGTCCACCAGTGCCAGGCCCCACAACTGAAGGCCATGACATTGGAGGAGCCTGCACCTCCGAGGAGGTGACTGTCGTGATGGCGCCAACAATGTGACCCCGGGAGGGATCACAGCGTTCCTCTGGCACTGAAGAAGAAACCTCCTCCTCGGCAAGACTGGAAGTGGAGGAGGTTCCCTCCTCAGCAGGCCGTACAGACTCAGGAGGAAGGGTCAAGAGATCTGGCCTGGGAGGCCCACGGACGACGTCGTCCTCCAAAAGTCGGCGAAGCCCTGCTGATTTTAAATGCGTGGTTTTCCAAAACACAGCAGTCCACGGAAAAACAGGCGTTGCAGTGGTCCATATCGTGGTAGGGTCCCAGGCACCGAAGACAAACATCATGCCGGTCCGAGACGAAAAACTGCCGGCCGTAATGGCACCGATGCATTGGGGCATGGCCCGCCTTGGATTTTCACTTGATCCCCGAATCGGACATGATGCGAAATTAATTTAAAAAAGGAAAAGCCCCCAGTGTCATTGAAATACAAAACTGAACAGTCTTATCGCTTCAACGGCGCCAGGAAGGAACCGGGATGAAAGAGAAAACGAAACCAACTTCGAACTAGGCCTAATGGTGCAGGAACAACTCTCGACGCAGCAGGTGCAGCCTCGATGGCGGGAGAAACAGAACTGGGATGGAGGAGAAGTCTGCAGCACCTAACGGCCGCCCCTCACACACCACATAGTGCGTCGCTCTCATGGGCGGTGCTGTCGGCGCTGACTCCTCCCTAAAAAAAAAAAAACAACTCCCACAGCAGGTGCGTGCCTCCGGCTTACACCCCAGCAGTAATGAATGGTGAAGATTGACAAGGAAAGATCATGACAATCATCCATCCGAAGTGGGATCACTTTGTGGCAGAGGGCCTCCTTCAGGACTTGAAAAGCGTATAAGACAGCTCTCATCCCTAAAAAACTTATGAGAAGATGATGCTCCTCCTCCTGGCTCCACATCTGAATGTGAAGGTCTTCACAGTGAGCTCCCCAACCGATCAGGAGTGCAACCATAGTGATGGTGATCTGGGATTTAGAGGGTAAAGGTAGACTTAGCAGAAACTAGGCCAACTGCGTCCAAACATAGAAACATAGAATTTGATGGCAGATAAGGACCGCTTGGCCGACCTAGTCTACCCATTTTCCTACCTAATGGATAAGCTGCAGATCCTAGTTAACCAACAGCTTACTTTCTCCTACCCCCCACTAGAAGAAGAAGAAGAATCAGCATTTATATAGCGCTTTTCATACATCCAAAGCACTTACAAGCAATGCTAGACTGGTAGTGAAGTGACTGAATGTGTGGTGGCGGCCATATCGCACATCATCACCCACACACAGCCTGGATAATTGCATGAACACCGGTTTATGGACTGCCTTATGTCTGTCCCATGCATTCTTGAATTCCCCCACTGTTCTTGACTCCACGACCTCCTCAGGGAGGCTGTTCCATGTATCCACAACCCTCTCTGTGAAAAAATACTTCCTCACATTACATCTGAGCCGTGCCCCCTCTATCTTCAAATTGTGCCCCCTTGTTCTTGCACATCTCTTTTTCTGAAAGATGCTACCTTCTTGGACTTTGTTGATTCCCTTGAGGTACTTTAAAGTTTCTATCATGTCCCCTCTCTCCCTCTCCTTTCCTCGAGCCTATACATATGATGCTCCTTTAGTCTTTCTTCATATCTCTTCTGGTGCAGACCCTGCATCATTTTGGTTGCCTTCCTCTGGACAGCCTCCACCCTGTCTATGTCTTTGCGGAGATGGGGTCTCCAGAACTGCACACAGTACTCTAGATGTGGTCTCACCAACTGTCTATAAAGAGGGATAACAACTTCCTGTTTTCTACTGGTGATGCCCCTCCCTATGCATCCCAGTATCCCCCCCAGCCTTCCTTACTGCCTTCTCACATTGCCTGCCCACCTTTAGGTCATCTGATATAACTACCCCCAGGTTCCTTTCCATTTTTGCTGTAGTCAGTATCTGACCCCCACTGTGTACTCTTCCCCTGGGTTTTTGTTTCCCGGGTGCATTACTTTGCACTTCTTTGCGTTGAATCTAAGCTGCCATACATAGGTTCATAGGTTTGTATGAGTTCAGTGGGTAGATTACCCTTAATGGACTCACCACCAGACTCACTGGTGGAATTCAAACTTGGTGTCACCCATATACAGATCTAAATTTTTTTTAAAGAGTCCATTCCTCCAACCTTGCCAAGTCCTTTCTCATCCTTCCCACCCCACCTTGTGCATCAACCCTGTTGCAGATCTTTGTGTTGTCTGCAAAGAGACATACTTTTCCTTCCAGTCCCTCTGCAATGTCACTTATAAAGACATTAAATAGGACCGGACCCAGTACTGAACCCTGCGGTACCCCAGTGGTAACCCCCCTTTCTTCACTGTGAACTCTGTTTACTATTACCTTCTGTTTCCTGTTGTCCAGCCACTGTTTTACCCAGGCTAACACCCTGGGACCCACTCCCAGGCTGGCTAATTTGTTTATTAACCTTCTGTGCGGGATTGTGTCAAATGCCTTGCTACAAGTCTAGGTAGGCCATGTCCACAGCCCCTCCCTGGTCTGCTACTTTGGTCACCCAGTCAAAGAAATTGATTAGCTTCATCTGACATGACCTTCCTGCTGTGAATCCATGCTGCCTTGAGTCCTGTGCCCCACTGGCCTCTAGGTACTCAACAATTCTTTCCTTCAGAAGTGATTCCATCATTTTCCCCACCACTGAGGTCAAACTGACATGTCTGTATTTTCCTGTCTCTGTCTTTTTCCCACTTTTGTGAAGGGGAATCACATCCACCCTCCTCCAGTCCTCAGGTGCCACACCATCCTCCCATGATTTGTTAAAAAGGGTAGTCAGTGGTGTTACTAGTTCTCCCCTTAGTTCTTTTAGAATTCTGGGGTGAATTCCATCAGGCCCCATTGCTTTGTCCATCTTCAGTTTTAGGAGTTCTTTCAGAATCCTTTCTCCTGGGAAAGGACTGATATCAACCCCCCATCCAGAGTGCTTCTATTGACTGGATTAGGTACCTCCCCCTTCCTTCCTTTGTGAATACTGAGCAGAAGTATTCGTTCAGTATCCCTGCTTTTTCACTGTCCCTCTCTGCCCAACCACCCTCCTCTTTATTCAGCCTCAGTATCCCTGCCTTAGTCTTTCTTCGCTCCCTAATGTACCTATAAAAGGTTTTATTCCCCTTCTTAACGGAGTCGGCTATCTTTTCCTCGGTTTGGGCCTTTGCTATTCTGACTGCTTTCCCCATTTCCTTTTGCTTTAACTGGTACATTTCTCTGTCCTGCCCCTTCTGTGTGTCCTTATACTTCTTGAATGCTATCATTTTCTCCCTAACCTTCCCTGCCACTTCGTTTGAGAACCATAGTGTTTTTTTCTTTCATTTTGATTTATTTGCTTCACGTAAAGGCTTGCTGCCTCTGTGATGGCAGTTCTGATGTTTCCCCATTGTTGCTCCACCCCACCTGTTTGCTAGTGCTTGTCTGAGGCACTCTCACATTTTGATAAAATCAGCCCTCCTGAAGTCCAGTACCTTCACTTTTGTATGGCTTGATTCTGCAGCTAAGTTTATAGTGAACCACACTGTTTGGTTGTCACTTGTTCCCAGGTGGCTACCTACTTCTAGATCTGAGACCCCTCTCTACATCCCCATTTGAGAGTACCAGTTCTAAGATTGCTCCCTCCCGAGTGGGTTCCAACACTAGCTGTCTGAGGCATGCCCCCTGTAGGGCATCGAGAATGACCCTGCTCTTGGATGTTGCTGCAGCAAAGGTGCTCCAGTTAACATCTGACATATTCAGGTCCCCCATCAGCAATAGCTCCCCTTTCTCTGCCATCCTAAGGATGCTTTCTATCATTTCCTTGTCCATTTCCTCCCCCTGAGATGGGGGTCTGTATACAACCCCTGTGTGGATTGTGGTGCCATTTCCAGTCAACATCTGGTTTGATGTAAAATTATCAAAAATGATTTCTTATAACTTTGAGGGGACTGCCACAAGGATCTCATCTCTTTACAGAATTTGTTTGCCTGATGTCAAGAAGGAGAAGGTGGAGAACTTGGCCTTGGTTCCCCAGAGGTTTCTGCTCATGGTTTTCATGTCCATAGTGCCCAAGCCCATAAAATGCACCAGAAGCACAATGGGCCCTTGTTCTTTTAGCGTTTCCTATATTACAACATCCCCCTGTGAGCTCCTTGGCGGCCGTTCAGGTAAAGTCTGTGACCTTGATGAGCACAACTTGTAGTTCTGAAACTAAGCACTGGCATATGTAATGGATTTTTTTGTGATCACTTTGCAACCACCCCTTACAATGGAGTATCAGGCCTCTGAGTTTCTGTTTTCTTCTTACAGTATAGGGATAAAATAATACCCACTGCAAAGGGGACAGATCAGATGAAATACAACAGCAGTACAAATCACACACATACCCGAACCACCCAATATACAAGTCTTCTTATATAATAGTGTAAGGTGCAGGTGCTGAGCTCTAAGGTTACACTGTAGCTCACTAAATACAGCTACCTCTTAAAAAATGCCAGGTTTCTATGATTTTGTAATTCAGCCTCTTTCTATAGCAACATGATAATTGTTTCTTACCTCAGTCCAAAGGTGTGTGATTGTTCATAGTTGAACAAAGAGAGGACTTTGGCATCTGAGTTCATGATTATGAGTCGATCTATGACATCCTTTAACAACAAACAAAAAACGATACAGAGGAAATGATCAATACATGTTGGCCTAGTTTGAATTTGCAAGAAAGGACTTACACGTTTGTGTTCAGAGGAAAATCTCATAATATTTATCAGATTTTTGAGTCTGGCAGACCTACATGTAATTTACTTTTTTCTGATGTTTAATGAAAAAACTTATAAAGAAAGAGCAATGTCAACAAAAGACTCCCAGCATTAAGCAAAATAATAACTAATGATACAGATTCAGTGTTATTCAAGCAATAATAACATAATACAGGCACTGATATTTACAGACAACTATTGTTTGCGCTCTCTTCCCCCCCCCCAACCATCTCTCTCCCCCTCCCTCCCTCTGATAAACTTCACCGGAATGTCTGGGTTCCTACATTAACACTCACAGGCGTGTGCCCTGTGTGGAAGCCAGTGTACTAATCCAAAATAAGGTGCACTGCACCTTTCCATACACAGAGCATCTGCTCAGTGGAGTTACATTGGACAGTGCCCAGGGCACATGTTTTTTTTAAACATATTTTATTGAGCAAGACATAAACAAGTACAGCAAGATCAAGTTGTGAATACAAAACAAGGTAATAATAAAAATACAAGTGAATGGAACATGATACATTTATACATTGAAGTAAGCGGTGCAAAGAATTACTACTGTTGTAAGGACTGACTGCATATGTGCAAGGGTTAAGACATTAAATTATAAAACAAAGTACATAAATACGCTATGCTGGTTAGTGTATCAAACAGTAGTGCCACAAGAAAATCTTAAACCTGATATATTAATATTGCCACAATCCAGAATTAATGGCTGCCAAGATAGGACTCCATATCTTTTGAAACACATCTGTGTGACCATTGGAGCTTAACTGAGTCCTCTCAATTTGTAGACAAGAGCTTATGTTATGGGACTACTGTACAACTGAGGGAGGATTGTTACTACTCCATTGTTGGGCGATGGTTCTGTGTGTGTTTATCAAGCCTACTGTCCATAATACAGCTGGGGCACCTTCAGATCTTGAGATGTTTCCGCTCTCGATATTAACTCAAGGGGGGCTTGAGGTAAACTGAGCCCTAAGGTTTGCTCCATAATGTTACTGTATGACACCCCAGAAAGTTACAATTTTAGGGCATGTCAAGGTCATGTGGACAAAGGTACCTTTGTGTACTTTACATTTAGGGCACAGTGAGGATCTATCAGGGTTTCTTTGATGTCCACAAGCTGGGGTGATGTAACCCCTGGTACATACAGTTCAATTGCACATGCCTCAGTTCATTACTTCTCGAGCGAAAGGCCAAGTGGGATGTTGCCTTCTTCCAGATTTCATCTGTGGCGGGTATATCCAGATCATCTTCCCATCTCTTATGGATGGTTTCAGTGGGTGAGGTTTTACACACTCTTAGTATAGTGTAGTATACTGGCTAAGGCTGGTACAGTTCCTTCTTGAAGGGAGAGGATGGAGCCAGATTGGTGAGGACTGAGTTCCCCACAGCCAACCGATGTGGGGTTAACAAGCATCTAATTCGTAGAAAAGTGAAGAGATCACCAGACTGTAGTCTGAACTCGCCACGCAAAATGGTGAAGTCACTGAATAAACCTCAATGCAGTAGCTGCTTAAGATGTGTCAGGACCCATATTTCCCATGCCAGTACAGTTTGGAGAAGAGCAACATTGTACTGGGGTTTGTCTTTCACTGTAACTGGTATTTGAGTGCACTTAGAAAGGCCCTGCTGTCAGTCGAGGTATTTATGGGATGTCAGCCAGATGATCACCAAGGTTTTAGTGAAAGGTTTGGAGAGCTGGGAACCTTCATATGTTCCATCTCAGCCAATAGTAGGCCATTCCTAAGGTCCACCCCATATTCCTCTTCTTCTATGGCTAGCCAGGCCAGTTTAATGTTTGTGGAGCCCATGGGTAGATAACTGAGCTGGCCAGCCCAAAAGTATTTCTTAAAGTTGGGCAACCCATAGCCATTGTCCCCCACTATAAGCTGTAGTATGTCTCTCCTGATCCAAGCAGGTTTGCTATGCCACAGTAATCTATGCATAATAGTATTAACTTGAAAGAAGAATCTTTGTGAGAGTAGGACCAGAAGGGACTGAAAAAGATACAGGCACTTAGGCAAGATGCACATTTTAAGGACATTAACTCTGCCCATCACGGATAGCAGCAAGGATACCCATCTTTCACAGTGCTCTTTTATGTCTGCTGGAATGGGTGGGTAACTGAGCCTATATAGCTTAGACCACTGGGCAGGAATACTCAGCCCGAGATATTTTAGATCATCAGCGGGCTTAAGCCCCATGTTGTTGTTCTATATGTTGTCTCTGTGTAACCAACTGGTAAGATTTACTCTGTCCAATTTATTTTGTGGTTAGACATGGCACCATATTCCATGAGCAGGGAGTGAAGGCAAGGTCTTCTTTAGGATTTTGTAGGAATAGCAGAAGGTCATCCGCAAATAATGTGACTTTATGTTCCCAGCCGCTAATGGTTCCAGTGAGAGAACATACAACAATGGGGACAGAGGGCATCCCTGTCGAGGGCCTCTAGAAAGTCTGAATGTTTCCGTAAGTCCACCATTAAAATGTACAGTATCCTGGCTCTGGGATCTTTGTATAGGGAACTTATCCAGACTAGTATCTGATCCCCAAGGTCGAATGCTCGAAGGGCTCTGAACGTCACCCAAAGGCCTTCTCAGCATCCAGGGCAAGCACTGCAGCACAGCGTCATTTGGGATTTTTGGCTCAGTGGCAAACGACATTGAGACTGTGCCTGTTATTGTGCTTGCCCTGCCGCCCTTTGATAAAACCCACTTTGTTAGGGTGGATGCATGTTGGCAGGACTTTTTCCAAGTGGGTGACTATTATTTTTTGCAGCAATTCTGTAATCAGCTGTTAACAGAGAGATAGGCCTATAGGAGGAACATTGGGTTGGATCCTTACTAGGTTTGGGTAGTACTGTTATAGTTGCTGCTTGAGCAGAGGGGGGTAGAGTTCCTGCAAGAAGCTGTCCTCAATCATATCAAATAAGGGGTCTGATCGGTGGTCCTTAAATCATTTAAGGAAGTCTATGGGAAGGCCATCTGGGCCTGGCCCTTTCCCTCATGAATAGCACTTATGAAAAAATTACTCACCTTAGCAATGTTGTTTCTTCTAATGGAGTCTTGCTGTATTCTGACTATTGCAGTGATATCCAACCTTTGAACTGCCCCGGAGAGGAAAGAGTTAACTTTCCATGCAAGGCATGGAACGCTGAGCTCGAGCTCGGTTGAGACTCTGTCTGTTGTTGTTTGAACCCAAACCGCCAGATCTTTACCAGCTAAACTCACTGGACGTCCTGTGGGGGAAACTGTAAACTTACACTAGCCAACTGGCAACTAAATCTAATAAAAAGTTTTTTTTGTTCCAGGGCAAAGACTCAAGTCAGGAAACCCAAAAAACAAAACACAACACATACCCAAAAATAAGAGGGTGAGAAAGGGGGGGGGGCACCTCTATGGTGCCAACACTGTTCCTGCCCACCCACATCCCAAAACCCAGGTTCTGAGAGGGGAGGGGGGGAGGTCAGAATACAGCAAGGCTCCATTAGAAGAAACAACGTTACTAAGGCAAGTAATTTTTTCTTCAAACAACATGAAGTCTTGCTGTATTCTGACTATTGCAGACTACCAAACAGTAGCTCCATGGAGGAGGGACAGAACCTACTTTGGGAACAGGCTCTGAAGCACTGCTGTGCCAAACCGAGCATCATTCCTAGCCTGGATATCCAGAGAGTAATGCTTGGTGGAAGTATGTACTGTTTTCCAGGTGGCTGCTTGACAAATATCTAAGATAGGAATATCCCTGGCAGCAGCCAGGGAAGCAGCTGTACCTCTGGTAGAGTGAGCCCTCAGGCCTGAGGGTGGGATCCTACCTAATTGTTCATAGCAAAACTGTATACAAGAGACAATCCACCTGGCAATGGATCTCTTAGTGGCAGGTTTTCCCTTACCAACCTCACCTTAAGTGAGGAACAGTTGGAGGGAGTCAAACCTGTGACCCTTGGTGCGCTCTATGTAGTAGCTGAGGGCCCTTTTCACATCCAGGCTGTGCAGCCTCCTCTCCCCAGAGGAGGAATGATCAGTGAAGAAAACAGGAAGAGACATAGACTGGTTAAGGTGGAAATCTGAAACCACCTTAGGCAAAAACTTCAAGTTAGTCCTGAGGACCACCTTATCTCTATGGAAAGAGATAAAATCAGACTCCACTGACAGGGCCTGTAACTTACTTATGTGACTGGCAGAAGCAATGGCTACCAAGAACACAGTTTTCCAAGTCAAGCACTTAAGCTCTGCTGAGGACAAAGGCTCAAAAGGGGGTTGCATAAGCTGAGCAATGCAAACATTAAGGTCCCAGGCAGGGGCAGGGTCCCTGAAGGGAGGATTGGTATGCAGCAATCCCTTGAAGAATTTACAGAATACAGGATGAGCTGAAAGGGAAGAGTGCTTGCCTGCTGACAGGAAGGCAGAGATAGCTGCCAGATGCACTCTAAGTGTAGCTGGTCTGAGTCCCAAGCTAATGAGATGAACCATATAGTCAAGGACTACAGGCAACCCAGCAGACTCTGGAGAAATATGCTTCCCAGAGCACCAAATAGTAAACCTTTTCCATTTGGAGTTGTAAGTCTTTCTGGTGGAAGGCTTTCGAGAAGCCTTTAAAATATCCAGAACACCTTGAGAGAGAGATGCAAATCAGCAAACCTAACTCTTCAAGCGCCAGGCCTTGAGATTGAGAGATTTGAGATTCGGATACCAAACCCTCCCCTGAGAACATGTTAACAGGCTGTAATTCCTGGGAAGAGACAGGGGAAGGTGGACAGCTAAGGACAGCAAGAGAGGGTACCAGGGCTGTCTGGCCCAGTCTGGAACAATCAGAATCACTTTGCAGGGTTGAGACCTGATTTTGACTAGTACCTTGAACAGGAGAGGGAAGGGGGGAGCATACAGGAACTTCCCTTCCCAATTGAGAACTAGGGCATGCAGGGGGACTGAGCCCAACACTGGGGGTCTGCAGCAAAAAAGAGGAAGTTGGTGATTGTCTGGGGCTGCAAAAAGATCTATCTGTGGGGTGCCCCATCAGGAGAAGATCATCTTCAAAATCAGGGGATCTAGGGACCATTTGTGATGGCCTTGTGATATCCTGCTGAGTGCATCTGCCAGGACATTTTCCTTCCCTGGGAGATGCACTGCTGTCAGAGAGGTATTCAGGGAATAGGCCAGAGACCACAACTTCATTGCCTCAGTGCACAAGGCTGTAGACTGAGTGCCCCCTTGCTTGTTGATGTACCACATTGTGGTGGTATCGTCTGTCCTGATCTGAACTACTTAGTTCTGAACAGACTTGGAAAAAACTTGAAGTGCTAGAAACACTGCTCTGAGATTCTTGAGGTGACCACAACCCTTGGGTGGTCAGATCCCCCAAATGGGCTCCCCAGCCCAAGAGGGAGGCATCTGTGGTAAGGATTAGAGAATGAGATTGAGTGACAAAGGGAACTCCTTGCCTTAGGTTGTCCTGCTCCTGCCACCATTGCAAAGCCTGGATCAGGGTTCGAGTCACTGGGATTAGCTTGGTCAGAGAATCCTTTCTCTGGGACCAGAAGGCTCTTAAGTGGAACTGAATGTACCTCATCTGAAATCTTGCTCCTTGGACCACTGCTGTAGAGGCAGCCATGTGGCCCAGGAGCTGCAGAAAATGCCTTGCTGGTCGAGACACCTGGAGGGTGAATGAAGAGGCCAGTGTAACAAGGGTCCTTGCCCTGTCCAGGGGAAGGAAGGCTCCTGCCCTTATTGTATCCAGCTCTGCCCCTATGAAGGTGAGGAGCTGCACTGGCTCTAGAACTGACTTTGAAAGATTCAGAAGGAATCTTAGAGAAGTGAGCAGTTGCTGAGTTATCTGTAGGTGTGACTTGACTTGGTCTGGAGACTGACCCACTGTGAGCCAGTCGTCCAAGTATGGAAAGATGGAGATCTTTTTTCTCCTTAGGAAAGCAACCACTACTGCTAGGCATTTTGTGCACACCCTTGGAACTGATGTTAGGCCAAAGGGCATTGCTCTGAATTGATAGTGGCCTGAGGGCAACTCGAACCTGAGGTACTTTCTGTGGGAGCATCTGATGAGAATGTGGAAATAGGCATCCTTGAGGTCCAGAGAAACTAGCCAGTCCCCAGGCCTTAGAGAGGGTAGAATTATTCCCAGAGTCACCATTTTGAACTTTGGCTTTAAAAGGTGCTTGTTTAAATTAGGGAGGCAGTATAGCGCAGTGGTTTAAGGCTCTGAGCTGCAAATCTGGTGACATCCAGCAGACCAGACCTGGGTTTGAATCCCACAGCTTTCACTTGCATACTGTGTGACCCTGAGCAAGTCGCTTAACTTCCCTGTGCTCCCAGGTCGCTCCTGTAAAAAAGCTTTCAGCTTAGTGTGCTACTCCTGGATAAACAACTAAATAACAAATAAAAAAAAAAAAGGTCCCGGTCTGGAGTTCCCCACTCTACGAATATTGACTGAACTACGGCTGAGTCGAGAGACCATTCGTGAGGATCTGTCTCTGTTCTGCTGAGGCGGTCCGCCAGTTTGTTCTGTACTCCTGGCAGGTAGACCGCTTGAATTAGAGACTTGTGATACAAGCACCATTCCCACACTCTCATCGCTTCTCTGCATAAAGGGTAAGAGTGAGCGCCGCCCTGTTTGTTGATGTAATACAGCACTGCTTTGTTGTCCGTTTGAAGGAGAATGCTCTTGTAACAGAATGTCCTTCAACGCCCGGACCGCATAAAGGACGGCTCTCATTTCCAAGACATTTATGTGAAGCTGGGACTCAACTTGAGTCCACGTACCTTGAGTGTGGAAAGCCTGACAGTGAGCCCCCCCCCCATCAGGGACGCGTCTGTGGTAATGGAAATCTGATGATCCAGAGGCGCAAAGGGATACCCTTCTAGGAGATTGTTCTCTTGCGACCACCAGATGAGCGACCTCCTTAGAGGTTCTGTCACCTTGATAAGAAAGGACTGCAGGTGAGTGGTTGGGGACCACTGAGTACTGAGCATCCACTGAGAAGTTCTCATGTGAAGACGTGCTAGGGGTACAGTGAACACCGAGGATGCCATGAGACCTAGCATCCGTTGCATCGAGAGAGAGCCGGAACCGAGTTACTCTCCCCGATGTGACGGGCCATCTGAAGGATATCGCTCCTCCTCCTCCTGTCCTCTGGAAGAAAAGCCTTCGCACAGGAGGTGTCCAGAAGAGTTCCTATAAAAAAAGAGTGTCTCTGGGAGGGCTGCAGCTGTGATTTTTTGAGATTTAGCAGGACTCCCATGGACGTGAGAAAGCTTAAAGCTATGGCTATGGCGTCCAGAGTTCCCTGCCTGGAAGGACTTGCCAGAAGCCAGTCGTCCAGATAAGGGAACACTTGAATTCCGATCTTTCTGAGATGCACTGCGAGAACTGCACAACACTTTGTAAAAACTCGTGGCACCGAGGATAGCCCAAAGGGCAGGACTCTGAACTGACAATGCTGTCCCAGAGCCACAAACCTTAGGAATTTGTGATGCTTTGGGTGAATAGAGATGTGCTGGTAAACATCCTGCATGTCTAGGGAGGCTAGCCAGTCGTGCTGATGAAGCAAAGGTAACAAGGTTCCTAGTGAAATCATCTTGAATTTCTCCTTGGGCAGAAATTTGTTTAGCTTTCTGAGGTCCAAAATGGGGCGCATGCCCCCGGTTTTCTTTGGAACCAGAAAGTAATGGGAGTAGAAACCTGTGTTCTGTCGATGCAACGGAACTACTTCTACTGCCCTGTTGTTCAGAAGGCCCGAATCTCGGAGGCGAGAAGGTCTGACTGAAGTGTTGACAGCCTGGGCTGTTGTTTGGGAGGACGATCCAGAGGGGTATCCACAAGACTGAGTGAATATCCCTCGCGGATTATCCGGAGGACCCATTTGTCTGAGGTTAAGGACTTCCATTGATTGTAGAAGTGCGTAGATGACCTCCCACCGCTGAGGAAGAGTCCACCTCGGGCAGCTGAGGTGGGACTTGGGCCAACAACTCAGAAGGTGGCGCTGGGCACTTTGGGTCCTTGCACCTTCTGTTGCGTTTTCTTTTGAGGCTGGTTGGCTTGGTTTTTATGAAAACTTCCTCTGTCTTTGCCTTGAAAGGACTGACGCTTATGGAACTGGCTATTAACACCCTCTCGAGAGGGGACAGGAGGAGGTTGAGCCAACTTAATGGCTGACCTAGTTTTTTGTGTAGCTTCTAGAGCCTGTTCTACTTGAGGGCCGAAGAGATACACACCACCAAAAGGCAACACCATTACCTGCTGCTGCTGTGCGTCATTTATGAAACCTGAAGTGCGCAGACAGGAATGACGGCGGTAATAAAATGCCGTCATTACCGGCCTGAAGCAGTATCAAAAGCATCCATAGCCGCTTTAACCTGCTGGTTGTGGGATTCGATACCCCTGGTAATGGTTTGAAGAAGCTCCGACTTTGTATCCGATTCCGGTAGAGCTTCAACCATCTGTTTGAGCGAATGCCAGAGGATATACTCATATTGAGAGAAATAGCCCTCATAGCTGGCAATGCGCATACCCGGGGTGGAAGCAGCAAAGGCTCTCTTACCTAAAGTGTCTATCTTATGAGATTCTTTGTTAATAGGTCGAGCTGTAGTAGTTTGGGGGAGGATGACCTTATCATTCTCTGCCAAAACTACAATAGGATCCGCAAAGGCTTGGGATGCCAAAATGGGTCGATCCTTTTGGGCTGAGTATTTCCTATCTATGGATTTAGCCACCGAAGGAATGAGAGCAGGATTACTCCATACCATTTGAGACAGCGTCTCAAAGGATGGCTGTACCGGAGGAGTCAAATCCGTAGGGATCTCTGGAACATGGAGATTTTGGAGTCTTAGCAATTTCCCAGGATCAATGTCTGTAGTTTGGAGAGAAAGGGTGGAAATCAAGTTTTTCAGCAGAGACTTAAAAGACAGGTCCTTGACCACAGGCTCTGCAGCAGGAATAGATCCTGTTTCTTCCACTTCATCACCCAGCCTAAGGTCTGGGTCAGGCTCAATGTCATCTCCTGACAGTCCAGGAGGGACTGCATGGACAGGAAAGGAGTGAAATCAGAGGGAAATGAGGAAGGAAAAGGGTTAAAGGAGGAGTCCTGAGGTGAGCGGCGCCCTAAGGACCCGCCACAGAAACACGGCACCGATGAGCGCAGGCACCGAGGACGGCGCTTGAGGAGCCACACAGCCAAAGATGGCAATCTGAGCCAGACGGCGCGACAAAGCGCACGGCACCAAGTAACTCAACGGCACTGACAAACATATCAGAGCAGAGGACAGTGCCGAGCGCGCCATCGACGCTGACCGCATTGAAAATACCCCAAGACTCCGGAAAACAGGATTTGAAGAGAAGAGAAGAAGAAGAGCAGGAGATAGAGGCATCGGTGTGGCCCCCTGCGCCGCAGCCATATGAGGGGTGGAAACACCTAAGCGCGGAGTCGCCAGCACCGAAGACAGTGCCACGCGACCAGGGAGGCTCAACCGCCCTACCTGGTCTCCAACGAAGCCCGAAGGCCCCTGAGTGACCAAGCCAGGCAGCTGGACCAACCTCCGAGCCCATTGCTCCATAAGAGCAGCCCACTGATGAAACTGCTCATCTGAAGACCTACCAGAGGGTGGGGTAGTGCTCTGATGTCGAAGGCGTTGGCTACCAGAAACAGAAGCTGGCTCCGAAGGAGGAGACCGGCAACTAGCTCCAATAACTGACCGTCTATGCGCAGACATATCAGAGGGCGACCTTGAGTGACGCCTTCTCTTTTTTGACCTATGGGCCGAAGAAGAGCTCAAGGCCGAATGATGCCGAGAATGCGACCGTTTATTTTTATGCTTTCAAGGGGCATTGGACTGACCGTTGTCAGATCCCCCCTCCGGAGAAGGCGGTGGACCGGACCCAGCCCGGCTGACTGAACAGCTTTCATACGAAGTCTCCCTACCTGACCTGCTCATGGTGGACTCTGTCAAAGTAGGCTGAGACTTCTTTGTAAATGAGAATAAACTTAAGCAATACTTATTCGAGATATTACTACAAAACAATAAAACTGAAAACTGTGCTGCTAGTTTGAAGTTTGACTCCCGACGGGCGAGCGACGTCGTCACTGAAGTGCACTTGACGGCGGGAAAAAAGAAACTGAGGCAGTTGAAAGGTCTATGCCGAGATATTCATTACTGCACGAGCTGAGGCTTGCGGTGCTGCTCCTCGCCGGCGCCGACCTTCCAACAAAAATGTTTGCTCCCGATGGATCCTAGTGCCTCCAGCGCTGATCCCATTAGTGTGAATGAGTGGTGGAGACTTATGTCCAGCAAGATAAACAGGTTACTCACCCGTAACAGTAGTTCTACGAGTGGTATATGTTGTTCATCCACACTTACTGGCATGACCCTTTCCCCTTTAAGGATCGTCAGAAGTCTTCAAGCTGGCTCCTTCCACCCACCCGGGTGGTATAACCCTCGGCTCCGCCCCATGACGCCAGATCTTCCTTTCCGCCATAAGATTCAGGTTGCCTTCTTTGTGCTCCCGCATATTGTAGGCCCTGGCTTCAAAACCGTCAGTTATTCCGAAAATTCATCTAGTTGGCATTAGCAATCTCGACTGCTTATCTTCGATTATGGAAGACAAGTTTTCCCCCAGATTTCGCCGGTGTTTGTGTTCACCACGGACAGGTGGGTTTTGGAAGTGGTCAGTCAGGGACTGCCTCTGGAATTTGAGCAGCACCCTCCAAGCCGAGCCCGCGCCCCTCGGGAGGAAAGAGTATCCATCCTTACTCAGTCGGCTCTCCGAGATGACATCGCTCATCTCCTCTTCGAGGCAGTAGCTCCAGCAACGGATTCTCCAGCAGACCCAGGCTTTGAGCTGGACTGCAATCCGCCGCAGGCCAAATGTGGTTAACATGCTCAGTAGTCACTTAATACTTGCTAACCTTTAATTAGTAATTGATTTTAGAATTGTATTAACTGGATTAGCCTGCAGCCTTGAAGGCATGACCACATCACCCCCATTACCTGTAGACGTTTACATCAAGTGCCCCTTTGCTGGGCCAAGCCAAGACTGGCATACCCTGGGAGCCAGTTGCTTTTTAGCATCCAACTCCATGGAAGCCACCCATAGTTCAGCAGATACTGCCCAGTTGGCGGGATTCTGCTCAGGTTTGCTTCTCATTTCCCCAGTTAGTTATGCAACCCCACTGTTCGATGTTGGAGTTTTTTTTTTTTCCTCACACTTCCCCTGGCAGTCACCATCTCACACTACAGGGCTCAGCTCCTTGGTCAGAGTCAGACCCGGGGTCGAATATTGAGATTGTGCAGATCATCACCGTGTCAACAGTTATTTTAAATGGCTAACAAACCTTTCAAAGTATATTCTCAAAATGTGAATGGGTTGGGCAACCCTATAAAAAGAACGAGAATGATATCCTTACTTAAGAAGAGTCAGACTGATATTGCTGACATTCAAGAAACTGTCTATCTTTGAGCACAAAAAAAACTGATTAGTAGGGGTTTTACCCAGGTTTTTTCTTTTGCTTTTACTGGGGGGAGGAGGAGGGGTGTCACCATACAGGTACCCAGTTATACTCCCTTTCAGGCTACCCATGAATAAGCGGACCCGGAGGGCCGACTGGTTGTTGTCCAGGGCCTCCTACAAGATAAGGAGGTAACCTTGGCCATTATCTACCTTCCCCCAGGATTAAATACATCAACAATCCGGCATCTCCGAAACAAAATTTTGGAATTGACCAGGGGGATCCTAATTTCAGCAGGTGATTTTAATATTGCCCGAGCCCCAATTTGGACTCCACAAATACACCCAGGGGTAGGCAGTCAGCTCCACATAAATGTTTTAAGCATTTTGTCCAGGAGGTGGAATGGCTGGACATTTGGCGGACCCTTCATCTTAGAGACTGAAGATATACATTTTACTCGGCTGTGCATGGCACATATCCTAGAAATGATCATTGTTACATTCAAAAGGAATGTCAGGGAACTCTCAGGGATGCTACAGTGGGGGGTATTGGCCATTCTGATCATGCCCCCTTGATCACTTCCTGAGAGCTGGGACTCGAAAGGCGTAATACCATCTGGAGATTTAATCCAGCTCATCTCAGGAGTGAACCCTTCCGCGAGCTTCTCAGGGATAAGATGCAGGAGATCTTGGAGTACAATCAGGACCCTGAGATTTCCCCATCCATCAGATGGCCTTCCAAGCCATGGGTGCGATACGGGGGGAGCCTTCACCCCCGATGGGGCGACTGCCAAAGCGGCGCCTCCCGTCTGTCCCCCGGGGGGGACAGACTGGGCCTCCTGAACCACGGGAGGGGCCTTTGCCACGGCTAGGCTAGAAGAGGCACAGCCCCCTCCTCCTTGGTCCATACAGAACCGGGAGGGGACCTGGAGGAAAGGCCGAAAGAATGCGGCATGGCCCGACGAGTGCGCGCCCGACCCCCAAAAGTCGGCAGAGCTCGCTCCACTTTCCACGCGCGTTGCTCGATGACCCGGCGGTCCACGGAGAAACAGGCATCGCACTAATCCATATCGTGAAGCGGGCCAAGACACGTGAGGCAATGTTCGTGCTGGTCAGTGACAGAATACTTACGGCCACAAGGGCACCGCCACATGGGGGGCCGTCCCGTCTTGGAAGATTTCTTGCCCTCTGACCGAGACATGACCTACGAGAAAAAGAACACCAAAACAAGACCCGATGTCACAAAGCAAAATAAAATAAGGAACAGTCTTACCAGGCCACATCGAGTGAAGCGAACAGAACCGGCACGATAACTTGGAGTCAGCGACTATTAACACGACACGGGGTCGAGAAACTGTGTACCAGTTGAAGGCTTCAACGGCAGAGGTAGGCCTCTAAAAAAACTTCTACTGAGCTTCCCACGAGGTGACCTTGACGGCGGGAGACAAAGAACTGGCGGGAAGGCAGAGTCGACAACACCTCATGGCCAACCCGCGAGTGACACACAGTGCGTCGGCCTCGAGGGCGGCGTGGATGGTGCGTCGACTCCGCCCATCCCCCCCCAAAAAGAGCTCCCGCGGGGTCATGACCTCCGGCCAGTAACCCAAAGGTGATGAATGGTGAAGATTGACACAGATAAGATCTGCCAGCAAAGATAATCTATGTACCTTCAGACTGCCCCACCCCTGATTCTATTAATAGCTACCTAGACTGCCTGAAGCCCATCTTCTACTCCACATCATCAAAGTGCTGATTTTGGTGGGGGGGGGGGGTGACTGCAGAGCTCAGCAGTGAATCGAGTTCATAGGGCAGGCAACTCCTTGGTATAAGTTGCCAGCCCGGACCATGTCAGCTGCTCTTTAAAGGTATCTGACAATCAGGTGCACATTAAAATAAGGTTGAAGATCAGTGTGAAAGTAGTAGTGCATGTGGTTTAGATCCTACAGTAAGCAACAGCTTAGACAAATATGTGTGAGTCACTGCCACTGATATTGATCACTGGGATACTGATCACTGAAAATATATTCCCTTAATTTAGCAGAACAGGATTTTGTGGTAGAGGGCACCTGATTAAAACTTTAAAAATCTGCATGTGGATCACATCCTTGCAAGGTTTTCAGATTTTTTAGTTTGGAATACTAACTGGTACTCTGTTCACTGGTGTAAGGTATTTTAACAGACAGAAGTAGATGTGCTGTATAGTGGAATATCGAAAGTGGCTTTTCTATTCTTTATGTTTGCTTACACTCATGTGCAAGAAACATAGTGCCATCATCCGAGTTTTCAGAGGTGTGGCAGCCCTCTTCCAATTCAGTCAGTGTGTTTGCAGGTGCGGCCGCAGTTCTCCAATGCCTGCTGGAGCAGTCTATGACAGCAGTCCAAAATGCAGTGGTGTACAGTTGAAAGAGGGGGCTATGCTTCAGTGAGCAGCAATAAGATATCGCCTGCTCATGCGTGCTCCCCTACACACACACACACGCATGCATACTGCGTGCTCACCCCCCCCCGCACTGTATAGCCGATGGGGGTGCCCAATCCCCCGTCAGCTGTGCTGCGCCCCCCCCCAAACAGAGTTGTACATGCCATGCTGGGTGCCACCCCAGGTGGCTACACATGTATAGCTGACGGGGTGGCCACCCCGTCGGCTCCACCCCGAGTACAGGGTGCCACGCTGGGAGCCACCCCAGCGTGGCAACAGATGTTGTCGCCAGCAGGGGTGCCAATTTCCATCGGCCCACACCCCCACAAGTTATCCTTGTGCACGCTGGGAGCCCACCCAGCATGGCAAACGTCCCGAATCGCTCTCCTTTGTTAAAAAAAAAAAAAACTGCAACAGAAAAACGGTCCCTGCAGTCTCTGCCCCACCCGCGCCCACCCACTGCGCACCTGCCTCCCCACACCCCACCCCATACTTACCTCCAGACTCCGCGCGATATCCTCGGTGGACCGGGAACACGTCTGCACTCTTCAAAGCCGACCGCGAACTGAGGAAATGCCTGTAAGCTGTATAATGTAATGAATAGGGTTTTTTCATCTTTGCTGCATATGTCAGGCATTTTTTGGAATTTTGGCACCAAATTTTCAACATGGGGTTTTTGGGACCCCTCCTCATGAATTCTGTCACTGTCATGGCGTTAATCGGGCCCGAAGGGTGATTTCGCAGTCACTGCGCGAAGTCACCTTTCAGGACCGATTAACGAAATGACAGTGCCAGTGTTCATAAGGCAGGCTCTCAAAAAGTCTATGTTGAAAATTTGGTGAAAAAATTCCTAAAAATGACTGTTTTACGAGCGTGCATTGCGCTGTTCCTACGCACGCTCATAGGTTCACGAATTTTCAATATTTTCACTCCAGATTTTCAACACTGCTATTTGACCACACATCCTTATGAGTAGTACAGCTGCCATCTCACCCAAAATGTGTTTCCGTGCATGTAGCACACAATGGTGCAGTCGGTGTGCGAAATCAATGTTCAGGACACATTAAGAAAACCACAGCGACACTGTTCATGAGCAGAGGTATTAAAATGGCTATGTTAAAAATTTAGTGAAAAAATTGCAAAAAATTACTATTTTACAAGCATGCGTTGCGCTGTTCCTACGCACGCTCGTATGTTCGAAAATTTTCAATATTTTCACTCCACATTTTCAACATTACCATTTTACCACACCACCTTAAGAGCAGTACAGCTGTCATTTCTCACTTCTCACCCAAAATTTGTTTCCGTACATGTAGCACACAATGGCGCAGTCGGTGTGCGAACTCAATGTATGGGACACATTAAGAAAATCACAGTCACACTGTTCATGAGCATAAGTGTTAAAATGGCTATGTTAAAAATTTGGTGAAAAAATTCCCAAAAATGACTGTTTTACGAGCGTTTGTTGTGCTGATCCTACACACACTCATAAGTTCGCAAACTTTCAATATTTTCACTCCAGATTTTCAACATTGCCATTTTACCACACCTCCTTATGAGCAGTACAGCTGTCATTTTTCACATCTTGCCCAAAACGTGTTTCTCGCCCATGTAGCTCATTAGCTAGCGCGTGTGCTAAAATCAATGTATCGGGACACATTAAGAAAATCACAGTGACACTGTTCATGAGCAGAGGTCTTAAAATGGCTATTTTGAAAATTTGGTGAAAAAATTCCTTAAAATGACTGTGTTACGAGTGAGCACTGCGCAGTTTCCATGCACCCTCATTAGTTCATGAATTTGTAATATTTTCAGTCCACATTTTCACCAGTGGCATTTTTCCACACTTCCTTATGAACAGTACTGCTGTCATTTTTCACAACATGGCTGAAATGTGTTTTCACACTTTCAGCACAGAAATGTGTGGTCGCTGTGGGAAATCATTGTTCGGGACAGATAAAGAAAATCACAGTGACACTGTTCATGACCGGAGGTTCCAAAATGCCTGTGTTGACAATCTGCTGTAAACAGTTCCCAAACTAATTACATTACGGGGGCACGTTGCACAGTTTCTACGCACGCTCGTAACTTCACCAGTCTTTTTTAATAATTTCACAGCAGATTTTCAACATTGCCATTTTTACACCTCCCATGAACAGTACAGCTGTCATTTTTCACATCCTGTTCAGAATGTGTTTTGCGCCTGTGGTGACAAATGCCGTAGTCGCTGTGCAAAAGCAGCTTTCGCTAACAAACTGATACATGCCACTGTGCATGAGGTGGGGTCACAAAAACATGTTGAAAATTTGGAGGAAAATACCAATGAATGCATGAGGGTGTTAGGTTTCCGACCATAACACCCCACCCTGTAGAGAATGACAGGCATCAGGGCTGTGACTTGGGATTGTCACCTGCAATGCTCATACCATTCCACCCCACCCACACCCTGCAGGCACTGAGAGGCATGGTGTGCCTTGGACTCTTGACCCCAAAGTTCACCCCATTCTCCTATACGCACCCATCTCATAATATTTCCTGATGGAATGAGGTGCGCATATGCCAAAGACCCCCAAGGCACACCGTGAACATGTCGTGTCTGCAGGTGAGTGTGAGTGAAATGTGTGGCCGTTATGCCTGATGACCCAAAGGCACACCCCAATGCCTATCACTATCTGCAGGGTGGTGATGGGGTTGGCTTCAGTTCAGTACTTCACTGACATTCCTATTATGCAGCTCTGTAACTCCTACACTACCAATGCCAATGCCAGCAAGCAAACATTCGGCATTGACAAATGCTTGTTTTTCTTTACTGTTATTCTTCTACATAGTGCATGTTGAATGAGAGTGTACCATTATTTCCCTGATGAAGTGGAGCAGGCCATGAAACATTAGTCCTCATACTGCTGGAAAAATAAAGCACTGAATCCTACTCTGCAGGGGAGACTTCCATCTCCTTTGCCAGACTCTAACCTGAAAGTTTTGTGTTTCAACTCTCAGCTGTGTTTGTACTGTTAGTGAGCAAAACAAGTGTCTTAAAACCCATATTTTTATGTATTGAAACATTCTAGAACTTTCATACGAACATCCGAAATTTGCCAGCAGATAAAGGCCTAGAGGTCTATCAAGTCTGCTCGAATGTGCAGCTAGCATCCCTTATTCTGCAGCTGCCCCTTCCTTCCACCCTTCCCCTTCATTGACCCTCCCCCTTGTCCTGTCCCATCGCCTTCTGAAGCAGTCCACTGTTCTACTGGATACCACTTCTGCAGGTAACGCATTCCACCCAGCCACCACCCTCTCTGTAAAAAAGTGTCTCCTCATCTCCCTCCCGAACCTTCCTCACTCCAGTCTCATATCATGGCCCCTGGTGTCCCTCCCCTTCCTTACTTTGAACAGCCCCTCTGTACCTGTCTTGTTTATTCCTTTCATGTACTTAAAGATTTCAATCATGTCCCCCCTGTCCCTCCTCTCCTCCAGTGAGTACATGTTCAACTCCTTCAGCCTCCTCTCGTATGATAAGGCCCCCAGCCCCTTGATCATCTTTGTCTCCCTGCGCTGCACCCCCTCCAGTAACTTAATGTCCCTTTTCAGATACGGGTGCCAGTACTGCATGCAGTACTCCAGGTGTGATCTAACTAATGACCTATACAGTGGCAGAATCACCTCTTCCCTCCTCGAGGGTATACCCCTTGCAATACAACCCAGCATTTTGTTGGCCTTTGCAGCTGCCTTCCTGCATTGGCTCCAAGGATCCTAGGATCAAAAACCAAATTTTAGGTTATTCTATCCATTGACAGCTGCAGAATAAAGGTGCAAAATTCAGGGATTAAACCTTTAAATTATAGATTGCTACTGCACCCTGTAAGATACACACACACACACACACTCACAGCTTTAGAGAGAAAAGTATGTTCACAGGTCATAGATACATAGACAGTGTCGGCAGATAAGGGCCTATGGCCCACCCAGTCTGCCCATTTAAGTTTGTAAGTTCAGTTTATGTTTTCCAGGAAGTCTGTTGCCCCTTACCCCCTGACCTCCAGAATTCCTTTATGTCTATCCCATGCATTCTTAAATCCCATGATTGTTTCAGCCCCCACCACTTCCTCTGGCAGGGTGTTCCACTTGTCCACCACCCGTTCTGTGAAGAAATTCTTCCTCACGTTTCCTCTGAATCGTCCTCCCTCCAACTTCATCCCATGCCCTCTAGTCTAGGTCCTTTGATTTATAGATGTAAAAAGTCTGGAAAAACAATTACTGCACATTTCTTTCTATGAATCTGATAAGGTATTCTATGTGTTATGTTTGCAGTATCATTTTATCACATTAAAGTGAAAGGTCTTGTTTCTAAGAAGCACTGATTCTTAAAACCAAAAATGCAATAATCATACTGCAGTACAAATAAAAGTATATGGGGGTGCTACTGCCCTCATGTGGCTACAATTAAGAACTGCAAGATAACTTATCAAACATGTAACAGTATACCTAGTTGGCTTTAACCAGTGATTTACTGCCCATTTCTTGGACTTGATTGGTTTATGTAGTAAGCAAATCAAATATGCATAAATGACAAAGTCAGAAAACAAAAAGTAATAATTCTAATCTCGCAATACTTACAATAATAGAGGTGGGGACCTCACGAAGGAAGTACTCCGTCTTATTGGGTAACTTCTGGTTGCCAATCAGTTCATATACAGCATGATAAGATGATAATAGGTTTACCAAAGCTAGGAAAGACTAGGAAAATAAAAATATGTATGTATACATATGACTGCAGTTGAACATATAACCCTTTTGACCTCTTTACAAATATATAATGTAAGAGAAATTGCCCACTCCAGGTGCGTGACAATACTTCAATGACAGAAACTTGTTGGGTAGGTGAAGGCTCTCGGATGCACCTCATGAACTGCAGCCTACATGGAGCGTGTGATTATTGTGGCACAGTAACACATCCTGTTGTGTTTATTCCTTACACAGAAAAACATTCTATCTGACTTAAACATAATTTATTTCTTTACTACTTTAAATGTTGTCATGGGGAAGTAAAGTTCCAGCCAAAGACATGGTCAGATATTTCCAACTATTTTGAGATATTTCTGAAGAGTTGGCCTTATTACAGAACTGCAGGCAGGCTGGGGATTTATTCAGAAATATCACAAAAATTTCAGGAAATATCTGACCATATTTTGGCTGCAAATGTATCAATGTAAGGGTGAACTGCACCCCAGTCAGGGATACTAGCACAGGTCACAGCCTCAGTGATTTGGAGGGCAGGACTCCACTCAGGTAGTACTCTGTCCTGGGATTCTTGGCTCCAATATGCATAACTTTGCATTTCTTGGCATTGAAGCCAAGCTGCCAGATCTTGGACCACTTCCCCAGCTTTTCCAGATCTTCCTGTAGGTCCTGTATCCCTTCAGCTGTGTCCACTCTCCCACAGAGCTTGGTGTCATCCACAGATAGGCACATTTTGCCCTTAATGCCATCTCCAATGTCACTGATGAAGACACTGAATAACACCAGCCCCAGCACCGAGCCCTGCGGGACACCACTAGTTACCTCTCTAGTGCCAGATAACTCTCCCGCACAACCACCCTCTGGGTTCTGTCCCTTAGTCAGATTTCCACTCATCTGGCCATCTTTTCCCCAACCCCAAGATCCACCAACTTTCTGATCAACCTTTCGTGGGGCACAGAGTCAAAGGCATTGCTGAACTCAAGATAGAGGATGGCTACCGCTTGCCCACTGTCTACTGTCTTAATGACACAGTCAATCTTGGAATTACAGATACACTCAGACAAAGGACTTTGTTTTCTCTGAACTGCCTTTGTAAATAGCTATACTGAACAATTTTTATTTTTTTATTTTACTGTTACTGATAATAATAAAACGCTACTTGCGAATTTTATAACTACTCCTGGTTTTCCTATGTTTCCTGGCATGTACCTTGATGACACACACTGGCCACCGAGTTAAAAAAACATTTTAAATACTAACCAGTCCCTAGCATGGTTTAGGGAGCATCCACACTGCACTCTGCCAACTGTGCTTGCCTAAGGGAGTTCCCAGGCATGTTTGCAGCACCTGCACAAAGCATTTCAGGTGCCTCAATGCTTGATGGGGTACTCACCAACGGGCATCTTAAAGGATTAGGATGGAAATTATATCACCAGATTCTGGAGTGCAATGGGAGCACTGCTCTGTGTATAATGTATTTGTTTTCTACACTGAAGGTGAAAATCTTTAGTTTTGTTCAAATGCTGTCACCTTAAAGAACAGTTACATATTTACCATAACAGTAGATCTTCGAGAAAATCTCTTTCATCAGGCCACACCTATGGAACTATAGCCGCCAGGCACTAGGATCACATGGAAACGTTTTGCAAGCAGTCTGCTAGAGGCCGCCCACGATGACCTCCTACGTCGGTACCTTCCATTTCAACATGGGCAGCCCCTTCCCTCATCAGTTCTCCACTGGAGAACATGCTCAGAGAACCTCCCCCTAGGGAACCAAAAAAGAGCTTATCATTCCACCTACCAGGAAAGGCTGGAAACAGCAGGTAAACCGCCCTGGAGAAAGATATACGAGTTATAGTGCTTTATGCCTTAGAGAGATGGAGGGTGGGATGGCATGGCCTGATGAAAGAGATTCTCTAGAAGATCTACTGTTATGGTAAGTACTGTATATAACTGTTCTACCTTCTTCGAGGCTCTCTCATCAGGCCACACCTATGGAACGAGTATCGAGGAGAACTGGCAACAAAACAGTCTTGGTGGCTGAAGCCTACAGGCCTATGAAAGAAGGCCCTGAAGTACAACTAGGTCAAAACCTACCCTTTTTTGTGAGGCAAAGTCCAGACTTGGGACCTGAATTTTATGTTAGAAAGGCTTACCTTTGCTCTATTTGAGCTGGCTGTGACTTGTGGCCTACACTTCCTTTCTTGGAAAGCATTATTTTTAGTTTTTGTTACTTCTGCTCGAAGGATTTCAGAGCTTCAGGGTCTAATATGTTAGCCTCCTCATTTGAGTTTCCACAAAGACAGGGTGTCTTTATGTACCAATCCTAAGTTTCTTCTTAAGGTGGTGTCTGAGTTTACTTTAAATCAAACTATTCATCTGCCAGTTTATTTTCCTAAGCATGCCAATTTAGGAGAAACATTGCTCCATACTTTAAATGTACAAAGAATACTCGGATACTATATACACCAGACAGAGGGCTGCAGGAAGTCCATGCAGCCTTTTGTTCCCTTTGCACATGGGGAATGGGGTGTACCTGTTTCTAAACAGTGCCTGTACAGATGGTTGGCCATCTGTATTACTTTTTGTTATAGGAAGTACAGTAAGGAACATCCTGGTGGTGTTCGTGGTCATTCCACCAGAATGCCTGTTTCGAGAACATGTCAGCTGCTGAGTGTTCAAGTCCAGAATGCCTCTCAAGAACGTAAGGGCCACCTCCAGCTGAGCAACTGTATGATCATCAATAAGCACATGGAAAACTGAAATAACAGCCAAGTGCAATTTGACAGAAGAGTATTGTAAGCCTGCATCTGATAAAGACAGCAAATACTCCAGAAATGAAAATTACGTACCTACCGTAATTATGATCTTTCTGTGTATCTTCACCATTCATCACTGTTGGGTACTCGGCCGAGGTCAGTATTTACGGAGCTTTTTAGGTAGGTTGGAGCCAACACACCATCGGTGCCTGGCCGAGGCTGACACTGCGTGGCGCCTGCGGTTGGTCATAGGGTGCCGACTCTGCCTGCCTGCCAGTTCTGAGTTGCCGGAGAAGTAAGAGGAAGGGAGTGGAGGCTGGGACAAGGAAGTCCAAGGGACAGAAAAAGGAAAAGATGTATAAACTAAAAGGAGAAATAACGACTGAGAGGACAGAAGAAGAAGAAATTGGAAACTAAAGGGATTGGGAGGGGCCCCAATCTCTGGAAATAAAAGAGGGAGGTAGGGTGGGTAGAGAATTTAGGAGGAGAGGGGGGAGTTAAACATCCCAGACTCTGGTCTGTCTCCAGATTACATAGGAACTGCAAGGAGTAGCCAAAGGCTTTCTGCCAGAATTCAAGGCATAGAATGGCTGGCAAAACACTCCAGATAAGCAGAGTCGGCTATTCTGGAAAAAGGACAGGGTACAGAAAATTAACACCCTCTCAAGGAAAGATTTTTGGTGAAAAAAAGGGAGAAAGGAAACTTTTTTTTTGTAATAAACAAGGGGAAACAAGGAGGAGGAGAGAATGGAGGGCAACTGCCCACTCACACCCCACAGGGGTGGAGCTAATGCACTGGAGAAGGAGTGCCCCCCATGCTGACCACTCTCCCCAGAACATTATCCCGCTATGTGCCCCTGTTTTACCCCACTCCTGAAACAAACAGGATGGGCACAGAGAGGGACGGGGAACCAAAGACTGAGGCCCCAGGGGGATGGAGGGTGGGATTGTGATGAATGGTGAAGATACACAGAAAGATCATAATTACAGTAGGTATGTAATTTTCATATCTTATCTGTGTCAGTTTTCACTGTTGGGTGAGTGCCGAGCCCCCCCCCCCGAAGGGGGTTTTCTTTACACCCTAAGGGAGAAAGTCCCTTAGCTCTCAGTGGGTGACACACTAAGAGGGAGAATCTTCAGGGCCTGGAGAAGCCAGAGAGTGGGAAGAGTGAGATAGGGACCCCCTGGAGGGGGAAGGAAGTTACCCCGACAAGCGCCATCTCGCTCTACAGGAGAAAAGGTAGGTTCTCTGGTGAGCGGAGTTAATCACCCTACGCCGGGCCAAGGGTGACAACCAGGAAAGACGCAGCCATGCCATCCGCCTAGTGCAGATCGCTGTCCCTACGACCCTGGTAGCTACCTCATTGGCATCATAGGATGCCCTCTCTTGGTGCCTTGCTAGCTCCAGGCCACGCACAGTGAGTGCAATGGCTTGTCTGGTTTGCTCCGTATCAGGCAATGAGGCTAGGAGTTGACCGATCCTGGACCACAAGAACCTGTCATAGGCTGCATAGTGGGCCTGATGTGCAGACATGGAAAGCAATAACCGTGCCGAGTAGAAAGTCCTCCTACCCCAGAAGTCAAAATCTGATGAGTCTTGATCTGGGGGCCAGTCACGGTGAAGGGCACAAAGCCCATCAGGAGTATCCAACTGCATCAATCTGGACTGCAGATGCAGCATGGAACCTGGAGACCCGGGGGGGGGGGGCGCAATACCTCTGGCTGAGATCCCTAGGGGCAGAAACTCCAGAGAAGGGCCTCTGCTAGGAATGCAACGACGCCTCCTGAAAGGATGGACCAGAGTTCTCTGTTCCTGTGATAGTAAGCCCTTGCATGGAGCAGAGGCACTGGAGGTTCCACTGCCAACTGCTGCAGTAAGGGGAACCAGATCTGACAAGGTCAAGGGGAACAATGAGTATCAGAGTTGCTCCTTCCATTTTGAGCTTGATTATCACCTTCTGGATTAGAGGGAAGGGAGGAAAGGCATAAAGGTACTTCCCCATCCAACAGAGGAACAACGCATCTCATCAGAAAACTCCAGGACCTGGAATGAGAAAGCACAAAAGCAGCAGTTTCGCACTGTGTGAGGATGCAAAAAGGTCCAACTCTGGAAGACCCTACTTGTCGAACAGGTCATCTACAACTAAGGTCAGCAGTTCCCACTTGTGCATCCTGGACTGCTACCTGTTTAGCCTGTCTGCCAAGATGCTTTGAACGCCTAGAATATGAGCTGCCAACAGTTCTAGACCATGTTCTAGAGCCCAATACCAAACCCTCATTGCTTCCCAGCATAGGGGGTAACAGTGAGTTCCCCCTTGCTTGTTTATGTAGTGCACCACACTAATGTTATCTGTTTGCGCCAGCAGATGTCATGGCACTGATGGGTCTAGAAGGCTTGTAGACCGTACAGAACAGATCTCATTTCTAGGCCGTTTATGTGGAGGGTGCTCTCCACTGTCATCCATGTTCCCTGTGTTGGATGAAGCCCCAGATGTGCCCCCCCAGCCCATCAACAAGTGAGGATCTGATGAGGGGAGGGGATCAGGAAAGGAACCCCCTTTAGCAAATAGTTGGCTTCCATCCACCACTGAAGCACCTTTTGGACAGGAGTGGTTACTAAAACCTTCTGCTCTAAGTTGTCGGTGCATTGGTCCCATTGGACCCTTAACGCCCACTGAAGAATCTCCATATGTGCTCTGACCAGTGGTACCATAACAACGGTTGCTGCCATCAGACCCAATAGTTTCAGGAATGTCCTGGCTGTGATTTATCTGTTGTCAGGAGTCCTACAAAATCCCGACAGTCACTTGCCCAATTTACAATAACCCCGACTCCATTTGCCCAACACTCACTTGCCTGACAGTAGAAATTTGCCTGTGGTGGAGGTGATTATATTTAAGTATGGGGGTGTGGGGGGCAAATCCCTCTGAAACCTAAAATCACCTCCGACATAAGCAAATTTCTACTGTCGCTCAAATTTGTGCAATCAGGTGTTCGGCCCTGTCCTGGGGCAGGAAGTCTAAGCCTTGGGCTGTGTCCAAGACTGCCCCCATGTACTGCAGGCACTGACAGGGGGTCAAGACCGATTTCGGCACACTGACCGTTATCCCTAGGGCAGCAAACAGCTTCCTGGGGCATGCTAGGGTCTGGTAAAGCTGCTCTTTGGAATGAGCTTTGCGCAGCCAGTCATCCAGATAGGGGAAGACATATAGGTCTTCTCTCCTGAGAGCTGCTGCTACAACTGCTATGCATTTGGTAAAGACCCATGGCACAGACAATAAGCCTAAGGGCAATACTCTGAGCTGGTAATGTTCCCCCCTAGAAAAGGAACCTGAGGTACTTCCTGAGAGGGAGACAGAGCTTGATATGTAGGCAAGCATCTTGCATGTCTAAGGAACAAATCCAGTCCCCTACTTGCAGTAGTAGTAAAGTACAGTTACGTAAGATCTTACCAAAACAATAGATCTTCGAGAGAAGTCCCTGCAGCTGGCCACAACCTTAGGACTAAGCGGCCAGGTGCTAGGACCACACGGAAAACATCTAGCTAGCAATCTATCATGGGAGACCACCCGCCGCCAACGTCAGTCAGCTGACATCAGCCTAGCCTGTATAGGTGGGAAGTCCCCCACACCTGCCTTAGTTTCCTGCCGGAGACCACGTACGGGCAGCAGAAGGAGAACCGAGAAGGTGTCCCGAGAGCCAAAAGAATGGCACAAGTAATGCGAGAGAAAAGAGCAGCAAGGGGAAGAAGGTAGGGAAGGCAGGGCCTACTGCAAGAATTTCTCCCGAAGATCTACTGTTACGGTAAGTTCTTCCGTAACTCTACTATCTTACTTCGAGGAAGGCTCTTGCAGCAGGCCACACTGGTAGGATTCAGTCCTAAGCAGTACCGGGGTATCACCAGGATAACACCACTAGCAGGAGGACAGATCAGCAGCCAACAGCTCAGGAGAGAAGGCCCTGAAGAACTGCTAGGCCGAAACTGGCCCTGCACTTAGAGGCGATGTCCAGACTGTAATGCTTGGCAAAAGTGTGGACAGGACACCAGGTGGCAGCTGCATAGATGTTTGCAGCAGACACATTTCTGAAGAAGGCCATGGAAGCAGCCATGCCCTGGTGGAATGGCCTTTGACCACCCCCCGGAAGAGATCTGTTGTACTTGTGGTAGCAATAAACAATGCAATTCGCTAACCACTTAGACAAACACTGTTTGGGAATAGGAAATGAAAATTATGTACCTACCGTAATTCTTGATCTTCTCTTGTATCTTCACCATTCATTACTGCTGGGTGTAAGCCAGAAATGCGCATCCGACACAGGAGCTCTTTTTTTGGGGGGAGGGAGGAGTCAGCGCCAATGGCGCCGACCACGAGAAGGATGCACTGCGTAGTGTGTGAGGGGTGGCTGTTAGGAGCCACAAACTTCTCCTCCATCCCAGTTCTGTGAAGCCGGAGAGGCAGAAATAGGTTATAGGAGTAGAGCGAGGCAATGGAGCCGAGGGATAGGAAAAGGAAAGGAAATAAACTGAAAAAGGAATAAGCTGAAGAGAGGACAGAAAAGAGAGAGAACCCTACCGTAAGTGACCACAGGGCCTCAATCCTCGGGTGGTTCTAGGAGAAGAGAAAGCAAGGATAGGAAAAAGGGGGTAAATGGTGAGGAAGGAGGACTTCTGTCCAGGTAAAATGGAAGACCACTGGTTTAAATTTTTTCAAATCCCAGCAGGGACTGAAGACAAGGGAGCGAGGATCCCACCAGTTGAGGGTTAAGAGTCTAAGGTTGGGCCACAGGTCCTTACCGCTTTGAAGAATTACCTCTGTTCCTCTCCATTTATCCAAAATTTTAAGTAACCCAGAATCTAGGCTCACAGCCGTCTCCAGAAGAGAAGCAGGTCTGCTCAGAAGAGGAGTGAGACCTGACTTAGGGGTAGAAGACAAAAACCTTTACAGTACCCTCATGGGGTACTGGCATAGTTCCATTTCGAGAGAAATATGGAACAGCCAACAGAGGAAAGAGAAACATAGAAACATAGAAACACAGACTTTGACGGCAGATAAGGACCGCTAGGCCCATCTAGTCTGCCCATTTCCCTACCTACAGGATAGGCCACAGATCCTCGTTAACCAACAGCCTATTTCTTCCTACCCCCCACAAGAATTGCCTTATGTCTGTCCCATGCATTCTTGAATTCTCCCACAGTTTTAGACCCCACAACCTCTACAGGAAGGCTCTTCCATGCATCCACTACCCTCTCTGTGAAATAATACTTCCTCACATTGCCCCTGAACCGCCCTCCTTCTATCTTTAAATTGTGTCCCCTTGTTCTTGCAAGTCTCTTTTTCTGAAAGATGCTACCCTCTTGGACTTTGTTGATTCCACTGAGGTACTTAAAATTTTCTATCATGTCCCCCCTCACCCTTCTTTCCTCAAGGGTATACATATTAAGCTCCTTTAGTCTCTCCTCATATGGCTTCTCTTGCAGACCCTGCACCATTTTAGTTGCCCTCCTCTGGACTGCCTCTATCCTGTCTATGTCCTTGCGGAGATGGGGTCTCCAGAACTGGACACAGTACTCCAGATGGGGTCTCACCAACTGTCTGTACAGAGGGATAACAACTTCCTGTTTTCTGCTGATGATGCCTCTCCCTATACATCCCAGTATACCCCAGCCCTCCCCTGCCTTCTCACATTTGCTTGCTAACCTTAAGGTCATCTGATCGATTACCCCCAGGTCCCTTTCCTTTTTGTTGTTGTTACTACCTCCCCACCATTGTGTATTCTTCCCTGGGTTCTTGTTTCCCAGGTGCATTATTTTGCACTTCTTTGCATTGAATCCTAGCTGCCATACTTCTGACCATTCCTCCAACCTTGCCAAGTCCCTTTTCATCCTTTCCACTCCTCCTTGTGTATCAACCCTGTTGCAGATCTTTGTGTCATCTGCAAAAAGGCATACTTTTCCTTCCAGTCCCTCTGCAATGTCACTGATGAAGACATTGAAAAGGACTGGACCCAATACTGAACCCTGCGGTACCCCACTAGTAACCCCCCTTTCTTCAGAGTGGACTCCATTTACAGTTACCTTCTGTGTCCTGTTGTCCAGCCAATGTTTTACCCAGGCTACCGCCCTGGGTCCCACTCCCAGGCTGGTTAATTTGACTATTAATCTTATGTGTGGGACTGTGTCAAATGCCTTGCTAAAGTCTAGGTAGGCCATGTCCACAGCCCCTCCCTGGTCTACTACTTTGGTCACCCAGTCAAAGAAATCTATTAGATTCGTCTGATATGACCTTCTCCTGCTAGAACCCATGCTGCCTTGGGTCCTGTGCTCCACTGGCTTCTAGGTACTGACTATTCTTTCCTTCAGAAGTGACTCCATCACTTTCCCTACCACAGAGGTCAGACTGACAGGTCGGTAGTTTCCTGCCTCTGTCTTGGACCCACTTTGTGAAGGGGAATCACATCCGCCTTCCTCCAGTCCTCGGGTACCACACCATCCTCCCATGATTTATTAAAAAGAGTAGCCAGTGGTTTTACTAGTTCCTCCCTTAATTCTTTTAGAATTCTGGGGTGAATTCCATCAGGACCCATTGCTTTGTCCACCTTCAGTTTTAGGAGTTCTTGCAGAACCCTTTCTTCTGTGAAAGGACTGGGATCGACCCTCCAATCAAGAGTGCTTCTGTTAATTGGATTAGGAGAATTAGAGAAGGAGAACTCCCGTGAACTCTCTTAGAACTGTACTGAAAAAAAAAAACAGTTGTAGGTTAAATCCAAAGAATGAGGACCCCCTAACCGGGGGACACCCTGTACAGAAGAGAATCAAAGGGAGTTTCCTCAGAGGGTTAGGGCAAAGGCCCTACTCGCCTTCCCCTGAAGCGAACACTCTATGACTTCAGGGAAGGGACAAAGAGCTCTGAGGTTCCAGGGGGACTCAACCCCCAACTGACTTCAAGGAGGGGAAGACGAGCTGAGTTGGGGAGACACACAAGAATTGAGGCCAATGAGGGGAAGGTGGAAGGGATTCAGTAATGAATGGTGAAGATACAAGAGAAGATCAAGAATTATGGTAGGTACATAATTTTTATATCTCCACTTGTCAATCTTCACCATTCATTACTGCTGGGTGAATACCAAGTCCCCTCCCAGAGGGGGCCTGATGTTTAGCCCTAAGGGAACAGATCCCTCAGTCTCCTACTAGTGGAAAGCAGGAGAGGGAGACCCTAGCCAATAGAATGAGGCAGTCTAGGGCTGCTGAAGATGAGGGGGTGTCCCCCGTGGTCAGGGGGATGGATGATATCCCTGAAGAATCCTCCTTGCCTTGTGGGAAAACAGACAGGTCTCCTGGAAAGCAGAGAAAGTCACCCTACGCTGGGCAATGGATGACAGTCTGGACAGATGAAGTCATGCCATCCACCTTATGCAGATCACTGTCCCTGCCAGTCTGGAAGCCACCTCATTGGTGTCATAAGATGTCCTTGCCTGGTGCCTTGCAAGCTCCAGACCCTGTGCAGAGAGGGAAATGGCTTGCCTGGACTGCTCCGTATCAGGCATAGATGCCAGAACCTGAGCCAGCATCAACTACAGATGCCTGTTGTAGGCAGCATGGTGTGCCTGATGTGAACATATACACCTCAATACACGAGCCGAAGAGAAGACTCTTCGTCCCCACCGGTCGAATTCTGCAGAATCCGGATCCAGGGGTTGATCGAGCGCCAGGCACTGAGGCCCAGAAGGAGTGCTCTAGGGACAGCAAGCCTGAGGGCGGGTGAGGTACAGAACCTAGAGACTCGTGGAGGGCACAATACCATCTCCTGCAGTTTGCCAGAGCTGGAGAAGGGGTGGCTGGAGACTGCCAGGTGTGGATAGATGCCTCCTCGAAAGGGACTGGCCAGGAAGGCACCACGAGGTGGCAGGTGCTGAATTCACTAAAGAATGCATGCGTCTGCTGCTCAGTATTGTCATGAACAAAAGGAAATATGGAGTCTAAGCTAACTAGCCCCGAAAGGAACCGCTGATATTCCGTGAAATCAGCATTGGAGGACAGGTGGACAGAAAGTTCCTCTTCCTCAGAAGAGGAAGATGAGGAGGAAGTGGAGCTTGAATGATCAGAAGACTCCTGCAGTGGGGGGCACAGGCAGAAAATCTGTTCGTCCATGGCCCTAACCCATGAAGGAAAGGCCACTGCAGTAAGTCTGAATGTCTCCCAAGTTAAGGGCCCCGTAGGATCCACAAGCCTGGAAAAGAGAGGGGTGTCTGCAGAGGGATGGGTGAAGGGCACCTGAGAGAATGTGTCCGGCCTCTGCCGGGGATCTGAGATCCAGGGACTGATACCACCATGACTGGGGAACCTGAGACCGCACCGGGTTGCGAAGAAGAAAGCTCAGAAAGCAAACTCCAGAGCCCAGATGGGGAATCTCACGTGACGCAACTGGGGTTGCATGTGTCCAGAAGGGCAACCCTCTGTGCCGCCACCAGAAGGCACCCTTGAGCTTTCAAGAGAAAGGTGGGGTTCAGCACTGCAACTCCTCCACACCCCCCGCAGAGCAGTGGGGATGCGCCGCTGCTCTTCACCTCGACCTCTCAACCCCTCAGACTCTGAGGCAACCCTCTTCCTCGAAACCAGCATAGGAGCTCCCCGCTCTGCAGGCCCCCCCCCCCGAGGGAGGCCACAGAAGCAGAGATCTCCGCCGACTCTCGGGGGGGTCCCAGCGGTACCAGAAATGGCAGCTGCCTTGACCCCTACAGAAGAAGGTACTCTCTCCTGAATCCCAGAGTCATCGCCTGGAGGAGATCCCAGGCCACCCCCTGCTGTGGGACCCCCAGAGGCAACTTGCTCCGGGGACTCAGGAAGAGGAATGCTGGGCTGCCTGATGCCACGGCCTACAGAGACCTCCGACTCCGAAGAATTGGGTTGCCAGTCCGGGTCCACCTCTTGAGTCATCCTCCTCTGAGGAGGAGGCGAGCAGAATGACTTCCAGAGAGGCAATCCCAGGAACATCTCTGTACGCAGCACCAGGAAAACCGTGACACCACAGGCCGCGCCACCATCAACAGTGCCGCCCGAGTCCCCAGCGCCGCAGAAAGCACTAGAACCCAGAGCAGCACTGCCAGAGTCCTCGGCGTCACAGACAGTGCTGGAGCTCAGAACAGCACCAACAGCGCTGCCCGAGTCCCCAGTGTCGCGGATGGCACCGGAACTCAAAATGGCGCTGAGAATGGCGCCGCCCAAATCACTGGTGCCGCGGACGGCACCATGATCTAGAGCTGCAACGCTCGGCAGCATCGAGGGTATGCCAGTGTCAGGCTTTGCGAACAAGGGCCATGACACTGGGGGAGGTTGCACCTCTGTGGAGGTGACTGCCAGGACAGCGCCAGCGACATGACTCCAGGAGGAACATGCCGCTTCTCTGGCCAAGAAGAAATCCTCCTCGGCAAGGCTGAAAGTGGAGGAGGCCTCCTCCTCACTGGGCTGTATAGATCTGGGAGGGAAACCGCAGGAAGGGTCTAGAGATCTGACCTGGGAAGCCCGCGGGCGACGTCATCCTCCAAAAGTCAGCGGAGCCCTGCTGATCTTGAACGTGTGGATTTCTAGTACACGGCAGTCCATGGAAAAACAGGCATCACAGTGATCCATATCGTGGTTGGGATCCATGACTGAGAAGTGCCTGCCACAGGGGCATAGATGCATAGGGGCACGGCCCGCCTTGGATTTATACTTGGCCCCCGAATCGGACATGATGCAAACAAATTATCAAAAAACAGTAAAGATCCCGGGGCCATCGAAATATACATAAAAAGAACGGTCTTACCAGGCTCAACGGCGTCGGGATGTAGAACCTGGATGAAGGAGTGGCGTCGAGAAAACTCGCATTGAAGAAAGGTCTAAGGCGTAGAAAAACTTTTTTTGAACTCATGCAGCAGGTATGGCCTTGACAGCGGGAGAAACAGAACTGGGATGGAGGAGGCTGCCTTCACAAGACTACGCAGTGCGTCGCTCTCGTGGGTGCCGACTCCTTACTCCAAAAAAAAAAACAAAAAAAAGAGCTCCTGTGGCGGGTGCGCGCATCCAGCTTACACCCAGTGATAATGAATGGTGAAGATTGACAAGGGAAGATTGCCATCTCTCGGAGGTGAATGAGTACCGCAACATCCTATGTACATCCAAAGTATGGAGCAAAGCCTCCCCCTGATTGGAATACTCAGGAAAATAAACTGCAAGGTGGATGGATTGATTCAAAGTAAACTCTGACACCACCTTAGGTAAAAACTTATGATTAGTATGCAAAGACACCCTGTCTTTGTGAAAAACCAAATAAGGCCCCTTACACATAACAGCCTGAAGCTCTGAAATCCTTCGCGCAGAAGTAACAGCAACTAAAAAGAGCGCTTTCCATGACAGAAAGTGCAGCTTGCAAGTTGCAACCGGTTCAAAGGGAGGTAAAGTGAGTTTCTCCAACATAAAGTTGAGGTCACATGGAGGGACCAGGTCCCGAATGGGAGGTTTTAGATGCAAAATGCCATGCTGGAATGTGCGGGACACCACAAGCCGGGTGACAGCTTTTCTTTCAATAGGTGCATGGTACGCAGAGATGGCAGAAAGGTGCACCTTAAGTGAGGAGTACCCCAAGCCTGAATCCAAAAGGGAAAGTAGGTACTCCAGCACCTGGTTCACCGGGCAGGTGAAAGGATCCAAATGGCAAGCAGCAGCCCAAATAGAGAAATGCTTCCATTTCATAGCATAAGTGGCCCTGGTGGAGAGTTTCTCGGCAGCCACCAGAACATCTGTGAACCTAGTGGATACCCCGAAGCGCGCAACAGCTAGGTCCACAGGAGCCACACATGGAGATGCAGGGACTTTAGGTCCAGATGGACTGGGGTGCCCTGATCCTGGGAAAGCAAGCCGAAGCACAGGGAATAAGGGAACCAGAGGTTCCACTGCCAGCTGTTGCAGCAGGGGGAACCAAATCAGGTATGGCCAGAAGGGGGCTATGAGGATCATCTCCACCCCTTCCAACTGGAGCTTGAGCAGAACCCTCTGCAGGAGTGGGAAGGAAGGAAAGGCACAAAGAAACCTCCCCTTCCAGGAGGTGGACAATGCATCTCACCAGAAACCCCAGGCCTGGGATCAAGCGAGCAAAAAAGTGGCAATTTTGTATTGAGTGAGGATGCAAACAGGTCCAACTCTGGATGGCCCCACCTGTCGAAGAGATCTTCGACCACCGAGATTAGAAGCTCCCACTCATGAGTCCACAACCTGGAGTGGCTGACATTGTCGGCAAGGATGTTTTAGATGCCCAGAACACATATGGCTGAGAGCTCCAGACCATGCTCGATGGCTTAATACCAGACTCTCTTCGCCTCCTGACACACGGATTAAGAATGGGCCCACCCCCGCTTGTTGATGTAATACACTGTACACGTGTTGTCCATTTACATCAGCAACGGACTGGGGAAGAGATGAGTCTGAAGGCCTGCAGGGCATAAAGAACTGCCCACATCTCCAGGACGCTGATATGAAAACCCTGCTCCACGTCTGTCCAAGTGCCCTGGGTCTGGTGATCGGCCAAATAAGCACCCAATCCCAGGCCAGATGTATCTGTCATGAGAATCTGCCAGGAGGTCGACAGCTGAAAAGAGATGCCCTTCATAAATTTGGCCAGATCTAGCCATCACGACAGAATCCTTCAGACTGGGTAGGAGACCAGGACCAACTGGTCCAGGTCATCTGTGTGCTGGTCCCACTGGACCCTCAAAGTCCACTGAGGAACCTGAATATGCAGACGGGCCAGGGGAACCATGGCAACTGCCGCTGTCGGATACTGTGCCAGACCCACGGCACCAGAAATGGTGCTAGACCCTTGGTACCATACACATTGTCAGGCACTAGATACCTGGCATCTAGAACATGGCAGTGACAAAAAAGACGTGGCATCAGGGGCCAGCATATAAAGGCAACACCAGGAGGACTACATACAGTGCTAGTGGATCCTTGGCACCAACCTGGCATCAAATGGCATCAGAACCAGATGTCAGGGAGGATGCTGCTGGGAGGAATTGAACCAGCACTCAGAGGTCCCTGATGCTGCGAACCACCCCAGAGCCAACCTGGGACTGCCAAAAATGATCCCGTCTGGATCACCGAAACCAGCACTCACCCAGGCCACAAGGGCCAGAGAGGGAAGAGAAGGACACCAGGCAATTCCGATGACCTGACGCTGGCAATAGCCAACATGACACCGAAGAGGGGTCGACCCAGCACCAGGACCAGTGCTAGAATTCATGCCAGGTCAGGCTTCAAAAGACCCAACCCAGGACCAATGCCAAAACTGGAGCTAGCACCAGAGACCCAGCCAACACTGAAGTAATTGGCAGAGGTACCTGGTCGGTCCCACCGAAAGGCATAAGATGAGGTTGCAGCCACTGGGGCAGGAGTCAGCAGTGTGATCACCAGTGAGGGCAGAAGGGTGCTGAAAGAATCAACGCCTTACCTGCCTAGGGGGACCTTGCCTATAGGTTCAGTGCAACCAACCTACAAAGGCGCAGGACTAGACCTACCAGCAGCGACACCCCAGCCTCCAATGAGCTGCCCAGGGAAGACTGCCCACTGGGGACCTCTTCAAAGGACAGAGGGAGGACTCCAGGCCTGAGGTCTCACTGTACTGGTACCAAGGCCCACACGATGCGACCGCACAGACGGGCCCCAGCCACAGGAACAGAGGGTTTTGTGGAAGACTTCCCGAAGGTGATCTTGAGAGGTACCATTTTTTCCTCACCCTGAGGCAAAAGAAGAACTTGAGGCCGAGTGGAGCCAAGAACCCAACCGGAATCGGGAACCAGCCCTCTCCTTTATGCTCCAGAGGGCTGCCCACCCCCAAGGCACAGGACCGCCGCCATGGTTAGAACCCTTCCCTCACAGGAAAGTGAACCGGACACAACCTCTGCTGCTGGAGCAGCCTGCTAACCATGACACCAAGCCAACACAATGCCGAGCCAAACACAGCACCTGGCCAACATGGCACTGGATCAACCAGGCGCTGGCCCAAACATGGCACTGGGAAAAAAAAAAACATGGCACAATGCCAAACATGATGCCTGGCCAAACCTAGCACCGAGCCAAACATGGCGCCAGCCCAACAAGGCCTTGGGTAAAACATGACACCAGGAAGGTTTCCTACCATAATCCTGTGGAGACGTCCTGACGAGGCTTGGTAGGGCTGAAAGAAAACTTGACAGAAAATTCTTCATAAAATCACTAAACTAATAGAAAGTAAATTCTATCTTTAAACAATTAAACACTGAAATGAACTGAAAGTGGCAGTCGTATAGACACTGAAGTTCTGATTCCTGAAGAGTGAGCGATGTCATCACTGAAGTGCACTTGACGGCAGGAAAAAAGGAACTGAGGCAGTTAGGGGCTGGTGCCAAGGTAAACCAGGTGCCGTGAGCCACTCTCTGGTGCTGTGCATGCTTACAGCTTGCTTCCACGCAAGCCCTCTGAAATGTTCTGGCTCCCGCAGGGTCCTAGTGCCTCCAGCACAGACACATTAGTGTGACTAAATGGTGAAGATACATTTCTGGAAGATCTTCATGAGATTCCTCTTAGTGAAATCCTCCACTAACAGAGAAAAACCCATGGAAGACTAATTGCTGCATCATGGCCTGAAAAGAGGGGTCCTCAGGAGGATACACTAAGGTACAGACCACTGAGTCCTCACTGCAGGATGACAGGGTAGAGCCAGAGGGCAGGTTTCTCTCTACAAACTGCGCCTCACCCTTACACTCCTCTTTAAATCTGGCTCAAAGTCCATTAGGTCAGGATTATATTCCATGTCGTTATCATCACGAGCGATGTTGGGAGCCACAGAAGGAGCTGGCGATGTTGGCGGCAGCTGAGAGGCAGGAATCTGCAGAATGCTCGTGGAATGCATCGACAGAGGCCTCGAACTAGAAGACCTCGTCATCGAAAGCTGCCTGCAATGGCAACCATGGTAAAATGCATAAAATCATGTCTGAGAACGATGCCAGCATAGCTTGAGAGTCAACAGTGCCTAAAAAGGGTACGGGACTACCTGCACTAAAGGGCCTGATCCCAACGGCAATGTACAGCTCATAGTAGGTACAGCAGCGCCTGAACCAGACCCAACCTTGGTGTGACAGTCGGGCTTTCGTCGATGCTGTCAGATTGGGCATTGATGACAATGTACCTATTTTCAAAGGCAAAAAGTAGACTTAAGTTCTTAAGTTTTGTACAAGTCATCAGGTCAATAAACCTATTAAGAACTCACCACTATTTAGTGGAAAAACCGACATTTCTTTTCCCCCATATACTTTTCCAGAGCCCTTTTAAATATGTACACTGTATCACAAGTTACTATGCAGTAGGAAGGTTATTCCAAACTGATATACTTCTTTGGTTAAACCATTTAGCTTTTTTATGCATCCTGGTTACTTCCCCTTGGAGCTGCAACTTGGGCGCTCTTGTTGTTTTATATTTAGATTTCTTGCTTAGCCCTATGCTCTCACAGAGTGCTTCATCTTTTAGTGCCTTGTACACCAGGCAGAGACCTCCTCTTACTCTCCTGTACTATAGAGAATACAAATGTCATGCTTCTAATCTGTCCTGATAAGATCTATTTTTCAAGGAAAAATGTTTTTTTGTTGCATGTCTCTGGACTCGCTCAAGTAATTTTTGACTTCTTTTATGCTGCTGTGCACAGAATGCAGAGTTATACTCCAAGTGGGGTCTTATCAGGGATGTATACAGGGGCATGATCACCTCTGACTCCCTACTTTTTTTTCTTACTTTATTTTTAGCATTTTATCATATAATGACTCTCTACTTTTAATATTTTTTAATATAGTGGCTAGGATCCTATTGCCTTTTTGAGCTGCTTTTCCGGCACTTGTATCAAACTTGAGGTCATTCATAATCATCACCCCAAGGTCTCTTTCTTCTATTGTATCTTGTATAATTGTGTTATTCAGAGTATACTGATGGTAGCTATTATTTTTACCCAGGTGCATAATACTACACTTCCCCTCACTGAAGCTCAGCCTGTTCCTTTCTGCCCATGCTTTCAGTTCATCCAAATCCTTTTGTAATTTAATGACTGAATCTGTATTATTTATGGTTGCACCTATTTTACTATTTTCAGCATATTTGACTAACCATGAGTGTTCAGAAGTTTGCATAGTAGAAATAAATATATTAAATAAGGTTGGTCCCAGGACTGAACCCTGGGGCACACCACTTGTTACCTCTCCCCAGGCTGAAAAGTGTCCCAATAGTCCCACTTTCTGCCTCCTATTATGAAGCCAGGATTCTAGCCAGCAAACTATACGAGGATGTATACCCATTTGCCAAAGTAAGTTTATCAGTAATGTATGCATCACAGTGTCAAATGCTTTGGAATAATCAAGATATATACTGTATCATCTGCTGGGAGCCCCTTGTCCAGTGCGGCACGAACTGATTCATAAAAATGAAGATGACTAGTTTGGCATGATCTTCCTCATACAAAACCGTGCTGTGTGATATCCTGCATACCCTGTCTTGTAATATAATGAATTATTTGTTTCTGGATTAAACCTTCTAACATTTTTCCCAGGACAGAGGTGAGACTTATTGGACGATAACGTCCAACTTCCTGGTTATCTCCTCCTTTGTGAATCGGGGTAGCAACTCTCTGCCTCCATTCATCCAATACCACCCCTTCATTAACAGAGACATTAAATAATCATGTTACTGGCCCTACGAGTTCGTCCACCAGTAACTTTAATAACATGGGGTGTATGTCATCTGGTCCTGGTGACTTACTATTCTTGAGTTCTAATATTCTTATTCCTCACTTCCTGCACAGTTATTATTATTTCTGGTGCATCCTTTTTTCTATTGTTATCCTCCTTTACCACCTTCTCTTTACAGAGGAAAGTACTTAAAGCAGTACTACAGGGAAAAAAATAGCTTTTTTGACAGTTTATTCCCTGTGCCCTGCTAGTCATATACCTGGTACTCTTTCTTGCTGGCATTGTACTATCGTCGAGTAATTTGCTGTTATTCTCTGCTTTTGTTTACATTTTGTGCCACTAAGCATGTTGCACTGGAACCCACTCTGCTGCCAACTGCACATGTGTATGACTTTCAGGGACATCAGGAATGGTCAGAGTCCCTCTGCTGTTGTCAAAAGACATGATGTGACCTATAGAAAAAGTGCAGCTGAAAATTAGTCAGCCGCCATATTTGCTGTAGCGCTACAACAGTTCAAATAAATTGCAAATATCTAAAAAACTAAAGATGACTGAAAAAAATATTTACAGGTATGGAAACTGGAACTTTGGCCGCATGCTGACAGCTGAAAAGCAGAATTGTGATAGCTCACTTCCTAATTTTGTAGTACTGCTGCTTTAAGAAGTAGTTATTAAATTCTGTGGCCATGTCCAAGGGTGAATTAATAATTTTATTCCTTCACTTTAATGAACCAATTTTGGTGTGATTTCCTCTTAGTGTGCCTATATAACTGTAGAATTGTTTACTGTTATATTTAATATTTTTGCTAGTTTGATTTCTGCTTCTTTTTTGCTTATGTTTATAATCTTTTTGCATTTATTTGCTTATGCTCTGTATTTCTTCCAGTTTATATAGGACTCCTCTGTCTTATATTTTCTGCATAGTCTTTTTTTTAATGTTTTTATTAAACCACATTGGCAACCTATTTTTTTGTTCACATTTCTTACGCAGTGGTACGTAATTATTTATACAATAATCAAGTTTATTTTTAAGTATGCGCCATATTTGCTGTAGACCTTTGTTATTCATTTCTTTTGCCCAGTCCCATTCTGATATGTCTTCATAGCCTTTAAATCTGCTTTCTCATAACACCTAATTGTAATCGTTCCTTCCACCGATTCCCATATAGTTTTTATATTAAACATTATCATACTGTGATCTGCATCAGCTAAGGGTTGTAATATTATTATTTCTTCTATGTTTTCTGGCTTGAAGCAAGAATTAAGTCCAAAATATGTTTATGTCTTGTGTTGTTTTTAATCAACCGTTCCAAGCTTTTTTATATAGTTACATCTATGAATTTATTTTCAGTTGTAAACGCACCTTCTAGTTTATCCCAATTTATACTAGGGAAGTTAAAGTTTCCCAACAGTATAAATTCACCCTCTACATCCACTTGTTCTAATGCCTGTATAAATGTATTGTTTTTCTCCATTGTTAGACCTGGTGCCGTATATCCTACTGCCAATGTTATATAATGTGTTTTCACCTTGATTCTAACCCACATAAGTTCCACATCACTGACCCTTATGTTCTGCAGGGTCATTTCCTCTCCGTGTAGGTTGTTATTAATATAAATTGCTACACCTCCTCCTTTTTTATATTTTCTACATTTGTGATATCTGTGGTATCCTAGTATGTCAGTCCCCAAATCTCCTTCTTTGTGCCAGGTCTCCATAATGACGCATATATCTATATTATGTTTATCAAGCTCAAACATAAGTTCTTCTTTCTTGTTATTCAAGCTTTTTGTATTCAGGTATAAGACTCTGAGTCACTCTTTACCAGCATCTGACTTCCCCAGTTTGTTGCTCATATAATCAGTTGTTTTACTTTGAGTTTTTTTGTAGGACTTTTCTTTTACCCTATGCCTTCTATGCACATTTATTTGTAGTTTAAAGCATTCCTAATTTCATGCAAAAACAGGTTTCCCAACAAGTTACTACCGGCCCTACTGAGATGCAGTCTGTCATAACTATAGCACTTCAAACTGCCTATGAATTGTTCCCACGTTCTTATGTATGCTATTCCTTTTGTCAGACACCACAAATGGAAATTACGTACCTACCGTAAATCTTGAACTTCTTCGACAAGTCTCCACCACTCATTCACACTAATGGGATCAGCACCGGAGGCACTAGGACCCATCAGGAGCAAACTTTTTTGTTGGAAGGTCGGGCGCTGAGACGGTGCCGCCGAGAGCTGGCAATACCAGCCCGCTCGCGGTGGTAATGAATATCTCGGCATCGACCTTCCAACCACCTCAGTACCTTTTTTTCCCCGAGGAGGTGCAGCCTAACTAACCTAGAAGGATAGCCTAACCAAAAACTGGACATAAGATAGTCCGGAAGACCCGTATAAGAAGGGTCAACAAAGAAGTCTTCACAGCCTAAAGATTTGAGAGAGTGAAGACTAACAACAGAGGTAAGCTCGAGGGATGGAGGGTGGGAGTGTGAATAAGTGGTGGAGACTCGTCCAAGAGAGATCAAGAATTGATAGTGCAGCTCAATTCGTATCCTGGACATAAGTCTCCACCACTCCATTCACACTAATGGAGAGTACCGAGCTAATAATCCCCCAAGAGGGCAGCAGGAGAGACCAAGAGCTCACAATTTTAGGACAGAAGTCCATTAAGGATGGTTCTGCCAAAGGACAGATGTTGCCTGGCATAGACGTCCAGGGCATAGTGTTTAACGGAAGTATGCACTGAGCTCCAGGTAGCCACATTGCAAATATCTGCAATGGGAACATTGAGGATTTCTGCCAGAGATGCCGCTACCGCCCTAGTAGAGTGAGCGTACACTCTGCCCTCCAGCTTAACCTGCGCCATGGAATAACAGTGGCGAAGGCATGCCACTAGCCATGCGGAGATACACCTGATAGCGACAGGTTGACCCACCCGGGTCTCGCTGAAAGAAACAAAGCTTTGTAACAGAGTAGACACACCAGAGGGTGTAGACAGAATGAGAAGGGACCTGCAGAAACTTGAAGAATGGTCAGGGGTTTGGCAGTTGAAATTCAATGCAAAGAAGTGCTAGATAAAGCATATGGGGCACAAAAACCCTGGCACAATATATCAGTTGGGGGGGTGAGGATATAGCATGCACCAAGCAGGAAAGGGATCTTGGGGTTATCATCTCTGATGACCTCAAGGTAGGGAAACAGTGTGACAAGGCAGCAGGTAAAGCAAATAGGATGCTGGGATGCATAAGCAGGGGCATCACCAGTAGGGAAAGGGAGATCATAATACCACTATACAAGACACTAGTGAGGCCCCACCTGGAGTACAGTGTACAGTTCTGGAGACCTTACTTACGTAAGGACATAGACATGATAGAGAAGGTTCAGAGGAGGGCAACAAAGATGGTGCATGGATTGCATCACAAGTCCTATGAGGACAGGTTGAAGGAACTGAACATGTACTCCCTGGAGGAGAGGAGGGAGAGAGGGGATATGATAGAGACATACAAGTATCTTACAGGGAGGAACAGGGTGCAGGAATTCACTATTTTTAAGCAAAAAAGATGTTCCAGGACTAGAGGGCATGGGATGAAGTTGGAGGGAGGATGATTCAGAGGAAACGTGAGGAAGAATTTCTTCACAGAACGGGTGGTGGACAAGTAGAAACACCCTGCCAGAGGAAGTGGTGGGGGCTGAAACAATCACGGGATTTGAGAATGCATGGGATAGACATAAAGGAATTCTGGAGGTCAAGGGTAAGGCGCAACAGACTTCTAGGAAAACATAAACTGAACTTACAAGCTCTAATGGGCAGACTGGGTGGGCCATAGGCCCTTATCTGCCGACACTATCTATGTATCTATACTGAGCTTTATGAAAGTCCTTTGTTCTATCTAGATAGAAACGTAAAGCTCTCTTGATGTCCAGGGAATGAAGAGGACGTTCTCCTTCATTCTGGAAGTCCGCAAAGTAAGAGGGAAGGACTAAACGTTGGTTTAGATGGAACTCCGAAACAACCTTAGGAAGAAATTTAGATTGGGTTCTAAGGACTACTTTGTCTTTATGGAACACAGTATACGGAGGGTTTGTGACCAAGGCATGTATCTCAGAAACCCTGCGGGCTGAGGTAATGGCCACCAGGAAGGCCGTTTTCCAGGTGAGAAAGTTTAGCTCACAGGTAGCCAGAGGTTCGAAAGGCTTTCGAGTGAGCATGTCTAGCACAAGATTAATGTCCCAGGCTGCGACTGGACGTCTTATAGGATGTCTGGTATGCAGAATTCCCTTAAGAAACCTCTTAACCACAGGTAACTGAGCTAGTGACAAGGAAAGTACCGGCTCATAATAAGCTGAAATGGCACAAAGGTGAACTTTGACTGTAGAGTACTGCAGGCCTGAATTTGAGAGGTCTAAGAGGTACTCCAAGATTTTATCTGGTGGTCAGAAAAAGGGATTTAAAGAGGATTTTGCACACCAGGGGGAAAAACGCTTCCATTTGGCTGTGTAAGTTTTTCTAGTGGCTGGCTTCCGTGCAGCCAGAAGAATATCTGAAACCCTGAGAGAGACATTGAATCTGTTCACTTCTATCTCTTCAGTAGTCAAGCGTAAAGGTGAAGCGACCTCAAGTTCCGATGAACAACCGGCCCTTGAGTGAAGAGGTTCGTCTGAAGTGAGAATGGTTTCAGTGGAGCTGCCGACATACTGTTGAGCAGTAGAAACCACATTTGCCAAGGCCAGAAGGGAGCAATGAGGATCATTTTGTCCCCCTGGGATTCGAACTTGAGAAGTACCCTCTGAATTAGAGGAAGAGGCGGAAAGGCATAGAGAAAGCATTTTGTCCACTGCAGCCTGAACGCACCCTGACAGAAAATGCCAGGCCCTGGATTTCTGGAGCAGAAGAGAAGCAGTTTTGTGTTGAGTGGGGATGCAAAAAGGTCCAGGTCTGGAGTTCCCCACTCTGCGAATATTGACTGAACTACGGCTGAGTCGAGAGACCATTCATGAGGATCTGTCTCTGTTCTGCTGAGGCAGTTCGCCAGTGTGTTCTGTACTCCTGGCAGGTAGACCGCTTGAATTAGAGACTTGTGCTGCAAGCACCATTCCCACACTCTCATCGCTTCTCTGCGTAAGGGGTAAGAGTGAGCGCCGCCCTGTTTGTTGATGTAATACATCACTGCTTTCTTGTCTGTTTGAAGGAGAATGCTCTTGTGACAGAGAATGTCCTTCAACGCCCGGACAGCAAAAAGGACGGCTCTCATTTCCAAGACATTTATGTGAAGCTGGGACTCGACCTGAGCCCATGTACCTTGAGTGTGGACAGCCTGACAGTGAGCCCCACACCTCATCAGGGACGCGTCTGTGGTAATGGAAAGCTGATGATCCAGAGGAGCAAAGGGATACCCTTCTAGGAGATTGTTCTCTTGCGACCACCAGGTGAGCGACCTCCTTAGAGGTTCTGTCACCTTGATGAGAAAGGACTGCGGGTGAGTGGTTGGGGACCACTGAGTACTGAGCATCCATTGAGAAGTTCTCATGTGAAGGCATGCTAGGGGTACAGTAAACACCGAGGATGCCATGAGACCTAGCATCCGTTGCACCGAGAGAGTCGGAACTGAGTTGCTCTCCCCGATGTGACGGGCCATCTGAAGGATATCACTCCTCCTGTCCTCTGGAAGAAAAGCCTTCACACAGAAAGTGTCCAGAAGAGTTCCTATAAAAAGGAGTCTCTGGGAGGGCTGCAGCTGTGATTTTTTGAGGTTTAGCAGGACTCCCATGGACATGAGAAAGCTTGAAGCCGTGGCTAAGACGTCCAGAGTTCCCTGTCTGGAAGGACTTGCCAGAAGCCAGTCGTCCAGAAAAGGGAATACTTGAATTCCGATCTTTCTGAGATGCACTGCTAGAACTGCACAACACTTTGTAAAAACTCTTGGCATCGAGGATAGCCCAAAGGGCAGGACTCTGAACTGATAATGCTGTCCCAGAGCCACAAACCTTAGGAATTTGTGATGCTTCGGATGAATAGAGATGTGCTGGTAAGCATCCTGCATGTCTAGGGAGGCTAGCCAGTCATGCTGATGAAGCAAAGGTAACAAGGTTCCTAGTGAAATCATCTTGAATTTCTCCTTGGGCAGAAATTTGTTTAGCTTTCTGAGGTCCAAAATGGGGCGCATGCCCCCGATTTTCTTTGGAACCAGAAAGTAATGGGAGTAGAAACCTGTGTTCTGTTGATGCAGCAAAACTACTTCTACTGCCCTGTTATTCAGAAAGCTCTGAATCTCAGAAGCGAGAAGGTCTGACTGAAGTGTTGACAGCCTGGGCTGTCATTTGGGAGGATGATCTGGAGGGGTCTCCACAAGATTGAGTGAATATCCCTCGCGGATTATTCGGAGGACCCATTTGTCTTAGGTTATGGACTTCCATTGATTGCAGAAGTGCGTCAGATGACCTACCACCGCTGAGGAAGAGTCCACCTCGGGCAGCTGAGGTGGGACTTGGGCCAACAACTCAGAAAGTGGCGCTGGGTGCTTTGGGTCCTTGCGCCTTCTGTTGAGTTTTCTTTTGAGGCTGGGGGGGGGCTTGGGTTTTATGAAAACTTCCTCTGCCTGTGCCTTGAAAGGACTGACAGTTATGGAACTGGTGTTTATTAACACCCCCATGAGACGGGGCAGGAGGAGGTCGAGCCAAGTTAATGGCTGATCTAGTTTTTTATGTAGCTTCCAGAGCCTATTCTACTTGAGGGCCGAAGAGATACACACCATCAAAAGGCAACGCCATTACCTGCTGCTGTGAGTCATTCATGAAACCTGAAGTGTGCAGCCAGGAATGACGGCTGGTACAAATGCCGGCCGCCACCGCTCTGGAAGCAGTATCGAGAGCATCCATAGCCACTTTAACCTGCTGGTTGTTGGATTCGATACCCCTGGTAATGGTTTGAAGAAGCTCTGGCTTTGTATCCGATTCTGGTAGAGCTTCAACCATCTGTTTGAGTGAATGCCAAAGTATAAACTCATATTGGGAGAAATACCCCTGATAGCTGGCAATGCGCATACCCAGGGTGGAAGCAGCAAAGACTCTCTTACCTAAAGTGTCTATCTTACGAGATTCTTTGTTAATAGGTTGAGCTGTAGTAGTTTGGGGGAGGATGACCTTATCATTCTCTGCCAAAACTACAATAGGATCCGCAAAGGCTTGGGACGCCAAAATGGGTCGATCCGTGGGGTCCGAGTATTTCCTATCTGTGGATTTAGCCACTGAAGGAATGAGAGCAGGATTACTCCATACCATTTGAGACAGTGTCTCAAAGGATGGCTGTACCGGAGGAGTCAAATCCGTAGGGATCTCTGGAACATGGAGATACTGGAGTCTTAGCAATTTCCCAGGATTGATGTCTGTAGTTTGGAGAGAAAGGGTGGAAATCAAGTTTTTCAGCAGAGACTTAAAAGACCTCGACCACAGGCTCTGTAGCAGGAATAGATCCTGTCTCTTCCACTTCATCACCCAGCCTAAGGTCTGGGTCAGGCTCAATGTCATTTCCTGACAGTCCAGGATGGTCTGCATGGACAGGAAAGGAGTGGAAATTAGATGGAAATGAGGAAGGAAGAGGGTTCAAGGAGGAGTCCTGAGAGGTGGACGACGCCCTAAGGACCCCCGGTGCCACAGAGACGCATGGCGCCGATGAAGCGCATGGCACCAAGGATGGCGCTGAGAAGCCGCACGGCACTGAGGAGCCATATGGCACTGAAGATGGCGCCATGAGGCCAGACAGTGCTGGACGAAGCCGCACGTGCCAAGTAACTCAATGCCAAGGACGTGCCGACAGACGATCGGGTGCCGAGGCTGGAAAATACCTCAGGACTCCAAAAAACAGGATTTGAGGAGAAGGGAGGAAGAAGAGCAGGAGATAGAGGCATCAGTGTGGCCCCTGCGCGCAGCCATATGAGGGGGAACACCCTGGCGGAGTGATGGCACCGAAGACGGTGCCACGCGACTAAGGAGGCTCAACCGCCCTTCCTGGTCTCCTAAGAAGCCCAAAGGCCCCTGAGTGACCAGGCCAGGCACCTGGACCAACCTCTGGAGGGCTGCTTCTGAGGAGTGGCCTGCCTTTCCTTGGCCTGCGCACTCCGATAGGTGGTCCTGTATTCATCCATTTTCTTCATATAATTCTCTGTTTGCTCCCCAAACAAAGAATTGCCAATCACAGGAAAATCTATGGCTTTTGACTGGGTATCCTGTGACAATGTGGTGCATCTGAGCCAGGCCATTCTGTGAAGAGCCACAGAAGTAGCCATAACTCTAGAAGATACATCATTAGAGTCCACCGTAGCATGAAATTGCATTTTTGATGCCTCGATACCATCTAAAGCTACCTGTTCCAGATTCCTGGCAAACTTGTCAGGGAGTTGTTTGACTAGAGCCAGCACAGTATCCCATCTGGATTTCTGGTATCTGGCAGCATAAGCCATGTAATTTGCTTGTCTGAGCCCCACAGATGCTGCCATGTACTGTTTCTTTGCCATAGCATCAATCTTCCTGGAGTCCTTTTCAGGAGGATGTGAAGCTAGGGGGATATTTGCTTTGTCACAGGCTGCAGCCTGCACTACACCCACATGGCTGCATTGCTGTGTGAGAAATTCTATGTCAGAACCTGATAAAGTATACCTTCCGTCCATCCTTTTATCCACAGGAGGTATAGAATGAGGAGTTTTTAAAACTTTACTGTCTGTTTCCTGAAAGATTTATGAAGGGGAATAGACAGTCTCTTAGATTCTGAATATCCATCATTTCCACATAATCAGGCTCTTCCTGATCATCCACAGCTTCTCAACAGGAAGCTGAAGAGTTTCAGCAACCTTTTGTAAAAGATGAAATGAGCAGGGGACTCAGAAAGCCTAGGGGGAACCCTAAAGGTCTATCTGAGAGGTATCTGGCTCAATAGGAGCGTCCAGATCTTCCAGACCATAATTACTCTCTTCATACTCTCCTTCCCCCCACCACGGTTCATAAAATTCCTCAAAATCATAATCCTGAACCGATGGGACTTGGTGAACCGAACGTCTCCCAGATGGGGACGGTTCAGGAACCGGGGAAAGAGACTGGACAATTTGGATTGCTTTGGCTATCTCTTCAGCTGTTGGAGAAAGGACTTTTTCCACAGCAGCTGACTTTCTAGTCCTTTTTGCAGGAACTGGCTCCTCGGAGCCAGCTCTTCGTTTTCCCGAGGAAGTCTGGCCCTGGTCAGAGGGCACTCCCTCAGGTTCGTCTGGCACCGAACCGGGCGCCATCCGGGTCAGCGGACTTTTGGCTCTCTCTTTCCTGGAGCCTACCAACTCTCTTTTCAACGGTGGCAGGGAAATTCTTGCAAATCTGGCAGTCTGAATCGAGGTGGTCAAACCCCAGGCAATAAACACAGGTGGTGTGAGGGTCAGCCTTGGCAAGGCTTCCTCACAGCCATCCCATCATAACTGAAACCCAGTGGGCCCGGTTTTCTTTTGGGTTTCTCAGACATTATGCCAGCCTAACCAAAAACTTGCCCGTTTATGGCAATCCACCAAGCAAGACTCTCCTATGGGTTCTAACCATGTCACGGGCCGTGGAAAAACGTAATGAAATCCGCTTTTTTAGAACCGATAGGAACCGGGAACCGCACTCTAAAAAAGGACTAGCAATTGAAAATGTAACCTAATCGGCTCAAACCGAACCGATAAATGTTTTACAAGTTCCACACAGAATTCGTATGTAAAACCTAGGAGGCTCAACCGCCCTTCCTGGTCTCCTAAGAAGCCCGAAGGCCCCTGAGTGACCGGGCCAGGCACCTGGACCAACCTCTGAGCCCACTGCTCCATCAGAGCAGCCTACTGATGAAACTGCTCATCTGAAGACCTACCAGAGGGCGGGGTAGAGCTCTGATGTCGAAGACGTCGGCTACCAGAAACAGAAGCTGGCCCCGAAGGAGGAGACCGGCAACTAGCTCCAATAACTGACCATCTACACGCAGACATATCAGAGGGCGACCTCGAGTGATGCCTTCTCTTTTTTGACCTATGGGCCGAAGGAGTGCTCAAGGCCGAACAGTGCTGAGAAGGCGACCGTTTATTTCTATGCTTTCGAGGATCGCCCGCCCCTGGCACTGGACTGACCGTTGTCAGAACCCCGAGAAGGTGGCAGCCCGACCCAGCCCGCTGACTGAACAGCTTTACACGTAAGTCTCCTACCATCACCTGACCTGCTCATGGTCGACTCCATCAAAGTAGGCTGAGACTTCTTTGTAAATGAGAATAAACTTAAGCGATACTTATTCGAAATATTACTACAAAACAATAAAACTGAAAACTATGCTGCTAGTTTGAAGTTTGACTCCTGCAGGGCGAGTGACGTCGTCACTGAAGTGCACTCGACGGCGGGGAAAAAAGGAACTGAGGCAGTTGGAAGGTCGACGCCAAAATATTCATTACCACACGAGCTGAGGCTCACAGTGCAGCTCCTCACGGCGCCGTCTCAGGCGCCAACCTTCCAACAAAAAAGTTTGTTCCCGATGGGTCCTAGTGCCTCTGGCACTGATCCCATTAGTGTGAATGAGTGGTGGAGACTTATGTCCAGGAAGATCCTGAGCCAGTTGTTCAGTTTTTTGTTTTATTGACCATCATTTCATTTGCCCTTAAATTTGGTAAGATTTCTGAAAAGTTGACTTCACACCCATGTGTTTGTAATTTGTAATACATTTCTTTATATGCAGTGAAAATCTTTTCTACTGACTGATGACGTACATCATTAGTCCCAATATGAAGCAGCACTACTGAGTTAAGTGGAATTTTATGTTTGTGATTAAGACCAGAAGACAGAGGCCTGAGACAACACCCTTTCCTTGTCCTTGTCTGTTGTCTTTGACAACCATTTCTTGGACAGTGACGAAAGAGAGAGAGAGAGAGGCAGACTTTGAGCGCCTTGCCTTTTCCATGGCCTCTTAATGCTTTTTGAGCAAGGAAGTTTTCTAGAGCCTTCCAACAGAGTCATCTTGTAGCCTTCTTGAAACCCTAGCAAATCTCACAAACTCCTCATGTTGTGAGAAAGGCCCAAAGAGCTCACACAAATAGAGTGTGCGTCATCCTTGTTGATTTTATAACCACAAATACAGTATCTAAATAAAGGTTCTTTAGACTTCAGTGGCATACAGGGATGATAGTAAACTGTAAAGTACAGAAAATAATGAATGGTAAGGGCTTTGTCAACATTGCTTCCTGCAGCAGGCCCAACAAGGATGATTGTAGGCAGGAGAAAGAACTGAAGAGTGATGGGGTTGCCCACGTTCTATATGTGTTGATGCTGCACATCAATGTGGAGGCCCCTGACTAGCAAAAAGTTTCCATGTGATCCTGACACTGATGGCTTAGTGCTCCAGCTTACAGCTCCAAAGGTGTGGACTAATGTAAGAGATATCCTCAGTGATGATGTACAGTATATGAAAATTATGTACCTACCGTAATTATGATCTTTCTGTGTATCTTCACCATTCATCACATTTGGGTTCATGGCCGGAGGTCATGACCCCGCTGGAGCTCTTTTTTTTTTTGGTAGGCGGAGCCGACGCACCAGTGGCGCTGCCCTCGAGGCCGACGCTCGCTGCGTAGCGCTCACAGGTTGGCTGCTAGGCGGCTCGACCTGCCTGCCTGCCCTGGGAGCCGGAGAGGTAAGAGGAAGGAGTCGAGGGTGGGACAAAGAAGTCCAAGGGACAGGAAAAAGGAAAAGATACAAAACTAAAAGGAGAAATAATGACTGAGAGGACAGAAAGAGAGAAGTTGAGAACTAAAGGGATTGGGAGGGGCCCCAATCTCTGGAAACAGAGGAGGGAGGTAGGGTGGGGAAAAGAATGTAGAAGACAGGAAGAGAGGGGAAAGTTAAACATATCCCAGACCCTGGTCCATCTCAATATTGTATAGGAACTGCTTCTTGCCAGAATTCAAGGCACAGAATAGCTGGCAAAACTCCATATAAGCAGAGTCGGCTATTCTGGAAGAAGGACAGGGCACAGAGAATTAACACCCTCTCATGGAAAGATTTTTGGTGAAAAAATAAAGGATTTTTTTTTTTTTAAGGGTAGTCCAAAAGACAAGAAAAAATAAGATGGACAGGAAAAAAGGAGGGAGGAGAGAATGGAGGGCAACTGCCAACTCACGCCCCACAGGGGTGGAGCTAACGCACTGGAGAAGGAGTGTCCCCCATGCTGACCACTCTCCCAGGAACCTTGTCCCCCTATGTCCTCCTGTTCACCCCACTCCTAAGAAAGGAGGAGGGGGAAGGTTGGGCACAGAGAGGGAGGTGGACCCAGAGACTGGGGCCCCGGGGGATGGAGGGCGGGATTGTGATGAATGGTGAAGATACACAGAAAGATCATAATTACAGTAGGTACGTAAGAAAAAATTACTCACCTTAGTAAGGTTGTTTCTTCTAATGGAGTCTTGCTATATTATGACAATTGCAGTATGACCGCAGGTTAGAACTGCTCTGGAGGTGAAATAGTTAACTTCCATGCAAGGCATGGAATCTTGAGCGCGAACTCGGTTAAGGAAGCTCTGTCTGCTTGCTTTCAAACCAAAACCGTCAGATCTTTACGAGCTAAAACTCACTAATGTTCTGTGTGGAAGCTGTAAACCTACACTAGCCAACTGGCTACTAACCTAACAAACATACTTGTTGGTCTCGAAAAAAAAAGACTCAAGTCAAGAGACCCAATAATGAAATAAAACACACTCACCCTAGGGAGGGTGAGACAAAACAACAAAGTGGCAAGAAAACAGAGTGCCAACCTGTGATGCCCACTCACAGCAAAAACGAGGTTCTGAGAGGGCAGGCAGGGAGGTTATAATATAGCAAGACTCCATTAGAAGAAACAACATCACTAAGGTGAGTAATTTTTCTTCAAACAACATGAAGTCTTGCTATATTATGACACTGCAGACTACACAGCAGTACCCCATGGAGGAGGGACAGAACCTACTTAGGAATAGGCTCTGAAGGACAGCTTGTGCCAAACCAGCATCACTCCTAGCTTGAATGTCCAAGGAATAATGCTTGGTAAAAGTGTGAACTGCTTTTCCAGGTAGCTGCTTGACATATCTCTAGAATGGGATGTCCCTGGCAGCAGCCAGAGAAGCAGCTGTACCTCTGGTAGAGTGAGCCCTCAGGCCTGAGGGGAGGACTTACCAATTTTTCATAACAGAATTGGATACAAGGAGCAATCCACCTGGCAATGGATCTTTTAGTGGCAGGTTTCTTTCCAACCTCACCATAAGTGAGGAACAGTTGGAGGGGGTCAAACCTGTGACCCTTGGTATGCTCTATGTAGTAGCTAAGGGCCCTCTTCACATCTAAGCTGTGCAGCCTCCTCTTACCAGAGGAAGAATTATCAGTGAAGTAAACAGGGAGAGAAATAGATTGATTAAGGTGGAAATCCGAAACCACCTTAGGCAGGAACTTTCTATTAGTCCGAAGGACTACCTTATCTCTGTGAAAGGAGATAAAGACTGGCTCCACTGACAATGCTTGTAATTCACTTATGCGCCTGGCAGAGGTGATAGCTACCAAAACACAGTTTTCTAAGTCAGGAACTTAAGCTCAGCTGAAGACAAGGGCTCGGAAGGAGGTTGCATGAGCTGAGCAATGCAAACATTGAGGTCCCAGGCAGGGGCAGGGTCCCTGAATGGAGGGTTAGTGTGAAGCAAACCCTTAAAAAACCTGGTAAATACAGGGTGAGATGAAAGAGGAGAGGGTTTACCTGCTGAAAGAAAAGCAGATACAGCTGCCAAATGTACCTTCAGGGTAGCTGGTCTCAGCCCTAAAGTGTTTAGATGGACCATATAATCTAGGACTGTGGGTAATTCAGCAGTGTCTGGGGGAATATTCTTTTCCGAGCACCATATGGAAAATCTTTTCCATTTGGAGTTATAAGTAGCCTGGTAGAAGGCTTCCTAGAAGCCCTGAGTATATCCATTACACCTTGAGAGAGGTGTAGGCCAGCAAACTCTAGCTCTTCAAGAACCAGGCCTTGAGATTGAGAGACTTGAGATTTGGGTACCAAACCCTTCCCTTGGCACATGTTAACAGATTGTGATTCTTGGGAAGGCACAGGGGAGGATGGACTGCTAAGGACAGGAGGAGAGGATACCAGGGTTGCCTGGCCCAATCCGTGGCAATCAGAATGACCCTGCAGGATTGGGCTCTGATTTGACTAGCACTTTGAACAGGAGAGGGAAAGGAGGGAAGGCATAGAGGAACTTCCCTTCCCAGCTGAGGGCTACATGCGTCCAGAGGGACTGAGCCCAAGACTGGGGGCCTGCAGCAAAAGAGAGGAAGTTGATGATTGTCTGGAGCTGCAAAGAGATCTATTTGCAGGGTGCCCCATTTGGCAAATACCACTCCCAGAACCAGGGGATCCAGGGACCACTTGTGATGGCCCTGAGAGATCCTGCTGAGAGCATTTGCCAGGACATTGTCTTTGCCTGGGAGGTGAACTGCCGAAAGGGAGGTGTTCAGGGAGTACACCAGAGACCACAATGTCATGGCTTTGGTGCACAAGGCCGTAGACCGAGTGCCCCCCTGCTTGTTGATGTACCACATTGTAGTGGTGTTGTCTGTTCTGACCTGCACAGTCTTGTTCTGAACAGATTCTGAGAAAGCTTGAAGTGCTAGAAAAACTGCTCTGAGCTCCAACAGGTTGATGTGGAACAGAGATTCCTGTGGGGACCACAGTCCCTGGGTAGTGAGGTCGCCCATGTGGGCCCCCCACCCCAAGAGGGATGCATCTGTAGTAAGGATTAATGAGTGAGGCTGAGTGACAAAGGGAACTCCTTGTCTCAGATTGCTCTGATCCTGCCACCACTGAAGGGCTTGGATCAGGGTTTGAGTAACTGGGATCAGTTTGGTAAGAGGATCCTTTCTTTGTGACCAAAAGGCCCTCAGATGGAACTGAATGTCTCTCATTTGAAACCTTGATCCTTGCACTACTGCTGTGGAAGCAGCCATGTGCCCTAGGAGCTGCAGAAAATGCCTTGCTGGTCGACAGACCTGCAGGGTGAATGAAGGGGCCAGGGAGACAAGGGCGTTTGCTCTGTCTAGAGGGAGGGAGGAAGGCCCTGGCTTCCTGGATGTTCAGCTCTGCCTATGAAGGTTAGGAGCTGACAGGCTCCAGTACTGACTTTGAGAGATTCAGAAGGAAACCTAGTGACGTAAGCAGTTGCTGGGTTATCTGAAGATGTAGGTTGACCTGATCTGGGATTGTCCTACTATGAGCTGAATCGTCCAAATAAGGAAAGATGGAAATCTTTGCTCTCTTATGCAAGCTACTGCTACTGCCAGGCACTTGGTAAATACCTTGGAGCCGAAGTGAGTCCAAGGGCATTGCCCTGAACTGGTAATGGCCTGAGGGCAGCTGGAACCTGAGGTACTTTCGTGGGAGCTTTGATGAGAATATGGAAGTAGGCATCCTTGAGGTCCAGGGATGCTAGCCAGTCCCCTGGCCTTAGGGAAGGTAAAATGATTGCCAGAGTCACCATTTTGAACTCTGGTTTTAAAAGGTGCTTGTTTAGGTATCTGAGATCCAGGATGGGTCGCCATTCTCCTGTCTTTTTTGGGGTAAGGAAGTACCCAGAGTACAATCCTTTGCCCTGGTGTGGGGGTGGAACCCTTTCCACGGCTCTGAGAGCGAGGAGGGTGGAGACCTCTGACTCTAAGGCGAGTGCCTCCGATGGAGATGCAGGAGGAAAAGATCTGGTCCTCAGCTTCGGAAATTTTTTGAAGCTGAGGACCAGTCCCTGGCTTACTACTTCCAGGACCCATTTGTCTAATGTGAGAGACTTCAGTCCTGGACAAAGTAAGCCAGCCTGCCCCTCACCGGTAGAGGAGAAGCTGCCTGGCTACCCCATCGGGTGCCTGCTTGGCAGGGGCTTGGGCTGAGGAGAGAAGCAGGCCTGCTTGAACCTCCTGCCCCTTCCTCTAAAGAATCCCCTCTGGGTATAGGAGGAAGAGGAGGCTTGAGCCTGATAAAAAGGCCTATGAAAAGGCCTGCCTCTGCCCCTGGAGGGCTGCTTCTGAGGAGTGGCCTACCTTTCCTTGGCCTGCACACTCCGATAGGTGGTCCTGTATTCATCCATTTTCTTCATATAATTCTCTGTTTGCTCCCCAAACAAAGAATTGCCAATCACAGGAAAATCTATGGCTTTTGACTGGGTATCCTGTGACAATGTGGTGCATCTGAGCCAGGCCATTCTGCGAAGAGCCACAGAAGTAGCCATAACTCTAGAAGATACATCATTAGAGTCCACCGCAGCATGAAATTGCATTTTTGATGCCTCGATACCATCTAAAGCTACCTGTTCCAGATTCCTGGCAAACTTGTCAGGGAGTTGTTTGACTAGAGCCAGCACAGTATCCCATCTGGATTTCTGGTATCTGGCAGCATAAGCCATGTAATTTGCTTGTCTGAGCCCCACGGATGCTGCCATGTACTGTTTCTTTGCCATAGCATCAATCTTCCTGGAGTCCTTTTCAGGAGGATGTGAAGCTAGGCGGATACTTGCCTTGTCACAGGCTGCAGCCTGCACTAAACCCACATGGCTGCATTGCTGTGTGGGAAATTCTATGTCAGAACCTGATAAAGTATACCTTCTGTCCATCCTTTTATCCACAGGAGGTATAGAATGAGGAGTTTTTAAAACTTTTACTGTCTGTTTCCTGAACGATTTATGAAGGGGAATAGACAGTCTCTTAGATTCTGGAATATCCATCATTTCCACATAATCAGGCTCTTCCTGATCATCCACAGCTTCCTCAACAGGAAGCTGAAGAGTTTCAGCAACCTTTTTGTAAAAGATGAAATGAGCAGGGGACTCAGAAAGCCTAGGGGGGGAAACCCTCAAGGTCTGCCTGGAGAGGTATCTGGCTCAATAGGAGCGTCCAGATCTTCCAGACCATAATTACTCTCTTCATACTCTCCTTCCCCCCACCACGGTTCATAAAATTCCTCAAAATCATAATCCTGAACCGATGGGACTTGGTGAACCGAACGTCTCCCAGATGGGGACGGTTCAGGAACCGGGGAAAGAGACTGGACAATTTGGATTGCTTTGGCTATCTCTTCAGCTGTTGGGGAAAGGACTTTTTCCACAGCAGCTGACTTTCTAGTCCTTTGCAGGAACTGGCTCCTCGGAGCCAGCTCTTCGCTTTTCCGAGGAAGTCGGCCCTGGTCAGAGGGCACTCCCTCAGGTTCGGTTGGCACCGAACCGGGCCGGCCATCTGGGTCAGCGGACTTTTTGGCCTCTCTTTCTCTGAGCCTACCAACTCTCTTTTCAACGGTGGCAGCAGGGAAATTCTTGCAAATCTGGCAGTCTGAATCGAGGTGGTCAAACCCCAGGCAATAAACACAGGTGGTGTGAGGGTCAGCCTTGGCAAAGGCTTCCTCACAGCCATTGCAGTGCTGAAACCCAGTGGGCCCGGTTTTTCTTTTGGGTTTCTCAGACATTATGCCAGCCTAACCAAAAACTTGCCCGTTTATGGCAATCCGCCAAGCAAGACTCTCCTATCAGTTCCCAACCATGGCACGGGCCGTGGAAAAAAACATAATGAAATCCGCTTTTTTTTAGAACCGATAGGAACCGGGAACCGCACTCTAAAAAAGGACTAGCAATTGAAAATGCAACCTAATCGGTTCAAACCGAACCGATAAATGTTTTACAAGTTCCACACAGAATTCGTATGTAAAACCTATCTATTACTTACGTTACCACAGACAGAGCTTGAACCAAACGGTTGCGGTTAAATTTACTATTTTTAAAATGTTTTAAACCGCAAAAATGAACCGAGCAAAAGGAGAAATCTCTGGAGCGACTGTTCAGTGAGGCGGAGTAAAGAATCTGACGGTTTTGGTTTGAAAGCAAGCAGACAGAGCTTCCTTAACCGAGATCGCGTTCAAGATTCCATGCCTTGCATGGAAGTTAACTATTTTATCTCCGGAGCAGTTCTAACCTGCGGTCATACTGCAATTGTCATAATATAACAAGACTTCATGTTGTTTGAATTTTCATATCTTATCTGTGTCAATCTTCACCATTCATCACATTTGGGTGAGTGCCGAGCCCCACCAAAGGGGGTTTTCTTTACACCCTAGGGCAAAAAGTCCCTTAGCTCTCAGTGGGTGACACACTAAGAGGGAGAACCTTTAGGGTCTGGGGAGGACTGAGAGTGGGGAGAGTGAGACAGGGACTCCCCGGAGAGGGAAGGAAGTTGCCCAAACAAATGCTGTCTCGCTCTATGCAAGAAGCGATAGGTTCTCTGGTGAGCGGAGTTAATCAACCTACGCCGGGCCAAGGGTGAAAACTGGGAAAGATGCAACCATGCCATCTGCCTAGTGCAGATCGCTGTCCCTACGACCCTGGTAGCTACCTCGTTGGCATCATAGGATACCCTCGCTTGGTGCCTTGCTAGCTCCAGGCCATGTGCAGAGAGTGCAATGGCTTGTCTGGTTTGCTCCGTATCAGGCAACAAGGCTAGAAGTTGACCTAGCCTGAACCACAAGAACCTGTCATAGGCTGCATAGTGGGCCTGATGTGCAGAAATAGAAAGCAACAACTGTGCCGAGTAGAAAGCCCTCCTACCCCAGAAGTCAAAATTCGAGGAATCTTGATGTGGGGACGGTCATGGTGAAGGGCGTAAAGCTCATCAGGAGTGTCCAACTGGGTCAATCCAGACTGCGGATGAGGCATGGAACCTGGAGACTCTGGGGCGCGCGCAATACCACTGGCAGAGATCCCTAGGGGCCAAAACTCCGGAGAAGGGCCTCTGCCAGGAGTGCAACGACACCTCCCGAAAGGGAGCAGGCCAGGGGGCACCACAAGAGTGGCCTCACTGAAATCGCCTAGAAAGGCGTGTGACAAGTGCTCTGGACTGCTTACAGTGGAAGGGGTGAGGTGCAAGTCCTCCAACATCCTCACGAGGAAACGCTGATACTCAGCGAGATCAGCAGCTGGAGAGATGTGCACAGAAGGCTCCTCTCCCCCAGAAGAGGGGGATGAAGAGTTGGAGGGCACCGACTGCTCAGAGGATGGCTGCTTGAGAGGAGGTTGAAAAACCTGTCTGTCCACTGCCCTAACGTAAGCTGGGAACCAAGCAGCCACAGCCCTGAACTGCTCCCAGGAGAGAAGCCCACTAGGACCAAGGATGCCTAGGAGTGCAGGAGAATGTGGCAGAGGGATGGGGACAGAGCTGAGAAGAGATGTCTGCTGACCTCCGCCTGGGCTAAGGAGTGGACCAAGAGCACCTGAAGAAGAAAGTGCTCCGGAAGACTCCAGAGCCGACAACTTAACAACCATTTCGGTACTGCCTTGGCTGTGCCTGGAAGAATCCCCCCTGTGAGGCGATCAGGGCCATACAGGTCCAGAAGGACAGTCACCACCTCAAAAGAATGGGGCTCTCTCAAAGAGACCGAGGAGGAAGAGCGGAGATCCACACTACGGCTTCTTCCAGAGCCCGGGTGGGCCCCCAAAAAAGGACGCTGTGCAGACCCCATGCCCCTCAACCCCTCGGAGTCTGAAAGAGCCCTTCTCCTAGAGAGGGCCAGCCTAGGTAGCTGACAGCCCTGGCCAGTACCTGAGAGAGCTATCCAGGGCGCAGCACCCTCCCCTCCCATAGGAGCCCTGATCGGCCCCAAAGTTGGGCGATCCAGGCACACCACAGGCGAGGGTACCACTGTTGAGGGGTCAGTGAACCCACCAAGACCGGGCTGTAGAGCAATGGTGGCTTGCACCACTGCCTGCTGGTCAGCACCCCTGACCCCATTCTCAGCAGCCACCAACCCCACTTAAGAAGGGGGCTGACTCCGGCTTGTGGAGGACACTACAGGGCTGCCCACCTCAGCAGTCAACCCAAGGAGTCTGACTGCTCATCTGACTCACAGCCCGACTCCGCCTCCGAAGAGGTAGAGGCCAAGGCCCTGTGCCAGACCGTAGGAGGGCGCCCGGTGCCCATCCCTGACAAATGGGGTGCCAGATTTTGAGACCACGCTCGGACCAGTACCAGTGCTCTCCACAGCACCGCAAGCGGTAACCGCGGGGGACACAGCTCTGGCCCAAACAGCAGCCCCAGAGTCAGAAACAGTCACGGCGCCGTCGGGCCCCACGGCGCCGCGAGAGACGCTATGGGCAGAAGCGGCACCGATGACAGCGCCGACAGCAGACTCCGATGACCCCATGACACTGAGTCCCGAGGCAAACACAGCACCATGCTCAACCTCGGCACCACGAATGGCCCAAGGCGAGAAGACAAAGACGGTGCCGTAGAGATTCCCATGGTGCCGCTAGCAGTATCGGCGCCGTTCGCAGCCATGGTGCCGAATGACAAACCAGCACCGCGAATGGTGCTGAGGCCCACAATGGCGCCAACCGACAGCGTCAAGGATGGCATCGACCCGGGCCTTGCGAACCGCGGGTCCAACACCGGGGGAGCCTTCACCCCCGAGGTGCAATTGCCTTGGTGGCACCTCCCACACGACCCCTGAAAGGAGCGGGATGGGCCTCCTGCACCGTGGAAGGAGCCTCGGCAACGGCTAGGCTACTAGAAGCCGAGGCTCCCTCCTCCTCGGTCTGTGTAGAACCGGGAGGGGACCCGGAGGAAAGGCCGAGATTATGTGGCTTGGCCCGACGAGAGCGCACCCGACCCCCGAAAGTCAGTGGAGCTTGCCCTACTTTCCACGTGCGTTGTCCGATGACCCGGCCGTCCATGGAGAAACAGGTGTCACACGAATCCATGTCGTGAAGCGGGCCAAGACACGTAAGGCAACGGTTGTGCTGGTCGGTGACAGAAAATTTATGGCTGCAAGGGCACCGTCGCATGGGGGGCCATCCTGTCTTAGAAGTCTTCTTGCCCTTCAACCCAGAAATGACCTATGAGGAAAAAAACACCAAAAACAGACTCGACGTTGCCAAACAATAAAAGTAAATGGAAAGATCTTACCAAGCAATATGGAGTAAGGCAACTAGAACCGGCAGGGAAGGAGCTGACAGACTGCAGCATGGAGGAGTAAAGGCAGGACAAATTGCAAAGACATCAAAATTATTTCAGAGCTTCCACAGGAGGTGACCTCAATGGTGGGAGATGAAGAACTGGCAGGCAGGTGGAGTCAACAGCACCTAACGACCAACCCGTGAGCGCCACGCAGCATGTCGGCCTCAAGGGCGGCGCTGATGGTGCGTCGGCTCCACCTAACAAAAAAGAAAAAAAAGAGCTCCCGCGGGGTCATGACCTCTGGCAATGAACCCAAATGTGATGAATGGTGAAGACTGACACAGATAACAGCTACTTGTACATATTGTACTCCATTACTCAATAGAAGCACATACTGTTCTTTACATACCACACAAGTATTATTTTGGGATTTCATAATATACTGGAGGCTAAGGCTCACACTGACACTGGTCTAGTATTGGGGGTGCAGGGTGTTGTCCTACTGAAGGAGCCACTTATCAGATGAGATATTAAACCGAGGTCCTTTCTGTCTGCAGGAAAATTGTAATCAAAATTGTTTGTGTAGCACTTGCTGCGACAGTAATTGAATTTGAGTAGCATTAGGAACAATATGTGTAGCATTTTGCATGCAATTAATGCAATCATGTGTGAAGCAACTCTGCAACCACTTCTGGATGAAATCAGATGTCTAGTGGGGTAGTGCTATACACAAGTAATTTTATGTAGTAGTTGATGAGCTTTGTGTAGTGTTTTGCTCTCTATACCATGCAAGATATTCACTGTCTGCCTCTGGTGGTTGATCATAAGAAGTTAATATCCCATGACAGTTTCCCAAAATGGAAGGGGTTTATCCCAGTGAGTCTCTTTCATTCCATTTTAGAATTCAGTTTGGTATATCCACCAAAATGAATGGTTCCCAAAGGTCATTCTATACTAAAAACATCCAGTCCTATGAAAGACAACAATATGTGTTTTTTTCTACTTTAAATGTTGCACCTTTTGACAGCTTCGGTCAATAGGATCCATTGGGGTTGATTTGGGATGAATGACCCTGGTGTCATCTCTTCCACACTCCAGCACAGACCACAGCTCAGTCACAAGGGCTTGGATGAACCCTAAAAAAAACATTCATAAGTAAGACTAGAAGGGATGAGAGATCAAAAACTTTTGATAAAGCAATATGACAATTTCAAGAATACACTTCTGAAAACAATTCTGGTGACAATATGATTCTACTGAGGTACGATAAATCTAGTTGAAACACTGAAGGAGTGAAATATTACTTTTCCCAAGCTTCACGCCTAGTTTTCAAAACAATTAATATTTAGGGTTGTTAGAAAAAGGGCCAGCTCTTTTCAAAGGAGAAATTAGTCCCATCAGATCCTGCAGACACTAAGTCTACCATCATTTGGGAAGATCTGGGTACAGTAGCTATGGGGGTAAAAGAAAAAATTACTTACCATAGTAATATTGTTTCTTCCAAGGGATATCTCAGTAGAATTAGACATATGCAGTCAACTCAAAATCTCGGACCGCCCTGGAGCTGTGATGTAATGTGGAATGTATGCAAAACATGGAACTCAGAATGCCACATTCAAACTGCTGCCTCTAGGTGGACTGTGTTCCATCTAACTGCCAGATTCATTTTTGTAGGTGAAAAACCCTAGACTATCCGAATTAAATAATTATAATTTCAAACAACAGTAATACCCTCCCCTGGTCAAGGGGACAGTTAACAAACCAGATAAAAAGAAAACACAAAGAAAAGCTGGATACCCTAGTCATACTTGTGTGCATCAAAGATATTAAGTTAGGCCAATGATTAACGGCAACATCAAGAACCCCTATGGAAATATTACTGAACCTGGTTTAGGTTATGTAAGGGGAGGCAGGGATGGGAGGTCTAATCCTACTGGGAGATCCCTTGGAAGAAACAATATTACTATGGTAAGTAATTTTTTCTTCAAACCCCAGGAATGCCCCAGTAGTATTAGACATATACAGACTACCAAGCAGTACCTTGGGAGGTGGGTACAAAACCTATTTAGGGAAAAGGTTCTGCAATACTGCAGTTCCAAACCTAGCATCACTCCTGGACTGAACGTCCAGGCAACAGTGCTTTGTGAAGGTGTGGATTGAACTCAAGGTAGCTGCTTTACAGATTTCCAGCAAAGGAATATTCCTTGTAGCTGCCACAGAGGCAGCAGTTCCATGAGTGCAGTGTGCCCTGAGGCCCAGTGGTGGCTGTTTCTCAGCCTTACTGTAGCAGAATTGGATGCAGGATACTATCCAGTGGGAACTGACCTCTTTTGAGGCAGGTCTGCCTTTTCCCATTTCACCACAGGTATTGAACAGTTGTGAGTGGGAATCCCTGAGGTCCTTAGTATGAGTGATGTAATACCGGGGAGACCTTTTTACATACAAGCTGTGAAGCTTCAATTCCCCTGAACTGGACTTGACTGTGAAAAATACAGGAAGGGTGATGAACTGGATCAAATGAAACTCAGATACCACCTTTGGAAGGAATTTTCTGTTAGTCCAAAGGACCACCTTGTCCTTATGGAAGATAATGTAATTAGGATCAGTGCAAAGAGCTTGGAGCTCACACACACTTCTTGCTGAAGTAATTGCCACCAGGAAAACAGTTTTCCATGTGACATATTTCAGATCAGCCGTAGCCACTGGTTCAAACGGAGGTTCCATGAGTTTGGCTATGCACAGATTCAGATCCCAAGAAGGAACTGGTTCCCTAACAGGGGGAAACATATGTGCCAATCCTTTGAAATTTGTTTTTAAAATATGGTGTGACGCTATTATTCTCTGAGCACCTGCAGACAAATAAGCAGATAATGCGGCTAAGTGAACCCTGAGGGTTGTAGGCCTGAGGCCTAAAGCCTGCAAGTGTACCAGATAATCAAGCAGTGTAGATAAGCTTGCTTTAAGGGGACTGATTTGCTTAGGCATGCACCAGATGGAAAATATTTTCCATTCTGAAGTATAAGTCTTTCTGGTAGAAATTTCCTGGAAACTTTCAGGACCTTAAGGACCTCCGCTGACAAGTTAAATTCAGAAAATTCTAACTCTTCAGGAGCCAGGCCTTCAGGTGCCGGCTCCTGAGGTTCGGAAAAACTACCTGACCTTAAACAGCTGTCAGGAGAATGCATCTCTGAGGAAGACAAATTGGTTGCTTGGTGGACAGGGTGAGCAATAGTGGGTACCATGGCTGCCTGGCCCAGTCTGGAGCCAGCCCACCAGTACCATGGTTGCAGACTGCTGAGTTTGAGGACTCTCAATATCAGTGGAAATGGAGGGAAAGGATACAGGAATTTCCCTGACCAATCCAGGGCTAATGCCTTTATGGGCACCGTGCCCAAGGAGGGGGGCCTGCAGCAATAAAGAGGAAGCTGATGGTTTTCCTCTGAAGCAAACAGATCTATTTCTGGGGTGCCCCAATGTCTGAAAACTGTGTCCAGCACTTGCTTGTTTAAAGCCCATTCGTGATGATCCTGACTGATTCTGCTGAGTGAATCTGCCAGTGTATTGTCCTTTCCTGGGAGATGAATGGTGGACAGATGCACTTCCAGGGAATAAGCTAGGGACCAAATCTTCATGATTTCTGTGCACAGACTTGAGGATCTTGTACCCTCCCCCCCCGCCACTTGTTGATGTACCACATGGTGGTTGTGTTGTCTGTCCTGACCTGGACTGACTGAACCCACAAATGAGGAGCAAAGGTCTTTAAGACAAGGAGAACTGCTCTCAACTCTAAAAGGTTGATATGCAGCTTGGATTCCTGGGGTGACCAAATTCCACTGATTCTGAGGTTGCCTGTGTGAGCCCTCCACCCTAGGAGGGAGGCATCTGTTCTTAGGACCACAGTGTGGTACTGTTGCTGAAAGGGATGCCCTGCCTGAGGTTGTCCATTTCTTTCCACCACTGCAGAGCCTGTAGTAGAGGTTTTATAACTGGCACAAGTTCTGAAAAGAGTTCCCTTCTTTGGGACCAGTGGGATCTCAGGTGATATTGAATATCTCTCATCTGAAACCTGGAGCCTGATACTACTGCGGTAGTTAAGGCCACATGTCCTAGTAATGCTAGGAACCGTCCTGCAGTCCTGGGTTGACCCAAGGCAAAGTAGTTAGCCTGGCTTAGTAAATTTGTCATCCTTGGGCCGGCCTGCTGGTGCAGCGGTTGGAATTCTGCTTGCGATGCCAGTGACCTGGGTTCAGGAATGGACCCCGGGAGCTGGAGGGCTGGCTGGGGGAGAATGACTGAGCACCCTCAGTCATAATATCGATGACCCGCTCCAGTCTGGCTTCAGGAAAAGGCATAGCACCGAGACTGCCATGGTTTGTGTACTTAATGACCTTCTAGTTGCGAGAGATTGGAAAACCTGTTCTATCTTGGTTCTCCTTGATCTCTAGGCAGATTTTCACACTGTGGACCATGGGGTACTGCTGGAACGCCTGTGGTTTTTTTGTGGACTGGATGGGACAGTCCTCAATTGGTTTTGATAGTTCCTTGAGGGCAGATGGCAGAGGGTGGTGTCAGGAATTTATTCCTCATCCCCTCAAGGTCTGCCCTGCGGGTGCCGCAGGGTTCCGTGCTTTCCCCCATGTTGTTCGCAGTGTACATGCTACCACTGGGGGACATTATTAGGTGGTATGGATTGAGCTTTCACTGCTATGCAGATGATTCTCAACTGTACATGTCCTTTGTACCCAGCCAGGAATACAACACAGTCTCAGTGTTTAACAACTGCCTACAAGAGATACAGAGATGGATGAGTACCAGCTGACTGAGGCTAAACCTGGAGAAAACCAAGGTGTTGGTGGTGGACAAAGACCTGAGTACGGCAGGGTCATGGGCAGGAAAACCATCCGGCTTACAACTAGGGGGTAACCAGCTCATTGTCTCGAACCAGGTGCACAACCTAGGGGTTGTACTTGACGAAGGTTTGACCCTGAAAGCTCAGGTGTCGGCCATAGTCAAGTCTTTCTTTTAACATCTCAGAAACATCACTAGAGTGAAGCACCTAGTTCTGTTCGAGGATCTGTCAACATTGGTCCACGCCTTTGTCACCACTTGGCTGAATTACTGCAATGACCAGTACCTACAGCAGGGCCACCAGGAGTGGATATCCGCCGGCTGCAGCTAGGGCAGAACGTGACGGCTAGGTCGTTAACTGGAACCCCTAGGTCCAGTCACATAACACCTGTGCTGCGCGAACTGCACTGGCTGCCTATACAATGGCGAATCCCTTTCAAGGTTGCATTGCTAACCTATAAAGCCCTACATGGGCTTGGACCACAATACCTGCCAAACCTCCTGTGTCCCTACAGCCCCTCCCGCTCACTCCAATCCTCTGATGAGGGATTGCTGGAGGTTCCCAGGGTGCATTTGAAGACGTCTGGTGGAAGATTTTTTGCCTTTATGGCTCCCACCTTGTGGAACTCTCTGCCTCGTCAGATACGTGAAAGCCTGACCGTAGAGAATTTTAAAAGCTCCCTTAAAACATATTTCTTTAAGAAGGCATTTTTAGGAAAGTACAGTTACGTAAGAACTTACCGTAACAGTATATCTTCGAGAACAGCTCTTGCAGCAGGTTACACCATTAGGACTGAAGCCGGCAGGCGTCAGGACCCCACGGAAAAATTCTAGCTAGCTATCTTCAGCGGGGACCGCCCCCGACGTCGGTCCCGCCTCCGACGTCAGACGTAGTACATAATGGGGCGGTCCCGCCCGATTCCCCAGTTCTCCCGCCGGAGACTTCCGGCCGCAGGCTGACATCAAAATGGGAGACCAAGGATCCACCGTCAGAAGTCAAAGGAAACAAATCCTGATAGTACAGGCGAAAGCCATGCTTCCTCCAAGGGGGAAGGTGGGCGGGAAGGTACCTGCTGCAAGAGCTGTTCTCGAAGATTACTGTTACGTAAGTTCTACGTAACTGTACTATCTTACTGAGACACAGCTCTTGCAGCAAGTTACACCATTAGACTGATTTCCAAGCAGTAACGCTGCCAAAATTCCAGGAGGAGGAAAATAGAAATACATTCCAGGTCCTGAATCTAGGACAGGAGACCCTGTAGCACCGATCAGGTCGAATCCGCTCTTAGCGAGGCGATGTCCAGGCTATAATGCCTGATAAATGTATGCACAGAGCTCCAAGTGGCTGCAGCACATATGGCAGAAGTGGAGACGTTTCGGGGTGCTGCAAAAGAGGTGGCCACGCCCCTAGTGGAATCACCCCGGACTGAACCCGGGAGGGGCTTCTGTTTGAGCTCATAACAGAATGAAATACACTGGACAAGCCAGCGAGACAGGGACTGTTTAGATACAGGTTGGCCCATCATCCTCTCAGAAAAGGAAACGAAAAGTTGCTCAGAACTACTAAAAGGTTTAGTTCTGTTGAGGTAATACCTCAGGCTGCGGTGAACATCCAGGGTGTGAAGCAGAGCCTCTCCTCTATTGGAGTAGTTCGAGAAGTAGAACGGCAGGTCAATGTCCTGATTTAGAGTGAGTGAAGAAACCACCTTAGGCAAAAATTTAGGATTCGTCCTCAGGGATACTCTGTCCCGGTGGAAAACTAAATAAGGCTCTTTGCACATGAGAGTGTGAAGCTCAGAAATTCTTCTCGCTGAAGTAACAGCAACCAAAATAGCATTTTCACGACAAGAAGCGTACTGCAATCCGGCAGGTTCGAGGGGAGTGTGAGTTGCTCAGGACAAAGAGCAAATCCATGGAGGCACTGGGTCCTTAATGGGTGGCCTAAGGTGTAACACCCTCTCAAAATTCCCAAGAAGCGCCCAATTGTGCCACTGTACTGATGTCCCACCGAAGGTGGTAGGCAGAGATGGCAACAAAGGCACCTTGATAGAGGAGTAGGCTAGACCGAATGAAAGAGGAGAGCAGGTAGTCCAACACCACTCCCACCGGCAACCTAAAGGGGAATAATCGCGTGCTCACGACCATAAAGCAAAAACGGTGCCATTTCTGGCATGCATTAGCATGTGTTGCCGGCTTTCTGGCTGCAAGAAGAACTTCTGCAACCTCTTGCGAGACCCGTGGACTAAGATGGCTAGGTCTCTAGGAGCCATGCATGCAGGTTCAGTGAGCGAAGTCCAGGTGGACCAGTGAACCTTCCTCCTGAGACAAGAGATGGGAGCTGAACAGCAACGGGAGCGGAGGTTCCCGGGATAGCTGAATTAACAAGGGAAACCAGATCTGTCTGGGCCAGAAAGGGGCCACCAGGATCATTGTTGCATGCTCCCTGCGCAGTTTGAGAACTCTCTGGATCAACGGGAAGGGAGGGAAAGCATAGAGGAATCTGTCCGCCCAGGAGAGGGACAACGCGTCTCGCCAGAAAACACCAGGCCCTGGATCTAGCGAGCAAAAATTGGGCAGTTTTGCGTTGATGGGGATGCGAACAAGTCCAACTCTGGAGTTCCCATCAAGGATACAGATCCTCTGCTACCTCTTGAAGAAGTTCCCACTCGTGGACTCTGGCCTGGGAGCAACTCAGGCCGTCTGCAATCGTTGTCCACCCGGGAACATGTACAGTGATCAGATTGCGCTGTCAGATTACCCAATCCCACACCCTCATGGCCTCCTGCAAAGGGTAAGAGTGTCGCCTCCTTGTTTGTTGAGGTAATACATCACCGCCGTGTTGTCTGTCTGAAGCAGGAGAGTACTCGGCGGGATTTCTGACTGAAAGGCCTGCAGGGCATAAAGGACCGCCCTCATCTCTAGAACGTTGATATGGAGATGAGCCTCCAGAGGGGTCCACGTAGCCTGGGACTTCACCCCGTCCAGGTGTGCCCCCCACCCTAGACCTGAGGCGACTGTGGTGAGGATTACCTCCGGGGACGGCGCTACAAACAGGACACCCGTGGAGAGCGACCCTGGGTCTAGCCACCACTGCCAGTCTCGAATCACGGTGTTCGTGATTCTGACCGGATGCTGCATGTGGTCTTGCCTTTGATCCCATTGCACCTTGAGCATCCACTGAGTTACCCGCATGTGGAGCCTTGCGAAAGGGACGGTAGGAATGGCCGCAGTCATGTGTCCGAGCAAGCGAAGGACCGACCTGGCAGGGACGGTCTTGTTCGACGATAGCTCCCTGATGAGGGACCTGATGCGCTCCGCTTTGTCGTCTGGAAGAAAAGCTCTTCCCTGAACAGTGTCCAGTACTGCGCCTATAAATTGCAGCTTCTGCGATGGTACCAGGAGAGACTTCTCGTGGTTGATTAAGATGCCCAGAGATCGGAACAGGACCTGGGTGCTCTGGATCGCACGTAACAATGCCTCTCTGGAGGTGGCCATGAGAAGCCAATCGTCCAGGTACGGGAACACATAATGGCCCTGTCTCCTCAGAGACGCTGCCACGACTGCCAAGCACTTGGTAAAGACCCTGGGTGCGGATGACAGTCCGAATGGAAGGGCTTGGAATTGGAGGTGGTGGTCGAGGAACTCGAAGTGCAGGAACCTCTTGTGCGCCTGAGCTATAGGGATATGCAGGTATGCGTCCTGCATGTCTAGAGACACTAAGAAGGCGTCTTGTTTCAGCATGGGAATAAGACCTGGAAGATTCACCATGCGGAATCTCTTGTAGGCGACCGATACGTTAAGGTCGCTGAGGTCCAAAATCGGACGGAGGTCCCCTGTTTTCTTTGGAACCAGGAAGAAGTGGGAATAATACCCTTGTCCTGTCTGGTTCTCCGGGACGTACTCTATCGCCCCCTTTTGCAAGAGCGCGAGTACTTCTTGCCATATCAGAGATTTGTGCTGACCCGGATACCGGGAGAGCAAAGGAGGCCTCGGGGGTGGCTTTTCTTCGAATTCTGTATAGTGGCCTCTTCCGACCAACTGAAGAACCCACCTGTCGGTGGTTATAGCCTGCCATCCCAGCAGGAAGTTCACAATGCGACCCCCGACCATGATTTCCCGTTGATTCTGAGGGGCGGGGGCCGGAAAGGAGTCAGGCTGTGGCGGCTGAGGGGCCTGCTGGCTGGGCGGCTTAGAGTCAGCTGGCCGACCATGGGCTGTTTCCCTGGCCTCTACTAAAACCAGAGCCCCTCTGTTGTGGAGCGGAATGGGACTGCTGCCTCTGCATCCGTACACGAATCCGGCTTTGGTTCCTATGAAAGGAACTAAGCCTGGATCGGTACATAGCCTGGACCGACCTCACCGCCTTCCCGGCCTCTTGAAGTCTGGTAATAATCCTCTCTGAAGGTTTACCAAACAAGACTTCTCCCTCAAATGGAGCGTCCATGATATTCTTCTTGACGTCCGGGGTAAAGCCGGAGACGCGTAACCAAGAGTGCCTCCGGAGGCATACGCCAGAAGCTGCTGCCCGGGCTGAGGAGTCCAGCGGAGTAGAACGCGGCTCCGTAGCATGGGTTCCCACATCCGAACCTGCTTTGAGGAGCTGAAGCATCTCCTCCCTGCCCCACCTTCCGGCAGATTTTCAGCCGCTTCCAGACCCTGTTCCCACAAGGCATTTTGGAACTGAACCATGTGGGTTAAATAATTCAAGGATCTGATGGCGCAGGTAGCGGAAGCATACGTGCGCCTACCTATAGCGTCCAACTGCTTGGACTCTGGGTCCGGTGGCAGGGTGCTCAGATGCTGCGGTCTCTGGGACCGGTCATGTGAGGCTGTGATGACCAGAGAGTCGGCCTGTCTGTCTACAGCTCGGGAGGGTCTTTTCTAACATGGACTGTGAGGATTTTGCTCGGTTCTTTTTGGACAGGGTGTCTGCGATCCGGCGGGTGGCTCCTTCAGCCAGTAATGTTATAGCTGACAGTGATCGTCTGATGTGTTCTGAGTGCACTCCGTCTGGTTGGGGAGAGTTTAGACCAGTGGAGGATAGTGAGGTTATTGAGGTGGCAACCAATGTGAGGCACACCTTTTGTGAACTGGACCCGGTGCCAACGCGTTTCTTAATGAGATGTGTTGGCTCTGTTGGCCCGGTGTTTGCCATGATTGTACGGTGTTCCCTGTCCGAGGGTGTCTTTCCCGATGCCTTGAAGGAGGCTCTGGTAAGACCCCTCTTAAAGAAGCCATCTTTGGACCCGGAGATCAGGGCAAATTACCGTCCAATCTCTAACCTTCCATTTTTAGGAAAGGTTATTGAGAAAGTGGTAGCGCTTCATTTGGAAGAGCACCTCATTTCCCACGAGTTGTATGAACCTTTCCAGTCAGCTTTTCGTGCCAGACACAGCACTGAAACTGCACTTGTTCGGGTGCAGAATGACCTACTCAGGGCTAGAGATCGAGGAGACAAGACAATTCTTGTTCTCCTCGATCTCTCATCAGCTTTCGACACTGTGGACCATTGTGTGCTGCTTGCTCGCCTTGGGGATCTATGTGGACTCAC